>JAWHQI010000063.1:6404375-7767500 GCA_033032865.1 Dactylorhiza incarnata | reverse complement strand
AAAGATCAACACTAAAATTATGGGAAAATTACCAAGCTCTTGTTTTCACCAGAAAAGGCTACTGACTAAGTTTCAGGATTTAAAGAAATCATTTTATCACTAAAATAAATACTTTAAGAAAACCTCAAATTAAATGAATTGTGAAGTAGCCTACTGATTTAAGTCTTCAAAAATTCTATAAAAATTCACAGAGCTTCCTAATGTTCTGAAATGTCCTATCACCAATTTGCACAATCTAACAATGAGTTTTGAACCCTCAAATATTTTTCTTAAGTCTAAATCAAAATAGGTGCCTTGTGAAAGAAGTACTGATTAAATCATTTAATAAAATTCACAAAAATTACCAGAGGTCTAGACCATGATTATAAGGGCACCAACAAAGTCTCATCATCATCCAAGACATTTTAAGCATGTAAAAGTTTCTTATAAGAAGTTATTTTAAAGGGGTTATGACCTTATTCAAAGGGAATATTGACTCCTAAAATTCTTATAAAATTACCCAGTGCCTATTTACACCATATGAATCTATCCACCAAGTTTCATAACCACCAAGGGACTTTTGACCACATATCCTTCACAAAGCTCTACCTGCACCCCAAGGGGTAAATCTAGGATCCTAGGGCATATCCACCTCCACACCACCCCAACTCACTCATGGGGGTGTTTTAGGTGATCCTAATCCAGTGGACAAGGTTCCATCTCATGGTGAGGAGATTTGACCACAAAATTCCAAGACAAACACCATGCCCTAACTATGACCCAATTTGACCTAACTTGGGTTTACAAATTACCCAACCAAAACAGTCCCAATTGGGCTGAGATTTTTACCTAGGTCATTAAATAACCCTAAAAAGCACCCACCAAAATTTGGAGGGCATTGGAGGTCATTTGACCCACTAATTAATTATTAGATGATTTATGAAATTATTCCAAAAACCTTAGAAAAAGGTTCTCCTAAAAATCCCATCTTTTAGTATGTTGTGTGGGTGCATATAAATAGCCTAGGTTTTAAATAGCAAGGCCATAACATCTATCAATAAAAAGATATGAAGGAAAGAGTGACTGCCCTACCCTAGGGACCAGTCTCACCATTTTGGCTCTACAGGGAGCTACAGAACTCCTTTTGGCATGAAATCAATTTTAAAATAAAGTAGACTCCAAGGGCTACAACTTTGGTGTTGACCACTTTTTGCTGTAGAGGGGCCTAAGTATTTTTTATAATTATTTCTATCTACTGACAATAAATGGACAGAAATTGAAATATTAATATATACTAATAAATTTCCTGTACATAATTTGGACGGAATCGACTCATCTTCTCCAAAATTCGACGGCTGAGATCCATTCTTCCTGAAGCTTTTCCAAGCGCTGCCGCCGGCCATCCGTCCTCCTCCCTGGCCGGCCACCACCACCACCACCTCCGTTGAGGTGGTGGCTATCGATTGGCAGTGGTTTGGCCGCCGGAGGTGGCGGTTTCCGACGATTCCGAAGTTCCAAAATCCATGAAAATTTCAGATTTCCGCTCACCGGATCGGGCTCAATTGAGCCCGATTTCTCTCCTATTTTGATCTAAGATTTATCCACAGTGGGAGAGGAGAAGAACCAGACCTTCAATCGGGCTTGACGGTGGTTGCTTCCCGGATTTGCCATGGCCGACCACCCTCCTTGAGCTCCTTGCCGATCTCCCAATTCTCCACCAAATACAACGATCTAAGACTCGATTTCAACTCATATCCTCCTTCTGAAGGTGATGGAAGGGTCAATTTGAGGAGGGGAAGGCTTAATGGTGGAGTGCCATTAATGGCCATTTCGGTTTCACTTGAAATTCCATGAATACAGGCACCTATGTGGCCGGCCAAAGCTGTTAAACTTCTCCAAATTACTGAGGGGAGGAGTACCAAACCATGGGATATGAAGAGAGGAAGCCTTTGGCCTCCCAAGCCGTGAATGACCATTATTCCTTTCTTTCTCTCTCCACCATTTTTGGGGAAAATTGGGTTTCTCTCTCCTAATCATCATTTACAGAAATTGGATGGCTCTTTGAGTAATTCTCAGCCTCCTAGACTAATGAGCTACTCCAATTGGGCCTAGCCCAAGTAGATTGGGCTTGATTAGGTCAAATTAGGGTAATTTGACCTAAATTAAGCTTGAGTTGACTTTGGTCAATTTGACCATTTGGGTTGACCCCAATGGGTGGACTATGACCCATTGGACTCCCTTAGGGGTTAGGAAGGTCTAGGTAGGGTCAATTTGGCATGATGGAGGTCAATTGGCCCTAATTAGGCTACTTTGACCAATTTGGGGTTAGGGTTGACTTTGGTCAATTTGGCCTCTTTGGTCGACCCCAATGGGTCCTTGGTGCTCTAAGGGGACCCCTAAAGGGTTAGGTATGCTATGGTGGGGTCAAAGGGTCAAGGTGAGGCCCTTAAGTCCAACCCTATGCTTGTTAACTGGAAATTGCTATTTGCAGACCACTGTGGTTTCCTTCTTCTTGGCTAAGGCCAAGTGGTCTCTTCAAGCTTTCTAGGGTTTTGTCATGACCTAGTCATGACAAAACCACTCTAGGGGTCTAGTTGTTTGGGGGATGTTACATAATGCTCGACAAGACCATCCAGGTTCTGCTTCAGAGTGAAAATCCATTTGCACCTGATAACCCTCTTGTTCTTTGGTAGGTGTGCCAGCTCCCAGGTTTTTTCTTCTCAAAAGCTCTCATCTCCTCCTTCGTTGTTGCTTTCCATTTTGGATCAGTTTTTGGCAACCTGCCAATTGTTAGGTACAATAATACTATCCAAAGAGGCAATGAATGATCCATGAGAAGAAGAGATATTATCGTAGGAGACAAAAGAAGCAAGGTCCCAACCATATCTGTCCGGAGGGTTGCCTGCATTGCTGCGAGTAGTCCGTCGGACCGTGGTAGTAGGAGAAGGAGGGGTAGAGGGAACGATCTCACTGGAAAATGGCTGTGGTGGTGGAGGTGCTCCAAAAGTAGGGACTGGCATAGATGAGGGACTAGGCACTGGCATTCTAGGCACGGGTACTGGTTCTGCAGTCTGTTTCCCTCTCCTATGATATGTAAGCAGTTCCCCCTGAGCTGTAGGCCTCACGCCTCTCACTTCCTCCTCCTGCTCTTCATTACTCCCATGCTCCTCCACTGATCCTTCATGCCATACCTCCAGATCTGTCACCAAAATCTCCCTATCTTGCCTCATACTTTCGGAATTTGGCAGTTCTGGTGTGAGTTGGGCCTCCTCCTATCGGTAGTACTGCTCCAGCTCTCTAAAGTGGATATTCAGGCTCATGAAACTTCTCTTCTGGACTGGACTCTAGCACGCGTACCCCTTCTGAGTACCAGAGTAGCCCACAAAGATACACCTGAGTGTCTTCACATCAAGCTTTCCAGCACTTGGTCTGTTGTCCTTCACAAAACACACACAATCGAAAACTTTTAATGGAAGCATCCCTCCATTATGTCCTTGCAACTTTTGACACATGGATTTTCACCCGAGAATACGCGATGGCATTCTGTTGATCAATTGTGTTGCTGTTAGCACAACATACCCCCATAAGCTTTGAGGTACTTTCATGTGGAGCATCATACTCCTTGCCACCTCCATCAGATGCCTGCTTTTCCTCTCCGCCACACCATTCGCAGGTGTGTATGCACGCGTTGTCTGATGCAGTATCCCATGGGCAGATAGGTACTCTGTCAATGCCCGATTAGTGTACTCTGTTCTATTGTCCGATCTTAATACCTTTATCATTGTGTCGTACTGTGTTTGGACATGCTTATGGAAATCCCGAAAACATGTAAAAATCTCACTCTTATTTTTCATCAGATATAACCAAGTAACACGCGAGGCGCAATCAATAAATGTCACAAAATATTTATAGTCATTCAAGAAACTTACGTCACAAGGCCCCCAAACGTCAGAATGCACAACATCAAAAAAGGAAGAGCTTATACGTCCCGTGCTAACTAAGAGCTTCTAGTAAGCTTGCCTAAGTCGCATGCATCACATACAAGTTTATGTTGATTTGTTTTTTGAAACAATACAGGAAATAGTCTGGCTAAAGTGCCGAAAGAAGAATGCCCCAAACGCTGGTAGTGTAGTAGAAGCGTATCCTCTGCACTCATCTTCGTTCCTCCTCCTTCTGTCTCCCCCGCCATAGATGTACGAGCTACGTCCAATCCTTCCCGATCCAAATACCATAGCCCATCATGCCAGGTCCCAGTCCCAAGTATCCGCCTCGTCCCTTTCTCCTGGAAGGTCACCTTGGGAATATCAAAATAAATGACACATTTTAGCTGAAGGATTATGGAACTGATGGATAGAAGACTAACTGGAAAAGGACATGCAAGACATTGGATTGTTTTACCGAACCTGTACAATTGACCGTGCCCTTACCGACCACTGATTGAAAAGTCTCATCTGCCGTCTGGATGCTATCAGCAGTAGCTAGGAGAGTGTAGGAGGAGAACTCACCCGTATCTTCTGTGACGTGTCGCGAAGCACCGAAGTCAACAATCCAATCCGATGTCCTGGGCGGGTGGGCATACATAGCTGAAGTTGATGCCCCCCGGTTCCACTTTTGCTTCCTTCACCAACTTGTTTCCTCTTGAGGCCCCCCATCATGCTCATCATACTTAGTAGAGTCTGCTCCTCCTCCTCGGTGTTAATAACACCAGCCTTCTCATCACATCCACTAATGACTAGATTGGCACGATAGCCACCTCTGCCACCACGACCCTGGCCACGTCCACGACCACCAAAATCCCCCTCCTTGGGTGTTCTGGGGCAAGCATACAACAGATGACCTGTCTCCCCGCAGTTGTAGCACTGTCGTGTTTCCTCTCGTGGTCTTGGAATACCCGTGCCAGTAGCCGCTAGCGGACTTTACGACAGCGGAATCTCCCGTCCCTGCCTGGAGTTTGAACCGGGTCTCCTCCTGAATCATGGCCGAGATAGTCTCTGCCAGAGTGGGGATTTTCGTACCCGACAGAAGTAAGACTCTCCTCTAATCGAACCATTCATTTAACCCCTTCAAGAACCTCATGGTCCTCACTTCTACTATAATCTTGAAAGCCTACACCGTGGGTCACTGCAACACATACCACCATAAGTGATGCAGACGAGGCGTCACACCCAGCCCGCTCCCCTGGCGCCTGGCGCACCAGGCGGGGAGTCACACCCGCTCCAGGGGTCCACCCGGGCGGACTCTCATCACCAACTGAGCCGCGGCTCAGTTGGTGATGAGAATCCGCCTGAGGACTTCTTATCAAGGAGGTGCAGGGATCGAATCCCGGCCTCAACAACCCGCTGGCGCCTGTGGTGGGCCCCGGAGACGGGTTGGGGTGTACGGTCCGCGGACTTGATTAAAGCCATGCGGGTGCGACGCCCGGGTGGACCCCTGGAGCGGGAGTGACTCCCCTCCTGGTGCGCCAGGCGCCAGGGAGCGGGCTGGGTGTGACGCCTCGTCTGCATCAAGAAGCATGGTCATAGTCCACCCATAGTCGTTCTAACTCTGATGCGTACTCCTGCACAGTCTTCTCCCCTTGAACTGTGTCATCGATTTCTTCCTTCACCTGGAAAACTCTGAGAGTGTTCCCCACTCCATCATATGTACTTCGCAGCCTGTCCCAAACCTCCATGACTGTCTCTAGGCCATCAACCGTGGCAACAATCGATGGGACAACCGAGCTGAGAAGCCACATGAACACCGTCATGTGAGTTGATTCTCACTCATCTCCTGCAGTTGGGTTCTCTGGCTTCTTCAACTCCCCTGTCAAGAAACCTCCAACCTTCTGCGCTGTAAGAGTCTTCCTCACGCGGCGCGACCAACCCAGATAGGTGGTCGGTCCTTCAAGCTTCAGGTCAACCGGTGGAAGGTCCAACTTCACCGGTCGGGGTGATGAACCCAACAGCTTCAACAAAGTAACCACCTCTACCGGGTCCAACTTCTTGAGGACGTCCTCCATCCTTTTGTCGTCGTCACTTACTAGTGCCCACACCAATCAAGCAAACACAGACCCCCCCCCCCCCCCCCCCCCCCCAGCTGGTTCGCCGAGAGGACATTCAGAAATCACCTCCTTGCATTCAGCTGGTTCGCCGAGTGTATTCGTCGAGAGTCCTACTGATTCGTCGAGAGCTCCCCTGCTGATTCGTTGGGAGCTCCCCTGCTGATTCGTTGGGAGCTCCCCTGCTGATTCGTTGGGAGCTCCCCTGCTGATTCGTTGGGAGCTCCCCTGCTGATTCGTCGAGAGCTCCTTGCCTTAGCTGGTTCGTCGAGTGACGTCGAGAGCTCCTTGCCTTAGCTGGTTCGTCGAGTGTCGTTGAGAGCTCCCCAGTATTCGTCGAGCTCCTTCCCCGTCGTCGACGATACTCGCTCCCTTCCCCGTCGTCGACGATGCTCCACGATCGACGATGCTCCAGCGAGAGCTCCCTTCCCCGTCAGCGATCAGTCTTCAGCGACGGGAACTCCACAATCGACGATGCTCCAGCGAGATCGACGGGTATTCCACGATCGACGTGCTCCAGCGAGATCGTCAAGGGAGGCTCCCTTCCCTGTCGTCGACCAATCTTCAGCGACGGGAACTCCACAATTGATGATGCTCCAGCGAGATCGACGAGGACGGCTTTGTTCCCCCGGCTCTGATACCATGTAGAGTTAGGGCACTTATTTATAAACACTTACAAACACGTATATATACCTCTACAACATCTCTAAACGCACACCACTCCTATACGCACACCACACCTCTAATACATGCCAACAATAATGAATGAGAGAAAACTAATATTCTATTAATATGAGGAACCCCCACTGGCCATTGAGTGTCAAGAACTCTCCCACCTAGAAATCAAAATACAAATGAGATTTAAGGATAAATGAATAGTGCTAGGTTCCGGATCCCTTATCCTTTAATCTACAACTATTTATAGAATTCTAGAACACTTTTTGTGGTGCCATTTAATTATGGGGAATTTATTAATTGATTGTGAGAGCGTTTCGGTCGGTTGAGTTGTCTGGTTGCTATGAATATGTTGTCGAGTAGTAGAATCACGTTTTATTTAAAATTGATTCTGTTTTTATGAGCGTCCTAGAAATAGCACAGAGTAGGCTGATGTTGCGATTTGACTTTTCGAGATAGACCTTTGTGGATTGACATTTGGCAAATGAGGTACAATCGTTCGATCCCTTCGGTTAAAGATTCTTTCGTTAATGACATGTACCATGCCTTTAATGTTATTTTCTCATGTGCCGTCATTTCACTTTTTGTTGGGATGCCATAGTGAGGATATTTTAGGGTGTACAATTGTAATATCTTGAATCTGATAAGGCTGTTTAATGAGGGTGTGTAGTGTCTTTGGGGCAATGAAACCTAGATAAAGGCTGGTCATGGAAGACATCTAGGATGACTTGCTTCTAGGTTAAAGGAGGTTTAAGAATGAACTGAATTTCACTTCAGAATGTGAGGAAATACTATCTGGCTTAAGTAATAATTTGGACCTCAAATATTAGAGGGATGTTAAAAACTCTTCTATTAAGTGAGCTCTTAGTGGGTAATTATGGTATGACCTCTCAAAAAGTACTCTTTCGGCTACCTAAGAGAAATGATAAAACTTGCGATATTCAATTAGCATGGGATATGCTAAATCAAAATAGACAATCTCTCGGATATTATGGGATGACTCATGACAACAATTATGATACATAATTATAAGAGATTGCCCTTTATATAGAGAAATTATAGGACTGCATAAAAATGATAAAAAAACTAAAATACCCTTGGCTACTGTGTGGGATAAGGAGTAGTCATCAGTCTCCACATTTTTAATACAACAGAAAATTTAGTCTAAAAACAAACTTTTCTTTTACAAGTGCAGCTATAGTTTGAATATTATAAAAAAATTACTTAAATGAACTCATTTGTCCAGCTCCTTTTCATACATAGAAAATTAGTGATTTTCCTTTGCTTTTTTTCTACTCATTTTAACCCGGTGTTAAAAAAAATGCTACATCTTCTTTCTATTTTTCCCCTCGCGGTAATTGAGCAGGTCAAGAGCGTTTTCATTCCATGTGAGGGATCATTTACTCCAGAGATTTGTGCTTCTTTGATTGCAACCTTGCCTCTCGAGGTATCTTAACTTTTCTCCTTCTATCTTCATGTAATGGCTTCAGCTAAGATTTAGATTATAACAAGCATTCTTGGAATGAACTTTGAAACTGTTTTGTCCTTCCAGGTAAAGGGAAAGATTGAAGAGTTTATCAAAGCTGTGTTCATTTTATTTCTAGGTATTTTAATCAAGTCATGTTTGTCAGTGGCTTATTGCACCCCAAAGTTCTCTAATATAACTCTGTTGCAGACTTGGACTTCACTTTTCTTGAGATGAATCCTTTTACTTTGGTCGACGGAAATCCGTATCCATTGGATATGCGGGGAGAACTGGATGACACTGCTGCTTTTAAGAATTTCAAGAAGTACATTTCTCTTTTTTCAACTCTTTGCTTCCTTATATTTGCTGGATGATGATGATTTCTTATATTTGAAACCTGCAAGATCTCATGGTGATTTGCAAATAACTTTTTGGTGAAGGTGGGGTGATATTGAGTTCCCATTGCCATTCGGTAGGGTTATGAGTGCCACAGAGACTTTTATTCATGGCTTGGATGAGAAGGTATTTTTTGTCAATATTAAGTCATAGTTAAGAACCGATACTAAAAATTACTTTTATATAGTTGCACCAATCATTACTCTCTCATTTGTATGAAAAAGGACGCTGGTCTATGAAATTACTGCAAAATATGTTCATTACAAGCTTGTACATTTATGATAAGTATTGGTTCGCAACTCTCGAGAAGAAACACGTGTTGCTTGATTGGTTTTGCTTGAGCTTTTTATGCCTAAGAGATCTGTTTTATAACCATCTTTATTTTTTTCCATAAAAAACGGCAGCAACATTTTACATAAACTAGGTTTTATGCTACTTCCTTGCTAAGGGGTTTTGGGTCTGATTTTGTTGACATTTATATGAAAGAGAGCGTGAATATGGAATTGTGCGAGCAGTGAATAACGACATATAACAACCATAGTTTGCATTATGAAGACCCATATCTGATTTAAGGCCATTGGTCAATGGATCAACAAATGCTAAATGCATACAAGCCAAGTTCACCGAAGAGGAGATTGAGTCTCTTTATAAAAATGGCACATGAGAGTTGGTTCCATTACTGAAACACAAAAAGGTCATTGGATGCAAATGTGTTTTCAAGGTCAAGGAAGGTTGTTCACTAGAGGATGGTGTCAGGTACAAAGCAAAACTCGTGGCAAATGGTTATGGGCAGAAAGAAGGAATGGACTTTAATGAAGTCTTCTCTTAAGTGGTGCGACACACATCCATTCACATACTTTTGGCAATGGTGGCAATGTACGACATGAAGTTTGAGTAGCTCAACGTGAAGACTGCATTCCTACATGGTGATCTTGAGGAGAAGATTTGTATACATCAGTCTGAAGGATTCTTGATTGAAGGCAAGGAGGGTCATGTTTGCAAGCTAAAGGAATTGCTTTATGGTTTGAAACAATCTGCAAGACAGTGGTACGAGCGACTTCATCAGTTCATGACATCCATCAGATTCAGGAGGAGCTTGCGAGACCAGTGCGTCTATTTTAAGGTACTTGACGATGGTTCTTGGATTTATCTTCTTCTTTATGTGTATGATATGCTCATAGCCTCGAAGAATAAAGAATAAGTGAAAATTTTGAAGCATCAACTTAGCCAAGAATTTGAGATAAAAGATTTCGGAGTTGCAAAAAAAAATCTCGGCATGGAGATCATCAAAGATAGGCGACGAGGAGAAGTGTGACTGTCTCAGCGACAATATATCGAGAAGGTTCTCGCTCGATTTGGCATGGAGAAGGCAAATCTCGTGTCTACTCCTTTAGCGGCGCACTTCAGACTATCAACTACGCTATCACCCACTACAGACATAGATAAAGAGTTTGTCTCACGTGCCATATACGAGTGCAGTGGGTTGCCTCATGTATGTTATGGTATGCACTCACCCAGATCTATCACGAGCAGTCAGAGTCATGAGTCTACACGGCTAACCCAGGAAAAGAACAATGACAAGCAGTGAAATGATATTCCAGTACTTAAAAGAGACCGCTAGTACTGGTTTGATTTATGGTGGCGATAGTGTGAAAGAATGCATATTAGTTGGTTATGTTGGTACTAACTATGTAGGTGGTCTGGATAAAAGACGGTCGACAACACACTATGTGTTTACACTTGGAGAGGGTGCAGTTTCATGGAGATCTACTCTCCAGTCGGTCATTACCTTGTCGACAACTTTAGCTGAGTACATGGCTGCAGTGAAGGCAGTCAAGTTTATATGGCTCAAGGGATTACTTGGAGATTTGGGTTTGAGTCAGGAGATCTCGAAGATCAATTGTGATAGTTCGAGTGTCATCTGTCTTGCTAAGAATCAGACCTTCTATGGGCGTGCAAGACATATCGATGTTCATAATTCATTTTTAAATGCAATTGAAGAGGAGAAGATAATTTAACTTTCTAAGATATACACAAAATTAAATCCCGCAAATGCATTTACGAAAGTCGTTTCCTTAGAAAAGTTTAAACTGTGTTTAAACTTCATTCTAACAGAAGATTGTGCAGATGTACATGAATGGAGATCATTCTTTGGTGGTTTTGTATCAAGGAGGAGAATGCTGAGTTTGCGATATAAAATCTTCTGAACTAATGCACTTTGATCAAATAGATAATGTGCCAATAAAGGCTTTAAAACTGATATGATTCAGCTCTTATATTATTAGTTTGACTTCTTGGGTTCAACCTATAGGAAATGGAGTCAGCTGATGCACTGCATCACATAAGCCCGTCTTAACTTTTGCTTTTATCCCTTAATATTATCATCACCTGATATCATTAAGTTTGGCCTTTTACATGATAAGTCCTCATTCTTTTTTGTTTATTGCAGACATCTTAGCATAAATCTTTCTGTCATCCAATTCTGCTAGTTTAATCTTTAGATCTTCTCTTTTAGAAGGTATGTAGTGTGATCATTCTATATCCTAATGTACTTTATTATGTTGTTTTGTGGCAGACTAGTGCATCTTTGAAGTTCACAGTTTTGAACCCTCGAGGGAGGATATGGACTATGGTAGCTGGAGGAGGTGCAAGTGTCATTTATGCTGATACGGTGACATTATCCAAACTGGAATAGTCTGTAGTTTGATTTTTTTTTCCTTTCTAATAAAATACACTTACATTCGTTGGTTTAATCAGGTTGGTGATTTGGGCTATGCAGCAGAGCTTGGGAATTATGCAGAATATAGCGGAGCTCCAAAGGAGGATGAAGTTTTGCAATACGCTAGAGTGATCATTGATGTGAGCTCTAACATCATGTTACAAGTCCTACATATTCTTTCAATACCTTGAACTGCTTCTTGCATTGTGCATTATGAAGCATTGATACAAGTACGAGTAGTACGAGTATCGAGTATGATACGTTTCTAGTATGGTGGTATGGACAAATAAAAAAATTAAGGATGGGCTTACGTTGGGGTGATGTAATTAAATCAAATATATATGTGCACAATTTTCTTAAAAGAGAGAGAATGACATACAATGTGAACAAATTCATATTGAGTAAATACAAAGACAACCAATTCGAAATATCTTGTCCTCAAATACATTATAAGCGAGCACAATCAATTTAACTCAAATTCTCAGTAACTTTAATCGGAAGAAAAAACTTAAACTTGAAGCCCATTTTTCTTTCTATAATAAATAAAACTGCTAGTTATGTTTATTGGTGGTCAAATCTAAAATACTTGTAGCCAACTTTTATTTCCATGAGAAAAACAGACTCATGTCACAATATGTAGGTAATTTGGCGTATCCGCTGAGTACCTGGTACATATTGGTACCGAAAATATTCTCAGTAAGGGTATGTCGCCCATAGGGATGAGTTGGTGATCGTGTGCCTTATGTAATTTTTCATATGACCTATTTCCTTCATGCTCATATTTCTGTCATTGTCTTCATCTCTAGTAGGCTTCATCAAATGCATGTTATGTGAACAGTGTGCAACTGCAAATCCTGATGGCCGCAAGAGGGCTCTTCTGATTGGCGGAGGAATAGCAAATTTTACAGATGTAGCTGCGACGTTTAATGGAATTATTCGAGCTTTAAGAGAAAAGGTAACTATGCCGGCTTTTCAAGTTTTCCTCATATTCTCCACATTGTCGTCGTTGGTCTCTCCAGATGTCATTTCTTAAGCTCTCTCTCTCTCTCTCTCTCTCCTGTCCTAAGATTTTGGTTCATATATTGGTTTGGCAGGAAGCTAAGCTAAAAGCTGCTAGGATCCATATATATGTGAGGAGAGGAGGCCCGAATTATCAGACCGGCCTTACAAAAATGCGTCAACTCGGGGAGGAAATCAGCATCCCTCTTGAAGTAAGAAAATTTAGTACCCAAAATCAAGCGTTGACTAGTAAATGAATTTGGTGTAGGGTGCTAACAATTCAAAATTTTCTAGATTAGCTGTTTTCACGAGCATTTATTTTTTTGTTACAAGAGATTTAACTGTTGTCTGCATTCGTTTCAAAAGTAACTTCATAAATTGTTTATAAATCTCTCTATCAACTTGTTTCAAAAACATCATTCCCTAGTTATGCAAAATGTAAACTTCCAGCGCTAATTGAATGACAAGGTTTGATGTCAAAGAAGAGTTTGTCGACCAATCAATTTGGCGTAGTTTAGTTGAACAATGTTATTTTCCTAACTCTAACGAAGGATTTAATTTTTCCAGCTTCACTTTCTTTAACCACGGTATGCCATAATCCTGAAGTTATTTTTTCGATGTTTCTTGACTTGCTTTCTTCTTACGCCTTTCTACATGTTTTGCCCGCCGCTCCACATTCTTCACACTTTTATGTCATACTCCTGAAAATGATTTTTTTGCACTATTTCCAGCTTTTCCAGCTTCACATTCTAAAATGTACCTACTTTTTTTTATCTTAATATATAACTCTTGGGATCTATATTTGACCCTATATATATATATGTAAAAAGTGCGTTATTTGATTATTTCATAGATATATGGTGTTTCATAATTTTAAAGTTTTCGCATTGTGATCTTTCTCTAAATAAGTAAGAAGTCAGAGCATGGAAAAACTTACTGAAGTTAAAGGCTTAGTGGAAGTTGAAGGATCCGTATGTTAGATATCAAGTTGTTACAGGTTTCTCCATCGTGTGTCAAATCACACAGGTAACGACTCTCACGGGGGTTGATAGCGTGAGGGAGGCTGAGATATAAGGATGCTAGATAACTGGGAACGACTCTCACGGGGGCAATTGCAAATACACGGGGCCAACAAGAATACAAAATATACACATAATTTGCAATCCCACCGATGTCAAATCACGACCACGCAATTTTATATAACAATAAAATTGAATGCATGAATACAATGATCGCAAGAGAAATCAAGATCCGATAAAGATCACCACGGGTGGAATCGAAAACCTTCACGCACTGAGAAATAGTAAGACTTACTGCAATCCGTTGAGCAACTGATGTACAAGGTTCATAAACGAAGCTTCATCGTTGGATGACAACCAACCACCGCCACAACCGAAGAGGAAATCCAAGTCGGGATGAACACACCACAAGCTTACTGCAGAAATGAGCCCCGATGCAGCCTTGGATCAGAAATCCTCGGTCCCTCCTAGCTACCGTCGATCAGAACCCCACAAAACCTCCAACAACACTAGCACCCACCGCCTTCCCTCACCAACACGTAGTTGCTGCCGTCAAACAAGAGGAAGAAGAGGAAGAGAGGAGGCCACCACTACTGGATAGAGGCTCACTTGTCGTGGACTACACCTCTTCACTGTCGATCAAAGGCAATCACCGCTTGGTTCCTCACAAGCTCCTTCTACCGAGGATGCGCCGACTCCAGCTATCGGGGTTGATCTTAGGCTAGGATTCAATCGGGGTTGCTCCAGCTAAGTTACGATAAGGAGTTAAGTCCTCCTTATCGGATCCATATCCATATTGGATCCAGATCTGAACCAATAACCCAACAAACCACCACCTTGGTTCGTGAACCGGTGCCACCACCTGAACGAAGCACTATATGCATGAAACTTTGCACCAAACAACATTGAGCAACTCTGCACGTAGCATTGCAAGAAGCACAAGACTGCACTAAGCACCATCTCAAAGACCCGAGGCATCAATCGACCTGCTCCAATCGACTCATCCCCAATCAGGCTCAACCCATGAACATCGTCACAATTGGATCGTTGGACATTCGCCTAGCCAAAGTTTAAGAAGGGCGATCTCATGCACCACCTCGACCATCCAATCTGTCAGTCGCATAAATCATGGGCGCACCATCATGCATTGTGTCCTCCATTAGCCGGTACAGACTGGCACGTTGCTTAGCTCGCATAAGCACGGTGCACCCTCGCGTCATCGTCAGAACTTCATCTCTCCCTCCAAAACCGCAACCTATTAAATCCAATCTGCCCAACAATAATAAATTCCTGTGTAGCATGGGTACCAGATGTATCCGCTCAATCTTACGCACTACTCCGCAATGCGTCTTGATGTCCACCGTCTCTGTCCCTGTGACCTCACATGCTGAGCCATCACCTAGAAAGACTGACCTAGTCGTCATCTCTAGTGAATTGAGCATCGCCACATCTGAGCATATGTGTTGCGAAGCAACGGAATCCAATATTTAACTATTAGAGTCACATCGACTCTCAGTGATGGTAAGAGCGTCATCACTCTCCTCTGTCAGGTCTAATGTTGTCTTGCTTGCACTGTAGGTGTTCCCAAAACTCTGCACATGATGCAGACATTTCTTCTTGATATGGCTGGTCTGCATGCAGTGTTAGCGCGTCACTGCCTTCTTTCTCGATGCAAATTTGGCTCGTGCACTCTCAGATCCCTTCCCGAGTTGGCTCCCTCGTCCTCCTACAGCCAACATATGCTCACTCCCAGAAGTGGGGTCCACCAACATCTAACTGGACAACAACGCTGATGTGACCTGCTCTAGATCTATTGTATCCTTACCATATAATAGCTTGATTTGCATATGCTTGTAGGACGTCGGGAGCGAGGTAAGAAGCAACATGGATTTGTCTTCTTCCTTCACCTTCAAACCAACCACATGCAATTGGTTGAGATGTCCATTAACACTTGAAGTGTTCTTGCAGGTTACCACCGTCCTGCATCTTCAAGCCATACAATCACTGCTTTAACAACAACCTCTTTGTCAAAGTCTTGCTCAGGTACAGTTCTTCATGCTTCTTACAAAGCTTGATTGCAGACTCTTCGGTGCCAATGTTGAAGAGCGTCATATTGTCCATACACATCCTGATAGCGCTGTTGGCGCTTATTCAAGGCAAGGCACTTATAATCCTTCACCGGAGTGGGCAATGAATCACGCCCCCGCAACACTCACATCAAACCCTGCTCAACCAGTATTTCCTTGACCCCGAATCTATCATAGGAGAAAATTCTCGTTGCCATCAAATTTCTCCGCAGAGTATCTAGCCAACATTGCATTCTTCTCTTTCATAGCTACCCTCAGTGCCTCTCAGCGACCTGATTAGTTCACTGATCAAATCTTGGAAGGTAGAGAGCGCACCAATGTCGTCACTCGTCGTTGACCCAAACCTAAACTAGAACGTCCAATCAACTACCTACCAAACCTAGCTCTGATACCACTTGTTAGTGAATTAAGAACTGTTCCCACAGGCGCATTTGCGAATACACCGAGTTAACAAGGATACAAAATAGACACACAATTAGCAATCCCACCGTTATCGAATCACGACCACACAATTTTATATAACAATAAAATTGAATACATGAATACAATTATTGCAAGAGAAATCAAGATCCGATAAAGAGCACCATTGGTGGAATTGGACACCTCCACCCGCTGAGAAATAGTAAGACTTACTGCAATCCTTTGAACAACAAATGCACAAGGTTCACACATGAACCATTATCGGTGAATGACGACCAACCACCACCACCACCACCATTGGAGAGAAAATCCAAGTCGGGATGAACACGCCACAGTCTTGCCGCGGAAATGAAGCCCATTGCAGCCTTGGATCAGAAATCATTGGTCCTTGCTAGCTGTCATTGACCAGAACCCCACAAAACCTCCAGCAACACCCGCACCCACCGCCTTCCCGCACCAGCACGCCTCCGCCGTCAAACGAGAGGAGGACGAGGAAGAGGGGGGTCATTGCTGCTAGATCAAGATTCATCTGACGGGGACTACGCCTTTTCACTGTCGATCGAAGGAAATCACCGTTTGGTTCCTCACGAGCTTCCTTTGTCGAGGGTGCGTCGGCTCCATCTATCAGGGTCGCTCCTAGGTCGAGGGCTCCAGCTAGGTTATGATAAGGAATTAAGTCCTCCTTATTGGATCCAGATTCGGTTCGGTTCCGAACTAATAACCCAACAAGGGAGCCATGCTCAACCAGAGGAGAAGTGGGGGGAGCAGGATGTCACAAGCCGCATTTTCTCAATATTTGCATAATATCAAAGTAAGAGAAACAACATGTCGTGATACCACGCCGTGCATGGGACAACTGCAGACGTTCAGGCAGAACCAACCCTTCACTTATTTTTGTAGAAAACATATATTTTATGTTTGAAAACTTCATTTAAATTTAGAGCTTAAGAAACCATGTTCCTCGATTTCAGTGGATCAACTAGTCCACTAGTAAGAAAATATATATGCAGCATAAAAAATACTTAATTCACTTCTTTTCATCCTACATGAGCATGAAGCCAACAATGCATGCTAATGATATGCATGTTGCTAAATTTAGTATAAGTAAAGAAATGAGTTTTATAAGCCTTAAAATAGAATGTCATTCAATTGAAAGAGATATTATGAGTCTAAGCTAGAATGCAACTTTTATATTTAAAGTATCTAACATGCATCCTATCATAAAACATTCTCAGAGAGCAAGCATATAAATGACTAGCAAATATCAGCAGAAAAAGCAGCAAGTAGTCTAACATAAGCTATGGGCGTCAAGAAACTGACACGAACCCATAGAAACAAAATTCAAGCCTAACTGAGACAACACAACAGCTACCTCACCTGCTGCAACAACCACAACCTGGAGACACCAACCCAAACTCTCTAACTGCTACTGCTCCGAGCCTAAGGCATTCAAAAGAAAAGAACGTCTCAGCAAGAGGATGCGCAAGAGGCAGCTAAAAAAAAGAAACATATACACCACATGTATATTTGATCGAGAATGACAATAAGGAGAAACCTTACACCGAGTGCGATAAAAATCGATGTCAAAGCCATTGATTTGGCAAAGAAAAACAACAACAATAATAATAATAATAATAATAATAATAAAAGAGACTGATCAACTCAAAAAGAGTGCATCATTAACACCTGGCACAAAGCAGTACTGAGGCGGTGGCTCTATTTCCATCACAAACCATCAGACTATAAAAAAGCCACCGGTTATAATGATTCACAAACAGACACTGTGGTGACGGCTCTTTCCACTAACACCCATAGCCCAACAAATTATAATTAGGCATTAGCCTTATAATAGAATATATAAATAGCCTACTGACATCATGCCAGACTTGATGTTAGGACATCCTGATGACAGGATAAGGAGAAAAAAGGGGAAAAAACAAAAAAATTGTTATCAGCAAGCCACACGACGACATTTAACCCACACTCGATGTTGCCGACGTGATGTACACGACGATACAACACCTACACGACGACATCGTCTTGAACGCCCTACACAACGATATCGTCGTGTACACACGATGATAAAGCTTAAATACACGACGACATCATCTTGAACGACCCACACAGCGATATCGTCGTGTACACACGACGATAAAGCTTAAAGACACAGCGACAAGCGTACACAACAATATCGTCGAGACAACACGTCTATATGGACCCAAACCCGACGATATCGTCGAGACCTACACGACGATAACGTCGAGAGCTTTACAACGATAAGAACAATTGTGAAAAATAGGGTTTTTTTTGTTATTCACCTCAATACCTCATACAACTATATATACCCTTCTTTACAAACACACTCCTAGTTTACTATCTACACACCAATACACATATTCTACTAAATGCACACCAACAACACTCCTCCTCAAGGTGGGTGAAATATGTCTATTAAACCCAGCTTGTTCACGTTCCTACTCATGTCCTTCAAGCTCAGCCCCTTTGTCAAACAATCCGCGGCTTGATCTTTACTGGCAACATAACTAAGTTCCAGTAGCCCACTATCCAGTTTCTCCTTTATGAAGAATTTGTCAATTTCAATGTGCTTAGTTCTCTCATGTTGAACTGGATTATTTGCAATACTGATCGCTGCCTGGCTGTCACACAACAGCTTCATCTTGCCCCCTTGATCAAGACTTAGCTCCGTCAGCATACTTTTCAGCCACAAAAGTTCAGCCACTCCCGACGCCATGGCTCTGTATTCTGCCTCCGCAGTCGATCGTGCCACCACTGATTGTTTTTTGCTCCTCCAGGAGACCAAATTCCCTCCAACAAATATGCAATAGCCTGACGTGGATCTCCTGTCATCTATGCAGCTTGCCCAATCAGAATCGCAGTAGCCTTCGATCTTCATGTGCCCATTTCTTTGGAAGAGCAATCCCTTCCCCGGGGAAGCCTTCAAATACCGTAGTATATGGTACACAGTATCCATATGCCCCTTTCTAGGATCATGCATATAACGACTCACTACACTAACCGCATAGGAGATGTCTGGGCGGGTGTGGCTCAGGTAAATCAACTTTCCAACCAACTTCTGGTACCTTTCTCGATCAACCGTGTCACCTGCCTCAGCACCCAGTTTACACTTCTGATCGATCGGTGTTGCGGCTGGTTTACAACCCAACATTCCTGTCTCTGTGAGGAGATCCAAGGCATACCTCCTCTGTGATAGGACAATACCTCTTCTTCCGTAGGCGATCTCAATTCCAAGGAAGTAACGTAGTATTCCCAAATCTTTTACTTCGAACTCCTTGCCCAACGCTGTCTTGAGCCGGACGATTTCCTGTTCATCATCCCCTGTGATGATCATGTCATCCACATACACTGCAAGGATGGTAACATGATGACCTTCACTTTCCCTGAAGAATAATGTGTGATCAGCGTTGGTCTGTCGGTATCCCATCCCAATCATGGTCTTCCTGAATCGATCAAACCACGAGCGGGGTGACTGCTTTAGGCCATAGAGTGACTTCTTCAGTCTACATACTTTGCCTTTGGTCTCAGCGGTCTCGAACCCCGGTGGTATTTCCATGTACACTTCTTCAGTTAGCTCTCCATGGAGGAAGGCGTTCTTCACATCTAGTTGATGCATTCTCCATCCGCCATTTGCTGCCAAGCTTATCAGAGTTCTGACCGTGCTCATCTTGGCCACGGGTGCAAATGTCTCGTCGTAATCTATGCCATAGGTCTAACAGTATCCCTTTGCAACTAGTCGAGCCTTGTAGCGTTCGATAAGTCCATCCGGGTTCTGTTTCAAGGAGAAGATCCACCTGCATCCGACGGCCCTCTTGTTGTCAGGTAGATATGTCAGCTCCCAGGTTTTGTTCTTCTCAAGGGCTCTCATCTCCTCCTTCATCGCTGCTTTCCATTTCGGATCAGTCTTGGCAACCTGCCAATTGTTAGGTACAGTAACACTATCTAACGAGGCGATGAATGCTCCATGAGAAGGGGAAATATTATTATAAGAGACAAATGACGCAAGGTCCCAGCCGTATCTGTCCGGAGGATTGCCCGCATTGCTGCGTATACTCCGTCGGACAGTGACGGTAGGGGAAGGGGGTGTAAGAGAAACGATCTCACCGGAACAGGACTGTGGAGGTGGAGGTGCTTCGGAGTGAGAGACTGGCGTATACAAGGGATTGGGCACTGGCATTCTGGGCATCGGTACTGATTCCGCAGTCTGTTTCTCCCTCCTATGGTAGGTAAGCAGTTCCCCTTGAGCCGTAGGACGCACGTTGCTCACTTCCTCCTCCTGCGTCCCATCGCTCTCAGATTCCTCCGCTGATTCCTCATCACATACCTCCAGTTCGGTCACCAGACTTTCTCTCTCTCCTAATCCATTCGGAGTTCGTCGGTTCTAGTGCGCGTGAAGTTTCTTCATGACGGTGGTACTGTTCCAATTCACGAAAGTGAACATCCATGCTCACAAAACTTCTCTTTTCGACTGGACTCCAGCAAACATACCCTTTCTGGGTCCCAGAGTAGCCTACGAAGATGCATCTCAGTGCCTTTGCATCGAGTTTTCCGACACCCAGTCTGTTGTCCTTTACATAGCATGTACAGCCAAACACCTTTAATGGAAGCATCCCGCCATTATTTCCTTGCAGCTTCTGACATGGAGATTTCCATCCGAGAATACGTGATGGCATTCTGTTTATCAATTGGGTTGCGGTTAGAACAGCGTATCCCCACAGACTTTGCGGAACGTTCATGTGCAACATCATGCTCCTAGCCACCTCCATTAGATGTCAGTTTTTCCTTTCCGCAACACCATTCTGTGCAGGGGTGTACGGACACGACGTCTGATGCAGTATCCCATGGGCAGATAGGTATTCTCCCAGAGCTCGGTTAGTGTATTCCGTCCCATTGTCCGACCTTAACACTTTTATCATCTTGCCGTACTGCGTTTGAACATATTTGTGAAAGTCTCGAAAGCAGGTGGAGACTTCACTCTTATTCCTCATTAAATACAGCCAGGTAACGCGCGATGCACAATCAATAAATGTTACAAAGTATTTGTAGCCATTCAAAAAATTCACCGCACATGGTCCCCACACATCAGAATGCACCACATCAAAAACGGCAGAGCTTAAATGTCCAGTACTAACATAAGAACTCCTAGTGAGTTTTCCCAAATCACATGCATCACAGGTAAGATTACTTCGATTCGAATGTTTATACAGCACAGGATAAATTCTAGCTAAAGTATCAAAAGATAAATGGCCCAGCCGCTGGTGATGTAGGAGAAGAGTGTCCTCTGAACTCATCTTCGCTCCTCCTTCACCTGACTCCCTTGACTTGGAGGCGAGGGCTACATCGAGTTCCCCCCGATCCAAGTACCATAGCCCATCATGCCAGGTCCCAGTCCCAAGTATCCTGCCCGTCTCTTTCTCCCGGAAGGTTACCTTGGGAATGTCAAAACAAACAATACATTTGAGTTGAAGGATTATGGAACTTATAGAGAGAAGACTAACTGGAAAGGATGGAGCATGCAAGACGTTAGAGAGTTTTACCGAACCTGTGCAATTGACAGTGCCCTTACCGATCACGGATTGGAAAGTCCCGTCTGCTGTCTGTATGTTATCAGTCTTACCAAGGCGAGTGTAGGACGAGAACTCACCAGCATCTCCTGTCACATGCTGAGAGGCGCCCGAGTCAGCAATCCAATCCGACGTCTTGGAAGGGTGAGCATACGACGCCAAGGCAGATGCCCCGCTTGTTCCACTCTTGCTGCCCTCTCCAATCTTTCTTCCCTTGAGTCCTTCCATCATACTCATCATACTGAGTAGAGTCTGCTCCTCCTCAGTGCTGATACCGCTACGATTGTCATCACCTCTACCAATGCCCAGATTGGCACGATGATTGCTTCTGCCACTGCGACCCTGGCCACGCCCACGACCAGGTCCACGACCACGGGGACCCCTCTCCTTGGGTGTCCTAGAACACACAGCTGCTATATGTCCAATTTCCCCGCAGTTGTAGCACTGGCGAGTGTCTTCTTGAGTTCTGTGGAAGGGCAAGCCAGTTGCCGCCAAAGCCGACTTTGCCACAGCAGCATCCCCTGGTCCCGCCTGGAGTTTGAATCGAGTCTCTTCCTGAATCATGGCCGAGATGGCCTCTGACAAAGTGGGAATCTTCGTGCTTGACAGAAGTAATGCCCTCCTTTGATCAAACCGTTCATGTAGCCCTTTAAGGAATCTCATAGTCCTTTCTTCTACAATCAGTTTGGATGCTTTGCATTCAGGGTCCTTGCAACTCACCCCACCAGACGCGTGGTCATAGTCCACCCATAGTCGTTCTAACTCCGAGGCGTACTCCTGCACGGTCTTCTCGCCTTGGATAGTATCGTCCACTTCTCCCTTCACCTGGAAGACTCTGAGAGTGTTCCCCACTCCATCATAAGTACATCTCAGTCGGTCCCACACCTCTGCAACTGTCTCCAGACCATCCACCGTGGCAGCGATCGATGGGACAACCGAGCTGAGAAGCCACATGAACACCGTCATGTGGGTTGATTCCCACTCATCTCCTCCAGTCGGGTTCTCTGGTTTCTTCAACTCCCCTGTTAAGAGACCTCCAACCTTCCGCGCTGTAAGTGTTTTCTTCACGCGGCGCGACCAACCTAGATAGGTGGTCGGTCCATCAAGTTTCAGGTCAACCGGAGGAAGGTCCAACTTCACCGGTCGGGATGATGAACCCAACAACTTCAACAAAGTGACCACCTCTGCCGGATCCAGCTTCTCGAAGATGGCCTCCATCCGTTCCTCGTCGACCCAGCACCTTCAACCACAGTCCACACCAATAGCCGAATCGGGTAAGCAATAGTCGAACCTCCAAGCGTCTGAGCAATAGCCGAATCGGGAATCGGCAGCAGCAATCGTCGAAGATGAAGCGGTTCGGCTAAAGCAGGTTTCGAACCGGTTCGGCTATAGAAGGTAGCGAATTGGTTTCGACGGATTCGGCAATAGCAGGTTCCGAATCGGTTCTGAATTGGTTCGGCGATACGGGAATCGACGGCAGCTACTCTTCCTCTCCAGCGACGACAGCTTGCCTCCTCTCCAGCGACGACAGCAGCCGCTCTAAGAAGGAGGGGAATCGACAACAAGACAGCAACGACGGCCTCTTCCTCTCCAGCGAAGACAGCGACGGCGGCTGCTTCGACGGCGGCTGCTTCCTCTCCAGGCGACGACGACTGCTTGCGACGACGGCCTCTTCCTCTCCAGCGAAGACAACGACGGCCTCTTCCTCCCCAGCGAAGCCAGCGACTGCGGCTGCTTCCTCTCCAGGCGACGATTGCGGCCCCTTCCTCTTCGATTGCGGCCTCTTCCTCTGATCGATGGACGCCGCCCCCCTTCCTCTGATACCAAATTGTGAAAAATAGGGTTTTTTTTGTTATTCACCTCAATACCTCATACAACTATATATACCCTTCTTTACAAACACACTCCTAGTTTACTATCTACACACCAATACACATATTCTACTAAATGCACACCAACAACAAGAACATACCCACGACGATATAGACCCGATCACGACGATAATGCCTACACACGATGATATCGTCGTGACTACACAACGATATGACCACAGCTTCTTGTTTCAACAGAAAAAACTACATGACACATGACAGCAAACACACCTGAACACAAAAATAAACTCCAGAACAAGAATTTAGACCATTTCAGGGGGAATAGACTTGATACCAAAGTTAGGAATGAAGATAAATGCATAAAAACAAGCAATTTGGCAGAACTGGACTTTAAGAGGACATAAATCAAGTGCTTTTAACTACAGGTCAGCAGAAATTCATGAGAGCAAACCTCCAAACTTAGCCTTAGGATTTAGGCACAAAATTTTTATATCTTAAAAGGAATTATTTGTCTAAAACTGAAGAAAATGAAAGAAGGAAAATAAGAAGATCAAGAGAAGATCAAACAGGGGAAAAACAAACCACCACTTGCCTCAAATTCCTCAAGACTCCAAACGGAGGCGCGGCAAGAAGAACACGAACGCGAAGAGCTCGCCGAGAGCTTTCCGAATCAATGCTCCGACGAAGAAAAAGAGCATTGGAGCTCTCGAGATGGCGGCCGGAAGGATCCCGGAGGATGACTCTCCTCCTCTCGCGACTCTCTGGTTGGGGCTTCTTGGAAAAAGAGACAAGCCTTGAAAAAGAAAAGATAGTGGGGCCAGTTTTCAAGAAAGCCACTAAGTAGCAATGAAATTAGAAAAACAAGGGTCTACACAAGTCTGTTAAATAAACAGAGCTTTTGATTGAATTAATTTTCCTAAGGTCAAAAGGGGACAAAACCTAATTCCTAGCAAGAATGAAATTTGGTCGACTTGACCAAACAGACAAGAAAACGCACTAACGACGGCTTACCGTTAACTCCGCGTTAACGTAACGCCCTTACGCCGATAAGAAAGTTTAAAATAAATTATCGGAAAATCAGGGGCGTTACACAGGATGAGGGAACTGTGTGTGAGAGATAGAATCATTCATTCCCATTTCATCGTGATCCTGAGGGTCCTTAAATAAAAATACAAATTGACAACCTTAATAAGTCTCAACGCATCGACTTACAAAAAATACTAGAAATTGCTAATTAGAGACCTACAACTCTACTCATAACATAGATGCTAAATAACACAACAATGCAACCTGAATTAAACATATGGATTAACAGATAAGTGATTGTGCAGGCTCATAACAATATTAATAGTTAGTGTGAAAATACTAATTGTTAGGGAAATACTAATTATTATGAAATTTTAGTGGAAGATAAATTGATGTTGAGGTGTAATAGGTTTATGTTTTTGGATCAATTATATTGAAAATTGTGATTGGAGAGATGTCTAAGGAGTATTTTAAGTAAGAAACAATCATAGACCCTTAAAAATGAGGTTTATAAAAACAATTAAGGGCCCGTTTCGCCTGGTGGCGGCGGTCATGAACCGTCAGTCGAGAGCACCCGACCTCACCCAAGGAACTCCATCCACTTTTATGTTCAAAATTAGTTTTTTTTCTCGGTGACAGTCATAACCGTTGTCATGCCAAATGCATTTCACGACGATGACATTTTTATCCAAACTCATCGGTGCAATAACACTTCCCCAAACGCACCCTAAATCATCGATGTTGTATTTATCTAGCGCAGTGTAAAGCAGAAGCCATGGAAAGAAAAGTTGATTGTGGTAGAGTGTGTTACAAACTTGTGAAAAGCGATTGAGAAATTACACAAACAATGTCGATATTCCTTTGGTTCTTAACTTTTTGGTATTTATTATTTTCTAATATTCGTTCCTATTTTTTGTTTTTAAACTATTTGTTCCTAAGCTTAAATACAACCATGCAGGTTTATGGACCGGAGACAACTATGACTGGCATCTGCAAACAGGCAATCGACTGCATTACTGCTGCTGCTTGATGCACCAATCTAAGGAATAAATCATTTCAATTCTTTGCCTAATCTCTGCAGTATATATATATGTACATATATATATATAGGGCCATTTATGGGGACTTCCCCTCTAACTTTGCTAAATTACTGACAGCACCCCACTTATTTTCGAAATTACAAAAAAATTCTCTAAAGTTTTCATTTCATTACAAAAATCTCCTCTGAAGTTTTCATTTCATAACATCCATGCACACAAATACCCTTCTCGGTGTACAGTTTTTAGGGGGTATTTTTGTTCATGGATGTTAGGAAATGAAAAGCCCAAGAGAGATTTTTGTAATGAAATGAAAACTCAAGGGAAGGTTTTTGTAATTTCGAAAACAAGAGAGGTATTCTCAGTAATTATGCTATGCTAACTTAAGGGGAAGTTTGGGTAATTATATATATATATATTATTAAGTAGCAGAAATCAACAGGAATTTGTTTCTGCTGATTCATAATTTATTCATATTGCAATAATAGTATTGTTTAATATACAGTGAATGATATCTGGTATTTATAAAATTATTATTAAAATGTTATTAAAATGATACGGACGATTCCATCTCCATGTCTTATGTTGTCTTGTCGTGATGGACTTACATACTTAAATATTAAAACCTTTGACAATGAGTTTGCAATATTTTATGAGATTTTATGTAGAGGGCTGAAATAAATTACTAATAACAGTGAGCAATGCTAATTATTTATATTCGATATATATGACTAGCGGCACACAGGATATTCATAAGAGTGAGTAGATTTTATGCTGACTCTCTACCTAGCTGGCATATGCAGCTCTCTATTGATGAAAAAATAATTGACTTAAATTCTTGGTGCATTATTGCAATTTAATTTAGTAACAATTATTCATCTATATACCCTATTTAAAAGCCACTTGTTTTATTGGTGACCTTTTTTCCATGCTTTCTAATTGTGTTTATATCCTACTATAAATGTTTTGTTATAATTTATGGTGATTGTTTTGGGCAAACATTTTAGATATGTGCTGATCATTTTAATAATATTAAATTATTATAAAATTAATTAATAAAATGCCCTAAATTAGATACCCGACACCTTCGCTGGTTCCGGCATCCGCTCCCTCGGGCGACGATAGAGGAAACATCACTTTCACCCAATTTTAGAAGATGATTTCGCGAAGCTGTCGGCATTGCAAAAACTTATGCTCTCCAACAATGATCTCACCGGAACAATCCCGTCGACGCTCACCAGCCTTCCTTATCTCCCAGTTTCTGTCCCTCCCGTAAGAAACAATTCCATCTCCGCCATTTCAGAGAGCAACCAAGTTCCTGGAAGCAAAGGGAAATCAAACTCTATTCAGACGGGATTAATCATTGGCTCTCTTCTGGCTCTGATATTGACTCGGCCGAAGCTTCTATTCCTGGACGAGCCGACGAGCGGGTTGGACATTGCAACGACATTCCTTGCGATGAGTCAAACTATTAGGTAATATTTTGTTAACCGATTTTGAATGATTTTATTTTGGTTTGCACGTAATAGTTTGACCTGCACTTATAATTATTTGATCTGCACGTAAAATTGGTATGCACGTATCCAAAGATGATTTGCACATAACAATCACCTAATTTATCTTATATTTACGAGTAATTGTTCCCCCTGCAACTGCACCAAACAACAATGCTTGTCATTGTTTGCCATTCCTATGGCCAGTGTGTGGCAATAGTATTGGACCGCCTCTCGATAACCTGTCTACTAAATAGTGTGTGACAACAGCAACACCCAATTTTCTCCTGTCTTCCATTAATTCATCCTTACCTAATGTGTTAGTCATGCGACCTCAATGTTCTTTTAAAAGTTTTGGCAAAAGCATGCTTGACCACACTTGCAAAAATTGGAGAGGTTCTTTTTTGAATTATCATTCCAGTTATCTTTGGGATCTTTAGAATCCTTAAAGGTCTGTTCGGTTCGACGGAATTGAGGCTTCGGAATTGGAATTAGGATCCAATTTCAATGAAGATGGACCTCCAATTCTAATTTCATAACACCAATTCTGCCAAACGAACGGATCCTTAGGAAATATCAAAGTTGGTTTAGAGAATGATTCACTTCCTCTTGAATTCTTTCTCTTTTGAAGCCACTCAAATCCATTGCATGACCCTTTGTAGTAGTATTCACAAGCTTTGTATATCGGGAATGTCACATCAACACCAAAATATGTCTTCTCAAAGTTCGTGTGTGTCACAATTATAGTTAGGGTCCTACAACTAATTTTATACGACTCTGAAACGTTAATAGTCGCACATTTATAGTCATGATCCCACCAATAATATAATTTGCCTCTTTTGCAACATTCTCCGATGAAGTTATCTCACACATTTTGTTTCCTCGCGGTCCATGAAACCGATCAACAAGAAGTCGAACTAAAAAGACAGTTTTTAGATAGACTTAAGCACTTTTTTCGAGCAAATGTCATATCTCTATAGTTTTTAGTTTAATATATGGCTTTACACATAATATTGTAGAGAGTATCACCATTCAATAAACATAATTAAATCCATAATTGTTAAATAAATTATTAAATGATAAATTGGTCCCATATGATTATACTACTAGCTAAAAAGTTAAAAAGTAAAATATTTCCCACAAGCCTAATATATACACTAAGAACATAATCTAACTAACAAGTATCTATAAACTAACAATTTCAAATAGCTTGACATTAAATCTATGACTATTGTCATCTAATAAAATTTCAAATACAATAATTAGTCAAAATAATAAATAATCACTACTTCCCTCTTGAGCAACCTACATAGTCCTTAAGAAAGACTGCGGCTTCGATGGGCACGTCGATTGTGAGCGCGGTGATTATGAACTGTCATTCGTGAACGTCTAGCCTCACCTAAGGAATTTCATCCACTTTTATGTTAAGTAGTTTCCTTTTCTTGCAGGCGGTGATCAAAACCGTTGTCAGGCCAAATATACATTCTATAGTGTTGATGTTTTTGTCCAAACTCACCGGAGCAAAAACACAATGCCAACCCGAGCCTAAATATTCTTGTAAATTCGCAAAACAAATATTAAACATCAATATCTATATGTATGAAAACAAGTGCATAAGTAAAACTGCCCAATTAGTGAATATAAATGGTAAAACAATGCATAAGATATTCTATCTATAGATAAGTTAGAGAGATGCGATCATTGCATCACTGGGAAGCAGGATATAGTTTCATTCCAGAGTCACAATTCCACCAGAAGATTTGAGCCGATGGAGCTCATACACATTGATGTCTGCGGGCCTCTGAAGGTCCAGACAAGAGGAGGAGCGTCTTACTTCGTGACGTTCATTGATGATTATTCGAGAAAACTTTGGGTCTATGCTATTAAGAACAAAGATGAAGTTCTCGATACTTTCCGGAAATTTCACGCTGAGGTGGAGAGGCAATCCGGGAAGAAGCTAAAGTGCATCAGGTCCGATAACGGGGGAGAGTATATTGGTCCTTTTGATGAGTATTGCTGAAATCAAGGGATCAGGCATGAAAAGACTCCGCCCAAGATGCCACAATTGAATGGTGTGGCTGAAAAAATGAATAGGACCTTGATGGAAAGAGTGAGGTGCATGTTATCTGAGTCAAAGCTACCTGACATGTTTTGGGGTGAGGCTTTATACACAGCTGCACACGTCATCGATCTATCTCCCAGTTATGCATTATAGGAGGACGTTCTGATAGGGTCTGGTACAGGAAGGACCCTTCATACAGTCACTTGAGGGTCTTCGACTGCAAAGCCTTTGTGCACGTCCATCGAGATGAGAGATCGAAGTTAGATTCCAAGACCCGTCAGTGCACATTTTTGGGATATGGACGCAGCGACGAGTTTGGCTATAGGTTCTTTGATCTGGTTGAGAAGAAACTTGTACGCAGTCGCGACGTTATAATTTGTGAGGATCAAACAATGGTTGATCCTGAGAAGATTGAGAAGGTTGACCTCACACTAATGCAGAGTCTCCTATGACTGGAAGTGATGATACTGAGGAGGCCGCAGAGCCTGATCCAGTGTAGGGCACTGAGCCACTTCCAGGCCATGAGGACACGATTGAAAGCGAGCCTACATAGGACATCACTGATGATGTGCCCATACTAGCAACTGAGCTCGCTCCACGGAGGTCTGATCGAGTTAGACACCCATTTTTGAGATACTCTGCTACTGAGTATATTTTATTGACTGATGCGGGGGAGCCCGAGTTCTTTGATGAAGCAGTGCAAAGCTCAGAGAACAAAGAGTGGATGGTTGTTATGCAGGAGGAGATGCGGTCTCTGCATGAGAGCCATACTTATGAGCTGGAACGATTGCCTAAGGGCAAGAAGGCTCTGGAGAATCGATGGATTTTCAGAGTAAATCAGGGAGACCCCTCGACTCCACTCAGATATAAGGTCAGATTAGTAGTGAAGGGTTTCAGTCAAAAACAAGGAGTTGATTTCGATGAGATCTTCTCTCCTGTTGTGAAGATTTCATCTATCCGGGTTGTTCTTACCCTTGTTGTGTGGCTAGACCTGGAGATTGAGCAGATGAATGTCAAGACCGCCTTTCTGCATGGTGATCTTGAGGAGGAGCTTTATATGGAGCAACCTGAAGGATTCGTGGTCAAAGGGAAGGATAGTTTGGTATGTCGCCTGAAGAAGAGCTTATATGGCCTGAAGCAGGCCCAACGACGGTGGTACAAGAAGTTCAATGCCTTTATGGGGGGAGATCGACTTTAGGAGGACCACCCTTGATCACTGCGTGTTTGTAAAACAATATTCTCCAGATGATTTCATCATCCTACTCCTATATGTAGATGATATGTTGATAGTTGGGAGGAGCACTGTGCGCATTGCAGAGCTGAAGCGGCAGTTGAGCTCCACATTCGCGATGAAGGACATGGGAGCTGCGAAAACCATACTAGGGATGCATATTCGAAGAGATGGAGACTCCAAGATACTTTGGTTATCGCATGAGAGATATATCAGGAAGGTGCTACAGAGATTTAGTATGGATCAGGCGAAGAAGATGAGCACGCCGCTTGCAGCTCACTTCAGACTTACCGATGACCAGTGTCCGAGCACGCCTGGGGAGAAAGAGGATACGCAGAAGGTTTCATATGCTTCTGCAGTTGGAAATCTCATGTATGTCATGGTTTGCACCTGCCCTGATATAGCGCATGGTGTTGGCACTGTTAGTAGGTTTCTCTCCAATCCCGGAAGAGAACATTAGAGCGTTGTGAAGTGGATTTTAAAGTACTTACATGGGACGTCAGACTTGACGTTAAGGTTTGGAGACAGCGAGCCAGAGCTATTGGGCTACACTGATGCTAATATGGCTGGAGATTTGGACTCCATAAGATCGACTTCTGGGTACCTGATCATGTTTGCGGGGGGAGCTGTGTCGTGGCAGTCGAGACTATAGAAGTGTGTTGCACTGTCAACTACATAAGTAGAGTTTATTGTTGTTATTGAGGCTGGGAAAGAGCTTCTTTGGATAAAGAGGTTCATCAAAGAGCTGGGTTTCACTCAGGAGCGTTACATACTCTTATGCGATAGTCAGAGAGTGATTCATTTGGGGAAGAACCCCACATTCCACTCGAGATCGAAAGCATATTGACACGCAGTATCATTCGATGTGCGATACTCTGGAGCAGAGAGAGTTGGATTTGCAGAAGGTGCACATGAATGACAATGGAGCAGATATGCTTACGAAGCCCGTGTCGAGGGGAAAGTTCGAACACTGTGTGAGGATCGCCGACATGACGATCTCTTCTATATAAGAGGAAATAAGATAAATTGTTGGGTGCAGCTCCCGTCCTTTGTGGAGAAAACTGTGGATTCGAGTTTTACTAACTCGAATTTGGTGGCACTGAAACTACTGACCAAAAGAGAGACATGTTGATGGAGTCCCTAGTGGGAGGCAAACTGGAGATTTGAAGGAAGATTGTCAGAATGATAAGTTTCTTCACTTAGTCGAAAAGGGGGAGATTTGATGAGATAATTTTCTCCTAAGTGTGAAAGAGGCTAGACACCTTTGACCATGCTTTTCAAGCATGTGTTCCATGCCAAGTGTGAAAAGGAGTAGTCGTCTTTGACTATGAAATCAACATGTGCTCTTGAAGAAAGTTTCTAGGAAAGTGCCCAGAGGAAGCTGCATGACATGTGCTTTTGACCAAGGGAAGCTTCATGGAATTTTCATACACATGCCATCTACCACCTTTACCCCCTTGGTTTTGGCCTTATAAATAGGCATGAAGGAGGAGGGGTAAGGATCCACTTCTCTCCCATCTCAAACATTGAAAGAGTTTCTAGAGAGGCATTTGTGGCAATCGTCTTAGTTTAGGGAGAGCTTTCAGACGTCTCTGCGACGTTGACGAGGAATACTTCGCCTACACGGATTGGATCTGGAGCAGACTTGGGCAAAGATTCAAATAGGCATCTTGGAGAGGATTTGTGTAATCCGTCTCGTCCGCCACTGTCAGTAACTTGTAATTTTTCTGCTACAGTTTATTGTGTGGTGCAAAGTTAGTGAAGATCCTGCGTGGATCGATGAAGGAAAGCCTTGTAATTGCCTATTTGTTTTACACATATCTAGTTGCGGCTTTTCGGGTTGGACTCCGATCGTCCGGTGGTTTTTACCCTATTATATTTCCACGTTAAAACACAATGCCACTTTTATTGTTGTTATTTTGTATTGTGTTTTAGTTGTGTATCGGCATACCACTAAGCAATCGTGTAGGTACTTGCTCGAACTAATTTGCATGTGCTCTGGTCGGGTTTGTGTGCTCTCTAGCCCAACATCGTGTACTGTCACTCGTGTGTGTGCGTGCGTGCGCGCCTTAGGCTCTGTTTGGGGCGACGTCCGAATTTCGGTACGATAGGGAATGAACGGAGGTTCCAACCCGAAAAGGGGAGGCGGGGTTGGAGACGGGGCGTCACCCCCCTTTTTGCGAAGTCTACGGGAGCAAACGCCTCCGCCCATACGCGACGCGCGTTTGTTTTTCCACCTTGCGGCGGCTGTTGCGGCCGCACAGGCAGCTGCCGCCCCAAAGAGAGCCTTAAACACTTCCAACAGCTTTAAGAAACTTTGAAAGCTACATGTGCAGATAAAACTATGAATATTGAAGTTATTAAAAACTATGAAAACTGCACATATTTTTAAAATCAAGAGTATAAAATACACATAAATCCAAAATTAGGTGAAGAACATTGATTCATGTTGTGCTCTTGTATAGAATCAAAAGAACATTTTTAAAACCCGTAGGAGTCGAAGCCGAGGTTGCTCAAATCACCTCAGGGCGCTCGTCTTCCCACTCTGCAGTTGGGAATGCCGAAGATCCTCGCCGATTTATTAGTTGGTTTATAGCTTCTCTTCTCCACATTCTCGAAAGGGCCCGCCGGTGGTCATTGAAACCAGTCTCGAGATCCTCCGGTAAATGCCCCCGGTGGGATCAAAATAACTTCTAGGCAGGGGCAGATTTATTGCATAACCAGGCACATGCCCGAAAAAATATATAGTTTTTTTTGCTCACACAAATTAATAAATTTTAAGGGTTGATTTCTTCTTAACAGTTCATCGAAATTCAAATCTGAAAGTGGCATTAGATCATATCTAAAAATACACAAAATAGACCCTTCAATCGAATTTTTTCATGAAGATTTGATGAGATTACCAATCTCGCCAAATTGATATTTTATAGCTAATTGTCATGAATCTGTTAATTAGTTCAAATAATAATCATCATCATACTCATGAAAATTAATCGAACATTTTCAGAAAATTGTGTCCTAATCAACTGATGTGCACTCATAGATTTATAAGAGTTACTGGGGTGCGTTTAAAGGAGGCTCCACTAAGAAGAGGTGGAGTAAGTGGGGTCAAAATCCAACACATGATCATGAGAGTGGAAAAACCCGTCGCGCACAACTCGCACTCTATCTGCGCCAAGCGCAGTCAATACCGCACCCCACTATTGGGGTGCGATCAGCCCGCACTCCACTAGTGGGGTGCGGGTAGCCCACACCCCCCTTCGTGGGGGTGCGGCCAAGCCGCACCCCCAAGGGGTGCAGCCAACCGCACTCCCAAGGGGTGCCCCCAAGCCGCACCCCTCATGCCGGGGTGCGGCCAAGCCCCCTCCCCCGCCTTGCGGGGGAGGCGGCCGAAACTGCACCCCCTCGTCGGGTGCGACCAGAGCCCACTTTCCCCTTTGGGGGCGCGACTTCTCGTCTCCCGAGTTCGTTGCGCGCTCAGAGTGCTCCCGTGCTCGTTGCGCGCTCAGAACGCTCTCGTGTTCGTTGTGCGCTCAGAATGCTCATGTGCTCGTTGCGCGCTTAGAACACTCTCGTGTTCATTGCGCGCTCAGAACACTTCCGTGTTCCCGGCGCGTGCGCAGTTAACCTTTCTTAATTTCTCGGATTGCAGATCTCGTTCGTCGCCTTCATCACCTTCAACGAAGCTGCCCGACTTGCCCGACTTGCCCGACTTGCCCGACCTGGCCGAATTGCCCGAAGGGCGAAACAGTCATTTACGAAAAAAGACGATTCATGTACTCCAAATCGACCAGCATGATTCGCCCGTCAGGTGGTTACGGTGGTTACAACGACGAAATTACCGAGCTACCCCTACCCAAGGCTATAAAAGGAGCTCATGACCTTCATTTCAAGATACCTTGCCTTCTACGCCCGAGAGAGCTCCGTTGAAGAATCCCTTGGAATTCTCCTTCGGCGCTTGAAGATCTTCTTCGGCCTTTGAAGATCTCCTTCGAGTGCTTGAATATTTCCTTTACTTCGGAAGAAAATCTTCCTAAGCAATTGGGAATCCTTCGGGTCCAGAAAGGTGACTCAGTCATCTCACTTTTGTTCTCACTGTTGTTCTCACTTTCTTTCTAAGAAAAAGAAGCGTTCAGCTTTCCGAGAGGTGGCATGTCACTCTCGTAGTTCTCTCTGTCTACCATTGTAACGAGCAGCGACATGTCGCGCTCGAGTTCTTAATTTCAATTTGTAACACCCCAGAAGATAGTAGAGTTTGGTCGACACAGCCCCAACCGCGTGGTTTTTCACCATTTCCGAGTTTTCCATGTTAAAAGTCCTCGTGTCACTCAACAATCTATTCATTGACTGTTTGCGCGCTCGGTTCGCTTCCGAGCTAAGGTGGTTCAATTCGACCGGTCTACAAGAGCACCCGAGCGACCCACAACAGTTTAGCGTCGTCTGTGGGAAAAGTGTTCCCAAATACTCCGCAAAGACTCCCGAAAGGAAGTATTTGCTTCAAAACAGTACTCGTTACTGATCGCAATGGCAAGAAGAAGTGCTCGTACTACCTGTTGGGAAAAACCCTTGTGATTTATCTAACAAATTATTTAAAGTGATTTCATCAGTTAGGTTATATTACCCTTATTGTATAGAAAGGGTAAATTGGTCATTAGATATCTTAGGATGTCACACTCACCTTGGAGTGTCAAGGCATGGTCAAGAAAATCACAAAGTCAGTTAAGTTAAGACTTGCGTCGAATGAAAGTCGACGCAACTTCGACTTGATGTCGACGCAACTTCGACTTGATGTCGACGCAACTCTGACTAGAAGTCCAAGCAACTTAATCAGCCTGTCGAAGTATAATTCAAGTCGATGCAACGTTGAAAGGGCCTCGACACAGAAGGAAGAGCCTGTCTAAGTTATCTTAGAAGTCGACGCAACTTCGACTTCAATTCGACGCAGAAGTTAAAGCTCAAGTCCAAGTCTTCAACTCGACGAATACGTCGATAAGGAATCGACGTAACGTCGACATCTGAGTTCAGTCAGAGCTAAGAAGGAATTCGAAGCTACTCCTATAAGAACTTAGAGGTGCGTCGATATGAAGAATGATGAAGTCGACGCAGCGTCGAATACAGTCAGAAAATGAAGCTTTTTCTGCTGTCCTTTTAAGACCTTTTCAGAAGGACCACAAGGCTAAAGACAGTTCTCCAACGGCTCGTTTATTGCCAAGAATGGAATGAAGTATTCCAGGACACAAAAAAACATTCTTGGAATGTATTCAAATCCGATGGATGGGTCGGGATCAAAATAAGAAAGAAAAATCATATGTCTAAAAAAAATCCTTTTCAGGACAGTCTAAAAGAAGATAGAAATTCAAATTCCAATCATACAAAATAAGTATGCTGGAGAGGAGAAGAAAAAGTGAGAGCATTTCATCACATTATTCTCATCTGTCGAAAAGGGTTCCTCTCCTTCTTCCTCCTTCAACCTTAAGACGGAAAACAAGTCATCTCTCAATACAGGAAAAGAAAATAGCTACTTCTTCTTCATCTTACAACAACTAGTTTACAAGGAGTGCTCAGAGAATAAGGATCAAGCAAATAATCATTGCAATCATTAGATTCATAAGCAAGGATTCATCATATTCAGATCTAGTGAAAAACAGAAGCTACATAATTGCTTCTGAAGAATTCTGAAAAACAGAATTATATTCTTCATCCTTTCTTCTCATTTTTCCTTCAACTGTAAAAGAGTTTTATTAATCTTTCTTCCAAAGGATTCAGTGGTTCTAAGTGTCTCATTATCAACAGACTCAATGGTTCTAAGAGTCTCCTTATCAAAAGTCTCAGTGGTTCTTAGAGTCTCCTTATCAAAAGACTCAGGCACATGTTGTGCAATCCTACCAGTGAGGTAGAAGAGAGGACTACCCATATTTTGAGGAACCTCTATAAAAATTCCCGTGTCTTCTGTGTGTGCTTTTCTGTATTATCCATATTTCAGTTTTTTGTGTGTTTATTTTCCTGCAATCTGTATTTACTTTATTCTGTCTTTGGATTGTTGATTGCATAATACTTAGAGTTTTTATTATGTGTGTATAATTAGGGTAGAAAATATTTTAAACTCTATTCACCCCCTCTAGAGAATACTCAGAGACACACTGTGCACTTTCACTACCGAAGAATCAGTCCCTAGGACATGTTGATCCAGCACCCTCCTACTCACTCATCAACTCTCCTCTCGCGGAAGGGCCCATGAATGAACCCATTGCGTCACTGGAGGGATGCGAGCTCCAGATAGAGGAAGACCAAACTGAGATGATCGCGCTCCTAAGGAACGGAGGGGTAGCACGATCTCCTAATCCTGCCCGTGAGCAAGACAGTCTTCCTCCTCCAGCTCTGGATCGCGCTCTCCGACTGAACACATCGCTCATGAGCACGACATTCCGAAAGAAGAGATCTCCAACGCGGCCAACTCAGCACGCCCAGTCCGTCCGGCCAGAGAATCTGAAGCTCATCATCACCACCACCGCCCGGAAGTAGGAGGCTTTGTACATGTAGAAGGAAGGCTCACTCGCGAAGAAATTCGCGACATAATCGCTAAAGAACGAGAACAAGCCGGGCAGTGCGCCGCTTTGGCCTGCCACCCATGTCATCATCGCTCACCGTTAACGCCCCGAGGTCCTGGCACATCCGATCCCGCACGGCTTCAAGCTCCCGAACATCGAGACGTTCGACGGAATGGGCGATCCGCTAGAACACGTCAACCACTTCACCACCATCATGAGGATTTACAACGCCATTGACCAACTGTTGTGCCAAGTGTTCCCGACAACACTAAAGGGACAAGCACGCACTTGGTTCCATTCTCTGAGAGAAGGACTCATCAATAATTTTGCGGAACTAACTCATCGATTCACCGACCAGTTCATCGCCAACTGCAGGATTGTTCGAGACCCCTCCCATCTTTCAGGGATCCGCCAGAACGACGAAGAAACTCTTAAGGATTTCTTCCGCCATTTCACTACTGAGGCGCGACAAATTCCAGGGGTGGACCCCAAGCTTCTACGAGGAATTTTTCTTGGAGGGCTCCACCCCGGTGGCATCTATTCCGCACTAATGCGGGAAACTGTGCCAAACTACCCAGACCTCGTTCATCAAGTTGAGGCCCAGATAGCAGCTGAAGAGGCAATTGAAGCACACCGCCAGCAGTGGCGGACCCAGGATTTTTGTCAGACCCGGGCACCAAGTAAAAATTTATATAATAAAATTTTTAATTCAAAAATTAACAAAATATTATTGCAACTGACAAGAAAAATAACAAAAATTTAAATATCTAAAGAAATAAGTCCAACTACCCAAAGATCCCCGATTACTGGAAACAAAATTTATGACACATTATCAGTAGAAATATAAGATCTTTGAATATATATATAGGAAATAAATCCAAAGAATCTGTTGAAATATAAGATCTGATATTATCTTGCTTGCAGAAAATTGGTCTAGATAAGTCTCAGGAAAGCCATTAAACATGAGAGTTTTAAGTTTTTCTATACTAATAATTACACTATAAGAGACATTTTAAGTCACTTAAGAGACTGACAGATTAAAGTTTATGACAAGACAGGACAATGCTCCACGCGTAGGCCAACAAGACATTATACAACGAGACAAGACATAGCAGCAAAAGCTGAAATAGCCAGCTGAAAAAGTGCAAACATAGGACATAACCTGGAAGTAATAGCAGCCTTAAACTTTTAACAAAAAAATCCAAAAAAATCAACTCGGGCACGTGCCCGGGTGTGCCGCCATATAGGTCCACCCCTGACCGCCAGCAGTTCGAGAGGAGCTCGAAGAGGAAGAGAGAGGATCCGCTGCCGCAGACCGTTCCCAATAAGAACAAGCATCACGACAAACCCAACTGAGACTGAAGATCTCGCCAGCATCAGGACTACACTCCCCTGAACACTACTAGAACTAACGTTCTTCTTGCCATCCATGATAGCAACGCGCTTCGCAGACCCCAGTCGTTTGCGCCGAACAGAGGAAACCAGTCACAATATTGCGACTTCCATCGCGGGCATGGACATAGTACTGAAGGCTGCAACCGGTTGAAGGAGGAAATCGAGCGTCTTGTCCGGCAGGGCCTCCTCGGAAGGTTTTTACTAAACCAAGTCCCGAACCAGCACGGACCTCAAGCTGACAATCCATTAGGGGACAACGTCGTACCCAGCCGCAGATGAGCCAAAGGTACCGGGCAGGGAAACTTTACTACAGCTACTTTCTGGCTCTATTAGCGATACGAATCATCTAAAGTAAGACTACAAAAGTTAAGGCCACGACCTTCGGTACTAACACCAGGCAGCTAACTCGCCAAACATGGTGAAGAGAAACGACCTCCTACGAGTGGAGGATTGGTGTCGAGGACGACGATCTTAATCAAGTCTGCCCAAAAGACAAACTCGCCACCGCGCTGCTTGGGCAACTCGCCACCGCGCTGCTTGGGCAACTCGCCACCGCGCTGCTTGGGCAACTCGCCACCGCGCTGCTTGGGCAACTCGCCACCGTGCTCCTTGGGCAACTCGCCACCGCGCTGCTTGGGCAACTCGTCATCGCGTGTTCAGACCATCATAATAAGACTTAGAACTGTAAGGGTCTTTTCCTCGTGCAGTCATCCACGGTTTCAAGACTAACGCTCTTCACCATCGACTTCAGGGCATGTTCCCCCATAGACGTAAGAGCCTGTCCCTCGTACGGTCATCCTCGGTTTGAAGACTAACACTCTTCATCGTCGACTTCGGGGTCTGTTCTCCCTTTAACCAAACACGCCGGAAGAAACACCATATGGAGTAATGGAGTCACAAGACACCAGGTCATCGCCACAATAATTTTCATAGCAGAACGATACTTCAAAACTAACCAGGAAAATAGAGCCACAAGACGCAAAAGCGCCAACACAACGTTGTACGTATCGAGAAGAGATTGCAGAACATGAAGTGAAAGCAACCTCGCATTCGTCCTTCGACAACGACTCTGATCTAAGCCGCCACAAAGAAGATAGTAAAACCTCTGAACTCCTCCACGCAGTAATCCAGACTCCGAAGATTTGGGGGGCTTATGATGTGCACCCATAGATTTATAAGAGCTACTTTGGTGCGTTTAGAGGAGGCTCCACTAAGGAGAGGCGGAGTTAGTGTGTTCAAAATCCAACCCATGATCATGAGAGTGGAAAAACCCGCTGCGCACAACTCGCGCTATATCCGCGCCAAGCGCAGTCAAGACCGCACCCCACTATTGGGGTGCGATCAGCCCGCACCCCAATAGTGGGGTGCGGGTAGCTCACACACCCCAAGGGGTGCGACCAAGCCCCACCGCCTTGCGGGGGAGGCAGCTGAAACCGCACTCCCTCGTCGGGTGTGGCCAAGCCCCCCCGCCTTGCGGGGGAGGCGACCGAAACTGCACCCCCTCGTCGGGTGCGGCTATAGCCCTTTTCCCCTTTCGAGGCGCGGCTTCTCGTCTCGCGAGTTCGTTGCGTGCTCAGAGTGCTCCCGTGCTCGTTGCACGCTCAGAACGCTCCCATGTTCGTTGCGCGCTCAGAGCACTCTCGTGCTCGTTGCGCGCTTAGAACGCTCACGTATTTGTTGCGCACTCAGACCACTTCCGCGCACGCTCAGAACACTTCCGCGCACGCTCAGAACGCTTATGTGTTTCCGGTGCGCGCACAGTTAATCTTTCTTAATTTCTCAGATTGCAGATCTCGTTCGTCGCCTTCATCACCTTCAACGAAGCTGCCCGAACTGCCCGACCTGCCCGAAGGGCGAAATAGTCATTTACGAAAAAGGCGATTCTTGTGCTCCAAATCGACCAGCGTGATTTGCCCGTTAGGTGATTACGGTGGTTACAACGGCGAAATTACCGGGCTACCCCTGCCCAAGGATATAAAAGGAGCTCAGGGCCTTTATTTCAAGATACCCTGCCTTCTACGCCCGAGAGAGCTCCGTTGAAGAATCCCTTGGAATTTTCCTTCGGCTCTGGAAGATCTTCTTCGGCCTTCGAAGATCTCCTTCGAGTGCTTGCAGATTTTCTTCACTTCGGAAGACAATCTTCCTATGCAATTGAGAATCCTTCGGGTCCAGAAAGGTGACTCAATCATCTCACTTTTGTTCTCACTGTTGTTCTCACTTTCGTTCTCAGAAGAAGCGTTCAACTTTCCGAGAGGGGGCCTGTCACCCTCGTAGATCTCTCTCTCTACCATTGTAACAAGCAGCGTCATGTCGCACTCAAGTTCTTAATTTCAATCTGTAACACCCCAAAAGATAGTGGAGTTTGGTTGACACAGCCCCGACCGCGTGGTTTTTCACCCTTTCCGGGTTTTCCACGTTAAAAGTCCTCGTGTCATTCATCGATCCATTCATTGACTGTTTGCGCGCTCGGTTCGCTTCCGAGCTAAGGTGGTTCAATTCGACCGGTCTACCAGAGCACCCGAGCGACCCGTAACATCAAGAATAATTTTGGGTGACATTTTTTAGAAATGTTGACTAGCTAGTTTTATAATGAGTTCTCTCACATTGGTTTATCAAAACTAGCTTAGTGAGTGATGGAATGGAACTCGAAGTCTCGCAAGATCATAATTGATAGTAAATTTTTTTCCAAATGCACAGAATTTGATCATATAAGAACATTCGACGACTGAAAGTTAAGACATTTACATATACATACATACATAGACACTCGTACATATTAGATTTTTCAATGCTGCGTCTACTCCTTTGTTTTTTTTCAATTTCTAAAATTTTCACGTTAAAAATAGGGCAATGTTATACACAGTCCTATAATCGCTATTCGCAGTCCAGTTTTTATGATTTATTTCGTGCTTTTTGAAAATACGCACTGTACATGCATTTTTAGGGAAATTGTTCAACACGAAAAATGTAGATCTCGCCGAGATCTACAACTTTCGTGTTGATCTCGCCGAGATCTACAACTTTCGTGTTGAACACTTTTCCTAAAAATGCACGCACGAGGCGCATTGCCGCTCTGATTGAAATATGAGCGTAATTTTTGTAAATACGTCTTGTACATGCATTTTTAGGAAAAGTGTTCAACATGAAAGTTGTAGATCTCGATGAGATTTTCGTGTTGAATAATTTCCCTAAAAATGCATGTACAGAGCGTATTTTGAAAAAGCGCGAAATAAATCATAAAAATTGGACTGTGAATAGCGATTATAGGACTGCATATAACATTGCCCTAAAAATATTGTTGTCATTTATTTTTTACTTGTGTGCACTTGATTCTATTACGCGCCGATGACTCACTCTGCTGACTTGTGAGAACTTTAATTAAATCATAAAATTTTATTTTTTATTTGATTTCCGGGCCAAATCAAAATCTTAATTTTTATTTGAGAGGCCGAGTGCGGATAGTAAAAAACAACATAAAACTCCTAATTTTGAATGCTAACAGAATAAAAATAATAATAAAAAAATAAAAAATATAAATAACAACCGCCTAATAATAAACATTAGCTTAAATTCTTCGTTCTCCTTTGTCCAAATTCTCTCTCTCCTCTCCCATGTCTGCATCGTGAAGACCTGTCTTCCCGTTGATGCACTAGACAATTCCTCCCCCTTCCTTCTTCTCTGCCTCCGTTTAATTCTCACCAAACTCGTTCAGAGACATATTCTCTTTCTCAGCAACAAGGTTCAGAGAATTAATGGCAGCGTCTGGATATGTTTCTCATCATTCTTTTGGTTTTAAACTAGCTGCGCGGTTTCCGGTCCCACGCCACCGTCTTCTACCTGTCACCCGCTCTCCAGCTCGTTCCTATGGCCGGAGATTTTATATTACCCCTTTGTCCGCCTCGACGGTCATCGCCCCTCCATCATTTAATGAGGTATAAATGCTCCGATTCATCTGCTACCGCTCACTTTATCTTCTTTCTCCCCTCTCTCTTTATTTCCCTCTTATTATACTGTTTTAAACCTAAATCCATGGTTTATCAGTTGATTGAGGCTCTTATTGACCGGAAAGATCTATCTGAAGAAGCGGCCGAGTCCTCTCTTAACTTTCTTCTGAACGACGGCAATGAGGCCCTCATCAGTGCGTTTTTGGTTCTCCTGAGAGCTAAAGGAGAGACTTATGAGGAGGTAATTCCACTCTTTTCTGCTTCTTCCGTCTACTCCTTCACTAAGATCTGATGAGTTGAAATCCAGTGTACGTTTTTTTATATATAATTCCGCCATTGGAGCAGATTGTGGGTCTGGCTAGGGCAATGTTCAATTGCTGCAGGAAAGTGGAGGGATTGGAGGGCACTGTTGACATTGTAGGGACTGGTGGCGATGGGGCGAACACCGTCAATATCTCCACCGGCGCCTCTATTTTGGCTGCAGCCGCCGGTGCTCGAGTCGCTAAGGTAGATCGAGCAATAACTATATGCATTTAAAAGATCTTCGAGGTTAATGATTCTCTCAGTCTTATATCAGCAAGGGAATCGATCGAGTTCTTCGTCATGTGGAAGTGCTGATGTGTTAGAGGCATTGGGTGTCAACATTGAACTAGGCCCCGAGGTGCAGCTAAAAACTTGACCTGAAATTTAGTTATATCTTGTTTGATTTTGCTGGTTTTCCTCTGAAAATTTTATTGTTCCTGCTTGATTACAGCATAGTACCTCTCTCTCATCTCTTGAATTATGCCACACATCATCATCTTCCTCTTGTTTAATGCTTTCATTTTCTCATGTCCGATTGATTTGATGGTTCTCCCTTTCGTATGGTACCTAGTGTGCTGTAAGGTGAAAATTGCAATCTTGATGGTATTATCGTTGTAAACAGGTAAGGAGTTTTTGTCGTGTGAATTTAGTTTTCTGTTAAAGAACACAAATTTTAGAGCTACTTGCTTATAGTTTTTTTTATTTCAGTTTGGATGGCAATGGATGATTTTTGATTGAGGAACAAAAAGTTGACTTCTTTGTTTTTCTCATTTTTAATGAGGAAATCAAATTCGATGGAATTATATGCCGGTTATCGCACTTTATGTTATCACCATCTTGTATTGACTTGGTACACAAGTATGTGAATGATAATGCATTGAATAAGCTACTAAATCGTCATAGATTAAATTGAACTATGATGGTTTCTGTTTGTATAGTTCTCCTTTCATTTTATGTTCGAATAGTGTAAGATATGCTGTAAAATGCTTGTTTACGCATATGAGCTTTCATTTTGTGATTTTGATATTCCGAATGATCATTTAACTTTTTTTTTTTCATTTGGATAAAGGAAGTTAAAAGATGTGTGGAAGAGGTAGGAGTCGGTTTTATGATGGCTCCCATGTACCACCCGGCAATGAAGATTGTCAGTCCTGTGAGAAAGAAACTTAAAGTGAAGACTGTATTCAACATCCTCGGTCCAATGCTTAATCCTGCGCGAGTGCCTTTTGCTGTTGTTGGTGTATATAATGAAGATTTAGTAAGTGCCTTACCTTTACTCAGGAGTTTAAACCCTAGTATCTTTCTAACATGTCAAAGTCAAATCCCTTGTTTGGATGAAATTATTTGATTTTTCATTTACCGACATAACATAGGAACAAAATATTTTTTTTTGTATATATTGTTGTATGTGAAGAACTTTACAAATGAATGAAATAATCGGATCTAAGTTGTATTATTTCTTATTTCTCAAATGTAGAAAACACTATTTTGTATGAAAAAAATATTCTTTATTTCTTAAGTCGTTTATTTGTAGATATAATAGACATATTATGATTTTACATCAAAATGTTGCAATAGGTTATGAAAATGGCTATGGCACTGCAAAGATTTGGACTGAGAAGAGCATTGGTGGTACATTCAGAAGGTCTTGATGAAATAAGTCCACTTGGTATGATTTTGCCATGGCTTCTAAATAAATATTCATTTTTTTATACTTTTTTTTTTTTGAAATTTTCAGACCTTTATTTTTCATAGGGCAATCCTTTATGTTCAATTATCCTTCAAATTCTTAAAGTGTAACCGCACTTATCTATATCTGGCTTGTTTATTTAAGGATCTGGCTATCTCCTTGACGTAACTCAGGAGAAGATCGAAAGATTAAACTTTGATCCATGTAAGCACCCTGTTACTCAATTTCCTGAGCTCTAATTTCATGCAGCTTGGTGCTTAAAGTTATAAAATTTGTTTTTAAAAGAAAATTTGAGTTCACTATATTAATTTTGATTTTGAACTCTACTGACCTCTTCAAAATTGATCGAAAATGAAGATATCATTTTCACATTGAAAATGAGTGAAAATGAAATCCTGTCGCTTTCTAAAGCATTATTTTCTATCTATAAACAACCAAATGGGTCCTCGGATAATTTTTTTATACATCACTATCTAATTAAAATTTTGACATATCTTACATATCATTTCTCTGTTATGTTGTAGTGGATTTTGGAATTCCCCGTTGCTCTTTGGATAATCTAAAAGGGGGTGGACCCAAATACAATGCTGATGTACTTAGGAATGTTCTTTCTGGTGAGAAGGGAGCAGTTGCTGATGCTCTTGTAAGTAACTCTTCCTTCTTGATTATTTCTATCTGCTTCCTTAGGTCCTTCTGGTGTTTTGCAATAAGTGTAAGTGCTCCTGCAACTCAGTATGGACTTTTGAGTTTTGCATGTAGAGATTTGGGCAGCTCAGACATAAATGCAAACTTATGATAGGGTGGTGGTTAAGATTAGCAAATTAAAACAATAATGTTCATTATTAGTTATGAATAGTGTTGTTAATGATCCACTCAAAGTCTTTCAATATGACCAAGAGATAGGCCTTGTTTCAAGCCATACTTGATTCATTTACTTCAATTGAAGCCAAAAACTGATCCAATTTCTATCAGCTTGTTATCTGCCAAGTCAAATTCTGTCTCCAATATATGTACGCACTTTTACATATTGTTGGAAAAGCCCATGTAAAGGGCCCGTATTTGGGCCCTTTTATGTTTCTCTTCTTTAGTCTCACATCTTGTATAGGAATTCTTCTCTCTTTCTCCCTCCTATATGTATATACTCACTCTTTGTACTTATACTATCAAGAAATACATACAAGCTTTGACCTTTTTCTACATGGTATCAGAGCATTCGGTCCGATACCTGCGGTCTCATTTCTCCTGACCGCCTGCGAGCTGCAGATTCTTCGGTTCGCGCGGTTTCCGCCTTTTTCAGACCACGCAGCTCGCTCTTCCTCCTGGTTCGCGCGGTCTCCTCCTTTTTCAGACCGCGCAGCTCGCTCTTCCTCCCTGTCCGCAGCTCGCTCTTCGGTTCGCGCGGACTCCTCTTTTCTACCCGCCCCTTTCTCTTTGTGGCTTCCACCACTCCTCTTGGTTCTAGGCTCTTATATAGCCTTCTCTACCTGTCCAGTGGGCCCCGCTCCACCTTCAGTCCGCTGCGACCTCCCCCTCTAATCGCTCCACCTTCAGTCCGCTGCGACCTGCCATTCCTTGGTCGGTTCGGTCTCCTCTCCTCATCGCGGAGACCTCCGTCTCTATTCGCTGCGATCTCCCTTCCTGCCACAGTCAGTACGAGCTCCTTCTCTGTCCGCTGCACTCTTCCCGCTCTTTCTCGTTGCTCGCTTCTCTGCTCCGCACTTTGGTCGTTGCCCTTCTTCTTTGGCAGTTGGTGTTCTCATCAAGACCGTGCGGTTTGCTTCTCTGCCCGTTCTTCCCGCACTTGGTCGCGACCTCCTTTGGCCGCTGGTGTGATCATCGTGACCGTGCGTTCTGTCCGCTCAGCCCGCTTCTGTCCGCTCTTCCCGCACTTGGTCGCGGCCTCCCTTGGTCGTTGGTGTAATCTTCGAGACCGTGCGGTCTTCGTTGGTCAACCCGCCCTTTCCGTTTTTCCTTCAATGGGATCATCTGTGGACTCCACCATGGTGCATGCCCCTCCTCAGCCAGACTGCCTGGGTCAGCCTCCAGAACTTCATGATGAGTTGCGGATAACCACAATCTCCCTCTCAGGAAAAGTAAACTTCATGCAATGGGTACGCTCGGTCCGGCGAATTCTTCAGTCTAAGGGACTTCTGGGTCATCTCACCCAAGCACCTCCATCCCCTCCTACGGAGGACTGGCTCAGGAATGACGGCCGAGTTCAGACTTGACTTCTCAACTCTATGGATGGATAGTCATACCAAATGATGATGTATCACGAGACTGTTAAAGCTATGTGGGATGAGCTTCATTCTCTATACTCGGGCAAGGACAACCTTCAACATCTTTACGACATCATCACAGATCTCCAGCCGTTAGATACGGTCGGGGCTGCTAACATGATCTCCTTCGTTGCTCGCACCAAGACTCTGGCCGAAGCATGGATCCAGCATCAACCTTCCACCAATGATCATGCTGCTCAACGACCTCAAAAGGAAGCTGCCATCATTGCTATGATCATGGCTCGTGTTCCTCCACACCTGTAAAGCATCCGAAATCAGGTTCTGGCCTCGACCATTACTCCTTCCCTCTCAGATGTGTGTTCCATGCTCCTCAAAACCTCAGCACCTCTGGCGGCTCCGACTCTTTCCTCACCGGCCCTTCTTCAGAACACTCCTGCTCCCTTACTTCCTTTGCCTCCACTGGCTCGTGGTGGACGTTCGGCCTCTCGGGGAAGGGGGCATGGTGGTCGTTCTCGACCAAAATGTTCATTCTGTGGGCGAGATGGCCACTTTGAGGCGACCTTCTATCGGAAGCCTGGTAATCCTCCTCATCCGACTGCCGTTGTTGCTGATGACAGCCCCTCGGCCTCCCGCGCCGATCTTGACGCACTCCGCCTACAACTCCAATAGCTTCAAGGGATGATGTCCCCATCTGCTTCCATCTCCAATCCAGGTATAACCCGTCTCTCAACGAGTCCACGCTGGATAGTGGACTCTGGTGCTACTCATCATATCACCTCGCTACAGCCACCAAAGTATTTGAATGCTCCTCATCCGAAGTGTATCACCGTGGGCAATGGGGAGACTGTTTCGGTCTCCGGCTCGGCTTACCTCTCTCTTAACCCCTCCATCTCTCTCCGCTCGGCTCTTCATGTTCCGGAATATCCGTTCAACTTGCTTTCTGTTAGCCTTCTTGCTACTGACCTGGATTGCTCCCTAACATTTACATCCTCTTCTTTTCTGATACATGATCGGCGGACGCGGACTATCATTGGTAAGGGGCAACTGCGTAACGGGCTCTACCTTCTCGACGACTCTCCCATTATCCTCTCATTTGTCTCCTCTGCTGAGTGGCATCAGCGTCTTGGACATGCTCCCCTCCCAGTCCTCCAGAAGGCACTTCCCGATGTATCTTTTCCAGCTTTCAAGTGTGATTCTTGTATTTTGGGCAAACAGCCGCGTTCATCCTTTCTCGCACATTGTACTCGGAGCTCTGCTCCTTTTGATCTCTTACATTCTGATGTATGTGGACCTTATAAAATTACTAGTATTTCTGGATTTCGATATTTTCTCACGTTTATTGATGACTATTCTCGGGTCACTTGGTTATACTTACTTCGCGATCGCTCTGAGCTCCCTCGTGTCTTTCGGGCGTTTGTCCTTGAAACCCGCACACTATTCTCCACTACCATCAAAACTCTACGTACCGATAATGCTCGGGAATACACAAGCAACAAGTTTACAAATTTATGTTCTGAGTTCGGGATTATTCACCAGACTTCTTGTCCCTACACCCCACAACAAAATAGTGTTGCTGAACGGAAGAACCGACACTTGCTTGATGTCGCCCGCTCTCTCATGCTTCACATGAACATCCCCAAAGTTTATTGGAACTTTGAGGCCTCCACAGCCTGCTTTCTTATTAACCGTCTTCCATCCTCCGTCCTCAACAATGCCACTCCATTCAGCCTCCTCTTTCCTTCTACTCCGGCCTTTCCCCTCACACCTCGAATCTTCGGGTGTACGTGCTACGCTCATATCCTGGGACCGTCTACGGACAAGCTGGATCCCAGGGCGGCCAAGCAAATTTTCGTTGGCTATTCACGTACATAGAAGAGCTACGTTTGCTATTCCCCCACCACCCGCAAGGTCTCTGTGTCGCCTGATATTACCTTCCGGGAGGATCAGCCATTCTTCTCTGCTCCAGTATCCACACTTACACCAATACCTATCCCACAGCCTGTCCTACGACTATCATTCCCGTTCACACACCGGTTCTTCCTTCCCCAACTCTTGCTCCTGCCCCTACAAGCCACCTCTTATCCATGTCTACTCTCGCCGCACTCCTACTCCCGTTGCCCCTACGCAGTCGACCTCGACCTCGGGTACTCAGCGTCTGGCTGATCCGGTAACATAATCAATCGCTCATCCTATGGCGAATTATGTTTCCCTACATCGCCTCTCTCCCCAACTTCAGACACTTGCTACCTCTTTGTCCACAATTGCTATTCCTAACTCTGTGCAGGAGGCTCTGCAACATCCTGGGTGGCGCGCCGCTATGGAGGAAGAAATGACTGCTCTTTGGGCTAAACAGGACATGGACTCTGGTACCCCGTCCTCCAGGACAGAAACCAGTTGGGTGTAAATGGGTTTTTGTTATCAAGCATGCTCCTGATGGAACAATTGACCGGCTGAAAGCTCGCTTGGTTGCTCGTGGCTACACTCAACAACAGGGTATCGACTATGAAGAGACCTTCTCTCTGGTGGCTAAACTCAACACTGTTCGTGTGCTTATCTCCGTAGCTGTACATCGTCGGTGGCCCTTATTTCAGCTGGATATTAAGAATGCGTTTCTTAACGGCGATCTCCATGAAACGGTTTACATGGAGCAACCTCCCGGGTTTGAGACCACGGGGGAGTCTCTGGTCTGTCGTCTATTGCAGTCTCTTTATGGTCTCAAACAATCACCTCGAAACTGGTTCGACAAGTTCAGCAAGGCTCTTCGGGAGATTGACTTTACTCGGAGCTCGGCAGACTTCTCCTTGTGCACTCGCCAACAGTCAACAGGAACAGTTATTCTTTTGGTATATGTGGATGACATCATAATTACTGGAGACGACGCAAAAGGAATACAGGCGGTCAAACAACATCTTAGCTCTGTCTTTCAGACTAAAGATCTGGGTCACCTTCACTACTTCCTGGGTCTGGAGGTCGCCAGAAGACCAGATGGCCTTGTCCTCTCTCAGCGAAAGTACTGTCTCGATCTTGATGCGGAGCAAACACGAGGACGAATTTTGGGCCCATTCATGCGGAGCAAACACGAGGACGAATTTTGGGCCCATTCGGGGCTGATTTTGCGACTTACCATATATGGTGTGCCCGGATCGACGATCGGACTCCACAGATGTGTCCGGATTCGCGTTGCGAATCGATTTGATATATTATTTTATTATGTTTGCATTTATATTGATGTATTTGGGTAGCCTCACCTCCGGCCAATCTTAGCTGTTGATGGGGGATGCCCTAACCCTCCTTTTATTATAAATAGATGGTTTGTGGGCTGATTGGAGACATTGCAGAATTCGGAGAAAGTTATTCCCGGATTCCCGCGATCATCACACGGTGCCGACTCCGTGGAACCCTAGGTGACGACTCCTAGGCTTGTATCTCCCTCCCCAAGGTACCCCCTAACCCTAACCCTCTTTTCCCCCTCCCAAACTCCCTCCCGCAGCCCCCAACAGCCTCCCATACAGCCACCATTGGCTGTCCAGAAAATCATCCTTTTGTTCACTATTCAAAAATGAAATTTACTATTCCTAACCTAAAGTTTTCCCCCTCCTAACCACCGCCGGCCACCCATATCCTCCCCCAAGCTGCCGCTATCCCTCTGTCCAGCAACCTCCAGCAGCCTCCACAGCCACCTCCCCTTGCTGTCCAAGGTCCAACCGCCCTCCTCCCAGCCTTCAACCTGCTGCCGTCCCTCCTCCCAGCCTTTCAGCCCGCTGCCGCCCCTCCTCCCAGTCACCACCACCCTCATCCAAGGCCAGCCGCTCCTCCCAGCCCCTTTCCAAACTGCCAGCCCTTCCCCTATCCCCTCCCAGCATCCCCACCGAAACACTTTCAAACCCACACGTGGAACCACCCCAGCCCCTCCTTTTCCAGATCAGTCTAGAGTTGGAATAATCCAGCCCGAATCCGCTCTCAAAACATCGGATCTATCCACCTCCGTCCGGATCTCTACCCACGTGGCCGGATCCATCCATTTCCGGTCCGTTTTCACCTTCCACCGCCAAGGACAACCACCTACGTCGCTTTCCCGTCTTCGGTTCCACCTCGGATCGTCATTCACGCATCTCCGGCTCCGGATTCTTCAGTGCTTTGGTCAGCCCACTATTTGGTGGACTTATTATTTTCAGCAATTTTATTTATTGGGTTGGACATTTTATATTTGCTTGGAGACCATTATCGTGGAATTTTGCCTTAGATTATTATTGTGATTTGCAGGGTTTATTCCCCGCGCGCTCTAGCTTTGGCCCTCCACGTGGAGGAAAGCCTAAGCTTGTTTTCGTCCTAATAAAATACTCTGCCTTGCTGTGAATTTATTTTGTGCTGGATGTTTTAAATTTATTATCTAATTTGGATTCACGACGTCGGATTTGCATAGCATGTAGGGTTATGTTGCGGATTTTTCGCCGCCTATAGATTCGTCCTGCGTCAATTGGTATCAGAGGGAGGTTACACACTCTTTTTGATACGCAGTCGTAGAGTCTATATGTTTTTCATTATGTCTAGGTGTCACGATTATTCCTCCCCTCACTTTGGAGGTCTCGAGTCTACTAGCACCCGCTCTCACAGAGCCTCGTCAGGGAGATCTTCACATTACTACGACGATTATTCTCGAACGCAGTACACCACTTCCAGAGATCGTGTTGACCCACCGACACGACCCCACTATGCTAGAGACGATCAGTATGATGATTGTCGCCGTTCTTATCCGTACACGCGAGCGGATCGTGTTGATCCTTCAACACGACTCGGTTACCTTAGGGATGATTATTATGAGGATCGTCATTCCGAGAGAGATCTTGAGAGCCAGTTTCGTACTGCTGCCTCTTCTTTTGACGGCTCATCGAGTCCCGAGTCTTTCAGTTATTGGCTCGTGGATATGGAGTATTATCTTGACCATTTTAAGGTATTCGGTGAGCGTCGCGTCAAGTTTGCGAAACTTAGACTTTTAGATCAGGCGAGAGCTTACTGGTCTAGCGTTGAGAGGACCAGTGAGCGAGACCGTCTACATCGCATCACTAGTTGGGTGGACATGAAGCGTATATTGTGTCACAGGTATCTTCCGTTGTCGTTTCAGATTCGCTTGCTCGGCCAATTATTTTCCCTTCAGCAATGATCCATGTCCGTCGCTGAGTACATGGATCGCTTTGATGAGTTAGTTGTGAGGAGCGATATTCGAGAGGACCCAGCCATGACCTCTTGCAGATTTCGGTCTGGGCTTCGATCAGACATTCGTACTAAGGTGGTTTATCATAGCTCGAAGTCTCTCGAGCAGACGTATCGGCTTGCCTTTTGGTACGAACAGTCTTTGAGCTCCGCAAGAGCTGGTCGGTTGGATCCTCACTTTGACCTCTGCAGTACGAGCTCCTCCCACACTGAGGACACCACTACGCCTACCATTGTTCCGTCAGACATGGCAGAAGTGATACCTGATGCAGATTGCTCTCATCCCAGTGAGGTGCTTAGCCCAGTGAGTGACCTATCTCTTGTTTCTGACCCGTCTCCCGTGACCCCGACTGAGAGTGAGCCTGAGCGACCTCCTGAGCCTATAACGTCGTGCCCCTCACCCACACCACCACCTCTGGCATGTCATAGGTTGAATAACACCCCTACCTTGGGCTCATGTCTTGATACCGCACCCACAGACCCATTCTTGAGCGTAGATCTATGTCGCTCTCCCATTATCATTACCCTAAGTCACATCACGACCGAGAGCCCAGAGCCTAGTGTTGATCTCGTAGTGGCCATGTCATCCATTCACGGGGACACTACCCTTTATGTTGGTACTCATCTGGAGGACCTTAAACCTAGTGACGAGTTCCATGACGAGCCCCCAGTTGAGCCTCTTAATGATCCCCCACATCCTGGTGAAGATGAGATTCAGGTGAGGCGCTTGTTTACGAGTTTCGAGTTATTGACGTCTCTTTCCCTATCATCTCTGGCCTTGCCCCAGAGCATGGGTCGTGAGTGGAGTAAGACGTATGTAGGGACTACCTTGAGCACACTAGAGCCTACTCATATTTTGAGGACCTACGTTATGACACATCTCACTCGTGAAGAGTTTTGGGACACACCACCCGCTGACCCACCCGATGAGTTCTTTCTTGTCGGAGACACTCACCACACCTTAGAGCCACGTCCTCTAGTCGGTGTACTCGATTTTCACTCAAGTGGCCGCCTCCTTCGCGATGGCTTTTTATACACACCCCCCGGTGAGCCCCCTGACGTGTCACGTTCCCTGAAAGACATTTCACTCTTTACGATCTCGTATTTGAGTATAGTTGTCTCTCTCGATCATCTAAGCACTCGTCTCACACGAGATGAGTTTTTCTACACTCCTCTGAGAGAACCTCCTGATAGGCTACCTCCTTTGGTAGATTTTCAAGTGGTTATTAGTCTTTCCCATAACGAGTATGTTGTGTCTGACATGTCTCATTTACAACATTTGCATGAGTTTGTTGAGTCATTTCGTCATCAAATGCATGAGTTTGTTGTGTTGTTTGTTCATCGTTTGCATGCGTGTCATGAGTCGGTCCGACGAATAATCTATATTGGTAATAAATCTTGTAAATCACATGCGGATGTTCATTGGCAAGTGCAGGTACTTCATAAAGGCGAGCAGGCGAAGGTGAGAATCTGCGTTGCGACGCTTCGTGCGAGGCTTGCTAAAAGCTTGAGCGTTAGACGAATGAATCCATATATAATCATGAGACAGATCGAAGCAAACATCTACGATCTTGATATCCCTACAAGTATGAGTATCCACCTGGTATTTAGTGTTGAAGATATGACGCCGTACTACGAGCCTCGCGAGTATGTGGACCCAAGCAGTGGGGACTTCCAGCCGCCCACACCTCCACTCCCGTTGCCTTACCACCCTCATAGCCCACACACGTCTGATGACCACCACTACTCACCCACTTCTGACACCCACCCACCTAGGGACTCGTCTTCTTTGGTTCTACCTACGGCGCCGCCGATCGCACCGGGATCCACCACTCGTGAGTTGAGCGTTGAGAGCTTCATGGAGACCAGATTCCGCTAGTGCATTCCTACTACAGACGTTGGTGACACCTGGATACTTGCAGCAGAGCGTGATCGATTCACCTCTGGACTTCGACTTCAGTACGACCGTCTCCATTTACCGGAGATGACAGTTTTTCAGTCGGGGAGAGTCGAGTGGCGAGGACACTCTTCCATCGACGACACTTGGGCGACCTCTGGTGGATCTCTTCGAGTTGTACCTGGCATTCATCGAGAGAATTCCGGTCCCAATTCATCGGGAGATTAATTCTTTCAAGCCGGGGAGATTGATGCGGAGCAAACACGAGGACGAATTTTGGGCCCATTTGGGGCTGATTTTTCGACTTACCATATATGGTGTGCCCGGATCGACGATCGGACTCCACAGATGTGTCCGGATTCGCGTTGCGAATCGATTTGATATATTATTTTATTATGTTTGCATTTATTTTGATGTATTTGAGTAGCCTCACCTCCGGCCAATCTTAGCCGTTGATGGGGGATGCCCTAACCCTCCTTTTGTTATAAATAGATGGTTTGTGGGCTGATTGGAGACATTGCAGAATTTGGAGAAAGTTATTCCCGGATTCCCGCGATCATTCCACGGTGCCGACTCCGTGGAACCCTAGGTGACGACTCCTAGGCTTGTATCTCCCTCCCCAAGGTACCCCTTAACCCTAACCCTCTTTTCCCCCTCCCAAACTCCCTCCCGCAGCCCCCAACAGCCCCCCCATACAGCCACCATTGGCTGTCCAGAAAATCACCCTTTTGTTCACTATTCAAAAATGAAACTTACTATTCCCAACCTAAAGTTTTCCCCCTCCTAGCCACCGCCGGCCACCCATATCCTCCCCCAAGCTGCCGCCATCGCCCTGTCCAACAACCTCCAGCAGCCTCCACAGCCACCTCCCCTTGCTGTCCAAGGTCCAGGCGCCCTCCTCCCAGCCTTCAACCTGCTGCCGCCCCTCCTCCCAGCCTTTCAGCCCGCCGCCGCCCCTCCTCCCAGTCACCGCCACCCTCATCCAAGGCCAGCCGCCCCTCCCAGCCCCTTTCCAAACCGCCAGCCCTTCCCCTATCCCCTCCCAGCATCCCCCACCGAAACACCTTCAAACCCACACGTGGAACCACCCCCAGCCCCTCCTTTTCCAGATCAGTCCAGATTTGGACAAATCCAGCCCGGATCCGCTCTCAAATCATCGGATCTATCCACCCCCGTCCGGATCTCTACGCACGTGGCCGGATCCATCCATTTCCGGTCCGTTTTCACCTTCCACCGCCAAGGACAACCACCTACGTCGCTTTCCCGTCTTCGGTTCCACCTCGGATCGTCATTCACGCATCTCCGGCTCCGGATTCTTCAGTGCCTTGGTCAGCCCACTATTTGGTGAGATTTCGTTGTATTGAACTTATTATTTTCAGCAATTTAATTTATTGGGTTGGACATTTTATATTTGCTTGGAGACCATTATCGTGGAATTTTGCCCTAGATTATTATTGTGATTTGCAGGGTTTATTCGCCGCGCGCTCTAGCTTTGGCCTCCACGCGGAGGAAAGCCTAAGCTTGTTTTCGTCCTAATAAAATACTCTGCCTTGCTGTGAATTTATTTTGCGCTGGATGTTTTAAATTTATTATCTAATTTGGATTCACGACGTCGGATTTGCATAGCATGTAGGGTTAGGTCGCGGATTTTCCGCTGCCTATAGATTCGTCCTGCGTCAGATCTCCTTCATGATGCGGGATACTCAGGCTGCAAACCAACTAACACTCCAATGGATGTCAATCACAAACTGTGTGCTTACGCCTCCGACTCAGATCTGCAACTTCAGAACCCAAAATACTATCGTCGTCTTGTTGGAAAATTAATCTACCTAACGGTAACAAAACCTGATATATCCTTCGCCGTGGGTATGGTCAGCAGATACATGCATTCCCCTCGAAGATCTCACCCTCAGGTCGTCGAAAGGATTCTTAGATATCTCAAAACAGCTCCTGGTCATGGACTGGTTTATAAAACATCATATTCAACTCCACAATTGGTGGCATACTCTGATGCTGATTATGCTGGGTCCATGGACGATCGACGGTCAACTAGTGGTTTTTGCACATACTTTGGAGGACACCTGATTACTTGATGGAGTAAGAAACAAGTTGTTGTTGCGCGATCCTCAGCTGAAGCAGAATGCCGGGCAATGACATCGGTGGTCTTTGAACTCACATGGCTTGAGAGCCTCTTGACTGACCTTGGTGTAAAACTTCCTTCACCAGCTCTCCTCTTGTGTGATAGTCAAGCTGCTATACACATTGCCAAGAACCCGGTCTTCCACGAAAGAACAAAGCACATTGAAGTAGATTGTCATTTCGTCCGGGAAAAAGTTCAAATGAAGAAGCTAGAGTTAAAACATATTCCGGGTACCGAACAAGTGGCGGATGTCCTCACAAAGGCCCTATCCAGTACTCTCTTCTATCAATGCCTGTCCAAGCTTGGCTCCTACGACTTGTATGCTCCAGCTTGCGGGGGAGTGTTGGAAAAGCCCATGTAAAGGGCCCGTATTTGGGCCCTTTTATGTTTCTCTTCTTTAGTCCCACATCTTGTATAGGAATTCTTCTCTCTTTTTCACTCCTATATGTATGTACTCACTCTTTGTATTTATACTATCAAGAAATACATACAAGCTTTGACCTTTTTCTACACATACCTACACACGTATACATATGTAGATTCATGTATATACATGTATAGATGCATGTATTAATTAATTCATATCTAAGTACATACATTTGTTTGGAATCTATTCTCGACTCTGAAGGAAGAAAGTAGCTCATTCTAGTATGATCTTAGAGATAATTTTGATGAAGAAATTACTATTTGGCCTGTAGTCATGGAAAGAAGAAGGGTTGCATATCTTGGTTATAAGAGCTATCATTGTGGTAGTGTAAGAGTATCCTACACTGCCTTTGTCCATGGAGAAAATTGTGTTCTTTGCTTTATCCATAGTAAGAATTTGTTATCCATTCCCTCTTTGATTTCAGCATTGGAGTTGAGCTGGTTTTCTTGGAAATCATTGATCACAGTGATGATGTTTTTCTCCTTCTATTAAGAACACTACTGGATTGTTCAGATGTTAAGAATTGACATTTTGGAATTGGCTTTGGGTCCAATTCCAATTGAATTGAAATATACCTAAAACCAATTCATGCCAATTCTTAGGTTATTCGACGGATATTCACAGTTTTTGCTCTAGCACCGTTCGCAAACCCCTCTCCCCAACCCGATCGCAGTCCCCTCTCTCCGTTCGCATGCCCCGCTGATAAATCTCGTGCCGCCCTCCTCTCCTCCTCCCTCACCTCCTTCTCCTTTTCTTCTTCCTCTTAGCCGATTTTCAGTCATGCCCATAGTCCGTCCTCTGTAGCTGATTACCTCTTTAGCCGATTTTCAGCCATGCCCTACCTCCTCCTCTTCTTCTCAGTGAATCTGTGAATGGTGCGAGGGAAATTCTCTTAATTAGACTTTTTGACTGTTTCGATGCTTTAACAAACTTCAGGAATTTCTTTGTTGATCCTAACTCATTCATCTCTCCTTCATATTTGTTGAGCCTCTGTTCTTCCTCCTTCCTGGGCACCATTTTAGCAAGCGCTTCCAGTTACTGGATACTGAATCCACTACCTGTTGTCGTGGAAAGGTAAAATTGTTTGTGCTTTAAGTGTGGTAAAGAAGATAAGAAGATGAGGAGTTACTCTTCAGACCAAATTGCACCTTGCATTAAAGCGCTGCAAACTTGTTTTGCAGTCACATTTAAAGGCTTCAATAGAATGGTGAAGTTCTGTAGTCTCTTATGTTCTAGAACTTGTTTGCTAGGAGATGAGTTCATACTTTTTAGTTCATCATTCCTTATTGAGCAATGGATGTTGTACCCAAAGAGCGACTCGATCGTTTTCTCATCCAATCTACAAGAAATATACAAAACCCTTTTCTCATCTGAACTAATTTAAATAAAACAGTAAATATTTTCAAATGCGTGTTATTGTGATTTCGTGTTTACAAAATTCTAATTCCCGTGACTTAATTACATCTTTTAGCCTAACAAATTATTGCTCAATTCCAATTATGCTAACTGAATTCCATCATGCAGCCAAATTGAACAACAAAGTTGTAAGTCAGCACAATATGAATTCATGCATATATTGGTATTGAACTGAAAGCCAAATCCGGAAAGCCAAATCCTTGCATCCGGATGGACCCGTACATGAAAATAGAAAGTGTTTGTGCACATTTCTTGAATGGTTATCTCCGTCCTTTTGTTTTCATAATATTCTCTTGAAGGATACATTTGAATTTAGTATTGGTGTCATCGAAGGCAATTTTATGACAGCAGAATGTTAATTGTCTCTGTTGACAAAGTAGAATCCACCTGGCTGGAAGCTGATTTAACATCCTCATGGATTTTCCAAAATGTTGAGATTCCATTTGAAGGACATAAACAACCATCAAAGAATGTTAACTGAATTAAAGGACCAAAGCAGCTTAGATCTGAAAACTCTTCTATTGGAATAAAAGTTGGCATAGCCACTGGATAAGATAAAGTAAGTGTGTTGGTTGTAATGCGGAGTGAATGCCTTGTTCAGGGGCCCTTTTTATGTCAACTTTGATGTTTTTCTTCCACAGTAGTCATTATTTTGTGACAAGTTATTGAAGTGAAGTAGTTTGACACCATACAGTTCCATAAGATGTGAGACATTTTGAACGATTTGATTTACTTTTTCCTTTGGTCTGAGATCTATCGCTTCTCTTGGATGGTAATGGTTGATCAGATGGATGATTTGTGTCCCGGACATAAGGCGTTGATTCTGCATTTTTGATTGAGTTGCTAAAGTTAAGGTCTTCACAGTGGTCGTAAATTGGAATTAATTTGTGTAGGTATTTTGGGCTGAATTGAGGATTGTTTGTCGCAAATTAAGCAGTGAAGGTTTCTTCTATTGGAAGCTGATTTGGCCGCTGGAAACTAGATGCGACACAGGGTTGCTTGATCAACGCTCTAGCAAGGTCGAGCCCTCTTTAAGAACCTCCGTTGAGGACGAACCTTCACTCAACCCAACAACGACACACAATGCGCATGTTGGCAAAACATACAAAGGAGATAGGAATTCGACAATATTGTTGGTTTTCTTTTTCCCCCTAAAAGGGGTATTTATTCAAGTTACATACATGCGATTTTAATTGAAATCAACAAGAAAGCAATTACAAATTGAGCGTTCCGGAAAGAACAGATTGATGTTGTCATTTTGAGAGTTCAAGTTACGTACATGTGCGTTAAATTGTATGGCTACTAACTCTATTTTCGGCCATCCCATTCAAGCCCATATGTGCCCTTCCCCATCGACGATCCATACCTGAGTACTCCCTAGCTTCTAGGCCGCCACATGAAGGTCCGACAGTCTCCGGTGATTCATCCTCAACCCTCCTCCATCGAAGTCGACGCCAATCTACGACTTCGACGCATCCAGACGCCCCCAACCGATTCTGATGCTGTCAAGTCTCAGAATATCCCACTGATCCTTTAGCCATCTCTGTCCGGCCTACCTCCACCTCGATCAGCCAACCCACAACCACCCTACAACCACCCTACCTCCGACAGACCGACATCCATCAGCTCTGACCACTCCCAATCACCCTTTTCCCTCATTACTTTGTCCAAACCTCTATCAGAATTTACCCAATATGGATTCAGCCTCCACCGAGATAGTTTCACTCCTGAAGCCTAGCCGAGCCCCCCATTCTCTCCATGTACTCACATACACTAAATCACCACTCAACCTCCTCCATAGCACTAGTGAGCTACTATATACCTAAATTATCATTTACCTATTTGTCGTCAATTTCCATTTCTTGTGTACTTTCAACTTCCTTTTAGTGTTAGAATACCTGTGGATGTTAGGGCTGAGCATATTATTCGAAACTCGCTCGAAACTCGCTCTGATATTGATCCGATTCAGAATCAATTACAATTGATTCGACTCAATTTGAATTAATTCATTTAACTTGAATCAGATTTCGAGTCGATTTCGAAACTAACTCGAATTGCTTGACATATGATTCGAATCAACTCAAATTAATTAAAATGATATGTATTTATTACCATATTATTATTTTAAAATTAAAAACACTTAAGTCTAAACCTAAACTAAATGTGTAAAGCCTTAAAAGGCTTCATTTACTCAATTTCAAGCAGGCTTAATTTAATTTAAAGTTGAATCAATTTAATTTCGAGCCGACTCGGAATAAAAAGAATTGCTCAATTTCGAGTCGAGCCAGCTCGACTTTAAATTGATTTCGATTTTGAGCGGAGCCCAAATCGCTCGACTTCGACTTGAAATTAGCCATAGTGGATGAATCATTTCTTAAAATTAAATGCGTTCGAATGTTAGTCGTCGACAAGCGACATACATAATACATAGATTGATTATCTCATGTTATTTATGTGTGCGTAATTTGTGCCGCTTAATTTAATTTTATCGCAATTATACATTTAATATCAAAATCTCATTTTCGGGTTATATCAATTTATTATTTATTGTATCACGCACAGCAAATGTTGCTTCCCTGGGTTATGTCATAGACAAAACTAGCAATGAAATGAATAAATAAATATTTTACAATTACAATAGGAAGGGATTCCTAGGTTTTGGGACCCAGAAAAACCATTGTGGCAAGACCAGGAATTACTGAGGTATTGCCTGTTGGGTAGTCACAGATGGAGATTGCTCCTAGTCGGTATTGTTAATCGCGGATGGTTATGTAATTGTGTCATTCATGTTGAATCAAAGAGCCAGATTCCCAAACCAACCTTCGTCAAGACCCGAAGGTAGTCACTCCTCTGGAAGCCGCCAGCTCTTGGTTATTGTTGCAAAGTAGTGCGATCCTCCGTGAGGTAAAGGATAGTCGCCACCGAAGTAGGCCCCATACTCTAGAATGGTAAATACCATGTTAAACTCTCTCTTCCTTTCATGCTGTGCTTCAATTTTTTTAGAAGTCCTTTGTGCGATATCCCAAGAGAGATATCGAGCATGTGGTTGGCCGCTCTCTGGTGCAGAGTTTGCTTCTCGTCCCTAGGGTTTGGAGCGGGAGGTTACCCAAAGTCGGATTATTTAAGGATGGCACCCTCAATCAAAGCATTTTGTAGGGGGGAGGGGGGTTTTCATGGACTTCTTGGCCCTGTGTCTCTTCATCCAGCCAAGTCGAGATGGCTTTCTAACCTCCCAGGTCATAGTCGGGTGTCGGGTCTGACCAAGGTTGGTGGTTAAAACACTGATCCAAAGTTTGACTCTCCTGGAGTCCTTGTCTTCCTCGGGGGAGGGTGTAGTCATCGCGATTACTCACTACTCAATGAGGGTGCATAGTAGTTGCCAGGCGGTGACTTCCGCCATGCGGAGGTTCCACTTGGAAATGTTGTTAGTGAGGAATTATTGAAATAATTAAGAGATTAAGTGAGGGGACAAGAGATGAATCATTGCCCAAGTAGATCTCCATATCAGAATAAAAATAGCAAGAAGTTGAATCTCCCTTTTATTGGGCACACCTCCAGTGGTACGCCTACCATACCATTCCATTGTCATCAAAAGGATGAAATACAGAAACAATGTGGTCGGAGTTGTGTCGCGTTGACTAAATGGGCCACCATGGCAAGGCCGTCTTCTTTCGAAGATTTCCTAATGGAGCAATGTAAGTCAAGAAGAACATCAGTCAGTTCATTATAAATTGCTTAAATTCACGTGCAAAAATAAATATTCTGACAAGCCTCAATGGTAATCAAACCTCTAAAGGAACAACATGTTCGCTTATTCGAAAGTTTATATGGTGTTAGTTTAACAAAGGACTAAGCATAACAGAAACGGTTGATGCTTTACCAGTTTGGACCTCACGTTCCTAAAGTGGCCTGACCATTGGTTGTTTCTTACCCATGTTAGGTCCCAGAACAAAAATAGAAATGAAATGAATAAAGAAATGAAGGAATCCCTAGGTTTGAGGACCCTGGAAGGACAACACATTGAGATGAGGGGAGGAGCTGCTGAGATATTGTGAGTAGGGTAGTCACGAATGGGGATTGTTTCTGCTGGGTATTGGTAGTCGCGGATGACACTATGTAATTGCGACATTCATGTTGAAATCGCCATACCAGTCGCTCAAACAAGCCTATGTGACCCTAGCCCCGTGTTTGATGCGGGGTGGCAAAGTCCTCTGTGAGTTGGGGGTAGTCACCACTAGAATATGCGCTTGCTTTAGAAAAGTAGATTCCCGTGTCATCTATTCTAGGAGCTGAATTTACTCGATTGGAGCTGCTTGACAAGATTTAGGAGATTGGAAGTCAACATCATTAACATTTCCAGGCAAGCAAGGTGATGCAGACCAGGCGTCACACCCAGCCCGCTCCCCTGGCGCCTGGCGCACCAGGCGGGGAGTCACACCCGCTCCAGGGGTCCACCGGGCGTCGCACCCGTATGGCTTTAATCAAGTCCGCGGACCGTACACCCCAACCCGTCTCTGGGGCCCACCACAGGCGCCAGCGGGTTGTTGAGGCCGGGATTCGATCCCTGCACCTCCTTGATAAGAAGTCCTCAGGAGGACTCTCATCACCAACTGAGCCGCGTGTCACGGACTTAGCACTTTGACACTAAGTACGTGCGGCACTTGGCTAAAATTCCAACAAACTTAGGTTAACCAAGTAAGCCTTCCTCAAACAAAGTAGTGGAATAAAGAGAACAACTCTTATTATAACTCTCAACAAAGTTACAAGACACTTAGGTAGACAGTTGCGCGAGACATACAAAAGGAACAAGACATACAACAATGCTCAACACTCCAAGCTCACAAGCACTCACAAGAGGAGTCTCACTATCACAACACACTCCAAAACCTTGGATGATCCAAATGGGGAGAGGTCCTCCCCTTATATAGGCCTCCTCCCCCTTTCCCTCCAAACTCAAGAAGAATCTAGATTTCTCCACACATGGAAGAGACTAGATTCTTCCACATTCTTCCATACTCTTCCATATCTCCCAAGTGTGATCTTTCTCCAATATTCTAGAATATTCTCAACATATCTAGAGTAATCTTGAACAATGGTCACGAGACGTGTTAGCTAACCTTGATATCGTGACATTCTCCCCCACTGAAACCATGCGTCGTCCTCGACGCATCCTTCCTTCACCATCTTTGTGCAGACCTTATCACGGAGAGGGTCTTCGCTTCTCGTTCATGTACTCTCCTTATCGGCACCGGGTAGGAAGTCGGACCATCAATGAGGTGCATCTCAGATGTTGGGAAGATGAGAAAACCTTCAAACTGATCAAGAAAATTCATTCCAATGATAATGTCATAATCGTCAAAGGGGATAATTTCAATGGGCACCTTTCCCTTCCAATCTCCAAGACGAACGCTCACATCTGGAGCAAGACCGATAGTTCGCACTTCCTGAGAGTTCGCGAATTTGAGCCGAGTTGGTCCAAATTTGATCGGTAGTCCAATTCTCTTGGCAGCAGACTTGGACATAAAGAAGTCAGTTGCGCCTGTGTCCACTAAGGCTCTCATCTTCGTGCCCTCGATCTCTACATCCACCATCATTTGTCCATTACTTACTATCCTCCCCCTAGTTTGGGTTTGGTTTGCCCTTCCTGTCTTGTAGTTGCTCCTTCTCCCCACTTGATCTACAGTGAATCGTATCGTCTCCAAAGTCGGACAAGCATTCACTTTATGTGGTCCTTTACAGAAGAAACACTGCAAAGGTTGGCGTCTTATGTAGGATCCTTGGGTGGTCATGGCATTAAGGCGTTGCATGATACTTAGCCTTGCCATTCCTTGTGACTCTTCTACATCCCCACTTATTGACTCTTCTTTCTTCATTATTGCTGTTAAGGCCCCAAGCTTCGGGCATTCCTTCATGTGATGGGGTCCCTTGCATACAAAGCAGGTGGGTGGCCTTCTTCTTTCCTCGAATCTTCTTTGGCGGTGTGTGTAATTCTTGGGTTCTATTTCAGCATCCTCAACATCCTCAGGATGACCCGTCTCTTCTTCTTGGTGGAACTCGCTGAGTGATTCGGCTGCTGCAATTGCTTCATCGACAGTACGAGGCCCACGCCTCTGCACTTCTTGTTTTGCCCATAGTTGTAGCCCGTCCACGAAATAGAATTGTCGATCATCCTCCGACATGTCAGGGATTTGCAACATAAGTGTTGTGAACTCGCTCACATATTCCGCTATTGTTCTCTTTTGTTTCAACTCTCTTAACCTCTTTCGTGCAAGATATGCCACATTCTCTGGGTAGAAGTGGCGTTTAAGCTCCCTCTTGAAATCATCCCATGTGTTCAATCGACATAATCCTTTTGCGACATCCGTCTGCCTCCTTCGCCACCATAGTGCAGCATTGTCATCAAGAAATTGTGAAGCAGTGCGTACCTTGGTCGCATCATCGCGTAGATGACATCCTTCAAAGTAGTTCTCCATCTTCCATAGGAAGTTCTCAACTTCTTTGGCATCCCGCTTGCCCAAGAATGAATCTGGTCTTGGGATGTCCACCCTAGGGATGGCGGAGGTGGTGCTTACACTTCCATTGGCGATAGCCTTCTTGCAAATTGCTAGTTCCTCCTCCAACTCGTCGATGCGTGTATGTAATGTGGCATTGTCATCAAATGCATATTTGAGTCTCTTCTCTAGCTCCACACGAGTGGCTTCCCACTCCTTACGCATCGCATGGTTGTTGATTTCCATAACTTCCATGCGTTTCTCCCAGTCCTCCATAGCTAGCAGCAAGTGACTCTCTTCTCGAACCCGGCTTTGGTCACGCTTCTTCTTGCTAGCTTGTAGGGTAGCATCTCTACCCCGTTCCTCCTCCGTAATGTAATCTTCTCCTGCCATATTTGGTCTTGTTGCAGCACGACGTGCACAACCTGGCTCTGATACCAACTGTCACGGACTTAGCACTTTGACACTAAGTACGTGCGGCACTTGGCTAAAATTCCAACAAACTTAGGTTAACCAAGTAAGCCTTCCTCAAACAAAGTAGTGGAATAAAGAGAACAACTCTTATTATAACTCTCAACAAAGTTACAAGACACTTAGGTAGACAGTTGCGCGAGACATACAAAAGGAACAAGACATACAACAATGCTCAACACTCCAAGCTCACAAGCACTCACAAGAGGAGTCTCACTATCACAACACACTCCAAAACCTTGGATGATCCAAATGGGGAGAGGTCCTCCCCTTATATAGGCCTCCTCCCCCTTTCCCTCCAAACTCAAGAAGAATCTAGATTTCTCCACACATGGAAGAGACTAGATTCTTCCACATTCTTCCATACTCTTCCATATCTCCCAAGTGTGATCTTTCTCCAATATTCTAGAATATTCTCAACATATCTAGAGTAATCTTGAACAATGGTCACGAGACGTGTTAGCTAACCTTGATATCGTGACACGCGGCTCAGTTGGTGATGAGAGTCCGCCTGAGGACTTCTTATCAAGGAGGTGCAGGGATCGAATCCCGGCCTCAACAACCCGCTGGCTCCTGTGGTGGGCCCCAGAGACGGGTTGGGGTGTACGGTCCGCGGACTTGATTAAAGCCATACGGGTGCGATGCCCGGGTGGACCCCTGGAGCGGGTGTGACTCCCCGCCTGGTGCGCCAGGCGCCAGGGGAGTGGGCTGGGTGTGACGCCTGGTCTGCATCATAAAAGTGCACTTTTATGATGCAGGACGGGCATCACCACCTGCCTGCCACCCTGGATACCTGGCGTCCCACCACAGCCCAGGGGTCCCACCGGGAGTCCACCCGATGAGCCTTATCAGGTCCCGCGGACCGTACACCCCAACCCATCCCAGGCCCCACCACAGCGCCGATAGGTTGTTGAGGCCAGGGCTCGATCCCCCGACCTCCTTGATAAAGAGTCTTCAGGCAGACTCTCATCACCAACTGAGCCGGCTCAGTTGGTGATGAGAGTCTGCCTGAAGACTCTTTATCAAGGAGGTCGGGGGATCGAGCCCTGGCCTCAACAACCTATCGGCGCTGTGGTGGGTCCGGGGATGGGTTGGGGTGTACGGTCCGCGGGACCTGATAAGGCTCATCGGGTGGACTCCCGGTGGGACCCCTGGGCTGTGGTGGGATGCCAGGTATCCAGGGTAGCAGGCGGGTGGTGATGCCCGTCCTGCATCACAAGGGAGTTGGGATCAATCAAGGCTTGATGTGTGGAGATAGTAATCATCATGTGGGGTTTGGCCCAGTTCTGAGTGATAAGAGGGAGATCTTTGGCTATAAGTTAAGTTTTTTGGAGATTGGTAAATTTAAATGCGAGCCTGGAGAAAAGTTAGATGCTGGAGCATTATACTATTTGGGGTGGAGTGACTGAGAGTTTGAGGCTGGAATGGGAAGCATGAAATCCCGATTAGGTAGTGCTGAGGTGGCTTGAGGTAAATGTCTCAATTGAGGGTTGATTAGTCGCTTATCGGGATCTGTTTAGGGTCGATTTTCATGATCTACATTTTTAGGATCGCCAGATGGACTATCGGGGACCACTCGCGTTCAACGTGATTTATCTTATTTTTATGTATTTGTTTTATATTCATCTGAGTTGTAGTTTGTGAAAAAGCCTAAGTCACATGATCAGACGATTCGAGCCATCGAGTAATTCTAACATAAATCCCCTTCTATTTATTCTGCTGAGAAATACTTGCATGTCTATCCATTTAGTCACATGCTCCTGTGTCAGAACTATCATGGTTTCAATCACATTTTCTATATGCTTGCCTACATTCTTACTAAATTTAGAGCAATCTATGCTGGAACCCTGGAGATTTGTCTTGTATCACTTTGAGATAAATGATTCGCCTTGGGGTTCTAAAGAGAAGAGAGTTGGGTTTTGTTTTTGATACCAGATGTCATTGGGGTTGTTCATCAGAGGTTATGTTAGATGAGATTGGAATGCCTGATTTATTTGTTTTTTTATTTCTTGCGGGCAGATTAGTTATGACCTTGTTTGTTTCAGAGCTTACAACACATTTGGTTTTCTCATAGTAGAAATCATAATCCTTGATCATATACACATTTTAGAGTTGGTTATCTCAATGTGAAGGTGCAAGGGTGCAAGGGTGCAAGTTAAGTTGAGCCGGCTCGAGAACTCGACAAAGCAACTTGAAAAGAACTCGACTCAAGCTTAAGCTTGACGAGCTCGAACTAATTCCGGGACCTCCCCTTTAAGTTGCAATTACAGGTTGCACCCCTCTTAATTTTGAAATTACAAAAACATCCCCTGTAGATTTACATTTCATAACACAAAAAGAGCCCCCTAAACATTTACTTCGGGGGTCTTTTTGTGCATCGATGTTATGAAATGTAAACTTATAAGGGAGGTTTTTGTAATTTCAAAAGTAAGAAGGGTGCAACGTGTAATTATGCTAACTCCCAAGGGAAGTTTCGGTAATTATTGCTACACACACACATGTATCTTGGACTAAGATTTTACCTTAGGATATGAAATTTGATCAAAATTAGATCGAACATTTGATTGGATCGAGCCAGCCTATAACCAGACATGGGAGATCAGATTGAATAACTTCAAGCCAATCTCGATCGCTAATCAGTACGAGATTGAACAATCTGATAGCAATGTATACATTATGTTGAAAGTGGGCCCACCGACCATAGAAAAGTCAAGGCCGACCATATAAAGGTCAAGACCCGGGCCCACAACAGGGGGGTGGGGTATACGAACTGCAGTCCGGCTTTGTGCCCGGGTCTTGACCTTTATATGGTCGGCCTTGACCTTTCTATGGTCGGTGGGCCCACTTTCAACCTAAGTTATCAAGGCGCGCGCCTAGGCGCGCCTGAGGCGTCGGGCGCACCGGGCGCACCCCGTTGCGCCCCAGCACGGCTTAGGCGGGCGATGTGCCTGAGGCGCGCCAAGGCGCACCCAAGGCGCACTCGAGGCGCGCCCAAGGCGCACCTAGGCGCCCAAATGCTGACTTTCAGCGAATTGGGCGCCCAATTCGCAGAAATTCAGCGAATGGGCGCCCAGTTCGCAGAAATTCAGCGAATGGGCGCCCAGTTCGCAGAAATTCAGCGAATGGGCGCCCAGTTCGCAGAAATTCAGCGAATGGGGCGCCCAATTCGCTGAAATTCAGCGAATGGGGCGCCCAATTCGCTGAAATTTAAGCGATTTTGGGCGCCCAATTCGCTGAATTTCTACGTATTGGGCGCTCCATTCTCTGATTTTCCATGAATTGGGCGCCCAATTCACTGATTTTATTTTTCCCCATTTTTGCGCCTCACGTGCCTCAGGCGCGCGCCTGCGCCTTGCGCCTAGGCTCCACGGCCCCTTTGCGCCTTGGTGCGCCTTTAATAACTTAGCTTTCAACACATTCTTTCCTAGTCTGGAAGATTTTTCATAAAGGGGAAGATGCACCACAACTTATAATAACTCTGCCATTGTTCAACTTGCTTATGAATGTTTCTCTTCTAAAAGATAACTTTGGGGGGTTGACTACATTTTCCTTTTCCTGCAACATTCAGGTGTTAAATGCGGCCGCCGCTCTTCTAGTAAGCGGTCTTGCCGCTACTTTTGGTGATGGCATATCACTTGCTCAAGAAACTCATCGATCTGGGAAAGCATTAGACGCGCTCGAGTCATGGATAAAGCTTTCCAGTGTAAGTAGCTCCCTCTGGCTGAAGTTTCTGTGGATTTTTTGTATGTAACAATTTCAATGGTTTTTTGTATTCTGTTTGAAATGCTTAAAAGAACTGGTGGCATGAAGCCCGGTTTCTTGTGGTTTAGAGGTGCTCATCACGACAAACATGAGCTCGAAGTTTTGACATTGTGGATCCGTGATTCGAAGTGTCAGGTGCGGATGTTAGTCCAAGGAAAAATTAACAAGGGATTATATCTCGGGGGGAGGCCCGACAATATTTGATTCGGTATATTTAGATTTATGAGGCTGTGGCTTTGTTCTGACCTAGGCGAAGAGTTGGTTCTTGCGTCTCCGAAACATGATGATAGACATACAACTGAGGATTAGGAAAGTCTACGATTGAGACTTAGGGTCCATTTGGCGCAGATGTTGTCGTGAGAGCAATGGTCGTGAACTGTCGTTCTTGAAACACCTGGCCTCACCGCTGGAACTGCGTCCGCGTTTATGTTCAAAATGAAGTTTTTTGTGGTGACGGTCACCGGCGAAAATACTACGCCGTACCAAACGGACCCTTATGTGTTGACCTAGGCGAAAGGTTGGTTCTTGCGTCTTTGAAACATGCTCAATGATAGACATAACTCTTAGGATTAGGAAAGTGTACCATTGAGATTTAGGGTCCATTTGGCGAATTTGTTGCTGTCGTGAGTGCAGTGGTCGTGAACTGTGTTGTTCTTGAACACCTGACCTCGCCGTTGGATCCGCGTCCGCGTTTAAGATCAAAATGAAATTTTTTGTGGCGACGGTCACCGACGGAAATACCACGACGCACCAAACGGACCCTTTTATCTCTGAACATGGCCACTTGGGTCCTTAGGCTATTGTGGCTTAGCTTGAATATTAAGACATCAACTCAACTAGTGCCCATAAATCAATTGGAATACATGGAGGTCAAACCCGAGTCCTTGTCGATAAACCTGATCGATCGAGTTGACTCACCAGGGGTACTTCGGTAATTATGCCCCCATATGGGTATTTTAATGTGGGATTAAGATTTTGTTGCGGTGTTATGCTCGATTTTTTTAATATTAATTTAGAAACAAATTTTATTTTCATACATTTTACAACTTTAATTTTTTATTTTCATACATATTAAAATGTATATTGTTGCTGATGCAGAGACTGATGGAGGAGCAGCTCCCTCTGTTGCATTAAAGCTTACATGCCTGGGCCAGATGAGTCCTAGTTTGAAGTTATAAATAGGAATAATTACCAAAACATCCCTTGGAAGTTAGCATAATTACAGGTTGCACCCCTTACTTTTGAAATTACAAAAAACTCCCTTGAAGTTTACATTTCATAGCATCCATGCATAAAAACGCCCCCTCGGGGGTATTTTTGTGAATGAATGTTATGAAATGTAAATTTCATGAGTGGTTCATGTTATGAAATGTAAACTTTAGGGGAGATTTTTATAATTTTGAAATTAAGAGGGGTGCAATCTGTAATGTATATATATTTTCATTTTCTTTTTATATTCTTCTGAGAATAATATTCTCAGCAGATTCCATTCAGGAATCATCAATAAATCTTTCAAGATGTTTTATAATTTATAACTGTATGTTAATATATTAAATAAAATATAAATTTCTTTGACTCATGTGCTCTTCTTTTATGTGCTATTTAAACTGAATTTTATTTGCTGCGAGTTAATTTATATTTAAAATAATTTCCTCTTGTTATGGACGTTGGTTAATTATAAATCAATGTGATTAAGGCCCCGTTTGGCGGGGCTGATCCGCCGCAATCGCCAAACTAGCCCTAAATATTTGGTTCATAGTTGTAAGATCATTATTATTGTGGAGCCCGTTCACGCATGGGCTCGTCTGTGCGCCCGAGAGCAATTGACGGGGGAAGCTCTGAATACTTGTGTGTGTGAACCTCAAAAGGGAGATCCTCTTCATAGGAGAAGTCCTCAGAACTAACATTCTTGCACGAGATCTCGTATAATCATATAAATAATTTCATACATAATTTTTTTTTCAGATTGAGGTCTTGTATAATCATATAGATAATGTATTATTATTGTTACACATTCTATAGTACTAGTTTTATAACGATTGCTAATGTTCTTGCGCGAGATCCCTTCTCGAGTAGTGTGCCTCAACACTCCGCAACTCCCATTTTTGCTCATGCACAATTCATTGCCAAACACTCAGAACCATAGAACATCGTTGGTCTAATTGCAGTATTGTAACACCCTGCCAGTACGAATAATATAACAGTAGGTCCGGCCGGGACCCCACGCCATACTAACCACACAAGCTAGGAGTTAAAAGGTGATAAACAAAAAGAAACTACAACAGAGTATACTAAACACTAGCGGAAGCATAAAGATTTAACATTTCAATTTAGAATTGTCCACTATCGTAGGAATGAAACCATGAAATAGAGTTATGGTCTTAAGGCCTTACATTTGACAAATGTACTAAAACTCCAAAACATACATCGGCACGCAGGCCGGCAATGCATGAGAAAGCTAAAAAAGGAGGCTGGCCTTCAAGGGCCAACTCAGCAAAAGGGGCCACCGCCCGCTATTTTCCGCTAGGCTCACCTGCACCTGCATAAGAACATTCCACCAAGCGGTGGCAAACAAAGTAACGGTCAGCACAGCTGACCAAATTATAACGACCCCACCCCTTTCCCGGGGTGGCGGAGATTCTACCCTGCAAGCAAGCCATACTAGCACAAGTACTAAAATAAAGAAAGTGCAACTACACAAGGTGAGGTTTCAAGCACATTCAATCTTCTAGGTTGAGCATAAAAAAGGAGGGAACCTAGGTATGCACATGATGTTAGTTGGGTTCACCCGAAGGTTCCCCACAACCGCCTAAACAACCGCATGAGGCTAACAACATCAGTTCCACAAACACTCCACCGTAAGGGCCATCGCCTTAGGTGGGAAAAAGAGCTTTTGGTCGGTCTAGGTAAAACACCTTCCGCGACCTCTCTCATGATCGCACGGCTTACATGAGGTAGGGACCTCTTGCCGATCTGCATGGAAACGGGTTCGGTTTAGCTTTGCCCGTGCTCTAATCGTCACGATCTATCGCACGACGCGGGTACGGCTTCGCCTCGGCCCGTAAGGGTTTAGCACCTTCAAGTGCTACACAAATATAAGCTACGCACCTAATCCCTTCACAAGGATCTAGGCTTCACAAATACTCAAATAAGGGAGGTATAACACGCTCCGCATCAATTTCGCGGTGAAGGTTTGCCTTCATCCAATCTCAAAGCATGGGGCTTTCGTTAGGATCTTCACAAGACGCCTACACTTAAATCCCGCACTACTATAGACGATTTCACGGAGTCATTCTCCGGTACGCATTCTAGGCTTAACCTAAATGCAACGTCGCAATCCAAGCATCACCGATTCGGGCTCACGGCCACGAATAGGCTTCACACAAAATGCCTAAATCCGCACGACTATCGGATTTTCTACATGCAATATGCCGGGGACGGACACAATCGACCCGGAGTTCCGAAGAACTTGAGGGAATCCTACACTTCACCCATTTGGTGAAAGGGATCCCTCATGCAAGCATAGAGAAATGAAGGAGAGGAAAAAAGACAAGTCCAAACAACGGGAGAAGGAATCGTTACCCTAGGAGCGTTCTTTTTCGCCATGGATCCGAGATTCTAGACGGAGGGAAATGACCGCACCGGGCTGCACTCTCCAGATCTGGAAACGGCTCGCGAAACGGAGCTCCGGAGCTCCGTCAATGGCGGAATCTCCCTTCTTCTTCCTTGCCTCCTTCTTCTTCCTCTAGGTTTGGAGAGAGAAAAGCCTCAAAAGAATGAGGGTTAATCTCCTCTCACAAGCCCTAAGACCCTCCAGCAACTAATCCTAGCCATTGGATCGAATTCCAAAGGATTTGGACGGCCGGATCGTCTCCTCCGCTCAAAATCGCGGAGCAGATAAACAGCGCGCACGATCACAGGCGCACGATCACTGGTCGTGCGCGAAGAGGAGAATGGTTGTGCGATAAGCCGAGACAGAACTCCGATTCCTTGCGGGTTACGCACGATCATTGGCGCACGATCACTGGTCGTGCGCGAAGAGGACAATGGTCGTGCGCATTGACCTGATGTGGAATTTTTAGCCTATCCCGAGCGCAGCACTACCACTCCGCCTACCTCGCTGAACCACGATCTTTGGGGTGTTACAACTTCACCCCCCTTAAAAGAATTTCGTCCCGAAATTTCGAAAACAGTAATAGCAGGAATTTACAGTTTTTAAAGAAAATTTACCTGAGAGAAATAGCTCGGGGTACTCCGCAAGCATCGCTTGCTCTCTCTCCCAAGATAGCTCCTCTCGGCCGCAATTATCCCACCGGACTTTTACCATCCGAATGGACTTGTTCCGCAACTGCTTTACCTCGGTATCCTCGATGCGTAAGGGCTTGACTTTCGTCGACAACCCACTATCAACTGACACTTTGCCAACCGCAACGATATGAGTAGGCTCTTGCACTGCCTTCCTCAGAACTGAAATGTGAAACACGTCGTGCAGACCGCTCAGCTCTGCAGATAGTGCAAGCCGATAAGCCGCATCACCAATACGTTCCACAATCTCAAACGGTCCTAAGTACCTTGGACTGAGCTTTTTCAAGCGTCGGATCCTTGATACCCCTTTGAACGGTTTGATCTTCAAGTAAACCCGGTCACCGACGGCGAACTCTAGGTTCCTAAGCTTGGCGTTGTAATATTTTGCTTGCCTATCCTGGGCAATCAATAGCCTTTCACGAATAGTTCGGATCGTCGAAGTTGCTTCCTCAACATCCTTTCGCTTTAATAGCTTAGTATCGCCCGTTTCCGCCCAAGACAACGACGTACGACACTTCTTACCATAGAGGGCCTCGAAGGGAGCCATCTTTATACTGGCTTGGTAGCTATTATTGTAGGCGAATTCGATCATATAGAGATGATCTTCACACTTCTTTCCAAAATCTAGAGCGCACATTCGGAGCATATCCTCCATAGTCCTGTTGGTCCTCTCGGTCTGTCCATCCGTTTGCGGGTGGAAGGCCGTGCTGAAATTCAATTTAGTGCCCAACAGTTCATGGATAAGCCTCCAATCTTTCGATGTGAAACGCCCATCACGATCGCTGACGATGCTACGAGGGACACCGTGCAGCCGCACAATACTATCGACATAGAGCTTCGCTAGCTTTTCTACAGAATCATCCTTCCGGTTCGGAATAAAATGCGATACTTTTGTTAGTCTGTCCACGATCACCCAGATGGCGTCGTTTCCATGCTGCGATCTCGGCAATCCGTGCACGAAATCCATCGAAATATCGTCAAACTTCCATTCCGGAATCGGCAAGGACTTCAAAAATCCACCGGGACGCTGACATTCCACCTTCACCAACGCGCAAGTGTTACACTTGGCCACGTAGAGGGCAATGTCTTTCTTCATACCCGGCCACCAGAAAAGTTTCTTCATGTCCATGTACATTTTCGTGCTCCCCGGGTGGATAGAGTACTTGGTATGATGAGCCTCGTACATCAACTCCGCCCGTAGAGTACCAACGTTTGGGACGCACAATCTGCCATTCTTCCACATAAGGCCATCTTCGAAAGAGAAATCAGCGTTTAACCCGTCAACGGTTTCCGCTTTAAAGCGCTTCATGCTCTCATCCAGCTCCAATGCCTGTCGAACTCGGTCGGCAAGGTGGTATTGAACCTCCGTCCAGTTCAAGCATGCTGAAGTAGACGCTCTTCGATCAACGCAAATGATCTCCAATTCTTCCAGCTCACGGATTAGACGCTCATCGTGCATCAAAATCCAATTTGCTTGAGCGGGAGCCCGACGACTCAACGCGTCCGCAACTACATTTCCCTTTCCAGGAGTATATTTGATGTCGAAGGTGTAGTCCCCAAGGAACTCCAACCACCTCCTTTGACGCATATTCAACTCCCTTTGATCCAGCAAGTACTTGAGGCTCTTGTGGTCGGTAAAGATGTCGATCTTCACGCCATACAAATAATGCCTCCAAAGCTTAAGAGCAAATACCACGACCGCTAGCTCCAAATCATGGACCGGGTAATTCCTCTCATGAACCTTCAACTGCCGGGAGCCGTAGGCAATTACCTTACCGAACTGCACTAGGACACAACCCAAACCACTCCCTGAGGCGTCGCTATAAATTTCGTAGCCTTCCGTACCACATGGCGAGCATAGAATGGGCGTCGTGGTCAGACGGCTCTTCAGCTCTTCAAAAGCTCGTGCGCACTCGGGCGACCAAACGAACTTATGATCTTTCCTAGTCAATTTAGTGAGAGGAAGTGCAATCCTCGAGAAGTTTTCCACAAAGCGCCTATAATAGCCGGCAAGACCTAAGAAACTTCGGACTTCCGCTACGTTTTTCAACAAAGGCCAGGCTCGGATCGCTTCTATCTTCGACGGATCAACCGCAATTCCATCTCCACTAACGACGTGACCAAGGAATGCTACTGACGGTAGCCAAAACTCGCACTTGGAGAACTTGGCATATAGCTGACTCCTCCTCAAGGTGCTCAGAACAGCGTGCAGATGCCCTACATGCTCCTCTTCCGATTGAGAGTATACCAAAATGTCGTCGATAAAGACGATCACAAATTGATCCAAATACTCACGGAACGTCCTATTCATTAAGTCCATGAATACCGACGGTGCATTAGACAGACCGAACGGCATCACCGTGAACTCATAGTGCCCAAAGCGGGTACTAAACGCTGTCTTTGGAATGTCACATTCCCTTATCCGCAGTTGGTAATAGCCGGACCTTAGGTCCAGTTTGGAGTATACCGTCGACCCAACCAGCTGGTCGAATAGATCATCGATTCTTGGAATCGGATATCGGTTCTTCTCGGTCAACTTGTTCAGCTCTCGATAATCGATACATAGACGCAAGCTCCCGTCGTTCTTTTTCACAAAGAGGACCGGTGCACTCCAAGGCGATGAACTTGGACGTACGTAGCCTTGCTTTAGCAGCTCTTGCAATTGGACCTTCAGCTCTGCCAATTCCTTCGGCGCTATCCGGTACGGTGAGCGGGCCACAGGTTTGGCACCTGGCACCAACTCGATACAGAAATCAATCTCCCGATGAGGCGGGGCCCCAGGGAGTTCGTTAGGAAACACGTCGGCGTACTCCGCTACGACTGGGACATCACATAACCTGGGCTTTGGCTCCGAAGTCTCCAACAAGGTGAAGAACAACTCGGCGCCTTTTCTCACTGCCTTAACCACTTGGAGAGCAGACATCAGCGTCTTGCTCGCTCCTCGCATACCGACAAACGTGGTTTCTCCATCAGTGTTCCTTCCCAGAGTGATCTCCTTAGAATTGCAATCTATGCATGCACGCTGCTCCGAGAGCCAGTCCATGCCGAAGATCACATCGAATTCAGCTAACGGTAATAACGATGCTTCCAAATCGAAATCCTGATTTCCGATCCGCACCTTCACACGGCTCTTCCTATCCGCAGACATGCGAGATCCATTGGGTAGCACTACTTCTAATCTATCCTCTACGAAGGTAGATGGCACTCCGATTCGCACCACGAAGTCCTCAGACAGAAAAGAGTGCGATGCACCCGTATCAAATAGAGCTCTCGCCGGATAGTTGAAAATTAGGACAAAGCCTAATTGCACACGAATAAAACATACAGTTGCACAACAGTATAATCACAAATAGCTATGCAAAAGCTAATTTTTTTAATTCATACCTGTGACAACATCAGCTTGTCGTATGGCTTCTTGCTGGCCAAGCGAGTAGACTCTCGGCTGAGTCGGAGTAATGTGCTGGGAAGCCGAAGACTCCGCAGCTTTACCCTTTTCCGCAGCTCGAGCATAGTCCAATGCTCGATTTTCTGCCTTCGGGGGACCACTTCGACACACTGCGGCCTTGTGTCCCACCTTCCCGCAGGTGAAACACGTGATGGGACTCCGCACAGTCGTTGCTCCCGAAACATTTGAGCGGGTTTGCTCCGCCGGTTTGAACTTCCTTTTGTTCTTTCTGAACTCTGACTTGGACTGAGAGACCGGCACATGAAACTCAGGTTTCTTTGCCACAGCTTTTGCTTGTACCCTCTTCATGTCCAACTCTAGGGATCTGGCAGTTTGGACCATCACCTGGAAACCTAACGTCATAGGGCCTGCAAGGAGCAGCCTCAACTCGTCCCGAAGACCTTCATAGAACTTGTTCGTCTTTGTCTCTTCGTCTTCCATCATAGGCCCCGCATAACGACCCAGTTTAGTGAACTCGTGCAAGTACTCATCCACTGAGCTATCGCCTTGAGTTAACTTCAGAAACTGGTTCTGCAACGCAATGCGTTGGGCAGAAGGAATATACCTTTGAAGAAAAGACTTTGAGAACTCCGCTATCGTGATCTCGGTAATCTCCCTGCCTCCGAACTTGTGCACTTCATGTTCAGCCCACCAACGCTCTGCCTCTCCGTTAAGGAGGAAGGTGGCTAAAGTGACCATCATAACTTCTTCTGTTGCTGTCGCCCTTAGAATCTTCCTAACCGTTGACAGTCAGTCCTCCGCCTCCGTTGGGGATCCGGTCCCCGAGAAAGTTGGAGGATGGAAGCTTAGAAAGTGTTGCAGCTGTTGATCACGCGCTCGCGCAACAACTACACGCTCTACAGGACGCTCCACCCTTTGCACCACCGCAGGTTCCACTGCAGCCACTGGCACAGGGGTCTCAACCCTCGGTTCCACCGCAGGTTCCACTGCAGGTTCGATCACCGGGGCCGCATCTGTATTAGGCGTAGCAGGCTGTGCAAGCCTTTGCGGTTGAGCATTGATCATCGCAAAGACAGCTTCTGCGATTAACCTGATCATCTCAGCAGGAGGAGTGGTCGCTGGCACTTCAGCCGACCCACTACTTTCAGCAGTGTTACGAGGTTGAGACGGCCCCGCACCACTTCTAGTCGCCTATAATCGTGTAAGACACAATTTAGTGACTGAAAACATAGCAAACCACAATCATGGAACGCTCAGGTTCCGCAAACAAGTATGTTTTCCCATTCCTAAGTGGACATTCTTATTAGTTTTTGTCGTTTTAGGTGAATGCACATCCCGTGCACATCACCCCTTAAAAGGAATTCGTCCCGAATTCGCTAAACTACGGATCGACGCCTTAAGTCTGATACCAAATTGTAACACCCTGCCAGTACGAATAATATAACAGTAGGTCCGGCCGGGACCCCACGCCATACTAACCACACAAGCTAGGAGTTAAAAGGTGATAAACAGAAAGAAACTACAACAGAGTATACTAAACACTAGCGGAAGCATAAAGATTTAACATTTCAATTTAGAATTGTCCACTATCGTAGGAATGAAACCATGAAATAGAGTTATGGCCTTAAGGCCTTACATTTGACAAATGTACTAAAACTCCAAAACATACATCGGCACGCAGGCCGGCAATGCATGAGAAAGCTAAAAAAGGAGGCTGGCCTTCAAGGGCCAACTCAGCAAAAGGGGCCACCGCCCGCTATTTCCCGCTAGGCTCACCTGCACCTGCATAAGAACATTCCACCAAGCGGTGACAAACAAAGTAACGGTCAGCACAGCTGACCAAATTATAACGACCCCACCCCTTTCCCGGGGTGGCGGAGATTCTACCCTGCAAGCAAGCCATACTAGCACAAGTACTAAAATAAAGAAAGTGCAACTACACAAGGTGAGGTTTCAAGCACATTCAATCTTCTAGGTTGAGCATCAAAAAGGAGGGAACCTAGGTATGCACATGATGTTAGTTGGGTTCACCCGAAGGTTCCCCACAACCGCCTAAACAACCGCATGAGGCTAACAACATCAGTTCCACAAACACTCCACCGTAAGGGCCATCGCCTTAGGTGGGAAAAAGAGCTTTTGGTCGGTCTAGGTAAAACACCTTCCACGACCTCTCCCATGATCGCACGGCTTACATGAGGTAGGGACCTCTTGCCGATCTGCATGGAAACGGGTTCGGTTTAGCTTTTCCCGTGCTCTAACCGTCGCGATCTATCGCACGACGCAGGTACGGCTTCGCCTCGGCCCGTAAGGGTTTAGCATCTTCAAGTGCTACACAAATATAAGCTACGCACCTAATCCCTTCACAAGGATCTAGGCTTCACAAATACTCAAATAAGGGAGGTATAACACGCTCCGCATCAATTTCGCCGTGAAGGTTTGCCTTCATCCAATCTCAAAGCATGGGGCTTTCGTTAGGATCTTCACAAGACGCCTACACTTAAATCCCGCACTACTATAGACGATTTCACGGAGTCATTCTCCGGTACGCATTCTAGGCTTAACCTAAATGCAACGTCGCAATCCAAGCATCACCGATTCGGGCTCACGACCATGAATAGGCTTCACACAAAATGCCTAAATCCGCACGACTACCGGATTTTCTACATGCAATATGCCGGGGACGGACACAATCGACCCGGAGTTCCGAAGAACTTGAGGGAATCCTACACTTCACCCATTTGGTGAAAGGGATCCCTCATGCAAGCATAGAGAAATGAAGGAGAGGACAAAAGACAAGTCCAAACAACGGGAGAAGGAATCGTTACCCTAGGAGCGTTCTTTTTCGCCATGGATCCGAGATTCTAGACGGAGGGAAATGACCGCACCGGGCTGCACTCTCCAGATCTGGAAATGGCTCGCGAAACGGAGCTCCGGAGCTCCGTCAATGGCGGAATCTCCCTTCTTCTTCCTTGCCTCCTTCTTCTTCCTCTAGGTTTGGAGAGAGAAAAGCCTCAAAAGAATGAGGGTTAATCTCCTCTCACAAGCCCTAAGACCCTCCAGCAACTAATCCTAGCCATTGGATCGAATTCCAAAGGATTTGGACGGCCGGATCGTCTCCTCCGCTCAAAATCGCGGAGCAGATAAACAGCGCGCACGATCACAGGCGCACGATCACTGGTCGTGCGCGAAGAGGAGAATGGTCGTGCGATAAGCCGAGACAGAACTCCGATTCCTTGCGGGTTACGCACGATCATTGGCGCACGATCACTGGTCGTGCGCGAAGAGGACAATGGTCGTGCGCATTGACCTGATGTGGAATTTTTAGCCTATCCCGAGCGCAGCACTACCACTCCGCCTACCTCGCTGAACCACGATCTTTGGGGTGTTACAAGTATGGTAAAATTCGCCTTTAAGTTTTAATTGTACTTTACGATCACTTAAGATCCCTAACGCGCCTCTCCACTTCAACCAAATTGCTTGGATTCTATGTATCACATCTTTATCAACACCTCCATCTATTTGAACTATCGATCCAAGATATTTAAAACACTCACTGCGAGAAATATCTTGATCACCTAACTTAATAACAAAGTTATTTGTCTAAATTTAAGCTCCATATACTCCGTCTTTGCCCTACTCAACCTAAAATTCTTCATTTCTAAAGTGTCTCGTCAAGATTCAAGTTTTGCGTTTACACCCTCGCGCGTCTCATCGACCAAAACGTTATCATCCTCAAACAATAAACACCAAGGTATTACTTGTTGGATACATCTGGAAAGCTCATCTAAGATAAAGGTAAAGAGATAAGAGCTTAAAACTAAACCTTGATGTAAGCCAACAGTGATAGGAATTCCTGTGTTAATCCTTAGATGTCCTCACCCTCGTCACTGAATTTGTATATATATATATATATCTTTGATATGTCGATGTATGATACATTTACACCTTTCTTTTCTAAGACTCTTCATAAGATCTCTCTTAATTGGAATCCTATCATAAGCCTTCTCAAGATCGATAAACAACATATGTAAATCTTGTTTTCTTTCTCGATAGTTGGCAATGAGTCTCCTTAAGAGATGCATAACTTCCATGGTCGACCGCCCTAGCATGAATCCAAATTGATTCTCCGAGATGCTAGTCTCTCGTCTTACACTTCAATCTATTATTCGTTTTCATAGTTTCATGATATGACTCATTCATTTAAATCCTCTGTAATTAACATAATTTTGTATATCTCCTTTATTTTTATACACATGTACCAAGATATTCTCTCTATTGGTCTGTCATCTTCTTTGACTTCAGTATCTTATTGAAGAAACACGTAAGCCGCAAAATTTCTTTTTTTCCTAGACATTTTCATACTTCGATGGGTATTTCGTCAGACCTAACCACCTTTCAATTTTTCATCTTCTTTAGAACATCATTTACCTCTGATACTTGAATTTTACGATAAAACATTATGTTTCTATACTCCTCCGATTTACTTAACTCTTATAAGTTCAGTTCATTCTCTTTTGTTTCATTATATAGTTGATAAAAATATCTTTTTCATCGCTCTTTAATAGCCACATCATCCGTCAAAACTATATCGGTTTCATCCTTTATGCATTTAACTTGGCTTAAATCTATTGTCTCCCTCTCTCCAACTTGAACAATTTTATATATGTCACACTTTGGTGTCTAGTCGCTTACAAATAAATTCATAAATTTGACTTCTTATTTTACTTACTACATGTTTAGCTTTTTTCTTGGCGACTTTATACCTTGCCAAGTTTTCATCTTTCCTACAAGCGTAGAGTGTTTTATAGCTAACCCTATTTGCCCTCACTTTGTCTTGCACTTCCTATTTCCACCACCAATATTCTTTATTTAGGGGCGCACAATCTTTTAATTCTTCAAGTATGTTTTTTCCACTTATTCTTAAATACGAAGACATAACTTCCGATGAGATACTAAGATCAATATAAAGACCATCAACTAGTTGTACCATAACTGTTGTCTTAAAAGTAACCTGTTTTTCCATCTTCAAGTTCCACCACTGAATTTTTGGCGATACTTTTGTCCTTGTCTTAAATTTATTATATTTAATTTGCACGTTCAACACCACTAGCATATATTGTGTTGTCAAACTTTCTCCTGATATGACTTTGCAGTCCTTACAAATCATTTTATCCATTTTATGAGCCATAAAATAATTATTTTGTGACTTATTTGGTCTGCTTTTAAACATAATTAAATGTTCTTCTCTCTTCATGAAAATCGTATTTGTCAAAATTAGTTCATGTGCTTTGACAAAGTTTAAAATTGTTCATCCTTCTTCATTTCTTTCTCCATACCCAAATCCTCCATGAACGGCTATATAATATGTATTTTCATTCCTTATATGTTCATTTAAGTTTCATCCTATGAAAATTGATAGGGTTTCTTTGAAGGCGCTAACCGCACCCCATTCATGGGTGTGCGGTTATCCAAAGAAACCTCACTAGCCTCGTAACCACACATCATGGGGTGCAAATAATAAAAATCCCCCATCAGGGGGTGCAAATAGTAAAAATCCCTCATCATAGGGTGCAAATAGTAAAATCTCACATCATGGGGTGCAAATAGTAAAATCCCCCATCATGGGATGCAAATAGTAAAATCTCACATCATGGGGTGCAAATAGTAAAATCCCCCATCATAGGGTGCAAATAGTAAAATCTCACATCATGGGGTGCAAATGGTAAAATCCCCCATCATGGAGTGCAAATAGTAAAATCCCTCAACATGTGAGTGCAAATAGTAAAATCCTCGAACATGTGGGTGTAAATAGTAAAATCCTCCAACATGTGGGTGTAAATAGTAAAATCCTCCAACATGGGGGTGCAAATAGTAAAATCCTTCAATACGGTCTGCGTATAGCAAATAATATGGTTATGGTGTGCGCATAACCATATCCGTCATATGAATACATATCACCGCGAAACTATACAAACTGGTGTGCGCGTAGCTATATTCATGATAAGTGTGCGTATAACACATAAATTGGTTATGGTGTGCGGGTAGCCGCATAACCACCATAACTACCTAACCACCCATTTAATTACTAAAGTGCCACCCTCAAAAACTATAAATAGAACCACAAGGCTTCTCTTTTTTCCATCTTCTTCTCCTCCTCCATCTCTCCCCTCTTTTGAGACTTTCTCTCTCTCCGGCCGGAAAAATCCTCCTACGCATTTTCTCTCTCCTCCTCCTTCCTTGCGCGCTCACAAGCGCGCCTCCTCCTTGCGCGCTCCCAAGCGCGCGTCCTCCTTGCGCGCTCCCAAGCGCGCGTCCTCCTTGCGCGCTCCCAAGCGCGCGTCCTCCTTGCGCGCTCCCAAGCGCGCGTCCTCCTTGCGCGCTCCCAAGCGCGCGTCCTCCTTGCGCGCTCCCAAGCACAAGTTCTCCTTGCGCGCTCCCAAGCGTGCGTCCTCCTTGCGCGCTCCCAAGCGCGCGTCCTCCTTGCGCGCTCCCAAGCGCGCCTCCTCCTTGCGCGCTCACAAGCGCGCCTCCGTGCGCTCCGCTCTCAAGACCGCTCCAAGCGCGCCTCCGTGCGCTCCGCTCTCAAGATCGCTACAAGCGCGCCACCGTGCGCTCCGCTCTCAAGACCGCTCCAAGCGCGCCACCGTGTGCTCCGCTCTCAAGACTGCTCCAAGCGCGCCTCCGTGCGCTGCGCTCTCAAGACCGCTCCAAGCGCGCCACCGTGCGCTCCGCTCTCAAGACCGCTCCAAGCGCGCCACCGTGCGCTCCGCTCTCAAGACTTCTCCAAGCGCGCCTCTGTGCGCTCCGCTCTCAAGACCGCTCCAAGCGCGCCTCCGCGCGCTCCGCTCTCAAGACTGATCCAAGCGCGCCTTCGCGCGCTCCGCTCTCAAGACCGCTCTAAGCGCGCCTCCGCGCACTCCGCTCTCAAGACCGCTCCAAGCGCGCCTCCGTGCGCTCCGCTCTGAAGACTGCTCCAAGAGCGTCTCTGCGCTCCCCGCTCTCAAGACCGTCCAAGCATAACCCCACGTACTCAGCAACAAGCACTCCGCGCACTCAAGAACAAACGCTCCAGCCTCCAGCAAGAACAACACTCCAAATTCCTCTCGCGCAGCAGGAGACAACCGACAGAGACAAAGACGCACAGAGCACATCGATCCAACCTTCAAGCTGCAGTCAAAACCTCTAGAGCGCTTAGAGCGCAGCATCCCCCTCTGCATCAGACAAAAGTCTTAGCTCCAGGAGCGGTGGCTTGTCACCCTCCGAGTATCTCCCTCTCAACGATTGTAACGAGAGGCGGCCTGTCGCCCTCGAGTTCTTTAAAGTAGCTTTGTACAACAACCAACAAATAGTGGAGGTTTCGGCCGGCACAGACTCGGCCGCGTGGTTTTTCACCCAGTTGACGGGTTTTTCACGTTAAAAAAATTGTCTTGTTAGCTTTCTCTTTTTCTGTGACTGTTTGCGCGCTCAAACGCTCTCGGGCTAAGACGGTCCAATCTAGTCCGATCTACCGGAGCCTTGAGTGATCCGCAACAAAAATTTTCTCTCTTTGTGAGATTTCGCTTACTAAATCATCTAAGTCTTCCCAAAATTACACATTGATAACTTCATTTAATCCTACTTGTGACGCATAAGTACTGATTGCATTAATAGTTTCTTTTTCTATAACAAATTTAAGAGCTAAGATTCTATCACATTTTCTACTTATCCCAACAACTTCATCCCTCCAAGTAGTATCCACAATAATACTTACTCTATTACTTGATTTATTTTTTCATGTTTATCATAATTTATAACATGAATTGTCTAAAAATTTAGCTTTCTCACTCACTCATCTAGTCTCTTGAAGACACAAGATATTTATCTTTCTCCTAATCATCGTATCCACTACTTCCATCGTTTTTCCCATTAGCGTACCTATATTCTAACTTTCAAACCTAAGTCGGTCACAAATCCTACGATATACTTTCATAGGACATCTAATATGTGAAGACTTTTGGCTATTTAACACTACACTCAAGTCCTCTTGGAGGTGCAACGGTCCTTGCAAGACGTCGCATTCGGACCATACGATGAGAACTCTTGCGTATTTAACACTACACCAAAGACCTGGAGATGTAGCCAGAGCTGTCACGGTTCCGGTTCGGTTCCGGTTCTACTAAAACCGCAAAACGAACCGCTAAGATAATGATTCTTCAAATTAGAACCCAAACCATATTTGGTTTGACCGGTTTCGGTTCCAGCATAATTTTTGGAACTGTCGTGTTAACGATTGCGGTTACGGTTCAACAAGAACCAAAACCAAACCGGTCACTAACGGTTCGATCCGGTTCTATGCGGTTCGGTCCGGTTCCAACTAGAACCAAAACATTATTGACGGAATGAATGAGGGAGGTCAAAAATAAAAAAAATGGGGGGGGGGGGGGGGAAGTATACCCATTCAAATTTTTTTTTTTGCAAGAGGGACTTCGAAATCTGAGGCCTGGGCGCAGGAATTTCACGTTACACCACGGGGAGGGTCTTTTTGTATAATAAATTCAATTTGACTAATTTATCAACTACAATTATATTTATCTTTCATGATTACTATTAAATAGTAGTTGTATATCCTTTATATTTAAATATTTCAGAAAAGTATGTGAGTAAAATTGAAAATACATTATATGATTATATAAAAACTGAAAGTACACCGCAAAAACCAACTCCAAATCGCACCACCAATGTCAAACCACACAACACGGTTTTAGTGCTGTGTGATTTTGTTCAGTCCAAAACTGACCCCGGCCCCTTTGTTGCGATTGCGGTTTGAGTTCAAACCGCAAACCGAAAGTACATCGCAAAAACCGATTCCAAATTGCACCACCAATGTCAAACCACACAACAAGTTTTGGTGCAGTGCGATCTTGTTCAGTCCAAAACCGACCCCCTTTGTTGCGATTGCGGTTTGGGTTCAAACCGCACCAGTTTCATCAATAATAATAAGTATAGATATTATAGATATATTATAAAAAATAACATAATAATAATAATAATAATAATAATAATAATAATAATAATAATAATAATAATAATAATAATAATAATAATAAACGGGTTCCGGTTCGGTTCTGCTTCGGTTCGGTTCAGATCGGCTAAAAATCTTGAAACCGCTTGAGACTTGTATATTGTGGTTCCGGTTCCGGCCCGGATAATAAAATGAAAGAACCACACCCGGACCAATGTTGTTCACGGTTCCAAAATTCAAACCGGAACCCAAATAATTCGCGAACGGTTCGGTCCGATTTTTTGCGGTTCCGATTCGGTTTACGGTTTACGGTTTTAAGTGACAGCTTTAGATGTAGCAGTCCTTGCCAAGACGCCGCATTCGGACCATACAACGTGTTCCTTAGGGGGAACAACCTAAATTTGGCATAATTTCTCAAATGATTCATATTCATGAGGATGTCTAAATTTTGCGTTTGCCATCTATCTAACATAATCATCACCATTTTTCATTCGGGCCTGAGACCGGCATAGACTGGTTTTCTCAAACCCTACACAAATGCCCTAAAATCACATAGCAATCATATTAACTCTTTCAAAATTACATAAAAATGAAATTGGAAAAAAAGGATGAAATCGGCATATAAAGGAGTTGAAAAAAATGGGAAAAATTTGGAAAAAAAAATTGAACCTTAAGCAGGATGGAGAGAAGAGGATCATATGCCGCCGCCTGAGAAGAGGGTGGAGGGTGGAGGATGGAGGAGGTAGATCGCCGGAGCTCGCGGGAGAAGAGATGTCCAGGTTGCTCGCCCTCGTTGCTTGTCGAGGTTGATCGTGGGAGAAAAGACGCTCGAGGGAGAAGAGTCGGGAAGCTCTCAGAATTGCCAAATCTGACCTTGGTTGGTTGGAATTGGGGGAGGGTGTTTCCTCAGAAATTGAAATGAATTAAATACCTCATATATAAGGAGTCTTGTAAAACCGCAAATAATTAATCTCGTATTAATTTACAATGATTATATTAATTAAATTCACCACACAAAGAAACAAATATTCTAAACTTTAAAATATATATTAATGAAATAGCATAAACATAATCCTCAACGAATATGAAATCTAATAGTAATAAACAATACCACGTATGAAAACACTTAAAATCAAGCGTGATCGGCGTGTAAATCGACCAATAAGTAAAATTGAGAAATATCGTGCGTCAAAAGGCAAGAAAATTTGATGCATGGGAATTGAGCACGTCGATTTCGTGAGAGAAATCGACGTGTAAGAATTGACGTGAATCACGCGCCTCAATTACTGTGCGTCACTAGGCAAAGGCGGTGCTCATCAAAGGCGCAAAGAAAAAAATCACGTGTCTTTAAGGGTTCGTTCGGATCGTGAGTTTTGATTTTGAGGATTCAGAATTCTGTAAAACAAAAAACCAGTAGGTTTTGGTGTTAACTGAATTCCATTTTTGTTGTTCGGTTCCAATAAAATATTACAAGAATTGGAATTAAGTAAATTAGGGCTAGATGACCTCTTCTCTTCTTCCTCGCCGACGGTAGGTGCCCGCCAACCTCTGCTGTTGCAGTAGACGATGAGGCGAGGACGGAGATGTGCCGACGACGACGTGGTGGGCATAGTTCAGGAGGAGGTGGATGAGGAAGAGGTCGCGCTCCTCAGATTTTTGGTCGTGGAGCCAGGGGGAGTACGCTGTTCCGGCTCGAGCCCTATTCCTGCTCGAAGAAGAAGAAGAAGAAGACCTAGAGGAAGAAGAAGAAGAGTTCGAGAAAGAAGATAAGGCGGAGGAAGAAGAGGCGGAGGAGAGCTTCAGATCAACCCTGGTTCTGCCAAAACTTTCACCCAGGAAGTAGGTAAGAGCCAACAATATCAAGAAGAAGTATAAGAAGGAGGAGGAAGAAGACGAAGAAGAAAAGAGGAAGAAGAAGACGATGTCACCGACTGCCTCGGAGGAAGATGATGTCGCGGCCTCGCGGGTTAGATTTTTTTAGTAAAAAAACTACCTAGCTAAAAATGAAAACCGTGGTTTTGCCCAAAACGATTTCCGCCTCCAATTTCATCCATCCGGACAACAAAAACGATTTACTTAAACCAAAACCAAAACCACGGGTTCATTTCCCACGAACCGAACAGACCGTAAGGCTTTCGAAAGGACAAATATTTTTGACAAAATAAATAATTCAATCCAATTATTCCTCACGTTCAAAGTTCAAGTCATATATCCACACAACTTAGTGGAGCTAGGCAAAGTGTGACTAATTAAATTGCTTCATTTTTTCATGAAAAGATTTCACTCCAAATATTTGAGTTCCTTCCAAATGGTTTTGAGTTTTTCCATCAATTGATGTGGAGCCTAAACGCTAAACATCATGAAGGCTATATGGAATTTTAATGAAATGATTATTTCATAATAAAATTCTAACAATCTCCCACAAAAATGAAAAATCAAAATGAACTTCATAAAATATGAGATTAATATTAATTAAATAAAATCAAATAAATATTTGTTTCATCAAGTTATATCTAATGAAAAAAGTGTAGGTAGAATGACTACCTTAAACATACAATTTTATTTATTTCTTTACCGAAGAATATATTGTGTCAGAAACTTTGAATTGTAATATTTTGATGAATAGATTATGAAATTACGTCCGCCGGTAAGAATTGAGTTCGACGTATGTTGCGTAGAGCACTACATCATAAGAATGAGGAGAAGATTATCCTAACATTTAAAATAGTGCTCTCAATTAAGCTACATCAACGACTTCGTTTCTATCACATTAATTGAACCTAATTCATGTGATCTCAAATCACATAAGTTGATTATTCATCATTGGTAGCAAATCATGTGGGCTTAATGTTGGGTTTGAGAGCACGCAAACCCGACCTGAACACCTGCAAATTAATTTGGTGAGAGCACCTGCGCGATCGCTTAGCAATATTCTAACACAAACAAATAAAAAGAAAAATTGTACACGAGAGATTTTTAACGTAGAAACCCAGTTGAGTGAAAATCACGGGTCGATCAGAGTCCAACTCAGAAATGTTGGAACATGCATTCCGTATGTCTTGGTTTGATAATAACAGATACCGTTATGTATTTTATCTAGCCTTTTTGTGTGTATAGTGTGCAGGTCATACAAATACAAGCATACACTGAACAAGGATAAAAGAAGGATGACGATGCTCATCTCTGTGAGCTACCGCGAGGCGGTAGGTCTGTATACTGAAGGACGGCTGCCAAGAGGCCTTTTGAACGCAAGAGTGGCGGGAGCACAACCATCTTTAGCAAGTTCCTACCGCGGCGCCCTAGCGATACCGCTCGACGGTAGCAAATGGAAAGTCATCAATCAAACGCTGATTGAAGGAGCAAATTTAGAAGGAGATCCAGCAGAGCTATGTATAGCATGCTAACCCGCCGCGCTAGCCCTTACCGCGACGCGGTAAGATTGAATGCCTAATTTGGAGGAGCTCGCATACCATATATCGACGAGATTAGCTTGCCATATCGACGAGATCCACTTGCCATATCGACGAGAGGGTACCGCAGTGCGGTAACATCTACCGTCGGGCGGTAGCTCCCTGCATCTATTCAAATATCGGATCCGCTCCTTCCTAGGGTTGGCTGACACATCCACCAAAACCACCACTCCGAATCTTTTGTGAGAGGCTCATCTCCAGACATCGAGAGGACTCTCTTGGGCGAACACGAAGATCGAAAGAACAACTTGAAGGGGAAGTGCTACAACGCTTATCCAACACGAATGGCGGACGCATCAAGAACGTTGATTTCTACACCGCCTTCGTCTTCATCTTCAGGAGTTCTTAGGGAGTTTTTCTCTTTTATTTTTAATCTCTGTATTTTTTTTCTTTTCCTTTTTGTGTGCCGTGGAGAAACTGTCTGGGGAGGATTTTGTGAAACTGTTCGGGGAGGACGTCGAATTTCGGGGAGGATTATGTGTAAATCGTCTGTGAAGGACGTTTAAACCGGGGAGATTTAGGGTGGGCTCGAAGACCTTCTGGGGGAGAAGAGAGAGAGAGTCAACTGGTCCTCAAGGGGAGCGAGGGTCGGTATAAAAAACAAAAAAGGATTTTTTTCATTCACGCATTGATTTCTAGCGTCATAGAAATCAAACCTTTTGTAATCAAAGTTGTTGAAATAAAATCATGTCTCTCTTTGTTGTTCACTAACTGGATTTTATTTCTTATTCTTAAATGTTTTAAATAATTTTTTTTCTATCAATGTTTTAACTCAAAATATATTGCAAGGTTCTTTAGTATTCTATAACTCAAGGAATTCAATCTCTGTGAGCTAGTGCCTGTCAGTAGCACTTACTACCGACAGTAGCAAAGAAAGTTTGAATTCCGCCTTTTCTAAAAGTAACGATCGATGTAATCTTTTCTGTAAAGTTAAAATAAAGTTTTCTACTAAATATTTCGAAACTATTTTGATTAACAAGAATATTCTTATATAAATTCAAATTTCTTAAGAACCCTTATTCACCCCCTCTAAGGGCGCCAGTAGTTCTAACAAGTGGTATCAAAGAGAGATTATACCCTCAAATAATGACACTTCATGATCTCGCATCCACTAGAGGGAATGAATTTTTTTTAATGAAAAATTATTAGCACCACATTTATTTAAGAATGGAAAAATATTATGGAAAAATGTCTAAAATATTGAAATTTGAAATATTACTATTACAAAGCCCCCAAGTGTTTTAAATAGGAATGAATGTGTAAGACCCTCTTTTTTGCATTCTTTCCCGTGTCTTACTGTTGGTGCTTCCATGGTGATCTGGAAGTGATCAAATATCTAGTCTCACTGCCAATGCGATATGAGCCTATATGGTCGCACATAAAAGTGCTTGGAGAAATTGGATAAAGAATTGAGTTGGTCTTGCTCATATTGGATTTGAGTAGAGGATCATTCACTTTACTGTTTGGAATTAAGTTGAAAATGTCTCAACGGGAAATCGTTTAAAGTGTTTAAACGATTGGACTTATACTAGACAAATTCGGCTAAAGTGTTTAACCGAACTGGGTCAAAATTCGGCTAATAGGTTTGGACGAATTCGGCTAGTGTTTAGACGATTTCGGCTAAGTCAAAATTCGACTAAATGGTTTAAACGAATTTTATTTATATATATAGCCGATTTGGTATAGTCGAATTCGTCTATAGGGTATAGGCGAATTCGTTTAAAGGGTTTAGTCGAACTGTTTTATTTCATTCGTCGAACGCAGATTGTTGCCAGTTCGTCGAACGCAAGTTGTTGCGGATTCGTCGAACGCAGGTTTCTGCGTGTTCGTCGAACGCAGATTGTTGCCAGTTCGTCGAACGCAAGTTGTTGCGGATTCATCGAACGCAGGTTTCTGCGGGTTCGTCGAATGCAGATTGTTGCCGGTTCGTCGAACGCAAGTTGTTGCGGGTTCGTCGAGCGCATGTTTCTGCTGGTTCGTCGAACACAAGTTTCTGCTGGTTCGTCGAAAGCAAGTTGTTGCGGGTTCGTCGAACGCAGATTATTGCGGGTTCGTCGAACGCAAGTTGTTGCGGGTTCGTCGAACGCAGCTTTATATAAATCAGTTTGCGATTTAGGTTTCCAGTCTCCTGACGGCCGAGCTTTTACAGTTTACGGAAGACGGAAATTTGGACCGACCCCTTTTGCGATTCGAGAGAGCAGCGCCAGAATCGTTTCACTAGAGCTTTTCTCATCTTCCGACAGTCGCCGCCTCTTCCTGTAATCGAACTTAGCAGTTCGTGGAGGACGTTGACGTTTCTTCTTCTCCGACCTAGTTATTATGCGACAAGAAGCTAGGGTTCTCCTTCGCTTGTGTGGACTTCTGTAGAGGTGTGGACACAATTTTGCACTTACTCCTCCGACGAGCAGTCCATTGTTGACGGAGCGGATAGGAAGATCAGAGCAAGGACTTGGAATAGGATTCCGAATCCTAGAAGATTTTTCTTGGACCTTTTTGATTGAGTGCTGACTCAATTCCGTGAAGGTAATTTTGTTGCCTCTATTTCTTGATTCATGGTTTTGGCAAGATCCATATGTCTCTTTGGGTTGTTCTTGATATATTCCGCTGCGCACATATGAAGTGTATACCCTTTAAGGAAAACCCAACAGTGGTATCAGAGCTAGGTTTTTGCTAATTCCATGTTTCAGAAATTGTTCCCTTCGCAGTAACCGTCTGTCTCTATGATAGTTTGTGAAACTAAAGACTAGAGAGACGTGCTTGTCTACTGCTATAAGGGTGTTTGTTTTTGCTTGCATCCAGTACATGTAAATCTGAAGGTTTAGAAATGTTCTAAATATTCAGATTTAATCCATATCATCAAGTGTTGATGGTTTATGCATCTGGAATGTATCCGGGTTTTGCTTGGTCTGTTTGTATATTGTGTGCACATTGATTAAATGTTAATCACGATGAAATGTTCATCAATCGAAAGATAAAATCCCTTATCTAATATTAAGTATTCGGATGCCTTCCGGTGGATGACACTCTTCCTGCCTCGATCGATGAAGTGTGGGCTTGCCAAAGCAAGGTGCATTAATCTATCTTGGTAAGGGTGCGAGCGGATAATTGTGATATCCCACTGTCGACATCGGGTCCAACTTAACTAAGTGAAACCATACAAGAGTTGCATAGTGATGCAATTGGCAAGTGTTGCCTACCTAAATAACCACGTCGTGAGAGAAACGCCAAAGCGGACTCATTGTATTGGTGAAATACGGATCTTGTCCACTAAGAGAGTAGCTCGCATATACTCTCCGAATCGATATTAAGGGTTATTGATTTGATTAAAATAGTGGGAGCCCCTTTAATAGAAGTCCTTATTAAGTAAAATGTATTTTGAAATATAGTACTGAAAATCTTTTGCAAATTTATTGTAGAATTTCCATGGCAAATACATCTCACTCCACGTTGTCCTTAAGAGCCATCCTTGAGAAGGATAAGCTCAATGGTACAAACTTTCTCGACTGGTACAGGAACCTGAAAATTATTCTCAGGCAAGAGCGCAAGCTCTATGTCTTGGAAGGTGAAGCCCCCACAGAGCCGGCCGGAAATGCTCCGAGAGCAGATAAAGATGCTTACAAGAAGTATCAAGATGATACCTTGGATGTGAAATGCCTCATGCTTGCTACCATGTCCTCTGAGCTTCAGAAGCAACATGAGAGCATGTGTGGTTATGAGATAATTGGGCACCTCAAGAAAATGTTCGAGGGGCAAGCCCGACAAGAGAGGTTTGACATATCCAAGGCATTGTTTCAGTGCAAAATGGGAGCTCGTGACTCAGTAGGGACTCACGTACTCAAGATGATTGGGTATATAAAGAACCTTGAAAAACGGGGTTTTCCCTTGGGCCAAGAGTTGGCCACGGATCTGATCCTGCAATTGTTGTCGGACAGTTATGAGAAGTTCGTCTTAAACTATAACATGAATGAAATAGAAAAGACACTGCCCGAGCTCCTTGACATGTTGAGAACTGCCGAGAACAACATGAAGAAGGCCAAGCCTGCCAGACCCATACTGATGGTGCATAAGAGCAAGGGCAAGGCCAAGGGATCTAAGAAGACGAAGATTGGATCTAAGTCTCCTCTTGATCCCAAGTCTTCTGCACTGAAAAGAAAAGGTCTGGCAAAAGAAGGAAAGTGCCACCACTGCGGTAAGGCAGGGCATTGGAGGCAGAACTGTCCCCTCTATATTGAGGATCTGCAAAAGAAGAAGGTAAGTGTGACTTCCACTTCAGGTATTTATGTTATAGAGATAAACCTTTCTGCTCCTTCATCTTGGGTATTGGATACCAGATGTGGTTCTCACATTTATACAAATGTGCAGGAACTGAGAAGGAGAAGAATGCTGGGTAAAGGGGAGGTAGACCTGCGCGTCGGGAATGGAGCAAGAGTTGCTGCCGTCGCCATTGGTGTTTACTGTCTTTCTTTGCCCACTGGGCTTGTAATAGAACTAGATAATTGTTATTATGTTCCAGCCATAACTAGAAACATTATATCCATTTCATGTCTTGACATGAAGGGTTTTTCGTTTATAATTAAGAATAATTGTTGTTCGAATTTTATGAATGATGTTTGATATGGTGTAGCCCAATTGTTTAATGGTTTATATGTTTTGAACTTAGACCATCCGATCTATAATATAGAAAATAATAAAAGACTAAGAACAAATGACTCGAATCCTACATACCTTTGGCATTGTCGTTTGGGCCATATATATGAGAAACGCATATCCAAGCTCCATAGAGATGGACTACTGGACTCATTTGATTATGAATCATTTGAGAGATGCGAGTCTTGCTTATTAGGCAAAATGACTAAAACCCCTTTCACTGGTCATACTGAGAGGGCACATGATCTCTTGGGTGTCATACATAGTGATGTGTGCGGACCCATGAGTTCTATGGCTAGAGGTGGGTTTCACTACTTCGTTATATTTACTGATGATTTCAGTAGATACAGATATGTGTTTCTTATGAAGAACAAATCCGAGACCTTTGAAAAGTTCAAAGAGTTTAAGAATGAAGTAGAGAACCAACTGGGTAAAAGAATAAAAGCACTCTGATCTGATCGAGGTGGCGAATATTTGAGTCAGGAGTTCCGTGATCATCTGAAAGAGTGTGGTATTGTATCACAGCTCACCCCACCCAGAACACCACAACATAATGGTGTCTCTGAGAGGAGGAATCGTACTCTGTTAGACATGGTGTGGTCGATGATGAGTCATGCAGATCTGCCCGTTTCCTTTTGGGGTTTGCTCTAGAGACTGCTGCTTTTACACTAAATTGAGTCCCGACGAAAACGGTTCAAAAGACACCATATGAGATATGGACTGGGAAGCGTTCTAGTATGTCTTTCATTAAGATTTGGGGCTATGAGGCATACGTATGACGTCGAATGTCTGACAAGCTTGAACCCAAATCAGATAAGTGTTATCTTGTGGGATATCCTAGGGAAACCAAAGGGTATTACTTCTACCTGCCGTCCGAGGGCAAAGTGTTTATCGCAAGGACTGACGTCTTTTTGGAGAAAGAGTTCTTATCCAGAAAGACTGAAAAGGTGGAACTTGAAGAGGTTCAAGAACCACAAACAATGAATGAACGTGAATTGGAACCTGAGCAAGGACTACAAAATATTGTAGCTGGAGAACCTGCTCAAGAAACACAAGTCCTACGTAGATCTGATAGACCAAGATTTGAGCCTGAGAGATATGGATTTCTCGTGTCTCAAATAGGTAGTGTGTTGCTTATGGATTGATGAGCCTGCAACCTATCAAGAGGCTATGTGTGGACCTGACTCCGAGAAGTGGCTGGAGGCCATGAAATCTGAAATGGACTCCATGTATACAAACCAAGTTTGTACCTTGGTGGAACCACCTGAAGGGGTACGACCCATATGGTGCAAGTGGGTCTTCAAGAAGAAGACCGACATGAATGAGAATGTACAGACATTCAAAGGCCGACTGGTGGCTAAAGGTTTCAGACAAATTCATGGTGTTGACTATGATGAAACCTTTTCCCCTGTAGCTATGGTCAAGTCCATCAGAATTCTACTTGCTATTGCCGCGTATTATGACTACGAGATCTGGCAAATGGATGTTAAAACGGCTTTCCTTAATGGAAACCTCCTTGAGGAAGTGTATATGACACAACCCGAGGGTTTTGTATCTCCAAATGAAGCCACTAAAATATGCAAGTTGAATCGATCCATTTATGGATTGAAATAAGCTTCTCGAAGTTGGAATCTGCGTTTTGATGAGAAGATCAAAGAGTTTGGTTTCATCAAGAACGAAGATGAGCCTTGTGTTTGCAAGAAGATTAGTGGGAGCATTGTTGTCTTCCTGATATTGTATGTAGATGACATACTGCTGATCGGGAATGACATTCCAACCCTGCAAGCTGTTAAGAACAGGCTAGGGGACTGCTTTTCTATGAAGGACTTGGGTGAAGCGACTTACATACTTGGTATTAAGATCTATAGAGATAGATCGAAGAAGTTGTTGGGTTTGACCCAGAGTACATACATTGACAAGGTGTTGAAACGGTTTAACATGCTTGAGTCCAAGAAAGGATTCTTACTCATGTCATATGGTGTGAGTCTCTTTAAGGACCAGTGTCCGAAATCTTTGGAAGATAAGGACCGCATGAAATTGGTTCCATATGCCTCGACAATTGGATTAATCATGTATGCAATGTTGTGTACTCGACCCGATGTCTCATATGCTTTGAGCATGACGAGCAGGTATCAGTCTGATCCTGATGAGAGTCACTGGATTGCTGTCAAGAATATCCTAAAGTACTTGAGAAGAACTAAGGATATGTTCTTGGTGTATGGTGGAGAGGAAGAGCTCGTTGTAAGTGGTTACACGGATGCTAGCTTCCAAACTGATAGGGACGATTCAAAGTCTCAGTCAGGTTTTGTATTTTGCCTTAATGGAGGAGCTGTAAGCTGGAAGAGTTTCAAGCAGGAGATAGTTGCCGATTCTACAACAGAAGCCGAGTATATTGCGACCGCAAATGCGACAAAGGAGGCTGTATGGATTAGGAAATTCATCGGCGAGCTAGATGTAGTTCCTAGCATTGTTGATCCCGTAGTTCTCTACTGTGACAACAACGGTGCTATTGCATAAGCTAAGGAACCTAGATCTCATCAGCGCTCCAAGCACATACTTCGGCGGTTCCATCTTATTTGAGAGATTGTCGATCGAGGAGATGTGAGCATTTGCAGAGTACTAACTGAAGAGAACATAGCGGATCCACTGACGAAGCCTCTTACACAAAGGAAGCATGATGATCATGTTAGATCAATGGGTATTAGATACCTGAATGATCATCTTTAGTGGGATCCTTGTGGAATGTATGTTTGTTGGTTGTTTATTCATTTGATGAATTGTGATATGTACTGTATGTTTCATTTTACATTTATGGCAAGTTCTTTTATTATGTCAAATGTTTCTATATAATAGACTAATTAACATAATGAATGCCCTTAAAATGTTTGCTTCCATAGGAATTCAAGTACGTGACTTGAATGTGAGGGCCTATGTTTATATGAAGCTTCATTCTTAAATGGTCCCTGGTCGACGTATCATCCTAGAAATTAGGGCGAGGATGAGACCATAAGACTAGCATGCGCGTTGACTGATGACCGGTTCTCACAGGTCATGATATTGTGATATCAAGTCATCACATGGGTACTTGTTAAGAACAAGTTGTACTGGACAGACCCCCCGTGAGACTACTTTGTGGATTGTTATATGAACGTGTCACAAGTAGGTCTCAAGTGACAATGGTGTTTGTGGTCCTTTGACCTGAAGTCACAGTATTTGTCGGGTGAGGAAGAGCGTACTTTGATGCCATCTAAAGTCTTCTCTTGAGAAAGGTTGACGATAAGGGTGGTTATTGGGTATGTTAAGAATCATTTGGTTGTTTGTGTGTGAGCAGAAATGGGATTTGTCCTCCTGTATGACAGGAGTTATATCCATGGGCCCCTTGATGGAATGAGACTGAGAAATGCATAGCCATGCTTGGTTGAGTCAATATATGATATTGAGCTCACCATTCTCAGACAGTCTTTTCTAGATCAAGAAACTGGGATTGAACCATTATGAGGGTGACACGGTCCATGCCTCTAGTTCTATCCGGATGTAAAGGACAAAGGGACATGACAACACTGATACATTGTTCTGACAGGCTTGTTGAGTTATGAACTCTTATTGCTTGGGTAGAAATGATGCATTGCTAGATGCCACTCATTGTTTGTGAGACTTTTATTTGATACGTTAAAGATCAAGTGGGAGACTGCTGGTGCTTCCATGGTGATCTGAAAGTGGTCAAATATCTAGTCTCACTGCCAACGCGATATGAGACTATAGGGTCGCACATAAAAGTGCTTGGAGAAATTGGATAAAGAATTGAGTTGGTCTTGCTCATATTGGATGTGAGTAGAGGATCATTCACTTGACTATTTGGAATTAAGTTGAGAATGTCTCAACGGGAAATCGTTTAAAGTGTTTAAACGATTGGACTTATACTAGACAAATTAGGCTAAAGTGTTTAACCGAACTGGGTCAAAATTCGGCTAATAGGTTTGGACGAATTCGGCTAAAGTGTTTAGACGATTTCGGCTAAGTTAAAATTTGACTAAATGGTCTAAACGAATTTTATTTATATATATAGCCGAATTGGTATAGTCGAATTCGTCTATAGGGTATAGGTGAATTCGTTTAAAGGGTTTAGTCGAACTGTTTTAATTCATTCATCGAACGCAGATTGTTGCCAGTTCGTCGAACGCAAGTTGTTGCGGATTCGTCAAACGCAGGTTTCTGCGGGTTCGTCGAACGTAGATTGTTGCCAGTTCGTCGAACGCAAGTTATTGCGGATTCGTCGAACGCAGGTTTTTGCGGGTTCATCAAACGCAGATTGTTGCCGATTCGTCGAACGCAAGTTGTTGCGGGTTCGTCGAACGCAGGTTTCTGCTGGTTCGTCGAACGCAAGTTTCTGCTGGTTCGTCGAACGCAAGTTGTTGCGGGTTCGTCGAACGCAGATTGTTGCGGGTTCGTCGAACGCAAGTTGTTGCGGGTTCGTCGAACGCAGCTTTATATAAATCAGTTTGTGATTTAGGTTTCCAGTCTCCTGACGACCGACCTTTTACGGTTTACGGAAGACGGAAATTTGGACCGACCCCTTTTGCGATTTGAGAGAGCAGCGCCGGAATCGTTCCGCTAGAGCTTTTCTCATCTTCCGACAGTCGCCGCCTCTTCCTGTAATCGAACTTAGCAGTTCGTGGAGGACGTTGACGTTTCTTCTTCTCCGACCTAGTTCTTGTGCGACAAGAAGCTAGGGTTCTCCTTCTCTTGTGTGGACTTCTGTAGAGGTGTGGACACAATTCTGCACTTACTCCTCCCACGAGCAGTCCATTGTTGACGGAGCGGATAGGAAGATCAGAGCAAGGACTTGGAATAGGATTCCGAATCCTAGAAGATTTTTCTTGGACCTTTTTGATTGAGTGCTGACTCAATTCCGTGAAGGTAATTTTGTTGCCTCTATTTCTGGATTCATGGTTTTGGCAAGATCCATATGTCTCTTTGGGTTGTTCTTGATATATTCCGCTGTGCACATATGATATGTATACCCTTTAAGGAAAACCCAACACTTACCGCCCAGAACCGTCGTCTTGCGGCGTCACCATTTCACTAAATGGTCGACGCCACAATACGCCGATAATGCCGGCTATTCAACACTATCCAGGCCAACCAAAATCAGAATAAAACTGAATAAACCAGAAGCACGAGTCCACAATAATCACATAATATAAATAGTACATGTCCAAAATGAGATAGTCATAACTAGTAGAGTACTAATAAGAGTGCGGAAATATAAATAAATTACAACTAGGGCCTAAGCCCGATCTAACTGTCTTTTCTTTGCCTCTCTCCTGGCAAAGATATAACAATCCAAACACCCACACGGCTCGACGCCCTCAATAGCATATAACTCTGCCCTCTGTCCTGGGTAGATGTGCAGAGTAGGTAAATGAGGTGTCTTGCTTACCGGTGCTCTCCTAGCAGGAGCAGAGAGTCTGACTCCAGGTCTGGACACCGTCTCACGTTCCTCCCTCTGGGGGATGCCCTGCCCGTCCTGGTTCTCCTATAATAATGAGGTCCACCGACCGTCAGTTTATAAGACTCAGCATATTCCTCACCGCCTCCACCCGTGACTCCTAGGCACCGAGTGGGTGGAGGAAGCGAAGGACATCAAGGGGTAATGAATCAAGCAGGTGACAAGTGTCTAGACTAGCAGGGTATAAAGTTACTAACAATAATGGTTTACAAATCAATACTAGCAAGAGTAAGTGTGACAGTAATAAATAAGAGACAGTGTAGTAAAAGAGCAGGTATAATAAATAAGAGCAGCTACGAATGTAGCCTTAACTTATATGCACACATAATAACACATAAGCTAAGGGATCTGGCACTATGGTAAACTCATCGTATAAAAGAGCTCATACTAATTTATACGATGAGGTCTCTGTTTTATGCAAGAATGTTATGCCATGATATGCAATGCAATGCAATGCAAATGTCCAACTCACTCACACGACTCTGTATGTACAAACCTTTAGTTCCCACTGTTCGGAGGTAGCTAACCTCTCGGGTACCTCCCGTCGTGGTCAAACGGTGGCAGAGGAGCGGGCGTCTCCTCACCTAGGTGGGTAAGTCACACTACCAGACCTAGGCCCTAACGTACATTGTGATACCAGTACCCGGTACTCACGAGCTCACGCGTACTCCACTGAATTTGTCCAGGCAGGGTTTAGGGAATCCATCCCGTCGGACGCGCAGTAAAACAACCTGGCCCCTAATCAAACCACTAGCACTGCCGAGTCAATGAACTGCTGTCGGTCTGACGACTAAGCCAGAACCGAAGACCCACCACATCTTATGCACATGCAAATATGTACTTTCTCTTACCACCGAGCCTTCAGCTCGTAGTTCTAAACCAACATTATAAAAATCGAGCCAACTGCTCGCAGGACTATTCTAGTCCTTCCTTATATCTCGAGCCTACCGCTCGCATGACTATCCTAGTCCTTTCCTTATAACTCGAGCCTACGGCTCGCATGACTATCCTAGTCCTTTCTTATATCTCGATCCTACCGCTCGCAGGACTATCCTAGTCCTTTCCTTATAACTCGAGTCTACCGCTCGCAGGACTATCCTAGACCTTCCTTATATCTCGAGCCTACCCCTCGCAGGACTATCTCAGTGCTTAATTATATCTCGAGCCTACCGCTCGCAGGACTATCCTATTCCTTATTTCATTTCTTCCCAAATTTGGGATGGAGATTATATTTCAAGTTCTCCTACTATACTACTCTTGTCTATTGTTAGTTGATCTTAGAAGTTTGGGGTGAATCCTGGACTTCCCGTGGATTACCCAGTGAAGGGCTCGCAACGATACTAGGGAACGTGATGTTGGCTGAAGCCCAAATACTTGAGTGTGTGGGGATCCCCTTACATGTCAAGGCTCCGTTTCCCTCCTCATATCGTTGTATACTCCAAATCAATGAATTACTAAACTCACCCCAACTCTGCATTATGTGTTGCCGCAAATTGGAATGATCACTAATCACTCTCTATAATGCACCCAATGTTCTAGGTAATAATACTTGAGTGTGTGGGGATCAATAGGGGTTCTAAATCAAATACTTCAATTTTTACTATCTGCAGACCAAGAGGGGATTGAACTAGGTTTGGTTCCTATGATGAAATCTTGACCCTATCATATCCAAATGAGTTCCAAATTTTACCATAGGTTCGTGATGAGTAAATTAAGGGTTGACCAGAGTTTTGACATATTTCTATTAGATTTGCCTTCTCTTTAAGATTAATTACCCAATTGTCTTAACCTAAATTACAAAGGAAGTACTCTAATAGTAAGTTGAATCTATCTGATAAAATTTCTACAACACCGTAATGATCTAAAACCTCAAATCCTAGTTTTCATAATATCCCACAATTAAATCTCCCCATAAATAATTAAAATGCCCATGGAAGACAATTCATAACAATTTATAAATTGTGAAGGGGCTACCATAAATTTTCATCAAAACCACATGAGATTATTTGTACTGATGTATCTCAATATAAAACTACAGTTTCCAGAGATTCATAATTTTATAAAATTAAATTTCTCAATAAATAATTAAAATATCCAAGGAAGACATTTCTTAATTTGTGAAGGGTCTACCCTAAATTTTCATCAAAACCACATGAGATTATTTGTACTGATGTATCTCAACATCAAACTACAATTTCCAGAGATTCATAATTTTCTATAACTAAATTTCTCAATAAATAATTAAAATACCCGTGGAAGACATTTCTTAATTTGTGAATTGAAGGGTCTACCCTAAATTTTCATCAAAACAATTTAAGATAATTACTACTGGTTTGTCACACTATAAAACTACCAAATCTAGAGAATCATGAATTTGCAACAATTATTTTCACCATAATTAAATTAAATTCTATTTAGGGTTTTTCCAACGTTTGTGAAGGACCTACCCTAAATTTCCTCATAATAACTTGAGATAATTACTACTTATGTGTCACACTATAGAACTACCAAATCCAGATAATCAATATTTTATGAATTATATTACCCTATTTTCAGAATTAAATAAAAACAAGGAGTTTCATTTGATTTGTAAAGTCACTACTGTATAAATCATCAACATGATTTGAATTAATTACTAGAGATCCATAACATGAAAATATCATTATAGCCAGAGATTTGGAATTTTACAAACTATTTCACCCCCCTAAATTAATTAATTACAAAAGGGGGGTTTTCCTCAATATATTGATATCTACTGCAGAGATTCATCTAAAAATCCTGGGAAATTTTATAGAGCTATAAGATCACCAAGGGAATCTACTAGAATAATTTCATAATTTTCCATAGTCAAATGAGACATAAATATCATACTTGAATAAATTTGACCTAACAAAATAAATCAATTTCAGAGAAATATATGTGATAAAAAATTCCAACAAAATTCCTAAATATGTCATTCAAGTCAAGAACCCATTTACCAGAGTTTTGGATTTATCCCTAAAGTTTTGATTCAAATCATTTCATTTATTTAAAAGTGTGATAATTTTTGTTTATTCAAAACTTTAGGAAAATGATTTCCAAAAATTATGAAACTCATATCTATAGTGTATATCCTCACGACATACAAAAAACCCAAGGTTTCAGAGGCTTGCATGGAGAATTTCTCCATTAATTTCACAAAATAGGTCATTGGGTTAAAGGGTTACCATTCACCATAACTAGAGATCTTGCATGTGAGATATCTCAACACGCATGAGTCTAAATGACCTCAATTTTTGGTCATGGACTGTCCTTGATCTAATCTACCATCCACCAGAGATTTGAGTGGATTTGACTTTGTATAACCCTAGATCTAGGTGTCACATGGAAAAGTAAATGTTTAACAAAACTATGGAACATTTTTGCCCTAAAATTTTGAAATTTCTGCTGTACATGCCTCTACATGTATCTCAACAATGCCCAAAATTTCAGGCCTGGGTGAGGTCCCAATAAGTGGGAATAAGCAGAAGTTGGTCTGGTTCACAATTTGGACCAGTCCCACTAAATCTGGCCTACAACGGGCTACAGGTCATCATTTGATCTGATTTTAATTTCTAAATGAAGTAGACTCAAGGATTTACAAGTTATGTCTCTGGACATTTTTCATTTTTCAGCCTCTAAGGGCCTCAAAATCAGCTTATAATAATTGGGTAAAAGTGTGACAAAATCATTTAATTGAATTTAATTAACTATTTTGGGTTGCATATAAGGGATCACGCGTGATCCGACGGCTCCCCGTCATCATCCCCGCTAGATCAAGGGTTGTGCTTAACCGCGCCCGGGCCATCTTGCGGGCCATTTTTCGGCGGCACCTAGAGGTTTCCGGCGAAACGCTCCCGCCACCACCACCAGCCGACATCTGGCCGTCGACTGGTGGTGTCCGTTTGGCCTGAGGTGGTCGGAGATGGGCTCCGACATGTTGCATTTTTCGGGTAGGAACAGGGAAAATTATTATATGGAATCGCCATTTCGCAGCACGATACGACATGGGAAGAAGAGGAGATCTAGCACAGATGGAGAGGAGGAGGAAACTTGCCTAAGTGCGGCCTTGGCAGCGAGTGTTGCGGCGGAGGAAGACACGATTTCCATTTCTGGTGTCCATGGTCGACTGGGTGCGGATGAGCTCAATTCTTCCTGTTAGCAGGAGGCTTTCTCTCCTCTCTCGATTCTGAAGCTAATGGTAAGGGTGGACAGGGCTGAGGGGGCTTTGTTTGTTGACTGCCATTATTGGCGATTTCACCAAGGCCCACACCTCCCTCAGCAGCCACTGCTACAGCTCCAGCTCAGCAGGGTTCCACTCCTCTCATCATTTGCCGACCAGGGGAGGGGGAATTTCAAGCCCATTTGAATTATTTGGATCTTAGCCATTAATGTGGTCGGCCACTTGGTGGAGCACTCTCTCCTACCTTCTCTCAACAACAGCCATCTCAGCCCAATTCTGCTGGAATCTCCTTGGGAGGGTAGAGGGCAGGCCAGGAATTAGGGAGTGGTGGCCAAGTGGCCACCCCTCCATGAATTCTCCTTGAATTCATTTTTTTGGTGGTGGCCGTCCACCACTTTTTTGAGCCGCCCCTTGGGCCCAATTGGGTCCAAGGCAATCCAGCCCCCTTGTGGGCTTGATTAGGTGGGGTTGAGCCAAATCTAATTTGCTTGGGCTAGGTTCAAGCTCACTTGATCAAAAATAGGCCAAATTGAGGAATTGGGTTTGGGCTTGATCCAAGCTCTCACTTTTCAATGTGGCTGAATCACATTGATCTCTTAGGTACTATTGACTCACTCCAAGAATAAGTGGGTCATGGGAGGGTCATATGAGGCTTAATTGCACCAAATTGCCTATAGGGCCAATTTGGGCATTTTGGTGATTTTGTCCCAATCCCCCAAAATTGATTGTGCACTTTGGTTTACTTAGGTCTCATTTACTCTCCTTAATGTCTATGGAGGGTGGAGTTAGGTCAATTTTGCCAATGAGGGGGGGGGGGGGGGGGGGGGGGGGGGGTCAATTGAACCATAAAGGGTACATGTTGTAATTTGGCCAAATTGGTGATTTTGCCCAATTTCCCAAAATTGGCTTATTCCAAGGGTCCAATGTGGAACCATTAGACTCCCTAAGTGATCTAAGAGTGTTAGGGGTGATCAATTTGATCACAATGGGTCAATTGAAGATCAATTTGGGGTTTTAGCACATATAGATCAAATTGAGGCTATTTAGTAATTGACCCAATTGAGCTTAATTGATGGACCCATGATGGGGCTTTGGGTCCATTAGGTCCCATATGGAGGTTTCCATGTGATGGTGGGTCCAATTGATCTTTAGGAGTTCAATTGCCCTTATTTATGGAGGTTTGACCTAGATTGTCCTAAAGTTGACTTTAGCCAATTTTGACCAAATTGGCTGACCCCATGGGTCCCTAGTGACCTACTCACTATTCTTGGATGGTCATAGAGTCAAGGTGAGGTTAATTTGGCTTATTGAAGTCTTTTGGCCACTCTCAGGCCAAGAAACCAAGATTTGCTAAATACACCCCAATATGCAATTCTACACCCTCCCTTAGGTTCATGGGGCCTCTTTGGCCCATCTTGTGTACACTAACCCATCCTAGGGAATTTCCATGGTTAAGAGTGATGCATGGGGGTGCTTTAGCCCCTTTGAGTTCTCCCTACCATGGGGTGTCCCATGGTGGCTTAGTGCACACCATGTGTTTTCATCTACTCAACTTGTCATCCTAGTACCCTATGTCTCTTTATCCTATTTTTGTCATGACTTGTCATGACAAAAATTCCCTAGGGGCCTAGCAGTTTGGGGGATGTTACAAATCCCAATACAAAAGAAAATAATTTCGTCCCTGAAATTAAGATCGGGTGTACGGGGTTTCAGATCAAGTTGAATACTCAAGAATATTCTTAGCAATCAAGTGTTACCTGATTCAAAAAGTTTTGGATGGCATTGCTGCATCAGGTCCAGTGGTTCCCATATATGCTCCTCCCGTCCGTGGTTGGACCAAAGGAGCTTTACCAGTGGTACCTTCTTTCGATGCAAGACCTGAACCGTTGTGTCATCAATTCAGATTGGCTCAAAACGGACTGTCCTATCGGATTCTATCGGGCCCGTAGTAGCAGGAATCAGTTGCTCTGGCCGAAGTAAAGCCCTCCTGAGTGAACAGACGTGGAAGACGTCGTGCAGGTTCGCCAATTCCGGTGGCAGCTCTAGTCGGTAAGCCAGGGGGCCGATCCGCTCTAGGATCCTATAGGGCCCCATATATCTAGGACTGAGCTTCTTTAGCCTCTTTACCCATGTGATACCGTGAGCCGGACGTATCTTTAGAAAAACTCGGTCTCTCACCTGGAACTCTACTTTACGATGCCACACATCGTAATATTTGGCCTATCGGCCTTGGGCTTCTAGCATTCGTTCATGAATCAGTCGCACTTGGGCATCCGTGTCTTCGATATATTCCGACCCCAGTGCCTTTGGATCTTCATCCTGAACCCAAGATAGAGGGGTTCTACACTTCCTGCCGTATAAGGCTTCGTAAGGAGCCATGCCAATGCTGGATTGCTGGCTATTATTGTAGGAGAATTCGACGAGTGGCAGTAGCCTCTCCCAAGGTTCCCCACTATCCAATATACATAGCCTCAGCAGATCCTCCATGGTCTGGATAGTTCGCTATGTTTGTCCATGTGTCTGGGGGTGGAATGTGGTGTTGAACTTCAGTCGTGACCCCAGATATGCCTGAACCGCCTTCCATTCCCTCGATGTAAATCGACCGATCGATTTGGGTACTCCATGGTATCTGACAAACTACTCCACAAACAATCAGACTAGGGCGCTGACGGGGGCACCCTTCTTAGTGGGAATGAGACTGGTTACCTTTGTTAATCTATCCACTATGACCCAGGCAGAGTCATGCCCAGAGCGGGAGCGAGGTAACCCGTGTACGAAGTCCATGGAGATGTCCTCGAACTTCCATTCTGGTACGGGCAATGGTTGTAACAACCCTCCCGATCTTTTGCACTCGACCTTTACTAATTGGCACGGCTCACAGTGGGTCACAAAGTGGACAATGTCTCTTTTCATTCCTGGCCAATACATTATTCTCTTTACATCCGTAGTCATTTTGGCGATCCCAGGGTGTACTGAGTATCTGCTGTGATGAGCTTCTGTTAGAACATCTTCCCGGAGATTATCCCCTACCGGTATGTAAGTTCTGCCCCAGAAATGCACTATGTCATCTTTCAACGTATAATCCACTGCCGTGCCTGATTCCAAGGCCCTGAAGACCGGATCTAGTTCCGCATCGCATCTCTGTGCAACCTTGATCCGATCCCGGATGTCACAAACTAAGCTCATTGCAGCTAGGTACTCCTGGTAGACCTTTGGATCCTCCCTGGTCACTAGTGTGATGTTCATGTTGTCTAGCGTCTGCACCAGTTCCAAGGCCATTGGTTGGGGTTTCTCATCGGACATACCAGCCCTCCTACTGAGAGCATCTGCCAGCCTGTTTGCCTTCCCGAGATGATAGTGCATAGTATATTGGTAGTCGCACAGAAACTCTACCCATCTTCTTTGCCTGATATTTAGATCCTTCTGAGTGTCTACGTACTTTAAGTTCTTGTGATTTGAGAAGATGTCACAGTGAACTCCATATAAGTAGTGTTCAAGCCAAAAATGCTCCAGGTCCACGCTCGCTCAAGCTGAAAAGAGGTGGATGAAGAAAACTGTTAGATGGTTGGTTACTTTGAGCTATGATGGAAGACAAGAGGGTGGAGAAAAAGAGATGTCGAGAGTCTCTTGGGAGGAGATAACAGAATCTGCCGAAAAAGAGGTAATGAGGTCTCAGAAATAAGATAGCTCCAGCTGCTGAATTGAAGTATTGACGATCTAAAAAATAAGACCGCCCCAGCTGCTGGGAAGAGATACGATAGTCTCAGAAATGAGACCGCTCTTGTCAAATACACGGGCTGGAAACTCTCCAAAGATCCAGAATCCAATGCCCCTACCCCTCTATTTATAGGCAAGGGGGCCTGCCCAAACGGGCAGGTTAGGAAGGAACGGGCTGCCCGGAGCCGAGACCTCCCAGGCCGAGGTCACCCCAGGGGGGACGACCTGGTGAGGTCGCCCAGGGGGAGACCTCCCAGGCCGAGGTCACCCCAGGGGGGACGACCTGGTGAGGTCGCCCAGGGGGAGACCTCTGGCTGAGATCGCCCCAGCTAGGGCGATCTGCCTCAGGCCGAGGTCTCCCAGAGGGCGACCTCAGGCCGAGATCGCCCCAGCTGGGGCGATCTGCCTCAGGCCGAGGTCGCCCCAAGGGGACGACCTGGCGAGGTCTCCCAGAGGGCGACCTCAGGCTGAGATCACCCCAGCTGGGGCGATCTGCCTCAGGCCGAGGTCGCCCCAAGGGGACGACTTGGCGAGGTCGCCCAGAGGGCGACCTCAGGCCAAGATCGCCCCAGCTGGGGCGTTCTGCCTCGGGCCGAGGTCGCTCCAAGGGGACAACCTGGCGAGGTCGCCCAGAGGGCGACCTCAGGCCGAGATCGCCCCAGCTGGGGCGATCTGCCTCAGGCCGAGGTCGCCCCAAAGGTATGACCTGGAGAGGTCACTCAGAGGGTGACCTCAGGCCGAGATTGCCCCAGTTGGGGCGATCTGCCTCAGGCCGAGGTCGCCCCAAGGGGACGACCTTGCGAGGTCTCCCAGAGGGCAACCTCAGGCCGAGATCACCCCAGTTGGGGCGATCTGCCTCAGGCCGAGGTCGCCCTAAAGGGACGACCTGGCGAGGTCGCCTAGAGGGCGACCTCAGGCTGAGATCGCCCCAGCTGGGGTGATCTACCTCAGGCCGAGGTCACCCCAAGGGGACGACCTGGCGAGGTCGCCCAGAGGGCGACCTCAGGCCGAGATCGCCCCAGCTGGGGCGATCTGCCTCAGGCCGAGGTCGCCCCAAGGGGACGACCTGGCGAGGTCGCCCAGAGGGCGACCTCAGGCCGAGATCGCCCCAGTTGGGGCGATCTGTCTCAGGCCGAGGTCGCCCCAAAGGGACGACCTCTCGAGGGAGGGATCACGCGGGGCGTGACCTCTAGGCGAGGTCGAGCAAAGCGCAACCTCTACGAGACTAAAGGCGAGACAACCCAGGCGATGAGGGACCGTCACGGCTTGGATCTTCGGCGAAAAATACGTGGACTGCCGGGAGAGGGTGTGGATTGCTTCGGTTACCTGCAAAAAGCTAGCTCAAGGTGATCGCTGATTTCTGGGTAAACATAATCCCCACATTTTTTAAGCTTTGAGAAGCTTGAAAAATAGAACTTACCCATGCAAATCAAGACCCACCTCTCTTGTGAAGAAATAATATGCATATATAAAAATGTAAATACCTGTGAGGACTTGTCAATGCCTGAAGAGAACTCACCCGCGAGCACGTACATATTCCTGAATAAGGACTCGCGAACACCTGCTTTTATCTTCAAAAAGGTATAAGAACTTGTATATGTAAAATTTAGTATGCGAGTACCTGAAGAGAACTCGCAAGCACCTGTTTTTATCTGCAAAAGGACATAAGAACAAATATATGAAAAATTTAGTATGCGAGTACCTGAAGAGAACTCGCAAGCACCTGTATATCTCTGCAAAAGATATAAGGACAAATGTATATAGAAAATTTAGTATGCGAGTACCTGAAGAGAACTCGCAAGCACCTGTATATCTCTGCAAAAGATATGAGAAGTAGGTAATGAAGATCTAAAGTATGTCACCGCACCATTTTTTTTATTCATACTTGAAGTGTATGAGAGAGATTATCCCATTTATATAGAGTATATGAGTGTTTATTCACAATCACTTTGCTTTGATGTTGATGAAATAATATTTGTGGAGAGATAAACTAACATTCTGATATCATCACATTTACATATTCCAGATCAGTGAGTGCGAAGTCCATATAGCTGACTGATTCTGACTTGCTGATATAATATTTTTATTGAGGTTATGTTAGCTGATGCCCAAACCAGCGTATGATTTTGCAAAATCCAGAAATGATAAATAGATTAGTCATGAAATCCCAAAGTCCAGAAATCTAGAAAATCCGACATGATATATATATGTGAAGTCCATGGTACCTGAAAAATTAGTAGCTAATTATTTGGTGGTCGTTGTAGTACATACTAAAGTCAGTATGTTTTTCTTGCCAACACATGTCAATCATAACATTAGTTGTTAGCATTTTATCATAACCAATCTGTTATTAGATGTAATCATCTGTTTCAAGCAAAGCAAGTTGATTAACTCGACGAGATGTCATGGCAATCAATGACAATCATTATAGAGAAAGAGATAGAGAGGAAAAGAGGCTGGGCTACCACTACACATCTGCGAATGCTTCTAGCGAGATGTGGTCACAGTGGGTTTTACGACCCTCCCCTAAATCAGAGGTAATATTTCTACTATTTGCAACCACGCAATGTTTATAAACATCGATGTGAATAGCAGGAAGTAGAGTAATGAAAATAAGCTTAAGGCATAAAAAGGATAAATGCTTGCAATGAAGGATACGTGAGTGAATATGGATATGACGTTTGATGTATCTGACTGCTGAGAAGATCTTCGCGATGATAGTTGCTGATAGAACCCCAGTCACGGTCATACTTATTACAAGTAAAACTAAAAAAGAAAAGATACGAAAAAAGCTCCAAACAAATGGGAGTCATACAAAATAGGGAATAAAGTGATATCCTATCTCTTTCTATTCTATGCACTTCTTTTATTTGAGGGAAAAACTCTCTGCTTTGTAAAGTTTTCTCTGCTAGAAGAAAAACAATATTCATATTACCAAGTAACATAGTCTTGTAATTTTCCTGCCTTCAACAGTTGATCTATCAACTTTCGGAGAGCACGACAGTCTTCTGTATCATGACCAATATCTGAATGATATGCGCAGAAAAGCTCTTGATTGCGATTTTCAACCTTAGACTTTATAGGACGAGGTCTTCTATACTCTGGCATATTTTGAATATTTGTCAGGAGCTCTTCCAAGGAGTGATTCAGCTTAGTAGATCCTTCTGGGTGATTTTTGTATTCAAGTGTTGTAGGATCATAAGACTGAATGAGAGAGACTTCCAAGTATGGAGATGATATATTCCGAGGAAGAGAATAAGACTCAAACTGCTCAACTTGCAGAGGGCTCTGTGTTGAAGATGAGTGACTGTGATAGAAATTTCTCTGATGCTGCTGAATCTTATGGTTCTGAGAACACACATAGTTAGGATTCATTGCTTCACCTTCAATAAACTGATTTGCTATTTCAATGAGATGCTCATAAGACTTTGGCTCTTTTATGCTGACTTTATATTTGAGAGGGCCTTCTTGAAGTCCATGAATGAAGGCACATTTATACATCTCTTGATCGACATTAACAACCTAAAGAATCTCTCTCTGGAATCTATCAATGAATTGAGCGATAGTTTCATTAAATCCTTGCTTGATTTGAAAAAGAGCTGCTGGGCGCCTCTTTCGCTTCCTTGAGGTAGCAAATTTCAAGAGAAGTTCTCTTCTGAGATCCATAAAGCAGGTGATTGATTGAGGCGGCAACTTATAGAACCATTCTAGAGCTTGACCGCTAAAGGCCATGACGAGAAGCTTGCACCTGATGCTATCTGATATAGTTCTCAACGCAACAGCTGACTCAAAGGCTTGAAGGTGGGAGATTGGATCTTCTCCCCGTGAGAAGGTTGGTAGACGGGGTTCCTTAAACCCATTAGGAGAAGGTTCCCAACGAATTCTATCTGTAAAAGGAGAAGACTCCTCCACTTCAGCTATAACTTGAGGGGCTGAAGGAGTTTCGACTTGAGGAGGAAGCTGCTGAATGATAGCTGTTATAGCTTGATTAATCCTATCAAACTGCCGATGACTCTGCTCCTGCTGTTGAGCAAGTTCTTTGCAAAATTGCTCCAAACGAATCTCTATGCGAAGCTCAAGAGCTTCCAGAGTAAGTTCACCACTTGAATGATCTTGAACCTTTGTCATCTCCATTGCTACTAAAAAAATAGAAATTGCCAAAAAAGAGAAAAACTGAAATAACCTTCAAACGGAGCCGAATTTTTGAAACCTGAGAGCTAAAAATGCCTGAACGGGGAATCCCGTTCAATTTTTGGATAGTTCAGGTCGATCCGGTCACGATAAGCTTTGAATTTCTGAATTCCGACACCCGGATCAAAAGTTATGACCGTTTTAAGATTTGGTGTTATGCTCGGCAAAATCTCATATCTTCACCGCAACTGCTATTCATCAACTATTCCGATCTGAAGGTCGCGTGTTATCTTCGAGCCAAAAATGCTTCAGGTCCACGCTCGCTCAAGCTGAAAAGAGGTGGATGAAGAAAACTGTTAGATGGTTGGTTACTTTGAGCTATGATGGAAGACAAGAGGGTGGAGAAAAAGAGATGTCGAGGGTCTCTTGGGAGGAGATAACAGAATCTGCCGAAAAAGAGGTAATGAGGCTCAGAAATGAGATAGCTCCAACTGCTGAATTGAAGTATTGACGATCTCAAAAATGAGTCCGCCCCAGCTGCTGGGAAGAGATACGATAGTCTCAGAAATGAGACCGCTCATGTCAAAGACACGGGCCGGAAACTCTCCAAAGATCCCGAATCCAATGCCCCTACCCCTCTATTTATAGGCGAGGGGGCCTGCCCCAACGGGCAGGTTAGGAAGTAACGGGCTGCCCGAAGCCGAGACCTCCCAGGCCGAGGTCGCCCCAAGGGGGACGACCTAGCGAGGTCGCCCAGGGGGCGACCTCAGGCCTAGTCGCCCCAGCTGGGGCGATCTGCCTCAGGCCGAGGTCGCCCCAAAGGGACGACCTGGCGAGCTCGCCCAGTGGGCGACCTCAGGCCGAGATCACCCCAGCTGGGGCGATCTGCCTCAGGCCGAGGTCGCCCCAAGGGGACGACCTGGCGAGGTCGCCCAGAGGGTGACCTCAGGCTGAGATCGCCCCAGCTGGGGCGATCTGCCTCAGGCCGAGGTCGGCCCAAGGGGACGACCAGGCGAGGTCACCCAGAGGGCGACCTCAGGCCGAGATCGCCCTAGCTGGGGCGATCTGCCTCAGGTCGAGGTCGCCCCAAGGAGAAGACCTGGCGAGGTCGCCCAGAGGGCAACCTCAGGCCGAGATCGCCCCAGCTGGGGCGATCTGCCTCAGGCCGAGGTCGCCCCAAAGGGACGACCTGGCGAGGTCAGCCAGAGGGCGACCTCAGGCCGAGATCGCCCCAGCTGGGGCGATCTGCCTCAGGCCGAGGTCGTCCCAAGGGGACGACCTGGCGAGGTCGCCCAGAGGGCGACCTCAGTCTGAGATCGCCCCAGCTGGGGCGATCTGCCTCAGGCCGAGGTCGCCCCAAGGGGACGACCTGGCGAGGTCGCCCAAAGGGCGACCTCAGGCCGAGATCGCCCCAGCTGGGGCGATCTGCCTCAGGTCGACGTCGCCCCAAGGGGACGACCTGGCGAGGTCGCCCAGAGGGTCACCTCAGGCCGAGATCGCCCCAGCTGGGGCGATCTGCCTCAGGCCGAGGTCGCCCCAAGGGGACGACCTGGCGAGGTTGCCCAGAGGGCGACCTCAGGCCGAGATCGCCCCAGCTGGGGCGATCTGCCTCAGGCCGAGGTCGCCCCAAAGGGACGACCTCTCAAGGGAGGGATCACGTGGGGCGTGACCTCTAGGCGAGGTCGAGCGAAGCGCGACCTCTACCAGACGAAAGGCGAGATAACCCGACGATGAGGGACCGCCAGGGCTTGGATCTTCGGCGAAAATACCTGGACTGCCGGGAGAGGGTGTGGATTGCTTCGGTTACCTGCAAAAAGCTAGCTCAAGGTGATCGCTGATTTCTGGGTAAACAAGTAGTGTCTCCAAATTTTCAGCGCAAAGAATACGACTCCCATCTCTAAGTCGTGTACCGGGTAGTTCTCCTCATGCTTCTTCAGTTGTCATGAAGCGTACGCAATCACATGCTCATTCTGCATCAAAACCGCGCCCATTCCTTGGTAGGACGCATCTGTATATACTTGAAATCCTTCCTTCCCAGATGGAAGGGCAAGGATCGGGGCGGAAATAAGTCTGCTCTTCAGTTCTTGGAAGGCTGCTTCACATTTCGGAGTCCACACGAATGGTGCATCATTCTTGGTTAGAGATGTGAGAGGAAGGGCAATACGGGAGAACCCTTCCACGAACTTTCGGTAATAACCGGCAAGTCCTAAAAAGCTCCTCACATCCGACATTGTTTTCAATTGTGTCCAGTCACGTACTGCCTGGATCTTCTCCAGATCTACTGCTAATCCGGCTCCACTGATGATATGCCCTAAGAAGGCTACCTCCTTAAGCCTGAACTGGCACTTGCTAAATTTGGCATATAGCTTGTACTCTCTAAGCCTTTCCAACACGAGCATCAGATATTGAGCGTGTTCCTCCTTCGTTCTTGAGTAGATTAATATGTCGTCTATGAAAATGATGACGAAGACATCCAGGTAGGCTTCGAACACACGGTTCATTAGACTCATGAATGCAGAGGGGGCATTCGTGAGCCCAAAGGGCATGACCGTGAATTCGTAGAGGCCGTAGCGACTACTGAAGGCCGTCTTCGAGGTGTCTTCATCCTGGATCCGCAACTTATAGTACCCCGACCTCAGATCTAATTTTGAGAACCAGTGTGCCCCTTCTAGCTGATCGAACAACTTATCAATCCAGGGTAAAGGATAAGTATTACGCATTGTTAGCCTGTTAAGTTCCCGATAGTCGATACACAGCCGAAGGGTCCCGTCCTTCTTCTTCACAAAGAGCACCGGGGCTCCCCATGGTGATGAGCTCGGTCGGACGAACCAGAGTCCACTAACTCCTGCAGCTGGGTGCGGAACTCTGCTAACTCCTTCGGGGCCATTCAGTATGGTGCTCTAGATACGGGCCTAGCTCCTGGCACTAGTTGAATCTGGAAATTCTTCTCCCTGTTCGGCGGTAGTCTGGGTAGCTTTTCTGGGAATACGTCGAGGAAATTTTGGACTACATGGATATTAGTCAGGGAATTCTCCTCCTCTTTCATCTCAAAACATATCATGTAGACTTCATCTCCTTGTAAATGGGGGCCTGAGTCGACGAAATTAAATGACGGGAGATGGGTCTAATACCTTCAATCACCACCTCGGAGCCCTCGTGTTTCAGCACAATTTTCTTCGCCTGCCAATCAATCTTAGCATGGTTCCATTATAGCCAGTCCATGCCCAAGATTAGATCGTATCCCTTCATCTTCAGTAGTGTCGCCGGTGCTTCGAACATCCTTCCTCCAATTTCTACATTCATGTTGCACTTGGCACACGTTACTATTTCTGATTCGTCTGCAAGTTGCATGTTCCTTTCGACGCCTTCAAAATGTTGCACCTGGTCCAGGTCGTTTACAAATTCTGCTGATACAAACGAGTGGGAAGCACCCGCATCGAATAGGGTGTAAGCGGGTATTTTGCAAACTAGCACTATACCTGAGTGATTTTCTGTTTTGGTTTATTGTTGAAGTAAAGTAGGTGTTGGCATGGTATTTAAGTAACATAAAAGAAAACATTGAGATACCTGTGATCACGTCTTCGGGATTCCTTGGTTCAGCAAGATCCAGCGCATACATTTGTTCCAATTGCCGGCCTCTACCGTGAGGTCCTCGGCCTCGACCACGTCCTCAGCCTCGGCCCATGAATTGCTGTGCTGGTGGTGCTGGTAGAAGTAGAGGTGGGGGGTTACCCCATCTCTGAGGGAAATGGGCATGCACATGACCTGGTTGGTGACACCAGAAACACATCGGTGGAGGGTGTGCCCCACCTGCCTGTCTTTGGGGCTCCTGGATCCGTAATGGCTGAGGTGCAAGCATAGTCGGGGGCCTCTGCTCTTGTGGGGATCTGGATGAGGTCATCCTCTGCCTCTCTGATGTCTAATATATCCTCCTTGTTGTCGGTGTTCTCGACCTCTGTTCCCGTTTGCATCTTCTGCTGGCCTTTTTCCTCGGACTCTCACCATCAGCTGGTCTGCTTCCAGCCTCCTTGCTGCTTCGATGATCCGGGCCAATCCGGAATCTGCTATGTACTGCAAGGCATGCCTGAGGTCATCCCGGAGGCCCTTAAAGAATCTCTTGGCGTATCCAGAATCGTTCAGCTGATGGGTGGTGGCGAAGCGGGCTAGGTGCGAGAACTCCCGCTAATACTCTAATACTGATAGGTTTCCCTGCTTCAGGTGCAGGAACTGTTCCTCCAAATCGTCTCTTGCAGTTTGCGACACGAAGTGCTCCAACAGTGCCTCCCTGAATTCTTCCCATGTGATGTCGGCATACTCCAAGCCTGCAAAGGTGGTGTCTAGGGCCGACTTCCACCATCTCTTGACGTGAGATTTCAAGGCAGAAATAGCCAAGGACACTGCTACGTCCACTGGGCAACCAATCCCCGCCAGCAACTCCTAGATTGCATCGAGCCATTCCTCCGTTTGCACTACCGACTCAGATCCCGTGTAAGACGGTGGGGAGAGGCCTCAGAAGTCACTCAACCAATTTGCCCCTGGGTTGGGGGCCTGGGTCAGGGCCTGTTGCTGAGAAAAGGCATGTAGAATAACGGCCAATGTCTGGCCCAACTTCGTTTGATGGAATTGAGTAGGAGCCGGTGGAGGGGGAACCGCAGCCTGTACGGGAGGGACTTCATTTTGTACCGGGGAATTATGTTCTGCACATGTGTAATCGTCCCCCGAGTGGGGACGTTCACCGGAGGCTACATAAGAAAATGGGTTTGATTAGAAAGGTTGGCCTAAACATCTCATTTTGATGGACAATTTAACGTGATTTTTCCTATGGGCACACCATTGCTTCCGCTGCTAGTTTGTCCACAAATTAACTCGAGCGGGTTTGCCCTAGGGTTGTGGACTTCCTTATTTTAGATCGAAATTGGCTAAGTTGATACCAGTTTGTAAGACCCTCTTTTCTCCCATTCTTTCCCGGGTCTTACCGCCCAGAACCACCGTCTTGTGGTGACACCATTTCAAAAAATGGTCGCCGCCACAATACGCCGTGTAAGACCCTCTTTTTTTTGCTTTTAAACCGGGTCTTACCGCCCAGAAATGGCATCTTGCGGCGGCACCATTACACCCAATGGTCGCCGCCACATGAAGCCGATCCTGTTGGTTATTCATCATCATCCAGGCCAACCATAATCACAGTAATTGAAGTATTAAATGAAACAAGTCCACAAAATCACATTATACAATTATCATAATACAAATGTCCACAATGAGAAAAATACTATAAGGAATGAGGGCTTATGCCCGATACATATTCAAATATAGAGCAACAACACTCTCACTCTACATCTATGTGGAAGCTATCAAACTCTGTCTTCATGCATCTGTAGCTGCTGCTGCGACGACGTGTAGTGGCTGCTCTGCTTCATCCTGTCCTCCTGTCCTGTCTCCTGAAAGGGTCCTGCTGTTCCGACACATCATCCCTAAAATGATGAGGTCCACCGACCGTCAGTCTATAAAACTTAGCATATTCCTCACCGCCTCCACCCACGACTCCTAGGTACCGTGCGGGAGGAGGAAGCGGAGGACATCAAGGGGTAAATCAAAAGCAGGTGACATGTGGCTAGACTAGCAGGGTTTATAATTACTGAATATTAAATAATAACAATTCTATGCTAGCAGAGTATAGTGCGATAGCAATAAGTAAAAGACAATGTAATATATAGAAGTAGGTATAACAAATAAGAGCAGCTACAAATATAACCTTAACTTATATGTACACACAAAAACACATAAGCTAAGGGATCTGGCACTAAGGTAAACTCATCATATAAAAGAGCCCATACTAATTTATACGATGAGGTTTCTGATTTATGCAAGAATGCTATGCTATGATATGCAATGCAATGTTGCAACTCACGCACACGACTCTGTACGTACAGACCTTTAGTTCCCACTTTTCAGAGGTAGCTAACCTCTCGGGCACCTCCCGTCGTGGTCAAACGATGGCAGAGGAGCGGGCGTCTCCTCACCTAGGTGGGTAAGTCACACTACCAGACCTAGGCCCTAATGTACGCTGTGATACCGGTACCCGGTACTCACGATCTCCTGCGTTCTAAACTGAATTGGCCAGGCAGGGTTTAGGGAATCCGTCCCGTAGGACGCGCAGTAAGACAACCTGGCCCCCATAAAACCACTAGCACTGCCGAGCCAACGAACTGCTGTCGGTGTGATGACTAAGACAGAACCGAAGACCCGCCACATCTTATACACAAGCAACATGTATTAACCCTTACTACTGAGCCTCCAGCTCGCAATTCTAAATCAACATTTATAAAGTAGAGTCTACCGCTCGCTAGACTACATCAGTCTTATATTTAAACTACGAGCCTACTGCTCGCTAGACTAGACAAGTCTTATATTTAAACTGCGAGCCTACCGCTCGCTAGACTACACCAGTCTTATATTTAAACTACGAGCCTACCGCTCGCAGGACTATCCCAGTCCTTCCTTATAACCCGAGCCTACAGCTCGCAGGACTATCTCAGTCCTTCCTTATAACCCGAGCCTACCGCTCGCAGGACTATCCCAGTCTTTCATTATAACCCGAGCCTACCGCTCGCAGGACTATCCCAGTCCTTCCTTATAACCCGAGCTACCGCTCGTAGGACTATCCCAGTCCTTCCTTATAACCCGAGCCTACCGCTCGCAGGACTATCCCAGTCCTTCCTTATAACCCGAGCTTACAGCTCGCAGAACTATCCCAGTCCTTCCTTATAACCCGAGCCTACCGCTCGCAGGACTATAACCTAGTCTTTATTTCATTCCTTCCCAAATTTGGGAGGGAGATTATGTTTCAAGTTCTCCTACTTACTACTCTTGTCTATTATTATTTGATCTTAGCAGCTTGGGTTGAATCCTGGACTTCCCGTGGATTACCCGGTGAAGGGCTCGCAACGGTACTAGGGAATATGATGGTGACTGAAGCCCAAATCCCCCTTTCCAGGATATTTATTTTATTTAGTTGCTACCCATTCTGTACGCCCATTTGCTCTCCAATTGCTCTAGAATCCTAGGGTGGATTACCATTTGACTTGGGCAGACATGTGTCGGTGTTCGAGCCATGTCATTCCTAATGATCGACTATTTCCTTGTGTTATCTCTCAATCACAATTTTCACTTCTTGCTAAGTCATCCTTCGCCTCCCCCAATAGGTCCTTGTCAAATTCCTGAATTGATAATTTTACTAAACGCACCCCGTCTTCATTTCCGATGACTGCCCTTGGTGACTAATCATTCAACCTAATTGGGCATCTGCAATTCTCTTAGAGTTAATAACTCTAGGGGTGGTGACCATAAGGAAGGGGTCCGAATTTATGTTTTCAGTTTCTACTGTTCGTAGACCAAGGTGGAATTGAACTAGGTTTGACTCTTAAGATGCAACCTTGGTCCTATCAAGTCCTAATGAGTTCCAAGTTCTTACCGTAGGTTCACAATTTGAAATGATCTAACAACCTCAAATCCTTCATTTCATACTCTTCCAGGAAATTCTTAATCATAGTTTTTATTCAAATAGATGAGATGAAGGTAAAGTTTTACGCAACAAGTATCATCTACGGATCTCTATAAATTCTGATGAATTCACAATAGTATAGTATTGGTCTAAAAACCTCAAACCCTAAGTTTCACATTTTTCCAGGGATTATTTGACCATGATTTCTATTTAACAAGAATGGGGTGCAAATAGGGATTTATACTACAAGTATTATCTATAGATCTCTATAAATTCTGATAAATTCACAGTAGCATAATATTGGTCTAAAAACTCAAACCCTAAGTTTCACATTTTTCCAAGGATTATTCGTCTATAATATTCATTTAATACAAGTGATGTGCCAATAAGGGTTTACACTACAACCACCATCTACAGGTCACAATAAATTCTGATAAAAACACAAAAGTATGATATTCACCTAAAAACATCAGTGCCTAAGTTTCATAATTTTCCAAGGAGTATTTGTCCATAATAATCATTTAATACAAGTGGTGTGCCAATAAGGGTTTACACTACAACCACCATCTATAGGTCACAATAAATTCTGATAAAATTTCAGTGGCACAATATTGACCTAAAAACTTCAGTGCCTAAGTTTCATAATATTCCAAGGAGTATTTATCCATATTTACCATTTAATACAAATGGTGTGCCAATAAGGGTTTACACTACATCTACCATCTACAGGTCACAATAAATTCTGATAAAGTTTCAGTGGCACAATATTGATCTAAAAACTTCAGTGCCTAAGTTTCATAATTTTCCAAGGAGTATTTGTCCATAATATTCATTTAATACAAGTGGTGTGCCAATAAGGGTTTACACTACAACTACCATTTATATGAAACTATAAATCACAGAAAAATTACTAGGTAGTTATAATGATCTAAAAAGGGCCTATCCAGAATCTCATAATTTTCTCAGTGGATTTTATGCATGTTTGCTATAAGATAAGGAATTTACAAAAAATGCCCTTATGCCATAAAAGCCTACTTTTTCTCCTCCAAAAATTCTACCAATAATCATAGGTGTTCTAAATACTGAAATAATGAGCCGCATTTAATTTCATAATTTTCCATAAAACTATTCTCATTGAATTCATAAAAACTTCAAAGGGGCAAAAATGTAATTGGTGTTAACACTAGTATGAAATAAATTTCATAAATTCTCAATAATTCATCAGAGGTCTAACTCAACATTATAGACCTATGACCAGAGATCTAGAATTTTCTAGATTCAATTACCCATTTTTATTTCATTAATTTGAAAGGGGCTAATTTTGAATTGAAACATAAAACCCTAAAAATTTTAACTCCAAAAATTCTACAACTTCAGAGGATGATGTATTCCATCAACATCAACTCATAACCAGAGTTTCAAGGGCATCTAATGGGCCAAAATCACATTTTCCAATTTTTGCTAGATGCACCCCAATTTTCCCTACACCCCTTCAATGTAAATGTTGGATTCACTAATCATGCATTGATCCAATTGGTCCCAAATTTTTACCAGAGACTAATATAGGTTAAATAAGCATGACATCTAAACTTGGGGTCATTTGGAGTTATATAACTCCAAATATTCCATTTATTTGATTTTCCATGTTCTGGATAAAACCTTAGAAAAATAATTTCCTAAAAATCTGATTTTTGAACCTAAGCTAGGTATATTGCACATGCATGCATGGCCAAAATGTCAGCTTCATCAGACTTAAACTTTAAAAGATATACACAATTTAAATTCTGGTTTCTTCCATGACCAGTCTCACTAAATTGAGTACTGTGGGATCTATAATTAACCAAATGGCTTGATTTCATTTTCAGATGAAATTAGACATCCAGATATACAGGACTTGTTTCTGGTCATTTTTCATTATATGGCCTCTCAGGGCCTCAAATTTTGCTTACAAATTCGGGGTAAAAGTGTGACATTTCATTCAAATGATATGAAATATATAATTTTGGGCGGCATATAAGGAATCACGCGAAATCGACGGCCCTGATTTCGTCTTCCTCGATGAGCCAAGGGCTCAGATTTCTCACGCCTGGGCCATTTTGCGGGCTCGATTCCGGCCAGCTGAGGCCGTCTCCGGCCAAACGCCCATGCCAACACCTTCACCCGACATAGGGCTTCCGTTTGGCGGTGGCAGTTTGGCCGGAGGAGTTCCCCGGCATCTTGCGTTTTTTTGGCCGGAACAAGGAAAATCGAGAATGGAAGATTTCCATTCTCTTGGCGATTTTGAAAAAGGAGAAGATGGATGACTAGCACAGGAGGATGAGGAAAGGAATGTTGCCTGTATACGGCCTTGGCGATGGGTGTTGCGGCGGAGGAAGATCAGATTCCTGTTCCCGGCATCCATGGCTTCTCCTGTGCGGCTGAGCTCAAAATCGTCGCTGGAAGGGGGGGCTCGAGTGCTTGGGAGGCTCTGAAGCTGTTGGTGTGTGCGGTTTCAGATGGGGGTGGCTGTTTTGTTAGCAGCCATTAGGGGTGGCGATTTCACCAAGGTAGCTCCTTTCAGCCGCCCAATCACATGCCTCCAGCTCATGTAAATTCAAATCCTGAGCTCGAATTTAAGCCAGGGGAGAGGAGATTTCAAGCTGATTTGAAGGTCTTGGAGTTTAGCCATTAATGTGGTCGGCCACTTGGTGGAGCTCCCTCTTACCTCCCCTCTCAATAGCTGCCATATCACTCCATTTTGCTGGCAAATTCCTGGGGAAGTTTAGAGCATTGCAGGAATTAGGGGGTGGTGGCCAAGTGGCCATCCCTCCATGGATTCTTCTTGAATTCCTCCTTGTCTTCTTCCTCCTTTCTTACACTTGGACAAAGCATTTATTTCCCCCAAATTTCGAATTTCAGCATGCCTATGGTCTGGTCACCATGTGGGCTGACCAATTGAGTCATGGGATTGGGCTAAGTCTACTTGATTTAAGCTTTGGGCTCACTTGACTCAAATAGGCCAATTTGGGGACTTTTGGGTTTTGGCTTGGCTCAAGCTCACGCCACTTATGTGACTGGCCCACATTATTTTCTCGGACCCTATGGAACCATTCCAAGAGGAATTGAGTCATGGTGGGGTCATATGGGGCTTGATTGCACTTATTTGCCTATATGAGCAATTTGGGTATTTTGGTGATTTTTGCCCTAACTCTCCAAAATTGAAGTATCCCAAGGGTCCAATGTGGAACCATTAGACTCCCTAAGTGGTCTAAGAGTGTTAGGGGTGATCAATTTGATCACAATGGGTCACTTAAGGTCAATTTAAGTTTTTAGTACTAATAGGTCAATTTGGGGCTTTTTAGCAATTGTCCCAATTTCCCCAAATTGGTGGCCCTATGATGGGGCTTTTGGGTCCATTAGGTCCCCTATGGAGATTGCCATATGATGGTGGGTCCAATTTGATCATTTGGAGTTCAATTGCCCTCATTTATGGAGGTTTGACCCAAGTGGCCTAAAGTTGACTTTAGCAAATTTGATCAATTGGGTTTGACCCCAATGGGTCCTAAATGACCCAAGGGATTCCCTCAGATGTTTAAGAAGAGTTGGTGGGGTCAATTTGTCATTTTGAAGTCAAATATCAAGTCATAAGCCATGGATTCAAATTTGGCTATTTGCACACCAAGGTGATTTTCACTTATTCACCTTTGTTCTTAGGGCCATTTTGGTCTCTTAGAGGAATGTCATGACCTTGACATGACACAATGCACTTCAGGGGTCTAGTTGTTCTGGGGATGTTACAAATCCCAATAAAAAAAATAATTTCGTCCCCGAAATTTAGGTTGGGTCTACGGAAGTCAGAGTTCAGAATGTACCCAGAAGATTTGATAGTTCCTGTGCAACATGACTCCGGACTAATATTGGAAATGGTTAGGTCTAGTTCACATCTCCTCCTCCTCAGTTTTCTGCCAAGTGCACTTTTCGTTAAATCTTACTACGTCCGTAATCACGATCTTCTTCCTGATGGTGTCCTTAAATATTTATCAGTTTGATGAAGCTATACACAGTGGAGGGATGACATAAGTTGAAATAAAATTGCACATTCACAAGGCGAGTGTGGGAATCCATCGAGTCTTATAATCCATAATATGATGTCTTCGTTGGTATACAACTCTCGATCCTGAGGGTATATCGTCACGTTTACCGTCAATATTTTTGAGACCAACCCCAATAACACTTTGGACCTAAGCTCTCCTGTGGTTCACAACCATTGTACAGGTGATGTCTGCACCCTTATTTGTTAGGTGTTTGCAATTAGAATTTAGACTTGTCTTCCAGAATCATGATATGCTTATGGCTTGGGCAATATTGGTTCACCTAATTTTTCATGTCATCGTCATATTGTAAGTCAACGCTTAATCATGTTCTAAGATCCGAAATGATATTTAGTAAATATAAATATGTCCATGGTCGTTTACTAACTAAAAGGATAATCTAGAAATAATCGAGCTTACTTTAGGTACTTAAATTCATGTGAGTCATCAATTCCGAGACTCAAAAATTCATATATTGCTAATCCTCCAAGATTAATTCTTGAAGTGCACCCAATCACATTAACGTCCTGAAACCTCATTCCTGATTTTTATCCCAAATCATGTGTTATTAACGGTCAAACCTATAGTCCTCATTTTGTTAACCGCAAAATAAGCTCAAACTTTGGCACGAGACCAATCACCTATGAATCAACTATCGTGAATATGTCGTAAATCGGACTCTAAATCATTCCCAGAGTTTTGTATGTGATAATTCTACAGATTTCAATTCTTCGTAATGTCATATTTGTTTTTGGCCTAAGTCTTATTTCTTCCGTAATCATGGGGTCCCCAATTTGTACACCAAATATCAGTTATCATGGGTCAATAGCTTAACAAAATTTCCAGGGACTAATCATGATCCAATACAGTGTTCAGTAGAACTTCATAGTTTTTCTCCTTATAATAATTCCAAAGTGGCTAAGGGTGCAAAGCCCATTTCGTGAAGGAATTATGATAATTAATCAATAGTTAACTATGATAAAATTTCCAGAAGTTTAATGGAGGTCACGAGTCTATCTACTCATTTCTATAATGTTCCAGATTTTTATACTGATCTAGGGGAACATGACCCTGGAATTCTCAATACTGCTTAATGTAACAAGAGTTCAAAAACCCCAATTTCCTACGAGACTCAATCCTCAAAGTCTTTGATTCCTTCAGAGATGAAAGATCTCTTGATAATAAGTGTGTGTTTCGAATTTCAAAGAATTGTCCAAGGAAATAATTATTGTCCATAAAACTAAGTGTGTAACAACATGGGAGTTATCCTAAGCTACCTTGGTCTTATCAATCCTAGGTCTACCACAATCGTATGCAATGTAATTATTTCCAAAACCATAGAACTTTATCTCCAAAATTCCGATTCTTGGGCAGCATGTGCATCGTACTAAATTTACATGTATAGTGTAAAATTCAGATCATTTGGATAAGTCAGATGGTGGGGGCACATAAATTTGGGTCTAGGGTTCACTTATATACCCTGCACCAAAATAGATGCCCGGGGAGTTGTATTGCAGAGACTTTTATGTTTTTAAAAATAACCCAAGTTAATATTATAGCGGCCCAATAAACGAAGAAACAAGATTAGCCTCCCATAAATCTTGTGCTGAGTTTCTTATTTCCGACAATTTGGACATTTCACGTATTTACATAATCCTTATGGGTATACGGCCCTTGAGATTTGTGTATATGGTAAGGTTATCTACCCTCAAAATGCTATTTACCGTAACTTTTCCAAGGATCGTGTGCCTATTAAGTGGTCTTCTCTAAGTTGGAAATCTCATTCCTCATTTGACATCCTTTCTTTGTGATGGTTTTTCGAGGGTGGAAGTGTGGAGTATTAGCTTCTAAGCACATAAGTTAAGCCCTATGAGTCTCATACTAATCCGATAGTACAATCACAAGCACCAAATCCACTTAAGATCGTCCGATTTGTTTGTGTGAGGGGTGTTAATATCACTTATGAAGTGACGTGGGTATATCGGGGAGTAAGCCCCGAACACTAACACACGCCTTCAACTCCTTCTTTTAATCACTTTGGGGGTATCCTACTACTTGGTCAAAATATTTTCGAAGTTGATGTCGGACTAGGATACCTTATGAGATGTCTTGTTAAGTCAAACCAATACAGTGTACTAGTCAGGTTGGCCTAATCTCATCATTAAGTGGACAAAGATATGTGATTTCCCATATGGGCACACCACTGCTTCCGCTGCTAGTTTGTCCTCAAACTAACTCGAGCGGGGGTTGCCCTAGGGTTTGTGGACTTCTTTTACTTGGATTGAAAGTCGGCTAAGCTGATACCAGTTTGTAAGACCCTCTTTTTTTTTGCTTTTAAACCAGGTCTTACCGCCCAGAACCGCTGTCTTGCGGCGGCACCGTTACACCCAATGGTCGCCGCCACAAGACGTCGATCCTGTCGGCTATTCATCATCATCCAGGCCAACCATAATCACAGTAATTGAAGTATTAAATGAAACAAGTCCACAAAATCACATTATACAATTATCATAATACAAATGTCCATGATGAGAAAAATACTATAAGGAATGAGGGCTTATGCCCCGTACATATTCAAATATAGAGCAACAACACTCTCACTCTACATCTATGCGGAAGCTATCAAACTCAGTCTTCATGCATCTGTAGTTGCTGCTGCGACGACGTGTAGTGGCTGCTCTGCTTCATCCCGTCCTCCTGTCCTTTCTCCTGAACGGGGTCCTGCTGTTCCGACACATCATCCCTAAAATGATGAGGTCCACCGACCGTCAGTCTATAAGACTCAGCATATTCCTCACTGCCTCCACCCGCGACTCCTAGGCACCGTGCGGGAGGAGGAAGCGGAGGACATCAAGAGGTAAATCAAAAGCAGGTGACATGTGGCTAGACTAGCAGGGTTTATAATTACTGAACATTAAATAATAACAATTTTATGCTAGCAGAGTATAGTGCGACATCAATAAGTAAAAGACAATGTAATATATAGAAGTAGGTATAACAAATAAGAGCAGCTACAAATATAACCTTAACTTATATGTACACACAAAATCACATAAGCTAAGGGATCTGGCACTAAGGTAAACTCATCATATAAAAGAGCCCATACTAATTTATACGATGAGGTTTCTGATTTATGCAATAATGCTATGCTATGATATGCAATGCAATGTTGCAACTCACGCACACGACTCTGTACGTACAGACCTTTAGTTCCCACTTTTCGGAGGTAGCTAACCTCTCAGGCACCTCCCGTCGTGGTCAAACAGTGGCAGAGGAGCGGGCGTCTCCTCACCTAGGTGGGTAAGTCACACTACCAGACCTAGGCCCTAACGTACGATGTGATACCGGTACCCTATACTCACGAGCTCCTGCGTACTAAACTGAATTGTCCAGGCAGGGTTTAGGGAATCCGTCCCGTAGGACGCGCAGTAAGAAAACCTGCCCCCCATAAAACCACTAGCACTGCCGAGTCAACGAACTGTTGTCGGTGTGACGACTAAGACAGAATCGAAGACCCACCATATCTTATACACAAGCAACATGTATTAACTCTTACTACTGAGCCTCCAGCTCGCTATTCTAAATCAACATTTATAAAGTAGAGCCTACCGATCGCCAGACTACATCAGTCTTATATTTAAACTACGAGCCTACCGCTCGCTAGACTACACTAGTTTTATATTTAAACTACGAGCCTACCGCTCGCTAGACTACATCAGTCTTATATTTAAACTACGAGCCTACCGCTCGCATGACTATCCCAGTCCTTACTTATAACCCGAGCCTACAGCTCGCAGGACTATCTCAGTCCTTCCTTATAACCCGAGCCTACCGCTCGCAGGACTATCCCAGTCTTTCCTTATAACCCGAGCCTACCGCTCGCAGGACTATCCCAGTCCTTCCTTATAACCCGAGTCTACCGCTCGCAGGACTATCCCAGTCCTTCCTTATAACCCGAGCCTACGGCTTGCAGGACTATCCCAGTCCTTCCTTATAACCCGAGCCTACCGCTCGCAGGACTACCCCAGTCCTTCCTTATAACCCAAGCCTACCGCTCGCAGGACTATAACCTAGTCTTTATTTCATTCCTTCCCAAATTTGGGAGGGAGACTATGTTTCAAGTTCTCCTACTTACTACTCTTGTCTATTGTTATTTGATCTTAGCAGCTTGGGGTGAATCCTGGACTTCCCGTGGATTACCCGGTGAAGGGCTCGCAGCGGTACTAGGGAATGTGATGGTGACTGAAGCCCAAATCCCCCTTTCCAGGATATTTATTTTATTTAGTTGCTACCCATTCTGTACGCCAATTTGCTCTCCAATTGCTCTAGAATCCTAGGGTGGATTACCATTTGACTTGGGCAGACATGTGTCGGTATTCTATTGAACACCGAGCCATGTCATTCCTAGTGATCGACTACTTCCTTGTATTATCTCTCTATCACAATTTTCACTTCTTGCTAAGTCATCCTTCGCCTCCCCCAATAGGTTCTTGTCAAATTCCTGAATTGATAGTTTTACTAAACGCACCCCGTCTTTATTTCCGATGACTGCCCTTGGTGACTAATCATTCAACCTAATTGGGCATCTGCAATTCTCTTAGAGTTAGTAACTCTAGGGGTGGTGACCATAAGGAAGGGGTCCAAATTTATGTTTTCAGTTTCTAGTGTTCGCAGACCAAGGTGGAATTGAACTAGGTTTGACTCTTAAGATGCAACCTTGGTCCTATCAAGTCCTAATGAGTTCCAAGTTCTTACCGTAGGTTCACAATTTAAAATGATCTAACAACCTCAAATCCTTCATTTCATACTCTTCCAGGGAATTCTTAATCATAGTTTTTATTCAAATAGATGAGATGAATGTAAAGTTGTACGCAACAAGTATCATCTACAGATCTCTATAAATTTTGATTATTTCACAATAGTATAGTATTGGTCTAAAAACCTCAAACCCTAAGTTTCACATTTTTCTAGGGATTATTTGACCATGATTTCTATTTAACAAGAATGGGGTGCAAATAGGGATTTACACTACAAGTATCATCTATAGATCTCTATAAATTCTGATAAATCCACATTAGTATAATATTGGTCTAAAAACCTCAAACCCTAAGTTTCACATTTCTCCAAGGAGTATTCGTCCATAATATTCATTTAATACAAGTGATGTGCCAATAAGGGTTTACACTACAACCACCATCTACAGGTCACAATAAATTCAGATAAAAACACAGAAGTATGATATTGACCTAAAAACATCAGTGCCTAAGTTTCATAATTTTCTAAGGAGTATTTGTCCATAATAATCATTTAATACAAGTGGTGTGCCAATAAGGGTTTACACTACAACCACCATCTATAGGTCACAATAAATTTTGATAAAATCACAGAAGTATGACATTGGCCTACAAACTTCAGTGCCTAAGTTTCATAATTTTCCAAGGAGTATTTATCCATATTTACCATTTAATACAAATGGTGTGCCAATAAGGGTTTACACTACATCTACCATCTACATGTCACAATAAATTCTGATAAAATTTCAGTGGCACAATATTGACCTAAAAACATCAGTGCCTAAGTTTCATAATTTTCCAAGGAGTATTTGTCCATAATATTCATTTAATACAAGTGGTGTGCCAATAAGGGTTTACACTACAACTACCATTTATATGAAACTATAAATCACAGGAAAATTACTAGGTAGTTATAATGATCTAAAAAGGGCCTATCCAGAATCTCATAATTTTCTCAGTGGATTTTATGCATGTATGTTATAAGATAAGGAATTTACAAAAATGCCCTTATGCCATAAAAGCCTACTTTTCTCCTCCAAAAATTCTACCAATAATCATAGGTGTTCTAAATACTGAAATAATGAGCCACATTTAATTTCATAATTTTCCATAAATCTATTCTCATTGAATTCATAAAAAATTCAAAAGGGCAAAAATGTAATTGGTGCTAACACTAGTATGAAATAAATTTCATAAATTCCCAATAATTGACCAGAGGTCTAACTCAACATTATAGGCCCATGACCAGAGATCTAGAATTTTCTAGATTCAATTACCCATTTTTATTTCATTAATTTGAAAGGGGCTAATTTTGAATTAAAACATAAAACCCTAAAAATTTTAACTCCAAAAATTCTACAACTTCACAGGATAATGTATTCCATCCACATCAACTCATAACCAGAGTTTCAAGGGCATCGAATGGGGCAAATGGGCCAAAGTCACCTTTTCCAATTTTTGCTAGATGCACCCCAATTTTCACTACACCCCTTCAATGTAAATGTTGGATTCACCAATCATGCATGTATCCAATTGGTCCCATATTTTTACCAGAGACTAAGATAAGTTAAATAAGCATGACATCCAAACTTGGGGTCATTTGGAGTTATATAACTCCAAATATTCCATTTATTTGATTTTCCATGTTCTGGATAAAACCTTATAAAAATAATTTCCTAAAAATCTGATTTTTGAACCTAAGCTAGGTATATGGCACATGCATGCATGGCCAAAATTTCAGCTTCATCAGACTTAAACTTTAAAAGATATACACAATTTAAATTCTGGTTTCTACCATGACCAGTCTCACTAAATTGAGTGTTGTGGGATCTACAGTTAACCAAATGGCTTGATTTCATTTTCAGATGAAAGTAGACATCCAGATATACAGGACTTGTCTCTGGTCATTTTTCTTTATTTGGCCTCTAAGGGCCTCAAATTTGGCTTACAAATTCGGGGTAAAAGTGTGACATTTCATTCAAATGATATAGAATAAATAATTTTGGGTGGCGTATAAGGAATCACGCGAAATCGACGGCCCTGATTTCATCTTCCTCGATGAGCCAAGGGCTAAGATTTCTCGCGCCTGGGCCGTTTTGCGGTCTCGATTCCGGCCAACTGAGGCCGTCTCCGGCCAAACAACCAAGCCAACACCTTCACCCGACATAGGGCTTCCGTTTGGCGGTGGCAGTTTGGCTGGAGATGGCCGGAGGAGTTCCCCGACATCTTGCGTTTTTTTGCCGGAACAAGGAAAATCGAGAATGGAAGATTTCCATTTTCTTGGCGATTTTGAAAAAGGAGAAGATGGATGACTAGCACAGGAGGAGGGGGAAAGGAATGTTGCATGTATACGGCCTTGGAGGCGGGTGTTGCGGCGGAGGAAGATTGGATTCCTGTTCTCGGCGTCCATGGCTTCTCCTGTGCGGCTGAGCTCAAAATCGTCGCTGGAAGGGGGGCTCGAGTGCTTGGGAGGCTCTGAAGCTGTTGGTGTGTGCGGTTTCAGTTAGGGGTGGCTGTTTTGTTAGCAGCCATTATGGGTGGCAATTTCACCAAGGTAACACCTTTCAACCGCCCAATCACGTGCCTCCAGCTCATGTAAATTCAAATCCTGAGCTCGAATTTAAGCCAGGGGAGAGGAGATTTCAAGCTGATTTGAAGGTCTTGGAGTTTAGCCATTAATGTGGCCGGTCACTTGGTGGAGCTCCCTCTTCCCTCCCCTCTCAACAGCTGCCATGTCACTCCATTTTGCTGGCAAATTCCTGGGGAAGTTGAGAGCAATGCAGGAATTTGGGGGTGGTGGCCAAGTGGCCATCCCTCCATGGATTCTTCTTGAATTCCTCCTTGTCTTCTTCCTCCTTTCTTACACTTGGACAAAGCATTCATTCCCCCCCCCCCCCCAATTTCGAATTTCAACATGCCTATGGTCTGGTCACCATGTGGGCTGACCAATTGAGTCATGGGATTGGGCTAAGTCTACTTGATTTAAGCTTTGGGCTAAGTCTACTTGATTTAAGCTTTGGGCTCACGTTCCTCCCTCTGGTGGATGTCCTGCCCGTCCTGGTTCTCCTGTAATAATGAGGTCCACCGACCGTCAGTCTACAAGACTCAGCATATTCCTCACCGCATCCACCCGCGACTCCTAGGCACCGAGCGGGAGGAGGAAGCGGAGGACATCAAGGGGTAATGAATCAAGAAGGTGACAAGTGTCTATACTAGCAGGGTATAAATTAAGTTACTAACAATAATGGTTTACAAATCTATACTAGCAAGAGTAAGTGTGACAGTAATAAATAAGAGACATTATAGTAAAAGAGCAGGTATAATAAATAAGAGCAGCTACGAATGTAACCTTAACTTATATGCACACACAATAGCACATAAGCTAAGGGATCTGGCACTAAGGTAAACTCATCGTATAAAAGAGCTCATACTAATTTATATGATGAGGTCTCTGTTTTATGCAAGAATGTTATGCTATGATATGCAAAGCAATGCAATGCAAATGTGCAGCTCAATCACATGACTCTGTACGTACAGACCTTTAGTTCCCACTTTTGGAGGTAGCTAACCTCTCGGGCACCTCCCATCGTGGTCAAACAGTGGCAAAGGAGCGAGCGTCTCCTCACCTAGGTGGGTAATTCACACTACCAGACCTAGGCCCTAACGTACGTTGTGATACCGGTACCCGGTACTCACGAGCTCCTGCATACTCTACTGTATTTGGTCAGGCAGGGTTTAGGGAATCCATCCCGTCGGACGCACAATAAAACAACCTGGCATCTTATGCACATGTAAATATGTACTTTCTCTTACCACCGAGCCTTCAGCTCGTAGTTCTAAACCAGCATTATAAAAATCGAGCCAACCGATCGCAGGACTATTCTAATCCTTCCTTATATCTCGAGTCTACCGCTCGCAGGACTATCCTAGTCCTTTCCTTTGAACTCGAGCCTACCGCTCGCAGGACTATCCTAGTCCTTCCTTATATCTCGAGCCTACCGCTCGCAAGAGTATCTCAGTTCTTCCTTATATCTCGAGCCTACCGCTCGCAGGACTATCCTAGTCCTTATTTCATTCCTTCCCAAATTTGGGAGGGAGATTATATTTCAAGTTCTCCTACTATACTACTCTTGTCTATTGTTAGTTGATCTTAGAAGCTTGTGGTGAATCCTGGACTTCCCGTGGATTACCCGGTGAAGGGCTCGTAATGGTACTAGGGAATGTGATGGTGGCTGAAGCCCAAATCCCCCTTTCCAGGATATTTACTCTTATTGGTTTCTACCCATCCTTATGTACCAATTTGCTCTCCAATTGCTCCAAATCCTATGGTGGATTATCATTTGACTCGGATTGACGAGTATCGGTGTTCAATTGAACATCGAAACTCTATTTCTCCTAGTGGTCGTCTACTTCATCGTGTTATCTCTCAATTACGACTAATGGTCTCAATCTTTATACCATCACCCCGTACTTGTCATGGCTCCGTTCCCCTCCTTATATCGTTGTATACCCCCAAAATGATGAATTACTAAATGCACCCCAACTCTGCATTATGTGTTGTCGCAAATTGGAATGATCACTAATCACTCTCTATAATGCACCCAATGTTCTAGGTAATAATACTTGAGTGTGTGGGGATCAATAGGGATTCTAAATCAAATACTTCAATTTTTACTATCCACAGACCAAGAGGGGATTGAACTAGGTTTGGTTCCTATGATGAAATCTTGACCCTATCATATCGAAATGAATTCCAAATTTTACCATAGGCTCGTGATGAGTAAATTAGTGGTTGACTAGAGTTTTGACACATTTTATTAGATTTGGGTTCTCTTTAAGATTAATTACCCAATTGTCTTAACCTAAATTACAAAGGAAGTACTCTAATAGTAAGTTGAATCTATCTGATAAAATTTCTACAGCACCGTAATGATATAAAAACATCAAATCCTAGTTTTCATAATATCCCACAATTAAATCCTCCCATAAATAATTAAAATGCCCATGGAAGACAATTCATAAATTGTGAAGGGGCTACCCTAAATTTTCATCAAAATCACATGAGATTATTTGTACTGATGTATCTCAATATAAAACTACAGTTTCCAGAGATTCATAATCTTCTATAATTAAATTTCTCAATAAATGAATAAAATACCCATGGAAGATATTTCTTAATTTGTGAAGGGTCTACCCTAAATTTTTATCAAAACCACATGAGATTATTTGCACTAATGTATCTCAACATAAAACTACAATTTCCAGAGATTCATAATTTTCTATAACTAAATTTCTCAATAAATAATTAAAATACCCACGGAGGACATTTCTTAATTTGTGAAGGGTCTACCCTAAATTTTCATCAAAATAATTTGAGATAATTACTACTGGTTTGACACACTATAAAACTGCTCAATTCAGAGAATCATGAATTTGCAACAATTATTTTCACCATAATTAAATTAAATTCTATTAGGGTTTTTCCAAAGTTAGTGAAGGACCTACCCTAAATTTTCATCAAAATAATTTGAGATAATTACTACTGGTTTGTCACACTATAAAATTACCAAATCCAGAGAATCATGAATTTGCAATAATTATTTTCACCATAATTTAATTAAATTCTATTTAGGATTTTTCCAAAGTTTGTGAAGAACCTACACTAAATTTCATCATAATAAATTGAGATAATTACTACTGGTGTATCACACTATAGAACTACCAAATCCAGAGAATCAATATTTTATGAACTATATTACCCTATTTTCAGAATTAAATAAAAACAAGGGGTTTCATTTGATTTATAAAGTCATTACTGTACAAATCATCAACATGATTTGAATTAATTACCAGAGATCCATAACATGAAAATATCATTATAGCCATAGATTTGGAATTTTACAAACTATTTCACCCCCTTAAATTAATTAATTACAAAAGGGGGTTTTTCTCAATAAATTGATATCTACTGCAGAGATTCATCTAAAAATCCTGTGAAATTTTACAGAGCTATAAGATCCCCAAGGGAATCTACTAGAATAATTTCATAATTTTCCATAGTCCTATGAGACATAAATATCATACTTGAATAAATTTGACCTAACCAAATAAATCAATTTCAGAGAAATATATGTGATAAAAAATTCCAACAAAATTCCTAAATATGTCTTTCAAGTCAAGGACCCATTTACCAGAGTTTTGGATTTATCCCTAAAGTTTTGATTCAAATCATTTCATTTATTTAAAAGTGTGATAATTTTTGTTTATTGAAAACTTTAGGAAAATGATTTCCAAAATTTATGAAACTCATATCTATAGTGTATATCCTCACGACATACAAAAAACCCAAGGTTTCAGAGGCTTGCATGGAGAATTTCTCCATTAATTTCACAAAATAGGTCATTGGGTTAAAGGGTTACCATTCACCATAACTAGAGATCTTGCATGTGAGATATCTCAACACGCGTAAGTCCAAATGACCTCAATTTTTGGTCATGGACTGTCCTTGATCTAATCTACTATCCACCAGAGATTTAAGTGGATTTGACTTTGTATAACCCTAGATCTAGGTGTCACATGGAAAAGTAAATGTTTAACAAAACCATGGAACATTTTTGCCCTAAAATTCTGAAATTTATGTTGTACATGCCTCTACATGTATCTCAACAATGCCCAAAATTTCAGGCCTTGGTGAGGTCCAATAAGTGGGAATAAGCAAAAGTAGGTCTGGTTCACTATTTGTACCAGTCCCACTAAATCTGGCCTACAACGGGCTACATGTCATCATTTGATTTGATTTTAATTTCTAAATGAAGTAGACTCAAGGATTTACAAGTTATGTCTCTGGACATTTTTCATTTTTCAGCCTCTAAGGGCCTCAAAATCAGCTTATAATAATTAGGTAAAAGTGTGACAAAATCATTTAAGTGAATTTAATTAACTGTTTTGGGTTGCATATAAGGGATCACGCGTGATCCGACGGCTCCCCGTCATCATCCCCGCTAGATCAAGGGTTGTGCTTAACCGCGCCCGGGCCATCTTGCGGGCCATTTTCCGGCGGCACCTGGAGGTTTCCGGCGAAACGCTCCTGCCACCACCACCAGCCGACATCTGGCCGTCGACTGGTGGTGTCCGTTTGGCCTGAGGTGGCCGGAGATGGGCTCCGACATGTTGCATTTTTCGGGTAGGAACATGGAAAATTATTATATGGAATCGCCATTTCACAGCACGATACGACATGGAAAGAAGAGGAGATCTAGCACAGATGGAGAGGAGGAGGAAACTTGCCTAAGTGCGGCCTTGGCAGCGAGTGTTGCGGCGGAGGAAGACACGATTTCCATTTCTGGCATCCATGGTCGACTGGGTGCGGCTGAGCTCAATTCTTCCTGTTAGCAGGAGGCTTTCTCTCCTGTCTCGATTCTGAAGCTAATGGTAAGGGTGGACAGGGCTGAGGGGGCCTTGTTTGTTGACTGCCATTATTGGATATTTCACCAAGGCCTACACCTCCCTCAGCAGCCTCTGCTACATCTCTAGATCAGCAGGGTCCACTCCTCTCATCATTTGCCGACCAGGGGAGGGGGAATTTCAAGCCCATTTGAATTATTTGGAGCTTAGCCATTAATGTGGTCGGCCACTTGGTGGATCTCTCTCTCCTCCCTTCTCTCAACAATATCTAGCTCAGCCCAATTCTGCTGGAGTCTCCTTGGGAGGGTAGAGGGCAGGCCAGGAATTAGGGAGTGGTGGCCAAGAGGCCACCCCTCCATGAATTCTCCTTGAATTCATTTTTTTGGTGGTGGCCGACCACCACTTTTTTGAGCCTCCCCTTGGGCCCAATTGGGTCCAAGGCAATCCAGCCCCCTTATGGGCTTGATTAGGTGGGGTTGAGCCAAATCTAATTGGCTTGGGCTAGGTTCAAGCTCACTTGATCAAAAATAGGCCAAATTGAGGAATTGGGTTTGGGCTTGATCCAAGCTCTCACTTGGCTGAATCACAATGATCTCTTAGGTACTATGGACTCACTCCAAGAAGAAGTGGGTCATGGGAGGGTCATATGAGGCTTAATTGCACCAAATTGCCTATAGGGGCAATTTGGGCATTTGGGTGATTTTGTCCCAATCCCCCAAAATTGATTGTGCACTTTGGTTTACTTAGGTCTCATTTACTCTCCTTAATGTCTAGGGAGGGTGGAGTTAGGTCAATTTTTCCAATGAGGGGGGGGGGGGGGGGGGGGGGGGGGTCAATTGAACCATAAAGGGTATATGTTGTAATTTGGGCAAATTGGTGATTTTGCCCAATTTCCCAAAATTGGCTTATTCCAAGGGTCCAATGTGGAACCATTAGACCCCCTAAGTGATCTAAGAGTGTTAGGGGTGATCAATTTGATCACAATAGGTCAATTGAAGATCAATTTGGGGTTTTATCACATATAGATCAAATTGAGGCTTTTTAGTAATTGGCCCAATTGAGCTTAATTTATGGACCCATGATGGGGCTTTTGGGTCCATTAGGTCCCCTAGGGAGTTTTCCATGTGATGGTGGGTCCAATTGATCTTTGGGAGTTCAATTGACCTTATTTATCGAGGTTTGTCCTAGATTGGCCTAAAGTTGACTTTAGCCAATTTTGACCAAATTGGCTGACCCCATGGGTCCCTAGTGACCTACTCACTATTCTTGGATGGTCATAGAGTGAAGGTGAGGTTAATTTGGCTTATTGAAGTCTTTTGGCCACTCTCAGGCCAAGAAACCAAGATTTGCTAAATACACCCCCAATATGCAATTCTACACCCTCCCTTAGGTTCATGGGGCCTCTTTGGCCCATCTTGTGTACATTAACCCATCCTAGGGAATTTCCATGGTTAAGAGTGATGCATGGGGTTCTTTAGCCCCTTTGAGTTCTCCCTACCTTGGGGTGGCCCATGGTGGCTTTGCACACCCTGTATTTTTCATCTACTCAACTTGTCATCCTAGTACCCTATGTCTCTTTATCCTATTTTTGTCATGACTTGCCATGACAAAAATTCTCTAGGGGCCTAGCAGTTTGGGGGATGTTACAGAATGTTCTTTAAATGCTAAAACTATGAATAGTTTATTTTGTGGGTTTAATCAAAATATTTTCAAACTCATTTATACTTTACCTAATGCTTATGAGATTTGGAAATGTCTCGATAAAACTTATCATCTTCATTCTACAGATGATGAGCCCAAGCATGTTCTTATGCTCCAAGAGAAGAAACAAATGAAGACTTGTGCTTGGAGGAAGAGGTATCAAAGGAAGAGGAATGCAAGTGCACAATATCATGCTCGTATGGCGACATGACAAGCACATCATGCACAGAAGAAAATGTTAATGGAATGTTATGTTCAAATCTTGCCGCATCCGAGAACTTTGTAAGTAGAGCAAATTCTCTTTTTACTACAAATTTTATTTCTACATTTCGTATGCTTGAAATTGCTAAACATAAAAATACTATGTTGAAAAATAGAAATTCTAAATTACGTATAGAAAATAAATGTGTAAAAGCAAAACTTAATGTAGAACCAAATATTTATATGGCAATTGATTCCCCCTTAGGCTCTTCACTTGAAATTGATATACTTTGTTTTAATTGTACCTCACTTAATAAAAATTCAAGGTTTTTGAAAAAGAGTTTCTTATTTCAAAAGTGCATAATGAACAATTGTTAAATAAAAAAATGCTCTCGTAGATAAACTAGACTCACTAAAATTATTTGTGTTCTTATATTATTGTTCTCCTATGCTTTCAGAAAGCTTTATATATGTTTTGATGAATTCTTTAGAAATCAACATCCTAGCATCACCTCTCAGTATATGCTCAATTCAGTGTTTATGCTAGGTATATCATTTATAATGTCATGCTAAATTAAATGTACAAAATTGAAATTTGAAAATCATGATAACTATATGACTTTAAACTTAACTACCTATAACATCATGATATGGTATAATTCATCTTGTAACAAAAGCCATAGTCTATGAATCGGTCTTTAGGATTAAATGCTTAGTATGCCTATGATCATTTATCATGATTATGTGTCTCACAATAGCGGGGGCATAAGATTTTATGCAATAGAAGTCCTAACTTGTAAGTTATATTTTATCCTTAACCGGGGAGGGTTCTAGTGGGGCCTTTGCGAGGCACTAGAGGGAAAGAATGCTAGGTTGAGAGATCTCTTGTGTGTGCATATAAGATTAACACCACAACCTATGACATGTGTGCAGCTCCTCATGCCCATCCGTCATTTAGTACGAGGCTAGGGTGTAGACATATAGTCATGGTAGTTTTAAACTTAAGACATATTTTATATCATATTTATTGCATGAACATTATTTTACACTATGAATGTTGTCTAGGGTAACATGAACATTATCTTAAGACTAACTGGCCGCCCCATGGATCCTGCCTAGGGTACCCAGCTCTATAAAGGAGCGGCAGCGCCTTCCCCAAACAGTCTGGGCTTTTGTGAGAGTTGGTAGCGCCGAGTCCCTACAAGTGGTATCAGAGGGGGTTACGGGTTCGAAATGTCCCTGGGGTCGTTTCTGGGGGGGATTGTACGTTGGAGTTCAGCAATGCCCCCGGTGTTGCGTCACTAATCGAAGCAAAAGGGCGTATCCCCTGAGGGCCTAACTGGCCGCCCCGTAGATCCTGCCTAGGGTAGCCAGCTCTATAGAGCGATAGCGCCTTCCCCAACCAGTCCGGGCTTTTGGGAGAGTTGGTAGCGCCGAGTCCCTACAACACTAGATAGCAAAACTTGACCGCTACAATGTTTAATTTTACTTGAAATGCAAATTAGTGTACATTGTAGTTGATATCTCTTCTTGATATGTTAAATAATGCTTGCGATGTTTCAATGAAATAACATCTCTTTGATTTTAATTCAAAACATTCTTCTATTAAGCAGCTTATAACTCTTTATACTTTTATGTTATTATTTTCGAAAAGGATGTTTATATTATGAATGTTTAATCTATATTTTTCTGATGTGTTTACTACTTGTGCTCAGTCATGACCGTTGTAATCTATTTCATGACCGCTTAATCTATATTTTTCCACGCTCCTCCTTCACGAACGCCACAACCTCGGCGCTAGCTACTAGACTGCCGCAAAGAGATGCGAGAACTTCTCCGACTGAAAGCTTGGAGATCTGATGCCTTTAGCTTCATTCATTGCTTCCTTTTAAAGATGAGTGGCGTGCTGAGAGTTACTTCCTCCATCAGTTTCTTTTAACCACGTGGGCTGCATGGGTTGGTTAGGTTGCTGATGGGAATTTTCATCTTGTATTTATTATTCGCGTGAGGCATGCATGCATAGATGAGAGAGAGGTAGGTTTGGCTGATTTTTTTTGGCGATTGTTATCCGCACTACAGTTTTGGCTATTCGCACTTTTTTGTATGAGTTATTACGCGCTTTTTGAAAATACGTCTTGTGCGTGTATTTTTAGGAAAAGTGACCAACACAAAAGTTGTAGATCTCATCGAGATCTACAACTTTCGTGTTGGTCACTTTTCCTAAAAATGCACGCACAAGACGTATTGTCACTCTGATTGAATCATGTGCGTAACTATAGCGAATTTTTGGAAATACGCCTTATACATGCATTTTTAGGAAAAGTAATCAACACTAAAGTTGTGGATCTCGACGAGATCTAAAACTTTCTTGTTGAACACTTTTCCTAAAATGCATGTACAAGGCATATTTCCAAAAGGCGCGTAATAACTCATACAAAAAGAGTGTGGATAGCCAAAACTGTAATGCGGATAAAAATGACTTTTTTTTTTTACCTTTTATATATTATTATTATGATAATAATATATAAAATAAAGGATATATAGGTCGTCGAGATTATCTCCTCGGGACAATTCCATAGTAAAATTATCAGCCAAATTCAATTCTAACTTTAGATGGTTAAGTGATATCACTTCTTTCCTTTTTTACTTCACTGGTTTGTATCACATTCTAATGAACTTATTCATTTTAAAATTAATGATATTATAAGCAGTTAAATCTATCGTAGATTTGTCATCGCATGCAATGAAATAACATATGTAGGTTTTTGTTAAACTGAAATTTCAGAAAGTAAATTCTCAAGTCATTTGAATTCCATACAACTTGTAACTAAGGCTATGAGTTCGGACTCTATAGTACTATATATAATTGTATGCTTAATGGAAGCCCATGAGATGAGAGCTCATGTAAGAAGAAAAACATAAATGGTTGTAGACTTAACATCTAATGAATCAACTATTCAATTGCATCTGAATATCCCTCTAGCACTTTAAAGAAACAAGTATAAACCAAACTATAATCAATAGTTCCGCGAATTTATTTAAATATCTTAATGAGTGCTATCCAATGTTTAATATTTTATTCGCAATCATATAAATATATAATAAACAATAATAAACATTAGCAAAACATAATTAATACATCCATATTAATTGACAACTCTATTTAAATAATAAAAAGCACTCTGAAAAAATCCTAAACTTTAAAATGGTTGCTTGCTTGTAAATTAAGGTTCTATTTGAGATAGTTGTGGCTACAAGAAAAGTAGTGGTGAGAGAACGGTGTTGATTACAGCTGTCAGAAAAGCAGTGGTAAGAAAAATAATAGCAGTAGTATAGGAGGAGGAGAATGTTGACTTGCATGAAGAGAAGCATGAAACCACTACACCATATCATGCATATACATGATAACGCTTAATTTGTAGCGGTTATGTAAACGCTACTAAAAGTTATTTATAGTAGCGTTTATAAGCGCAACTGTAGATAAATAAACGCTACTATAACATAACATACCTATAGTATCAGTTATTTTGTCGCGGTTACAAAAATGCTACCAATTTCATGCATTAACACTACAACATATATTTGGCTTTTGACCACATTTTATTTTGTAACATTTGTAAGATGTTGCTTAAACTTAGAATAGGGAACATTTTTTTAATTGTTGCAATAATGTAGTAGTTTTTGGCAACATATATAACCCAACATTCAAAAAATGTTCCCGTTTTCATTACTCGGAGCAATTTTGAAATGTTGCATTTGGTGATTCATTTTACGCAACAATTTTTAGCATGAAATAATGCGAAAAAACTCTGTTAGTTTTTTTTGAAAGCGTAAGGAATCACTATGCTTTCAAAAAGTCATGAAAACACCTTTTTTGACAAAAATCATTTTTTCTACCACTCGAAATTCAAACGCCTCGAAATTATCGATGACTGTGAGAATAGAACTTTTCCCACCGGTGCCCCAAACAAATTATCCAAAAACAAAACAAAATATTTTTTTTCTAGTAGATGATTTCGTTCACTCATAGTAAATGAGAAAACAAAATCATTATATTTCATTGAACTTTCAAATTTAAAATTTAATTTTGTAATATAATTTAGTGTACTGTAATTAATATTCTAAAATATTTTCTTGCTTCATCCACGAGCTAGCAATATACTCCGAATCCTGTTCAATTCTTATTGTATCCATATAGCTGCTGGTATAATGCCGCCATTCTACTGTATGCCTCTGAGTTCATTGTTTGCTGCTGCCATAAAATAATAATATATAAAATCACATTTTAATTTTAAACCTAAAGAAAAAAATGGAAATGTGGGAAAAAAGCATCGGGCGGGTTTCCCACCTGGGTCGGGCAGCCCATGAAAGCCGAGAACATATCAGGGAAGACTCTGCCGCCGGCCGCCTGCTGCATCCAATTAGTCGCCGGTGCATCCTGGCCGGCGGCGGCCGGAGAAGGAAGGAAGGCCGTGGGGTGGAACATCGGCGGCGGTGGCGGAGGAGGTGCCAATCCTATGTGGCCCGACAAGGTGGGGTCCATTAGGCCCAGGCCCATGCTCATGTGGGACATTCGGGCCATCTGGGCCATCATGGAGATTTGAAGCTGCTGGTGGTGGAGGGTGATCGGAAGCATCATCGGCGACATGGTGCTCATCACATGAACCTGCGCTTGCAGCAGCTTCATATACTCGATCACCTCGTCGAGCATCGACGCCTTATCCGTCTTTGGGAACTCCAGAAATTATTAATTCCAGTTAATGAATTATTGGTCGTGGAAGGGAAATTATTTTTAATTGATTATTTTTTTTGCTACCTTGCTTGAACTAGGTAGAAGTTTTTGGAGAGTCTTCATCTTCTGGTTGATCCTATCCCTTCTCTTCTGCAATATAATTCAGTCTGTAAGCTCAGAAATTTTCTGTCTTTAAAAAAAATTTATGTAAAGAATTACTGCAAAATTAAATAAATAAAAATCTTTTACAAATTATAGTTTGGGTCATTTATAATTTGGACCTTCCCTCTAAGTTTGCTAAATTGCAGGCATGCACACTCTTACTTTTGAAATTACATAAATCTCCCCTATAAGTTTACATTACATAATTAACATGCACACAAAAAAAACCCTAAAAATTTACTCCAAGAGGGTATTTTTGTGAATGAATATTATGAAATGTAAACTTACATGAGAGGTTTTTTAATTTCAAAAGTAATAGGGGTGCAATTAACCTATTATTATGGTAGCTTCCAAGGGAAATTTTGGTAATTATTCCTTTATAGTTTTAAGGTAGATTTAGATTTGAGGCATCATGCAATATCCTGAGTTAATCTAATAAAAGATAAGGATTTGATTTTAAATTAATGATATATTCGAAGCTCTTTCTAGGTCTAATTTATGCTAATTTAGCTCAACCTCGAAATCAGAACCAACCCATATATTCGAAATATAGACGAATCATATATACAGCTCAAACAAAAAAGTTGGGTTCGATTATCAGTTCTATCAGAGCCATAAATATAACTCAAAATGCTTATAAAATTTATATAGTGAAATACTATCTTCCTACATGATTTTTTACACAAATCTCATTTTCATATTTTTTTTATGTTCAACAATAAATCTATAGAATATTGTTATAAACGTAAACTTTATTGCATTATAGTGCGAAAATCAAATAGGGTTGTCTTTCCTTAACTTAATATCTATGTAATAAATATTACTCTTTCGGTTCTTAAGTCGGTTCTCGAATACCCAACTCCAAGAATCAAGAGCTGGCCCAAAAAGTCAGTTCTTGCTTTCTCTGGAACCATACCCAAACCGAGAACCATTAGAATCGCCTAAAATTGATCGGTTCCGAGTTGATTCTCAGTTCTATGGTTCATTTTGCAGACCGTGCAACAACACCAACACACGAGCATCCCCACTATTGCATGTGTTGGCAAAATAATTGACATGAATTAATGATCGGATATTATTGCTGGTGCATATTGCCCGCCCACGACAATCTCGTGCACATGTCATGTATTCCTAAAGCCTGGGGCTGAGAACTTGCTTTATGGAAATCCAACCAAAGCTTGCCCAAATAATAGGCAATCTTTTTGCTCCATCTCATTGAAAGTGATGTGGGACTTTCTCTTATTTATTATTGTCTTAACAAATAAAATCATTTCATTCTTATCTTATTGAAAGTGACTAGAAATTTTTTTCCTACTCCTCCAAATTATTTTTAGCATAAATAAATAAATTTTGTTCCATTAATTTATTTTCTTAAGAAATTAAGGAGGGCCCATTGCATGTGAGAATTATTTTTCTCTCCCTTTCACAATTAATGAAATATCACTGAGGATCTCCTCAAACCACATATAATGTGTTATGATAAGATTGAATCATCACCTTACATTTATCTCTGCCTTTTCATAAATTAAACTTTGCATGTGTCTAGATGCTTCTCAATTTGAATTTTTTTTATTTAAATGATTAAACTTTAATTTTCAAATTACTTAAAAATAACAAAATATAGCTAGATTTTATTACGAAATGTTTTTCGATTTGAAGTCGACCCCTCTACGTCCCTTTATGTTTATCTTTTATTTAACACAAAACTATTGTTACATGAACATACATTTCTTTTTAATATGCCAAGTCCTAATATAGCAATTAGTGCATTTTTTAGATTTACTAGCTCAAATTAAAATCTCACATATTTTTCATATGCATTAAAAAATTACAAATATTTTGCATAGAGGAGCAATTTTTTCAAAACTATTCATCAAATTACACATGTATGAGCTCACCTATGTTTAGAAATTTTTTTTTGAGTGTATTTGAGTTTACTTATTCCAAATATAAAGAAAATGCTAAAATGTTGTACTTTTATTTTATATAATTCCATGAGAAAATTTTAAGCACTTTTTTATTGTGTTTGAGCATATGTAGAAGCTAGCCCTGAAATGCAAATACTATTTTTTCAGGATGACTAATAAAATATTTTCTCAATGTGTTGTTGGTTGTGGGTAGTTGAGACAATCAAATACTATGGTTATTTAATGTTATGTCTTATATTTTTCTTTATTAAAAAATAAATTTGTCATATATCTAACAATAGATATGAAATTTAATAGTTTGATAACTATAGCTCACCGGTGTACATGATGGTCTCGAAAAGGCGAAGTATTCCAAAAGTGAAAGGGATGGCTTGGCTGCATGATGGGCTATGTGATGCAAAAAAATTAGTGGAGGAGATGAGTCTGAAGTTCACAGAGACTCTAATAACTTACAAGAAATATTCTGCAGAGACTAATTAGAGTTTTAACGATTCAACCCACAATATATATTATAGAGAAATTATTCGCTTTGATTCATCCCATTTTATACTAAATTGAACCGCATAGTCTTGTCATTTTATCTAGGAAGCATAGATTTGGGATATATGTTACAAGACAAGTTTCATGCAAATGAATTGGAGCAATCATCAATTGAAATTGCTTAGAAAAGAGAAAAATATTTCATTTCTCAAAGGGCATGCATGCAAGGAGGTATGATATCTTCTTCTTCTTCTTTTGCATGGAGGAGTCAACAGAAAAAGCTATTCCTATTGAGTAACATTTCAAATCGTTCAAATATGAAGGGAATTATGCTATTAGAGTATGTACTTCTAAACAATTTCAACTACGAACAACAACTTCATAGTTTATTCATGAGATCATACATATATTTTATCGGTATAATCTAACTGTTGAGCATAAACATACACTAAAAGGGTGCGCTGAAATTAATTTAGTGTACGTTTTACATGAATATCTATTGGTCAAAGGACAACATTTGTTATTAATTTTCATTCCTGAGTAGTTATTTTGAATTAATTATATATGTTTGTAAGTTAGTGAGAGTAGTGGTAGGAGTTCACTTATTTTAGCTCTTCCTATTGAATTTTTATTTAATTAATTTTTATTTCACATGTATTTCAGTTTTTTTTGTAATCTATGAAATATAATTAGCTACATTTTAAGGTAGATCTTAATCATTTGTGAAACCTAATTGAGCAAATGATATACTTTATCCCACCAATTTAAAGTGATTTCATTTTTTAAAATATCCTAAATTGAGTTTATTTATCTCATAACATTCTTTTAGAATTATTTGTCTTACTATATACAAAAGAAAATATTCAATGGTGAAATATTCAACTTTTTATTTTTATCATTTCTTTATTATAACTTTTACTATTATTTAATGGGCTAAATTTGTGTATTTTCTAGGGTATTTCAAAAAATATTTGGGTTCGTACATTCACTTTTTATTAAGTTTTGTATTAGGTGAAATAAAAATTTTCACACGAACACGAACTACAGGCGCTTTGTCGTTATGTGGGTATAAGAAAACCCATGCACGACTACTTGTTTGTATAAATGGAGATAATGGAAGCCTTTGCAACAACAAAATATTGACCAAATTTTCTTGTTCATTTTATGAAGTGTGATCATTCACACAATGCAAATAGAATTCCATCAAGTAAAAATACTAATTCTTTAATTTAAATAAAGTCCTTTTTTTTTAAATAATAGGTACCATTTGCTATTTTTCAGAAAAAAATTATTCTTATTTTACAAAATAAAATAAAATTAAAAAGTTTTAATAATGTAAACATTATAACTTAAGAATTAATCTCACATATTCAGTAATGCAATTCAATAACTATATATAGCTCCGTTTGGGTGTGATGGTGGCGGTCGTGTACGCAGTGTGGCAGTGGTTATGAACCGTCGTTCGTGACCGCCCGACCTCACCTAAGGAACTTCATCCACTTTTATGTTCAAAACTAGTTTTTTTATTGATGACGCGCGGTCATATATATATAATCATTGTCATGATGACGAACATACATTTTATAATTGTGACATTTTTGTCCAAATTCTCCGGAGCAAAAACGCCGTGCCGAACGGAGTCTATATATATAAACACAAAAATAAATGTTAAATTTAGATAATATATTTTTTAAAATTCAATAAATCAGAAATTATCTCAACATTATATATACTTACACGTTCATAGTGATTGTGAACTGCTGCCACTCGGCTTCTCTTCCTGGACATGGAAGTCATTCCTATTTCTCCCAATGCCTCCTGCTTTAATCCACAAAAAGAAAAAAAAAATTTAAAATAATAAAAAATAATAAATATTAAGAAGAAGTGATTAATTCATCATATGCTTTCTGCTTATTAATAATTTACTTAATAACCATTTAATTACATTCTTAAACATCTGCATAAAAGCATGTCTAATTTAATTTTTAAATAAGAACTATAATTATATTCCATATCAATAATACAAAAAAATTTAAAAATGACAAAAATATATAAAATAGAAGTTACACAAAAAACTATTCTTCCCTCACATAATAGATATATTTTTTTTTATATAATTGTCAGTCATTGCTTGATGTCCCATAGTGTGTGGTGAAAATAATTGTCACACAGTATAAAATAAATAAAACAATAAGAATAAATTAATATAATACAATATTTAATGAATATAAAAAGTGTGAGAATATATATATATATATATATATAATCAATTAGAGAAGTAAAATGAGAAATAAAGTATCATGTGATAGAAAATTATATTGTTGTCGCTGTCACTATGCAGAGAGAGCAGCTAAGACAATTAAAATTTTGTCGGCCGGGGGCATCTTCCCGTTATGCAAGCTATCCATTAAGAGTGATTTAACGGCGACTCCATCAAATATATCATTGTCTTCTAATGATTCAACAAGTATTAATATATGATTTTAAACTAAAATAGAAAAATAAAATTAAATAAACTTTTAAAATTCACAAATATTTTCAAATTGAATTAGATTGTCTGTTGATGATTGAAGGTGTTTACCCCACCATGTACTTTGTATGAGTGTGGTAGTCATTTGTTGGAGAACTTATATAATTTATTTTACTAATAATTAAATAATCTTAATAAAATTAATATTAAGGATGAGAGACACAATGAACTTGGAGCTAATAAGAGTGGCAGGGTGTTCACAACCCGAATCACATAATTCTTCAAACGAATTCAAATTTGTCGTAGAATGCGCGCATAAATTTGAATTCGTTCGAATATTTGAATTCATATTTGAATTTGAATTCTTGAAATATTGAATTCGGACTTGGATTTGAATTCTAATTCGCTTCCAATAAAGAATAAAATAGACTTAAATGAAATGACCACGCTCATCTTTATATATAATATAGATATTGTTATTATTCGTGAATCTTGTTAATAGAGATAATTAATATTATTCGGAATATTCATATTTGAATATTACTGGATTCTAAATTTAAATTCAAATTCGAAAAATACAATTTTTGATCCAACTTTCGTAAAAAAAAATCTAAATTATTTACAAATTATTTGGTTTACGAAAGTGCACTTAAGATTACGGTAATTTATGAATAGAATTATTATAAAAAAAAAATACTAAAAGATTAAAAAAGGTTGCCTGAGATCGCAGACAATGGCCAACGGAATCGTGGTCGTCAACTCCCAACGACCTCGTCCCAACGAAGCTCCTGTTCTCCGTCTCCGTCTCCGCCGACCCTCCGCCCTCCGCCTGATTCTCCGCCGACGGCGGCGAGCCCGAATGCGTCTCTGAAAACCCAATCTCCTCGGTTTCCCCCCGCCGCCAGCTCACACGTGTTCACCGTCACCAGCGTGCTCTCCTTGTTCCCCACCGCTGCGGCGAACGTCGTCGGCGCCGCGCTGCCCTGGCTCACGCAGTTCTTCCCCGCGGCTTGGTCGGAGCACGGCACCAGCGCGTCGACGGGCCCCTCGTCGTGGGCCCCTCCGAGCCAGTAAAGGAGGTCGGGGCTCGAAGACGAGCCGCGAGCCTGGTCGACGATGCACTCCAATGTGCCGCCGGCGGCCGCTGCAGAGGCGGCGGAAGATGGGGAAGGGTAGCGGAGTGTTTTCTTGCTGATGCGCTGGGGGTGGCGGAGGCCAAGCATGGCCAGATTGCCATCCTTCCAAGTCAGCTCCGCCACCTCATAATCGGTGAACACGGCCGTGCCGGCGGCGGCGGCGGAAGGGAGGGGGATCTTATGTTTAAGAAGAAGAGGTGGAGTGGGTTGTGCTATGGGTGGAGAGTCGTCTTCAAGATCCCACCTTGGAACGCACTGGTGACTCATCCTCTTTGCGGCCGGCTTTTTTTCTGATTCGGGCTCGAACTAGCTGTGACGTGCTAAGACTATATATAGCACGGTACCCCTCGTGCACGCGGAGATATTTGATAGGGGCGGCGATATTAGGCGGGAGCGGCCCATATTTACATAAACCGTAGTTTAAAGTTCAACAAAAAATATATGGTGGGATGGTTTGTTATCTTTGTTTGTCTTAGTGGAAGTCTGAATTCAATTCTCAAAGTACCATTGACATTTTTTTGTGAGATTAAAAATCAGGTCATATGACTCTCATTTTAATAAATTTTAGGATAAAATGGTAATTTCACGTTGCAGTGTACCTTATATCTTAATATAACCATAAACCCATCATAATAGGTATAAGAGCTCACGTGGGTAATCGAACGATTAAGTTTGATTTCAGTTAAATTGAATAATTGTAATTGATTTAATGGTAAACGGTTACATATGCATATATGTGTTGTACACCCGTAAAGGCCTTAGGACGCGTCTAGAGAAAGCCCCGCAAAAGAGAGGTGGGGTCAACGGTCAAAGAGCGCACAAGCCACGGGTATGTACGCTACCCGCGCGCACGAAAGCGCGCGGGCTGTACCCCCCGCCGCGAGGGAGCGACCCGATCGCACCCCGACCGCACCGCCCTTGGGGGTACGGCCCGACCGCACCCCCCAAGGGGGCGCGGACGGCCGAGTCGCACCCCCAGGGGGGTGCGGCCCAGCCGCACCCCCCCCCCCAAGGGGGTGCGGCCCAGCCGCACCCCCCAAGGGGGTGCGACCCAGCCGCACCCCTTGGGGGGTGCGGCCCCGGTCGCACCCCCCTTGGGGTGCGGCCAAGCCGCACCCCCCTTTTTTGGGGGGTGTGCGGTCGTGCCCACCCCCCTTGGGGTGCGGTCCGGCGCCCTTGTCCTCGCCGAAGGTCCCGATCGTTCTTTAGGGGGCGACCCCCCGATTCGCCGTCCGCCCGAGGTACCCCCACGGTTCGTTACGCACCTAGAACGCTTCAGCGCTAGCGCGCGCTCAGAACGTTTCTAAGCGCAGTCAGGAAGACTTCTCACTTTTTGTCTTTCCGGCTTCTCACTTTTTGTCTTTCAGGCTTCTCACTTTTCAGAAACGGCCAGTCGCCTTTTTCACCTCCAACGGAACTGCCCGAACTGCCCAAGCCGCCCAAACTGCCCGAAGGGCAAGGTGGTCATTTACAAAAAACGGCGATCCGTGTGCCCCAAATCGGAAAATATGATTCGTCCACTAAACATTTATGGAAACTGCCAACGGCAAAATTACCGGACTGCCCCCGGCTAAAGCTATAAAAGGAGCCACAGGGCTTCATTTGAATGGACCTTGACTTCTGGACCCGGGAGAGCTCCTTGCAGACTTTCGCGGAATTCTCCTTCGCCGCTTGAAGATCTCCTCTGTGGACTTGAAGATCTTCATCATCCCGAAAAGGCGACCAACCTTCTCACTTTCGTTCTCCAGCATTCCCAGAAGGAAAAGACGACTAGTCTTCTCACTTTTGTTCTCGGAAGGAAAAGGCGACTAGCCTTCTCACTTTGGTTCTCAGAAGGGAAAAAGACTTAGTTTTTCCGAGAGGTGTCCTGTCACCCTCGGAGTCCTCTCTCTCTCTCTCTCCATCATTGTAACGAGCAGCGGCCTGTCGCGCTAGAGTTCTAGCGTCCAAATTGTAACCCCCCAGAAGATAGTGAAGTTTGGTCGACACAGCTCCGGCCGCGTGGTTTTTTACCCTTTCCGGGTTTTCCACGTTAAAAAGTCCCAGCGTACTTGACAAATCTCTAATTGACTGTTTGCGCGCTTAGTTCGCTCACGAGCTAAGGTGGTTCAAGTGGACCGGTCTACCAAGAGCCCTAAGCGTTCCGCAACAATATGTATACATATACATATACATACATATATATATATATATATCATTAGGTAACAACATCTCATGTACTGTTAAATCAATCTTATTGTTATATTATGTTTTTGTTCCCTTGGTTTTTCTCTTAAAACAACAGATTATTTGAAAATATTCATTCATGTTATTTAGAGAAATCAGGTGGAGGCAATACTGAGATTTTTATACTTGACAGGATTGTTGATCTGCTTGCTTTTGTTTTCCATTGCAGTACTTATAGATATATGTTTCTATATATGAATATGAGCATCTTCGCACGGGCTACCGCCCGTGCTAGATGCTCTCCGCATCAACAGTACCCCAGCAACGACGGTACCTCAGCCTAAATTCGCCCCCTCTAAGACGCTTGGACAATTGACAGTGCATGGGTAGCCCACATGCCCCGCGTGGCAGTACCCCCGCCTCGACAGTGTCCCTGCACGACGGCGCTCCCTCCGCTCGCGAACCCCCGTGCGCACGACAAAATGGGGACTGGGGAGAGCACCGGGAACAGAGGTTTGCGAGCTGAGGGAGCGCCGTCGCGCCGGGACACTGTCGAGGTGGGGGTACTGCCACGCGGGGCATGGGGGCTACCCATGCACTGTCAATTGACCAATCGTCTGAGAGCGGGTGAATTTAGGCAGAGGTACCGTCGTTGCTGGGGAACTGTCAATGCGGAGAGCATCGAGCACGGGCGGTAGCCCGTGCGAAGATGCTCGTATGTATATATATATATATATATATATATATATATATATATATATATATATATATATATATATATATATGTGTGTGTGTGTGTGTGTGTCTATATATATATATATATATATATGTGTGTGTGTGTGTGTGTGTGTGTGTGTACATGTATGTATATATATGTATATATATGTGTGTATATATATATGTGTGTATATATATATGTGTGTGTGTGAAAATATATATGTGTATATATATGTATATATATGTGTATATATATATGTATATATATGTGTATAAATAATCTATACTATTCTAAAAAGAATAAATATGGTGGTCAGCGAATAGCGTGAGATCATAAATCCCCAAAAAATTTGGACCGTCCAGATATGGCATCATAGTTCCGGAACTGCTCAATTTAGGCTGCAAATAGCCAAAACTTAAATGCAATGGTCTGCGAATAGCCAATACTTCAATTCCAAGAATCAGAAACCCGATCAATGCCCGATCACAGCCTTGCCCCCCCCCCCCCCCCCCCCCCCCCCCCCCGCTGGCAGAGGCTGCCGGACCCCGGCGAATATAATACATAATATATATATTATATATATAATAAAATATACATATACATAAATTAAAAACCTACAAGAATACATATATATTATACATAAATTAATATACATAAATTAAATATACAGAAATTAAAAACCTACAGAATACATATACATTTACATAAATTAAATATACATATATATTATAATATATTATAAAAAATTACAATAAATTATAATATATTATAAACTACAGAATTTTTAAAAAATTAAAAAATTAAAAACCTAATTTTTAAATTTTTAAATTTCAAAAATGAAAAAACATTAAACATAACTGGGAGCCCGTCGAGGGCGGGCGGAGAACTGTCGCACTTGGCAGTAGGGGCGGATCCCGTCGTCGGAAAGATAGATATGGCACCGGGTACGATTGCGCCGATAGTACTGTCGCGACGGGTGCAACGGCCGGCGGGCCGTGCCGTTCGACTCGTATATTATAAAGAGATATTAATTTTGGTCGTGACAATGTAAATAGACTACCTAATGAGGATATTGGGATAATCTCCACCGTTTGATCTCAAATCAAACAATCAAAATGACTTGCGAACATTCATTTGGACTAAATCCTTCTCCCTCCCTCCCACCAAAATCCTGAGCCCTGACTAAAACCGGAGAGAAAGAGAGGAGAGAGGGGGGAGAGTGTGGCGGAGAGGGAGAGAGAAAAAAATAATCTTTTAAAGTATAAACGTATATTTTTTTACAAAATAAATATTGTAATATTGATGTATATATTTTTTTGGTCATTTCGAGTACTCATAATGTATATGTTGCGAGCGCAGCCAGCAGACGCATCGAGAACGTACAGGCGAAGCCCGTGCGGAGGCGGGCAAAGCCCACCTGGATACGGCCGAAGGCTGCCCGACAGCAACGCGTCGGGGGCGGGCGAAGCACGCCTTCGCCTGCCGAGTACCGTCGCGCTTGGTTGTAGGGGCGGAGCCCCGTGTTGGGCACTCGTGTATATATATATAATTAAATGGGAAAAGTTATGTTTAGCGAAACGATCACAAAATTCAAATATAACATTAATATTTTAGTTTAATGGCTTAACATATATTATAATATATTTCAAAATAAAAATAAAAATGCAATGTTGATTCAAGTAATTACACCGTATCCATAAATTAAAATTAATAATAGAAATCTATAAAATCAAAAAAGTTTTTAGTATAGCTCTTATACCTACTATGATTGGCTGTGATTAGGCATATCAACATTATTTTGAGTAAGACTGGCATTAGCAATGTCAGTGGTATTTTTGAGGAACTATCATTAAACTCTTTAACTTTACTAAAGTTGATTTGATATGCATGATAATATTGTACAACCGTCATATTTGTCGAGCTGGTGTGATTCGACGCAGATGAGATCGCAATAGTGAAGATGGCCATGACTGACGAATCGACCTATTGGAGGCGCCCGAAGCCACCCAAGGCAAAAGGAGGGCCTAGGGGAGGAAAGAAAGGAGTAGTAGGGCGAGTGGGGGAAGCTGCCCCACTCACCCCCTCCTTGCTGGCGAGTGGGGGAAGCCCCCCACTCGCCCGCACAGCGCCCCCACTCGCCCCCCCTCCCTTGTGGGCGAGTGGGGGCAGCGCCCCCGGTGAAGCCCCCCACTCCCCCCCCCCCCCCCCCCCCCCCCCCCCCCCCCCACTCTTGCAGGTGAGCGGGGGCAGCGGCCCCACTCGCCCCTTCTTGTGGGCGAGTGGGGGCAGCGCCCCCCACTCGCCCCTCCTTGCGGGCGAGTGGGGGAAGCATCCCCCACTCGCCAGCGAGTGGGGGAAGCCCTCACTCGCCCCTCCCTCCTCTTGCGGGTGAGTGGAGGTAGCACCCCCACTCACCCCTATCTCTAGTTTTGAGGGGTGCGAGTAGTGTTTTCAAGTGGCTATCCGCAGCCCGATTTCAAGAAGTCTATAAATAGACTTTTATGGGCACCTTGAGAGACACCCCTCAAGTATTCCTCTCTCCCTCGCATGTTACTTGTTAGCAAGCACCCCTGCCCTCTGTCCATCTAGTTGGCAGTGAGGTCTTCGTAGTGCTCTCCAGGGTGCCTAGGCTCAGTAATGGCTTGGGAGGGGAAGCTCTCTTTGATCTTCCGGGTTTGTGGTGGGACCTCCTTGCTGCAGCTTAAGGGGTCTGTTCAAGTCTTCAGGTCTTCGTAGGTGCAAGGTCCTTCGTCTCTTAGCAATCGGTCACGTGTTCTGGCTCAGGTGAAGTAAGGGTTAGTTGCATACCCGTTGTGAATGTCAAAATTAGTTCTCTGGTTTCAATATTCTGGTGCGGTGAGCGTGGAAGCAGCTAGTTCAAAAAAATCTGAGTAAGTTACATGACTGGAAGCGATGAGCTGGGGAACTCGCCCCCTACCAACGAGTACGTGAAGAAGGGTGACTTCTAAGAGTTCAGGAAGTCGATCCTGAAAATCTTGTGGGTCGCACTCCCCCTCAGGGCGAGTGCTCGACACCACCAACACCCGTGCTCACCTCATTGCCCTTGATGGATACAGAGCAAGCACGTCGGCAAGGGAAGGGGCCAGCCTCGGAGGAAGGCTTGAGCCTCCAAGTGCGAGTGCTCTTCAACAACTCGCCTGGGACCAGCTGCCCCAGTGAGGAGGTAGGGAGAATGCCTCCGTCTCACCAGGGAGGATGGGAGAATCCCTTCTGCGAGCTGATTACCTGCGCTCCCGTTCCAGACAGGTTCAGTGAACCTGCCATGTCTTACTATACTGGCAAGGATGACCCTCTACAGCATCTCCAGTGGTTTGAAGACATGGTCTCGATCAGACAGATGACAGACGTCTCCAAGGTCAGGCTCTTCGCCATCACTTTCAAGGGAGAGGCAAAAGACTAGTTCCACCATCTCCCATCAGGTACCATCTACAGATTCAAGGACCTGCGACGGAGATTCTTACTGAGGTTCTTCACCTCGAAGAAGAGGAGGAAGGGGGCGGAGGCCCTATTCTTGATTCGATAGAAATAGGGGAGACGCTGGGAAGCTACGCGGATCGGTTTCAAGAACAAGTCCTCCACCTCCAAGCTGACCAGAGAAGCAGGAGGGACCAGGAGAAAGAGAAGGAATAAGAGGGCAGAGTAAGTGGAGAAGGTGTGGAAGAGATGGCCGAGAAGCATGTGGTCAAGTAGGCGCGAGAAGGCGCGTTGTAATAGATATATAACCTACCTATGATGGATGAAAAGGGTTTAGAATCAGCACCTTAGGTAAGACCCCGACTAGAGACCGCTGACCGGGCTTAGTGATGCCGACAGCTGGGAGGCTCATCGGGTCGGCTCATCGCGGTCAAGGCTTTGAGAGGGGAAACCGGTCTAGGGATGTGTTGAGTTCCTCCACCTCCGGGTGAGCTGAGCTCCCAGAAAGTGTTGAAGTTCTCCACCTCCAGTTGGTCTGGGGATGTGTTGAGTTCCTCCGCCTCCGGGTGAGCTGAGCTCCCAGGAAGTGTTGAAGTTCTCCACCTCCAGTTGATCTGGGGATGTGTTGAGTTCCTCTGCATATGGGTGAGCTGAGCTCCCAGGAAGTGTTGAAGTTCTCCAACTCCAGTTGGTTTGGGGATGTGTTGATTTTCTCCGCCTCCGGGTGAGCTGATCTCCCAAGAAGTGTTGAAGTTCTCCACCTCCAGTTGGTCTGGGGATGTGTTGAGTTCCTCCGCCTTCTGGTGAGCTGAGCTCCCAGGAAGTGTTGATGTTCTCCAACTCTAGTTGGTCTGGAGAGGTGTTGAGTTCCCTCTTCTCAGGTTGAGTTCGGCTCGACTAGAGGTGTTGAGTTCCCTCCATCTCAGGTTGAGTTCGGCTCGACTAGAGGTGTTGAGTTCCCTCCATCTCAGGTTGAGTTCGGCTCCACTAGAGGTGTTGAGTTCCCTCCATCTCAGGTTGAGTTCGGCTCGACTAAAGGTGTTGAGTTCCATCCATCTCAGGTTGAGTTCTGCTCGACTAGAGGTGTTGAGTTCCCTCCATCTCAGGTTGAGTTCGACTCGACTAAAGGTGTTGAGTTCCCTCCATCTCCGTCTCCGCCGACCCACCTCCCTCCGCCTGATCCTCCGCCGACGGCGGCGAGCCCGAAGGCGTCCCCGAAAACACAATCTCCCCGGATTCCCCCGCCGTCAGCTCACACGTGTCCACTGTCACCAATGTGCTCTCCTTGTTCCCCACCGCTGCGGCGAACATCGTCGGCGCCGAGCTGCCCTGGATCACGCAGTTCCTCCCCGCTGTAACATCCCAACTTTAAAATAGGGTCTAGCCGGTTCGGTTGAACCCTTGGAAGAGCTTAGGCTGGGTCATAGGACAACTACGACTCGACCTTCACCACCTAATGGTGGTCATTTGGAGAAATAACTGTTTTGGGTAGCAGTGTGCTTCGCCGCAACGTCAAAATTATTTATTGAGCATACGTGCTCCGAATTGAATTCTGTCAGTTGCGTTAGACTCGAATAGTTGATACGAGTGCAACGGAACTCGTTTCGTTTCGATCCGAGGTCATATGTAGAATATGACTATTTTGAGTATCGTAGCGCGTCACGACGACGCGATTTATGAATATGGAGCATACGTGCTCCGAATCGACTTCCGACAGTTGCGTTACACTCGTATAGTTGATACGAGTGCAAAGGAACTCGTTTCGTTTCGATCCGAGGTCATATGTAGAATATGAATACTTTGAGTATCGTAGCGCGTCACGACGATGCAATTTTAGAATATGGAGCATACGTGCTCCGAATCGAATTCTGGCAGTTGCGTTAGACTCGTATGGTCGATACGAGTGCAACATGCTCGTTTCGTTCCAATCCGAGGTCGTTTGGAGAAAACGACTATTTTGAGTAATATCGAGCGCCGCAACAACGCCATTTTCAAATCTTAAGCAAACGGGCTCCGAATTAATCCAAGTTACTCTCATCAGATTCGTATGATCAATACGAGCGCAACGCATTTCATTTCGTTCAAATTCGATGAGATTTGAGAAAATTAGCCGAAATAATCTATTTTGAGCTGCGTACTGATTTAAGTGAATAATTATGAGCAAACGGACCCGGAATCAACTTCGAATGAGTTCGTTAGCTCGTATGGTTGACACAAACACAGCGACGCCCTCTGCTCATTTTTTCTGCGCTTATCTTGAGAGTTATTAACACATAATATATATATATATATATATATATATGTATATAAAGATATGTGTATATATGAGTAATTTTAGGCAGAGAACTAGTTCTCTGAGATTAGGGAGAGAACCAGGGATCGGACGGCCAGGAATTTTCGTAATCTGATATAAGCTCTGTTCCGCTTTCCAAGGCCCGCTATCGTACTGTTCCGCTTTCCTCCTCCGCTGCAGCCGTCCAGATCTCTCCCCCTGTTCCACTTTCCTCCTGTTCCGCCGTCGACACTGCCGCCGTCCACATCTCTCCTGCTCCGTCGCCGTCCACATCTCTCCTGCTCCGCCGCCGTCCAGATCTCGCCTTCCTGCTCCGCCGCCGTCCAGATCTCGCCTTCCTGCTCCGCCGCCGTCCAGATCTCGTCGTCCAGCTCTGCTCCGCCACCGTCCACATCTCTCCTGACAAACAATGTTTCTTGCATTGAAAAAGTATAGCCATACTTGTCATTGCAAAAAAATTTTCATTGATTTTTTATTGGTGTTAAAAATGCAAATAATGTTTGGGCACATGCGCCACACCCCTAATTCATGGTTTCTAATTAAAACCCATGAATCCTATGAACTCTAGTTCACAGGGGAGGCTGTTTTACCATTGCTAGAAGCCCATCTTAAATGAAAATAAAAGATCTTTTCATGAATTTAACATGCTGCCTTTGTTGGTGATAGCAGCCAAAGTACTGAGAACTATCCCATGTCTCATCCTGATGCTATTTATAAGGGTGTGCCAAAGGTTGATTCAAAATTAATACCCACCATTGGTATGACCTTTAAGTCATTGGATGAGTGTGAAAGCTTCTATGGAAAATATGCATGTGCTGCTGGATTTGATTTTGCGAGAAAGACGAAAAAATCTCAAAATGTGAAGGGCACTGATGAAAGAGTGGTGACCCAAAGGATCTTGGTATGCTACAAGTTCGGCAAGTGGGAAGATAGATCGACATCTAGAAAATGTGGCACGACAAAGACTAATTGCAAGGCTATGGTGCGATTTAAGTTGGATATGGCTGCAAGACAGTATATTGTGGGAACATTTGTGGAAGAACATAACCATGAGATGTGCACCCCAAGCAGGAGACATTTTCTTAGAAATCGCCGGAATATATGTGAAGCCAGGCAAAGTCTCTTTAAGGATCACCAGTCAGTGAACATTCGTATTTCACAAACAATGGGAATCCTGCGGAATGAGAGTGGAGGACATAACAATATTGGTTTCATAAAGAGAGATGCTTGGAATTTGAAGAGTAAAATGAGGGAGGAGGTTAGAGGGCACGATGTAAAGTTGTTGTTAGAAATTTGGAAAGGAAATCAAAAGAAGAGTCCAGATTTTTTTTACAGGATTCTATGTGATGCCGATGGCAAGTTGACACATTGTTTTTGGATGGATGTGTAGTCCAGATTACAGTGCAAAAACTTTGGGGATGTGTTAGCATTTGATACAACTTATAACACTAACAAGTATTCTCTGGTTTTTGCACCATTTTCTGGAATAGACAACCATTTCAACACAGTGATTCTCGGAGGTGGCTTTATAAAGGATGAAACCATCGACTCATTTATATGGTTGTTTGAGACTTGGGTCGAAGGAAGTGGTAGAGTTCCCAGTACAATTATAACAGATCAAGATCCTGCAATGAGAGTTGCTATCAAACAAGTTTTCCCCTTTGCTCGCCATAGGTTTTGTATTTGGCACATAACCAAAAAGTTGACTGAGAAGTTGGGAGGGATAGAAAATAAAATTGAAGTCATTGAGAAAATAACAAGTTGCATTTGGAATACTGAGACTGATGAGGAGTTTTGCACAACTTGGGCAAGCATTATAACAGAACATCACCTCAACGACAATGGTTGGTTGGGCAGCATGTATGAAATGAGAAATGATTGGATCCCTCTTTATTTAAAGACTTGTTTCTTTGCTGGGATGCATAGTAGCCAAAGGAGTGAAAGCTTGAACAGTTTTTTAAAAAAATACTCCACTGAAAAAAATACTTTGATGGACTTTTATGCAAGGTTCACTAATGGACTTGAAGAGCAGCGACAGGATGCATTGGAGGACGAGCATCGAACCATTAATAATCAACCTAAGCTCAAAACTGCATGGTCCTTGGAGAAACAAATGTCTCAAATTTACACCAAAAAGCTATTTTATAAGTTTCAAGATGAAGTTGTATCAAGCTTGATGCATAATGTCTTCGTTGGTGGTGAAGACGAGGATGGGAAGATATATCTCATCCAAGAATTAGGAAAAGAAAGCAAAAAAAGGTTGTCATTTGCAATGAAACAAATATGGTGAAGTGCCCATGTAGGCTTTTGGAGTTCCTTGGCATCCCATGCAGGCATTTGTTAGCTATGCTGAAGGTTCTCAATCACACGATTCTACCAGCCGAGTATATTTTGCACCGTTGGACAAGGAGTGCCACAGTCAGGGTGAAAAATGTGGATGATGGTTGTGTTGGAAGCACAAAAAGGTCTGAGTTAAGTTATGTAGCCAACCAATTAATTGATGAAGCACTTGGTGGAAATGAGAAATTCTCATTCGCCTTGAGCACTTTACGTGATGCTTTGGAGGTAATGCAAAAGATGAAAGCAGTAAAAGGTAAGGATAAAGTCATGGATGAAGAAACAACTACAGAAATTGATGGAATTTCACAAGTTTCCTCAAATGTGGGAAAAAGGGTGGCCTCTACTGAGCTGTGTATCAAGGAACCTGATGTAGCAAGACCCAAGGGGAGTGGGAAGCGTTTGAAGTCAATGTTGGAGAAGCAAGTCGCAAAAGCTAGGATTTGTAATTCATGCAAGCAACGTGGAGTCAACCACGATAAAAGAAACTGCCCTCTGCTCTAGCCATCAGAGTGAACAATTTCAGTTCCTTAAAAAAACTCATCATTTTGTGCACGACGACAATTATTGATAAAAGAAACTGCCCTCTGCTTTAATGTTATTTCACAGTTGGTTTAGGATGAACATTTTGTTAAAAATCTTATGCAATTTTTTTTCTGGATGGCGACAATTTTGTCATTCGAATATGTATCACAATGGTGAATGCAATTTTGTTGACCAGAGAAAGGTTGCTGCTGTTTTTTGTCTTCCAAATGTGCGCTTAGGTCATCATCCCCCACTTAAGTCACACAGGTTGCGACTCCGTGGGGCTGTAAGCCACATTAATGCTTCCTTTCTCAACTTGCAGGAGAGAACTGGACGGTAGCGGCGTCGACGGCGGATGAGTGGGATAGAAGTGGACGGCGGCGGAAGCGTCGACGGCGAAGGATCAGGATAGATCTGGACGGCGGCAGCGTTGTGGACGGCGGCACCGGCGTCGACGGCGGCAACGACGTCGACGGCGGAGGAGCGGGAGAGATGTGGGCGGCGACTTCTGGAGGGAGAAGGAAAGCAGGCGTCGACGGCGGAACACGAGGAAAGCGGAACACTTCTATATCGTGATTTTTAAAATACGAAAATTCCTGGCCGTCCGATCCCTGGTTCTCTCCCTAATCTCAGAGAACTAGTTCTCTCCCTAAAATTACTCTATATATATATGTATATATATACATACATATATATATATAAACACAGGAAACCAGCCGGGGGAAGCCGATAGATTGCTGGGATGAAAACCACGGGCGAAAACAGGGGGCGGAAAACCAGGGGCGAAAACCAAGGGCGAGCTCGCTGGGGGCATCAGATTGGCCAGTCATGGCTACAAAATGGGCGGGTCACCTCCTCTTCAGGAAGCTCTATGGCAAGGTCTCCCCTCCCCACCTCTCCCTCCTCCTACATCCTCTGCTCATGACAGGAAATTAGTCGCTTGTTCTGCGTCCTCTCTTACTTCTTAATCAGGCGAAGTGTAGAGTAGTGGAGTCGAACTACTCCAAATCGAATGGAGGTTGAATCACTCTCTCTCTCTCTCTCTCTCTCTCTCTCTCTCTCTCTCCATGGCAAGAAGGTGAACTAAGACTCTTCCTCCTCTTCCCCTCCACCACCTTCTTCTCGCTTAACTGATCCTTGGCCGATCAAGGTATTCTGCCCTGGTTTTCTCAAGTTTTTTGCATCAAGATCTGGGCTCATCTTTTGATTTAACTGGCTATTTCCTGCTTAATCATGTGTCTAATATTACAAATTTCACTCTAGATGCTTATGCTTGGTTCAGATCGGTTAAATCTGGAATCGTATACTTGATCTTTTTATACAAACCTGGATTCTTTTAGGCTTGATTTTTGCTAAAAATCTGGAATCGTAAACTTGATTTTTGTTAAAAAAAAACCTGGTATTCATGTAGGCTGGATTTCTTTTGCTAAGATCTGGATTCAAATCGCCGGCTAGTTCTTGCTTCAATTCGCCGGCTAGTTCTTACTTCAATTCGTGGAAAAATCTGGAATTCTTTTAGGCTTGATTTTTGCTAAAAATCTGGAATCGTAAACTTGATTTTTGTTAAAAAACCTGGTATTCATGTAGGCTGGATTTCTTTTGCTAAGATCTGGATTCAAATCGCCGGCTAGTTCTTGCTTCAATTCGCCGGCTAATTCTTGATTCATTTCGTGTAAAAATCTGGAATTCTTTTAGGCTTGATTTTTGCTAAAAATCTGGAATCGTAAACTTGATTTTTGTTAAAAAACCTGGTATTCATGTAGGCTGGATTTCTTTTGCTAATTAAGATCTGGATTCAAATCGCCGGCTAGTTCTTGCTTCAATTCGCCGGCTAATTCTTGATTCATTTCGTGTAAAAATCTGGAATTCTTTTAGGCTTGATTTAAATGGTTGGTTCATTCGTGTGTGGATAATCCTGCTGTTATCCTTGCTTCCTTTGTTTATTTGGGGGCTGCCTCTCATCTTTGTTAATTTGGAGGGTTCTTGGTTGTGAGGAGATTTATATTTCATCGTGCCTTGCTTTATTAATGTCTGGTATTTAAGTAACGTCAATCTAAGAGGCGATGAAGCTTTTAAAGCCAAGTCTGAGATCAGGCTAATGAAATTTACTCTATTTTGGGCTTGATTTATGTATTGAATTGACAATTTCCTCCCCTTGTGAATGTTCTGTCAAAATGGGGATAGCGGCTAGCTTCATCTTCGTATCAGCCTTGGGAAAATTCCTAACTTAACTCATGAGTTGTAAGGCGGTTAGGTTATGGCAAGAAGGTTGACTCTCTCTCTCTCTCCCTCTCTTCCCCTGTTTATACAAGTTTCAATTCATACACTTATATGTATGTTTACACATAGGAGGGTCTATCTTAGGGCTTCACTTGAGAGGTTGGGAAGTTTACTCCGGATAGCTGTTATGCCTCCTTTCCCTCCCATGTTGTCAAGATCAAATTTATCTATATTATCATTCATTGATCTTATATGAAGATAGAGTTAAGGGTTGAAACTCTATAGTGCAATTGGTTCAATTTTGCCGAAATCAGCAAAGGAAACCCGAAGTTAGATTTCTGCTCAAATTTCAAAACGGAAATGTGTCTTGCAAGATATGATCAAATATTATTGATCCCACTGAAAGAATTCGTAAAGTGGTGAATGAATGGAATAACTATGGGAGTTGATCACCCATAGTTTATTATAATATACATTGTCTGTATTCGTCTCGATTCCATGCTCTCATATTATCTACTACTTCTTGTGCCTACAAATAAACATAGAGTTTTCAAGGGACTTGGGCTTGATCGATCGCCAAGCACCGAAATGATCGACGAAAGTCTACATGAATCCAATTGTGCCTTATGTGGGCATCTTGGGTTTGATTGTCAGCCGGATTAAAATAATGGTATCTTCTCGGATGAAGATACGGTAAGCTTATAAAGAGTTTATTTTCTCTCCTTCTACTGAGCTCTCGGGTGGATATATTGCTGATCTTAAAGAGTGTTCTCTTTTCTTCTCTTATGAAAATAGTTGCCTTCGAGAAATTATTCCTACAGGAATGAAACATTGCCTTCGGGTAATAATTCCTACGGGAATGAAATGTTGCCTTCGAGAAATAATTCCTACGGGAATGAAATGTTGCTTTCAAGAAATAATTCCTACGGGAATGAAATGTTGCCTTCGAGAAATAATTCCTACGGGAATTAAATGTGCCTTCCGAAAATGTGCCTCGGGAGAATGGAGGATGGCCGATGAGTTTTACTCTAAGGCAGCCCGCACGACGGATGGTCTGGGAGGGCAACCCGTGCGAAACTCATAGAACTACGTGGGGATGTGGTAGAGATATGTGAATTATTTATACAGGTCATGAGTTTGAGGTTTCTGTGATGATTAACCTTCCGCTTTAATACTACGTCTTCCGCTAAGTGTTATAATATGCACTCTTTGATGAAATCTTCCGCTAGAATACTGCTTTCCTACTCTGATGGTGTGTAGTGACTTTCGTTTAACACCACCCCAATGCGTGACCTTGGAGCGTTCAAGGAAGGGGGTTGAAGAAGCTAGTACCTTCACCCTTCGTGATCGCTCCGGAGTCGTGCAAGAAGGGTGGTGTGCGATAAGATCCCCCGGTCGGACCGTCGATCTGGAGGGGGGGTGTCTTACACCCGCGGCTTGGTCGGAGCACGACACCAGCGCGTCGACGGGACCCTCGTCGTGGGCCCCTCCGAGCCAGTAAAAGAGGTCGGGGCTCGAAGATGAGCCACAAGCCTAGTCGACGATGCACTCCAATGTGCCGTCGGCGACCTCTACAGAGGCGGCGGAAGATGGGGAAGGGTAGCAGAGTGTTTTCTTGCTGATGCGTTGGGGGTGGCGGAGTCCAAGCATCGCCAGATTGCCATCCTTCCAAGTCAGCTTCGCCACCTCGTAGTCGGTGAACACGGTCGCGGCGGCGGCGGCGGAAGGGAGGGGGATCTTATGTATAAGAAGAAGAGGTGGAGTGGGTTGTGCTATGGGTGGAGAGTCGTCTTCAAGATCCCACCTTGGAAAGCACTGGCGACTCATCCTCTTTGCAGGCGGCTTTTTTTCTGATTCGGGCTCGAACGAGTTTGTGTGACATGTGCTAAGAGTATATATATACACACACACTAGTTTAAGTGCACGATACCCCTCGTGCACGCGGCGATATTTGATGTGGGCGGCGATATTAGGCGGGGGCGTCCCATATTACATACGTATACGTAAACCGTAGTTTAAAGTTCAACAAAAAATATATGGTGGGATGGTTTGTTTTCTTTGTTTATCTTAGTGGAAGCCTGAATTCAATTCTCACAGTACCATTGACATTTTTTGTGAGATTAAAAATCAGGTCATGACGGGGGTTTTTAGTCCATTGGGTCCCTAATATCCTTATAAGAGTAGGGGCAAGGTCAATTTGGCATGGTGGAGGTCAATTGACCCTAATTAGGCTACTTTGACCAATTTGGGGTTAGGGTTGACTTTGGTCAATTTGGGCTCTTTGGTTGACCCCAATGGGTCCTTAGTGCTCTAAGGGGACCCCTAAAGGGTTAGGTATGCTATGGTGGGGCCAAAGGCTCAAGGTGAGGCCCAAAAATCCAACCCTAAGCTTGGTAACTGGAAATAGCTATTTGCAGACCAAGGTGGTTTCCTCCTTCCTTCCTAAGCTTTTATGCTCCCTTTGTGCTTCCTATGGTTTTGTCATGGCCTAGTCATGACAAAACCATCCTAGGGGTCTAGTTGTTTGGGGGATGTTACAAATCCCAATAAACAAAAAAAAATTCGTCTACGAAATTCAGGTTAGGCCTGCGGGGTTTCTACCGCAAGCGATTGTATGTAACATCTCTTAAGAATTGAAGTTATTCCTGACTCGAAGAGCACTGACTATATCTGCCACACCAGTTCTAGTGGCTCTCAGGTGTGCTCCTCCTGTCCATAATTTTACCACATGAATTTTACCTACGGAATCTTCTTGCGCCGCAAGACTCGCACCGTCGTATCGTCTATCCAGACCAGCTCCAGGTGAATCAATCAATTGGAGGCTACCAGGCCGTCTATAGTAAAAATCCGTTTCTCCGGCCGTAGTAGAGATCTCCTAAAGGAGGAGACATGGAAGACGTCATGCAATCCCGCTAACTCCGGCGGCATCTCTAGTATATAAGCCAACGGGCTGATCCACTCCAGGATCCTGTAGAGCCCCATCTATCTCAGACTGAGCTTCTTCCGCCTACAAACCCGCGAGACTCGCTGCATCGGACATATCTTCTGGCACACCCAGTTTCCAACCTGTAACTCTACCTGACGATACTACGCATCGTAATACCTGACCTGGCTGCTCTAGGCCCCAACATCCTAACTCTAATCAATCACACTTGGGCATTTAGGTCCTCCACAAATTCCGAGCTGAGTGCCTTGGGATCCTCATCCTGGATCCAAGATAGTGGAGTCCCGTGCCTCCGTCCCTCTGAGGGTGGAAAGTTGTGCTGACGTCAACCAAGTGCCCAGATAAGCCTGGACTGATTATCACTTTTTGGTGGTAAACCGTTCCTCCCGACATACACGATCATCCTGGTCACACCACGATAACGGACAAACTGCTCAACAAATCCCATCAAACACCAATGGGAGCGTCCTTCCAGCCCGGGGTGACCCTAGCTACCTTGGTCAATTTATCCTCGGTGTTCCAAATGAACTTGTGCCCGGAGTGGGGATGTGGTAACCTGTGTATGAAATCCATAATTATATCCTCGAGCTTCCACTCTAACAAGGGCAGTGACTATGGTAGTTCCCCAAAGAGTCTTGCACTTGGCCTTCACCAGTCAACAGATCTCACCGTGCATCACAAGACCTATGACGTCTTTCTTTATTTCAGGAAACTACACGCTCTGAAAAAACATTTTTTTTGGTGACTAAAGTTCTTGTTTGTGTGGGTAGACAACGTCTCTATAAAGTTTTCTCCACACGTTAAGATTCTTACTCCTTCAAGTATGTCCGAGTAATCAATCAACTCCACTCTACAACTTATCCAGTTCTTACCATTGGTGGAACTGATCAGATCATCAAGCGTTCCAATCATCCTCAAAATTTAAGGGGCTGCACTTGTGAATCTTATGAACATATGTTAACCAACCAACACTAGTATTAATGTTTATAAGATGACTCCCAATCACTTTCTATGTGGATTTTAATTCATAAGGTATACGAGTAAAATTCTTTTGAAACCCTAGATTTTTCACAAGTCAATTTCATCAAGGAAATATCATCACGTTTATTTCACCAAATTCCTATCACTTTCAGATATGCTAGTCTTGATCACTTTCGAATGGTCCAAAGTAAGATAAACTTAGATCGTTCTTATCATAGTAAACTCAAACACTATATTCTAAATCCACTAAGTCAGCGTCTAAGATCTCTGGTTATTCATCATCATAGCTCCCAAGGCATAAGGGCTACTATTGTAGTTAAAATTTTCTACCATGATAGGGTGTGATTTTTAACAAATCATAAGTTGATCACTTTCGAATGCCCCAAACCTCAAGAACTGTCGGATATAACTACAACTTATAAGATCTAATTTCTATCCTCAACTTCTAGACTAGGACATTGACATACCTAAGTGATTAATCCTGGTGACTTTACATTTCCAATGATTCAACTAAGGTCAAGTTGTTGTTCGATCAATGATGTCTATCTATTGTCCTGGTAATACTACGGATCATTATTCTGAACGTACTGTTACACCATCTCATCTTTGTCCTAGTAACATTGAATAAGATCGACTTCAAAATCATCATGCTCACGACATAGCACTTGCTAAATTAGATCTAAGGGATACCCAAGTCAGTAACCAATTCGCCCAATAAATAAAAGGTAAGCCCCAATAAACAAAAGATAAGCCCCAATAAACAAAAGATAAGCCACTATCTATTTTGGGCTAAGTATCTTTCATATCGCCATGTTATATTCGTCCCAAGTATGCAAACAATCCTTAGGGCACACAACCTTAGACTTGAGGTTCTATCTTGAGACTTATTGGTACACTTCATGCTTTAGACTCTTCAAGGTACCCTTTTCAACAACCTTATCAGGGTCAACATTTGACCCAATCCCAAACAGGTCTCTTCTGAACTTGAATTCTCATCTGATCCTCGGTGTTTGTCGCGGTGGTTGTCTCAATGTACTCATGTCACCGGTACGAGGGTTAGATTTACGAGTCCCCTACCATTCTGCTTATGTGTCAATCTCTCTTGCTCTGGCCTCTTTGGGGTATCCTCGTACCTTAATAAACTTTATTCCTACGTTTTTTTTTAGGCTAGGGCATGGTATAAATTGTCATGGTAAGTCATGTATCCTAGTGGGTTGAGTCTAACTTATTGACTAAAGGACCATCTAAAGAGATCTTTGCAGCCGGAGGTATTTCCTGCTGGGGGCAGGGTTCACTGCAGGCTACAAAAGAAAACTTAACACTCATAAGGGGATTTGGCTAAAAAGATTCAGTTAAAAGTGGACTTTTACATGTGATTTCCCCATATGGGCACACCATTGCTTCTGTTGCTTAGTTTGTCCTCAAACTAAACTCGCACGGGGTGGCCCAGGGTTTGTGGACTTCTTTTCCTTGGATCGAGGTTTCTTCTGATACCAGTTAGTCAGACCTCATTGTTTTGCTACAAAACTAGGTCTTATGCCCAGAACCGCCATTTTGTAGTGGCGACCTTCCCGAGTGAAGGTGTCACCGCAAAGCGGCGGTTCTGGGCATAAGACCCGATTTTGTAGCAAAAAAAGGGGTCTTACAGTTGCTCTTGCTGGAGGATGGATCTTTTGTTATTGAGTGCACGAAGTTCTTGTTGCTGAGTACGCAGGGTTGCACTTGGATGGTCTTGAGAGCGAAGCGCGTGGAGGCGCGCTTCGAGCGATCTTGAGAGCGGAGCGCACGGAGGCGCGCTTAGAGCGGTCTTGAGAGCGGAGCGCACGGAGGCGCGCTTCGAGCGGTCTTGAGAGAAAGGCGCACGGAGGCGCGCTTCGAGAGGTCTTGAGAGAGGAGCGCCCGAATGCGAGCTTGGAGAGGTCTTGTGAGCAGAGCGCACAGAGGCGCGCTTGGAGCAGAGCGCACGGAGGCGCGCTTAAATTGGAGGCGCGCTTGGAGCGGAGGCGCGCTGGGATCGGAGCGCACGGAGGCGCGCTTGGAGCGGTGCGCCCTAAGGAATGCTTGGAGCGGAGCGCCCTAAGGAACGCTTGGAGCGGAGCGCACGGAGGCGCGCTTGGAGCTGTCTTGAGAGCGGAAGATGGTGTTCGAAGGATCTTCAAGGTGCTCGAAGATCTTCGAAGATGAAGGACATTTTCGAAGATGAAATTCCTGACTACCGTTGGAATAGGAGTCGTTCGTGGGAACCAAGAGGCAGCCAGAACCTGCTACCTGAAGCAAGCTCAACCGGCAAAGGCGGCCGCCCTCAACATCGACAAATTCGACCTTCGAGATGAAACTACTGTAAGACCCCCCCTCCCCAGACCTGAAGCGGGTTCAGGGAGGGGGGATCTTACTGCCCAAAGATGGCCACTAGTGCTTCCCGGATGGAAACGACGCACTCTCTCAAGCACTGAGTGGTCTCCTTGTCAGGCACGAGAATCACAATATCACATCAGAACGCACAGCGGAAGCAATGAACAAAACCAAGCATACTGCTTATATTTACATATTTAAATAGGACCGAAACCTAATGTTTACAACCACTGCCTCGGGGCTACATTGACTATAATAAAAGACACTAGACTAGTCCTATACTCTAGGACTCACGTCTCAAAAGATAGGGGGTGAGGCTGGAGTGTCCGATCGGGCCATCTCTAAGGGTGGTAACTCATCCTGCAGTGCGGGGGCTACCCGCTGTCCCATCTCCTGTGATTGGTTATAAGAAATAACCGTTAGTCATAGAGCTAAGTAGAAAATACATCCCCTCCCCGGATCCATATCCGGGGCGGGCTAAAGGACAGAAATAAATAGCCGAAGCAAAGAAGAGGGTTAGCAGCAGGTAATCATATATATATACACCTATATATATATATCTACAAATAGGGCCTCCCACCCTACTATTCATATCCGCGCAGTATAGTAAATACACAACACTATCTCGCGCATACTCGTACTCAGGTATTCAAACCTGTACACACACAAAAGACCCTGTGTCGACACAGTTTAGACCGCTTTATTTCAAGCAGGGGAGCTAACCCTGCGGGCCTCACAGATGTGGCTGTCGGTGACAGTGGCCAGTCTTGCCACTTCTGAATGTAGTCGTACCGTATCACTCAGGCCCTCCTGTACAACTTGGTGTACTAATTGGATGTGAGCGACATCCGGCGAATTCGATGTTTAGGCCGACCAGCGGAGGTAAAACAGCGGGTTCGGAATAACGATCCGTTGTGCGCATCTCCCTGTCGCCATGAGTCGTCACCCCACCCGCAACGGTACGAACGGTCTGCGGGTGTGACCGACCCGCCACTATACCAAGCAATCTTCAAACTTATACATAGAGTAAGTGTTTCAAAAACTCGACGCGGCACTCTTACTCGACCGGTCACGCAACTTTTGACCGGGAGGCTGGGCGGTATGAGGGCTCCTTATTTGGGGCTAACCTAGGAGGAGAAGCTCAACTCCGGGTTTCCCCAACTAAGGCCTTGCAGGAAGGAGGGGAAGCACCGCTTGCCAGCGTAGGGCTGTAGATAGTACTAAAATATGAATAAGTGCAACAGTAAAATAGGCCGAAAGCAGAGGCCATAATATCGAGCGCAGAAAAATAGGCCGAAAGCAGAGACCATAAAATCAAGCGCATAAAAATAGGCCGAAAGCAGAGGCCATAAAATCAAGCAGTAAAATAGGCCGAAAGCAGAGGCCATAATATCAAGCGCAGAAAAATAGGCCGAAAGCAGAGGCCATAAAATCAAGCGCAGAAAAATATGCCGAAAGCAGAGGCCATAATATCAAGACCAGTGCGAGACTGGAGAATGGAAAGTACAGAAAGTAGATGCGGGGGACCAGTGCGAGACTGGATTTAAATGAAAGTACAGAAAGTAGATGCGGGGACCAGTGCAAGACTGGATTTAAATGAAAGTACAGAAACCAGTAAACATATAAATGGTTAGTAGTCCAATCACTCCATAAGAGGAGGCTTCAACGTCGACTCTGTTCGTTGGAGGAGGTTCTGCTTTCTCCCCGTTCATAGGGGTTCTGCTCCGTTTTGGGAGTTTATTTACATTTCATGAGATGTTTAGTATTTTCCCTTTGTCGGGGATTCGATCCTTTATGATTGTCTCGGCATTATTGGATTGCGGCGCCGCACCGCGATTTCGTCTCGAGTTTTGCGTATATTCTTACTTATTCGATTCCTTAGATCGATACACTTCAATAAAAATATACGTCGAGAGGACGCCGAATTATTCCGATGAATTTCGCTCCCTTTCGGGCATTTATTTTGCTTGAAAAATACTTTTGAAGGACAAAAACAAGAGGTCACACCTCCCGACTTTAACGGTAGTTGTAAAACACCTTTAATTAGAACCCATAATTTTTTGTGATTTTTCCCAACTCATCTGGCCTTTAATTTTCTTAACATAAACTTTTGGAGGGGGTTTAAAAATAGTAATTAACTTCCTAAAATTCCCCAAAAATTACTGGAGGTGCCCCTCAGTGTGGGGCACATTTTTCATTCAGGAAGTTTTTCCTGAATGTGCCCCATTTTTCCTCAGAAAAATGGTGAAGGGGATAGGGGAAGTGGGGTGCGGTTAGAGGAAAGGAGAAGGCGCAGGGGTCTTGCACCCTGCGCCATCCCGCGGCCCCCACAGCGGATCTGCGGCGGATCCGCTGTGGGGGGCACACAAGTTGAGGCGGGGGCAGGAATTAAGGAAGCGAGAGCCGCACGATCTCCTGGGGGAGATCGCGCCGCTCCTGTTTAATAAACGGGAGGCGGCCGCTGCCGCCACCGGGCAGCGGACGGCTGGTGCAGCGCCGCCCCCGGTCGGTGCGTCGGGGGCCGGCGACTACTCTGGTGGTGGTCTGACGGCCTGGCGCCGCCGGCCACCGCCGGAAATATTGCAGGAAGGGGGGCGGGGGCGGTGGTGTGGCCTGCATGCGTTATGCATGCTTGCCGCGCCGCCACCTCCGCGGGGAGAGCGCTGGTGCCAACCTCCGGTCGGTGCGCCGGGGGTCGGCGACCTCTCCAGTGGTGGTCCGGCGGCCTGGTGCCGCTGGACCCCACCGGAAAAAGGAGCAGGAGGGGACGGGGAGGCGCGGCGCAGCCTGCATGGGCCATGCAGGCTCGCTGCGCCGCCGCCTCCTCGTGTAGGGCCCTCCCTGCCGCCCCTGGTCGGGGCGCCGGGGAGGGGGTGTTGGGAAAATGATTTCTCTTAACCCCCAGAAATGAGTTAAAGAAAGAGTTTTAACAATGAAAAATAAGACTAAGTAAATATGCGTCGAATAGTATTCGACGCAACGTCGAGTTGTAGTCGACGTTCCCTTCAGATTAAGTCGAAGTAACTTTTGGAAGATTTCGACGTATGTGTTGTCGACGCTACTCTGATTTCTAGTCGACGCATATAGAGAAGTCGACGCACCTTAGTCGACGCACCTTTCTTATTCTTCTCTCGACGTCCAGCCAGGATGAATTCGACGCTTACGTCGAATGGTAATTGACGCACGTCGATTTATATGACAGATTTAAATATGCGCCAGATCTCTTTCCTTCTTTCAGTAGATCTGATTTATATGGAATAATGTTAATATTTTATAGCCGTTCTGGATCATTCTTTCCTTCTATTTGATTCTTGGCTAATCTGATAAAACTCATTATGGATATTATTTGAATTTGGAATGAATTCTTTCCTTCTATTGGTATGCTAATTATGGAAATATTTCTATTCTTCCAATTCTCTGTCTGATAATTAATTTTCCTCCTATAAGTATTATTTGAATGAACAGAGCTATATATATATGAAGGAGGTCGGCAGAGAAAATTACAAGAGAGTGATCTACCACACACATTTGTAATAGAGGAAAAGCTCCCAAGAGAAAAGAGAGAAATTGAGAAATAGCTCTGCAGCATTGCTCCCAAATTCATTCCTCCATCCTTCACATGCACACCCAAATAGATGGGGTCAGTGCCTCTGTGCAAGGCCTAAAGACCTCTCTCTTCCTCTAGAGTGACAAGGTCTTTCTTAACCTCCCTGGCCAAGAAGGTCAAGAAGGGGGAGAATCTAGATGAAGAGCAACCCTCCAATCCTAAATCTCTCTCTCACAAGTCCCCTCCTCCAAAATCTGACAAAATCCTTGGGAATGAGACAGTACCTGAGCTACACAATGATGAACAAACAATAGAGGTACTCAACATAGCAAGAGATGCTGCAAATCAAATGACACTACTACAAGGGGAGGGAAGCAGAAAAGAAAATGAGACTGAAAAGGAAGATGGTGAGCAAGATAAAGAAACTGAACCTCAGGGGGAGCTGGAAACTGTGTTAGCTGAAGTAGGAGCTAAGGAGCTGGATACTATTATGAATGAAGCTGAAAATGAAAAAGGGCAGCCAGATGCTGTGTTAACTGAAGCTGAAACTTAGGGGGAGCAAATGGCTGAGACCCAGGGGTAGGGGTGTAAACGAGTCGAGCTCGAGTCGAGCTTGGCAAAATTCCCAAACCCGAGCTCGAGCTCGAGCTAAATATTTCGAGCTCGAGCTCGAGCTCGAGCTCGTCGAGCTCACCCTGCTTAGCTCGAGCTCGAGCTCGAGACCAGTATATTGAGCTCGAGCTCGAGCTTTCGAGCTCGCGAGCTCGAGTCGAGCTCGAGCTGCTCGCGAGCTTTTTGCTCATGAACCCATTTTTATTTTTATTTATATATATTTTTTAAAAAAAATACCAAAAAAAAAGCTCGTGAGCCGGCTCGCGAGCTCATGAACAAGAGTAATCGAGCTCGAGCTCGGCTCGAAATCGAGCTCGAGCTCGTCGAGCTCGAGCTCGAGCTCCACTGGTTCGAGCTCGAGTCGAGCTTTTTTCGAGCCGGCTCATCGAGCTCACGAGCCGGCTCGACTCAACTTGCAGGGCTACCCAGGGGGAGCTGAGGGAACCATCTACTACTGAGAAAGAGCAATCCACAATAGTATTCAAGAGAAAAAGAAAGACTCCTCCTATCCCTCCTGAATAATATTTGAAAACAATGCTGATATATTTTTGATTACTAATTGGAATGAACATGACATCTGTTTATATGATTCTGAAAATTTGTTTATATGATCTCTTCTTCTACATTTCACTTTTGATTGAGAGACATATTTCTTTTCTATACAAATGCTGTGCTGGGTTAATTATATGCTAGTACAATTTCCCTCTAAATAGGGTTAAGACAAATAGGGGGAGATTGTTGGGAAAATGATTTCTCTTAACCCCCAGAAATGAGTTAAAGAAAGAGTTTTAACAATGAAAAATAAGACTAAGTAAATATGCGTCGAATAGTATTCGACGCAACGTCGAGCTGTAGTCGACCTTCCCTTCAGATTAAGTCGAAGTAACTTTAGGAAGATTTCGACGTATGTGTTGTCGACGCTACTCTGATTTCTAGTCGACGCATATAGAGAAGTCGACGCACCTTTCTTATTCTTCTCTCGACATCCAGCCAGGATGAATTCGACGCTTACGTCGAATGGTAATCGACGCACGTCGATTTATATGACAGATTTAAATGTGCGCCAGATCTCTTTCCTTCTTTCAGTAGATCTGATTTATATGGAATAATTTTAATATTTTATAGCCGTTCTGAATCATTCTTTCCTTCTATTTGATTCTTGGCTAATCTGATAAAACTCATTATGGATATTATTTGAATTTGGAATGAATTCTTTCCTTCTATTGGTATGCTAATTATGGAAATATTTCTATTCTTCCAATTCTCTGTCTGATAATTAATTTTCCTCCTATAAGTATTATTTGAATGAACAGAGCTATATATATATGAAGGAGGTCGGCAGAGAAAATTACAAGAGAGTGATCTACCACACACATTTGTAATAGAGGAAAAGCTCCCAAGAGAAAAGAGAGAAATTGAGAAATAGCTCTGCAGCAATATTCAAGCACTTCTTCTTCTGCTTCTGAAGTCACTCTGCTGCAAATACTGATAGCTCTCACAAAGAGAGAAAGGCTACAAATCTTCTTCTCTCTATAGAAGAAAGATTTAATTCACTTCTTGTGCTTCCAATCTTCTTGCTAGGAAGAAGATTCTTTATTGTTTCTATTCATTTCTTTTTCTTCTTCTTTCTTTCTTACTTAAACATTGTAAAAGAGTTTTTAGAATCTCTCTCCAAAAAAATTCAGTGTACTGGTTCTAAGAGTCTCCTTGTCAAAAGACTCAGTTGGTTCTAAGAGTCTCCTTGTCAAAAGACTCAGAGTGGTTCTAAGAGTCTCCTTATCAAAAGACTCAGTGCAAGATAGTGAATTCCTACCAAGGGGGTAGAAGAGTGGACTACCCAACGTTTGGGGAACCACTATATTTTCTTGTGTTGTGCTGTGATTTCTTTTCTTGCATTTACTTTCTTTACTTGTTTAATTCTTGTTGGTGTGTGGGAAGCTATAATCTGTGATCATACACATATATATTAACTTTGCACAAAATAATTTTTAATCTCTATTCACCCCCCCCCCTCTAGAGAATTCTAGTGAGGTAAACTGTGCACTTTCAATTGGTATCAGAGGGAGGTTGATCTAAAAAGGATAACTCCTTGATCAAAAAGATCCTACCTCTCATATATATATATTTTTCAAAACTATTTTATCATATGGTACAAATCAAAGATTATGCTTCCACCAGACCTCCAATGTGCAATCTTGAGAAGTTTGCAGTTTGGAAAACAAGAATTAGAATTTATATGAATTCCATTGATGCTGACTTGTTTAATATTACTATGACAGGTCCCCCAAAGCCTTATAGAAAGGATGCAAATGGCAATGTCACACAAACACTTGTTCCAAGATCTGAGTGGACAGAAGATGAAAAGAAGGCAAGAACATATGATCTAAAGGCCATGAACATACTTGTCTCAACTCTCTCAGATGACATTTTTCAAAAGGTTGTTGACTGTGAATCATCCAAAGAAATTTGGGATGCTCTCACAAAGATGGTGGAAGGAAGTGCTGATGAAAAGAAAGATAAAAAGGCTCTATTGATTTCTCAATATGAGAACTTCCAAAAGAAGGCTGAAGAAAGCATCTCTGAAATGTATGACAGATTCAGTCTGATCATCAATCAACTAAGAGACTTGGACAGAGAAATTTCTCTCACTGAGATTAATGACAAATTGCTAATGAGTCTCCCTAGTTCATGGGACTCAAGAATATGGGCAATAAGAGACACAAGAGGACAAAAAGAGATTTCCACAGATGCTCTCTTAGGAAAACTCAGATCCTATGAGCAATTGCTGAAAACTAGAGAAGAGAAGGAAAGAAGAGAAAACACTCCAATTTCCTCAAAAGGCAGGAACATTGCTCTAAAGGCAACAGAAGGAGGAACCCCTGTCACTGAAGAAGAACTATTCAGTTTCTTGGCCAGAAGATTTAAGAAATGGGTCAAGACAGATGGATCAAAAAGGAGGGAGTCAAAACCAAGGTATGACAAAACCCCCACTAAAGAAATTATTTGCTATTCTTGCAGGAAACCTGGACATATTGCCCCAAAATGTCCAGAGAATGCTGAAACAGAAAAGGATCTGAAAAAGAAAGATCTGAAGAAAAAGGGGATGAAGAAAGAAAGAGGCTTCATTGCAGAAGTCTGGAGTGAAACAAACTCTGAGGATAGTTCATCCTCTAAGAGTGACAATGAAGAATCTAGGCAAGAAGACCTATGCTTAATGGCCTTTGAAGACTCAAAGAATGATGATAAATCATGGAGTGAAACAGGATCAGAAGAAAGCATATCTTCTGATGATGAAAAAGAAAAGAACCTTATTCTCATAGAGGAATCTGAGGATAAGGATGAGGTAAGTATCCTTGATGAAATAGATTTTCAAAGTGTTAATTTCAGAAATGATTTTATGAGAATGTGTCTAGATCAGTTAAAAGCAAAACAAGAAATCAAGGATTTACAAGAACAAATTAACATGGTTAAGAACCAAAGAAATAAAGAGGAAATATGCTCAAAAGATTATGCATTAAAAGCTAACATAAGAGAAGAAGAAATAGAAAGGGCTAGAATAGAAAATCAGTTCCTTAAGAATAAGGTATCCCAAGCAAAAGCTTTTGAGGAGTCAATAAAAATGAGAAGCCAAACTCTTAATGAAATCACTGAAAAACAAACAATAAGACACAAACATCTTGGGCTAGGGGCTGATCACTTAATCAGCCTAATTCCATCCAACAAACCTGCTTGGATGAGCCCTATAAAATTCACTAAACCTGTCAAATTGACAAACCAAGAAAAAGACCCAAAAGATAAGGAAGAAAAATCCTTCAAAGAAATAAAGGGATTTGATGAGACATCATATTATTCAGCTGATAACTCAGAAACTTCATCTGAAGTAACAACTAATCCAAGAGAAACAACACATAAAGGAGTAGAAACAGAAAAAGGTAAAATAGAAATTTATGAAGATACAGTTTCGTCGACTTCATATCGACGCATGTATGATAGTGCGTCGACCTCTACTCAACGCAACCTCTCAGATGCATCAATCTCTTCTCGACGCTTAAACAAAAGTACGTCGACTTCCAATCAACGCAACCTTTTCTATGCGTCGAAATCAGATCGACGCCATCTGGAGGAAGCGCCGAGTACAAATCGACATGACTATCAACATGCGTCGAATGGATATCGACACACAAAAGTTCAGAGCAACTTAAATACCTTTCCTCCAAAAACCTTTCACCCTAACCCCCATTCAGGACCCATTCATCCTGATCATGATTTCTATCCTAATCAACATCTCTATTCTAACCAAAATTTCTACCCAAAACTTAGTAAACAAAATTCTCATCCTAATCAAATTTTTTTTTCATAACCATAGTTTCTATCCAAAACAAAACTTCCATCCTAAACAAAGATTCTATCAAAATCAAGACTCTTATTCTAATCAATACCACCATCCCTATCTAAACTCAAACTTTCAAAATCTCAAGATACTCAAGTGTTATATTTGCAACAAAAATGGCCACCTTGCCAAACAATGTTGGCATAATCAATCAAATTATTTGTAAAAGAAAATTAGTCCTAGGCTGACTTAGAAAACTTTAGGACTAGGAAGAGACAACAAGAAATAAGAACATAGAGTGGTTCTGAAAAATCAAAAGTCACGTCGACTTCTAATCGACGCACCGTCGATGACTCAGATCAATAGGTGTAATCGACGCAAGCGTCGACTATTATCGACGCATACGTCGATAAGAAACCCCTTCATCTCAAAGTAGACTATATCGACGCTCACGTCGACTACCACGCGACGTAAACGTCGACTTCATGAAAATAAGCGACAATAAAAATATTTTCGGTCTCATCCACTGGAGTACCGAATAAGCCTCGAATTGAGTCCAGTTTCGACGCTTCACCTGACTCAAATAGACTCTTCAATTAAAAACCTTCACGACCTCTGCATCTTTCATCCTTCTTGCTCCTCTGTCCAGCCGCTTCTTCCTCTCTCTCTCTCTCTAACCTAAAATGGCTCCCAAGACTAACTCTGGCTTCGACATTGACCTGGAATCCTTCCAAGCCGCCGCCGACAACTTTAAGAGCATAATAGCTCTGTTCACTGGAGCTGGTCTGGATAAGCTCAGTTCAACAAGATGCAAGCTCCTAGAGATAGAACTAACAGAGCTCATAGCTCATGTTCAGATAACTGAACAAGGAGAAATTTCAGGCACAATCCATGAAACACCTGTATCAATATCTGCAGAACACATAAGGACCACCTTTGATCTTCCATCAGGTATATCCTACTATCATCTTTGTTTAAATGAAATAAGGAAAGAAAATGAGCTTCTAAAGGGATGACTAAACATGTCTTAATTATTCCCCAATTAGGTGATGAATCCATTGAACTCACACCTGATGAAGTCAAGCATTTACTCACCACCATGAATTTCTCAAAAGATAGGCCAATCCATCTGAAAAAGATAGACTTTTCTGATGAGTACAGATTGCTGGCAGATATAGTAGGGAAAGTTCTACTATGCAAAATCTCAGCACATGATGCAGTACCCAAACACCAACTGAACATCATGGGGGTCCTTGTGCTGAAGAAGAAAGTAGACTGGGCCACATGGCTACTCAAGACAATAGGCTCTAGATATTCTCACAAAGAGAATGCCTACATGAGGATTATGAGTCAAGTACTCTTTCACTCCTTCCCTGACCTCTGTAGGTCAAAAGGAATTCATATCCCTCCTGGAAAGAGGATGTCCATTGCCCTCTTCTCCAAATGGACCAGGCAAATCCCCAAGCCTGGCTCCATTCCTGAAAGGACTCCCACTCCTCCTAACTCTCATGCTCATCCATCTCCTCCTCCTCCTCCTCAAAGAGACAATCCTTCTCTACCACCATCATCCACTCAAATAGTCTCTACCATACTCACAACTCCTACTCTACCTACCTCTTCTCAAACACCTGCTCCTCAAACAGCAGTTTCTCCATCTCCTCCTCCTCATACTTTCTCATCCTCTTCACCTCCATTGTCACCAATACCTCATATATCAACTAACCTTTCTCCACCTTCATCATCACCCCACCACTCTCTCCTCATCACCAACCACAACATGAACCATCTGCATCCACTGAAACTCTCCTCACTCAGTGCATTGCATCAGCAGCTCAAACATTTCAAGCAATGCTGGATGAGCATTGCTCCCAAATTCATTCCTCCATCCTTCACATGCACACCCAAATAGATGGGGTCAGTGCCTCTGTGCAAGGCCTAAAGACCTCTCTCTTCCTCTAGAGTGACAAGGTCTTTCTTAACCTCCCTGGCCAAGAAGGTCAAGAAGGGGTAGAATCTAGATGAAGAGCAACCCTCCAATCCTAAATCTCTCTCTCACAAGTCCCCTCCTCCAAAATCTGACAAAATCCTTGGGAATGAGACAGTACCTGAGCTACACAATGATGAACAAACAATAGAGGTACTCAACATAGCAAGAGATGCTGCAAATCAAATGACACTACTACAAGGGGAGGGAAGCAGAAAAGAAAATGAGACTGAAAAGGAAGATGGTGAGCAAGATAAAGAAACTGAACCTCAGGGGGAGCTGGAAACTGTGTTAGCTGAAGTAGGAGCTAAGGAGCTGGATACTATTATGAATGAAGCTGAAAATGAAAAAGGGCAGCCAGATGCTGTGTTAACTGAAGCTGAAACTCAGGGGGAGCAAATGGCTGAGACCCAGGGGTAGGGGTGTAAACGAGTCGAGCTCGAGTCAAGCTTGGCAAAATTCCCAAACCCGAGCTCGAGCTCGAGCTAAATATTTCGAGCTCGAGCTCGAGCTCGAGCTCGTCGAGCTCACCCTGCTTAGCTCGAGCTCGAGCTCGAGACCAGTATATTGAGCTCGAGCTCGAGCTTTCGAGCTCGCGAGCTCGAGTCGAGCTCGAGCTGCTCGCGAGCTTTTTGCTCATGAACCCATTTTTATTTTTATTTATATATATTTTTTAAAAAAAATACCAAAAAAAAAAAGCTCGTGAGCCGGCTCGCGAGCTCATGAACAAGAGTAATCGAGCTCGAGCTCGGCTCGAAATCGAGCTCGAGCTCGTCGAGCTCGAGCTCGAGCTCCACTGGTTCGAGCTCGAGTCGAGCTTTTTTCGAGCCGGCTCATCGAGCTCACGAGCCGGCTCGACTCAACTTGCAGGGCTACCCAGGGGGAGCTGAGGGAACCATCTACTACTGAGAAAGAGCAATCCACAATAGTATTCAAGAGAAAAAGAAAGACTCCTCCTATCCCTCCTGAATAATATTTGAAAACAATGCTGATATATTTTTGATTACTAATTGGAATGAACATGACATCTGTTTATATGATTCTGAAAATTTGTTTATATGATCTCTTCTTCTACATTTCACTTTTGATTGAGAGACATATTTCTTTTCTATACAAATGCTGTGCTGGGTTAATTATATGCTAGTACAATTTCCCTCTAAATAGGGTTAAGACAAATAGGGGGAGATTGTTGGGAAAATGATTTCTCTTAACCCCCAGAAATGAGTTAAAGAAAGAGTTTTAACAATGAAAAATATGACTAAGTAAATATGCGTCGAATAGTATTCGACGCAACGTCGAGCTGTAGTCGACGTTCCCTTCAGATTAAGTCGAAGTAACTTTAGGAAGATTTCGACGTATGTGTTGTCGACGCTACTCTGATTTCTAGTCGACGCATATAGAGAAGTCGACGCACCTTTCTTATTCTTCTCTCGACGTCCAGCCAGGATGAATTCGACGCTTACGTCGAATGGTAATCGACGCACGTCGATTTATATGACAGATTTAAATATGCGCCAGATCTCTTTCCTTCTTTCAGTAGATCTGATTTATATGGAATAATGTTAATATTTTATAGCCGTTCTGAATCATTCTTTCCTTCTATTTGATTCTTGGCTAATCTGATAAAACTCATTATGGATATTATTTGAATTTGGAATGAATTCTTTCCTTCTATTGGTATGCTAATTATGGAAATATTTCTATTCTTCCAATTCTCTGTCTGATAATTAATTTTCCTCCTATAAGTATTATTTGAATGAACAGAGCTATATATATATGAAGGAGGTCGGCAGAGAAAATTACAAGAGAGTGATCTACCACACACATTTGTAATAGAGGAAAAGCTCCCAAGAGAAAAGAGAGAAATTGAGAAATAGCTCTGCAGCAATATTCAAGCACTTCTTCTTCTGCTTCTGAAGTCACTCTGCTGCAAATACTGATAGCTCTCACAAAGAGAGAAAGGCTACAAATCTTCTTCTCTCTATAGAAGAAAGATTTAATTCACTTCTTGTGCTTCCAATCTTCTTGCTAGGAAGAAGATTCTTTATTGTTTCTATTCATTTCTTTTTCTTCTTCTTTCTTTCTTACTTAAACATTGTAAAAGAGTTTTTAGAATCTCTCTCCAAAAAAAATCAGTGTACTGGTTCTAAGAGTCTCCTTGTCAAAAGACTCAGTTGGTTCTAAGAGTCTCCTTGTCAAAAGACTCAGGGTGGTTCTAAGAGTCTCCTTATCAAAAGACTCAGTGCAAGATAGTGAATTCCTACCAAGGGGGTAGAAGAGTGGACTACCCAAAGTTTGGGGAACCACTATATTTTCTTGTGTTGTGCTGTGATTTCTTTTCTTGCATTTACTTTCTTTACTTGTTTAATTCTTGTTGGTGTGTGGGAAGCTATAATCTGTGATCATACACATATATATTAACTTTGCACAAAATAATTTTTAATCTCTATTCACCCCCCCCCCCCTCTAGAGAATTCTAGTGAGGTAAACTGTGCACTTTCAGGGGGCATACCTCCGGCGGGGGTCCGGGAACCTGGAGCCGCCGGCCGACGCCGGGGAGGGGGTTTTACCTCTTACAGGAAGCAGAGGAGGGGGAGGCTTCGGGCGTCGCCGAGGCTGCGTCCTTCGGCGGCCCGGCCGCCTCCCATTCGTCGGCGCCAAGGTCCCCGAGAGGGGACCTGCTCCTACAACGCCACCACCGGCGCTGGGGGGTTTGGCTTCCACGGCCAGCGCCTCCACCCGAGCTTTGCAAAGCTAGGGGTGACGCTGGTGGCGCTCCGGCGACGGGGAGGGGTCGGCTTACCCTCGGGAGGTAAGAAGGAGGATGGGGGGAGGTTCTACCTGTGTGGGTGGTGGAGCTCGAGAGGTGGAAGGGTGGTGGCTCGCCATGGAGAGGAAGGAGGTGGCGGCTCGGTTGGGCAGGGCTCCGACGAGGTGGCTGGATGGGTTAGCCGACAGGGGAGGAGGAGGAGTCGAGGGGGGGGGGTGTGGGTTTGAGGGAGGGGGTCGTGCCCTTCCTTAAATAGGGAAGGGGGAGACCTCCCCCCCCCCCCCCCCCCCTCTCCTCTTTTCCCCACGTGGGGTTAAGGGAGGGTGAGTGGGGGGAGATATTCCCCCCCCCCCCCCCTCCCCTTCCCTTCTCTCTCCTGCCCCCTTGCCCTAAAAGGGGGGCTGCCTATTCATGGGCAGCTCCCTCCTTTGGGGGAGGGGCTTCTCTCTCCCCTCCCCCACCTTTTTTTCTTTTCTTGTTCCAATAAATTTCAATGGGGAGGGGGGGGGGGGGGTTGACCGAGGTCAATTTTAGGTGACACCGTTCGTTGCCCCGGAGGTCCATTAAGATTTGTCGGGGCCGATTCCGGGTTCGTGTACTTCGTATTTTATTCGTTGCACTGAGATGGTCTGCATAGTCCTAAAATGGCATACTCCTCATACAACCTCGAGGGGAGGTGGGACAAGTTCTATTGCACCCGTATAGGTTACTTGAGCCTAATGGAACTGTCCGAAGTCAATTCGGGGTTCGTACGGCCACTATTCATAATAGTGAGGTAGTGGCGCGCCACGACACTCAAAATAGTCGTTTTCTCCAAACGATCTCGGATCGAGGCGCAACGAATTCCGTTGCACTCGTATCGGTCATATGAGTTTAACAGAACTGACCGGAGTCAAATCGGGGTTCATTCGGCCACTGTTCATAATAGTGAGGTTGTGGCGCGCTACGACACTCAAAATTGTCGTTTTCTCCAAACGATCTCGGATCGAGGCGCAACGAATTCCGTTGCACTCGTATCGGTCATACGAGTTTAACGGAACTGACAGGAGTCAAATCGGGGTTCATTCGACCACTGTACCCCCAACAACTTAGTTGCGGCGTGCAACACCACTTAAAATGGTAGTTTTCTACCGCTCGGGCCTACTTTTATTGGGCTCACTAGGGTCTAGTGGCCCAATAAAAGTCGGGATGTTACAATCCAATAAAAATAAAGGGATTTTCGTCCCCGAAAATTGGCTAAAGTAGGGGTTTAAAGGATATACCTGGGGAAAGAGTGCCAGGTATTTTTCTCGAACGAGCGTCTCTGGTTCCCAAGTAAACTCTTCGCGTCCATAGTTTGACCACAAAATCTTGACCATCGTGATGGTTTTGTTCCGCAGTTCTTTGATCTTGGAGTCCACTATCTTCACTGGTTCGAGTTGGACGGATCGGTCGGATTGTACTGATGTTGGTGGTGTGGGTAGATGCTGCTCCGGTTGGCGCAGAACACGTCTTAGCGAGGAGACATGAAATACATCGTGAAGGTTTCCCAGTTCAGCTGGCAGGGCTAATCTATAAGCGACAGGGCCAATCCTTTCTGTGACTTGATATGGGCCTAGATAGCGGGGATCTAGCTTCTTCTACTTCTTTATTCGGGATACCTCGTGCATCAGTTTAATTTTTAAGAACACCATGTCTCCCACGTTGAATTCTACCATTCGATGACGCGCATCATAATATTTGGCTTGACGACTCTATGCCTCCAGCATACGTTCTTGAATCAACCTGATAGCTGTCGTGGTATCATCTATATAGGTGACTCCTAAAGCTTCGGGGTCCTCGTCCTGTGCCCATGATAATGGTGTTCAACAGCGTCTTCCATAAAGGGCTTCGTAAGGTGCCATTTTGATGCTCGCCTGGAAGCTGTTATTGTACGAGAACTCCACTAAGTGCAGTAACTGCTCCCAAGTCTCATTGCATTCCACTATGCATAATCGGAGGAGGTCTTCCATTGTCCGGTTCGTCCTTTCTGTTTGCCCGTCGGTCTGGGGGTGGAAGGCGGTGCTAAAAGCTAATCTGGTTCCCAGATAAGCTTGCACTCTCCTCCATTCTTTTGATGTAAAGCGCCTGTCATGGTCAGAGATGATGGATTTAGGTACCCCATGAAATCGGACCACCTGCTCTATAAATAGTCGGGCTAATATGTTGACACTGTCGCCTTGCCGATTTGGGATGAAACGGGCCACCTTGGTGAGGCGATCTACTACAACCCATATGGAGTCGTTCCCTGTACGAGATCGGGGTAAGCCATGAACAAAGTCCATGGAAATATCTTCGAACTTCCATTCTGGTATGGGCAGGGGTTGTAGTAAACCTCCTGGGCTACGACACTGCCTTGACCATTTGACAGGTCTGGCAGTGCGCTACATAGTTGGTGACGTCCTTCTTCATTCCTGGCCAATATAATGTCCTTCACAGGTCTGTATACATTTTTACTACCCACGGATGTATTTAATACCTTGTCTGGTGTGCCTCGCGAAGTATTTCTTTCCGGATTCCCTCTGCAGCGGGGATGAATATGCGGTGTCTGTACTGCAGGATGTCATCATACAAATTGTAGTCTACTTGTGCACCATGTCGCAAGGCCTAAATGATCGGGGCTGCTTCTACGTCGATCTTCTGTGCCTCTTGTATCCTGTCCCTGATGTCGCACTGTATCTCCATCCAGTAAAGCTGGGCCTGGTATTCCATCGGGTTTCTTCGGGTGATGAGGATAACATCCAATTCTGCCAAGGATCTGACTAATTCCTCTGGTATCAATTCTAGCCAATTCCCGGTCCTCGGAGGTTGCCGGCTTAGGGCATCTGCAACCTTATTGGCTTTTTCGGGGTGGTACTGAAGGGCAAAGTCGTAATCGCACAGAAACTCCAACCATCGGCGCTGTCGGAGATTCAGCTCTTTCTGGGTGAAGACGTACTTGAAGCTTTTATGATTGAAGAAGATCTCGCATCGCACTCCGTAGAGGTAGTGCCTCCAAACCTTTAGTGCGAAGACTACCGCACCCAGTTCCAGATCATGGGTGGCGTAGTTTAGTTCGTGAGGCTTTAGCTGACGTGAGGCGTAGGCGATTACCTTGCCGTGTTGCATTAGCACGGCTCCCAATCCCTTTAGTGAGGCATCGGCGTAGATCTGGAAGCCCTCAGTACCTGAGGGGAGTGTTAGAATCGGGGCCGATATCAGTCGGTTCTTCAGCTCATGCTGCTTCGCATTCAGGAGACCACTGGAACGTCACGTCCTTTTTGGTGAGGGAGGTAAGTGGTAACGCAATTTTAGAGAATCCTTCTATGAACTTACGGTAGTAGCCGGCGAGGCCAAGGAAACTTCGGATGTCTGCTGCCGATTTAAGTGGCGGCCAGTCTCGTACTGCTTGTACTTTGGCTTGGTCCACCGCTACTCCATTTTTGTTAACTGTGTGTCCAAGAAAACCGACTTCTTCCATCCAGAACTCGCATTTACTAAACTTCGCGAAGAGCGAGTGCTCCCTTAGCTTGAGCAGAACCATTTGGAGATGCCTGGTGTGATCAGTTTTGTTCTTCGAGTAGATGAGTATGTCATCTATAAAAACAATCACAAAGTGATCTATGCAGGGTTTAAACACCGTATTCATTAAAGCCATGAAGGCGGACGGGGCATTGGTCAATCCAAACGGCATTACCATGAATTCGTAAAGTCCGTAGCGAGAGCTGAAAGAGGTCTTGGGAATGTCTTCTTCTCGTACTCTGAGCTGATAATAGCCGGATCTTAAATCCATCTTGGAAAAGACGGACGCGCCTTGTAATTGATCGAACAATTCATCTATTCGGGGCAGGGGATAGGTATTCCGGACAGTGAGCTTATTCAGTTCCCTGTAGTCAATGCAGAGACGTAGCGATCCATCTTTCTTTTTAACGAATAGCACTGGGGCTCCCCAGGGCGAGGTACTTGGGCGGACGAAACCTGCGTCCACTAACTCTTGTAGTTGAATCTTGAGCTCGGCTAGTTCCCTCAGGGCCATTCGGTATGGTGCTCGGGATACCGGTCGGGCTCCATGAGTAAGCTCAATTTGGAAGTCCACTTCCCGTTGCGGGGGCAACCCGGGAAGGGATTCTGGAAAGATGTCTGGGAAGTCCCTAATTACCGTCACTCTAGCGAGTACTTGCGTCTTGTCCTCCATCTCGAAGTAGATTAGGTACATCTCGTCCTTTTGCCAGACTGCTTTGACCGTTTGCGCGGACGTTAAGATAATGCGGGTGACAGAGGGTATACCTGTTAGTGTGATAAATTGCCCATTCGGGTTCCGGAGGTGGATTTCTCGAGTCGAACAATTGATTTGGGCGCTGTGCTCGGCCAACCAATCCATCCCTAAAATGATGTCGAATCCGATTATCGCCAAAACGGTTGCATTGACTTCGAATTCTATGCCTCCTAGCATTGCTTGGAAGGAACACTTTTCTGTGGACATCATATCTGATCCATCCGGAAGTCGTATTCGAATTGACATCCTGGATGATCGTACAGTGTTTCCCTTGTCAGCGATGAAGTTCTGTGCGACAAAGGAATGCGTGGCACCGGTATCGAACAATGTTTTAGCGGGATGACCTTCTACCAAAAGTAAACCTGATAATATGTATATAATATGATCATAAACTTTTACAGATGTACAGGAGTAGAGACTATGCAAAAGTTCACAACATATATATGACTATGACATGCTCCTAGGATATCGTAACTACTGGAAGTAGATACCTATCACTACATCTGGTGCAGGACCGTGCTGGAGATCTAATGCGTATGCCTCGAGCGGTGCTGCTCGACCCTGCCTAGCTGGCTCCCTCCTGCCTGCGGGACGTCCTCTGCGTCCACCTCGTCCTCTCTCCGCAGCTCTCTATACTGCTCCTAAACCGGGTCTCCCTGTAGCCTGAGGGCAAAAAGCTCGTATGTTCCCGGGCTGCTGACATAGGTAGCAGTTCCCTGCAAAGGGGATATCTCGTCGTGCGGCTGGGACGACCTGAGGTGCTGGGGCTGGGGTTGCTGGTCGGGGCTGGGCTGCCTGCCCATATGGCTGGTGGCGCTGACGCTGTCTCCTACCCCGGTCCTGTCTGCGAGGACCTACTCCTCTCTCTCTCGGCCCTGAGCCCGGGGAACCTCCGCATGTCCCCTACGCTGTTGGGCCACCATCCTCTGATCTAACTCTAAAGCTGCGGCGTGCGAGGCAATCGTGTGGAAGGATGCCTGAGAAATCATGATCAGAGCCTGACGGAGATAGTCTCGTAGTCCTCGGTAAAATCTAGTCGCTCTATCCCTGTCCGTAACTGCTAAGGTCCCGACGAAGCGGGCCAAATGAATGAACTCTCGTTGGCACTCGGGTACCGTCCTCTCCCCTTGCCGGATCTATAAGAAACGCTGCTGAAGTGCGATCCTGTCTGCGTCCGAGATGAAGTGCTCCAGGAAGGCCTCTGAGAATTCCCCCCAGAGGATTGTGCTAAGTGGTCACCCTCTAAACGTGGAGCGGCTGGCTGCTCTCCACCAATCTCGGGCGTAGCCCTCTAGCATGGTCACCACCAAGGACACTGCGGCTATGGCAGGGCACATCATCCTGACTAAGAGCTCCTCTACCCTCTCCACCCACTCTTCAGTCTGAATGGCTGACTCGGTACCTCGGAAGGTGGGGGGCCTTAGCCTCCGGAATGTCATCAGAAGATCGGTGGGTACGGTGGCCTGCTGGGGTGGCCATAGGGTGGCCGTCTGGAAAGCGGCTAACAAAGCTGTCAGGGTTCGTCCTAGCTCTGTATCCCCAAACGGAACTGCGACTGGAGTGGCCAGGGTTGGTGGTGGAGTAGTAGGGTGGTACTGATCCCTAGAGGAGAACCTTCCGTTACTCGACTCCGGTATCTGGAGAAGTAACAAACGAACATCAGTACTTGCAAAAATAAGGGAATTTTGCAGGACTGAAACGAAAAGAAGCGGAAAGCGTGCGGGTGCACTACCGTGCAGTCTCGAGTCCTTAACCTTAAACCTAAAGGGTCCACCAGGCTTCCGCTGCCTGGTTCGTCCCGAACCAAGAAACGGAACCGGGGAAGGGAAGATCGAAAGACTGCCCCATGTGGTCGGATCGTGGTAGCTCTGATCTATTTTTAAGACCCCCCTCCCCAATCCTGAACCAAAGAAGAAGGTTGAGTAGCCGAAGCAAAGAAGAGGGTTAGCAGCAGGTAATCATATATATATATATACACCCATATATATATCTACAGATAGGGCCTCCCACCCTACTATTCATAGCCGCGCAGTATAGTAAATACACAACACTATCTTGCGCACACTCGTACTCAGGTATTCAAACCTGTACACACACAAAAGACCATGTATCGACACAGTTTAGACCGCTTTATTTCAAGCAGGGGAGCTAACCCCGCAGGCCTCACCGATGTGGCCGTCGGTGACAGTGGTCAGTCTTGCCACTTCTGAATGTACTCGTACCGTATCACTCAGGCCCTCCTGTACAACTTGGTGTACTAATTGGATGTGAGCGACATCCGGCGAATTCGATATTTAGGCTAACCAGCGGAGGTAAAACAGCGGGTTCGGAATAACGATCTGCTGTGCGCATCTCCCTGTCGCCATGAGTCGTCACCCCACCCGCACCGGTACGAACGGTCTGCGGGTGTGACCGACCCGCCACTATACCAAGCAATCTTCAAACTTATACATAGAGTAAGTGTTTCAAAAACTCGATGCGGCACTCTTACTCGACCGGTCACGCAACTTTTGACCGGGAGGCTGGGCGGTATGAGGGCTCCTTATTTGGGGCTAACCTAGGAGGAGAAGCTCAACTCCGGGTTTCCCCAACTAAGGCCTTGCAGGAAGGAGGGGAAGCACCGCTTGCCAGCGTAGGTCTGCAGTTAGTACTAAAATATGAATAAGTGCAGCAGTAAAATAGGCCGAAAGCAGAGGCCATAATATCGAGCGCAGAAAAATAGGCCGAAAGCAGAGGCAATAAAATCAAGCGCAGAAAAATAGACCGAAAGCAGAGGCCATAAAATCAAGCAGTAAAATAGGCTGAAAGCAGAGGCCATAATATCAAGCGCAGAAAAATAGGCCGAAAGCAGAGGCCATAAAATCAAGCGCAGGAAAATAGGCCGTAAGCAGAGGCCATTATATCAAAACCAGTGCGAGACTGGAGAATGGATAGTACAGAAAGTAGATGCGGGGGACCAGTGCGAGACTGAATTTAAATGAAAGTACAGAAAGTAGATGCGGGGGACCAGTGCGAGACTGGATTTAAATGAAAGTACAAAAAGCAGTAAACATATAAAGGGTTAGTAGTCCAATCACTCCATAAGAGGTGGCTTCAACGTCGACTCCGTTCGTAGGAGGAGGTTCTGCTTTCTCCCCGTTCATAGGGGTTCTGCTCCGTTTTGGGAGTTTATTTACATTTCATGAGATGTTTAGTACTTTCCCTTTGCCGTGGATTCCATCTTTTATGATTGTCTCGACATTATTGGATTGCGGCGTCGCACCGCGATTTTGTCCCGAGTTTTACGTAGATATTCTTACTTATTCGATTCCTTAGATCGATACACGTAATCTTTATTAAAAATATACGTCGAGAGGACGCCGAATTATTCCGATGAATTTCGCTCCCTTTCGGGCGTTTATTTTGCTTGAAAAATAATTTTGAAGGACAAAAACAAGAGGTCACGCCTCCCGACTTTAACGGTAGTTGTAAAACACCTTTAATTAGAACCCATAATTTTTTGTGATTTTTCCCAACTCATCTGGCCTTTAATTTTCTTAACATAAACTTTTGGAGGTGTTTTAAAAATAGTAATTAACTTCCTAAAATTCCCCAAAAATTACTGGAGGTGCCCCTCAGTGTGGGGCACATTTTTTATTCAGGAAGTTTTTCCTGAATGTGCCCCATTTTCCTCAGAAAAATGGGGAAGGGGAAAGGGGAAGTGGGGTGCGGTTAGAGGAAAGGAGAAGGCGCAGGGGTCTTGCACCCTGCGCCATCCCGCGTCCCCCACAGCGGATCTGCGGCGGATCCGCTGTGGGGGGCGCACAAGTTGAGGCGGGGGCGGGAATTAAGGAAGCGGGAGCCGCACGATCTCCTGGGGGAGATCGCGCGGCTCCCGTTTGATAAACGGGAGGCGGCCGGCTGGGGCCAGCGCCGCCCCCGGTCGGTGCGCCGGGGAACGACGACTACTCCGATGGTGGTTCGGCGGCCTGGCGCCGCCGGCCGCCGCCGGAAATATTGCAGGAAGGGGGGGGGGGGGGGGGGGGGGGGGGGGGGGGGGGCGGGGCGGGGGCGTGGCCTGCATGCGTTATGCATACTTGCCGCGCCGCCACCTCCGCAGGGAGAGCACTGGTGCCGCCCCCGGTCGGTACGTCGGGGGTCGGCGACCTCTCCGGTGGTGGTCCGGCGGCCTGGCGCCGCCGGACCCCACCGGAAAAAGGAACGGGAGGGGACGGGGAGGCGCAGCGCAGCCTGCATGGGCCATGCAGGCTCGCTTCGCCGCCGCCTCCACGTGTAGGGCCCTCCCTGCCTCCCCTGGTCAGGGCGCCGGGGAGGGGGCATACCTCCGGCGGGGGTCCGGCGACCTGGAGCCGCCGGTCGCCGCCGAGGGAGGGGGTTTTACCTCTTACAGGAAGTAGAGGAGGGGGAGGCTTCGGGCGCCGCCGAGGCTGCGTCCTCCGGCGGCCCGTCCGCCTCCCGTTCGTCGGCGCCAAGGTCCCCAAACGGGGACCTGCTCCCCCAGCGCCACCACCGGTGCTGGGGGGTTTGACTTCCACGGCCAGCGCCTCCACCCGAGCTTTGCAAAGCTCGGGCTGGCGCTGGTGGCACTCCGGCGACGGGGAGGGGGTCGGCTTACCCTCGGGAGGTAAGAAGGAGGAGGGGGGAGGTTCTACCTTTGTGGGTGGTGGAGCTCGAGAGGTGGAAGGGTGGTCGCTCGCCATGGAGAGGAAGGAGGTGGAGGCTCAGTTGGGCAGGGCTCCGGCGAGGTGGCTGGCTGGGTTAGCCGGCAGGGGATGGGGAGGAGTCGGGGGGGTGTGGGCTTGAGGGAGGGGGTCGTGCCCTTCCTTAAATAGGGAAGGGGGAGACCTCCCCCCCCCCCCCCCCCCCTCTCCTCTTTTCCCCACGCGGGGTTAAGGGAGGGTGAGTGGGGGGAGATATTCCCCCCCCCCCCCCCCTCCCCTTCCCTTCTCTCTCCTGCCCCCTTGCCCTAAAAGGGGGGGGGGGGGGGCTGCCTATTCATGGACAGCTCCCTCCTTTGGGGGAGGGGCTTCTCTCCCCCCCTTTTTTTCTTTTCTTGTTCCAACAAATTTCAAGCTGAGGGGGGGGGGGGGGGGGGGGGGGGGTTGACCGAGGTCAATTTTAGGTGACACCGTTCGTTGCCCCGGAGGTCCATTAAGATTTGTCGGGGCCGATTCCGGGTTCGTGTACTTCGTATTTTATGCGTTGCACTGAGATGGTCTGCATAGTCCTAAAATGGCATACTCCTCATACAACCTCGAGGGGAGGTGGGACAAGTTCTATTGCACCCGTATAGGTTACTTGAGCCTAATGGAACTGTCCGAAGTCAATTCGGGGTTCGCACGGCCACTATTCATAATAGTGAGGTAGTGGCGCGCTACTACACTCAAAATAGTCGTTTTCTCCAAACGATCTCGGATCGAGGCGCAACGAATTCCGTTGCACTCGTATCGGTCATACGAGTTTAACGGAACTGACGGGAGTCAAATCGCGGTTCATTCGGCCACTGTTCATAATAGTGAGGTAGTGGCGCGCTACGACACTCAAAATAGTCGTTTTCTCCAAACGATCTCGGATCGAGGCGCAACGAATTCCGTTGCACTCGTATCGGTCATACGAGTTTAACGGAACTGACGGGAGTCAAATCGGGGTTCATTCGCCCACTGTACCCCAACGACTTAGTTGCGGCGTGCAATACCACTTAAAATGGTAGTTTTCTACCGCTCGGGCCTACTTTTATTGGGCTCACTAGGGTCTAGTGACCCAATAAAAGTCGGGATGTTACAACTACTTTGCAGCAGGGGGCTCCCGTAGAAGGATTGGTAGAAGTGTCGCTCTCCCAACGAGATCCGACTCGGACAGTCCAGGTCGGGTCCCTCTTGTCGCAGGAAGAACGAGAAGAATTCACAACCTTTCTACATGAGAATGAAGACATTTTCGCTTGGAGCCCAGAAGACATGTCTGGGGTAGATCCTGAAGTCATTTTTCACTCTTTGAACGTTAACCCTACCCGCAGGTCTGTAATCCAAAAGAAGAGGAACTTCGCCCCCAAGCGGTTGAAGGTGATCGAAGAAGAAGTAACTATGCTTCTGGAGGCGCGGTTCATCCGCGAAGCAGAATACCCCACGTGGCTTGCTAACGTAGTTATGGTGAAGAAGGCCTCGGGGAAATGGCGCATGTGCATCAACTACAACAACCTAAACCAGGCGTGCCCAATAGACAGTTTCCCCCTCCTGGGGATTGACCAACTCGTCGACACGACGACCGTCCACGAGATGCTCAGCTTCATGGATGCTAATTCAGGCTACAACCAGATAAGGATGAACCCCGCAGACGAGGAGCACACTGCTTTCCGCACCGACAAAGGAGTCTACTTCTATAAGGTGATGTCGTTCAGCCATAAAAATGTCGGAGCTACCCCACGTGGCTTGAAAAATAGTTATACGTCAATTTTAATTATATTTTTGTTTAAAAAATTCTAATCTTAATGTATATATTATCTTGCATATCTTAATTATATTATTGTATAATTAAAATTGATGTAAAACTATTTTTCACATTAATTAATTGATAATGTGTTTATTTTAAGCTACATTAATTAATTGATAGCGTAGCCCGGGACGAGATCTCCGACGTTGATTGGTCTGGGCTTCACCCTTCTGTCGTAGAGCCAGGCTATGCGCCTTTGGTAGATAGCGATACGCTGGGCAGCATTGTCTCGGACTTCGGGGATTATGTCAAGATTTTCTCGAAGCAACTCGTCGTTCTTGCTAGGATCGAAAGTTAGCACCCTGACGCTTGGGATGCCGATGTCGATGGGGATGACAGCTTCGGTACCGTAGCAGAGGTTATAAGGCGTCTCTCTCGTAGGAGTCCTGTCTGTCGTGCGGTATGCCCATAGTACATTTAGGAGCACATCCACCCATTGCCCCCCCCCCCCCCCCCCCCCCCCAGCTTCTTCCAGGCGCGTCTTCAACCCTTTGAGGATGGTGCGATTGATGACTTCACACATCTTGGTGAATGATTTCCCGGTAAACTGGGTGTCGTTGTCAGCAATGATCGTTGTTGGGATACCGAAGCGACAAATAATGTTCTTCTAGACGAACTGTTTGGCATTCTCTTTTGTGATCTTAGCTAAGGGCTCTGCTTCTACCCACTTGGTGAAGTAGTGAATGACGAGGATGATGAATTTCCTATATCCTAATGCCAGAGGCAGGGGGCCGAGGAGATCGATTCCCCTTTATGTGAATGGCCACGGACTTTGGAGTGTGGTGAGCGTGACCAGGGGCTGGTGAGGTATGTTCGCGTGAAGCTGATAGCTCCTACACTTCTGGACAAGCTCAGTCACGTCCTTCTTCATTGTTGGCCAATAGAAACCTTGGCGCAAGATCTTCTGGGCCAGAGCTTTCCCGCCTAGATGCTCTCCGCAGATTCCTCCATGTACCTCTCTTAGGGCGTAGTCTGCTTCACCTACCGGCAGGCACTTTAGATAGAGCCCTAAGAATGCCCGTTTGTAGACCTCCCCGTCTATGATGGCGAATGATGCCGCTCGCATTCGTAATCTCCGTGCTTCTAGACGGTCCTCCGGGAGGTGCCCATGCTCGAGGTAGGCTCGCAGGGGGGTCATCCAAGATGACTCCTCTTCATTAATGACTACGATTTCCTATGGCCCTTGGATACTTGGAGCCATGATTTCTTCCACTCGGCGTCTTCGAGATTGATAGCTGGTGGGTGAAGTTGCAAGCTTAGAGAGCACATCCGCTCTAGAATTCTGCTCCATGGGGATGTGCATAATTTGGTATGACGGAATCTTCTGAAGGAGTAATCTTACGAGGGCGAGGTACTCCGCCATCTGGTCATTTTTTGCCTCGTAGTCTCCCTCAACTTGCGAGACTAAGAATTGGGAGTCTGCGTGAATCGCCAGGTACTCTGCTTTGCAATCAATGGCGAGCCGGAGGCCAGCGATCAGAGCCTCGTATTCTGCGATATTGTTGGTTGCTGAGAACTTCAACCTGAGACCATACTCCAATGTAATCTCATCTGGACTTATGATGAGCAATCCTGCTCCGGCTCCTTCAGCTCCTGAAGCGTCGTCGACGTATAGAGTCCAACGGGGGACAGTGATATCTTTGACAAGAGTTGCTTCTGGTGGAATAGTGTACTCTACAACAAAGTTGGCGAGCACTTGCGACTTGATGTCTGACCGGGATAAGAATTGGATGTCAAACTCGCCGAGCTCTACCGCCCACTTTACTAGTCTCCCTGAGACTTCTGGTTTCTGGAGGATTGTTCGTAGCGGGAGTTGAGTTAACATTTTTACTGTATGAGCCTAGAAGTAGGGCCAGAACTTTCTTGCCGAGAAGACGAGAGCTAAGACCGTCTTCTCCGCTGCCGAGTACCTGGTTTCGATATCGGTGAGGACTTTGCTAAGGTAGTAGATTGGTCGTTGTACCCCTCCTTCATCTTTCACGAGCACTGTGCTGAGGGTTGTAGGCGAGACTGTCAGGTATACTTTCGCGGTTGGTCGTAGGGCGGAGCCCTGTGTGCCTATCACTCTTATATATATATATAATAAAGCTTTTAGTATTAATCACCCTATAATTAAAACATTTTTGCTTATTGAACCCTAAATATTTAATTTCGACATTTTGGGCTTTAATATTGAACTTTTGCGTCCTCCTAATTGAATATTTAGGATGTAAAATGTCAATATTAAACCTTCGTGCAAAAATGTATACGTGTTTGCAATCGGCGGAAGGCGACGAGGACTGGATGGGCCGGGCAGAAGAAGGCGCGTAAGTCGCCTCTATTCCACAAGTAATTCTAATGGTGCAGAGTGAAGCAAACATTTTAATATACTCCTTAGCTTTCTCTGACTTCACCGCAGAAAATTTAAAATCAGATAGGAGCAGCTTTTAATTAAGCATCGTACAGTGACAGCGTTGGGGCCATGCTTGGCTGACGGGGAAGTTCACCGGCAAAAGAAGCGGAAACGCCGGAAAGCAACCGGGGAATTATAGACAGGCGGCTGCACGGAGGCCGACGTTCAGGACCGACTTTAGGCTTTAGGCTCGACTAAAGTACGTACAGGACCTACTTTAGCTTAATTCGTTTGGCGGGCGGCGGCGGTCACCAACTCTGTGGTTATGAACCGTCAAAGAAATTTCATCCACGTACTTTTATGTTCAAAATTGGTTTTCTTTTAGAGCAATGTTATAAGCACACCAAAATAGGCTATGCGCACACCAAAAAAGGCTCTAAAATTGAAAACTCTTAACCCCTCCTCCATTAAGCGCACACCCTCGTATTTCCCGATTCCCAGCGCCGCGTTCTTCTTCGCCCTCCCGCATTGCTCGCTGCCATCGGAGGTCACCGCCTGTGTGGAGCTTCGCCGGAGGAAAGAAGGTTGTGATCCCTCCCGCACCGCATCGCCCTCCCGCACCGTTTCTATAGTTGCTGATTCCCAACGCATCTCTTACGCATGGATCTTCATCATGTAATTTGATTTAAAATGAAAGGTATAAAATGTTATTTATAATCTTGGTTTATATTTTATATGCCGCTAACTGACAATGGTTCCATATACATCAGGTCTAGAAAATATTGATGGAGTTTTGGATGACCAATATTTTGACTGTATTTTGTGCTTTAATTATCGGATATGCATTTTTGATGTTATCTTTATTGTTGCTAATTAACGGAGAACAAAATATTCACTACAATGTTTACATTATATTTTTTGAAAGAGCAATTTTGGTGTGACAAAAACAATTTGGTTTGAAAATATCAAATAAAAAAGGAGAAAAAATTGTAATTTTGTGTCAATAATAATTTTAAAAATTGGTGTGGCATTAACGTTTGGTGTGAAAATAAAATAATTTGATGTGTCATTAAAATTTAGCTGCTAATAACGAAAATTGGTGTGCTTATAATATTTTTTATGATGGTGGTCATAACCGTTGTCAACTTGTCATGCCAAACATGTACATTCTATGGCAGTGGCGTTTTTGTCCAAACTGACCGGGCGCAGAGATGACGATCATGAACGCAGTGGTTATGAAGCGTCGTGTTGATGAACACACGAGGGCCTCACCTAGAGCGGTTGTCTTCGTGAACACATAGAAAGGAACAAAGGCAAGTACCTAATCCCACTTTTACCATACATAACATAAAATTAAAAATCACAATTTGATAAACTTCAAAAAATAACACCATGAGAGTAGAGACATATTCAATTCTCAATGCCATAGAAAGTTACTCTTACACGCGATTAATCGGTTGGCTAAGGCTCTGTTTGATTCAACTGCAGTAATTGGAGAAGCAGTGGTCGAATAATCATCTGTTTTTACAGAGTTGTGGCAGAATCTGTGAAACTGTTTGGAAGAACAGTGTTTGCAATGCTGTTTCAAACAGAGAACGTGTTTGGCAAAACAGTTGTGCGGTGTGAAATCTTTTTTTTAGAGGCTGAAATTTTTTTCCCTTCATCATCACATAACACCCACAGAAAAAAAAACATGGGGAGTGAACACGTAATAACTATTATCTGGATCCAAGAACAGATAGTAACATGTTGCTGGAAGTAATGATCCTATTACTAGCAATTTGCTGAAATTCAAATCCTATTAGTAGCAGTTGTTGGATCAAAAACTTGCGTAAAAACACTGGATTAAGCGCACGGTGGTGATGGTCGTGAATGCGGTGGTTATGAACTGTCATTCATGAACGTAAGACCTCACCTGAAGAACTTCAATCAATTTTAAGTTCAAATTAAACTAGAGCAAATTAAAAACTTCACGCCAAACCGAGCCTAACATTACATATTTGCATTGAAATACACGTTCTACATACAATATACTTATTTCTAATAATAATGACCAGTAATTAACTCCGATACCGATAGAACTACGTATTGACTTCAAGCTTGTAACTCTGGATTGTCTTCATCAAGTAAATCTGCGGGAGCTGGGCGAAGAGGCGGCGGAGGAAGGAAATGCGGGCAGAGGAGGTGGGCTGTGTTGTAAAATCCGGTACAAATGCAGACACAATTATAAAATCTGCAGAAAAAATAAAGACACAAAACATGCCAAATCTGTGCTCGGCAAAACCCGCCGGTGCACAATCACAAATATATATTAAATTAAACAATATATAAATGCAATCACAAGAAATAACAGGAGAAAAAAGACCGTCCGGTGAAACACCGCAGATGCGTTGAACGCGCACGATCCGCGAAAAAGTAGAAGATCCGGACTGCAATCCGCCCAGCGGACGCACAAGGTTCACCGGAATCTTCAAACGTCGAAGTCCGACATTCAACCGCAACACCACACGAGAACAACGCCGCCACCAGAGAACAACACCGTCGAGGCTAATTGCACTCATGCACGTGGTCGACACCACGCCTCTCCACTCCAACGAACGTCCACTGCAACGCCGGCGGCAAACTCCACCAAGCCCGGCGGCAACACCTTCTCGCAACGCCGACGATTAACTCCTCCAAGACCGGCGACAACACCCAAGGCCGGCGGCCCCTCCAAGTGCACGAGCGAGGGAGAGAGAGAGAGAGAGAGAGAGAGAAAGAAAGGAGAGAGAGGCGGCGGATGTCCTTTCTCTCACATGCTAGCGACTCCAAAACCTAGGCGGCTCCAACTCATAGGCGAGCAATATTTTCTCCAAGGCTACAAGCAGCCTATTATATTTCCCGCATGGGATGGCCTCCATTTTTTTTTTTCACTTTCCAAGTTTATGGCAGCTAGCTATTTGGAAAGAAAATAAGTTTCCAAATCGGATCATCCGAACCAACAACTTCAAACAATCACCACCTTGGTTCGTGATCCGGAGCCACCACCTGCACGAAGCACTCCCTGTACAAAGCACCATCTGCACTAGGCAACACCGCACGTAGCACGGTCTGCACAAAACACCAGTTTGCACAAAGCACCACCTCAAGTCTGAGGTGTCAGTCGACCTGCTCCAGTCGACTCATCCCTGCTAGGGCTCAACCTATGAATGTCGACGCAACTGGATCGCTGAATCTGACTCGCCTAGTCAGACTACCAGAAGGGCAATCACCTGCACCACCTCGACTATCAACTCCGCCGGCCGCAGAAATCATGGGCACACCACCTCGCATCGTGGTCTCCATCAGCCGGTACAGACTACCGCACTACATAGCTCGCATGAGCACGGTGCACCCTCGCGTCACTGCCAGAACTCCAACTCTCGACGCAAAACTGCATCCTCTGGAGTCCAATCTGCCCAGCGACATCAAATTCCTCCGCATCTTAGGTACCAGGTGTACCCGCTCAAGCCTACGCACTGCTCGGTCATGCATCCTAATGTCCACCCTGTGACCACACATGCTGAGTCATCACCCAGAAAGACTGACCCAGTCGTCACCTCCAGTGAACTGAACATCCCTGCATCTGAGAAAATGTGCTGCGAAGCACCAAAATCAAATATCCAACTATCCGAGTCACATGAACTCTCAGTGATGAGGCCAGAGAGACATGTCACTATCATCTGCCGTAGCTACCGCCGCCTTGCCCGCATCCTGGACGTCCCCAGAAATCTGCGCACGTTGTGGATCGATAATGTCTCCTGATATGACCACTCTACCTGCAATGGTAGCACATCACTACCTTCCTTGATGTGGATCTGAACCGTGCACTCCCAGATCCCTTCTCGAACTGCCTCCCTCTTCGTCCTCCTACTGCCAAAGCATGCTCACCCACAGGAGCGGCATCCGACAGCATCTGACTAGACAATAGTAACGCAGATGTGATCTGCTCCACGTTTACTGTATCCTTCCCATACAGCAGAGTGCACTACAACATATATGATCAACGGCAACGTTTTTTTTTGCGGCGCTTTAAAAAGCGTGTCTAAAAGATTTTTCCACAAAATACCTATAGCGACGTTTTGTTTAAAAAACGCGGCGATTGACAATCTATAGCTGCGTTTATGGATAAGCGCCGCCGTAGATTGGTATTGCGCGCGCGGATCAGATTTTAACGAGGTTAACACGCTCTATTTTTGATTTCTCTGAGACGGTTCTTGCGGAGCGGCTAGGTTTTCATCGCGCCTCCTCCCTCTCCCTCCCCTTTCAGCGTTCATCGGCGTTCCCGGCGGTAATACATCGCCATCTTAGCGTCAAGATCGCCGCTCATTTTATGGGTTCACACTATTCTTCTCCAAAACCAGCCGCTGCGCGTGCGCCGCGGTGCCGGTGCCGCCGTGCCCTAACTCCTTCCGCTTCGACTTCCTCGACGGCCACGCGACAAACACGAGCAGGAAAAAATACAACACCCTAGGTTAGTTTCTCTTTCCCATTTCTATTTCTTTTATGGTGAATGTTAAGGGAATCCTATACAAATTTTCATGCACTCTAGTCTCTGATTTCTGCATTAGGTGTATGTGCCTTGCACTTTGCAGAGCTTCTTCCTCCTTCAGTTATTCACTTATTTGGGTGACCTATTTTTTGGTGCCTTGTGGTGTGATGCTTGGTTCATATGTCATAGTTCATATTCTCTGATTTCTGCATTAGTTACAACTAATGTTTCCATTTGCATTTTAGGTGTTTGATAAAATGCTCATTCATCGTGTTGTTTGCATTGAAGGTAGTGCTGCTAGATTTTATGCGATGTATGCTCTACAGAATATTGTTATGGATGCATTACAGTTATTGAAGCTTTTTGAAGACATAATTGAGAGTCTCAAGGTTGCCGACGTCAAGGCGTTGGATTCAGTCGAGCGAGTAAGTGCAGCATATCACATGGATTGTTGGGGTTGAACAACTTTCCTTGTTTCTTCTTCATTTTGATCATTATGCATAAAACACCAAAAATTTGTCTGTCTATTTTTTTTATTAATTTCTAATATGCATGTTTATCATCGATGTGCCATATATAAGGTTTTTAATTTCTTCTTCACTTTAATGCTACCTTATAGATGGATTTTGATTTTCAAAGGGGTTCTCCATGAGTTTCTATTACATGCCTAATTTGATGTTGATGGAATGATTTAGTAGTAATTTTGAGCAAATTAAACTATAACATTAATAATTTTGGTATGCAACATGCTGTATTTTATTTCAAACTCATGGTGATTTATTCATGAGCAGCATAGAGTACTATAATAATCCTTTTACACAATTATTCATGAAGCTGTATGGATTAATTGAAAACGCCCAATTTTGATTCTCCACATGCCAAAATCTGTATGAAGCTGCATAGATTAATTGAAATGTCAGTCTTCTAATATTTAGATCCGCCATTTGAAATGTCAGTCTCATTTTTTTCATTACTAGACACTACTATTACAGTATTACTAAAACTTTAACCGATTTATTTTATGAATTATGATAATCCACTTCCCCTTTTGTGAAAATTGATAGATTTTGACTTATGATGATTGTTGCGGAACGCTTAGGGCTCTGGTAGATCGGTTCACTTGAACCGCCTCAGCTCGCGAGCGAGCTAAGCGCGCAAACAGTCAATTAGAGGTTCGTTGAGTACGCAGAGACTTTTTAACGTGGAAAACCCGGAAAGGGTAAAAAACCACGCGGCCGGAGCTGTGCCGACCAAATTCCACTATCTTCTGGAGGAGTTACAACTTGGGAGCTAGAACTCGAGCGCGACAGGCCGCTGCTCGTTACAATACTTGGAGAAAGAGAGCTTCGAGGGTGACAGGCTACCTCTCGGAAAAACTAAGTCTTTTTCCCTTCTGAGAATGCTGGTCGCCTTTCGGAAGTGAGAAGGCTAGTCGCCTTTTCCTTCTGAGAATGCTTGTCGCCTTTCGGAAGTGAGAAGGCTAGTCGCCTTTTCCTTCTGAGAATGCTTGTCGCCTTTCGGAAGTGAGAAGGCTAGTCGCCTTTTCCTTCTGAGAATGCTTGTCGCCTTTCGGAAGTGAGAAGGCCAGTCGCCTTTCTCTTCTGAGAAACGCTGGTCGCCTTTCTGGAAGTGAGAATGCTAGTCGCCTTTTGGAAGTGGGAAGGCCAGTCGTCTTTTCCTTCCGAGAATGCTTGTCGCCTTTCGGAAGTGAGAAGGCCAGTCGCCTTTCTCTTCTGAGAAACGCTGGTCGCCTTTCTGGAAGTGAGAAGGCTAGTCGCCTTTTGGAAGTGGGAAGGCCAGTCGCCTTTTCCTTCCGAGAATGCTTGTCGCCTTTCGGAATGATGAAGATCTTCAAGTCCACGAAGGAGATCTTCAAGCGCCGAAGGAGAATTCCGCAAAAGTCTGCAAGGAGCTCTCCCGGGTCCAGAAGTCAAAGTCCCTTCAAATGAAGCCATGGGGCTCCTTTTATAGTTTTTGCCGGGGGCGGCCCGGTAATTTTGCCGTTGGCAGTTTCCATAAATGCTCGGTGGACGAATCATATTTTCCGGTTCGGGGCCCTCGGATCACCATTTTTCGTAAATGACCACCTTGCCCCTCGGGCAGCTTGGGCAGTTTGGGCAGTTCGGGCAGTTCCGTTGGAGGTGAAAAAGGCGACTAACTGTTCCTGAAAAGTGAGAAGCCTGAAACCCAAAATGTGAGAAGCCGGAAAGACAAAAAGTGAGAAGCCGGAAAGACAAAAAGTGAGACGCCTGAAAGACAAAAAGTGAGACGCCTGAAAGACAAAAAGTGAGACGCCTGAAAGACAAAAAGTGAGAATGCTTCCTGACTGCGCTCAGAAGCATTCTGAGCGCGCGCTAGCGCTAAAGTGGTCCGAGCGCGCAACGAACATGGAAGCGCCTTGAACGCGCTTGGAGGCGTTCTGAACGCGCGTAAGCGCGGAGGCGTTCTGAGCGATCGGTGGAGCGGGGAGTTGTCCCCCAAATAGAAATTGGGACCCGACGCACCTGACGGGGGCGCGACTGCGGCAGGGCCCCTTCCGAGCCCCCCTGCGGAAAAAGGCGAGGGGAGGGGGTCGGACCGTATCCTAGGCCGCACCCCCAAGGGGGGTGCGGCATGACCGCACCCCCTTGAGGGGTGCGGCTGGGCCGCACCCCCAAGTGGGGTGCGGCATGGCCGCACCCCCTTGAGGGGTGCGGCTGGGCCGCACCCCACAAGGGTGCGGCTTGGCCGCACCCCTTGAGGGGTGCGGCTAGGCCGCACCCCCAAGGGGGGTGCGGCTTGGCCGCACCCCCTTGAGGGGTGCGGCTGGGCCGCACCCCCCTTGGGGGTGCGGCTGGGCCGCACCCCCTTGATGGGTGCGGCGTGGCCGCACCCTTTGAGGGGTGCGGCTGGGCCGTACCCCTTGAGGGGTACGACTCCGCGCGAGCCGCACCCCGAGGGGGGTGCGGCGGGGCCGCTCCCCTGCGACGGGGGTCGCTGCCCGCGCGCTACCGTGCGTGCGGTAGCGCACGTGCTTGCGGTTTGCTCTCCGCGCGCTCTGTTTCTGGCGGTTGGCGGCGGAGATGGCGGGCTCGGTTTCTTCGATTCGAGCGATCGCGTGTTGACCGCTGACCCCCACCTCTCTTCAGTGGTGCTTCCTTTAGACGCGCCCCAAGGCCTTTATGGGTGGTATAACATAAGCCCCCCAAACCTTCGGAGTCCGAGTTTCGATGCGAGGAGTTCGGAGGTTTTAATTTTTCTGTGGCGGCTTTACCCATTGTCCACTGTGCGGCGCTTTTCTGGTAAGAGCTGATGTCGGAGGGTGTTGGTTTTCCGAGGTCGTTGTGGGCTTGCTGCCTGGCTCTGATATCCGCATGGACTGAGGGGTTTACGCAAAATGACAGATTAGCTTGCGCGGTTCTGAGCTCGCGGCTTTTACACAATAGAAAATTAGTTTGCGCAAGTTTGTGCTTGCGGCTTTTTTGCACGAGTCTGTGCTCGCGGCTTTGGTGCACGAGTCTTCGCTCGCGACTTTTTTGCACGGTTCTGTGCCCGCTAATTTGGTGCACGTGCCTTTGCTCGCGACTTTTTGCGCGGTTCTGTGCCCGCGACTTTGGTGCACGTGCCTTTGCTCGCGACTTTTACATGATGTAGACTTGACCGGTGAATAGCGGGAGCATGGTGCTCTGCAGCGTGGGAGCTGTGTGCCCTGCAACGCGGGAGCATGATGCTCTGCAGCGTGGGAGCTGTGTGCCCTGCAACGCGGGAGCATGATGCTCTGCAGCGTGGGAGCTGTGTGCCCTGCAACGCGGGAGCATGATGCTCTGCAGCGTGGGAGCTGTGTGCCCTGCAACGCGGGAGCATGATGCTCTGCAGCGTGGGAGCTGTGTGCCCTGCCACGCGGGAGCATGATGCTCTGCAGCGTGGGAGCTGTGTGCCCTGCCACGCGGGAGCATGATGCTCTGCAGCGTGGGAGCTGTGTGCCCTGCAACGCGGGAGCATGATGCTCTGCAGCGTGGGAGCTGTGTGCCCTGCAACGCGGGAGCATGATGCTCTGCAGCGTGGGAGCTGTGTTGTCCCTCTTACGGACTTGGTTTAGATTGTTGGACTCGACGTATGTCCTCCACTTGTGAGAGGCCCCTTCTTTTTCCTATGTTGGCGAGTTTGTCGTTTGATAATAATGCTGAGGATCGTATGTGACTTTAACTTTTCGGTGCCTCACTCTAGAAGATTAGTACCGCTGACTGAGACAGAGAGCAAATGTAGTAATTTCAAATACATAATGGATGCATGCGCGCAAGTATAATCTTGCGGCTTACTGTTTTTAAAAGCAGAAAACTGGAAGGAGCGGAAAACAGAAATCGACGACAAATGAAATGCGGGTTGCGCGTGCTCTACTACGAGGGAAGTTTCCCTGCCCGGTATTTCTGGTTCATCCGTGTCGGGGTACAGCGTTGTCCTCTACTGGAGTGTCAGCCCGTGGTCCGTGTTGGTTTGGGACCTGATTTAGTAAAAACCTTCCGAGGAGGCCTTGTTGGACAAGGCGCTCGATTTCCTCCTTCAATTTGTTGCAGCCTTCAGTCCTGTGTCCATGCCCGCGATGGAAGTCACAATACTGCGACTGATTTCCTCTGTTCGGTGCAAGAGGCTCGGGCCTGCGAAGCGCGTCGCTATCACGGATGGCGAGGAGAACGTTAGTCCTGGTAGTGTTCAGGGGAGTGTAGTCCTGACGTTGGCGAGATCCTCGGTCTCGGCTAGGGTTGTCGTGATGCTTGTTATTTTTGTTGGGAGCTGTATGCGGCGGCGACTCCTCTTTCTTCCTCTTCGAGCTCCCCTCGAACTGCCGGAGGTGTGCTTCGATGGCCTCATCGGCGGCTATCTGAGCCTCGACTCGCTGGACGAGGTCAGGATAGCTTTGTACGGTTTCTCTCATTAGAGCTGAGTAGAAGCCACTTGGGCGGAGTCCTCCAAGGAAAAATCCTCGCAAAAGCTCGGGGTCGACTCCCGGGATCTGTCGCGGCTCAGAGGTGAAGCGTCGGAAAAAATCCTTCAGAGTTTCTCCGTCGTTCTGGCGGATTCCCGAGAGATGGGAAGGATCTCGGACAATCCTACGATTGGCGATGAACTGGTCCACGAACTGCCGCGCCATTTCTGCGAAGTTGTTGATGGCCCCATCCCGCAGGGAGTGGAACCAAGTGCGCGCTTGTCCTTTCAAAGTTGTCGGGAACACTCGACAGAGGAGCTGGTCGGGGGCGCTGTAAATCCCCATGATGGTGGTGAAGTGATTGACGTGTTCCAGCGGGTCATCCGTCCCGTCGAACGTTTCGATGTTGGGAAGCTTGAAACCGTTTGGAATTGGATGGTCCAGGACTTGAGGTGATAGTGGGGAGCCGTGGCGCGCGGGATGGCGGGCGAGAGCTGCGCGTCGCCCTGCTTGGGCATACTCCTCCTCTATCATGTTGCGTATTTCTTCTCGCGTAGCTCTTTCCACTGCTTGCTCAGGGGCAGCTCTTCCGTGGTGGTGGCGGTGGTTAGCTTCTGGGCCTCCAGCTGGTGGGGCAAGGTGAGCGGAACTTGCCGCATTGGAGAATCCTTCTGAGGCTTCGTCTCCCTGGGTGGCCTCCCCGTTCGGGGCATGATTCAGAATTGGGGGTGGTGGTGCGTTCAGAGCTGGCGGCTGAATCGGAGCTGGAGGAGCCCCAAGATTCCTTACAAGAGCCAACATCTCAGCTTGATGTTCTTCGATCTGCCGCATGCGCACCTCCAAACCAGCCGCGGGTGCTAGAAGTGCCTCCTCTGCGGGAGGTGCATCGATAAGCGAGTGGGAGGGAGCTGGGTCGACGCATCCTTCCGGCATCGATCCTTCAGTTGTGCGAGCACTCTTCCTTGCCATGACAGTCGGCTTTTGAAGAGTTGTTGGGAATGTTCCCACAGACGGCGCCAAACTGTTGCGGAACGCTTAGGGCTCTGGTAGATCGGTTCACTTGAACCGCCTCAGCTCGTGAGCGAGCTAAGCGCGCAAACAGTCAATTAGAGGTTCGTTGAGTACGCAGAGACTTTTTAACGTGGAAAACCCGAAAAGGGTAAAAAACCACGCGGCCGGAGCTGTGCCGACCAAATTCCACTATCTTCTGGAGGAGTTACAACTTGGGAGGTAGAACTCGAGCGCGACAGGCCGCTGCTCGTTACAATACTTGGAGAAAGAGAGCTTCGAGGGTGACAGGCCACCTCTCGGAAAAACTAAGTCTTTTTCCCTTCTGAGAATGCTGGTCGCCTTTCGGAAGTGAGAAGGCTAGTCGCCTTTTCCTTCTGAGAATGCTTGTCGCCTTTCGGAAGTGAGAAGGCTAGTCGCCTTTTCCTTCTGAGAATGCTTGTCGCCTTTCGGAAGTGAGAAGGCTAGTCGCCTTTTCCTTCTGAGAATGCTTGTCGCCTTTCGGAAGTGAGAAGGCCAGTCGCCTTTCTCTTCTGAGAAACGCTGGTCGCCTTTCTGGAAGTGAGAATGCTAGTCGCCTTTTGGAAGTGGGAAGGCCAGTCGTCTTTTCCTTCCGAGAATGCTTGTCGCCTTTCGGAAGTGAGAAGGCCAGTCGCCTTTCTCTTCTGAGAAACGCTGGTCGCCTTTCTGGAAGTGAGAAGGCTAGTCGCCTTTTGGAAGTGGGAAGGCCAGTCGCCTTTTCCTTCCGAGAATGCTTGTCGCCTTTCGGAATGATGAAGATCTTCAAGTCCACGAAGGAGATCTTCAAGCGCCGAAGGAGAATTCCGCAAAAGTCTGCAAGGAGCTCTCCCGGGTCCAGAAGTCAAAGTCCCTTCAAATGAAGCCATGGGGCTCCTTTTATAGTTTTTGCCGGGGGCGGCCCGGTAATTTTGCCGTTGGCAGTTTCCATAAATGCTCGGTGGACGAATCATATTTTCCGGTTCGGGGCCCTCGGATCACCATTTTTCGTAAATGACCACCTTGCCCCTCGGGCAGCTTGGGCAGTTTGGGCAGTTCGGGCAGTTCCGTTGGAGGTGAAAAAGGCGACTAACTGTTCCTGAAAAGTGAGAAGCCTGAAACCCAAAATGTGAGAAGCCGGAAAGACAAAAAGTGAGAAGCCGGAAAGACAAAAAGTGAGACGCCTGAAAGACAAAAAGTGAGACGCCTGAAAGACAAAAAGTGAGACGCCTGAAAGACAAAAAGTGAGACGCCTGAAAGACAAAAAGTGAGAATGCTTCCTGACTGCGCTCAGAAGCATTCTGAGCGCGCGCTAGCGCTAAAGTGGTCCGAGCGCGCAACGAACATGGAAGCGCCTTGAACGCGCTTGGAGGCGTTCTGAGCGCGTGTAAGCGCGGAGGCGTTCTGAGCGATCGGTGGAGCGGGGAGTTGTCCCCCAAATAGAAATTGGGACCCGACGCACCTGACGGGGGCGCGACTGCGGCAGGGCCCCTTCCGAGCCCCCCTGCGGAAAAAGGCGAGGGGAGGGGGTCGGACCGTATCCTAGGCCGCACCCCCAAGGGGGGTGCGGCGTGGCCGCACCCCTTTGAGGGGTGCGGCTGGGCCGCACCCCCAAGGGGGGTGCGGCTTGGCCGCACCCCCTTGAGGGGTGCGGCTGGGCCGCACCCTCTTGGGGGTGCGGCTGGGCCGCACCCCCTTGATGGGTGCGGCGTGGCCGCACCCTTTGAGGGGTGCGGCTGGGCCGTACCCCTTGAGGGGTACGACTCCGCGCGAGCCGCACCCCGAGGGGGGTGCGGCGGGGCCGCTCCCCTGCGACGGGGGTCGCTGCCCGCGCGCTACCGTGCGTGCGGTAGCGCACGTGCTTGCGGTTTGCTCTCCGCGCGCTCTGTTTCTGGCGGTTGGCGGCGGAGATGGCGGGCTCGGTTTCTTCGATTCGAGCGATCGCGTGTTGACCGCTGACCCCCACCTCTCTTCAGTGGTGCTTCCTTTAGACGCGCCCCAAGGCCTTTATGGGTGGTATAACAATGATTTAGGAAGGAGAAGTGGGTATGAAGCTGCCATTTGGATGCTCTCTGATGGGGTCCCCTTGCTAGTAACATTTTTTTGTACACCATGATCAATCTATCAAAAAATTGTTTGGTTCTTGGGCATTTCTTCATGAACCGTCAATTCTGATGTATATGCAACATATCATATACTGCTACTCAGGTTGTGATAGCTGCCTAGCCTATGTTCTTAACTCTTTAATTTTTTGTATGACTTACAAATTTCATTGTTTATGTATCTTATTCAAATATGATTACTTCATGTAAGAAGATCAAATACTATTTCTTCATCACTTGAGTATTCTAATATTGTCTTATTGCATCAGGATCTGTTGTAGATTAGTAATTAGAGTCTGACGAAGACCTCTATATTTTAGTAATTAAGGAGTCATTTTTTTCAGCATTTTCTCCGATAGACAATTCAGTGTTTTGATTGTTATACTATTTTAATGCTTCATGTGCCAATCTGTGCTTGATGCTATCCAATAATATAAGCAACTTCCAGGCTTCTGAAAGCCTGAAACTATTGCACACTTTATTTATTTTCTGCTGACACATGAAATGGCTACTTTTTTCTTTGCAGCATGTTTTATGAACTCTATGTATACTCAACTTAAATTATGTCTTTGCAAGAGGTCTGTTTGTGAGAGCAGCAAACAGAGTTGAGAAAAATGCAAGTGACATTTGGCTCGACGTGTTCACGAACATTGTTTTCCAAATAGTGTGTTTTAGGGCAAAACACCGCTGTATATGCATGCATATACGGTAGCTGTCATGAGCGCCCGGACACCAGAGGAATTTGTTCGACATAAACATTGCCACAAAAGTTTCAAAAGTAGGTAAAACTATCACCACTGTATTTATTGCCACTTATTCACAATCAGTTGGTTTACTTGATGTCGCTTTGAATGCAGACATCTCTTGTTAGAGTGCATTAGAGATGCCTTATGGACTCCAGCTTCTCGAAGGGATCCACCTCCACCCCTGTTTCAGACTTCCAGAGGAAAATCTGTGGGCCCTATGTCATTTTTTTCAGATTTTCCTTCAGCAGCATTAACATAGTGAGCTCCAGCATTTTCAGTCATTTTTTTCAGCATTTTCAGTCATTTTTTTCAATTGTTAGAAGATTTTATTTATAAGACCCCGAAATGTGGCGGGGGCGTTTATGATTCCAGATAATATTATGACGATTTTGTAATGACCTTGGCGTGATCTACAATGTTTTGTTGATGTATTCCTTCGCCATGCGCACTAGGTGATACCCTTCAATTCCCGGAGATCAAGTTTGGCAAAAAAAACCTTAGCGACATGCAATTCTCCAGTAACTTCAATGATTGGGATAAAAAATGCATCCTTTATAGTTCTCTGATTTAATTCTATGTAGTCGATATAGAGACGTCATGATCCATCTTTTATTTGACTTATACAATCGGCGATGCTTAATGTAACAACCCTAAAATAGAAATAATAATAACAAATATTATTATTAGCTAAATTGCTATCAGCAGCCCCCTTTAATCCCTCCTCTTTAAATCCCGAGCAGCAGCCCCCCTCTTATACTATTTCCCTAATGGCTAGCCGCAAACCAGCCTTCCCTCCTCTGTTAAATCTCGAGCCACCCCCCCCCCCTCCCCCCCCCCCCCGACATTTTGATTTCGACGGTAGGTTTACCCGCAAGCCGCGATTCAGTCCCGTCTTCCGCTCCCGTCTCGCGTGCGCAGCGCAGCCGCCGCCTCCGCCTGGTGCTCCTCCTCCTGCCGGCGCTGCCGCCTGCTGCTGCTCCTCCTCTCTCTCCCCCTGTCGTCGACGCCTCCTCCTCGTCTGGCCGACGATTTTTCTCCCTGTTCCCCAGGCCGACAACTGCAGCAGCCCTTCTTCCTCCTTCCTCAGGCCGGCAGCAGCAGCCTTTCTTTCTGGGGCCGACAGTCCTCCTCCTCCAAGAGGTCAGCAACCCTCCCTCTCCTCCAAGGGACTGGCAGCCCCCTTTTCTCCTCGTTTTGACCGGGGTTTTGCGAGAGGGACAACTAGGGTTTCCCTTCCCTCTCCTCCTTGGGCTCGGATTCGACTTCCTTGGGTAAGGAATTCCTCCTTCCCCTCCTATTTCAGTTTTCCTTGCATTTGCTTGGAAAGTTTGCGCTCCAAATTCGGATATTTTGCGATTCAAGATTTCTGCTTGATTTATAACCGCCCAATTTCTAGGTTTTACCGCTCCCCGACGTCGTTCGTCGCTCCAATTGGCGGGATCTCTTAAAGACCCTTCTGATTTAGGGTTTCCGCAACCTAAGCGCCGCCAAGTCTCTGTCTCCGCGTGGAATTTCTTCTCCCCTCTCCTTTGAGGGAGGTAAATCTGCTAATCCCTCTTTGTTTAATTTTCGCGTCATAGAATACTTGTATTAGCGTAGTAATTATTACTATGTCGCCTTCGTTGTGCTTGATCAGGTTCAAAATGTGATTTCTGACTTTTGCTTGCGCCGTTTCGCCGCCGCCGTCAGATTCAGCCTCATTTAAGGCAAGTAGAGATCATCCTCTCTTGCAAACATTGATCGTAGATTACCTTGTCTGCTCTTATGATTTTATGACTTCACTTTTGAATCCATGTGTCATCAAATAAATTTAGATCTTAAATACCTGATTTGACTTGTTAATAAATTGAGATTTCACGCGTTTGAAATGACACGAACTTGTGAACATGAGTGATGTTATTTTGATTAGTCGCCTAGATGAATGAATTCCTTATTTGATGGATAATTCAAGGAATACTAGATTTTTGAGTATATGTAACAAGCGTCATAATGATAATAGTAATGATATCTGGTTAGCAAATATATGATCGGTGTTTTTCTTTCATGTTCGGAATCGTATACATGTTCGCTTAGAAGATAATCGTGTCTTGAAATGGATCAACCTTAATGAATTGCTTGGTATCCTAGAAATTAATGTACAGTAATCTTGTTACTCGTGAATACTTGAATCCGCAAGTTTCTAAACTCTCTATCGAGTTCTCTGAGTCATCGAATCTTGTTTCTTATTCCTGTCTGGTTCCAAGACTTGGTTAAATAACGTTCTATAACTTGATTCCTCCCGTTTCACGTTTGTAAAATATATTATCGTATATCTGAATCAAAATTTGGTTACATGTCTTGATATGTTTGAATCACTCAATCAGGAATTACTTCATTAATAACTTAAGTAAACAATGAAAGGTGGTGTTTAATCGATGCAACTCCTCGACTTGGGTTCCCTCTTGAATCCCTAACGGGAACAAAGGACCGGTCATAGCAAGCATGAACTCCCTGGCTCAAGGGTGAGGGTTCGAAAGAGCCGTCCCTTAGAGGTTACGGGTAGAAATCCTGAATTTCCGATAAGACTTGCATCTGAATTTGAATCTGTCTGAATCATGAATCCTGCGCGTCAAACAAAAATACCCACACTTTCACTTGTTACAACTTAAGTTATTACTTGATCATCTCTGTATGCTATACTTCAGAGTAGTCTAATAACTCTAGATATTTCTGCTTGTCTCACTTGCTTGCCTGTTTTGTTAGCTCAGCTTCATGAAAAGTGGTACTCAATATGTTGTTTCTCCTGCTCGTATTTTTATTTAGCTTTACTCATGTTTATATCAATGTTCTGAGGCTTTTCCTTCTTGTTTTGGATTTGCCTTAGTGTTTGCGCATGCGCCGCCTGCTCGCTGAGGCCGATCTGCGTCAAGTTTCAGGTTCTATGTTTATGTTTCATTTCTTTATCTGTTGGATATTTCTTTTATGCAATAATTACGTTCAGCCATTTTCTCCTGTTTCATGGACAACTGCTAGGATAAATATTATATGTACAAGAATTGGCATATTTGCATGCTCATTTATCTGCGATGATCACTGCAAAAAAAATCTATTTCAAAACTTGTATCAAAAGATTTTCTTTGCAAAATGCATGTGCACCTGTTTCAAATTAACATGTTTTAAAGCTTCCGCAACAAAACAAGCTGTTTTACTCAAAAGTATCTATTTTCAAGTTATTTATTAGTATCTTTGCTTGCGCCTTAACAGGCATGGTTTTCCTTCCGCCCATGCCTGTGGCATCACGGCCCGCCCGAAGCGCGCTCTGACTCTTGTCGAGACGGGTCGTGACACTTAAAGACTGCACCTTGTGGTATTACTCCTGCCACTAACATTTCCTGAATCGTCCTTTATAGTGCTCATGATCAAGCACACGTGGTAATTCCTTCAGCTGTGTGTAAATATCTAGATATTCATGTAGGAGTTGTTGCAATGTTACCGGATTCTCTTCTGAGTTATTGTCTTATCCTTCTAGTCCCAGTTCTCTGTATACTCTATTTTCTTTTTCTTTTGTTAAAATTGAATTCATTACACAAATTTCATCATGGTTAGCTGTCCAGATTTCAGGAATTTCTTATTCATTCTCCTTCTGTTTATCATGGCTAGTGGTACATTCTTACTAGCTATAACAGCGCCCTAAAATTATATTTTTTTTAAATTCATCCCCTTTGGCCACGTTTTTTATTTAAAACGTGGCCAAAGTTAGCCACGTTTTTTAAAAAAACGTGGCTAACGTTAGCCACGTTTTAAAAAAAAACGTGGCTAACGTTAGCCACATTTTTTTGCAAAAAACGTCGCTTATGTCATATTGTCTTTAGTGGCGCTTTTTAAAAAACGTCGTGGAATGTTACCGCGACGTATTAAGCCGCGACGCCTTTGCGACATTTATAAAAACGTCGCCAAAGCATTGGAAACGTTTGAAAAACGTCGTCGTAGCCTATTAAAAACGTCGCCAATGCCGTATTTTCTTGTAGTGGTGGTTTGCATGTGTTTATACGACGCCGAGAGCGAGGTATGAAGTAATAAGGCTTTGTCTTCTTCCTCCACCTTCACACCAACCCCATGCAGTTGGCTAAGAAGTCCATTGAACGCGTTGAAGTGTTCCTGCAGGTTACCACCCTTCTGCATCTTCAGGTTGTACAGTCGCTGCTTCAGCAACAACCTCGTGGTCAACGACTTACTCATGTAGAGTCCCTCAAGCTTCTCTCATAGCTTGACTGCAGAATATTCAACACCGATGTTGAACAACACCTTGTCGTCGACACAAATCCTAATAGCGCTGGTGGCGCGCTCATCCATCTTCATCCACTCAGAATCTTTCGCCGAAGCGGGCAAAGAATCACGCCCCCGCAGCACTTGGATCAACCCCTACTCAATGATACGCCTTTAGTGTATATACGCAAGTATACGTGCCGGCTCAAGTAATATAATAGTGAGTTAAGATCGTTCCCTCGGAGAAGTGAACACTCTAACGCTTATGAATATTAGTTTACTCTTTTCCTTAAATCCAAGTTAAATAATTCGATTGGTTGGATGAAACTAAATTGCAGAATATTTAAAACTAATTTTTAAAATACTAAAAGTGCTTAAGTTAATTTTTATCAACTTTTAGAGAAAGGAATCTTGTATATCGCTTTCCTAGATCTGTTGTGATATTTGCTAAATATACCGATGCATTATATTTGTTTTAATATCTTGCTCGATTAAAAACTAGGAATTATAATCTCTCGATCTATGAATTCTCATAACCTAGATTTCACTAGTTATCTCTAACTTAGAAAAATGCTAGGTAAATTAAATTGCTCAAATCGCTCTTGCTAATAAGGTGATGGAATCTCTTCCTCTCTCCTTTATTATATCAAAGTTATGATGTAGACACACCGCTCCTCTCTCGAATCTCGCGGCATAGTATAAAAGTAAAAATTTAAATTAGATATTCATGCGACTCATCTCTCGAATCTCGCCGCATAACATTAAGTATTTATCTTAAATCAATCGTGATTCCTCTCTCGAATCTCACCACGAAATGTTAAAGATAAACATGATTCAAATCTTTCGCAATAAATCATAACATTGATAAAGATAGCAAACCAAGAAATCATACGGAAAAATTATAAATTAAACATCACAACAAAAACTAGTACTCACGACATACAAGATACGAAGAATTAGTTCATGATTCTTGAAATGAAAAACCAAATTGGAAAGATCTTACAAGACATTGTTTCGAGTCTAAATATTAGCGCAGGAATTCGTCTTTTCCGTTACCAAATCCGCTCAATGTGTCGTCTCTTTCTTCTTCTCCAAACCTTCTTCACTTTTTCTCTCTCTAAAAATCACCCGTATCTCTCTCCCCCTTTTCGAATCAGCCAACTCTTCTTTAATATCTCCACGCTACAGTCCAAAAACTGAAAGGAGACGTCTTTTCAACAAGGAACCGCATGCCTATTTTGAGTATTTCGAAAAATCTGTACTTTTGGTTCAGATTTTTCAATTTAAACCGCTATGTTACGACCAGGTTATGACCAAACTGTTGTAATCTTCCCAGCAATATAATTCCATCCTAACACTTGCTTATTTTCTTCATGTATTTCTCAGATTCCTGCACACATACATTACACATTCGACGATAAAAATGTTCAAGTTAAAAATATAATATTTATTAGTCAATTGATCTTTATCTTTCGTATATTTTCTCAATATTCACTAAAATAATAGAGTTAATAACTTCTGTTTGAGAAGCTATCACACCCCCACACTTAGCTCTTTGCTAGTCCCTAGCAAACATTAACCAGTTCTGGCAAATAAATATGAAAACCTCTATTAGGACAAGGTAAAAATCATCTTCTTTACGTACACCAGCTTAGGCTTACTTCAGGATTTCAAATTAACTAAGGCAGATCTCTTAAAAGATATTTCAAACATTCACAATTCCATTAGTTAGATAACCAGTGCAGCTCTCTCAATACTTCTAGTGTTGTGTGTGTTCTTCCCTAAAATTATTCACTCTCAAGCAACTTAACTCATTAAACATACTCATAATTGAAAAGGATAAGAATATGCTTAGTCTTTGTTTTAGCCTCCATAAAAGTTTAATAGTTCAATTTGATAAGAAATCATAGGAGCATACAAAATGAATGACTTTGGCTTGGTGAAGACTTTATGAATAAATTTTGATAGAGAGCGGAATTTCCCTAGTTAAAATTCTTAATGACTCTCCATACTTTGAGGTTTATTTCTTAACCATCATCAATTTTAAGACCATAGTTGGGATCATTCCAAGTAGGTGTACACACACTTAGGCCACATATCACTATGTCATTATACATTTTTTTTTATTTTTATATATTTTTTTATAAGTTTTCTTTTACTTTATGATCATAGTTGGGATCATTCTAAGTAGGTGTACACACACTTAGGCCACATATCACTATGACTCACACACATTTTTATTAAACCCCCAAAGTCGGAAAGTTAACTAAGAAATAACTAGTGAAATTATTGAAAAGTTGTGCTTGGACAAATGGTATCAAAATGATAAGTTCAAGCTCAAAGACTGATGGATAATCAAAAATAGTTTTGTGGTGTGATCTGATCCAAAGGTGACCCTACTCATTGTTATCAATTAACTACACACTCTATGTTTTAGCTTACAACATTGACTTAGTTCTTGCTTATCCTTCCACAATTATGTTAATAGGTTAATAACATTATTTTGTAGAGAGCAAATTTTGTAGAGAATCTTGTGCATAATTGAAATACTTAAGAGAGTTATAACCGCATTTTACTAACGTTAAATTCATTACATGAAATTTCAATTTTAATTAATCTGCCAATTAATGTTACATGAAATTACTTTAGTTAAGCCGTCTGGTGATAACACAATGAAGAACTTATTGAAATGTGCCCAGAATAGAAATTTTATATGTGAATCGAAACGGAGGATGACTGACGTCACCCCCACACTTAATCTTCTGCTAGGCCCTAGCAGAGACCTCATTGAGAACGTAGTGAAATAATAAAATAAAATAAAAATCCAATGAAAATAACAAATGAAAATAGGACACTCCCCTGTAATTTTGGCCGGAAAGATGCTTCATTACTTGTGTGGCAAAATTCGGAGATTTAATCATTAGAGCATAATATGCACTGCAATTAGCAAATCACACAAATAGTAAACAAGAAATTTGATGATGGTAGCATTAGAGAGCAGGATATTCTGATATCACACCACACAAATCAGTTACTTATCATAAAATGAAATGTAAGCTCGGGCAGAACTATTCATACGAGCATAAAAACAGTCCAAATTAAAATAAGTAGCAGTCAATCAGATAAATTTATTATCGACATAGGCTAGTAATAATATCAGTTTTCTGGATGGTATGCCTAGGAATGGAACAAAATCCAAATGAAATTTAGCTGAATAAATAACATAGCAGAAACTCTTCCTAACATGAATATCAGCATGGTCGCATATATAGAACATTCAGTTATAGCATGATCAAAGTAATAGCAGGATTAAAACGTAAATCAGTCATAACAAAATGAAAAAAACATAAAAGCAGCAGCACTGCATAGCCGCAAATCAGGAGTAGCAGATAAATCTTTAAAATTACAAAACCCAAAAGAAATTAAACGACCATTGTCTGATGAAAGGCAGAAATAAGTGTTCAAAACGACCATAAACCAGAACTAAGCATCGGTCATCTCGTCATCCATGTCGTGAGCTTCACTAATATCAATCCGTTCGCCATCTGGATAGAGCAAATAACCTTGCTGATCAAATCTCGATTTGTATTTGTAGACAGTGTTCACGGTATCCAAACCAGCATCCTCCATGAGTCTAGCTTGATTCCGCAGGAGATCATCACATTTTTCATTAATGAGTAGATGACTGAATCGCTGATAACATTTCATGTATTCCCTTTCTTCTGTTGCGCTTACCATATTATCAATGATCTCTGTTAAGTCAACCTGTGCTGGTGCGGTGGAAGAAGAAGGAGTACTCGCAGCGGGCTTGGGGAGGGGATCTGTATTTCCTGCAGGAGGCGGTGTGCTCTCTAGAAAGTCCGAACTGTCCCTAATATTGTTGTTTATTACTACCTTAGTAATATGGTGTCCGGCTCTTGTAATTAAGGTTTCTTTGTCTCCCCACATCCCGCTAACACGACAAAGTTCAGTAATAAGCGTAGGGAACCATAATTGTAACCTATCCACAGCAAGTAACTTCTTCTGAAGTTGATTTGAAATGATATTCCCAACATCAAAACGAATACCCTTTAAAATACAGTAAATTAATATGGCACGATCCATAGCGACTCTTGTAGTGTTTTTGGTAGGGATTACGCTCGTGTTAATAAACAAAAACCACACCTTGGCTTCCCGTTTTAAACTATTCGCCTTCAAATTGGAACCTTCCGTTGAAATCCAGGCGGTGTCAACATTATTACAAATTTCCTCTGCAATGACGGATGGCGGAGTTGTGGCTTGTGCATGCAGATAGTCTTCCTCATTCAGAACCGTCATGCCAAAATAGCTATTAATCGCTTTACCGGAAAAATCTACTGAATGACCTCGCACATAAATTTTTCTCTCCTCAACGGTAAGCGCATTAGCATAAAATTCATAGATCCAAGGCAACACTGCTTCCTTTCGGGGGTGGCAAAATGATTCCCACCCAAAATCTTTCATTTTTGTGACATATTCCATACTCCACGCCCGTTTTTCGATCTCAAACCCTCGTTCGAAAATGAAAGGCTTATCTTGTAAACCTTCATATCGCAGTTTTGCTTCATCATTAATAAATCGAAAATCCTTTCGTGGACTTGGTGCGGGTTTGCTCTTAACTTTACGCTTAGAGGACATTTTCTGATATTAAAAAAAAAATTGATACTAGTAAGAACCCTAGAATATTGTAAGATTTTATCATCTTTTCGTAATGAAGATGAGTTGTGGCGAAATGTTACCGAATCAAAGGTGAACTCGATCCTTCGATGTCGCTGCTTTGCTAGAAGAAGCCGCCGCCTCTTGTTAAGAGAACACTAACGCTGACGCCACCTGGTCGGGAAGAGAACTCGAAAGCTGCTCTCCGCCTCGTCGTTCGAGCAATCCCGCGCAGCGCTCCGTCGAAAAGGGGGATAGGGTTTCTAACTGCGCCGTCGAACCAGAGGAGGGGATAGGAAATGAAGTCCAGACCGGTTCTGTTTTTATTTTTTATTTTTTTATTGAGTGAAAGTTTACTTTTGAACCGGCGGTTCATTCGGTTTGCGCTCGCCTGCCGTTCGATTAATTCGTAAACCGGCGGTTTCAATTCTTTTTATTTATTTATTATTATTATTAGTTTTGATTGTTTTCTTAGTCAAAAGGGCAGAGAATAAAAAGTTAGAACCTGAGTTATAACCTTGTCATGAAAACTTAATGTAGAAAATGTTACGAACTTTCCTAGCGCTTTTCAACATTTAACCCTGATAATTACTACTTAATTAATTTATTTTAGTTGGGTTGCCTCCCAATTAGCGCTTGATTTAACGTCTCGGCTAGACCCAGCCATTTTTTAGACAGATAAATTTATTACCATCACCTCCCGCGGCTCATTGTTATGGTAATACGCTTTAAGTCGTTGCCCATTTACTTTAAAAATGGAATCGTCTTTGTCATTGCAAATGGAAACTACCCCAAAAGGGTGGACTTCTTTAACTCGAAACGGACCGGACCACTTAGATTTCAATTTACCCGGAAATAGTTTAAGTCGAGAATTATAAAGTAATACTAATTGATTTGGAATAAATTCCCTCTTCTCTATGCGAGCGTCATGCCATTTTTTTGTTCTTTCCTTATATAGTTTTGCATTGTCATATGCATGAAATCGCATCTCATCGAGTTCATTGAGATTAAGCAACCTATTCTTACCGGCTTCCTTATAATCGAAATTTAATTTTTTTGTAGCCCAATAAGCTTTATGTTCTAACTCGACAGGAAGGTGACAAGCTTTTCCATAGATCATCTTGTACGGGGTCAGTCCTATGGGCGTCTTAAATGCAGTTCTGTAAGCCCACAACGCATCATTCAATTTCTGCGACCAATCTTTCCTAGTGGCACTTACCGTTTTATCTAAAATGGATTTAATTTCCCTGTTAGAAACCTCAGCCAAACCATTAGTTTGGGGATGATATGCTAAAGTGATCTTATGTGTCACTCCGTACTTTCTTAGTAGTGTTTTAAATTGTGAATTACAAAAGTGGCTTCCGCCATCACTAATAACTGCTCTAGGTGTACCGAATCTTGAAAAGATATTAGTTTATAAAAATTTTATTACCACCTTGGCATCGTTCTTATTCGTAGCGATAGCTTCGACCCACTTTGACACGTAGTCGACTGCTAAAAGAATATATAGGTTGCCATCCGAATTAACAAATGGTCCCATAAAATCAATCCCCCAAACATAAAAAATTTCAACCTCTAAAATGGTATTCATTGACATGCTCGCCTTTCGACTCAAGTTACCCGTTCTTTGACATTTATCACAAATTTTCACAAATAAGTGGACATCCTTAAATAAAGTGGGCCAATAAAAACCTGACTCCAGAACTTTAGCCGCAGTCCGGTCTCCCTTAAAATGTCCTCCATAAGGTGATGAATGACACTTTTCTATGATACTACGAACCTCTACTTCAGCAACACATCTCCGGATGATTTGATTCGAACAGATTTTATATAGGTATGGCTCATCCCAAAGATAATATTTCACCTGCTGGAGGAAACTTTTCCTTTGTTGATAGTCCATATCCGGGTGTACTATATTACTAACTATGTAATTCACATAATCAGCATACCATGGTATACTACCCACAGAGATAGCTAATATCTGTTCGTCCGGGAAATTTTCTCTTATCCCTACTTGTTGATTCCTCTCATCGCTTTGTTCTAATCTCGATAAATGATCGGCTATTTGATTTTCCGCTCCTTTTCGGTCTTTGATTTCAATATCAAATTCCTGAAGTAAGAGGACCCATCTAATTAGTCTAGGTTTGGCGTCCTTCTTCTCCAAAAGATATCGGATTGCCGAGTGATCCGTATAAACTATCACTTTAGAATTTATTAAATATGACCGGAACTTATCGAATGCAAACATTACGGCTAAGAGTTCCTTCTCGGTTGTGGTGTAGTTTATTTGTGCATCAATAAGTGTTTTGCTCGCATAATATATAGTATGAAAAATTCTATCCCGGATTTGTCCTAAGACAACTCATACGGCATAATCACTAGCATCACACATAAGAACAAAAGGTGACGACCAATCCGGTGTTGTGACAATATGTGAAGAAATTAACTTGTGCTTTAATGTGTCAAAAGCATGCAAACTGTGATCATCAAATAAGAAGGGAGTGTCTTTTTCTAACAAGTTACATAAAGGTTTTGATATTTTAGAGAAATCTTTAATAAACCTTCTATAGAACCCTGCATGGCCTACAAAACTACGAATACCCTTGACATTCTTAGGAGGAGGAAGCTTTTCAATAACTTCTATTTTAGCCCGATCTACCTCCAAACCTTTGTTTGATACTTTATGGCCTAAGACAATTCCCTTTCTCACCATGAAATGACACTTCTACCAGTTTAGCACTAAGTTTGTCTCAACACATCTTGTTAATACTTTCCTAAGAACTTCCAAACAATAATTAAATGACTTCCCAAACACAGAAAAATCATCCATAAACACTTCTATTCCTTCATCCATTAAATCAGTAAAAATAGATATCATGCACCTTTTAAAAGTGGTGGGTGCATTACATAATCCAAATGGCATTTTGCGAAATGCAAACGTACCATAAGGACATGTAAATGTGGTCTTTTCTTGATCGTCCGGAGCAACCATAATTTGATTATAACCGGAATACCCATCTAAGAAACAATAATAATAATTACCCGCCAACTTGTCAATTACTTGATCAATGAAAGGCAGTGGAAAGTGATCCTTCCGAGTTGATTTGTTTAGTTTCCTATAATCCATACATATTCTCCAACCGGTAACCGTCCTAGTTGGTATCAACTCGTTGTTATCATTTTTCACCACCGTAATTCCTCCCTTCTTCGGCACACATTGTCCGGACTTACCCATTTGCTATCCGAAATAGGATAAATAATTCCTGCATCTAACCATTTTATTATTTCTTTCATAACCACTTCCTTCATAGGTGGACTAAGTCTACGTTGATGTTCAATTGACCCTTTAGCCTCATCTTCTAATATTATCTTATGCATACAAATTGAGGGGCTAATGTCACTAATGTCTGCTATAGTCCATCCCATGACCTTCTTAAATTCTTTGAAAACTAGAAGTATACTTAAGATTTGTTGGAGGTTTAAGAAAAGCATATAGTACACCAAGAAAAGCATATTTAAGATGTTTCGGAAGAGGTTTCAAATCTAAAGTTGGAGGTTCAATAATTGAGGGTTTCATAATTTTTGGTTCACTTGACCTAGTTATAGATTCAAAACTCCTAAAGATAGGCAATTTATAATGGGACTCTAAGACCTTCACACATTCATCTAATTCTAAATCATCATCCCACTCTTCATTTGTCAAAATGGTGAGAAGTCTTTGTTCTAGGTCATCTTCATTACCTTAATTAATTGATTTTTAATCTCCACTTCTTCAATAGAGTAACAATCTTCTTTTTCATTTGGAAATTTCATAGCTTTTAGGATATTGAATGTTACTTCCTCTTCATTAACTCTCATTGTTAATTCCCCTTTTTGTACGTCAATTAAAGTTCTACCGGTTGCCAAAAATGGTCTCCCTAAGATTATGGGTACATCCTTATCCTCTTCCATGTCCAACACTACAAAGTCGGCTGGAAAAATAAATTTTTCCACCTTAACCAATACATCTTCAACTATTCCTTTAGGGAATGCTAAAGTCCTATCGGCTAATTGGAGAGTAAGAGTTGTTGGAGCTATCTCTCCTAGACCTAACTTTGTATAAATAGATAAGGGCATTAAATTGATGCTTGCACCTAAATCACATAATGCTCTCCCGACAAATTTTACTCCTATGGAACAAGGTATGGTAAAACTACCGGGGTCCTTAAGTTTTTGAGGCAATTTCTTTTGCAAAATCGCACTACACTCTTCCGTTAATGCAACTATTTCTTTATCTAGAAATTTTCTTTTCTTCGATCAAATATCTTTCATAAACTTGACATAACTAAGCATTTGCTCTAATGCCTCGGCAAATGGAATATTAATTGTAAGCTTCTTAAAAATTTTCATAAATTTTTGAAATTGTTTGTCAAGTTTTGTTTTATTTAGTCTAGATGGAAAATGTGGAGGAGGGTAAATGATTTCTTTCTTTTTATTATTTTGTGGATCTACTTCCACTTCCTCCGGCTTCTTAATTTCAATAGACTCTTCTCTCCTAGTTGAATTTTCTCTTGCCTCTTCTTCCTTTAACTTCTCTAGTAATCCATCCCCACTTGAGATCTCTACCCCACTCCTTAATGCAATATCTTTACAATGATTGTTTGGTTCTTCTCTTGTTGGATTAAGTGTGGTGTCCGATGGTAGCGATCCTATTGTTCTTTGATTTAAAGCATTTGCCAATTGACCAATTGTGGTTTCTAAAGATCGGAGTGAAGACTCAATACACCCATCCTAGAGTCATTCTTTTGGAACAAACCTATAATATACTCATCAGTCAATTTCCTATTATTGGTTTGTTGATTAAGCATATGGGTTGGTATAGGATTAATGTTTTGATTGAAACCTGGTGGTTGAATTGCATTTTGTGAATTTTTCCAAGAAAAATTGGGATGATTTCGCCATTCTGGATTATAATGATTTCTGAAATTTGAAGGTCCTTGCCTTTGTTGGCCTCCTAGATAATGTACTTCTTCAGTTACTTGGTTTAATTGTTCCACTGTCATTGGTGCACTTGTTGAGGGGGCAGATAGAGAATCTAACCTCTTATTTATTAAATTAAATTGAGTGGCCATTTGGGCTGCTAACGAAGTGAATTGATCTACTTGATGAATACCGGCTGGTTGGTTATTACCTTGCCTCTCGAATGCTTGGTAATTGTTAGAAGTAAGATCTTCTAGAATTTCCAAAGCATCTTCTGGATATTTCTTTAATAAAGACCCTCCTGCAGCTCCGTCAACTAGGATCATCGTAGTGGTTTGTAAACCGTTATAAAAAGTGGTTACTTGTTGGTGTTGTGCCAACCCGTGATGCGGACACTTCCTAAGCATTTCTTTAAACCTTTCCCATGCTTCATAGAGTGTTTCGCCATGATTTTGGACAAAAGTGGTGATGTCTCTAACCAATTTAGCTGTTTTAGAAGGGGGGAGTATTTATTCAGAAATCTCTCTTCCAATTGATCCCACGTAGTGATGGAACCGGGTGGTAGAGAATCAAGCCAGTCTTTAGCTCTTCCCTCCAAAGAAAATGAGAATAACCTCAATTGAATAGCTTCATCCGAAGCCCCATTTACCTTGTACATATCACAGATTTCTAGAAATGTTCTTAAATGAGCGTTTGCATTTTCATGATTTAGACCCCCAAACTTGTTATGTTGTACTAGTTGCATTGTGGTAGAGTCTATTTTAAAATTATTAGCGGCGATTGTGGGTCGCGCTATACTAAATTGCAAACCTCCTCTTAACGGTGCATTATAGTCCCGACACATCATTCGTGGTGCAGCATTTTGAACATTATGACCGTTGTGTTCGACTTGACCATTAGGGTCCACCTGACCCCCATGATCATTTTCATTGCCTTGCTGATTATTATCAATCTCTTGATGAATAATAGTGCTTGCTCTAACAGTTTGCCTATTCCGTCTACAAGTACGTTCGATTTCTAGATTCAAAGGTAATATTTCAATGTTACGCAATCGGGACATACACTAGACAAAAATTCAAAGTGAAATAAAATAACGACTTGGTCTCTAATTACTAAGAGCTCACTAATATCGTAAGAAATAAACCGTTAGATTGCCGCTTCCCCGGCAACGGAGCCAAAAACTTGATATGCCTTTAGTGTATATACGCAAGTATACGTGCCAGCTCAAGTAATATAATAGTGAGTTAGATCGTTCCCTCGGAGAAGTGAACACTCTAACGCTTATGAATATTAGTTTACTCTTTTCCTTAAATCCAAGTTAAATAATTCGATTGGTTGGATGAAACTAAATTGCAGAATATTTAAAACTAATTTTTAAAATACTAAAAGTACTTGAGTTAATTTTTATCAACTTTTAGAGAAAGGAATCTTGTATATCGCTTTCCTAGATCTGTTGTGATATTTGCTAAATATACTGATGCATTATATTTGTTTTAATATCTTGCTCGATTAAAAACTAGGAATTATAATCTCTCGATCTATGAATTCTCATAACCTAGATTTCACTAGTTATCTCTAACTTAGAAAAATGCTAGGTAAATTAAATTGCTCAAATCGCTCTTGCTAATAAGGTGATGGAATCTCTTCCTCTCTCCTTTATTATATCAAAGTTATGATGTAGACACACCGCTCCTCTCTCGAATCTCGCGGCATAGTATAAAAGTAAAGATTTAAATTAGATATTCATGCGACTCATCTCTCGAATCTCGTCGCATAACATTAAGTATTTATCTTAAATCAATCGTGATTCCTCTCTCGAATCTCACCACGAAATGTTAAAGATAAACATGATTCAAATCTTTCGCAATAAATCATAACATTGATAAAGATAGCAAACCAAGAAATCATACGGAAAAATTATAAATTAAACATCACAACAAAAACTAGTACTCACGACATACAAGATACGAAGAATTAGTTCATGATTCTAGAAATGAAAAACCAAATTGGAAAGATCTTACAAGACATTGTTTGGAGTCTAAATATTAGCGCAGGAATTCGTCCTTTGCGTTACCAAATCCGCTCAATGTGTCGTCTCTTTCTTCTTCTCCAAACCTTATTCACTTTTTGTCTCTCTAAAAATCACCTGTATCTCTCTCCTCCTTTTCGAATCAGCCAACGCTTCTTTAATATCTCCACGCTACAGTCCAAAAACTGAAAGGAGACGTCTTTTCAACAAGGAACCGCAGGCCTATTTTCAGTATTTCGAAAAATCTGTACTTTTGGTTCAGATTTTTCAATTTAAACCGCTATGTTACGACCAGGTTATGACCAAACTGCTGTAATCTTCCCAGCAATATAATTCCAGCCTAACACTTGCTTATTTTCTTCATGTATTTCTCTGATTCCTGCACACATACATTACACATTCGACGATAAAAATGTCCAAGTTAAAAATATAATATTTATTAGTCAATTGATCTTTATCTTTCGTATATTTTCTCAATATTCACTAAAATAGTAGAGTTAATAACTTCTTTTTGAGAAGTTATCACTCAACCAGCATATCCTTGACCCGGATCTGCCATAGGCGAAAGTTCCCGCTACCGTCAAATTTCTCCACAGAATACCTGGCCAAAACAGTGTTCTTCGCTGCCATAGTTGTCTGCAGTACCTCTAGGTGATTTGATTAATTCATGGATCAGATCTGGAAAGATAGGGAGCGGACCGATGTCGTCACCTACCGTCGACCCAAACTTAAAATCGGAACGTCCAATCAGTAACCTACTCGGAACCTGTCTCCGATACCACTTTGTTGTAAAATTCGGTACAAACGCAGGCACAACTATAAAATCCGCACACAAAACATGCCAAATCTGCGCTTGGCAAAACCCGACGATGCACAATCACAAATATATATTAAATTAAACAATATATAAATGGAATTACAAGAAATAACAGGAGAAGAAAAGACCGTCCGGTGAAACACCACAGATGCGTCGGACGCACACGATCCGCGGAAAAGTAGAAGATCTGGACAGCAATCCGCCTAGCAGACGCACAAGGTTCCTCGGAACCTTCACCGTCGAAGTCCGGCGTTCAACCGCACCACCACACGAGAACAACGCCGCCACCGGAGAACAACGCCGTCGAGGCTAACTGCACTCACGCACGTTATTAATACACCACCATCACCATATGATGTGTCTGCATACATGAAGATAACCATGCTTCAGTTAACCATGCTTCAGTTAACCAACATGGTTAATTGAAGATAACCATGCTTCAGTTAACCATGCTTCAGTTATTAATACACCACCATCACCATATGATGTACGTGTCTGCATACATGAAGAAACCAATAATGAAAAAATACACCACCATCCATATCTCCTATTCTAGGTTCACCAATAATGAAAAAAATTACTTTAACAGTACAACCTGTACAAGTAATTGATATGCATGGTTAAAATAAAATAGTGGGGCATACATGAAACCAATTGTATAAACTTTTGCCTTCATAGCCACCAATATAACCATAAGATGCTGTCAACTTTTCACCCTCACAAAAATGGCTAGATTAAATGGGCATTATCAGTGCATAAACTTTGCCTTCCAGAAATCTGAGCACCTAGTAAGCATATAATATAGTGTGAACAATTAAAGCACCAGAGCATAAATTAAGTGTAAATTTTAACTTATTGAAAAGTCAAAAGCATCCTAGAACGAGAAAATGGCTGTGTTTTTTCCACACATTACAACATTTTCGGCGTTTAGCAATACTTGAAAACTGTTGCCTAAAACTGCAAAGTGTTGCTAAAGATCAAAAATATTATAGTGACATGAGATGAACTATAACATTATTGACTAAAGAGATTGACAATTTTCTTCTTTCCACTGGAGATTTGATGTTCAATTCTGACTTAAATCAATGATAAATCACTACCTGTTACTCCATGCACATTCTTTTATTGTGTATATCTCATTCATTTTTTTAACTAATGAGATGAAGGATTGTTGTTAACAATAATTTATTTTATTTTTGCAAAACATTGATAATATTTGTTTATTCCAAGTTTCAACATCTGCCCCTGCATTCTACACCTAATAAGTAATTTGAAATCTTATTTTAACAGAATTGCTGGTATATTCTGAGAGTTACTAGAATTTTAAGAGCTATCGTAACTCTAAAAAATGCTAGAATCATAGTTATCGAGAGATATTTATGAATGTATTTAAAATTGACAAATGTACATGGTATACTAAAAGTCATGACTCATGAGCATAAAAGATAGTTTCTTGATTTCTCTATGGAGCTAAAATGGCGCTAGTTTTCAGAACACTAATGGGGTGTAGTGGTCATTTGTAGGGGGTAAAACTGAAGAGTTGGTAAAAAGCCCTAAGCTCAGACCTTACAGTTTAAGGGCCTGTTTGGGAGGGTTTTTCAGAAAGGAGGAGTGGTGGCAAAAAGATGGTAGGAAAATATACTTTTGGAAAATGTCTATAGCAAAAAGAGATCTGTTTGGGTGAACTCCTTTTGCAGAGATTTTTAAAAATGATAAACACTTTATAAACGGTTTGACAAATCTCCGTTACGATGAATTTTTTTATTAAAAATGCAAGCTCGTGCAAAAAAATGCGCACCCGGGGAAAACTAAGAGCCCGAGCGGGAATGTTTTGCCTGGACGTGCATTTTTCGACCGGACGCGCATTTTTGCCCGTGCTCACATTTTTTGTCCGTGCGCGCTTTTTTGCCGATGTGCGCATTTTTCGTCCGGGAGCGTATTTTTCGCCCGGGCGAGCATTATTCGCCAGGGCGCCCATTTTTTGCCCGAACGCCCATTTTTACGCCCGGGCGCTCATTTTTCGCCCGGGCGCACATTTTTCGTTCGGGCGCGTATTTTTCGCCCCCGAAAAATGCGCCCCCGGGAGAAAAAATGCGCCACCGGGAGAAAAAATGCGCGCCTGAGCGAAAAATGCGCGCCCGGAAAAAAATCCAAGCCCGGGCGAAAAAATGCGAGCCCGGACGAAAAATGTACGCCCGCGCAAAAATTGCGCGTCTGAGCGAAAAATGCGAGCCCGGGCGAAAAAATGCGAGTCTAGGCGAAAAATGCGTGCCTGGGCGAAAAATGCGCGCCCGGGCAAAAAAATGCGCGCACGGACTGAAAATGCGCGCAGGGACAAAAAATGCGCGCCCGAGCGAAAAAAATGTGTGCCCGGGCGGAAAATGCGTGACCGAGCGAAAAATTCGCATTCGGGCCTAAAATGCACCATTGGCAAAGAAATGCTCGCCCTGACAGAAAAATGTACGCACGAGGGAAAATTTTGCGCTCGGGCGGAAAATGCGCTAACCTTGTATCGGGATGATGAAGTGTTTTTGAAAAGGTTAAAAAGTAGGGGACAAGTGACTTTTCAAAAGAAAGAGAAAAAAGAGTTTTCCGCGGTAGCTTTTCCCACTGGTAGACAATCCAAACGATTTGTTAGGTGCGGTGGCATTTTTCAGAAAACGAAAATGAACTAAAAAACTCTCCAAAATAGACCCTAAATCAAGTATCTACATCATATGCATATAGGTATTTTGATCATTCTGTTTTATTGTACGTTTATATAGACAGTTAATGTTCAAACTAAAAAGCATATGCTCAATTTTATACACAGTGAAAGAAATCAATGAAACAGTAAGACTATGCTCAAGTTTACTCATTCAAAAGTATGCTACGCCTTAGTGCTATAATCAAAATGAATTATCCATCTCATTTCGACATGCTTTATTTTCCTAGTTTTCATTGTGGGCACCTGATTTTAGATAAATTCATTAAAATTAAAATATGCATTTCTATTATATGATTAAATATATACGATAGAGCTGAGGAATAATGATGTATTTGTATTATGTAAAGGTAACTCTTGTGGTCTACATATAGAACTTTACAATAGCAAGAAAACACCACAGGCAGTGTGCGACTAAACTAGAATAATAAGTGCAACATTAAATACAATATTAACACCTCACCTCGAACTCACAGTGGGTCATGAACCGAGAGTTTGCTAATGAGATATCAGAATCTTGCAGATGTGAGGGACTTGGTGAGGAACTCCGCAACTTGTTCTTCAGAGGCAATGAATGGTAGAGAGATAGTGTTGGCGAGGAATTCCTGGCGAACGAAGTGACAAACAATCTCGATGTGTTTCGTCCGTTCATGAAACATCGGGTTGCAGGCAATTTGTATAACACTTCGATTATCACATAATAAGAGAGTTAGTCCTGATATCGACACACCAAGATCACAGAGTAGGCGTCGTAGCCAAACGATCTCAGCAGAGGTGGAGGCCATGACATGATACTCGGCCTCAATGTTGGAACGCGCAATGGAGTCCTGTTTCTTATTGCGCCAGGAGATCAGAGAGTCCCCCAGGAAGATACAGAAACTAGATGTTGAGCGACGAGTCGTAATATCCACCGCCCAGTCATCATCTGAGAAGGCTCGGAGGGTGAGAGGAGAAGTGGCAGAGAGAAACAGTGAGCGGGTGACGGAGGTGCAGAGATAACGGAGAATCTGGAGGACAGCGGCGTAGTGAACTGAGCGAGGAGCTTGGACAAACTGACTGACAAAGCTGACAGCATAGATAATGTCAGGCCTGGTCATAGTGAGATAGACCAGCATCCCAACGAGTCGCCGATAGTGAGAGACATCTAGATGAGGTTAGCCATCTGTTGGGAGGAGTTTCAGATTGAGCTCTATTGGAGTATCAATAGTCCAGGTATCAGTGAGAGCGGTAACAGAGAGGATGTCAGAGATGTACTTTTGTTGGGAGACAAGTATGCCACGTTTGGATCGAGAAATCTCCAACCCAAGGAAGTTGCGATGGGGGCCCATGTCCTTCCTCTCGAACTGACTACGGAGGTGTTGTTGAAGATAGGCAATGGTGGCATGGTCATCACCAGTGAGAATCATATCATCTACATAGAGAAGAAGAATGACACATCCCAGAGTAGAAGTGTGAGTGAACAATGCGTGATCAGTCTGTCGTTCAATAAACCCTACTATGAGAACAGTTGTACGAAAGCGCTCAAACCAGGCATGAGGGGCCCGTTTAAGACCATAGAAAGCCCAATGGAGATGACAGGCGTGGTCGGGGGAAACAGAGAGACCTGGGGGAGGAGCCATGTATACCACCTCTATAAGATCACCATGAAGAAAGGCATTGGTGACGTCCATCTGATGTAGCGGCCAACCTAGGGCAGCAGCAACCACAAGTAAGGTGCGCATGGTTGTCATCCGAGCAACCGATGCAAATGTCTCATTGTAGTCAAACCCATGCTCCTGCGAGATCCCACGGCCAACTAAGCTGGCTTTGTGGCACTCAATAGACCCATACGACAATTCTTAATCTTGAATATCCATTTGCAGCTGACAGGGGTTACGCCAGGAGGGCAGGGGATGAGGTCTCAGGTATGGGTTTTGTGGAAAGCCTGAAGTTCAACTGTCATGGCTTGCTGCCATTCAGGATGTACAATTGCCTCTCGGTATGATTGGGGCTCCCGATGGGAGTGGAAAGAAGTGAGGATGGCCTGAAAAGCAGGAGAATAAGAGGTAGTCATGGTGAGAGCAGATGGGTGATGCCTATCAGGGGAGTGGTCGTAGCGAGCAGGCGGGTGTCGAGGGCGGGCAGGGTTACGCTGAGGAGGAGCAGGATCCGCGTGCGGAGTGGCAGATGGAGCGTCAAACAGAACCATATCAGAAGGATCCGGAGTGGAAGGAGGGAGTTGGAGTGGGAGGAGGATTTGTAGGATGAACTGTAGGAGGAACCGTGGGCGGAGGAATCGTGGGCGTAGAAGGATTTGGAGCGGAAACATGGTCCTCAGCCGAAGGACTAGCTGGTGAGGTTAACGGGGTAGGGGGAGCACGGTGGATCCTGGAACGAGTGTGTATAGGAAGAAGTAGAGGAAGGGAGAGTGGTGGAGCAGTGGAGGTTGGGGTTGGAAGTGTTGTTGGGTGGGGCGTGGAGAGGAACATCTCATTTTCAAGGAAGGAGACATGGTGAGCGATGCGGATGCAGCGAGTCACCGGATCATAACAACGGTATCCTTTGTGATGAGGACTGATGTAAGATCCCCCTCCTCCTTACTGGAGAGTTCCTGGATCTTACGCCCAGTACCGCCGTCTTGCGGTGACACCAACTCACGGGTTAGTCATCACCGCTCGACGCCGCTCCTGCCGGCTAGTTTGATCATAACACGGGCCAATTTGATAGAATTATATTTTCCTACCGGCGAGAACAATCAAGGAACTCTCCAGTAAGGAGGAGGGGGATCTTACAAATGAGACCTAAGTGAACACACCGAGCAGAGCGAGCAGAGAGTTTGGTTCGTTCTGGAGTGGGGAGGAGAACAAAACAGGTGCACCCAAACGTACAAAGAGATGTGTAGGTTGGTGGGAGGGAGTACAGTAGTTCATAAGGAGTGACTCCAGAGATGGTCGAAGAGGGAGTAATGTTGATAAGGTTAACATCGGTGAGGACAGCTTCGGCCCAGAAGGAATGAAAAGCAGATGTGGATATGAGAAGGGAACGGGCAGTTTCAATGATGTGACGATGTTTCCATTCGCCGACCCTGTTTTGTTCATGGGTGTGCGGGCAAGACTGCTGATGGATGGTGTCATGATATTGGGTGAGGTCGCGTATGTAACATCCCCAATCCTACTAGACCGCATGATGATGTTAGGGCATAACATGAGGAGAGAAAGGTGAGTTGAGACAAGGGGAGACCTTAGGACTCTTTGAGTTAAGCTGAACTCACGCAGGGTCCCCTAGGGTACACAAGTCAACATTGGTCAAACTTCCCAAATTGCACTCACAAGTACAAGTTGAACTCACCATTATGTCTTTAACCCTAAGGGAAACTCATTTGACCAAGAACCCCAACAATTGGTCACCCAAATAGGCTAAATTGACCAAAGTCAAAACCTAGGTCAACATAACCTTATTCAACACAATTGGACTCAATGGACCTCCAATACTTCAAATTGACCTTACCTAGGATACCCAAACTACTAAGGGAGGTCATTAGGTCAATAATCACTAAATAATTCCACTCAATTCCAAGGTATTGACCAAAGTCAACTTTTAGTCATCATAACCCAAATAAACCCAATCAAGGACCAATTGTCCTTCAATTGGTCAAATTGACTTGACCCCTAACCTCATAACCCCATTACGAATCTAATGGACCCAAAAGCCCCATCAAGCGGTCAACCATTCCCTTCAATTTGACAACAGTCAACCTTAGGCCAAATTGGGTCAAACTCACACCATATGGACCAATTAACCAAATTGAAGCCACAACGTGACCCAATGGACTTTGGGCAAGGTCATAGGACTCATGGCCATCAAGTGAGGCTAACCCACCCACTAATTTGGCAAGGTCAACCCAAAAGTCAACCATGGTCAACATAAAGCCTTAAGGGAGGAATTGAAAGACCAAATGAAATCCAAGTGAACCAAGGCCCCACCTCATGCCTAATCAGCATGGCTCATGTCTATTGGAACCCCACATTTAAATTTGGAGAGAAATGATGATCATGGGGGCAAAAATTCCATTTTTCCCAAAAAGCTTAAAGGGAAAAATGATGTTGAAGTGAAGGAGCTTCCATGGCCCCCACCACCTCAGCCCAAGCCCCCCCCAGCCGAATTCCCCAGCCCATGAACAGTCTTTTCAGGCATGGGAGACGCTCAAACAGTAGCATAGGGGAGGTACAAGCCATGGCCAAACATCCCCCTTTCCATCCTCCCTATACATCCACTTTCCCCCTCATCTGGCCTTTCCATCATCTTCAGAAGGTCCTAAGGAGTCGAGCTAGCCTCCTGGAGCAGAGCTTTTGGTGGAGAATCGGCAGATCGGGCAAGCTCGCCGGAGAAGGAGAAATCCATGGCCGCACGCCGGAGCACACGCCGCCGAGCCACAATCGAGGTCCGTTTCTCCCCCTCTCCCACTGTGCTAGCATCTAGAACCACCTAGGACAGAAATCGGGCTCAATTGAGCCCGATCCCATGTGAGGAAGAGGAATATTTTCCGAGCTTTTCTCCTAGCTCGGGATCGCCGGAGGAGCTATCTCCGGTAGCCGTGACACCGCCTGGCGGTAGCCACCACCTCAACGAAGGTAGTGGAGGTGGTGGCCGACAGTGGTGGCCCTCGGGTGGCCGGGAAATGAAGGTAGAAGTCAGCCCAGCTGGGATTAATGCTGGCCGTCGGCTGGAGGAAGGAGACAAAATCAAGGCCCTTGATTTCAGGTGATGGCTATATGCAGACCAAGATTTACATATTTTAATTAATCTGTCACACTTTATACAGAAGATTAAACTCAATATTTAGGCTACTTAGAGGCAGTTTTGGGCAAAAGTGCCAAAGACAACTTTTTAGCCCTTGCTCTCTACTTCACATAGGGCTTTGAATCACCCCATTTGGTGACCTACAGTCCCTTGTAAGTCTATTCTACCGAGACACGTACAAAAGGGTGTTCAGACCTTATTTTGTAGATCTAGACATCATACCTACATGGATGAGTCTAATATTTTAGCCATAGTTGTAACTAGTATAGACTCATCCCCTGCCCAAAAATCAAAATTTTAGGGCAACATTTTTCTATGATTTTATGTTAAATGTGATTTTTCATATTAATGAAATATTTATGGTTAAATATATGCAAAGTGACCCAAATCTTGGATTGTATGAGGGTTAGAACCTATTGAGTAACATGTCAAAATTTGTGACTATTTGGCCCACTTTAGATCATATTTTCTCATATTCATAGGAATGTGATGTATGGAGGGGTGGTGTGCAAATAGCACATTTGTGTATTTTTGTAATCTCATCACATATGGTTGGTAGTATGTTACAAAACTACTTGAAGATCTAGAGAAAACTGAAAACTAGAGGAAGAAGAAGACGGCTAGGGTTTGAAAGAGAAAAGAAATACCTGATAATAGATTGCTTCCTTCCAAAAGAGGGGGGGGGGGGGGGGGGGTGGGTATTTATGTGAACCCAACCCCTTAGGGGCCGGCCGGCTCTCATTGGGGCTGAACCCGTGCAGTTCAGCCCCCTTCTTCTTATTTATCAGTTGCGGGCTGAACCAGATGGTTCAGCCCGGTCTTTTCCCGGCGCTTCTTTTGGTCTTCTGGCGTACTTGAACCCTCGGAACCGTAGATCGTCCGAGGGCATAACATTCCCCTCCCCATCAAGAGGCAGCTTGTCCTCAAGCTGAAAGTCGGGAAAGAGCTCCCGGAACTCCAGTAAGTTCACCCAAGTGTTGTGAGCCTCTGACAGGTCCTGCCACTTGACCAGAACCTCTGAACGGTATTCCGTGCCTCGTTTGTTCCATCTGGACAGCAATATAACCTCAGGACTGGGACGTAGCTCGCCGGTCGTAGTGGCCGCGGGGAGAAAGGGAGTGACTGTTACTGCCGCCCCAACTTCTTCTTCAGCAAAGAAACATGAAAAGTCGGGTGAATATGGGACCCCTCAGGAAGAGCAAGAGTATACGTGGCTGGTCCCACCCGGTGAGTGATACGAAACGGCCCATAGTATCGGGGAACTAATTTCTGATTGGCCCGACGAGCAACGGACAGCTGTCTGTACAGTTGGAGACGGAGGAAGACCTCATCCCCCACCTGAAATTCCCGCTCGGTCCTGTGCTTGTCGGCCTGCACCTTCATCCTATCTTGGGCTGCATGGAGATTATCCCGAAGGAGAGCCAATGTCTGATCCCGGTCCCGTAATGCCCGATCCACTGTAGGAAGAGTTGTGCTGCCCGGCTCGTAGGAACGCCGAGATGGAGGCGGCCTCCCGTAGACAATCTCAAAAGGGGTGATCTTACTGGCTGTGTGATACGAGGTATTGTAGCAATACTCCGCCCAGTGTAGCCACTATGTCCAAGAGCGGGGCTCATCCATAATAAAGCAGCGAAGGTATGTCTCCACCCCCCTATTCAGGACTTCCGTCTGACCATCGGTCTGCGGATGGTTCGCGGTGCTCATGCGTAATCGGGTGCCCTGCAACCGGAAAAGTTCCTGCCAAAAGTTGCTGATGAAAACCGGATCACGGTCGGAGATGATCGAACGAGGAAGGCCGTGTAGGCGAACCACCTCACGGGCAAAGAGCTCGGCAACTGTCTCCGCAGAGTATGGATGTCTGAGAGCTAGAAAATGGCGATACTTTGACAGCTTGTAAACGATAACCAAGATCACCGACTTGCCTTGCGACCGGGGCAAGCCGTCAATGAAATCCATCGAAACTGTGTCCCAAACCTGTTGAGGAATCTCTAAGGGGGTGAGCAGCCCCGCTGGAGATGTCGTCTCATACTTCTAACGTTGACAGACCTCGCACTGTTGCACGAAGCGTTGGACGTCCTTGCATAATCCCCACCAAAATACATTGGCCTGAAGCCGCTGAAGAGTTCGAAGCACGCCGACATGGCCTCCGGACGGAGACGAGTGGAACTCGTGTAACATGACGTCCTTCCAAGTGGAAGATGCTGGAATGAACACCCTCCCCCCCAATCAGTTGGTAACCCGGAGGTGCAGGTTGGCCTTGCAGCAAGGCCTCGACAATGTGCTGGAGGTCCAGATCCGAGGCGACGTCCTGCTGAATATCATCTAGAGACTCGATCAGCGGTCCAGAAATGTGGAGAATGGTGCTCTCCGGAAGGAGGGACAAGGTATCTACCACCAAATTCTCCTTGCCCTGCTTGTACACAATCTCATAATCATACCCCAACAGCTTGGTTAGCCACTTCTGTTAGAGAGGGGACGCTAGTCACTGATCCAAGAAGTGTTTCAGACTCTGGTGATCGGTGCGAACCTTAATGTGATGGCCCAGGAGGTACGGGCGCCATAGAGTCGCAGCATGTAAGATCGCCAACATCTCCTTCTCATACGTGGAGAGGCCCAATGTCCGGGGAGCCAAGGCCTTGCTGAAGTAAGCCAGCGGCCGCCCTTCCTGCATCAACACCGCCCCAATGCCGACTCCTGAGGCATCTGTCTCCAACACGAACTCCTTGCTGAAATCCGGTAGGGCAAGCACCGGTGTGGTCATCATAGCCTCCTTGAGAGCGGAGAAGGCCTGCTTTGCTTCATCATGCCAAGTGAAAGACTCCTTGTGGAGGAGTTGGGTAAGCGGTCGTGCCAGCCTGCCATAGTCTTTCACGAATCTGCAATAGTACCCAGTAAGACCCAGGAAGCCACGTAACTCCCGCACCGTAGTCGGTCGTGGCCACGAAACCATGCTCTCGATCTTCTTCGGATCCGCCCTAACCCCGTGAGCCGAAACCAGATGGCCCAAGTACTCCACCTCAGCCTGCCCAAAAGAACACTTCGTCAGCTTAGCGTAGAACTGCTGCTGACGAAGGATGGTGAGGACCTGTGCCACGTGCTCGATATGCTCTGCCCAACTGCGGTTGTATATCAAGATGTCATCAAAGAAAATGAGTACCGATCGCCGCAGGAGTGGCCGAAATGTCTCGTTCATCATTGTCTGGAAGGTCGAGGGGGCATTGGAGAGCCCAAAGGGCATCACCAAGAACTCGTAGTGCCCATCATGCATGCGAAACGTCGTCTTGTGGATGTCTTCAGTCTTCATCCTTATCTGGTGATAGCCGGACCGCAGGTCCAGCTTGGTGAAAAAGCTCTCCCCGTGGAGCTCGTCCAACAGCTCCTCGATCATAGGAATCGGGAACTTGTCCTTGATCGTCGAGTCATTCAGGTTGCGGTAGTCCACGCAGAAATGCCACGACCCATCTTTCTTCTTCACTAAGATAATAGGTGAGGAGAAGGCACTGGTACTAGGCCGTATGATGCCACTCGCCAGCATCTCCCTCACGCTCCTCTCAATCTCCGCCTTCTGAATGTACTGGTAATGGTAGAGCCTGACGTTTGGGGGTGTAACCCCCTCTTTCAACTGAATGCCATGATCCCTGAACCTGGGCGGGGGAAGGCCCCGGGGTTCCTGGAACACATCATCGTACTGGGACAGAAGTGCCTGAATCTCCTCTGGGATGATTGGAGGATCTTGGACCAACGCCTCCACTCCGACCACCATGGCCATAGGAGAGCCCTGTTCCTCCAACCGCTGTAATCTCCGCAAAGAAATCCTTCCCATGTCAGTAGTCCTTCCCTCTGGGCCGTAACTGTCGCAACCACTGGACCCCCAACACCATGTTAGATCCTCTGATCGGAAGTAAGTACATATCTGTGTGACCCACATAACCCTTCACACGGATTTCCACCCCCTTCAGAACCCCTTCGCACTTCAACTTGCTCCCATCCGCTACCATGACCTGGAATGCTGCCTCCCTGTCGATCGCCTGTCCCACCTTCAGAGCCATTGCTGGGTTGATAAAGTTGTGGGTGCTCTCGCTATCAACAAGGATGCTCACCCGTCCCGTAAAACGGAGTGTCACCGGGGCCGTACACCCCTCCATAGCCTGCAAGGAGACCCCAAACTCTGCCAGATCGAGCCCCTCTGTGTCGAGATCCTCCAGAGGGACCTCCTCCTCGTCCTCCTCCCTCAGCATAAACACATGGACCTTCTGGCAAGTGTGACCACGGGTGTATTTCTCGTCACAATTAAAACACAACCCCTTCTCCCTCTGGGCCTGCATCTCCGGCCATGTCAGCTTAGTCACTGTGGGACGTATGGTGGGAGGTGGATCTCTCCGTCCCGCTGTCGGAGCCGCGGGTGGCTTGGTCGCCGACCTACTCCGCTGCCTGCTGAAGTGCTCCTCCTGTATCCGAGCGATGCTAATGGCGTAGCTCAGACTGCGTGGTAAGTACGCATGGACCTCGTCATGCAGGTGGTCCTTCAGTCCCGAGATGAAACAACTCATCATAGTTTGCTCTCCCCAAGAGACCCGGTTCGCCAACCTTTCAAACTCTGTCCGATACTCCGTGACTGTGCCGCTTTGACGGAGTTTCTGAAGACTGACCTCCACGTCCTCGTACTCCAAGGGCCCGAATCTAGCCGAGAAAGCTTCTATGAACTCGGCCCAAGGGGCATAGGTGCGTCCCCGCAAAAACCATTTCATCCACTAGTACGCGTCCTCCTCCAGATGGAAGGCCGCCAATTGTACCCACTGAGCCTCGGGAATCTCCGGATATCTGAAGAACAACTCGGCCTTTTGGATCCACTCGAGCACGTCGCCTCCTCGGAACTTCGGAAAGTTCATTCGGGTCAGCTTGGGTTGCATGTACGGACGCTGAAATGCCTCGCCCAACCCGCCTCCCTCTTGGCCCATCGGACTTGGTTGCTCATGGTCCCCTTGATGCCCTCCATTATTCCACCCCTGAGGCCTCACTGACCCCATATTTGCAATTCCATACCCCAAGTTAGGAGCGATCGCTGGTTGAGGAGGAAAAACTCCCGCTGCGTTCCCGATTGGAGGAGGAAAAACTCCCATTGCGCCCCCGAGCGGGACAGCATTTGCCCCGGTTGGGCGAAACAGCCCAAATCCTTGGTGTTGCGGCCTCCACGGCTGCCCTGGTTGCTGCCCGGGCCCAAACGGGACAGCTGCCCCTTGCCCGGTGCCTTCCCCATGCCGCAGCAGCCCTCCCGGTCCTTGTGGAGGCTGTTCGAACCCCCAGGAGGCAGCCTCTCCTCCGTCAATCCACCAGGAAGCATTCCCGGCCTCCGCCGCTCTGCTGGAGCCCGTCCGGAGTGGCTCCGGCCCTTCCCGACACCCTGGGTGGCCGCCGACTAGCCCCCACGCGTCTGGAGGTCCGCCCGGCAGGCCGCTCGCTCGAAAAGGAGGTCTGGTCCCCCTCGCTGCCTCCGGAACTTCTCACACGCCCGATCCCGCTCCGGAACCCCGCGCTGGGACTCCCGTGCTGTTCCCCGCTCCGTTGCTCCCTCCTTTAGGGGTGTTTGATGACTCGGCGTCGGAATTATCGCTGTTTACCGCCTTTCCTTTCAAATTTTGCACGAGGAGGAATTTCAACTCCTCCATCCTCGCCTCGATACGCTCTTCCAGATTTTGTTGTGAGTTCTTCACACTTTCCTCGAATGCCGCTACCGAATCCGTCAAGGCGGCATAGTTCTCCTCGATGGCGGCCAAGCGCGCCGTTTTCGCCTTTGTACGTGTCACCATGGTCGCAGGAAGGAGGCTCTGATACCAAATGTTACGAAACTACTCGAAGATCTAAAGAAAACTGAAAACTAGAGGAAGAAGAAGACGGCTAGGGTTTGAAAGAGAAAAGAAATACCTGATAATAGATTGCTTCCTTCCAAAAGAGGGGGGGGGGGTATTTATGTGAACCGAACCCCCAAGGGGCCGGCCGGCCCCCATTGGGGCTGAACACGTGCGGTTCAGCCCCCTTCTTCTTATTTATCAGTTGCGGGCTGAACCGGATGGTTCAGCCCGGTCTTTTCCCGACGCTTCTTTTGGTCTTCTGGCGTACTTGAACCCTCGGAACTGTAGATCGTCCGGGGGCATAACATAGTAGGCTCATGAAATTTTGGTAACACACCTATCATAGAGGAGGGTATCATCCTTAGAAATATTAGGATTTTTGGAAAGAAAAATCCGAAATATTTGGACAATAATGAATTTGTCACATAAATATATTAATCAAATAAAAGTGATCAAACAACCTAGGAAAAATTGGATTTTCTGTCAAATGATATTTTAGGATGTTATACACCTCTGTAAGTTTTGTTGGAATTTTCAGAATTAATTTTCTTGGACATTTGTGCATAATGAATTTTGTCACAAAGTGTATTAATGGAATAAACATCACCTAAAATCTAGGGAAAAATCCAATACTTTGTCATTTAATAGTTTACCTTGAAATATAACTCTGGAAATTTTGGTAGCATTTTTAGAAGTCATTTACACTAACAATTACCAAAAATGCCATTTTGTCACAAAGTGTATTAATGGAATTAACATCACCTAAAACCTAGGGAAAAATCCAATACTCTGACATATGATATTTTATCTTGAAATACAACTCTGGAAATTTTGGTAGAATTTTTAGAAGTCATTTACACTGATAATTACCAAAAATGCCATTTGACACACTTATGTATTAATGGAATTTATTGTACTAATATTATCTGGAAAATTCTGAAAATCTGGCTAGGTTATATTTTGATCATCATCAGTCTATGGTAATTTTTATAGAATTTTTGGAGCAAATATTTTAGTACTTACTGTATAATGTGCCCAATTGATTTAAAAATTTGAATATTTAAATAGTGGTCTTAAACACTATGAAAAATTAGGAAATCCATCCAGCCATGATATTTAATCATTATATGTCACTGATAATTTATTGAGAGCATTTTAACTTCTGAACATTGTACTTCATGTGTAAAGTGAGATGTGCACGATCATTAAAGTATTTTTATAAATGGCCAAAATAGTTGAAAAAATTATGAATTTTTGACCATATTGTAATTAGGTCATTTTTGATCTACGATAAAAATCTTAAGTTATTTGGTCATGTTTTGGTGATGTTCACATTAAGGAGATTAAAATTAGCCCAATGTTGAGTTGGTCTGCGTTTAGCAAAAATTTGGGGCAGTATCTAGGCTAGTCAAAACAGGTGGGAATGGAATGAAATTCGGAGCATAACATTAGGGCATATATAACTACAGTCCACATGAGTAGTAGGCTAATTGGAGAAAGCCTTCCCCATAGGGAATAGTAAACGGAAGTACGCTTCGATGAACAAGCGAAGTAAATTTGAGGGTTTTCTATCCATAGTACTTATAGTCACACTTAGACAGTTAAGTTGGCAATAATGCATTTAAGCTTAGGTATGAGTGTTTAGGTGAACATCTAAGGATTTGCACCACGCATTAGTAAAAGGTCGTCAGTTACCTAAATGAAATCTAAATCATACTTAAGTTGTATAGAGCAACCATGAGGGTAACCTTAACAAGGGTAGTTACCAATAAGAATAAATATTCTGAGAAAGGAAGGTCTGGGATGTCACCTCAGAATACCATCTAGTACCGCTGGGAGTCCTTCACCGGGTAGACCTCGGGAAGCCCAGAATGTAAGACCCCCTCCCTCCCAAATCGGCGGTCTGACTGGGGGATCTTATCGCACACCACCCTTTTAGCATGACGCTGAAGCGTTCCCAAAGGGTGAAGGTACCAGCTTCTCCAACCCCCTTTCTTGAACACTCCGTTGTCACGCCTAGGGGTGGTGTTAAGCGAAAATCACTACACATCAACAGAGTATGGAAGCAGTATTCTAGCAGAAGACATCAGCAAAGAGTGCACTTTATAGCACTTAGCGGAAGACGTAGTATTATAGCGGAAGATTAACTATCACAGAAACCTTAAACTCAAGGCCTGTATGGATAATTTCCATACCTCTGCCGCATTAAATCCTGTCCATTAAAAATTCATTGCCAATATATAGATGTCGTGAGGTGGGGCACAACAAAAGGGATGCGGCTTAACAACTTGTGCCTGACGTAGCCTGCTCCGTGGCTTCATCCACACATGGGTGCTGTCTCTCATCCGCACCTGTCACCTGTGCTAAAGACAAGTTTTGAGAACCACGGACAAAATCCAACCCCTACAAACAAACATAATATAACATTTATATGGTAGGGGATATCTGGAATCTTACTGGGCCGAGGCAGTCTTCCCACGACCACCGCCTACGTACTCCGTATCATCCTGCATATGGTCTCAGACCCACGTAGTTCTATTAGTTTCGCATGGGTTGCTCTCCCAGACCGTCCGTCGTGCGGGTTGCCTTAGAGTAAAACTCATCGGCCATCCGACATCCTCCCAAGGCACATTTTCCGAAGGCACATTTAATTCCCGTAGGAATATTTCTCGAAGGCACAATATATTCCCGAAGGAACATATGTCGAGACACAATATAATTCCCGTAGGAATATTTCTGGAAGGCACAATATATTCCCGAAGAAACATATGTCGGAGGCACAATATAATTCCCGTAGGAACATATATTGAAGGCGCAATACATTCCCGTAGGAATATTTCTCAAAGGCACGATATATTCCCGTAGGAATATTTCTCGAAGGCACGATATATTCCCGTAGGAATATTTCTCAAAGGCACAATATATTCCCGTAGGAATATTTGTGGAAGGCGCAATATATTCCCGAAGGAATATTTCTCGAAGGCACAATATATTCCCGTAGGAATATTTCTCGAAGGCACAATATATTCTCGTAGGAATATTTCTGGAAGGCGCAATATATTCCCGAAGGAACATATGTCGGAGGCACAATATAATTCTCGTAGGAATAATTTCTCAAGGCAACCTTTCATTCCCGTAGGAATTAGTTTCTCGAAAGCACAATATATTCCGGTAGGAATAATTCCTCAAGACACAATATGTTCCCGTAGGAATATTTCTCGAAGGCACAATATATTCTCATAGGAATATTTATTACTGTCAATACAAGAATAAACTTCAAAACATTGATTTGACCATGCTGCTCTACAAGCGGCGGCCAGTTCGACACTATTTAGGGTTGACTCTGAAGGTATGCCACGTCTTCACGTCAACTCTAAATTTATAGGCAATAAAGAAGGAAAAGCCAAACATCGATCTGTCCGCTCTGCTCTACAAGCGGCGGCCAGTTCGGCACTATTTAGAGTTGACTCTGAAGGTATGTCACGTCTTTACGTCAACTCTAAATTTATAGGCAAAAGAAAGAAAAGCCAAAACATCGATCTGTCCGCTCTGCTCTACAAGCGACGGCCAGTTCGACACTATTTAGAGTTGACTCTGAAGGTATGTCACGTCTTCACGTCACTCTAAATTTATAGGCAATAAAGAAGGAAAAGCCAAAACATCGATCAGTCCGCTCTGCTCTACAAGCGGCGGCCAGTTTGACACTATTTAGAGTTGACTCAAAAGGTATGTCACGTCTTCACGTCAACTCTAAATTTATAGGCAATAAAGAAGGAAAAGCAAAACATCGATCAGTCCGCTCTGCTCTATAAGCGGCGGCCAGTTCAGCACTATTTAGAGTTGACTCTGAAGGTATGTCACGTCTTCACGTCAACTCTAAAGTTATATGCAATAAAGAAGGAAAAGCCAAAACATCGATTTGTCCGCTCTGCTCAAAAAGCGGCGGCCAGTTCGACACTATTTAGAGTTGACTCTGAAGGTATGCCACGTCTTCACGTCAACTCTAAATTTATAGGCAATAAAGAATGAAAAGCCAAACATTGATCTGTCCGCATTGCTCTACAAGCGGCGGCCAGTTCGGCACTATTTAGAGTTGACTCTGAAGGTATGTCACATCTTCACGTCAACTCTAAAGTTATAGGCAATAAAGAAGGAAAAGCCAAAACATCAATTTGTCCGCTCTGCTCTACAAGCGGCGGCCAGTTCGGCACTATTTAGAGTTGACTCTGAAGGTATGCCACGTCTTCACGTCAACTCTAAATTTATAGGCAATAAAGAAGGAAAAGTCAAAACATCGATCTGTCCACTCTGCTCTACAAGCGGTGGCCAGTTCGGCACTATTTAGAGTTGACTCTGAAGGTATGACACGTCTTCACGTCAACTCTAAATTTATAGGCAATAAAGAAGGAAAAACCAAAACATCGATCTGTCCGCTCTGCTCTACAAGCGGCGACCAGTTCGACACTATTTAGAGTTGACTCTGAAGGAATGTCTCATCTTCATGTCAACTCTAAATTATAGGCAAAACTGAAATACAGTACAGTAACTGAAATACTGAAATAAAGTGCATTAACTGAACTGGACCAGTACGAGACTGGAGTAAAACTGAAAAGAAACTAAACAGAAGGTACTGAAATTGAAAGTAGCGGGACCAGTATAAGACTTGAGTAAAAGAAAGTACTAACTGAAAGCAGTAAATGCAGGACCAGTGCAGGACTGGAGTAATTGAAAGTACTAACTGAAAGCAGTAAATGCAGGACCAGTACGGGACTGAATGAAATAAACAAATAAACAGATTTGTAGTCCAATCACTCCATAATCAGGAGGCTTCAGTTCCATCTCCGTTCTTAGGAGGAAAGTTCTGTTCTATCTCCGTTCATAGAAGCTTCTTCCAAATTCGGCCTTTTGTTATTGTCCGACCTTGGGTTTTTATTGCAACCTTTAAGCATGGTTTAAGCGGACTGAGGAACGATATTATGAGTTTCTTAAAACCTCAGAAGAGCTGATTCCCAATGTCCGAGCATTATTCTAGTCGCAGTTCGTTGAGTTATTATTCCATTTTAAGATTATTAGAATAGCAGCCCACATCTGAATGCATCCCACTAGGTTGATGACATCCTTAAAGAGTTATCATAAAATTTGCAAGGCTTTTTGAGGTATAAGTGGTCTTTGCTAATTTATTTAGGCTCTTATAACCGCCAAATAAATTCCCAAATATAGCAAGAGTGCTTTAAAAATTAACCAAACTTTTCGACCAATAGTGTTCACAGAAACAACTCTTTCTCCACCGGTCGTTATTGCGTGGTTCGGGACGAACCACTGCAGCGGAAGCGGTGGTGGACCTTAAAGGTAAAAGTTGACAACAAACTTGGCATATATATGTGGATCAACACTTAAATGCCTTTACCACATCTGCTCTCAAACGATGATTTACCTTGTCCCCATAAAACATTTTCATTAAACCCTGCAAATGACCACTTCAAATTTTGAACCCCGGGTTTAAGCCTCTTTGTTTTATTGGGATTAAATTCTCGTTTTCAAATTTCCATTCGATGTAAACTAATTATATGAAATTTTATGTGCAATGTAAGGATTCTATTACTAATTTCAATCCCAGGTTTAAGCCTATTTGTTTTATTGGGATTAAAATTCTCATTTTCAAAATTTCATTTGAGGTGAGCTAATCAAATGAAATTTTGTGTGTATATGGAGAATTGCTCTGACGATTGCAAATATGAAGTATGTTTTGACTTGATATAACGTTTATCAATTTGACGATCTGTTTAAAATAGAGTTGTGCAATCGCAGAAGAACTATGAGGTATGTTCAATCTAACGCAACATCTATCAGTACGAGTTGTTTTATTTCTTTTACTGTAAATTGCTTACGGTGGAAAAGTGGCGGGTCGGTCTTGCCCGTAGACCGTACATACCGGTGCAGGAGGGTTGACGACTCTAGGCGACAGGGAGATGTGCACCCCGGGAGCTCGGTTGTATCTTATATGCCCCACTGGGTGTAAGATCTCTTTTCTCAAAACCCGTTCGGGTACATGAAAACTCGAACCTCTCCCGCATCGCACGGTTGAGGTGGATCTTCGCCCAGAATCGCTGCCTTGCGGTGTCACCAACACTCGGGTTGGCTAACCCCGCTCAGCACCGACTCTTCCGGCTATACGATCATAAGTAAATATATGACAAAAGTAAGTACATAATTAAAGGCATGTCCACATGTCACAACATCATATAGATATATAATGAAACAGAAATGTCCAAAAAGAGACAGTACAAGAAAAATTGGCTTAAGCCCGATACATATCCAAAATGAGTACTCTCTCTCTCTCTCTCTACAACATGTGGAAACTACAAACTCTCAAAACTGAAAGCTAACTGTCTAGTCATCAACCTGTGGCGTCGTGGTAGTGTGCTGCATCCGCTGCTCAGGTCCTGTCATCTCGTCCAGCTACGCGCGGGACATCTCCGTCTCCTCGTACTCCTGTTACGGCCACATCCGACTGTTAGTCATAAAGACTAAGTCGTTTTGTCCTCGCTTCCCTCCACGACTCCTAGGAACCGAGCGGGAGGAAGAAGCGGAGGACAGCAAGGGGTAAACAAGGAAAGAGGTGACATGACACTAATCTAGCAAGTATAGGAAAAGCGGTAAAACTAGCTAGCAGTATAATGCAAATAAATGACAGTAAAGTAGAGCATGAAGTAAACCAGTAATAAAAATGCGGTGCAGTAAGTAAAACTAATCTACCATCACAGATTCGTACCTTAATTTATATGAACGCTCATACGACATATAAGTTAAGATGTCTAGGTAACCCATCATATAAAAGAGCTCATACTAATTTATATGATGGGGGTATGCTAATGTGTATGTTATGTTATGCTATGCTTATGATGACTTAATGTGTTTATGCAATGTGACTCACCCACACGACTCTATGCGCACAGACCTTTATAGTTCCCACTTTGTTAGAAAGGAAGCCAACCTTTCGGGTACCGACCGTCGTGGCTCACGGTGACAGTGGATCGGGCACTCCACATCCTAGGCGGGTATGCTCACTACCAAGCCTAGACCTCACGTACGCCTCAACGCTAAGAACACAACAGCGGAGCTCCTGCGTACTCTTGCTGGAATCCACCAGACTTTAAGGTCGGGGTGGGTTATTAGGGATTGTCCTCCAGACCGCGGTACTCAAACTTACCGGCCCTCTAAACCTCACCCTCACCTGAGTCAACGTACTACCGTCGGTGACACGACTAGCCTAGTACCGAAGACTCGCCACTAGTTGCATAAGTAACAGGTGTTATTAAGTCTACCCGAGCCTCCGGCTCAGGGACTAACACACAAGTTGATCCAACACATCTCCTCCTCGAAGGAGATCCATACTAGTTTGCTGACCTAATTAGGCCACTCTTGCCTACAATTTAGTTAGTATTATATTTAGGGTGAATCTTGGACTTCCCGCGGTATACCCCGTAAAGGGGCCCCCAACGGTACTAAGGATTTAATGGGCTCAACCCCACCATCCTCTTTCTTAAGACAATAAATTTAGTTGGTGATTAACATTTAGTTCGCCCCTCATTATTTCATATAATTAAAGTGACTTAGTCAACACCCGTCCCACCCAATTGGGTTGGACGTACCTCCACACCTCATGCACTAACCCTAGCACAATCTCACTGTCAACCCTAGGTTTGACCCTCCTTGAATAATTGTGAGCTATAACTCAATTACTAAATGGACATAACTTCCAAACACTACTTAGGGGTCTGAATTGTCTAAAATTTAAAATTCTGCTTTTACTAATCGCAGACCACTAAGTTGAACTAACCTCAAACCCCATAAGGGGATCCTTAAAAAAAACTCATCACCAGGATATGGTATAATTATACTAGACTCATACTGACCTTAATAAGGTGTGTTCCAATTTCCATAATTTTCCATATTAATTTGGTATTTATTATTAATTAAAGAAGTTAAGGCCTTAAGTCAAATTATACATGATCTATCCTCAAAATGCTTCTACATGCTACCTTAAAATTATCAATAAGGTAATATTCCATAACAAGGTGGTTTACTGAGTTTCATGACCCTAGGATGTCATGTGGCCTACTAAATCCTCATAGTTGTATAATTACCAAAATGCCACTATAATTAGGAAAAATAATATTTCACATCTGAAAATTCTATAAAAATTACCAAGAGTTAAAATGGGGGTCTAAAGTTCTCTGCCAAATATTTATATCATTACCATATGATTTGACTAATTAAAATGATCTAACATCCAAGTGTAGTAAATACCAATTTCTACATGATGTACATGAAATACAAATTCACAGGCTTCCAAATAATTATCATGGGTATGTATCAACAAAAAATGACAGATAACCAATTTCATAATTTTTCCCAATGATTTGACATTTTTCATAATTAAATTCCTCTAAGCTAGTAAGCACTTAAAAATTCCTCCACAAGGGATAACACTTCAATAAATCATAATAAAATTACCATAGCCTATTTTCATCCCAATTCAGCCATTGTTAAAATTTCAAAGCCATACAAAGTCATCTGACCATGCATTTTATTTATTTAAGGAAATAGTGGCAATTTCATTTAATAAGAGAAAAATACAAAAAAGGCTCTAAAAATTACCATTAAATTATCTAAGCCAATGAATGCTCCTACAAATATGTCTACCAAGTTCTGATCCAAGGCAAGGATATTTGGTCCTATGTCCTTCACAAGCCCTAATCTGCAACCTTAAGGGTTTACCCTTAGGGTTTTAGGACACACCACCCTAATGGCTCCAAATGCTCCATTAGGGGGTGTCACATGCAATTATATATCATTACCTACATAATAATTTAGATTGGAGAAGGCCAACTCACTCAACTCCTCATATGGCCAACACCATAATTTGAGCTTTAAGGCTCTCATTAGGGTTTCCCATTTTCCAAATCAAATCAACTCCAAATGGAGTGAAAATTTAGGCAGGCACTACTCATGTACTAAAGAACATGCCACCAAAATTTGGAGTCATTTGGACGTCATATGCTCCAAAAATCAACATTATTTAAATATCTTAATTACCACAAAAACTATAGGTAAAAGTGCCCATCAAGGGCTGATCTTTGGGCAGAGGGTGCCCCTAGGATATACCTACCCATGGTTAAAATCTCAGCTTCAAATCTTGAGAGGTCTAGGCTAGATAATTATTTTAGTGGACTGACCTAGTGTAGGACCAGTCCTAGTAAAACAGCTCCCTAGGGAGCTGTGGTTCACTAAATGACCTGAACTCAAGCCCCACTGGAAGATAAGGTCAAGGCCTACAACTTTCATGTTGAGAACTTTTGCTAATTCAGTCATTAAGGGCCCCTAATAAATTATAGAAGTGGGCTGGTCAATAAGAGCAGAAAATCCAAGAGAATGGATTAATTAATATAAAGAAATTAGGCGCGCACGAATCTTAAAGTAGATCTGGAGGCCCAGGGATCGTCTTCCTCCTCCAGCCAATGCCTGAGAACGAGCCGTGCTGGGTGATTTTGCGATCGAGTTTGCCGGCGATCCAGCTACCACCACCGCCAGCCAACACCACCGACACCTTCGTGGTGGTCGGGGCTACCATCCACCGGGGACTGGCGGCCGGAGGAGGCGGTTTCTGGCGATCCCAGGCTTCCCATTTCGAGCCGAATTTCATGGATTTAAGGAGTGGATTCGGGCTCAATTGAGCCCAATCCTTCTCCGTTTTGTGATAGGAAGCTAGCATGGGGGGAGGGGAGGAGAAACGAACCGTGATTGGGGCATGGCGGCGGCTCCGGCGGCGGTTCACCATGGTTAAGCTTTGCTCTGGCGAGCCTGCTCCCGAACTCGATTCTCCAGCTATGGCCTTGCTCCAGGTGTCGTTCCCGACTGCTCTCTCCCTTCTGAAGCTGATGGTGTGGCTGGAATGAGGTGGGGAGGCTTCTATAGCTGGTTTTGAAATCAAGCCTCCTCGGATTGCTCCTTGCTGCCACCCTCCTGCACCCCTGCCCTTGCTGGGCCTTCTAGTCTCCTCCTGCTGCTTAGTAATCAAGGGTGGAGTGCCCCAAACTGATTGGAGGTGGAGTGTTAGAGGGGGGTTTGCTTTTGCTTTTCTCTTTTTGCTTTTGCCTTTTTAATCATTTTTTGGTCCCCCTCTCCTTTGGTTAATCAAACCATGGTTTGGGTTCAGCCCAAGGCTGATAATGGCATGTCCTAAGTCCATGAATAATGATTAATTGATGGGTGTTGGATTCCACTCAATTTAGGCTTAGAATTCACCTTAAAGGGCTATGTTGACCATGATTGACTTTGGTCAACAAGATGAGTGGGTTGACCCAACATGGGGGTCATGGGTCCCTTGACATCACCCAACATTGGTTGGTCCATGGTGGGGTCCCAATTGGTTCAATTTAAATCAAAGGGTGAAGATTTGACCAAAATTAGGTAAAGTTTGACTTTGGTCAACTTCATGAATTGGGTCCCACCCAAGTGCAATTTCCATCCTATTGGTCTCCCTTAGTGGTTAGGGCAACATATGTGAGGTCAAATTGGACAATTGAGGGTCAATTGGCCCAATTGAAGGGCTTAGGGCTAGGTTGGTTTTTGAGCTTTGGTGTGCACTTAGCCATTTCCACCCTAGCCTAAGGCCCTAGTGGCCACTCACCTCACCCCTATGCCCTAACATTTCCAATGGGTCTAGCAGGACTGGGGGTGTTACATTGGGTCCCTCCGCTGGTTGGCCAAATTCAATTATTGCCGGACATCTCCTACGACCGAGAGTACACGGGGTTGTACGTTAGGGCCTGGGTAGTGCAGTACATTCACACCCAGAAGTGGCAGGACCGACCACTGTCACCGACGGCCACATCGGTGAGGCCCGTGGGGTTCGCTGCCCTGCTGGAAGAAAAGCGGTCAAGATATGGCAACATCAGGTGCAAACTGGTAAAATAATTGTATAGATCGGATGGTTTAAGTTCAAAACATATAAACCATTAAATAATTGGGCAACGCCATAACAAACATCATTTTTATAAATAGAACAACAATTGTTCTTTATAATAAAAGAGAAACCAATCATGTCCAAACATGATATAGATATGATGTTTCTAGTTATAGCAGGAACAAAATAACAATTATCAAGTTCAATTACAAGCCCAGTGGGCAGAGAAAGACGATAAACACCAACAGCAACGGCAGCAACTCTTGCTCCATTTCCAACACGCATGTCTATCTCTCCTCTACCCAGCATTCTTCTCCTTGTTAGTTCCTGCACATTCATACAAATGTGAGAACCACATCCGGTATCCAATACCCAAGATGAAGGAGCAGAAAGGTTTATTTCTATAACAAATATACCTGAAGTGGAAGTCATGCTTCCCTTCTTCTTCTGCAGATCTTCAATGTAGAGGGGACAGTTCCGCCTCCAATGCCCTGTCTTACCGCAGTGGTGGCACTTCCCTTCCTTGGCCAGACCTTTCCTTTTCAGTGCAGAAGACTTGGGATCAAGAGGAGACTTAGATCCAATCTTCGTCTTCTTGAATCCCTTGGCTTTTCCCTTGCTCTTATGCACCATCAGTATGGGGCTGGCAGGCTTGGCCTTCTTCATATTGATTTCGGTAGTTCTCAACATGCCTAGGAACTCGGGCAGTGTCTTGTCAATTTCATTCATGTTGTAATTTAAGACAAACTGCTCATAACTGTCCGGCAACGATTGCAGGATCAGATCAGTGGCCAACTCTTGGCCCAACGGGAACCCCAGTCTTTCAAGGTTCTCTATATACACAATCATCTTGAGTACGTGAGTTCCTACTAGGTCCCGAGCTCCCATCTTACACTGAAACAATGCCCTGGATATATCAAATCTCTCTTGGCGAGCTTGCCCTTGAAACATTTTCTTCAGGTGCTCCACCATCTCGTAACAGCTCATGTTCTCATGTTGCTTCTGAAGCTCAGAGTTCATGGTTGCGAGCATGAGATATTCTACATCCAAGGAGTCATCTCCATACTTCTTATAAGCATCTTTATCTGCACGAGGTGCAGTAGAGGCTGACTCCTCGGGGGGATCTTCTTCAAGGACATAGAGCTTACGCTCTTGCCTGAGAACAATTCTCAGGTTCCTGAGCCAGTCTAGGAAATTCGTCTCATTGAGCTTATCCTTCTCAAGGATGGCTCTCAGGGACAACGTGGAGTGTGAAGTATTTGCCATGAAAATTCTACAAAATAATGCAAAGTTTATTTAATACTATATTTCAAAATACATTTTATTATTTTAATAAGGACTTTAATTAAATACTCCCACTATTTTATTCAAATTGATAACCCTTCATATCAATTCGGAGAGTTAATGCGAGCTACTCTCTTAGTGGACAAGATCCGTATTTCACCAACACAATGAGTCTGCTTTGGCGTTCCTCTCATAATGCAGTTATTTAGGTGGCAACACTTGCCAATTGCATCACTATAAAACTCTTGTATGGTTGGTGAATAACTCTTTATTCGCATCCATCATATGGTGCATGCCAACCCAATGCCTCTAGACACTCAACTTTTGAGGTCACCCAGTTAAGTTAGACCCGATGTCGACAGTGGGATATCACAATTATCCGCTCGCACCCTTACCAAGATAGATTAATGCACCTTGCTTTGGCAAGCCCACACTTCATCGATTGAGGCAGGAAGAGTGTCATTCATCGGAAGGCATCCGTATACTTAATATTGGATAAGAGATTTTTTATTTATTTATAAAATTGATTAACAATTAATCAACGTGCACTTTAAAATACAACATTCACAACCAAATACATCCCAGAAGTGCATAAAATAATATTATCAACGCTTGATAAAAAGGGCTAAATCTGAGCATTTAGAACATTTCTAAATCTCCAGATTTACATGCATTTGACAAAGGCAAAACAACTCAACTTATGCAGTAGACACAATTAGAGAGACGGTTACTGCAAAGGAGACATAATTTATGAAACAATGAAATCGCAACGCAATCACATGCATTCCTGGGAGTTTTTCCAATCTAGAACATTTCTTCGAAATTCAAACATTTCTTCGAAATTCAAACATCCAGGAAGAAATCCAGACATTTAGAACACTTCTAAATTTCTGATTTACATGCATTAGATTGTGAACCTAGCTCTGATACAGCAGTTGGGTTTTCTAATACCATTTCAAAAATGATAAAACAGCATATCACATATGCGCAGCGGAATAAATAACTAGAACAACCCAAAAAGTTAAGGAACTTGCGATTTTACGAATTCAAGAAATAAAGCAACATCCACATCACAGTGCAGAAATTATACCTGAAGGGGATTTGAGTCAATACTCAAACCAAGGTGCTCCTCACTGAGTCTGGTAGAACCAATCTTGAGTTGCAAGAACCGAAATAGATCGGCCCCTCTACAGAGATCCACACAGTGCCGGAGAACCTCGATGTCTTGTCGAACAAAGAATGAGTCGGAGAAGAAAAGTTCTCAGCGTCCCCACAGACTGCTAGATCCGAGATAGGGGAGGCGACGACTGTCGGAAGAGGAGAGAAGCCCTAGCGGAACACTTCTGGCGCTGCTCTCTCAAACCACAAAACGGGTCGGTTACAAAATTGTCTCGCACTCCCAACCCTAAGATCGTAATCTATTTATATACCAAAGGCTGCGCTCGACGAATTCAAGGAGATCTACATTCGACAAACTCAAGAGATCTGCGTTTGACGAACTCAAGGAGATCAGCGTTCGACGAACTCAAGAGATCTACGTTCGACGAACTCAAGGAGATCTGCGTTCGACGAACTCAAGGAGATCTGCGTTCGACGAACTCAAGAGATCTGCGTTCGACGAACTCAAGAGATCTGCGTTCGACAAACTCAAGGAGATCCGTGTTCGACGAACTCAAGAGATCTGCATTCGACGAACTCAAGGAGATCTGCGTTCGACGAATTCGAGAGATCTGCGTTCGACGAACTCAAGGAGATCTGCGTTCGACGAACTCAAGGAGATCTGCGTTCGACAAACTCAAGAGATCTGCGTTCGACGAACTCAAGGAGATCTGCGTTCGACGAACTCAAGAGATCTGCGTTCGATGAACGCGCTACACTATCCCTCTGCCGTCTCAGCGGTCGACGAAGGCGCTACACTAGCCCTTTCGTCTCAGCGGTCGACGAAGGCGCTACACTAGCCCTTTTCGTCTCAGCGGTCGACGAACGCGCTACACTAGCCTGTCTCAGCGATCGACTAACGTCGTATACTATCCGTCTCAGCGGTCGACGAAGGCGGTATACTAGCCATCTCAGCGGTCGACGAACGCCTCCAGTTCGACTAAACCCTTTAGCCGAATTTTAACAAGTATAGATCCATTCGTTTAAACCTTTTAAACGATTTCACATTGAGTCATTCTCAACTTAATTCCAAATAGTCACATGATTGGTCCTCCACTCATATCCAATATAAGCAAGGCCAATTCAATTCATTCTCTAATTTCTCCAAGCACTTTTATGTGCGACCCTATAGGCTCATATTGCGTTGGCAGTAAGACTAACTGTTGATTGCTTTGAGATCACCTCAGAAACTCCAACATCCTTATACTCAGCAACCCTCGTAACCTTGATCTCATCAACGCTCTGCTCTGCAGATGATAACTTATCCACTTCGCTCCTCAAGAAGCCTAGCTCTCCCTCCTGGAGGAATATCTCTCCTTGGGCCTCTAATAACTGGCGAAGGGCATCCTGAGCAAGTGTTTTGTCACCACCACATTCCTCTCGCAACTTTTCAACCTCTGCTTGGGTTGAAGAAGCGTCCGACTCTAGCTGTCGGATGCGGGCGGAGTCGCGGTCCCTCTTCTTCTTAGAATCAGATACAACACTCTTCGATGCGCATAATTTCTCTTGAAGAACAAAGTAGCTGTCCTTAAGGCCACATAATAATCGTTCCATGTATGAGCAACGCTGTTCAAAACACCGGTCTACAAAGAAAACGAACTGTTAGAATGTATAAACAATAATAGGGAAGGGAAAGCAAAAAACCAGAGTAAACGCAATCTCACTTACCGCGGAAGTCATTTCCTGAAGAGAAGAAGAGACTCGCCACGCCGTCGTCAAAGGGGGAGGAGGAGACAAATCCTCCTGCGGAACCTGACTGACAATAGGAGATGCTAAAATCTCAACCTCAGGGTCAGCTGGAATCACTTCCACCCCGCGGCTGCTAGGACCGGCCTTGTGATCATGGCTCCTCGGAACAGGAAAACGGGCCCCAAACCAGAACTCTCGTTCTTAAAAATAACTTTCCTCTTCTTGCTGCATCCCAAGAAAGCCCTGCCAAGAGTAATCTACTCTCCTCCACACAACTAGCAACACAATATAAGGCCTTCGCCAACCCTCTCGATCGAGAAAACCTGAAATGGGCAAGAAGCCATTTTCCCGACCTGTCTGCCGACGACAGCGATCAGGAAGATCCCTCCAAAGCTCGGGCAACTCCCAGCAATTCCGAACATACCCATAAAGGGTATTCCCGTGGCGGTAATCATTCTTGTTTTCGAAGCGGAACCACCTCTTGTTGCTGCAAAATTCAATACGACCACCTGGATCAATAAAAATCTCACACCATTCCTTGAAAATCTCCAAGGTAAATCGGGCACCATGCTCCTGGAAGAGCACTATCATCCTCATGATCCCCATCATCCTACCAGGGGTAAACTAGGAAATCGGCACTCCGCAAAATCAGAATACCTCGATAGCCTCCTCTGAAAGAGGTAAGCAGAACCCAGACTTCAAACAACTCTCCGAAAGAGTCATGAAGCATGTCAGAGAGTTCTGAGCACGCCTATCCTCCCGAGGAATCTCTACTTCAATGCTAGAAGGCAATCCTAAGCTCTTCCGCCACATATCGATCCGTGCATTATAAAGAGTTGATCGCAGCCGCATCGACCTCGATTGGCCGCCCTGTTTTGAAGCCTGGAAAAGACGAAAGAAAAACCTTTTTATAAAAGCACCAAGCAAAAACTGCATGACGCATGATCAGAATTTGATAGCCAGCAAACATGCACACCCCGGAACACAGACGACACATGGCGCGCCGCCAACCGCACACATCACGCAAGCACGCACACCTCAGACGAACACCGCCTGGCGCATAACCGCCCACACCCATCTGGGCACCGGCCGCACGTGCCACCCATGTGCCGGCCACCCGCCGACCAACACCCAATCGCGTGCGACCGGCCGAACACCGGTCGTATGCACCGGTCGAGCGCGGCCGACCGAGCACCGGTCGCGCGTTGCCAACCGAGCACCGACCACGCGCCGCCGACCGAGCACTGGACGTGCGCGATCGACTGAGCATCGGCTTCACGCACGGGTCGCGCGCCGGCTAATGGTCGCCCAGAGCGCAACCGCGCGTGACCGGCCGCCCGCACGCACACAACCCGTGCCCTAACTGGGTGCCGGATGGCGCGCAACCGTGAGCGCCCGGACGGGCGACCTCACGTGCTCCACTTATACGGCGACAGGTCGCCGCACGGCGCGCCACCACGCACGGGCTTTGATCGAACGCCGCACAGCGTGCTGGCTCCGGCCGAACGCCGCACGACACACGGTCGTCCATGCCCCAGTCGGCCTACCTCGACGCGGCCTCTCTCCCCCTCTCTCTCCTTTTTCTCACATGGATTGAAGAGTTTCTTACCTCCGGCATGGTGCGGCGTGACTCATGCACAAATAGTTCCGATCCAAGTCATCGCGAAGAAGATGTTGAAATCTTCAAACTCCTCCAAGCAACAATGTGGACTTTAAAGGTTTGGGGGGCAATTGATATGCACCAATAAATTTATATAAGCTGCAGGGATGCGATTAAGCAAAGCTCCATCATGGGAGAGTGGAGGTAGTGGAGTTATGCTCAACCTCATGACCAAGGGAGTGGGGAAGTGAGGAAGAAACCGCCGCAACTATCGCGCGACGTCACCCACGCGGGTAGTAACAAGGCCACACCCCACCATCCCCGGGTACGGCCAAAGCCGCATAGCCACATCACACTAAGTGGGTGCGACCGAACCTCGCTTAGGTGGTGCGGCCAAAGCCGCACCCCCATCGGAGGTGCGGCCAGGAGCCGCACCCCCCAAAGTGGGGTGCGGCTAGACCCACACCCCACTAAGGGGGTGCAGTTAGGCACGCACCCCACTAATGGGGTGCGGGCCGCACCTCATTCAGGGGGCGCCGCGGCCAAAGTCGCACCCCCTATGGGGGTGCGGCCAAGGTCGCAGGATTGAAAATAATAAAGAGAATTCATTTCATCTAAAGCTCGCAATTTTCAAGATCTAAAATAAAATCTACTTGACATGAAAATAAAAGAGATGAAAGAAATAAGACAATAACATTTTATTAAAATAACTTTGAATTACAGCAAAAGAGGGTACAAGAAATTGAAAGCTTTGCATGAATTGAAATCTAAAACTACTTTGCATAAAATGAAAATACATGAAATTGAAATCTAAGCAAAGAAATAAGAAAATACAAGAAATGAAAGAAAGGCAATTCTGCCCCAAAAGGGGGCAGAGGAGAGGAGTTTCGACCCAAGGAGGGTGGAAAAAGGGATTCGTTGAGATCTGGAAGAGCTGCCTTTTTATAGGCAAAAGTTGGGGTTACACGCCCTTGGCCACGCCCGTGACCAAGGGCGTGTAATGGGCGTGATCGAAGCTGGAGCGGGAGAGGCGCCTTCTGGAGTTAATACAGGTGTTACATGCGTGTCACGCCCTTGGTCACGCCCGTGACCAAGGGCGTGTAATCTTTAAACAGCGCTGGCGCGGGAATCCTTGGCGGGAAGTGGCGCGGGATGAGTCACGCCCGTGTTCTGGAAGTCACGCCCCCTGGTCACGCCCGTGACCTGGGGCGTGTAACTTTAATTGATGTGGCAGGCGTGCTGGCAGCTGGTGGTGGGGTTCCGGCCGTGACTTGGATGTCACACCCTTGGTCACGCCCGTGACCTGGGGCGTGTACTTGGCGATTTCTGAACATTCGTCGACCCCTCACCTGTTCGTCGATCTCCTGAATTGTTTTCGAACGCAGCAGCCAGGGGTCACACCCGTGACCTGGGGCGTGTACTTGGCGAATTCTTCACGGAACGACTCTAGGTAGCGGAGGCAGGTCTGGAACACATCTTTGGCTGTCACGCCCTTGGTCACGCCCGTGACCTTGGGCGTGTAGTTGACAATTTTGCTCAAAATGCCCATAAATCCTGAAAAACATAAAACAAACTTAAGTTAGTGAACAATTATAAATAGAAATTATTATTTAGTTAAAATAGACATATTATTTATAAATTTATATTATTATTGGCCTAAATGCTATAATAAAATTAGGCTAAAATACTACTCATCAACCGCCAAAGCATTAATGAAGTCCGCTTCATTTGGAGAATCAAGCAAATTTTGTTATTGAAGTAAAAATACTTCAAACTTTTTTCTCTTTCGAAAGTACTTCTGCAATATGCAAGTATGTTTTATTTATATGTACTTTGCACAAAAGATTTTTAGAAGTAGGAAAAACCACTTTGATAGCATTCATCAATGCTACCTCTCCATCCGTCACCAAGACATGTGAAAGAGCATTTTGATCGAGCACCGACTTAAAACAATTAAAGGCTCAAACATAACTATTTTTAGTCTCATTTGACATGAATATAAATGCAACATAAAAAGTGTTATTCGTTGATGTAACCCCAACAACAGATAGTAATGAGAGACGAAATTTATTGGTTTTATATGTATAATTCATAAGAAATATCGTTTGAAATGTTTTGCAAAGACGAATAGAGATAGGGTGCGCAAAAAACAAACTCTCCAAATGATTGCTACCAACTTTCACTTTATTAAAACTAGTGTACCCAAAATCAGTGATGCCCTTGTATAGAAATTGTACTGCAGATCCTCCTTCCAGTTCTATTTTCTGTATCTTAGCTCTCTCATTGTATAAAGTTCTATGTTGTATTACTCTTATCTCTTTGCTTCGAGGTTAAAAAAATCTTATGTGGTTTTACTCCTGCAACATACACCTCATGTACGATTTTCTGCTCAGTCTCTGATAATCAGCATATGCATGAGCTTCTAGTTGCACTATGTCGTGGTTGTGAACACCACATTTTACTTCAATAGTCCACTCAGTTCTAATAGCATTTCTTACACCTAAAGCGAAAGGACATCCACAACGCTTAGATGAGGACTTTCTTATATTTTGATTTATTTGCCTTTTAGACCTTTAACTGAGTTGTTTATAACCTCATCTATCACACACAGGGTGGACCTATCATAGGCCGAGTGTGGGCGACTGCCCACACTGACAAAAATTTGCTAAGTTAGGATTCCCGCTTCTCCTCTCTTCGTTGGGCTCGACGAATGCTGGAATGCGACTCCTTCACTCACTGTTATGCTTGACGAACGCCGGAATCTGACTTCTCTGCTCCTCACTCGACTTGATGAACGTGACTCCTCCACTGCTCGATGTGATCGACGTAAGCCATGTGAGAGGTTTGCTCGAAGCATCCGGAGGCGGATCAAAGTGGAATCGCACTCCCCGTTGCCGCCCCTAGGGGGTTTATATAGACAAACCCAAGATTGGTAACGGGTGACGGATATCCCAGTATCCGTCCATACCCGTTATGCCTTAGACCCATTATAATTTATCCAAATATACATTTACAATCTCATCATATATTTGTGATAAATAACGTATACATGTCAGAGTGCAAGAAAGTAGAATTCAACAGTAAATTTTCGACTTCACACATTTTTCAGAAAAGTTACCACAGTTTAAACATAAAAGGGAGTTTTAAGTAAAACCAAAATATTCAAACATAACAGTGCTACTCAAGACATATAAGTCTGAAAAAATACAGTAGTAATGGATAAAACAAATAACTATTCTACTCGTCTAATAGATCGTCGGCATCCATGTCAAAGACTACTTTCTCTCCTCCATCTCCATCATAGCCTGCGAGGAATTTCATGAGTTAAAAACTCTATGAATTCATACAACATATATGCAGTAACGTTTAAAGTAAGCTAGCTCTACCTGAATGAGCTTAGTACTTGTAGCAATGGTGGAGTAACACTGTCAGCATCTCTATCTGGTCTAGCAGGAATCAGCCAATGGTTGATTGTGTAAATCAAACGTTGTTATCTTTCTCATTAGTGATCACTATATACCGCATCATCAAATGTGGAATGATTTGGCACAATAACATTTGCAACATTATCAGGTGTGGAATAATGTGCTTATGATCATTAATGTTAGATTAACCGACTACAACGACTTTCTATTCCCAATTGAATAATTTTCGAATCAACTTACAATGAGAAAGATGCTTAGTTATCAAATGTGGAATAACAGACATATAACCATCTTGGGTTTTCATCAAGAAATTATTTGGGGTTTTCAGTCTGTTATTTAGATGCTTGAATGCTACGACTATATAGGTTCTCACTATCAAAACATAAATAACAGGGGAAGGTTTCATATTTCTATAAACTTTAGTCTCATTTCCCCCGATGTTTTTATTGTGAGAGCTCTATTCAGGCCTTTTGTCAAAGCGTCTGCAACATTGTCTTTCGATCTCACATCAATCAGGGTCATAATCACTTGACTTGTAAGTGAGGTCAACCAGGATTGTGTCAGCCTTAGGTGCCTTCTTTTTCTATTGAACAAAGTGTTCGTAGCAATCATTTTAGTGGCCTGATTGTCACAATAAACTACAGCAGAACTCATTTTCAGGCTCGTAAGTGGAATGTCCATCACCAAATCTCTTAGCCACTCTGCTTTTTCTCCTGCTGATGCCAGAGTGTAGAGTTTGGATTCCATAAAAGAGAGAGCAATACATGATTGCCTCTTGGAATTCCAAGCTACAGCTGCTCCTCCTAGTGTGAATATAAATCCACTAGTGGACTTGTTGTCATTTAATTCTGAGCACCATGATGCGTCAGAATATCCTTCAAGAACCGAAGGATGACCAGTGTAACTTAAAGCATACTTTTGGCTGTGCTTTAGCTACCTCATTAGCTTATCTAAGGCGTTCCAATGTTCTTGGCGAAGATTACTAGTGAATCTGTATAACATGTTGAACGTAAAGGCTATGTCAGGTCTAGTGCAGACCATAGCATACATGAGACTACCAATCAGTTTAAAGTAATCTAACTGTCTAACCATAGCTCCTTCATTGGGCTTTAAATGATTAGTGTAGTCGTATGGAGTCTCAAGTGCTCTACTGTCATTGTATCCCCATGTGTCCAACATGGACTTTATGTAGTGTCTTTGACTGAGGGAGATGTCATTCTTCCCAAAGCTCACTTGCATGTCTAGTATAGTGTTAGCTACACCTAGGTCTTTAATGCTAAATTCTTTTATTAGATCTGACTTAACGTCATCCACTTCGGATTGATTAGATCCTAGAATGAGCATATCATCTACATACAAGCAAATTATGGCGGCTTTATCTGATCTATGAACGTATGTAAAGACATTTATCTGAGAGACTCGACATGATCTCATGTTCTTTACACTATAGTCAAATTTCTCATGTCATAGTTTAGGTGCATGTTTTAGTCCGTATAAAGATTTAAGTATTTTACAGACCTTTGTTTTGTGACCTTCTACAATGAAACCTTCAGGTTGATTCATGTAGATCTTCGGTCAGATCTCCGTTCAAGAACGCAGTCTTAACATCTATTTGATGAACAATAAAGTTCTCAATAGATGCAATAGCAAGGAGGACCCTAATGGTTGCTAAGTGATACACTGGTGATAGACATCAAAGTAATCTACTCCGCTTACTTATGTGAAACCTTTAGCCACCATGCGTGCTTTATACTTAGCTATGGTACCATCAGGATTCAGTTTCTTCTTCAGAATCCACTTACACCCTACGGTTTTAGACCCTTTTGGCTTACCAACCAACGTTCAAGTGTTATTCTGAAGTAGAGAATTCATCTCTTCATCAATTGCTTCTTTCCAGAGTAGGGAATCCCTGGATGTCATCGCTTCCTTATAGGTGGATGGATCAGCCTCAACGTGGCAAGTGATAAAATCACTACCGAAGGTTCTGGGATTTCGCTCTCTTATAGAAGTTCTCCTAGACTCTAGGCCAGAGTTGTCTACGGGAACGAAATAGGAGGTACTCTATACTGATCCAAGATCTTCTTCAGTAATAATTACTTGCAAACCAGGGAGTGACAAGTTCTTATCCCTGAGGAACTTATCTTCAAAGAACACTGCGTCCCTAGATTCTATAATGATATTATTAGAAATATCTAAGAATCTATCTGCAGCACTATCTTCAGCACACCCTAGGTAGACACATGTATTGGTCCTAGATCCAATCTTAGACCGTCTATGGTCAGGAACCCTGACATATGCTATACATCCCCAGGTCTTAAGTCTAGTAAAAGATGGGGGTCTCTTAAACCAAAGCTCGTAGGGTGAAACCTCTAACTTAGCATGAGGACCTTTATTGGGAATGTGGTTTGTAGTTAAAACTGCTTCTCCCCAATAAGCAGAAGGTATGCCTGCAGTCAAGAGCATAGAGTTTAACATCTCTGTTAACATTCAATTTTTACGTTCAGCTATGCCATTATACCGGGGTGAGTAAGAAGTAGTGGTTTCTGCTATGATTCCATGTTGGGCAAAGAAACACTTGAACTCACTGGACATATATTCTCCTCCTCTATCACTTCTAAACCTCTTGATTTTTATGTCTAATTGGTTTTCTACCCTAGTTTTAAAAATACAGAATTTTTCAAACGCTTCGTCCTTAGTTTTAAGGAGATAGATGTGACAGAACCTAGAACAGTCATCTATAAAGGTGATCAAATACTTCCTGCCTCCTCTAGTGACAAAACTTTTGAAGTCACAGATATCAGAATGTATTAGTTTTCTAAGGGTGTTGTGCTCCTAGTAACCGCACTAAAAGGTTTCCTAGTGATTTTAGTCTGAGCACACACTTCATATTTATCTAGTTTTTCTATAGTGTCTAAATCAATCTGGTGAGTTCTAGCAATTTGGAATATTTTCTTATAGTTTACGTGTCCTAGTCTCTCATGTAGAGTCTTGGGGCTAACTAATTTTGTTTGAACTTATTGAACTAATTCATTTGATAGACTTAGTTTGTACATCCTATTTTGGACGTAGGCGCATCCAAAATATAAAATAATGTGAGTTAACTCACAGTGTTACTCTACCGCTACAGAAATTAAAAGACATATCAGCATCACAAAGTAAGCTAATAGAAACTAAGTTAGCAGCTAGTGAATGAATAAACTTACCATTTTTAAAAGTTAAGGTTTTACTTGAGGAGAGTAGTAGCGTCGCATTCCCCACCTTCAGAACATCTACAGTCTCATCGTTCGCAACAGTCACCGATTCTCTCGCATCAGTGAGTCATGTCATCAGATTAGAATTGTTGCAAACATGGCACGTTGCCCCCGAGTCAAGATACCACCCAATACTGGCCTTCTCATTTCCAACCATGGCGACAAAGTTGGATGACTCAGTGAGGCTAAACACATTAGCATGGTTGCCTTCTGGTGGTGCTTTGCACTTTTCCTTACGAGAAAGCCTGCAATCGGATGCACCGTGTCCCCACTTATTGCAGTTAAAATACTTGCCCTTGAACTTTTTGATGTGTTTGCTAGGGCCTGCAACCTGGGAGCTTCTAGGGTTGGGTTTCGACTTCCTAGGATTTAGCACGCGTTTAGAGTTGGAAATCATATTAGCAGCAGTCTTCTGCTTGCTAACAACTTCTAAAGCGTGTCAAATCCTATTTTCGTCCTCAATGCATATAAAATGCTTGAGTTTGTTTAGACCCACCTGCATCTTCTTACGGTACATTTCAGTTTTGAAATTGTACTAAGTGGAAAGCAATTTAAACACAATTGTGCCAGCAACAAAGATATATTCTCACTATGCAGAGAATCTACTAAACTTTCAAATTCAGATACCAGAGGGAGAATGGCTTCCAGAGGGAGAATGGATTTCTCCTCGTCGAAGGTGAAGGAGTGAAACTTGTCCACCAAGTGTGCTTGAGACAGATCCTCCTTTTGCCTGAAGTGCTCCTCCAGTGCGTTCCAGATCTCCTTAGCTATCTTCATCTACAGGTAAGTCTTTGCCAGACTGGAGGACGTGCAGTTCAGCAGGTAGTCGCGGCAAAAGTCCTCATCAGCAATCCACTGAGCTTCGTCATCAGTCCCGACGACCCCAACACGATCAGACGGAACAGTGTAGAACACGTTCAGGTACTTAATCCCGAACTGAGTATTCAACTTCTAGTCGTTGTGAACTTCTCCAACTTGATCATCGGAATGGGGGACGAGAAATTGTTCCCCTTCATCATTGTGCGCCCAACAGACAGAGATCCAACCACGAATAAAATAGAAAATTAGGGTTTCTGTTTGCTAACACTGGCGGTAGCAAGGCGTTAGCGCTGGCGGTAGCGAGAACGAACAGTTGTCGCTGTCATCTAGCGTTATCTCTGTCCTTAGCTGTAGGGCTGCACAGTGGTGTTGGAAGACGGAGGCGGCGGGATGCCTGACAGCAGCGACTGGGAGGGATCTGTGGCGGGAGGGAGCGGCAGATCGCGGATCGCGGCTGCGGTTACAAGCACACGACGGCGGTTACAAGGGCACGAAAGCGGTTGCGGCTTCTTCCGGGCGCCTGCAAGGGGAGGCAGCGACGGCGAACGAACCCTCTGGCAACGCCTTCGACTTTGTCTAGGCGATTACGAGCAAGAACCAGTGGCAGAAGACGAGCCTCACGGCAGCGTCGACGAACTCCAGCGAGAAGAGAAGCGGCAGCGCGACTTCGTCCAAGCGTCTTCGGGACAGGGTAGCGACGATGGCGGGCTGGCCTTTTTGGCAACGACGACGGTCGACGACTAGGAGAGGAGACCTACTGACGAACGGGCGCGGGAGGGCCGACGGTAGCAGCGAAACCGGGCGGCGGTTTCGGGCGGAAACGGGCAGTTATGGGGAATCCTCCTCTTAGCGTGCGTACGGGAGAGGGAGAGCAAAATCCTCTTAGGGCCAAACTTCGAGATTGTGAGAGGTTTGCTCAAAGCATCCGGAGGCGGATCAAAGTGGAATCCCACTCCCCGTTGCCCCTAGGGGGTTTATATAGACAAACTCAAGATTGGTAACGCGTGACGGATATCCCAGTATCCGTCCGTATCCGTTATGCCTCCGACCCGTTATAATTTATCCAAATATACATTTACAAGCCATTCACGCTCATTCAACCATTCTCCTCTTAGATGTCGGCCAACAAATCAGTGAAGCATCCTCACCCTCCTCTACTCCAACAATAGCGCTGGAAGAATCCATGTGCGAACCCCCTTCAGTGAAGCATCCTCCCGCTTATCCTAGCAACAACATTGAATCCATAAGCTGGCATCCCCCCTTCTTCTCTTCAATTTTCTTGTACTATATGCAGTCTTGGTGTTTGTAGAAATGCCTAAATGAGTTCCTTCAAGGAAAATTTCTTTTCGGTTTGCATGAATGAGTTCAGCATGAATGATTTAGATTGCTGTTTAAGCTTGATGTTTATCTGTTTATTTAATTAGCTTCATGCGCTTTAATAAGAAATGTGCTAATCATGCCACCTAGGGCTTCGTTTGGCGCGGCTTATTTGCTCCGGCGAGTTTGGTCAAAAACGCCATTATCATTGAATGTATGTTTGGCGAGACAAAGGCTGTGACCGCTATGAAGAAAATAAACTAGTTTTGAGCGTAGAATGCAACAACTTTTTTAGATGAGGTCGGGCGTTCACGAATGACGGTTCATGACCACAGCGTTCACGGCCGCCACCATCGCACCAAACGAAGCCCTAATCTGTTTAATATCATTCTTAAGTGACATGCCAATCTGTGCCTAAATGAAGATGCCTTCGGTTTGAGACTCATGGCTTCTGAATGAGGATTTGGAAAATCAAACTTTTATTTGAGTTTATCAACAATATCATAGTCTAAATACATGCTACCAAATAACCACAAACTGTGTGGTTGATTGGTTGACCATGGAACATCAATGTAAAATTCACTTGTAGTTTACTTCTTGAAGAGGTTAGACTGCATTTTTAGGATATCAAATTGTCATAACATAGGTGTTAGTTTAGTTAGAGCTAAACTGGAGATTAAATATTATATGAAATATGTATGTTTAATTGTTTATGGTGCTTTGAAATAAATGATATTTTTAAAATAATCTTATGATGCATGATTATTTTTTTTGTTATTAGTTTAGTCAGCGCCCACGCAGGAAAATGCCCTTGGGTCCGTCATTGATCACACCCAAGCTTAACTCTAGGTTTGCTTCGAGATGTCAATTTATCGGCACCTTTAATGGTGATCACAAACCCAAGTCCTTTCACAACATTACGTGTCAAATTGGTGAACTCTTCCTTCGTAGGAAAACTCATATTGGTGGTAAAATGTAATTTTAAGTCTACTTGTGTTTGTGTGATCAAACTTTTCTCTCCGGACCCTATGATTTCAATAAACAAAAAAGAACAACTTAACATTCGAAATAGATTTCACAATAATATTTCAGATTCACACTAATTTTCTGATTGGAGAAGCGTAATAAATTTTGAAAAAAGTTATACTTATTATTTCAAGTTTACTTGTAATAGAGTCCGGAGAAAATAAGTCCAAAATTATACTTGAATCGGCGAAGGAGGGATGCACGAATGTCTCGTCATTCAGCGAACGAGATGGAGAACTGATATGGTTCAACTTTAGGCGAGCAGTAGACGGTCCTTGCTCGACATCAAGGTCAACTGGAGCCTCTACAGTGGAAATGGCGATGTCTTCCGGCAAGGGAGGGCTGGAATGGTGTTCCGCGGCTGGACTGGCGGACGAAATGGAGGCCTTGTAGCAACCAGTAGTCTCTCCGACAGTCAGATCTTGGTCGGTGGTGGAGGAGATCACAGACGTAGAGGGGATCGACGGGGAAGAGGAAGGTGCCGTTCGTCGACATTGGGGCGGAAAGAAGGGGGGAGGGGGGATAGGGTTTTTAGGCTGCTACTAATTTATGAGGAGGAAACAAATAATGATGGGTCCCATTTAATTTAGGTTAATTTATGGGCTGCCTAAAGTAATTTATGAGCTGCCTAGAGCCGAAACATGGCTCCTCATATAGCACCCTATATATATAATATGTATGGAGAAATTATTCCTTACTAATTTAATTACTGACGATCCGTTTTCCCCTTTGTTCGACTTGCAAAGCCGCCGCCGCCGCGTATCTGTAGAAGCTAGGGTTCCCTTCTCATCGCTGCCATGGGGACGCCAGAGACCTCCCGCGAGCCATGTCCCGATCGAATCCTCGATGATATCGGTGGCGCCTTTGGTATGGGTGCCGTGGGTGGCTCCGCCTTCCACTTCATCAAAGGCATCTACAATTCCCCCAACGGCGAGCGCCTCGCCGGCGGCGTGCAGACGGTCCGAATGAATGCTCCTCGCGTCGGGGGAAGCTTTGCGGTGTGGGGAGGACTCTTCTCAGCCTTCGATTGCACCATGGTTTATGTTCGTCAGAAGGAGGACCCGTGGAATTCCATTATCGCTGGCGCCGCCACCGGCGGCTTTCTCTCTATGCGCCAGGGCGCAGCTGCGTCAGGAAGATCAGCAATATTCGGAGGGGTCCTTCTCGCTCTCATCGAGGGTGCCGGCATCATGCTCAACCGAGTCCTCAGCACTCCGCAGAACCTCCCGCCCATGGATGATCCCAACCTCGCGGCTATGATGGCAGCCGGAGGAGGATCTGGATCTCTTCCCGGTTTCCTGCCACCGGGTTCTGCGCCGGGGACGATTCCGTCAGCTGTGCTGGCGGATAATGCCAGTGCTTCTTCCTCTTCTTCCTGGTTTGGAGGCTTGTTTGGTGGTGGAAAGAAGCAGGATGAAGCCAAGAACAGAGGCCATGGAGAGAAGACAGAAGTCCTGGAGAGTTTCGATTCCCAAAGCACGCCTATCCCAACGTTTGAGTACAAGTAGAGCTAAGGTCGATGAATGCTGTAGGGGGGTAACTCCGTTCACTGAAACTTTGCTTGCCCCCTATATTATATCCATCTCCTTTCTGTGTTTCCCCTGTTCTCTTGCATCCCTCTCATTAGATGAAGAAAAAGCTGTGGACGGTCTGGCTTTAATACATATTTTTAGTAACTAGATTAAGATTGTCTTTGAATGTTATATGAAGATAAGATTTTTATGTTAATTTTCCTTTTCTCTACAAATTTGCACTTAAAATCTTTATTCTCCTCTTCGTCGTATCACCCTTGACACTTCTGTTATCAGTGAGAAGATGCCATTTTGGCTCAATTACATAAAAATGCTTCTAATAAAACATTTTTTTCTTCATTTTTATGGCTGTTGATATGCTCAAACTGTTGACACTATGAAAATCAGACCTGCTAATGCAGGTCAATGCCATAATGAACATTTTCATCGTCAACATTTGTCTTTGAAGAATTATTTTGGATTGGCGCCATTTCTTATTTTAGAGCTCTTTGATCTTCTAAACTAGTTTAGCAAAATCTCTCAATTGTCTTTGTCAAGGTTTGCTCTCATATAACGCTTCCATATCTATCATTTTGAGAATATTGTCTTTCATTTGGTGTTTATACACCTCATATCATTCTAATTTTCTCTGATACCAACTGTCGCGGACCAAGGACTTCACATGCACGCCAACCCGATCCGTGCGGCCTTTACTCTTGACACTTTGCGCGGCCACCTAAGTAAACTTCACACTCAGCCCCTTGCTATTGAATACACACAAAGTAAGCTATGTATGTTATGGAGGAAGAGCACTTAAGAACTTCTTCAAAACAGTCACACACTTTTATTCCAAGGCTTGTTTACAAATTGCAACTCAGTTTAAGATATGTAATGTTTTCTCCTTGCCATACTTGCAAGAAATTGATCTGACCAAGTGCTGTTATTCTGTCATGATTAAGCTTTTTGTGGGTATTATGCTACATTAGCAAACTTGCTATTATACGACTTTACTCTTATGTTTTCTTTATGCTTCACTGGGTTTAAGAAAATTATTCTTGTTGAGGCTTCAAATCATACCCTGCTATAAACAAATTACTTAACAATTCTAAAGACGTAAGGCAGGTTTTCAACCTTTTATTCACTAATATCTTATTCTCGTCAAACATAGAGCTTGTCAGCGTTGCCTCTAATGTTCTACTTGTGTATCTTTGTTGTGAAATTAGATTGTGCACTTAAATAACTTGATTCTTCAGTCGAGTACTCATTTTCACGGATTAGGGAAGAATTTTTTCATCGATTGCAGCAATACATGTTAACCCGCTCGAAAATTATTACTTGAAACTAGTAATGTTTTCTCACTGAGCTGTTTTCTAAATGATTTGTCAAACATTGGTCATATTAGGGCTTCTAGTAATGCTAATGATCATGAATTACAGATATTTTACCCTGGCTTTTGAGTCACTATCCAACAAATCACACATATTTGATGTAAACATGCTTTTAGTAGAACTTCTCATGTATTAGAATGCGAAATTTGTTTATCCATTTTATCCGAAAAAAGTTTTGTAATAACAAAAACATGACTATACTATCAAGTATCAACTAGGATACTCCCATACCATAAAGTATGTTGTTGAATGTTCATGTTCAAGATTTCAAGGAATGTTTCCTTTGATTGGTTCCTATGCTATATTGTTCTTTTGAATAACTGTTGCTAATTACATTGTTAACTTTGGTCATTATATTTTGTGATATTATGCAAAAGTATGTTTATTTTATTTAGTTTATTGATCATTCTCTTTTTAAGGACTTTGAAGCGTTTTTGTAGATCAAATTCTAGAAGTTAATATATCATTGCTCATGAAGTTCTAGAAGTACTACAATGGTGTATCTACGCAGCTTGATTTCATTTAAGAAGAAATGATCCAAATGGTCTCCAAATTATTTAGGGTGTGTTATTTTCACCATCACTTTAATTTGTCCCCAATTTTGACTTTTTATATTTTCCAAAGGTTACTCTTATCTATGCAACTTGATTTTTTTAGGAAATGATCAAAATGGTCTCCAAACAATTTAGGCTATGTTTGGGATAGTGTGGCGGTGGAAAAAGTTCTATTCCCACCACCATTGTTGTTTTTGTGGCTTTTGGTTTCCCAGTGATAGGAAAATGCTTGTGCCAAAAAGGTGATTTTGGGACTTTTTGGAAAGCAATGGACCCTACCACTTTCAGAAAAGCCAAAATGAGCTTTTCTCATTTTCGTACTTCTTTTCTCATAGGTCAATTTTCCTCTTCTTCTCCTACTACTTTTCAGAAAGTTCTAATCTCACCACTACTTTTCCTACCGCCACAACCATCCCAAATAGAGCCTTAGGCTTTGTTTGGGGCGGGGATGATGGTGGGAAAAGCTCTATTCGCACCGCCACCACCCTTTTTAGGTTGTTTGGATGAAAAGCTTTTTCAAGAAAGGTGTTTTGAGAGCTTTTTGAGCAGCCGGTCTAACATGGCTTTCTAAAAACCACTTTTTCTGCTTCCAATTTTTCCTCTTTTATTCGAGGATTTACGAAAGTCATACCCCGACCATTCGCGATCTGCCTTTATTCCTTCTCGTCGCTGCAAATGTTTTCTTTTCTCATTCATGATTCTTCACCCATTCGGTATCTTTGCTTCTCGCCAGTAACCTTTTGTAACCTGCTTATTTAAGATTTATATAATATTTACTTGTCTATGCAAAAAATGATTGACACAGAACACTTTATTATTATTAAAAAGCTAAACAAGTATTATTAATAAGCTGTTCTTCCAAAATAGAAAAGCGTTACACTTTTTAGAAAAGCGCTTAAATGGGGATTTTCCAAATAGCCTGCAACTTTTGCCACCACTGGTTTCTCACCAATGCTTTTTCCACCACCACCGCCGCCCCAAACAGAGTCTTAGTGTGTGCTCTTTTCACTGTCAAACTTTTATTTGTCACCAATTTCCATCATCTTTATCTTTAAAATCCAATGGAAGTGGCTCGCCTGATGTGCCTAAAATATTGTATTTGCCGTTTAAAGTTAGCCGCTTTTATTATATCTTTGGATGATTAAGATGATTGAATGACCAAAACAGTTACCCTTAGATAAATCCAGTCACCAAGTTGGTGAGATATAGATAGAAGTATGCTGCCAAAAAGAATATACCCCCAGTAGTTTGCTACTGATTTGATCATTTTACTTTTTCCTCTGCCAGGACCCATATATGTTCAATCCATGTTTACAGGCTATACCCTAAATTGAAAGGAAAATGAAGCATAAATTGACTATTTATATACTTTTCTGCAGTATGCCAACTTAATCAGATGATTGCAAATATTGAATGGTGTGAGATTGGGTATTTGCTTTCTTTCATAGATTTTATGTGGTCTAATATAAAATTACATCAGATATTGTCAACCCTCTAAATTCAAATAATATGAACATGGTGAGAGGACACACAAAATCCATAGAACAAAAGATCTAATTTTTATGTTCTCATGCAGTCTTCATTTCTGCGTGCTCTCAAATATCTTGTCCTCTCTATGGCTCAATCCTTCTATCTGACCAAAATGTCAGGACTTTCACAAGAAAAAGGAAGAGGAGATCGGAGTTTGGGCGCAATCCTTCGCCCTTTTTAAAGGAAAGCATCTGGAGCACTGCAGATTCATAAATCATAGGTCAGGAGGAATGGGGAGGGTAAGGTGTCCTATAGTCTCATGTGAGCCCTATGAACGTCTTATTCTGTGACTTTTTTCCTTGGACGGTGGAAATTTTTCTCGCCCTCCACATCGGATGTCGGTCACAAGATTAAGATCGTTGTAGTTCTTGTCCTCCATGTTTTATAACTAATTCTCTGTGATTCTTTATTGCCCTCCCTTTCCATTCTCTAAGAATATTTTCCGGTCGACTCTTTTAGATTTGTGAGCTCAAATGTCATTCTAGGCTTAGAAATGTCGCATATCTGGTACAGCTTCTGCGCTTGTGAAATTGTGGCGATAATGAAATGGTGTGGTGTACCTGTGTTTGGAGCTTCCGTGACTTCCTTTTGCCCAAATTTCACTTTTTGGCAAAAAAAATGCCGTTTTGGGAAAACAGCATTCTTGACTGCAGCCATCCAAACAGTACCTACCTTTCTCATAATCGTGTTCACAATGTTCGCCGCTCTCCCATCTCTCTCCCAGGCGCAGACCTTCTGGGGAGGGGGGGGGGGGGGGGGGGGGGGGGGGGGGGATTTTGCTCTCCTGGAGCGCATTTTGGCTGGGCGAGCATTTTCTGCTGTGAGAGCATTTTGCTCTCCCATGCTGCTCGCCCGGGCGATCATAACTTCCACTTCCACGTGTCGCAATTGGAAAGCCCCGTCCTCTAAAATATTGCCTCCCAAACAGAGCGTAGCGGCCTTGATAATCAATAAATCTTATTAATAGTTTTGGTGCAGTGATGTCTTCATAATAAAGATGATAAATCATCAGTTGAAACATTCAAAAGGCGTCTGTTTCCAGGAGTTCAATTTTCAAAGCATCAGCTGGCCATCAATCCAAATCATTCAAATCTGAATCCCAAACTTCAGCTCTGGTATTGCATTTTTTAGAAGCTGTCTATTTGGACATGTTTGGGTGAGTGGTGGCTGGTGGAGAAAACATTGTTTGTGTTTTCTGAAAAGCGCAACAGACAAAAAACGCCCAAACAAACGGAGATATTTGATGTTTTGTCTTCTTTGATGGTCTCATACAGAGTAAGATCAATATTTGATTTCCCTCAGCATACTCACAATGTTCTTCATCTTCTGCAAATAAGTCATGGGGGAGACGTTGGAGTAATCTTCTTGTCTCTGTTTTGGATGATGTTGGAGGTGAAAATAAATTCAATTCCACCGCCACCGCTGTTTTGGAGATATGTTTGATTTTTCTACGGTGGGAAAAGTGTTTTCGGTATTTTTCGGAAAGCAGCGAACTCTTCCGCTTCCTGAAAAGATAGTTAGAGCTTTCTGCATTACATGCTTTTTGTTTTGTAGGTCAACATCCTCTCCCTCATCCTACATCTTTTCCTACCCGTGCTTTTCTAGCATTTCTAGTCCCAACATTGATTTCCCACCACTGCATTTCCTGCAATCACAACCATCCCGAACAGAGCCCTTCTCTCTACCATCTTATTTCTATTAGAAAAACCATGCAGGTGCATGGAATTTCCCGGGCCAATTCAAAGCAAAATTCGCTGGCACCGATATTTTATCCACACTTTGGCTCTGTTTGGTACAATGGCGGCGGTCATGAACGCTGTGGTAAAACCGTCGTTCATGAACGCCCACCTAAAGAACTTCATCCACTTGAACATAAAACTAGATGAAGTTTCTTAAGTGTCAGTTCGTGAATGACAGTTTTACCACCGCGTTCATGACCGCAACCGTCGTGCCAAACGGAGCCTTTATCTCCTACCCTTCTAAGCATATAACCCTTCTAAACTAATTCCAAGCTCCTCACCAAAGGGTATTAGCTTAGAGGGATTCCGCTGTACAGAGCATCTGAGGCTTCCTTTTTTGTGCATCTTTGCTTGAGCAGAAGAGAGTTTCGCGTGCAATTTAGTGAATTTGCTCGTACATATGCCTAAATCTATTCTCATAGGCCAAAATCTTAACTTTCGAAGGGAGGATCATCTTCTGAGGAAGATAAATATCTCTAAAAATGGCGATGTTAGCACATCTTAGGGCGATCTTCACACACCTTAGCCCTAACCTCTCAGGGGAGATCCTCTATTTAGTACCCTCCATTTTTTTTTGCTTCAAGCTGGAGAAATGAAAGTATTATCCAGTTTTGAGCTGGGGTGTAGTGGTGGAATAAGCGAAAATTGTGTTTAGCTTTTTGTGATTCAAAGACTGCATCAAAGACTAGAAAGATGATTGTGAAGTAAGAATTTTGGACCGGGGACTAAAATTTGAAGTATTATTAGTCGCATGAAATTTCAAAGTTGAGACGGACCGAACGGGCCAGCATTTGGAGATCTTAGGTGCGTTCTCTCATCTAAGATCACGGTGCTCGCGCATATCAAACCGTTGGTTCCTGCAAAAATAACATGATTGACCGAAATACTGACAATACTGATAGTATTTTTAGAATACTGCAGTATTCCGCGAAAATAACTATGACGTAGGATATCAGATCGTACGAATGTATTGTTTCTCCCACCCAAAATTTGGTGGGACAAACGCGCCTAAATTTGTTTTCCAGCATTTGGGGGCAGTTATGATTTGAATACCAAGGCCCGATTGTTTCAGTCATTTTTGCTCCATTGCCTTGGAGCGAAAATTATTATTATTACAATTTTTTTATTACTATTATTATTATTCTTACAATTATTTTCTATTAATTAAATTAATATTAATTAATCAAACATCAATTCAGTCACCATTGTTTTCCGAAACAGTTTTTCAGTTCTGAACAGCTGTGCAAACACTATTTATCAATCAAATTTCTCCATTTTTCATCGCTCCATTGTCGCCGCTCTCATTCCCAACACTCCAAAAGACTACCGCCGAAAGTACTAAAGTTGCGACCATTTTGAGGTTGTATCCCTCTCTTTAGGGTAATAGCCGTCAAATTTTGGTTGAATAATCTTTTGCATTATTGAACATAGTTTTCTTTTTAACCATAAATTGTTTGTCATATTTGTGCGTGATTAAATAAATTCAAGTGAAATCATTGATAAATTGCATAAACTATCTTGTTCTGGAATTATATAGAGGAGAAAATTTATGTAAAATCAATGTTTTTTTACTATTAATTAGATCGGATACATGTTTGTGTTTTGCTAATTCACATGCATCACAATGAAAATTTTCAACTAGTTCAAATATTTTATGGTGGAGTCAAATGTTTTCTTTATTGGATTAATGATTTTTTTTTAAAGAAGGAAAAGTGTCTTTTCTAGGGAGGAAATTGGGGCTTTGTAATTAAAATTTGAGTCCAATTTTGATGAAAATGTACCAACAATTCAAATTTCAAGGGCCTCCATTTTGTAAAGGAACAAAATCTAGGAGTTATTAGGTGTCTCGAGTAGTACAATTGACCTATGCTGGGACTTACTATCGTGGAAGCGCAACGTCAGACAGCTAAATACAGAGTCACAAGATAGCACGTACTTTGCACAATTTTATTAGCAGAATAAAATTAATCAGTCTCAAATTAAGGTATACAGGTCTGAAAAATTCATTGCAGAAGAACTCAGACTACACAAATTCGCAGGAGAGTAATATGAACTTGAATGCACTTCGTAAACGGGCGCACAAGGTTCGTACCAGAACGAACATTCGTCATCGTCTGACGACCAACCATCACCAACAACTACTTGCGCATGCCGGCGCCAGACGCAGCCTTCGATCGTGCACTGTCGCTCTCATCTTCAAGATTTTTCCTCTGTGGTGTGTTTGCTCTAAACCTCGAGCCCCTTTAAATAGAATGATGATGGAGAGTAAGAGGGTATTGACCTTCAATTGGTTGATGGGGTTGATGGTGATTTTTTTTCTTACATAGTAGATAAGAAGTGTGAATCACATGAGGTCAGTTGAAAGTTTGAAATTTCAAACCAACCCAATAACCTATTCATTAGCACATCTAATCATTCACCTCAAATTCTAATCTTGAAACACATGGTTTATAGAGTAAAAATATTTGCTATAACCAACAACTCCTGTTTTTTTTTCCATAGAAATAAAATTTGTGAATAATTTTTAAACTGAAGCTTTGAGCACAAGTATAAGGATAACTCGGACCACTCTTAGGCTCTGTTTGGCACGGTGGTGGTGGTCGTAAACGTATGGGTTAAAGCGTCATTCGTTAAGGATCACCTACCAAACATCATCCGTTTGAACATAAAAGTGAATGAAGTTTCTTAGGTGGACGTTAACGAATGACAATTTAACCCTCATGTTCAAGACCGTCACCACCATGTCAATCGGAGCCTTGTACTAGCAATGATAGCTTACGAATCTTCGATCGTAACAAATTTTTTTAATTGCATTAGCAAGGGGTATATGTTAGCTTTATGCGAAAAATGAGTCATGCGATCAATAACTTCTGAGTCTGTGGCTCATCAGTTGGTTAAGATTCGCTACATCTCTTCCAATAGAAATTCCCCTAGGTTCCTTCGTAATCTTTTGCATTGTTGGCCAGCCCTGCCCTTACGCGCAAAAGTATCACACGCGGGCCAACCCGATACATCCGGTGCGGTCTCGGGTTCGTGCCCAAAAATTTCACTTGCATAAGATCTGTTGCGGGTCGCTCGGGTGCTCTGGTAGACCGGTCGAACTGAACCGCCTTAGCTCGGAAGCGAACCGAGCGCGCAAATAGTCAATGAGTGAATCAGTAAGTGACACAAAGACTTTTAGCGTGGAAAACCCAGAAAGGGTGAAAAACCACGCGGTCGGAGCTGTGCCGGCCAACTTTCACTATCTGCCGGGGGGTTACAATTAGAATTGAAGAACTCGAGCGCGACAGGTCGCTGCTCGTTACAATGATATATATAGAGAGAAAACTCCGAGGGTGACAGACCACCTCTCGAAAAACGAAGTATTTCTTCTTCTAAGAACGATGGTGAGAATAAAAGTGAGAACACTGAGTCGCCTTTCGGGATTCGGGGGATTCCCGAATCACATAGGAAGATGGTCTTCCGGAGCGAAAGAAATCTCCAAGTCCACGAAGGAGATCTTCGAAGCCCAAAGGAGATCTTCGAGCATCGAAGGAGAACTGAAAGTGCACAGTTAACCTCACTAGAATTCTCTAGAGGGGGGTGAATAGAGATTTAAAAATATTTTATGCAAAGTAAATAAATATATATATATATGTGTGTGTAATATTCACAGATTTAAGCTTCCCACACACCAACAAGAATTAAGCAAATAAAGAAAGAAATAGCAAAAAGAAAATCACAGCACAACACAAAGAAATATAGTGGTTCCCCAAACTTTGGGTAGTCCACTCTTCTACCCCCTTGGTAGGAATTCACTATCTTGCACTGAGTCTTTTGTTAAGGAGACTCTTAGAACCAGCCTGAGTCTTTTGATAAGGAGACTCTTAGAACCACTACAACTGAATTTTTTGAAGAGAGATTCTTAAAACTCTTTTACACAATTGAAATAAGAATAAGAAGAAGAAGAAGAAGTAGATTGAAAATAATTGAAGCAAGAAGGAATCTTCTTCCTAGCAAGAAGATTAGAAGCACAAGTATAGTGAATGAAATCTCTCTTCTATAGTGAGAAGGAGATTGTAAGCCCTTTTCTCTTTCAATGAAAGCTTTCAGAAATTGCAGCAGTATGACTTCAGAAGGTAGTAGAAGAAGAAGAAGGTTTTTTCTTGCTGCAGCACTCTTTCACTTTTCTCAATTTTCTCTTTCTTCTCTCTTGGGAGCTTTTCCTCTTTTTCAGAAATGGAGTGGATCACTTGTTATTATTCTTTGCCGACCTCCTTCTGTATTTATAGCTATGTTTATTCAAAAATATTGCTATAGGAGAATAATCAATTAGCAGTCAGAGAAATAGTAAGAGAGAAAAGTTTTCATAATCATTATATCTGTAGAAGGAAAGAGATCATTCTATTTTCAAATAATGTCCATAATAATCTTAATCAAATTAGCCAAGAATCATTTAGAAGGAAAGACTGGTTCAGAACAGCTAGAAGAGAATAATATAATTTCATAAAATTTAGATCTACAGAAAGAACGAAAGAGATCTGGCGTGTTTTTGAATCTGTCACAGAAATCGATGTGCGTCGATTACTATTCGACGTAAGCGTCGATTTCAACCTGGCTAGACGTCGAGAAAAAAATGTGGAAGGAGCGTCGACTGAGGTGCGTCGACTTTACTGGGTGCGTCGACTAGAAATCAGAGTTACGTCGACTTTGGTTACGTCGAATTCTGTTTAGAGTTACTTCGACTCAGCATGAGAGATGCGTCGACTACACTTCGACGTTGCGTCGACTACACTTCGACGTTGCGTCGATTACTATTCGACGCATATTTACTTAAACTAATTTTTCACTCTGAGAAATCATTTTCTACACATTTCTAGGGGTTAAGATAAATCATTTCCCCAACAATTGGCGCCGTTGCCGAGGATAGAGATTTACTCTTAAGCTTCATATTCTTCTCTATTACTCCTAAGCTCAGGGTTAATTCTTCTCCAATCTCTAAACCCTAAACTCCATTTCTTACTATAGGCATAAATCTTCTCCACTCACTCTGATTACACCTTCAAGGAGAAAACCCCCTTTGGTATCAGAGGGAGGTTGATCAAAAAGGAGTAACTCTTTGATCAAAAAGATCCTACCTCATATATATATATTTCTAAATTTTTTTTATGGCACAAATCAAAGATTATGCTTCCACCAGACCACCAATGTGCAATCTTGAAAAGTTTGCAGTTTGGAAATCAAGAATTAGGATCTATATGAATTCTATTGATGAAGAATTGTTTAATGTTATTTTGACAGGTCCTCCCAAGCTTTATAGAAAGGACTCAAGTGGTAAAGTGACTCAAACACTTGTCCCAAGAGCTGAGTGGACAGATGATGAGAAGAAGGTAAGAGCATGTGATGCAAAAGCTGTAAACATTATTGTCTCAACCCTCTCAGATGAAATCTTTCAAAAGGTGGTTGACTGTGAATCAGCTAAAGAAATCTGGGAGGCTCTTACAAAGATAGTAGAAGGAAGTGCTGATGAAAGAAAAGATAGGAAGGCTCTATTGATCTCTCAATATGAGAACTTTCAAAAGAAGAATGAAGAAAGCATATCTGAGATGTATGACAGATTCAGTCTGATCATCAATCAATTAAGGAACTTGGATAGAGATCTCTCCCTCACAGAGATCAATGACAAACTATTAATTAGTCTCCCAAATTCATGGGACTCAAGAATATGGGCAATCAGAGATACAAGAGGACAAAAGGAAATCTCAACAGATGCCCTCTTAGGAAAACTCAAATCCTATGAGCAACTACTGAAAACCAGAGAAGAGAAGGAAAGAAGGGAAAACACTCCAACCTCTTCAAAAGATAGAAACATTGCATTAAAAATAACATAAGAAGAAACCCCTGTTACTGAAGAAGAATTATTCAGTCTCTTGGCCAGAAGATTCAAGAAATGGGTCAGGATAGATGGGTCTAGAAGAAGAGAGTCAAAACCAAGGTATGATAAGACTCATACTAAAGAAATTGTTTGTTATTCCTGCAGGAAAACTGGACATATTGCTCCAGAATGTCCAGAAAATGCTGAGAAAAAGAAAGATCTGAAAAAAGAAAGATCTCGAGAGAAAGGAGAAGAAGAAAGAAAGAGGCTTCATTGCAGAAGCTTGGAGTGAAACAGATTCTGAAGACAGCACTTCATCTAAAAGTGACAATGAAAAGTCTAAGCAAGAAGACCTGTGCTTAATGGCTCTTGGAAGCTTAGGAAAAGAATGTGTTGCTGAATCATGGAGTGAAACAGGATCAGAAGAAAGCATCTCTTCTGAAGATGAAGAAGAAAATTCAACAACAAAAACAAATAGCCTTATTCCCATAGAGGAATCTGAGGATAAGGATGAGGTGAGCATTTTTGATGAAATAGATTTTCTATGTGATGATTTCAAAATTGATTTTAAAGGATTCTGTCTAGATCAGCTAAAAGCTAAACAAGAAATTAAGGATCTAAAAGAATAAATTAATATGAGAAATATAGAGGATACATGTTCAAAAAATTATGAACTAAGGTGTAAAATCTATAAAACAGAAAAGGAAATAGAAAGTGCTAAAATAGAAAATCAACTCCTTAAGAATAAGTTATCCCAGGCAAAAGCTTTTGAAGAATCTATAAAAGTCAGAAGCCAGACACTTAAAGAAATAACTGAAAAACAAACAATAAGACATAAGAATCTGGGGCTAGGGGCTGATCCTTCAACCAGTTCAATACCATCTACCAAACCTGGCTCTGATACCAATTGAAAGTGCACAGTTAACCTCACTAGAATTCTCTTGAGGGGGGGGGGGGGGGGGGGGGGTGAATAGAGATTTAAAAATATTTTGTGCAAAGTTAATAAATATATATGTGTAATATTCACAGATTTAAGCTTCCCACACACCAACAAGAATTAAGCAAATAAAGAAAGAAATAGCAAAAAGAAAATCACAGCACAATACAAAGAAATATAGTGGTTCCCCAAACTTTGGGTAGTCCACTCTTCTACCCCCTTGGTAGGAATTCACTATCTTGCACTGAGTCTTTTGTTAAGGAGACTCTTAGAACCTGTTGAAATTATTGAAGTGGAAGTGGAGGAGGCTTTTGGACCTGGGCGGTCTGGGAAGAGACCGGGCGGTCTGGCGTGACCGCACGGTCTGGCGGTCTGACAATGGCGATCTGTTCTATTGGTCAGCTGCGGCTTCCAGGGTTGACCGCTGGTCTGGTCCAAGGGCTGCTGGAGGAGGAGGTCGTGCGGTCTGGCTGTGACCGCATGACGGCTGATCATCCTCAGGGTCGCGCGGTCTGTCTCTGACCGCGTGACAAGTTGTTCTCTTCAAGGACGTGCCGGTCTGGCGTGACCGCACGGGTTGGCTCTTGAATCCGGTCTGGTGGCTTTCCAGAGGGTTCTGAAGGAGTTCGCGGACTAAGTCATTCTTAGTCGCGCGGTCTCAGTTCGCGGTCTCAGGAGGAGACCAGGAGGGCGAGCTGGCTGTGTTTGCGGTCTCAGGCGAACACAGGTGGTGGGTGACTTCTAGGCGGTCTGGCGATCTCCGTGTGGAGTCGTGTTCAGACCAAGGGAGTAGCGATCTCCCGCGGTCTGGAGTGAAGTCGGCGCTCACCAAAAAATGAAGCAGGAGGGTTGCAGTGATCGCGCGGGTTGACCGGTAAGGTCGCGCGATCTGATGGGTGGTGACTCTATCTCATAGGGTGGTGACTGGATCAGGTCTCACGCCTATAAATAGGGAGCCACTGTAGCAGCAAAAGTAGAACACACCAAGTGTAAGCTGAGTTCGCTTGTTTCCTGCGGTCTGGTTTATTCTGACCGTGCGGTCTGCTGATTGAATTCCTCTTGTGCAGCTTCTGCGGATAGTGTGGGCGGCAGCGATCACCTCTTCCTCTGAAAGTGTTCGGGCGGTCTGCGGCTTGGAGTTGTGGTGCTGGAGTTCGGGAGAATCAGGAGGTCGGAAGAAGGGAGCGGTCTGATCAGCGGATCGGTGGTGTGCTATGATCGGCTAGGCGCTGCGGTCTGGCAGTGTGTTGAAGTCGCAGGGAGGTCGCGCGGTCTGGAGCGATCTCAAATTATCCTCATCTTCTTGTATTTCTGTTTGGTATCTGTGCTGGCGAAATCATGTCTCGCCAAGCATGTCTTGTCCTGTAATGAAGTTTATGCTATCAATAAAGATCAATTGCTTGCCTAAAGTTTGTTTCTGGTTGTTTGGCTTGTATCTCTAAGTTGCATAATCGATTCCTGCTTGCTCTCACAAGGTCCTTAGAAAAATTTTCACATGGTATCAGAGCCAGGTTGGAGTGGATAGAGCAGGTTGCAACTTAGAGTAGCCATCGCCTTTGTGAAGAAGGAACCAGAGGAAAACCAATGGAAGGTGGATTTGCAAGAGGTCTTGGTATTGAGATGCTTACATCGACTAACTTCAAGAAGTGGAAGTCATGTATGCGGAGCTATCTTCTGGGTGAGGATCTATGGGAAGTTGTTGGAGGAGATGAGACGGAAGAGGTGAAGGCAACAGAAGCTGGTGATAACGGTCCGGCCGTGAGAGCTTGGAGAAAGACCAATGCCAAGGCCGAGTTCACTTTGAAGCGTGCCATTTCACCTGATCTCTTTGATCACATTTTGGGATGTGGATCGGCTGCAGAAATCTGGAAAGCCCTGGATGGGCTGTTTAACAAGAAGAATGTGGCAAGGCTGCAGTTCTTGGAGAATGAGCTGGCAAGGTCGGCTCAGGGTGATCTTTCTATCTCAAACTTCTTTCTGAAGATGAAGAATTTGTGCGCTGAAATCTCAGCACTGGATCCTGATGAGCCTATCTCTGAGGCGAAGCTGAAGAGGCACATCATCCGCGGCTTGCGGAAGGAATATGTGGCCTTTGTGACGTCGGTGCAGGGATGGGCAAATCAGCCGTCTCTGTTGGAGCTGGAGAACTTGCTTTCTTCGCAAGAAAGCTTGGCAAGACAGATGGCGGGGTTGTCAGTGACTGGGGGAGATGGCGAAGTTCTCTTCTCAGGGAAGAAGAAGAAGTGGGATAAGAAGAAGAAGACCACTGGAGGCTATGGGCCTTCAACTTCTGGACAGCAGGAGAGGGGCTATCCTCCTAAGGCTGAGGAGAAGAAGAAGAAGGAAGGTCTCAAATACTACAAATGCGGGAAGGTTGGGCACTTCAAGAAGGATTGCAGAGTGGTCACTCAAGCAGGGCATGCTGCGGAGAAGGAGGAAGCTGAGGCCAGGCACATTCAAGGAGGTTGGGGAGGAGCCTTCTCGGCTTCTATTGGAGCTTCGGCTCCCATCAACTATTTGGAGGACTGGATCGTGGACTCGGGGTGTGGTCATCACCTCACCGGAGACGGGACCAAGCTTTCTTCTGCACAGCCCTACACAGGTAACAATGCAATCATTACTGCCGATAATACCGTGCATCAAGTAGAGAAGGTGGGGGTTGTTTCTTTGGGCAGTGATAGAGGGCCACTTACTTTGAAGAGTGTCTATCATGTGCCCGGAATGAAGAAAAACCTCTTCTCCGTGACCAACGCTGTTGACGCTGGGTATCACGTTCTGTTCGGCCCAACAGAAGTGAAATTTCTACGTAATGTGGAGGCCGTGAAGGCCGAGGTCGTTCATATCGGGAGACGGGCAAAGGACTTGTTCGTTTTATCGACAAGTTCCTACGTCGACAAGATGAAGACGAATGATGGTGCCGTTATATGGCATGAGAGGTTGGGGCATGTAGGAATGGATAAGCTGAAAGCAATGGCGGTGAGAGGCCTGGTCAAGGGCCTGCCAAGTCTATCTTCCTACGGAGAAGGTCATGTTTGCGCAGGATGTCAGTTCGGCAAGTCTCATCGACTACCGTTTGACAAGTCGCAGACAAGGAGTAGTGTGCCGTTGGAGTGCATCCACGGTGACTTGATGGGACCAACTGCTACCCCAAGCCTCGGAGGCAGCAGGTATATGCTGGTGTTGATCGATGATTACACCAGATATGTCTGGGTATATTTCCTGAAGGAGAAGGCGGAGGCGTTTGCCAAGTTTGTGGAGTTCAAGGAGCTCGTGGAAGGTCGGCTGGGACTGCGGGTGAAGAAGCTGAGGACTGACAACGGAGGGGAGTTCACCTCCAGTGAGTTCTCTACTTTTTGCAGGAAGGCGGGCATCCGGAGAGAGCTCACTTGTGCTCATACTCCACAACAGAACGGTGTTGCAAAACGGAAGATCCGTCATCTGACGGAGACCTGCAAGTGTTGGCTGCATGCCAAGAGTATCCCAAAGTCTTTCTGGGCGGAGGGAATGTCTTGTGCTGCCTACGTCATCAACAGGATGCCTCTGAGCCCCATCAACATGCTGACTCCACATGAAATGATGTTCAAGGAGAAGCCAAGTGTGGCACACCTTAGGGTGTTTGGTTCCACCTGCTACGTGCATGTTCCAGATGCTCTTCGGACGAAGCTAGATGCGAAAGCAAGGAAGCTAGTCTTCGTGGGATACGATGAGCGGAAGAAAGGGTGGAAGTGCATGGACCCGGAGACGCGGAGATTTGTTGTATCTCGCGACGTCGTGTTCGATGAGGTGACATCTTACAAGGGGTCTTCTGATGTGGAGTTACCAGAGAGCAGGGTGGAGATGCCAGAGAAAGCTGTGGAGAATCTTCAGGTGGAGCTACCTGTGTCACCAGGTGGTCCATCTCCTTCTAGTTCCGAGACGGGGGCTTCTGGTTCAGGAAGCAGGGGGAGCGATGCTCCTAGCACGTCTGGAAGGGGAGCTAGGGAAGAAGCAGCGGATGACATTGCAGTTCAAGGGAAGGAGCTGAGGAGGTCGAAGCGAGCGATCATCGCCCCTGATCGCTATACAGGAGGAAACGCAGTGAGCTTCGTCTCATGTTTCTTCGCTGGTCCCTTGGATGAGAGGGAGCCGTCGAGCTTTGAGAAGGCCCAAGGCGTGAAGGAGTGGGACGTTGCGATGCAAGAAGAGATGGCAGCTCTTGAGAAGAACGAGACCTGGTCTCTTGTGCCCAAGCCCAAGGGCATCACTCCTGTGACATGCAAGTGGGTCTACAAGCTTAAGAAGAAAGCTGACGGCAATATCGAGCGGTACAAAGCTCGTCTTGTAGCTCGGGGGTTCTCGCAGCAATACGGTGAAGACTATGATGAGACATTCAGTCCGGTGGCAAAAATGACTTCAGTTCGGTTCATCATTGCCTTGGCGGCGTTCAGTGGATGGGAGATTTGGCAGCTCGACGTCAAGAACGCTTTCTTGTACGGCGAGATTGACAAGGACATCTTTATGGTTCAGCCACCAGGCTTTGTGTCTGAAGATCTTCCGGAGCATGTCTGCAAGCTGAAGAAGGCCCTGTATGGGTTGAAGCAAGCGCCGAGGGCGTGGTACGGGAAGATCGCAGAATATCTCCTATTCTGTGGATTTGTTGCTTCAGACTCAGACTCGAGCTTGTTCGTCAAGAAGAGCGGGGAGCTTCAGGTCATCGTGCTGCTATACGTTGACGATATGATCGTGACGGGGAACTCGAAGGAGGAGGTAGCACAGCTTCGGGCTGAACTATCTATCAGGTTCGAGATGAAGGATCTTGGTGAGCTTCACCATTTTCTTGGACTTGAGGTGCAGAGGAAGGAAGGTGGAGTGCTGGTGACCCAAGCCGGATATGCGGAGCGGATCGTGGAGCGATTCGGCATGAAGGAAGGGAAGTGCACTTCCACACCTCTGGAGAAGGCTATGAAGCTTCGGAAGGATGAGGGAAGGATCATGCAAGATCCGTTGGTGTTCCGAGCTCTGGTTGGGAGCTTGATTTATCTGACGATCACAAGGCCGGATATTGCATATGCAGTAGGCAGGGTGAGTCGGTTTATGGCGGAACCACGAGTACCTCATCTGCTAGCGGCCAAGAACATTCTGAAGTATGTCAAGGCGACCTCAGACATGGGTCTCCTATACAGGAGGGATGCGGGCTTCGAGGTGCATGGATACATGGATGCTGATTACGGGGGAGATTCGGATGATCGGAAGTCAACATCTGGATTCGTCTTCATGGCGGGCCCTACGGCTATATCATGGTGCAGCACGAAGCAGGATTCCGTATCGGTCTCTACCACGGAAGCGGAATACAAGGCTTCGGCCTTGGCAGCTCAAGAAGCCATCTGGCTTAGGAGGTTGGTTGGAGACGTCCACAAGAAGGTTCGGGAGCCGACTCTGCTACGCGGTGACAACGAGAGTGCTCTCAAACTGGTGACCAATCCAGTATGTCACGCGAGGACGAAGCATATTGAGATCGAGCATCACTTCATACGGGAGAAGGTGCTGGAGGGATCTCTTTCGGTCGAGCATGTGCGGAGTGCGGACAATGTCGCAGACATCTTCACAAAGGCGCTGGCAAAGGGGCCGTTCACACGGCTAAGGGAGCTACTTGGGCTAGTTTCCACTTCCCACTTCAAGGGGGAGTGTTGAAATTATTGAAGTGGAAGTGGAGGAGGCTTTTGGACCTGGGCGGTCTGGGAAGAGACCGGGCGGTCTGGCGTGACCGCACGGTCTGGCGGTCTGACAATGGCGATCTGTTCTATTGGTCAGCTGCGGCTTCCAGGGTTGACCGCTGGTCTGGTCCAAGGGCTGCTGGAGGAGGAGGTCGTGCGGTCTGGCTGTGACCGCATGACGGCTGATCATCCTCAGGGTCGCGCGGTCTGTCTCTGACCGCGTGACAAGTTGTTCTCTTCAAGGACGTGCCGGTCTGGCGTGACCGCACGGGTTGGCTCTTGAATCTGGTCTGGTGGCTTTCCAGAGGGTTCTGAAGGAGTTCGCGGACTAAGTCATTCTTAGTCGCGCGGTCTCAGTTCGCGGTCTCAGGAGGAGACCAGGAGGGCGAGCTGGCTGTGTTTGCGGTCTCAGGCGAACACAGGTGGTGGGTGACTTCTAGGCGGTCTGGCGATCTCCGTGTGGAGTCGTGTTCAGACCAAGAGAGTAGCGATCTCCCGCGGTCTGGAGTGAAGTCGGCGCTCACCAAAAAATGAAGCAGGAGGGTTGCAGTGATCGCGCGGGTTGACCGGTAAGGTCGCGCGATCTGATGGGTGGTGACTCTATCTCATAGGGTGGTGACTGGATCAGGTCTCACGCCTATAAATAGGGAGCCACTGTAGCAGCAAAAGCAGAACACACCAAGTGTAAGCTGAGTTCGCTTGTTTCCTGCGGTCTGGTTTATTCTGACCGTGCGGTCTGCTGATTGAATTCCTCTTGTGCAGCTTCTGCGGATAGTGTGGGCGGCAGCGATCACCTCTTCCTCTGAAAGTGTTCGGGCGGTCTGCGGCTTGGAGTTGTGGTGCTGGAGTTCGGGAGAATCAGGAGGTCGGAAGAAGGGAGCGGTCTGATCAGCGGATCGGTGGTGTGCTGTGATCGGCTAGGCGCTGCGGTCTGGCAGTGTGTTGAAGTCGCAGGGAGGTCGCGCGGTCTGGAGCGATCTCAAATTATCCTCATCTTCTTGTATTTCTGTTTGGTATCTGTGCTGGCGAAATCATGTCTCGCCAAGCATGTCTTGTCCTGTAATGAAGTTTATGCTATCAATAAAGATCAATTGCTTGCCTAAAGTTTGTTTCTGGTTGTTTGGCTTGTATCTCTAAGTTGCATAATCGATTCCTGCTTGCTCTCACAAGGTCCTTAGAAAAATTTTCACAGAACCATCCTGAGTCTTTTGATAAGGAGACTCTTAGAACCAGCCTGAGTCTTTTGATAAGGAGATTCTTAGAACCACTACAACTGAATTTTTTGAAGAGAGATTCTTAAAACTCTTTTACACAATTGAAATAAGAATAATTAGAAGAAGTAGATTGAAAATAATTGAAACAAGAAGGAATCTTCTTCCTAGCAAGAAGATTAGAAGCACAAGTATAATGAATGAAATCCCTCTTCTATAGTGAGAAGGAGATTGTAAGCCCTTTTCTCTTTCAGTGAGAGCTTTCAGAAATTGCAGCTGTATGACTTCAGAAGGTAGTAGAAGAAGAAGAAGGTTTTTTCTTGCTGCAGCACTCTTTCACTTTTCTCAATTTTCTCTTTCTTCTCTCTTGGGAGCTTTCCTCTTTTTCAGAAATGGAGTGGATCACTTGTTATTATTCTTTGCCGACCTCCTTCTGTATTTATAGCTCTGTTTATTCAAAAATATTGCTATAGGAGAATAATCAATTAGCAGTCAGAGAAATAGTAAGAGAGAAAAGTTTTCATAATCATTATATCTGTAGAAGGAAAGAGATCATTCTATTTTCAAATAATGTCCATAATAATCTTAATCAAATTAGCCAAGAATCATTTAGAAGGAAAGACTGGTTCAGAACGGCTAGAAGAGAATAATATAATTCCATAAAATTCAGATCTACAGAAAGAAGGAAAGAGATCTGGCGTGTTTTTGAATCTGTCACAGAAATCGACGTGTCTCGATTACTACTCGACGTAAGCTTCGATTTCAGCCTGGCTAGACATCGAGAAGAAAATATGGAAGGAGCGTCGACTGAGGTGCGTCGACTTTACTGGGTGCGTCGACTAGAAATCAGAGTTACGTCGACTTTGGTTACGTCGAATTCTGTTTAGAGTTACTTCGACTCAGCATGAGAGATGCGTCGACTACACTTCGATGTTGCGTCGATTACTATTCGACGCATATTTACTTAAACTAATTTTTCACCCTGAGAAATCATTTTCTACACATTTTTAGGGGTTAAGATAAATCATTTCCCCAACAAGAACTCAGAGGAAATCTTCAACGGAGCTCTCTAGGGTGTCGAAAGCAAGGTGTTTTGAAATGAAGGCTATGTGCTCCTTTTATAGCTTTGGCCGGGGGTAGCCCGGTAATTTCATCGTTGTAAACATGTTTTCTGATTCGGAGCACACAGATCGCCATTTTTTGTAAATGACCGTCTCGCCCTTCGGGCAGTTCGGACAGCTTTGTTGGTAATTTCACTTGCATAGTATCATTTCTGTTTTGTGAATAAATTATTTTTTGGTAACTATTATATTATATAAAAAAGACTAGTTGGCATTAAAATTAAGAGTGAAAAGATTAAAATAAAGTAGGACTGCTATCCCTAATGATTAGGCATCTATAAAGATTAGGTGCAATTATAAATTTTTTTTAATATTATATATATTTTTTATTTGGGTAACAAAGCCAACTAACCAAAACAGCATAATAATAAATAAATAATAAAAACAGGACCATAAAGCCACGAGGTTACAAATTTGAGTAGACCAATCTATCGGGCTAGATTTGGGCCCGGTTTGGCGAAGGTCGTAACCAAGGTATGACCGGGGAATGCTCGACGACGGACCGCCCGATGTCGTTAACACTAAAATGCTCTGATTGTTTAGGCGTTTTTTCTCCGTTGCGTTTATCAAAAAATACATGCGCTATTTTTTTGCTCATTTGAATAGCCTCCATTTATATTTATGACCACCGATCTCCCAAAACACTATTTTATGTCTGATTTCAGACGCAGAAAGGGATCTCCATTCAATAACGTTGTTTTATCTTCATCTTCAAACTGTCCATCTCCAACCACTCACGCAAACAAGCCCTAAACCTACGGTTTTAGGCTCAATGCGTTGTGCTGAATGCCTGATCATTGTGCGGCGAAAATAGCGGCGACACCGCATTAGCTTTTTAACTGCGCCAGACCAAAAAAATTGTAAGGAGCTGAACTAATTAAGGGACAACTAAAATTTAGCGATTAATAAGCTAGTTATCAATCCCATTCAACTTCAAAAACTTAACATATGGGTGAGTGTCAACTACGTGGTATTTCTACAGCGTTCATTTCACCAAAAAACAGTCTGGTGGAATCGGGATTGTCTTGTCGAAGCCTCGACAGGTTCACCAAGATTGGGCACGGGTCCGCCGCGCGTCGCTGCCTTCACGCGCCCCTCTCACCGCCACCACCAACGTCTCACCGACGAGCTTGCCCGAGCCGCCCTGATTGCCCGAACCGCTTGGGGGGCATGATCGTCATTTTTTCCGGAAATTGTCGATCCATGTGATCGAAATCAAGCATTCATATTCGGCCGTTCAGAATCCAGAATGCAACCAAAGTGTGAGGACAGAGCTCTAAATTTTCCGGCGAAGACTTGACACTCTGACAGCTCCCTTGATCAGTTCTGACTCTAATAGGTCTCCTGCTCCTCGCTCGCGACAACGCCTGCTTCAGAGCTCCTGCGAGCGCCGCAAATAGACTTAGTTACTTTTCTTTCTTTTCTCCAAATACTTGTAAAAGGAGCGGTGACCTGTCACCCTCCCAAGAGCTCAAACTATTGTAATCACTTACAAACTAGTGAATTTCGCAAGCACCGATCTTGCCATGATTTTTTCTCTTTCATAGTTTTTTCGTGTAAAACGTCTTGATGTTCTGCTATTGATTTTCTTTTTGACTATGTGCGCTCTTTGCTCACTCTCGAGCTAAGACAGTCTGATTCATCCGGTCCGGAAGAGCGTTAAGCAGCCCGCAACAATAATATGTTCTTAATTAGTTATTTCTCCGCAAACAGTTTTGGGATCCTATTGATTACGTGGGCTATAATCAATTCTAGCTATATAGGCTATAGTGAGGAAGAAGCAACCACATTGCTCCTTTAACACACCATTTCTATTTAAAATGGCACCTTTAACATCCTTTCATCTCGTCCGTCGAATCACGCGACCACGATCGGGTTCTTCTTAGGGCTAAATGGAGAGGATCTTGGTCCCTCTGCTTCGCTCCGAACTATAGAGCACCCAACTACACGTGTCCTTATCTTTCGAAATACATAAATCTTCACTATGAGACTACATTTCATAACATGCGAGCACAAAAATACTCCTTTGGGGCTCCGCGCTGCGTGCATTTTTGTGTATGCATGTTATGAAATGTAATCTTACAAAGGAGATTTTTATAATTTCAAAAGATAGATTGATGCAGCCTGTAAATTTGATAGCCTAAATGTTATATCAAAGATATGTCTTTTCTTATAGATAGTAATAGATATAAAACTTCGTACGGTTGAGTTTGGAATACGTACGGATTCATGATCGCGTGTTACGGAGAAGAGCTCTTTACAAAAGCTAGCTTTGCTCGCTTTAATTATGGAGATGGGAGTCTTCTTCTCCAAGTTTGGAGGAATAGCATCTTCTTCTAAACTTAATTACATCTTATGAGAAGCATCGGTACAATAATTTAGAAAGTGGTTAGCCTTCCACCCTGAGATATATTCCTTTCTTTTAGCGGTTGACACGAAAACTTTATCGGCGATTCTTTTGTTGCCGAGACAAGTGAACAGAGACATTGTCTCACATCATAATATATATATATATTATGTTATTAATAAAAATGTCATTTCTTTCACAAAGATTACTTTTACTCCTTCCTTCTTCTTCCTTATAGCTATTTTAATATATATATATATATATATATATATATATATTACATCAAAAAAGTTCTTTACAAAAAAAATGCATTTTTATGTAATGATAGGTCTAGAAATAAGAAATTGTCGACCATCGCATAAATTAATTTTAAGTCTTTGAGTAGAAAAGAGAGATAGAGAGAACAAATGGGATGCTGAAAATTAAAGGAACAAAATGTTAAATCTAATCTATAATTTGAATTCACATGCCAAATTACATCCTAAAATTCTATGGATGTTTGAAAATTTTTTAGTATGAGTTGAACACGTTGGAGATGAATATCATATATTTCATGGGATATTTCGGTAATTTTATCATATTTATATCTTTAATCTTTTTTATATAAAAAAGGAAAAATCTCTCGTAATCTTGTAGCACTACAAGAAATAATAAGAAAGACTAATTTAATTGTGTGAAATAGAAAAATCTGTGTTATTGACGGCAATATTTGTTTGATCAGTCTTCGTTGCTTTTTCGGGGATTATGCGGGTTGGGGCGTCCTCGGGGACGTTTGGGGTTACCCATTGGGTTTCCCCTGTGGGTGCTTGGATAAAGGCAAATTTTGATGGTGTTGTACATCGGTGTCCTGACAGGGTAGGGATATATGGGGGTTGTTGCGTGTGATTTTGGGGATTCTTTGATTGATTGGTGGGTGAGTTGTGTTTCCACATGTTGGTTGCCCTTTTATGGCGGAGGCTTTTGCGTCTCGTCTTGCGGTTGATCTTGCTTTGTCGCGGGGCTGGGGTGCGGTCACTTTTGAGGGAGATTGTGCTTCTCTTATTGGTACCATCATGAAGGGGGTGGTTCCTGCTTCAGTGAATGAACGACTTTCTGTGTATGAATTCGAAAAAAATAGAAAAATTTCAACCACATAGTATTCATATATAGCATATCATATCTTAGAATGTTATGAGCTTTATATTTATAATTTGTAAAATATTTACAAGTGTCTTAGCTACATAAAGGTGAAATAAAAGAGATCTATGCTATATGATGTGAGGGGTTTAGCCCAATTTATTGATTAATGATGATATATAGAGAAGACTTTGAGGTAGTGCATGACCCACTAATGGAAGACTTTTGCTAATTAATTAAAATATTCATTAATCTTTATCTCCACCACAATTATTTCATAATTACTGTATATGTTTTGACATTATCATCATTTCTTCTATCATGGTGGATTTTGTAATGTGCTTGGCGCGGTGTTTTTGCTCCGATGAGTTTGAACCAAAACATCACCGTCATAGAATGCATATTTGGCATGACAACGGTTATGACCACCACCAAGACAAGAAAACTAGTTTTGAACAAGAAAGTGGATGAAGTTCTTAGGAATGAATCAGAAACAACGAAGAAGGAACAAGAAATCAATGCAGAAAAAACATAAATTTACGTGGTTCGACAACCTAGTCTACGTCCACGACCGCGCTTGGGTTTTCACTTTTATACTTGAAGTCTAAGGCAACCATAATAATGAAAAGCAGTGGATGAATCACCAGTACGATCAGACTCCATATCTCCAACAGAAGTTCCTTAGGTGAGGTTGGACATTCACGAACAACGGTTCATAACCACCGCGCTCACGCTAAAGATGCAGGATTTTGTTTGTGTTCTTATGTATTTTCCCAAAATGGTTGTGATCTAATATTTATAAGTCGTAGATTTAGATATTGGAAGGATAAAACTATACTTGAAAAACATATTGGAAAACACAATAGTGCACGTAATGATTCTAAAAGGAGGTTTGACAATTTGATGGATCAAAAACAAGTATTCAAATTGCATTTGCTAGAAAGGAGGAAACACAAGTTGTAGAATATCGTGTTCGTTTATGTGCATCCATTGATTGCATTCATTTTCTTTTATGCCAAGGATTATCTTTATGTGGGCATGATGAGTCAAAAGAATCACTAAACAAAGAAAACTTTCTACAATAATTACAAGATTTTCTTAATTGCTTCACATAATGATGTTAACGTGGTTGTGAAAGAAAATGCTTCAAGTACCTATCAATTAATAGCACCGAATATTCAGAAAGAAATAGTTTCCTCAATTACAAGTGAAACAACAAAAACAATTATTACGAATATTGAAGAAGAATTTTTGCCAATAGTTAGTATTAGCAAATGACAATTATTTTACAGTATATTAATACAAAAGAGTCTATTGTTGAACGACTTCGTAGTTTTGTTCATGTACTAAATACTACTGCATTATCACCAAAAGGAGCTATTGATCAGCTTTTTATGATGCACGAGCTTAGTTTCTCAAAATTGTGTGGTCAGAGTTATGATGGGGCAAGCAACATGAATGAAGATTCTATGTCTTAAAACATTGATTATGCCAATACTCATCAGTTACAGTTAGTATTAGTAGCTGTTGCAGAAGATCATTCTCAAGTAGCAGAGACGTTCTTCTTGATTAGCAATGCATTGAATGTTGCGGGAGGCTCTTGTAAACGTCGCGCCAATCTCAAAGCAACATAAATTTATAGAGTTGTCGGGGAACTTGGTTGTGGAGATCTAGAGATATGTGGGGGTTTAAATCAACCACTAGAGATTAAAAGGGTAGGAGACATGCGATGGAGTTCTCATTATGACACTGTGTTGAATTTTATCTGAATGTTCTCATCTATTATGGATGTTCTTAAAATTATTATAGTTGATGGAGTATATAGAAATCAAAGAGGAGCATCTATCAATATTATCAAAAGTATATTGACTTTTGATTTCATATTTATTCTGCATTTAATAAAAGATATTTTGGCAAAGACACATGAGTTGTCACAAGTGTTACAAAAAAAAGATCAAGATATTATTAATGCAATGAAATTTATGCAATTATCAAAAATTATCAAAAATTTATACGTTTTACTTGGTGCACGATTCGGATGAAAATCCTGAGTCCGCCACTAGCCGCGCCAGAGAGAACCTAATGTGAGTTGCCGCTAGAGTTTATTTTTCATATATCCACTTACATTATTCATTTATCCTTCGGCCCATGGACTAATTTTGTATTTATTATTGTTATTTTAATTTCAAAATCTAAATTTATGATATATTATATTCAATATAATATCATATATATATATATATATATATATATATGTGTGTGTGTGTATACGAGAGAATGAATTGGCCAGAAATCTTTTGTTAATCTAACTTTCCAATAATTAAAATCAGTATTTGGAAATAGTTGATTTGAGTGAAGAAATGAAAAATATGTTTCTTAAGTAAAAAATATAGTTATTTTTTAAAATGATTAATGATTTCAAGGGTTTTAATTAAGTGAATTACGCCTTTGATCGTCGAACGGCAATCAACGATCGATGTTCGCAGTTCTCCATAGATCTGCTCAATTACATTAGTGGTCGACACGCTGAGGCCGTCCATGTGCAGATCTCCGAGTACTCCTGATGTTGAAACCTCATCACTAGCGGGACTGTATTTTTTTGAGGGTCCAGGCTCCAGCCCTCCCTATTTTAGATCCGCCCCTCGGTATCCATGAACGGCACAGTTCATGTCCACAGTCTTACTATGTTCACGACCACCACCGCCGTGCCAAATGGGCCCTAAGTTACACAATATCTAAAAATTGCATCAACCTTCTCATGCAATCTAAGCCAATTTGATGCCTTGCCCAAGAGAACGGAGGCTTTGGATTTGCTTCGATCTTCATAGTTATCTTATATTTGATGGTCACGTTGTAAAAATAATGGGTGTTTATATTCGCAGCCTGCAAATGGCTATAAGCAGTCCTAATAAATTAAAAAAACACATAAAATCTAATTTGACTTTTCTCTAAAATCAGCCTCACTTAAAGACTCTTCATTTCCGCCCATTTCCCCCCATTCTCGTCGAAATCCCCCAAAAACTTCTGATTTCTCATCGCCGGACGTCCACAACCGCTGGAGAAGAACCCTTCGACACCGTCGAACTCCTCTGGATATTTTTTGGCGACACCGACGAACCATTCCAAAATCTTGTATATTTTCTCCTATTTTTCTCCTACTTTTAAATTTTTTTACCTCCTACATAATATTTTTCATTTACTTTACCATTTAGTGAGAAAATAGATGAATTTTTTTCACTAAATATAGTTTATTTGACTTCAATTTTTTTTTCATTTTGGGCTATTTGTTGGGTTGCTATTATCATTGGGCTGCCAATAGCCAATCGCGGGCTGCCTATATAAACACACATTCAGAGGGAGAAAATGATGGCTCTCCTCCTTAATTAAAAGAATAAAAATACTAATTTATCAAATTTGATTAGGCCACAAAAGGGATCATTAGATGCATATAATGTTGGTGTGGTTCCCATCCGAGTCAGTAAAAAACACCGAGCACGCGCTAGTTTTATCAAAGGAACTGAATCAGTGGTAATCTGGAACGTGATATGCAGTTTGCTGAATTTTTTGACAAAGGTGTTGCAACACCAAAACGGGGTGTTGCAACTTGTTACTCTCTGAATTTCCTGGACAGCTAGGTGTTGCAACATATCTGCGAATTTTAAATCCGATTTCTGGATTCGTAACCGCCGATCTTCTGGATGATGAGGGGCGTCTTTTCAGTTTTGGAAGGAGTAAATAGGCAAAATTAAAACCTAATATATTCCCTCCCTCTCTTTCTCTCTCTCTCTCTCGCTGCTTTGAGGAACCGCCGCTCCCTATCCATCTCTCCCTCTCGTGCTTGGAAACCACGCCGCCCATCCTCTCCCTCACTCGTTCGTTTCCTTGGAGGAGAACGTCGCTGCCGCTGGTGGAGGAGGGGCCGCCTGGAGGGAGGAGTAAGAGGGCCGCCGCATCCTCTGTTGAGGAGATCTGCCGCCGCCTGTTGGTGGAGATCCGACCGCCTGGAGGTAGACTGCCGCCGGTATTGAGGGAGGGGATGTTGGATCTTACGACGCCCTTAGAGGGGGGGTGAATAAGGGAATAAAAATTCTTTCTTATAATGTTATGAAAATTACTAAATTGTTTTATAATATGAGAAGGTAAAATAGCAATTTAGCTAAATGAATAGAAAATTATGATTTGCAATTTTAGAAACAAGTACTAAATTGTTTTATGATAAAAGAGATTGAAATAAACAATTTAGATTTAGAATTGAAAACTTAGAACACAATATAATAGAGATTACGCTAAATGAGAGAAATCAAGTAAACACAAATAGAGAAATGATTATATTATATGAAAATGTGTTTACAAAAATTGATTTCAATATCGCTAGAAATCGAAGACGTACAAAGTAAAACAATTTTTCCTTTTCTATACCGACTTGTATCCCCACAAACCAGTTGGCTTTAGCCTATCCTTCCCCGGATAAGGCCTCAAGCCTCTCTAGCCAATCCTTCCCCGGATATGGCCTCGAGCCCCCGAGATCGAATCACCTAGAACTAGTTGCCAACACAAGGCGAATTTTCCCCTAAGTCCTACCCAGACCTAGTCGCCAACACAAGGCGAATTCTCTAAACGGTTACAAAAAGTATGGAATGGAAATAATGAAAAACAATAATAAAACTCCCTATATGAGATCTTCTGAAGTCAGAGATGAAGGATCGCTGTTGTATGAGCGTGGTCGATGTGATCGTCCTTCGGATGTAGCGTGACGTAGTCCTCCTCCAGAATTCTCCGTAAGCTTTTTGTGGGAGATCCATCTTCGGCAGCAAAACAACACTGGAATTGTGGCACAAGCAACCTCTCTGGGATAGACTCATTGAAACGAGAGAGATCTCATCATTTTATACAACTTGAAGATAGCGCCTGCGGTAGCTCCTAGCGCCTGCGGTAGCGTTCGTGTGGAGCGGTTGCGAAACCGTCGGCTGCGTGGCGCTGTGCACGAACTTGCGATAGCGCTAAGCGGTAGCGCTGGCGGTAGCGAAAACCGTCGGCGTGGCAGAACAGACTTTCATCGATCGGAGCTTCAAGTTCGTCGAACAAAAATTTCGTCGAACGGAGACAAATTCGTCGAACGACATTTCGTCGAACGGAATTTTCGTCGACCTAAATTTTCGTCGAACGGCTAGCGCCTGGCGGTAGCGCTAGCGCCGGCGGTAGTGCATTATTCCAGATTTTTTAATTCTGTTGTTTTCTACCTGTGGAGTATTGCACCTATAGTTTCTGCACACTATAAACACACAAAATACAAGATCAAATACAATTTGGGATTTGTTATTCTCAAACAAAGGGATGTGACACACATGTCCAACAATCTTCCCCTTTTGATAATAACAAATCCTCTTAGCAAGAAATCAACAATAGTGTTTATAGTATAAGATAAGCAAGATGATAGTGCAACTATAATATATGATAAGCATGATAATGTGCATACTCCCTCTATCTTAATGCTCCTCCTACATAAATGCAATTTATGTTTTACTCCCACTAAATGATAGATTACATGAATTATTCTCCCCTTAATCTTCTATATTTCTCCTATATAGATTTCTTCAATTAATCTCCCCCTTTTTGTATTATCAAAAGAAGGTGGGGTGAGGGAAGTAAGGAGACATTCTTTAGGATAGTTATAAATCATGATCGAGTTTTTGTAATATATGAAATGATAAAGAGTTTAAGCATAGTATAAATCATGATCGAGTTTTTGTAATATATGACATGATAAAGAGTTTAATCATAGTATATAAGAGATTTTAAATAAAAAGATAAGAGTTGTAAGCAAGCGGAAGATTATAAGAAACATCTTTTTGTAAGCATGAAAAAACATAAGTAAAAATATGAGTTATAGTTCAAAATTGAAAGATGTTTTAACCTTTTTGAAATCTCAAAGTTTTTCATAAAGATACCAAGCATGAAATGAACATATCAAAGAGAGATTATACTACAATGTTACTTAATTTTAAGTTCAGGAGATACCAAAACATTGTAGAGATCATGCTAGGTTATCTAGTGCATTTTTATATAAAGAGTAGTATAGATAAAGCATTAGAATCCAATACTCATGAGAAGAAGTGTTATGAAAGATAATGATGTGCACATAAGTGTATTTTGGGCAATTGTAACAATTGATTTAAATCAACAAAATACAAGACATATGTAAAGTAAAGTGCACAATAAAGCACAAGTAAATTACTTTCACACACTTTTAATGCACATAATTTTTAACAAAGTGGTGTAATAACCAAGGTTTGCACAAGACACTTTACTATTCTTTCCAAGGTGCTCAACCTCACAATGCTTATGAAGACTTATTAGGAGGTTCAAGTAGTGCTTTGTGGAGTTATATTTGTCTACATATATAATTTTTTTGTTCACATTTGTGAGACAATATTCTCCGAATACATTTGTTTTGCAAACCCCAAATTTTTAACTTAACCACTTTTCTAAATTTTATAAGTGCAATTCAAATGTAGTGTAGGCAATAAACTTATGCAAGTTTTAATTCATTGTACAAATACAACACACAAGCAAGCATTTTAGATTTAAACACACATATTGATTACCAAAATAAGTGAGTGAAATGTATCATTATCAATCATAAAACATTTACTCATACTTAGAGGCATGCTAAGCTTGGTTCTACACATTTTTCAATACAATTGATGCACTTTAAATAGATATATCAAAGCATGATAAACAAAACAATGTTCATAGTAATTTCAAAAAATAAATTTTAACATTGTAAATAATTCTAAATAGTAGAATTCATACATGCTTGATATTGGCAATAAAGATCATACAGTTTTTTTTATCTTTTTAAATCAATTAAAAAACAGAAAATCACAAAAAAACATATTTTTGTAATTTTTGTAGTTGATTTATCATAATGCAAATAAAACAAAAATAAAATAGACAGTAACACAAAAATAAATTTGTACATATAAACTAACATTTTTTTCATTAATTTTTAGAAATTTAAAAAAACAGAAAAATCACAAACCCATGCTAGCGCCGGCACTAGTGATAGCGCGGCAAACAGTACGTGATTTTTTGAGAATTTTAAATTTTTGATTTTTTATATTTATTAAGTGTCCTAAGAGCAGTTCCATGCTGAAATTTCAGAATTTTTGGAGATCTCTAGGTGGATCAAATTTGCATGAAACTTTGGCTTTTTCGAATTCTTGTATTTTACAAAACCATGTAATCATGAAAAGATAAATTATGAAGACACAAGAGAACATTTTTTATTAAACAACCCAAAATATGCATGATTTAAGTGATAAGTAAATAAAATGATCATGCAAAGAGTAATATAAGTATGTCCTAAGATTAAAGACTACCTCGACTAAATGTCTACACCCTAGCCCCGTACTAAGTGACGGATGGGCATGAGGAGCTGCACACATGCCATAGGTTGGGGTGTTAATCCCATATGCACACACTAGAGAACGCTCAACCTAGCACTCTTTCCCCCCAGTGCCTCGCAAGGCCCCACTGGAACCCTCTCCGGTTAAGGATAAGACATGACTTAGAGGTTAGGTCTCTAATGCATACAACCCTACGCCCCCGCTATTATGAGATATGAAGTCATAGGTGAAATAATCTTTTGGACAACATATGCTATTAAAATCTATGGGTTGATATATAAACTATGGGTTTTGTTTAATGTGATGAGTTATATAAAGCCGCATAGTTTTTCTATTTTTATGAGATGACGATATGAGATAACTAGCACAATTACTAATATTCAATAAGTGATAAAGCTAGTATGATGAGTTTTGGATTTAATGTTATGTCATAAGATTAATATTAATATTGTATGTATTCCAAAATAGAATTTCAAATTATAGATCTAGAATAGAGTGATGATTAAGTTTGATGTATCTTTATTATTCCTAAGTTAATTCTAGAATCTATATATATGTGAGATACATGCAATCAATATCAAAGCATACCCATATACCAACTAATGTAAAGAGAACAATATTCATATTTTTATCATAAGATTCATAATTCCTAGGAGGTATTATTGTTTTGAGATTTTTCTTGATAGAACATGAATTATGATTTATGATTATAGAGAATTTTGCATATAATATATGTTATATCATCATGATGTATGTGATTTCTATTCTTTCTAGACTTACGACAATATGATTTGGTAATTTTCTTTTGAATAAGCATGTTTGATTTTTAAGTCTAGAAAATGATGATCATGTAATCATATTAAAGACAAAGATCACATATATAGTGTTTTGAAATTTATAATAAAATTTGCATTCAATAATTGAATCTATTGATCTTTGGTTTTGCATGATAATATAGGATTTATGATACAATATTCATATATATTCTAATGATTAATCCATAAACTATGTGTTTGTTGGAATCTTAGTATTCTATATAATTTCAAATCACATAGTTATCATGATATTTTAATAACATTGTAAATGTTATACCTAGCATATAAATTTAAGCATAAACTAAGAAGTGGTGCTAGAATAATGAGTTTGAGTGCAATGTTATTATATATGATTTGAGGGAGATAGTGTTGCATGTAATATAAGAAGATTTCAAATTAGTTTTCTTTAGATCTAGAATGAAGTGATTATTCTATTTGATTTCATCTTCTTGATATCAAGTTAATTCTTAGATCTAAATATAATGAGATACATGAAAATAATAGAGATACATATCACACACAAAATAAGATATGAAACTAGATGATTTAAGATGATTCTTGTTAGATCATGAATTATGATATATGATTATAGTGAATTTTAGCATATGATATTAATAGATCATAGTGGTGATTATATAGTTCATATTCATCCCTTTTAATATGTAGTGACTGCTTGTAAAGTGAATATTATACTACATATATATAAAGGACAAAAATGTTTTGGCTATTTTGAATTGTTTTGTAAATTTTTCTTTTTGATCTTAATACAAGATATCTGAAATAAGAGGATAACTATACTTAACATAATTTTCCAGAAAATAATAATTAGAGAAATCGAAATTTTTTATAAAAATAAGCTACCGCCGGCGTTAGTGATAACGCCTGGCGTTAGCAACTCATGGTTTTTTATTTACAATTTTGAGTTACAATTTTTGATTTAAAAACACATGGTTTCTTTTATATCATTTGATTCTGATATTTCTTGATTATGATTATTCAAAATAGGGGCTATCATATGCAATAAAGAAATTAGACAAAAATAAAAAACGTTGCGCATTTTAATTTTTAGCTTAAGCCCTTTAATAAACCATTTAAATTCATTTTTAAAAATAATTTCATTAGTCTTGAAAATAATTTCTATATTCAAATTATAATGTTAATTCAAGACATAGATGAGTAAAGGATTTATAAGGATATATATATATATAAGCAATTTTAAAAAATGAAAGGTAGGTCACTTTTAAGATCATATGACTTTATGCTCAATTTTAATTCAATTTGATTTGATAAACATTTGGCTTAAGATGAGTAAGTCATATCTTATGAAATATAAAATGACCATAAACATTTTGGATCAAAAAAATGCAAAATAAACAAAAGAAAAAAAATAAAGCACATCATGAAGTAGAGTATTGATATTTCATTTTTAATTGTTTCTACTTCATGCAAATGATTGGATACTAATGAATAAGAGATTTAGGTATCCAAAGGGGACCAAGTGGGATGGTTCCTTTGGGTACCCAAATACATCGTGATGGCTTTTGGGAAGATAATGATGAATGGGCTTTTTCAATTAGAGTTGATATGTCATTTTTCTTTATGGGTCTCCATTCATACATTGGTTGTTTATTACTTAAATCCATATAATGATTATGTGACATCTTTATATGATGATAGTTGTTTGAAAAATAATTCTTTGGGGATTTATGCTTATTCAAATTATTTTTCAAAATAGCATGATGTTGATAATCATAATGATTTTCATTATATGGATTCTTTGAAATTTTATAAGAGTGATTGTATTTCTTTAGAAGTGATTGTTGAAAGAGTGGGTTACAATATGTTTTAAATGATTGATTCTTCTTTTGATAATTTTCATTTTTACTCTTTCTTATAGACATACTCTTATAATATGAAGTATAATAATTTATAGTTTGATTTTCATGAAAAAGAGTTTTTAAATTTGAGTTATGATTGAAAATATATTGAGACTTATAATAGTGACTCTTAAGAATTTTATGAGGATCATAATTCTTTTTGAAACTAAACTCCTTTTGATTTAATGTGTGAAAATGGTCCTTTTTAGAAATGATTTTGTAAGTTAATTTATCCTTGTTATTTAAAATCTTATGATGAAATTCATTACATGACATTTGAATTTTTTCAACAAAAGATTTTAATTGTATTAACTTACAAGATAAAGAATCATTTTCAATTATCAATTTTTCATTATGCCTTTTAGAAATTAAGAGCTCTTTTTCAATTTTCTTGAATTTTTCTTTTAATAAATTGCAATCTAAACAAGGAATAGGAATTTTAACTAAAGAGCATGAAAGAGAATTTAACACATCAATATTTGATTCTACGTTATCGTTTGCTTTTAAAGATTTATTTTCTAAACGTAATTTTGAATTTACAATTTTTAACTTTAAAATTTTTTGTTTAGCAATTTTAAGCATACGAGAAGTAGAAATGGAATTTGTTACAAAAAGAGGTGTTTTTGATTTTCTTACATTGCTATGAGATGAGGCAAGATTTGGACCAATGGTTCCTTTGACATCTTCTTTGCATTCCTCTTCCAAAGTTGAATTTCCGTCTTCTCTTTTGCTTGATGTGTTGCCGATAAAAGAGTCCAATATTGTGACGTTATGTTCTTCTTCCTCCAAGCATAAGTCATCATCAGTTTCTTCTCTTGGATCCATAAGGAATTCCTCGTCGATTTCTCTCTTAGATTTATCTTCCTCCAAGAATGAGTCCTTGTCGATTTCTTCTCTTGGATCCATAAGGAATTCCTCTTGTTCATCATCTGTGGAAGGAAGACTATAAGTATTCTCAAGAAAATTCCAAACTTCATAAGCAGTAGGAAGTGTATAAATAAGTTTAAAAATATTTTGATCTAATGCACAATATAGACTATTCATAGATTTGGCATTTAAAAACATTTCATTTTTATTTAAAATACTTGGGGTCATTTTAATTGTAATATTCCATACTTTAATATCCAAAGATTTAAGAAATTTTTTCATAAGAAATTTCCACCCATTATTATTTTTGTCTTCAAATAAAGGTGGTGCTAAAGATTTTTCATTTATAAGAAAGTTTCCCCCACTAGTAGAAGCGAGATCATGAGACGTCATTATTCCTGGTTTTTAAACCGTGTGGAATAACCTAGCTCTGATACCACTTGTTGGATCTTACGGCGCCCTTAGAGGGGGAGGGGGTGAATAAGGGAATAAAAATTCTTTCTTATAATGTTATGAAAATTACTAAATTGTTTTATAATATGAGAAGGTAAAATAACAATTTAGCTAAATGAATAGAAAATTATGATTTGCAATTTTAGAAACAAGTACTAAATTATTTTATGATGAAAGAGATTGAAATAAACAATTTAGATTTAGAATTGAAAACTTAAAACACAATATAATAGAGATTACGCCAAATGAGAGAAATCAAGTAAACATAAATAGAGACATGATTATATTATATGAAAAGGTATTTACAAAAATTGATTTCAATATCGCTAGAAATCGAAGGCGTACAAAGTAAAACAATTTTTCCTTTTCTATACCGACTTGTATCCCCACAAACCGGTTGGCTTTAGCCTATCCTTCCCCGGATAAGGCCTCAAGCCGCTCTAGCCAATCCTTCCCCGGATATGGCCTCGAGCCCCCTAGATCTAATCACCTAGAACTAGTCGCCAACGCAAGGCGAATTTCCCCCTAAGTCCTACCCAGACCTAGTCGCCAACACAAGGCGAATTCTCTAAAAGGTTACAAAAAGTATGGAATGGAAATAATGAAAAACAATAATAAAACTCCCTATATGAGATCTTCTGAAGTCGGAGATGAAGGATCGCTGTAGTATGAGCGTGGTCAATGCGATCGTCCTTCAGATGTAGCGTGACGTAGTCCTCCTCCATAATTCTCCTTAAGCTTTTTGTGGGAGATCCATCTTCGGCAGCAAAACAGCACTGGAATTGTGGCACAAGCAACCTCTCTGGGATAGACTCATTGAAACGAGAGAGAGCCCATCATTTTATACAACTTGAAGATAGCGCCTGCGGTAGCTCCTAGCGCCTGCGGTGGCGTTCGTGTGGAGTGGTTGCGAAACCGTCGACTGTGTGGCGCTGTGCACGAACTTGCGATAGCGCCAGGCGGTAGCACTAGCACTGGCAGTAGCGAAAACCATCGGCGTGGCAGAACAGATTTTCGTCGATTGGAGCTTCAAGTTCGTCGAACGGAAATTTCGTCGAACGGAGACAAATTCGTCGAACGGAGACAAATTCGTCGAACGACATTTCGTCGAAAGGAATTTTCGTCGACCTAAATTTTCGTCGAACGCGGCTTCAATTCGTCGAACGGCTAGCGCCTGGTGGTAGCGCTAGCGCTGGCGGTAGTGCATTATTCCAGATTTTTTAATTCTGCTGCTTTCTACCTGTGGAGTATTGCACTTATAGTTCCTGCACACTATAAACACACAAAATACAAGATCAAATACAATTTGGGATTTGTTATTCTCAAACAAAGGGATGTGACACACATGTCCAACAGGAGACCCCTGCCGCCGCTGTTGGAGGTGCTGCTGCCGCTGTTTTTGGAGGAGCGCCGCTGCCGCTGCTGCTTGGATCCAGTCCGCCGCTGTCGCCTGGGATCTTGTCGCCGCCATCGTCGTTGCCTTGGAGGTTGAAGACGAAGTAGAAGGGGTTGTGCATAGTCGTCTTCTTCGTGGCTTTGGAGAACGTCGTCTTTGGCGTTGGGACGGATTGCTCAATCCGTCCAGGTAACGACTTCATCATCTTTTGTTGTTCTCTTCTTTCAATATTTTGTTTGTGAGTGTTGTTGGAGAAGAACGGTTGTGTGAATCCTTTGTGGATCGTGTTTGTGGTGGAGGAGTGGAGATCCTTTGTGGATCGGTGGAGGGAAAGCCTGTATTCCGTGTGTGTGATTTATCACACTTCTTAGTGGAGGCTTTCCGGGTTGGACTCCGATCGTCCCGTGGTTTTTCACCCAATTGGGTTTTCCACGTTAAATATTCTGCGTGCTTTATTATTTTTTGCAATTTTCTTTTTTGCTGCGTATTTGCATACCGCTCAACGCGGTCGCACAGGTGCTCGCTCAAATTTGCAACAGGTGCTCTGGTCGGGAATATTGGCTCGCATTCCCAACACGTGGTATAAGAGTTAGGTTCAGTGACAGAGCCGTTTCAGTGACAGAGCAGTTACCGGCCTGACCTTTTGGGTTTCAGGACGAGTTGATTGTGATCTCGGGTGTGCAATTGGGAGTGGTAGTTTACAACCATTGGTCCTCTGGCTATCCTGTTTGGTTGCATATTGTGAGATAGTCAACTCAAAGATCAGTGGTCGGTCCGGCCAGTTGGCAGAGCAGAATGGAGTCCACATCAGGTTCAGAGCAGATGGTAAAGTTGAATGGTGCCAATTACCACCAGTGGCATCTTCTGATGGAAGATCTGATCTACGTGAAGGGTTGGCATGCTCCTGTCTTTGAGGAGATGCCAAAGGACACGGATCCGGCAAAATGGAAGGTGGAGCATCGGAAGTTGTGTGGGTTTATCAGACGGTTCGTGGAGTCGAACGTCTACAACCATGTGGCTAGCATCACTGATGCAAAGGTACTGTGGAAGACTCTCGAGACACTGTATGCCAAGAGCACGGGCATCAACAAGCTTTATCTGCTGAAGAAGCTTGGAGAGTTCATAAACCGAGAGGGCTCACCTATTTTGGATAATGTCAACGAGTTCCAGGGGATTATAGATCGTCTAACTGCCATGAATGTGACTTTTGAAGATAAGGTGATTGCATTGTGGCTACTCAAGTTACTTCCATACTCGTGGGAGATGGTCAGAGTTTCTCTGATCAATTCTTCCCCCAGGGGATTGTTACCATGGAGATCGCCAAGAGTGGGATCTTGAATGAGGAGGTGAGACGAAAGTCTCAGGGGACTTCAGGCTCTTCTTCACGAGCTGACGTTCTCTTTACTGAGCCCAGGGGGAGAGGAAGGAGTAAGAGCCGAGGAAGGAAGGAGGACAGGAGTCAGAGTAGGGGCAAGTCGAAGTCACGTTATCAGAACGTGGAATGCCACTACTGCCACAAGAAGGGACACATCAAGAAGTTTTGCTATTCATTGAAGAACGATCAGAAGAAGAAGGGGATTGCCATTGAGGGCAAGGATGAGAGTCACACGGCAGCCACCGTTTCGACAGAGGAGGACGACGTCATTATTGTTGGCGATGACGTCACTGCTGCACTCGCGTGTGACGACCGATGCTGGATCGTTGATTCTGGAGCCTCTGCGCATGTCTCCCACAACAGGGAGTTATTTGCCACTTACACCACTGATGACTGTGGGGTGTTGAGGATGGGCAATGGGGATACGTCCAAGGTTCTTGGGCGTGGAGACATGCACTTGAAGACGAGTATTAGTGCCCTACTTGTTCTGAGGGATGTTAGACACGTGCCAGACATTCGCTTCAATCTGATATCTGTTGGCAGACTTGGAGACGAAGGACACCTGAGTGTCTTTGGAGGAGACTTCTAGAATCTGATCAGGGGATCACTTGTGATGGCCAGAGGTTATAGAGATTCTGGACTATACTACATGGAGGGGAGGCCTGAAGCTGCTCAGGCCAACTCCGTCAGGGATGAGGCATCAACTTCCTTATGGCACAGGAGGCTGGCACACATTAGCCAGAAGGGTTTGGGTGCCCGGCAAAGAAGAAGCTGATTAGTGATATTTCTGGTGATCACTTAGAGAGGTGTAACCACTGCATGGCTGGGAAACAGAACATGATATCATTTCACAGCCACACGTTCACCAGGAGATCTGAGCCATTGGAGCTTGTTCACACGGATGTGTGCGGACCACTGAAGGTCCAGACTGGAGGAGGAGCATCATACTTCATCACTTTCATTGACGATCATTTGAGGAATCTTTGGGTCTATGCCATCAAGACCAAAGATCAGGTTCTCGATACTTTCAGGAGATTCCACATTGAGGTGGAGAGACAGTCTGGGAAGAGGCTGAGGTGCATCAGGTCAGACAACGGGGGAGAGTACATTGGTCCCTTTGATGAGTACTGCAGGGACCATGGCATCAGACATGAGAACACCCCGTTGAAGATGCCACAGCTGAAAGACGTAGCTGAAAGGATGAACAGGACACTGATGGAGAGAGTTCGATGCATGCTTTCTGAGTCGAAGTTGCCAGGGATGTTTTGGGGCTAGGATCTTCATGCTGCAGCGCATGTATGTTGGGATCATTGCCCACAATGTCCTAGATTTGGAGAAGTCCACTCCTAAGTCAAAGATATATCTCAGAATGTATTTGATATTCTCTCTAGAATCAATGTGCAGGAGATCAGGTCAGGATAAATGCTCATGGAATTCATCCAAGTTCACAAGCATCGAGACATCATACATCGCTCGATGCCTGTGACCCAGAAGCGTTGACTCATGTCCACTGCTCAAATAGACAAGGTCGCCGCTGATGTTCTGAGACCAAGTTTGGAAGCGCCGAGCCAAGTTATATCACTCGACACCATGCAAAGAGAAGTGTCGACTAAACTTCAGTCAGCTCAGCGCAAACAAGAAGAGTCGAGATATGAAGGATTAGTTAAGAAGCGTCGAGCCTCTGTATGTTGCTCGACTTCTACAGATAAAAAGCGTCGACTAAGTGATGATTGCTCAACGCCTAAGAAGGAGGAGTCGAGAGCTTCAGTCTAAGGAGTATGCGTCGAGTGTCTACATATCGCTCGACGCCTAATGGAAAAAAGCATCGACAGAGATGCTCAGGCTCAACGCCTCTTCTATAAATACTCTGAACTGAAGAATATCTTCTACAGCTAGCTGAGCCTTTATTTCTTCATAAGACATTGAAGACCGTTGAAGACTTAACGTCATGCTGACGTGGAGGAGTGTAACAGACGTTGCAGATGGCGGGCTATAAATAGAAGGCATGACCTATGGGTTAAGTAGTTGAGCTAGTTTTTCCTATCTTTCGAAAACCATTATCGTCTCCATCAGTTTGAGGGAAAGTTTAAGAAAGATTCTGGAGAAGTCATCTTCCCTTTCAGAACCAATCTAACTTGAAGATTTCATTCAGCAATCTGGTGCTGATACATCTTTCTGAAAGTAGAAGATCAAGAAGGAAGAATCTGTCTTCCTAAGAAGAAGAACATCCATCACAGCCTGTCGAATCAAGAAGATCATCTGCTGCTGCTGTTCTATTGAAGTTTTCTGTCTGATCATTCAGGCAGTTCAAGAAGACTCAACAATCTGAAGAATCTGAGTCTAAGTATTTGTTATTCTCTTAATAAATTCATGTAGGATCTGAGTTGTCAGATCTGAGTGTAGGATCTGTCAAGGATCTGAGTTGTAAGATCAGGTGTGATCTGAGTTGTAGGATTCAGAGGTGGATCTGAGCTGTAGGCCTAGTTATAAAGGCTGAGGTAGGATCTGTGAGATCTGAGTTTGTAAGATCTGTGAGATCTGAGACTGTAAGATCTGTTGTGATCTAAGCTGTAAGACTTGTTTGTGGTCTGAGATCTGGAGGAGCTATAAACCCTATCTAGCACACTGCTAGAAGGGGAGAAGGGGGAAAGTGGATTACCCAAGATAAGGGGAACCACTATAAAATTCTGTGTGTCTTTTTTGTGTGTGTTCTTATTCTTGAAAGCTCTGAGCAGTTTTATTTTGGTTATATTCAAGAACTGCAATAGTTTTTAAAATAACCTATTCACCTCCCCCCCCCCCCCCCTCTAGGTGATTAACTACCCTTAATTAAAGTCTTTCAAGTGGTATCAGAGGGTTGTTGTTCAAGAAAAGGTTTAACAGCCTGAACAAGATCTTCTAAGGGTAGATTTCTGAAGTCGTAATGGCTAATACAAAAGGAAGCAAGGAATTCACATCTATGAAGCTTCCAATTTGCAGAAAAGAAAATTTTGGGATTTGGAAAGAAAGGGTCAGACTTTTCATGGAAGCATCTGATCCTAGGATTTACATAACTGTTCTAGAGGGACCTTTTGTTCTTATGAAAGTTTCATTTACAGATGGAAGTATAAAGACTCCTAAAACCTATTCAGAGATGACCAAAGATGAAGTGATTCTGGCCTCCATGGATAAGAGAGCTCAGAACATCATTGTTATTGTTATTGAGGATTCAACTTTCCAAAACTTAGTCCATTGCAAAACTGCCAAAGAAATGTGGGAATCTCTCATTGTCTATATAGAAGGGACTGAAGAAGTCAGAGATGACAGGAAGTCACTTCTAAATCAGCAATATGAAGCCTTCAGACAAGACAAGAAAGATTCAATAGTAGTCTGCTATGAAAAATTCTTCAAAATTGTAAATGGTCTAAAAACTTATGGAAGAAATTTCACAGATTATGAGCTGAATGATAAATTCTTAAGATCACTGAACAAAGAATAGGAAATCTGGGAAACATTCAGCCACATAATTTATATGGGAAACTCTTGTCCCATGAACTTCATTTGAATACAAGAAAAGCTGAGGAAAGACACAGCAGGGAAAATCCTATTGCTCTGAAAGCAGAAAGCTCCAAAAAAAGCAAAGAAATAATGTCATTATCCCCCAGGATTCCATCTGAATCAGAAGAATCAGAAACCAGTAATTCTGATTCTGAAATATCAGATGGTGAATTGGCACTCTTTACCAAACAGCTAAAAAGAATGTTGAGAAGAAAACAACACTGGAAAACTAGACCCTCTTAGTTATCCAGATCTAAGAAGCACTCAAATTCTTCAGAGGGATTCAAACAAGACTCCAAGAAGGACAGGTACAACTCTAAACACAATAAAATTAATTTAGAAGAAATTGTGTGTTTTGGTTGCAGGAAATCAGGACACATGATTGCTGATTGTCCTTCAAAGAGAAAGAACAACAAGAAATCTGATGAAAGGAGGCACAAATCTGACAAGAGACATGAGAAGAGTCTAATAGCCAAGAAGGGCAAAGTCACTCTTAGTGACAGTGAATCTCAGTCATCAGACTCAGATAGTGAGGAGGCACTCATAGCTCTAATGGCTGCCAATGAAAATGAAGACAGTCTAAATCATAGATCTATGATAAGAGCCCCACTATCAAGATCTGATAGTGAAGAGAATGAGGAAGAAAATGCAGGACTCATGGCACTGAGTGATCAAGAAGATCAGGAGACAACTACTGATATAAAGGTACTTGATAAAACTCCTCTATCTGATTCTGATTCTGAACCTGAAATAGATTCATTTTCTTCTGATGAAAATGACTCACAATCTAAACTTCATGTAGATAAAATTATTGAGAAATATCAATTACTTCTTAAAGCACTTAAGAAGAGCAAAAGACATAATAAAAGATTACAAAAAGAAATATCTGATTTAAAGCAAACTGATTCTCAAAACTCTGAGACAGCAGAGAGGCTGAATCAGACAAGCAAAGAACTTAGCAAACTAAAAGTCATGTTTATTATTCACATATAGACTTTGTGCACCAAGGAAAAGTTAATAAAAGAACTTGAAGCAAAACTCCTAGCAGAAAGGAAACTTGTAGCAAAGTTTTCAAAACCACAAACTATTCTTCCTATAATAGACACATTTTCTACACAATACAGATATGACATAGGATATGATAGGAATACAGATAATAACCCTAAAAGTAATGACAAGGCACCTATGCAACCTTTAAAATTTAACAAAGTCATGTCTATCACAAATAAGCATGATCAAAAAGGTGTGCATAAGTTTTATAAGGGTGAATGTTCTAATAGCAAAGATGATTCAATTCAACCAAGTAACAATAATGCCAAATCACTATGCAAAGAAAAAGTATTAACTCATCATGACTCCTTTGTATTTAAAGCAAACACAAAATCCAAAAGAAAGGAACTAAGACCTGAAGTAAAAAACCACTGTTGTTAAGAAAACAGAACCAGTAAAAGTTACTAAAACAACTCACATAGCTCCTTTGAATAAGGCAATTAAGCAAAATATGAGTCAATATAAAGAATTAAGAAGACCTCCAAGGAGATATAACAGATATGAATGCTGGTGTTGTGGAAGGGTTGGACATTTTGCTCTTGACTGTTGGTTCAATCCAACTGTCCCAAGATTCAACTCTGGGAGACCAGTATTCAGATCTATGGCAACTCTCACAGCAGCAAGGATTATTCAGCAACTAAATGTTCCAGCTCATACTAACAAGGTTCTAGGACCCAACTTGGTGTGGGCTCCTAAGAAAAGGTAATTTCTTTTTGCAGGGTTGTCCAAAGACCAATCAACTTCCAATCTGGTACTTGGACAGTGGGTGCTCTATGCACATGACGGGAACAAAAAGTCTGCTAAATGATTACACTCCTGTAAGGAATGCACCAAAGGTTATCTTTGGAGGGTCTGAAAAAGGTAAAACTAAAGGTTATGGTAATATCACAAATGGAATTGTCACCATCACCAAAGTTGCTCATGTTGATGGATTGCAACACAATCTCATCAGCATAGGTCAATTGTGTGATATTAGGTATGACATTTCATTCCACAAGGATGAGTGCCTGATTAAGAAAGAGAATGAGATAATTCTCTCAGGCACTAGGAGTGGCAACATTTACTGTCTTAACTTCATATGTTCTGATCAAGTTAATTCCATATGCTTAGTAGCAGAAAATAAAGTTTCTAGTAGTGTTCAATGGCATAAAAGGAAAGCTCACATAAACTATAAGACTATAAATAAACTTATTTCAAAAGATCTAGTGAGAGCTGGGCCTAAGTGGAAGTGTGTGCAGGAGGGTCCTTGCCATGCTTGTCAAATGGGTAAGCAGACCAAGTCATCCTTCAAACCAATTGGTGAGAAGGATTCCATTATATGTCTATACCTACGTCACATGGATCTATTTGGACCAATGTCAATCCATAGCTTAGGAGGAAAGTCATACACCCTTGTAATAGTTGATGATTATTCCAGATACACTTCGGTATTCTTCCTTAAACATAAGTCAGACACTTTAGAAATATTTACCAGTTTTGTTAGGCAAATCACCATGAAATAGGAAATCTTGTAGCCAAAATTAGAAGTGATCATGGGACTGAATTTCAGTTAAGTGCAATGACCAAATTCTGTGAGAATCTAGGCATTTCTCAAGAGTTTCCCCAATAAAATGGGGTTGCTGAGAGAAGAAATAGAACCCTTATTGAAGCTAGCAGGAGTATGCTGAGTGATTCTTCTCTTCCTGAGTATTTCTGGGCTGAAGCTGTAAACACAGCATGCCATGTGCAGAATATGGCTCTTATAAACAAAAGACTGGATAAGACCCCATATGAATTGTTGAAAGGTAGAAAACCCACCTTAGCCTATTTCAAAATATTTGGTAGTAAATGCTTTGTACTAAATAATGGAAAGCACCATCTCACTAAATTTGCTGGAAAAGCACATGAGGCAATTTTTGTTGGGTATAGCTCTCAAAGTAGAGTCTATAGAATTTTCAACAAAAAGTCTAATAGAATAGAAGAATCTATACATGTTGTATTTGATGAAACCAGCCTTATTTATAAGGATCTGGGAAGTTTATCTAGTTGTGCAGGTTCTACACAGAAATTGAAGGAGATGAATATCAATGAAGAACACAATGGGGATAACGAAGAATCTAATGAGACTATAATTGTAACTAGAGAGGATGAACCTCAAGCAGAAGACAATTATGAAGAACCTATTGTTGTTGAGGAACCACCATATCCAGAACCTCTAGAAGAACCTACTCAAACAGATGCACCAGAATCTCAAAGGGAAAATAAAAGGTGGAGGAATGCAACCAAACATCTGAAGGATCATCCAAAAGAACAGATCATAGGAAATCCAAATGGTGGTGTGCAAACCAGAAGAGGAAACTCAATACATGAGGCTTTGCATCACAACTTTCTATCCAAAATAGAACCTAAGAAGTTTGATGAAGCCAATAAGGACACTTCATGGATATCAGCTATGCAAGAAGAGCTAAATCAATTTGAAAGGTGCAAAGTCTGGATATTGGTTCCAAGACCAAAGAAACACAAAGTCATAGGGACCAAATGGGTATTCAGGAATAAGCTGGATGAAAATGGTGTGATTATCAAAAACAAAGCTAGGTTGGTTGCCCAAGGATATAGACAGGAGGAAGGCATAGATTTTGATCAAGTGTTTGCTCTTGTGGAAAGATTAGAGGCAATCAGATTATTCCTGGCATTTGCAGCACACACTGGATTCATAGTCTATCAAATGGATGTAAAGTCAGCATTCCTTAATGGAACAATATTGGAGGAAGTATATGTTGAACAACCCCCAAGTTTTATTGACTCTACTCATCCAAATCATGTCTATCTATTATTAAAAGCATTGTATGGTCTGAAACAGGCACCTAGAGCCTGGTATGAGACATTATCTAGATTTCTTATTGAGAACAAATTCTCAAGAGGAAAGATAGACAAAACATTGTTTTTTAGGATAGTTAAAGGTCACATTATTCTAGTACAAATATATGTAGATGATATAATATTTGGCCCTACTGATAATAACCTTTGCAAAAGGTTTGCAAACCTTATGCAAGGGAAATTTGAAATGAGGAGCATGGATGAGCTTAAATACTTCTTAGGTCTCCAAGTGAAACAGTCTGAGGAAGGAATTTTCATTTCTCAGATCAAGTACACAAAAGAGATTATCAAGAAGTTTGGAATGGAAAATTCCACTGTCATGAAGACACCAATGACAGCAAATATGTCACTGGACAAGGATAAAAAAGGGAAACCTATTGATGAAACCTTGTACAGAGGCATCATTGGCTTATTGCTCTACCTAACTGCTAGCAGGCCAGACATTATGTTCTCAACATGTGTGTGTGCTAGATATCAAGTGAACCCTAAAGAATCTCACTACACTGCTGTCAAAAGAATCCAGAGATATCTGAAGGGCACTTTTAATCTTGGCCTTTGGTATCCTAGAAGCAATGACTTTGAACTAATTGGCTTTTCAGATGTTGATTTTGCAGGATGCAAAGAGGACAGAAAAAGTACATCAGGCACATGCCAATTCCTTGGCAAAAGACTGATATCTTGGAGTAGCAGGAAGCAGACCAGTGTGGCTATTTCTACAGCATAATCTGAGTACATCTCAGCTGGAAACTGCTGTGTTCAGCTACTATGGATTCAACACCAACTCCAAAACTATAAAGTTCAGCTAAGTAAATCTCCTCTATTTTGTGATTCAACTAGTGCTATTGCTATAACTAATAATCCTGTATCACATAGCAGAACTAAACACATAGAAATTAGATACCATTTCATTAGAGAACATGTAGAAAATGGAGATATTACAATTGAATATGTCCCCACTGACAAACAAGTTGCTGACATATTTACTAAACCCTTGGATGAAACAAAATTCAGTAACTTTAAAATTGAATTAGGTATGCTAAAAATGGATTAAAGTTGTATTGGATTAAATAAATGAAAATAATGTTTGTGTCCTAAAAAGTAAGTGGAGAAGTTATCTGGTGTCGAAAGAAGATACCTGGCGTCGAGAAGATACCTGGCATCGACTGAAGATAAATGGCGTCGAGCGATCTCAATGCTTGTGCGAACATAGCTAGGCCGTCTCGATAGGGTAAATTTGAACCATTCGATCAATCTTGTCAAACAAGTTCGGCGCACGGCTATTCATCTTCTTGAATTAGAACTTCTATAAATAGGGAAGACACTTCGTTAGTACATATGCCCTAGTTCTCTCAGTTCGAAATTAGCTGCCCTAGAAAATCTTTCCATCAATTTTTTCTCTCTTCGAACATCAACCACAATGCCTCCCAAGAGTAGTGATTATCTTTATGAAGGAAGCAAGCTTGTTCGAAATGGATTCCAATCAGCTCTAGTAGAGATCAAATCAACTATCGAATTAATCTACAATGCAGGACTGGAATTTGTACTATCTGAATCAACTCTTATCTGGAAACGAGAGGTATTCGAGTTTTACTCCAATATAGTAATAGACTCCGTCAATTCAAAGCTTAAGACCTGTGTGAATGGTAAGAAGATTAAGATCACTCCTTCAAGACTCGCTAAGGCACTAGAACTGCCTAGGTTAAAAAGCAATGAAGAAGAAGAAGAAGTGACCTCAGAACAGATTAAATTAGCACAAATCTGGTGTGGAATTGAAACATCTCGAGAAATCACAGGAAGTGTTCTTAGAAAAGGAATGAATTCAAAAGGAAAATTGCTAACAGACGTGATAGGAAAGGGCATGTTGTGCAAGACTGGATCTCATGATAAAATATCCAGAAAAATGTTTATTTTACTAACAAGGATTATTCATTCTTTGAGAACAGATTGGGGGAAGAGTGGTATTTGACAGGATAATTGAATGTATCCAAGTACCCAACATGTAACATCCCATTTCCTACCAGACCCCTTGACTTCAACTAGGGTAGGTCATGTGGTGAGTGAGGTGAGTTTGAACTTGGTGGTGACCTTGGGATACACTGAGTTGAGTGAACTCACATGTGATCCATTATAGGAGGCAGGTCAACTTAGGTCAAATTAGCTCAAATTGAACTTACACTTGTGAATTAACCCCACCACCATGTCCTTAAACCTAAAGGAGACATAATTGACCAAAAGTCTCATCATTTGGTCAACCTTTTTAGCCAAATTGACCAAAGTCAACTTTTCCCCAATTTTGGTCAAAATCACACATATTGGTTAAATTGGCCCAATTGGGGCATCACCATGACCCAATCAATTTTGGAAGGTGCTAAGGGATCCAAACTCAATATTCTAGACCAATCAACCCACCCAATTGACCAAGTCAACATCAAGGTCAACTATGGTCAACTTTAGGCCTAAATGGAGAAATTGAAAGCCCAAACCAAATCCAATTGGGCTAAGGCCTCATACCAAGCCCACCCTGCAGCCCAATAGCCTAATTACATCCCTTGACCCCTGAAATTCAAAATAAATGACATGCATAAGGGCACTTTGGAGAAATCCCCAATATTGAAGAGAGAGAGAACCATGAATTTGTGGAATGGCTTCCACATGGCCTACAATTCCTCTTCCCCATGGCTTCTTTCAGCTGCCGCATTAATTTCCAGTAGAAACCATGCAAAATATAGGCCACTTGGCAGCTAGGAGGAGCATCCAAAGTAGAGGCCGAGCTCCCCCTTAATGGCAACACCACATAGAGACCTCCCCACTCCAATCTAATGACACCATCAGCTTCAGAAGGAGAAAGTCAGTCGGAATCGAGTCCTGGATCAACAAATTCGATGGAGGAATGGAGGATCGTCATGGACAAGCATGGAGGTGGTCGGCCATGGCGATTCCGAGCTCTCCTCAACCTCAAGCCCCATGAAGGTCTGATTTCTCCTCCTCTCCCCTTATGCTAGCATCCTAGATCCATTAGGAGAGACATCGGCCTCAAATGAGCCCGATCCATGGTGAGAAAAATGGAAATTTTCGGAATTTAATGGTGTTTTAGGGCATGCTCAAAATCGCCGTACGGGCCGCCTCCGACGGCGGTTTCGCCGGGAATCCATAGCACTGACATCCACGATGGAGGTGGTGGTGTTTTATGGCAGAGGGGGTGACCAGGTGGCTGGGAAATTGCCGTCGAAATCATCCCTGCAACTGCCATTTTCGGGTTGTTAAGAGGAAGATGATGAATAATGTTATTAATGGAATGTTATATAGTTTTATTAATTCTGTCACATTTATTTCAGTATCTTGTACAAATTATTTGAGGCCCTTAGAGGCCATTTCATGAAAAGTGACCAGAGATAACTCTTGTAGAGCTAGATGTCTACTTTAATTAGAAATTTGAATCAGCTCATTTGGAGCACTGAAGAACCCCCAGCACTCACTTTAGTGAGACTGGTCAAAATAGAATCCAGATATTAAAATGTGTATATCTCCCAAATGGTAGATCTGATGGACTTGCCATTTTGGCCGTGCATGCATGAGCCCTATACCTAGCTTAGGTTTAAATATCGGATTTTTAGGAGATAATGTTTTTATAGTTTTGTTCAAAACTTAGAAAATTAAATAAATAAAATATTTAGAGTTATATAACTCCAAATAACCCCAAACTTGGGTGTCACCTTCATTTAGACAATAGTAAACTATGGTTGAAATTTGAGGCCAAATGGATCTCTGCATGTAGGGTATTTTCCACTTGCATGTCTCTACCCTAAAGCACAATGATGTGCCAATAACAAAAATGATATTTTGTGTATTTAGCCCAAATGGCTAGGAGTTAGCCTCTGAAACTTTGGTGGAACCTTCCTTATATCAAAACATACCACCTTAAAGAATATTGGGGTTTTTGGGAGCAAAAACCCCACATTTTGAACTAATGTGGATTAAGCCACATATGAGTATTCATGAGATTTTCATGACAAACACCATGTAGAAAATTATAAGGCTCTGGAGAATTTATTTATATAGCATGCAAGACCTCTGAAAATTTTTGTAGATAATTTCAGAGGCTTTACAATTAGTAAATGACAAAAATACCCTTAGGTCAAAAATCTGAATACTGGGGTTTCACTGAATTATATGCATGAGATAATTGTGAAACTATGAAAGATAGTTAGGAATACAATTATAAATCTCTGGGATTTTTGATAGAATTTTTAGAGAAATTATTCACGTTGAAATACCCTTTATTCATTTTATCACCCCCTCAAAGATAAATAGAAATTGTGGGCTAAAAATGGTTGGAAAATTGTGATCTTCTGTTAATAGTGTTTTTATTTCAATATGATGCTACTGTAATTTTCCCAGAATTTTAGAAATTCAAATTTCAGTACTTGTAGTGTAAAGTCATTTTATCACCCCTTAAAAGATAAATAGTAATTATGGATAAATATTCCCTGGTAAATTATGAAACCTTGGATTTGGTGTTTTTAGATGATTATTGTACTAGGTTATTTTTCTCAGATTTTATAGAGACATATAAATGGTAGTTGTAGTGTAATCTCTTATTGGCACACCATTTGTAATAAATAGTAATTATGGATAACTATTCCCTGGTAAATTATGAAACCTTGTATTTGGTGTTTCTAGATTATTATTGTACTAGGTTAAATTTCTCAAAATTTATAGAGACATATAAATGGTAGCTGTAGTGTAATCCCTTATTGGCACACCATTTGTAATAAATAGTAATTATGGATAAATATTCCCTGGTAAATTATGAAACCTTGGATTTGGTGTTTCTAAATGATTATTGTACTAGGTTAATTTTCTCAGAATTTATAGAGACATATAAATGGTAGTTGTAGTGTAATCCCTTATTGGCGCACCATTTATAATAAATAGTAATTATGGATAAATATTCCCTGGTAAATTATGAAACCTTGGATTTGGTGTTTCTAGATGATTATTGTACTAGGTTAATTTTCTCAGATTTTATAGAGACATATAAATGGTAGTTGTAGTGTAATCCCTTATTGGCACACCATTTGTAATAAATAGTAATTATGAATAAATATTCCCTGGTAAATTATGAAACCTTGAATGTGGTGTTTCTAGATGATTATTGTACTAGGTTAATTTTCTCAGAATTTATAGAGACATATAAGTGGTAGTTGTAGTGTAACCCCTTATTGGCACACCAAATGTAATAAATAATAAATAAGGGTAAAAACTCTTTGGATTAATATGAGACTTAGGATCTTGTGTTTTTAGACCAATATTGTGCTATAGTAATTTTCCTAGAATTTATTGAAGTCTGAACATAGCACCTGTAGTGTAAATCTCTATTTGCACCCCATTTATGTTAAATAGAAATTATGGTTAAATAGTTCCTGTAAAAATGTGAAATTTGGGGTTTGAGGTTTTTAGACCAATACTATGCTACAGTGAATTTATCAGAATTTATGGAGATCATTAGTTGACAGTCGTTGTATAAATCACTATCTGCACATCTTCTATTTTAATAGAGACTAAGATTTAAGATTCCCTAGAGAATTTATGAAATTAGGATTTGAGGTTGTTAGATCACTACTCAATGTGAACCCATGGTAATAATTGGAACTCATTTGGATATGATGTGATCAAGATTGCACCTTAGGAGTCAAATCTATCTCAATCTTATTTTGGTCTGCAAATAGTAAAACTGATTTATATGATTTAGACCACCACTGACCTTCACACATGGAACTATTAACTCTTTGATTATTATGAAGGCTCAGATTATTTGGAAGAACACCTCTAAGGGGCATCATGGGAAATAAGGGTTGGGGTGCGTTTAGTAAAGCTATAAGTGCAGGAATTTATAATGAAATAAAAAATGAGGTTAGACCTCATCAAGGGCCCCACAGACAACTCATCAATGTTAAATGATTATATGGAAGAAAAACTACCCTTAGCCGGGTGAGCCATCTTAAGGTAAATACTCAAGGGAGAAGTCGAGAAATATCTAAGGTAAACCCTGGATTAAGGATGACGAAGAATAGGAGTGTGGGTCCAAGTAAGGTTGAGAATGCTAATTGAATGTGTGCAGTTCCTCGGTGAAGAAGGAAACTCGAGCTTAGAATGTGACGACGGGAGAGTCAGCACCCGGTCACAATTGGTGGTGTTGGAGTTCAAAAGAACTCCCCCACTCCTAAGAGCCAAGTTTAACTCATCTTATAGATTTAATGTAATTGGAGAGGATAATGGGGATCAAGTAAAAAGGGGTAGATACCAACAAGATTAAGTGCCTTGGGAATAGGAAGTTCGGGGTGTCAGCCCGTCACACTTCCTAGTACCGGTGCGAGCCCCTCACCGGGTAACCCTCCGGAAGTCCAAGGCTAACCCTAAAGCTTCTAAGATCAACTAAATTATAGACAAGACTAGTTAAGTAGGAGAACATGACAAGTTAACTTCCATCCAAAACCGGAACATTTTATAAGGAAGGACTGGTATAGTCCTGCGAGCGGTAGGTTCGGGTTATAAGGAAGGACTGGGATAGTCCTGCGAGCGGTAGGCTCGGGTTATAAGGAAGGACTGGGATAGTCTTGCGAGCGGTAGGCTCGAGTTATAAGGAATGACTGGGATAGTCCTGCGAGCGGTAGGCTCGGGTTATAAGGAAGGACTGGGATAGTCCTGCGAGCGGTAAGCTCGGGTTATAAGGAAGGACTGGGATAGCCCTGCGAGCGGTAAGCTCGGGTTATAAGGAAGGACTGGGATAGTCCTGCGAGCGGTAGGCTCGGGTTATAAGGAATGACTGGGATAGTCCTGCGAGCGGTAGGCTCGGGTTATAAGGAAGGACTGGGATAGTCCTGCGAGCGGTAGGCTCGGGTTATAAGGAATGACTGGGATAGTCCTGCGAGCAGTAGCTCGGGTTATAAGGAAGGACTTTGATAGTCCTGCGAGCGGTAGGCTCGGGTTATAAGGAAGGACTGGGATAGTCCTGCGAGCGGTAAGCTCGGGTTATAAGGAAGGACTGGGATAGTCCTGCGAGCGGTAAGCTCGGGTTATAAGGAAGGACTGGGATAGTCCTGCGAGCGGTAGGCTCGGGTTATAAGGAAGGACTGAGATAGCCCTGCGAGCGGTAAGCTCGGGTTATAAGGAAGGACTGTGATAGTCCTGGGAGCGGTAGGCTCGGGTTATAAGGAAGGACTGGGAAAGTCCTGCGAGCGGTAGGCTCGGGTTATAAGGAAGGACTGGGATAGTCCTGCGAGCGGTAGGCTCGGGTTATAAGGAAGGACTAGTGTAGTCTAGCGAGCGGTGTGCTCGTAGTTTAAATATAAGACTAGTGCAGTCTAGCGAGAGGTAGTCTCGTAGTTTAAATATAAGACTAGTGTAGTTTAGCGAGCGGTAGGCTCGTGGTTTAAATATAAGACTGGTATAGTCTGGCGAGCGGTAGGCTCTACTTTATAAATGTTGGTATAGAATTGCGAGCTGGAGGCTCGGTAGTAATTGGCTAATACATGTTGCTTGTGTATAAGATGTGGTGGGTCTTCGGTTCTGTCTTAATCGTCACACCGATAGCAGTTTGTTGACTCGGCAGTGCTAGTGGTTAAATGGGGGCCAGGTTGTCTTACTGCGCGTCCGACATGACGGATTCCCTAAACCCTGCCTGGCCAATTCAGTTTAGTACGCAGGAGCTCGTTAGTACCGGGTACCGGTATCACGGCGCACGTTAGGGCCTAGGTCTGGTAGTGTGACTTACCCACCTAGGTGAGGAGACGCCCGCTCCTCTGCCACCGTTTGACCACGACGGGAGGTGCCCGAGAGGTTAGCTACCTCCGAAAAGTGGGAACTAAATGTCTGTACGTACAGAGTCGTGTGGGTGAGTTGCATGTGTATGAAATAATAATATAAACATTGCATCATTGCATTGCACATCTTAGCATAACATTTCTGCACAAACAGAGACCTCATCGTATAAATCCGTATGAGCTCTTTTATACGATGAGTTTACTTCTTGCCAGATCCCTTAGCTTATGTGCTTTTGTGTGTGCATATAAGTTAAGGTTACTTTCGTAGCTGCTCTTATTTATTGTACCTGCTTCTTTATATTGTATTGTCTTTAACTATTTGTTGTCATACTTACTCTGGTTAGTATAGAATCGTTACCTTTACTTGCTTAGTATTTATATACCCTGCTAGTCTAGACATTTGTCACCTGCCTTGTTTCTATTACCCCTTGTTTTTCCTCTGCTTCGTCCTCCCGCACGGTGCCTAGGAGTCACGGGGGGAGGCGGGGACAAAATCGGCTTAGTCTTTATGACTAACGGTCGGTGGTGACCGTAGGTACCCGAAGTGATATGGCCCCAGCTAGAAGAGGAGACAGGACCTGAGGAGCTTATGTCGCGCATTACTTCTACTACAAGACAGGAGTTCGAGAGTTGAGAGTTTGTTTAGCTTCCGCACAGATGTAGAGTGAGAGAGTTTTTGTACTTTACTTGGATATGTACCGGGCTTAAGCCCTTTCTCTCCTTTACTTGTTGTACTCATTGATGGACTTTTATATTTCGTTGTATAAACGTGTGATTGTGGACTTGGTTTTGTTTATTTTCCTTCTTAACTCTTGTTGGCCTGTCGATCGTTCTTGCCGGCAGGATCAGCGTCTTGCGGAGGCAGCTAACTCGGGTGTTAGTGTCACCGTAAGGCGGCGGTTCTAGGCATAAGATCTGGAAGCTCTTTAGGTGCGGGAGAGGGATCTTACACAACATGGGTAGGATACTATCTTTGTATTTAGTAAAAGTCATTCCTGATTCCTTGAATAACAAGCTTGGATCTAAGATAAACCACATGAAGAAAATGGATATTAGAATGATAGAGAGATGGGATAGAGTTCTATCAAATTTTCCTCCAGCAGATGTTCCTCCCAAGCAGAAGAAAGTTAAGAAGCATAAGAAGAAGAAGGCTACTTCAAGCTCATCAAGCTCATCCTCTTCCAAAGGAAGATCTAGATCCTCTCCAATTCATGATCCTAACCTCACAACTTATGAAGAAGAAGAAGGGAACAATCCAAGGGACAGTTCTCCTGACACTCCAAAGGATGAGAATGAGAAAGAAAAGGATGAGAGTGAGAAAGGAGAAGAAGAAAGAGGAAGTAATTATGCATCCCCTGCTAGACTTGAAGGGATTTTTCAAAATGAGAGAGAGGCTCGGGATGAGATCCCTGCTCAGGACAAAATTGATCTGATCAATGCAGAGATTGAGGGGGAGCCTCAAGATGAATTTCAAGCTGAAGATAATACACCATTTGAGGGGGAGTCTCGGGTTGAGATCCCTGCTAAAGTGAATTATGTAGCTGATGTTATGGATGTAGAAGGAGAGCCTGAAGCAACAAAGGAACCTGTTGAAAAGGTAATCAAGGTAGAATCCTCTAGCTCCCATATGAGCCAAAGAAATGACTCTTTCATGAGAGAAGAAAGCAGTAGAGGTGTTGAAATGGAAAAGGAAATCAATGTGGATCTTAGTTCTATTCTACCTCAGCTGGAGGTGTTGCTGAATAATCAAAGAAGATTATTAGAACAGTATATTGAGGAGAATAATACAAAAATGAAAAATGAAGTAGATTTCCAAATGAAATTGGTTAGATTTGAAGTCAATCATCAGATGACTGCTTTGAGAACTGAAATGGTCAAGTTTTTTAAAAGAGCTGGTGCTTCAGTAGATTATACAACTGAACAACTTGATGTAATCAAAGAAACATCAAAGGTTCTTAAAGAGTCACAAGCTAGAATTACAAAGACAATGAATGATGTTCAGACAAACCAAGGAATACTAAATAATAACATGCAAGTTCTGTATAAGGAACAGGTTGCACAAGTCCTTACAGGTTCAAATAAGATTGAAGCTAGACTGCAACAGCAGAATGCTGATATTTTGGCTAAAATTGATGAGAGCTCCACAGTTCTAAAAGATCAAGCAAAGTTGCATGCAGATACCATAGATGATCATCTCTTCAAGGTAAAGAAAACCATTGAGAGTGGAATTAATTACTTGGAAGGTCAAGTCAGGTTTCAGAAAAATGTTATAAGAGATCATATTGTTGAAGAAGTCCTAAAGGGGGAGAGGTCAATGATTCAAGCCAGCTCTGAGCATATTGTGTGGACCTCAAACTCTATAAGAGAAATTCTTGGATATCCTCCCATTGATTATGAGAATGATCAAGTTTCTGAGACCAGGCCAGCTTCTCTTACTCAGGTTCAAAAGCAAATTGCTAAAATGTGTAGTCCTGAAGATAAGAGCAAAATAGAGCACTTTACTAGTGAGCAAGTTGAATCAAGTAAAATAAAGTTCAGAGAAGAGGTTCAATCAAGGGTTGACTTTGAACATTGGTCTCCCTCTTCAAGAGAATTGATTATGTCAGCTTGGGAAGCTGTGAAAGGTAACCCAGAGGAAAGTGGTATTCTGAAGCTGAATGGTTAAAGCATAGGGATCAAGAGGAACTGAAGATCAAATTCAAGACTGACAAAATGGCTGGGAAGATTCAGGCTGGTGATATGGAGCCAATCAGATACTTTCCAAAGCCATTTGGCTATTTCAAGAGAAGAAAGGAAGTTGCTGAAGCACTTTCCAAAAGAGCCAAAAGAGGAATTGAATTCAAGGATCCTGAGCAGCATTAGAAATTTTAATTTTTACTAAGTATTTTCAGAAGAATGTATTTGATATATTTTTGAACAATCTTGATGAATTCCCAGTGTTAACTATTTTTTTCTTGATCATATATATAAATGCCTGTGATGATCTGTTTTCTCTTCATGATATGTCTTATTCTGAATTGCTTGTGTTTTTGTACTTATATGAAAAATCGTGTCTGAAATAATTTCTGTGGATAGAATGTTTTGGTAATCCAATTTTATAAGGAATTATATTACTTATGTTGATTACCTGTATAGAAATTAGAAAATATTGATTATCTTTGAAATGAGAGATATATCATTGACTGAGATTATGACTTCTTCAAATAGGGGGAGATTGTTGGGATCATTGCCCACAATGTTCTAGATTTGGAGAAGTACACTCCTAAGTCAAAGATATATCTCAGAATGTATTTGATATTCTCTCTAGAATCAATGTGCAGGAGATCAGGTCAGGCTAAATGCTCATGGAATTCATCCAAGTTCACAAGCGTCGAGACATCATACATCGCTCGACGCCTGTGACCCAGAAGCGTTGACTCATGTCCACTTCTCAAATAGACAAGGTCGACGCTGATGTTCTGAGACCAAGTTTGGAAGCGTCGAGCCAAGTTATATCACTCGACGCCATGCAAAGAGAAGTGTCGACTAAACTTCAGTCAGCTCAGCGCAAACAAGAAGAGTCGAGATATGAAGGATTAGTTAAGAAGCGTCGAGCCTCTGTATGTTGCTCGACTTCTACAGATAAAAAGCGTCGACTAAGTGATTATTGCTCAACGCCTAAGAAGGAGGAGTCGAGAGCTTCAGTCTAAGGAGTATGCGTCGAGTGTCTACATATCGCTCGACGCCTAATGGAAAAAGCGTCGACAGAGATGCTCAGTGCTCAACGCCTCTTCTATAAATACTCTGAACTGAGGAATATCTTCTACAGCTAGCTGAGCCTTTATTTCTTCAGAAGACATTGAAGACCGTTGAAGACTTAACGTCATGCTGACGTGGAGGAGTGTAACAGACGTTGCAGATGGCAGGCTATAAATAGAAGGCATGACCTATGGGTTAAGTGGTTGAGTTAGTTTTTCCTATCTTTCGAAAGCCATTATCGTCTCCATCAGTTTGAGGGAAAGTTTGAGAAAGATTCTGGAGAAGTCATCTTCCCTTTCAGAACCAATCTAACTTGAAGATTTCATTCAGCAATCTGGTGCTGATACATCTTTCTGAAAGTAGAAGATCAAGAAGGAAGAATCTGTCTTCCTAAGAAGAAGAACAACCATCACAGCCTGTCGAATCAAGAAGATCATCTGCTGCTGCTGTTCTATTGAAGTTTTTTGTTTGATTATTCAGGCAGTTCAAGAAGACTCAACAATCTGAAGAATCTGAGTCTAAGTATTTGTTATTCTCTTAATAAATTCCCGTAGGATCTGAGTTGTCAGATCTAAGTGTAGGATCTGTCAAGGATCTAAGTTGTAAGATCAGGTGTGATCTGAGTTGTAGGATTCAGGGGTGAATCTGAGCTGTAGGCTTAGTTATAAAGGCTGAGGTAGGATCTGTGAGATCTGAGTTTGTAAGATCTGTGAGATCTGAGACTGTAAGATCTGTTGTGATCTGAGCTGTAAGACCTGTTTGTGGTCAGAGATCTGGAGGAGCTATAAACCCTATCTAGCACACTGCTAGAAGGGGAGAAGGGGGAAAGTGGATTACCCAAGATAAGGGGAACCATTATAAAATTCTGTGTGTCTTTTCTGTGTGTGTTCTTATTCTTGAAACTCTGATCAGTTTTATTTTGGTTATATTCAAGAACTGCAATAGTTTTTAAAATAACCTATTCACCCCCCCCCCCCCTCTAGGTGATTAGCTACCCTTAATTAAAGTCTTTCAATGTCATCAACCTCTCGCCGAGTTCAGTTTTGCAGGAGGATGCCCCAGATAGGGTCTAATATGGGAAAGACCCCTCCTACAGTCACTTGCGGGTATTTGGCTGCAAAGCCTTTGTACACGTCCCGAGGGACGAGAGATCAAAATTGGATTTGAAGACCCGGCAGTGTATTTTCTTGGGGTACGGCTACAGTGGATAGTTTGGGTACAGGTTCTTTGATCTAGTTGAGAAGAAGCTCGTGCGTAGCCGTGATGCTGTTTTCTATGAGGATCAGACTGTTGGTGATCCTGAGGAGATTGTTGAGTTTGAGGTTGACTCTCGCACTACTACAGAGTCAACTATGGTTAGAGATGGAGAGACTGAGGAGGCTACTGAGCCTGAGCCAGCACAGGGTACTGATACCCTTCCTGATCATGATATCACCACTGATGGTAAACCAGGAGTCATTGAGGACATTGCTGATGATGTGCCTACACCGGCCCCTGAGCCTGCCTTGCGGAGATCAGATCGTGTCAGGCACCCGTCCGCCAGATATTCTGCATCAGAGTTCATACTGTTAAATGATGCGGGGGAGCCTGAGAGTTATGATGAGGCTGTGGAAAGTACAGAGAAGCGCCAGTGGATGGCTGCTATGCAAGAGGAGATGCAGTCGCTGCAGAAGAACCCCACATATGATCTGGTGAGACTGCCTAAGGGAAAGAAGGCCTTGAAGAATCTGTGGATTTTCAGGGTGAAGCAGGGAGATTCCTATACACCTCCCTGGTATAAGGCCAGGCTGGTGGTGAAGGGTTTTGGACAGCGACAAGGCATTGACTTCGATGAGTTCTTCTCACCTGTGGTGAAGATGTCATCTATTTGTGTGGTGCGTGGCCTTGCTGCGAGTCTAAACTTGGAGATAGAGCAAATGGATGTCAAGACCGCCTTTCTGCATGGCGATCTTGAGGAGGAGCTTTACATGGATCAGCCTGAGGGCTTCAGTGTTAGAGGGAAGGAAGGTCTGGTGTGCCGCTTGCAGAAGAGTCTATACGGCCTGAAGCAGGCCCCACGGCAATGGTATAAGAAGTTTGATTCTTTCATGGGGGAGATCGACTTCAGGAGGACCACCCTTAACCACTGCGTGTTCATCAAGCAGTATGCTCCAGAGGATTTCATCATTCTGTTACTGTATGTGGACGACATGTTGATCGTCGGGAGGAACACTACTCGCATTGCTGAGTTGAAGCGGCAGTTGAGTTCTAATTTTGAGATGAAGGATCTGGGTGCCGCGAAGACCATTTTGGGGATGCACATTTGCAGAGACAGTGAGCCAGATTGCTTTGGGTATCACAGGAGCGGTACATCCACAAGGTGCTGCAGAGATTTGATATGGATCAGGCGAAGAAGGTGAGCGTGCCTCTTGCAGCTCACTTCAGGCTTACTGTTGATCAGTGCCCCAACACACCCGAGGAGATTGAGGCGATGCAGAGGGTCCTGTATGCATCTGTAGTTGGGAGCCTTATGTATGTGATGGTGTGTACACGTCCAGACATTGCGCATGCGGTTGGAACAGTCAGTAGATTTCTCTCCAATCTTGGGAGAGAGCATTGGAGCGCAGTGAAGTGGATACTGAGATACCTGCAGGGGACGTCAGACTTGACGCTGAGATTTGGAGACAGTGAGCCAGAGCTGTTGGGCTACACTGATGCGGACATGGCTGGAGATTTGGATTCCAGGAGGTCGATGTCCGGGTACTTGATTCTGTTTGCAGGGGGAGCTGTCTCATGGGCATCGAGATTGCAGAAGTGCATTGCACTGTCTACCACGGAGGCTGAGTTTATTGCGGTTACTGAGGCTGGGAAGGAATTGCTTTGGATGAAGAGGTTCATCAAAGAACTTGGTTTCACTCAGGACCGATACACACTTCTGTGTGACAGTTAGAGCGCTATTCACCTGGGGAAGAACCCCACGTTTCACTTGAGGTCGAAGCACATCGACACTCGGTATCATTGAATACAAGATGTCCTGGAGCAGAAGGAGCTTGATCTTCAGAAGGTGCACACTGATGACAATGGGGCAGACATGCTGACCAAGTCCGTGTCAAGGGGGAAGTTCGAGCATTGCGTTAGAATCGCTGGGATGGCGGTTTCTTCTGCCTCGATGTGAAGGGGGAGATTTGTTGGGTGTGGTTCCCATCTGAGTCGGTAAAAACCACCGAGCACGCGCTAGTTTTATCGAAGGAACTGAATTGGTGGTAATCTAGAACGTGATATGCAGTTTGCTGAATTTTTTGACAAAGGTGTTGCAACACCAAAACGGGGTGTTGCAACTTGTTACTCTCTGAATTTCCTGGAGAGCCAGGTGTTGCAACACCAAAAATCGGGTGTTGCAACATATCTGCGAATTTTAAATCCGATTTCTGGATTCGTAACCGCCGATCTTCTGGATGATGGGAGGCGTCTTTTCAGTTTTGGAAGGAGTAAATAGGCAAAATTAAAACCTAATCTATCCTCTCTCTCTCTCTCTCTCTCTCTCTCTCTCTCTCTTTCTCTCTCTCTCTCTCTCTCTCTCTCTCTCTCTCTCTCTCTCTCTCTCTCTCTCTCTCTCTCTGCTTTGAGGAACGGTCGCTCCCTATCCATCTCTCCCTCTCGTGCTTGGAAACCACAGTCGCCCATCCTCTCCCTCACTCGTTCGTTTCCTTAGAGGAAATCGTCGTTGCCACTGGTGGAGGAGGGGCCGCCTGGAGGGAGGAGTAGGAGGGTCGGCGCATCCTCTGTTGAGGAGATCTGTCGCCGCCTGTTGGTGGAGATCCGACCGCCTGGAGGAAGACTGCCGCTGGTATTGAGGGAGGAGACCCCTGCCGCCGCTGTTGGAGGTGCTGCTGCCGCTGTTTTTGGAGGAGCGTCGCTGCCGCTGCTGCTTGGATCCGGGCTGCCGCTGCCGCCTGGGATCTTGCCGCCGCCATCGTCGTTGCCTTGGAGGTTGAAGACGAAGTAGAAGGGGTTGTGCATAGCCGTCTTCTTCGTGGCTTTGGAGAACGTCGTCTTTGGCGTTGGGACGGATTGCTCAATCCGTCCAGATAACGACTCCGTCATCTTTTGTTGTTCTCTTCTTTCAATATTTTGTTTGTGAGTGTTGTTGGAGAAGAACGGTTGTGTGAATCCTTTGTGGATCGTGTTTGTGGTGGAGGAGTGGAGATCCTTTGTGGATCGGTGGAGGGAAAGCTTGTATTCTGTGCGTGTGATTTATCACACTTTTTAGTGGAGGCTTTCCGGGTTGGACTCCGATCGTCCCGTGGTTTTTCACCCAATTGGGTTTTCCACGTTAAATATTTTGTGTGCTTTATTATTTTCTGCAATTTTCTTTTTGCTGCGTATTTGCATACCGCTCAACGCGGTCGCACAGGTGCTCGCTCAAATTTGCAACAGGTGCTCTGATCGGGAATATTGGCTCGCATTCCCAACATATAAAAGCTACTAATCAATAATAATATTAATATCAATTCCATAAATATCACTTTTTAATTACATGACAACTAACTTAATATTTGATCACATGACGATAAGGTATTTGCTCCGCTCAAGTGTAAATTGATAAAAAAAAATTAAAAATACTAAGTATAAACCCCCACCCCCCCCCCCCCCCCCCCCCCCCCCCCCCCCCCTCTTTCTCTCTCATGTATAAAAGAAGATAACCTTAATGGGTAAATATCAATGCAAATTAGTCCCCGAATTTTTAACTTATGTCAATATAGTCTTTAAACTTATTATCTTAGAACTCTGTTACGGTCCGCTCCGCGCAGGATTCCATTTTTGAACAGGCCTGCGGGCCGCCCCAACTCATCTCCTCACACGGAGCGCAGTCGCCCGTGTGCGGCGGGTTGTTGAGGTGAGGTCTTGAACTCGCTCCCTCCACTACAACATAACAGGGATACAGCGGTGTTTTATTAGCGGCGCTTTTGAAAGCGCCGCGATAACATTTATATTTAGCTGCAACTCAACAGGTGATGGAGGCCGACGCTAAGTCTCTATATCTAGGAGATCGTCGCGGGTTCAATACCCCACCTCAACAACCCGCCGCACACGGACGACCGCACAACACTCCGTGTGAGAAGATGGGTTGCGGTGTACGACTTGCATGCCTATTCAAAAATAGAACCATGCGCGAACCGTGGCAAACTCTTTTAATTTTGAGGCATTCAAAGAAAAGGAAAGAGTAAGAAAGATCAAAGAATTTCTCGGTTTTATAATATAATGCATTTTTTAATTCCTGCGGAACACAGATTCGCAAACTCACAATCCCCCAAAACTACTGCAAGTCAAAGCTCCCATGCGACGAAAAGCTCCCCGTCACCGACGACGAATCCCTATAGATAATAGAAAAGAACAAGAAAGAGCAAAAAATTCCAGATGATAATTATTGTGGGGGTATGCGGACGAAAAAGTCAAATATCTAGGGCTCTCTTTCGGCTAACATAGGAAAAGCCAACTTAAAACCCCCAATCATCCAATCCAATCCTCATGTCTCAATCCAAGCCACCCACACAAAAGAGGCTAAATTGATAAGAGAAGTCATTATTAGCTAGACTCCATGCAATAAAGTAGGCTTGTTTGGCGGAGCGGCAGCGCGCCAGTGTGCCGCTCGCTGATTTCGCTGCCGCCCCGCCAAACAAAAATATACGAGCAGCAGTGCGACACATCCACCGCTGCTCAATCGCAAAAATTTAGCGACAAAACCACGATTGGCCCTGCGTTTCGCGATTTCTGTGCTTCATCTTCCTCATTCACAGGTTCCTGCCTCCCGTCGTCTTCAACGGAGCATAGAAGGCTCACTTCATCTTTGACTGTGCGAGAGCAAAGCATGGTCATGCGCTTTATCTTCCTCATTTCGCAGGTCATTTTTAGGGCATAAATAATTTCACGGATAGGCTTTCCATGGCAGATATGATTTCCATGGCAAAAATGATTTTCATGGCCAAAATGATTTCCAAGGCATTCTTCAACAACAGAAATGATTTCACGACATTCTTCAACACCAAAGTTTCACGCATATTTTGTTGTTCACATATTTTGTTGTTCACAACATTCTTCAAGAGCAGAGGCCCCACCTTTGATGTTTTTCACAACATTCAGTTTCTTCGAGCACATATCTAGTTATTTAGTGAGAAACAATACTACAAACAGTATTCTTCCAAACAGTTCAGCTAATTTTGTCACTACTCTGCAAAACAGCTGATTATTTCACCACTGCTTCTCACCACTACTTCTCCAATTATTGCTGCAGCTGAGCCAAACAGAGCCTTGACAACATTCACATAATCTCTTAAAATGACATAATCTAGGCCTCTCAATATCGAGAGAGAGAGAGAGAGAGAGAGAGAGAGAGAGAGAGAAGACAACTAAAACAACAACACTACTATACTGTGCAGCTGTCATGAGGAGAACTAATGGAAACAATGTTCATGAAAGAGACATAATCTCTATCTATAGACTAAAGAGTTTGGCCATTTGTCTACTACTTTATAAATAATAATATGGGTTAATTACCATCACCTCCCTAGGAGTTTGCATAATTACAGGTTGCACCCCTCTATCTTTCGAAATTACATTTACAGTTTTACCATTTGTAATATTGAACCTACATCATGTAAAGGTGTGACCTTTCCTTTAGAAATATAGATGGAAAGTGATCAAATATGCCAAATTATTTTATGATATTCCAATTTTACCCTTTGTAATAACTCTACATTTAAAAGGGTGCGTTGCATTTTACCCTTTGTAATGAATCTAGAATCATCATAAAAGAAGAGAGGTAAATGTAATTTTGAAAGATAGAGAGGTGCAACCTGTAATTATGCAAACAAACGGGGGAGGCCCCGACAATTAACCCATAATAGTAATAAGAAGAAGAAGACTAAGAGAAGAAAAGCTTTGATGATGACGATTAGTAGGGGATAGAACAACAAATTTGCTTTTTTAGAATAAAATTTGACCTGTAGACACTCGTTTTGAAGTGCGTCGGTCCCCTAATCACTTTCAGTGTTCGGCATGGAGATCGGTTTAGATCTTGGCTGGAATGCGCATCCCAAGATGTGGGTTTACGAAGCGAAACGTAGTTCTCAGCGGACCCGGCCCGCCGTCACCGAATGTGATCCATGAAATTTGAATGATTTATGTGGATAGAGCAAAGCAATAAGGACCACAAGTAGGCATTATTTATTTAATGAAAGTACAAAGCTACAAACAATACATGGGGACCATAAGATAAGATGGGGGCTTGGAATGGACCAGGGGTTGTTCCAGGCAAAGGGAGGAAGATGATTGCGCCAAGCGTGTGAATTATAAATGAAGCGTTGGTCACACGCTCACCTCTTCTTCTTCTTTTTTTTAAATGAATTAATCAGTTAACTAATTGATTATTTTTGTATATTTAGAAGCTAAGCTATATTTAAATGAATTAATTGATTAATTTGGGATATAGATATGGGAAGAGGGGGTTGTGCCTGAGTTGACGTCGTGACTTTGATTGGTTGACTTTAAAAAGAATTCCAATAATGATACTATCATCAGTGGAGGATCCAATACTCATGGTTAGAGAGAGAAGGTGATTAATTATATATATATATATTTATTTATATTTTAAAAAGAAATATTTTTAAGTTCACCGAGGCTGCTGATAAACATTCATTCAAACAATTCTGACCATCCATTTTAATAAAAAGAGAGAGGTGGCGGAGGCAGCGGGGTGAGAGAGGGACAGCAGGGTGAGAGAGGAAGAACTTGTGCTTTTAATGAAGAAAGAGAGGGGGGAGAAAGGGAGAGAGATGTGGCGGAAGGGAGAAGAAGAGGGGAGAGAGAGAGAGAGATAGGGAGAGAGAGGGAGAAAAATAAAGAATTACCAAAACTTCAACTGTAAGGATTTATTTGGCGCGGCGGTGGCGGGCGGAACCGGCGAGAGGAATCGCGGCGGTCGAACTGGAGGGAGGGAGCGGCGGTTCCTCCTGCGGCTTTTTGCCGCTTTCCTCGGGTGCGGCGGGTGGAGCCGCGGCAAACGACGCCGTTGGGGCGTTTGATTACCCGCCTTGCGGCGGCGTTTGCCGCGCGCAAACGTGGCCGGAAACGCTGCGCCAAATGAACCCTAAGTTAGCATATAACTGCTTTTGAAGAAGAACGAGGCGTAAAAATAGAAGAGTTGGAGAAGTTGCATGCGGCCCTGAAAGTAGTAGAGAAGTTTCAGAAAAAACATAAGTGTAAAATGTCATGTTTGAGGAAATTTTTGAGTATAAGGAAGTTCGTTGCCCACGGCGGAGAACTTATCATGCAAAAGAGTTTACTAGGCTTTAGAGGGACGTCAAATTTACTAGACCTTGGGCGGCGGCCCCCTTGGCGGTCGCGGCCTTGGGCAGCCACGCCCAAGGCGGCCTTGGGTGGCGGCCCTTTGGCGGACGCGGCCTAGGGCGACCACGCCCAAGGCCGGCGCTGGGGCGGTCGCCGCCTAGGGCGACTGTGCCCAAGGCCGGCGCCGGCGCGGCCTTGGGAGGCCACGCTCCGGGCGGCCGCGGCCTTGGCCGACCGACCCCTAGGCCGGGGCGGCGGCCTAGGGTGGTCGGCCCCTAGGCTGGGGCGGCGGCCTAGGGTGATCGGTGCCCGGCGGCCGACCCTTGCGCGGTCGGCCGCGAGCGTGAGGGGTCGCGCGGGGATTGCGGCCGGTGCGTGCGATCCGGTGCGCCGATCGTGCGTGCGGGGCGGACTTTCCTTGCGGGGAGGATTCACATAATATGGTGTTTCCTTGATTGTCGACCTTCCATACGTGAGGATCCCCTAATTAGTGGGCTTGACCCCATCATTTGCCCCCAAAGCTTTCGAGGCCGAGTATCAGAATAAGGGGGTCCCGAGAGTTTTCTTCTATTTTGTTGGACATGTGTGTCACATCCCTTTGTTTGAGAATAACAAAATCTCATATTGTATTTGATATTGCTTGTAGTGTGTTTATAGTGTGCAGGAACTATATGTGCAATACTCCACAGGTAGAAAGCAGCATGGAAACAATTTTTGAAAGCAGCGGTTCCTTAGCGCTACCGCCAGCGCTATCGCTAACTCCAGGCGCTAGCTCAGTTGGTTCCGTCTCAGCGGTTTCATCTCAGCTTCCGTCTCAGCGGTTCCTTAGCGCTAACGCCAGCGCTAACGCTAACGTCAGGCGCTAGCTTGAGCTCGTGCAGTTCGCCACGCCACCGACAGTTTCGCAACCGCTCCACACGAGCGCTACCGCCAGCGCTATCGCTACCACAGGCGCTATCTCAAGTTCGTGCATAGAGCCACGCCGGCGACGGTTTCGCAACCGCTCCACACGAACGATACCGCAGGCGCTAAGTACTACCGCAGGCGCTAGCTCCAAGGTCTATAAATTGAAGCCAACTTCGATCATTTTGATAACCCATCCCAGAGAGGTTGCTTGTGCCACAATTCCAGTGTTGTTATGCTGCCGAAAATGATCTCCCACAAAAAGCTTAAAGGAGAATTCTGGAGGAGGACAACGTCACGCTACATCTGAAGGACGATCGCTTCAACCTCGCTTATACTACAACGATCCTTCATCCTCAACTCCAGAGATCTCATACAGGGAGTTTTATTATTGTTTTCATTATTTCCATTCCATACTTTTTTGTAACCGTTTAGAGAATTCGCCTTGTGTTGGCGACTAGGTCTGGGTAGGACTTAGGGGGAAATTTGCCTTGTGTTGGCGACTAGTTCTAGGTGATTAGATCTAGGGGGCTCGAGGCCATATCCGGGGAAGGATTGACTAGAGCGGCTTGAGGCCTTATCCGGGGAAGGATAGACTAAAGCCAACCGGTTCGTGGGGATACGAGTCGGTATAGAAAAGGAAAAATTATTTTCATATTTGTCGCCTCCCATTTCAAGCGATATTGAAATCAATTTTTGTAAACATCTTTTTCATATAATATAATCATGTCTCTATTTGTGTTTACTTGATTTCTCTCATTTGGCGCAATCTCTATTATTTTGTGTTCTAAGTTTTCAATTCTAAATCTAAATTGTTTATTTCAATCTCTTTCATCATAAAACAATTTAGTACTTATTTGTAAAATTGCAAATCATAATTTTTCTATTCATTTAGCTAAATTGTTATTTTACCTTCACATATTATAAAACAATTTAGTAATTATCTTAAAATTATAAAAAAAAAATTATTCCCTTATTCACCCCCCCCCCCCCCCTCTAAGGGCGCCGTAAGATCCAACAAGTGGTATCAGAGCCAGGTTATTCCAAATCGGTCTAACAAACGGGAATAATGGCGTCTCATGATCTCGCTTCTACTTGTAAGGGAAATTTTCTTATAAATGAAAAATCTTTAGCACCACCTTTATTTGAAGGTAAAAATTATAATGGGTGGAAAACTCTTATGGAAAAATTTCTTAAAACTTTGGATGTGGAAGTATGGAATATTACAATTAAAATGCCCCCAAGTATTTTAAATAAAAATGAAATGTTTTTAAATGCCAAATCTATGAATAGTTTATATTGTGCATTAGATCAAAATATTTTCAAACTTATTTATACACTTCCTACTGCTTATGAAGTTTGGAAATTTCTTGAGAATACTTATAATCTTCTTTCTACAGATGATGAACAAGTCGACGAGGAATTTCTTATGGATCCAAGAGAAGAAATCGATGAGGACTTATGCTTGGAGGAAGAAGAATACAACGTCACAATATTGTACTCATTTGTTGGCAACACATCAAGCAAAAGAGAAGACGGAAACTATAGCAAGGTAAGAAAATCTAAATCTTCTCTTTTTGTAACAAATTCTATTTCTACATTTCGTGTGCTTAAATTTGCTAAACGTAAAATTTCAAAGTTGAAACATGCTAATTCCAAATTGCGTTTAGAAAATAAAACTTTAAAAGCAAATGCTAAAGTAGAATCTAATATTGATGTATTAAATTCTCTTTCATGCTCTTTAGGTAAAATTCCTATTCCTTGTTTAGATTGCAATCTATTAAAAGAAAAATTCAAGGATATTGAAAAAGGGCTCTTAGTTTCTAAAGAACATAAGGAAAAATTGATAGTTGGAAATGATGCTTTAACTTGTAAGTTAATACAATTAAAATCTTTTGTTGAAAAATTTCAAATGTTATGTAATGAATTTCATCATAAGATTTTGAATAACAAGGATAAATTAACTTACAAAATTATTTCTAAAAAGGACCATTTTCACACATTAAATCAAAAGGAGTTTAGTTTCAAAAGGAATTATGATCCTCACAAAATTCTTAAGAGTCATTATTATAAATCTCAATATATTTTCAATCATGACTCAAATTTAAAAATTCCTTTTCATGAAAATCAAACTATAAAATATTATCTTTCATATTATAAGAGTATGTCTATAAGAAAGAGTGGAAATGAAAATCATCAAAATAAGAATCAATCATTTAAAACATATTGTAACCCACTCTTTCAACAATCACTTATAAAGAAAGACAATCACTCTTATAAAATTTCAAAGAATCCATATAATAAAAATCATTATGATTATCTACATCATGCTATCTTGAAAAATAATTTGAATAAACATAAATTCCCAAAGAATTATTTTTCAAACAACTATCATCATAAAAAGATGTCACATAATCATTATATGGATTTAAGTAATAAACAACCAATGTATGAATAGAGACCCATAAAGAAAAATGGCATATCAACTCTAATTGAAAAAGCTCATTCATCATTATCCTCCCAAAAGCCATCACGATGTATTTGGGTACCCAAAGGAACCATCCCACATGGTCCCCTTTGGATACCTAAATCTCTTATTAATTAGTATCCAATCATTTGCATGAAGTAGAAACAATTAAAAATGAAATATCAATACTCTACTTCATGATAGGCTTATTGTCTCTTTTCTTTTGTTTACTTTTTATTATTTTTTGAACAAACATGCTATGATCACTTTATATATCATGAAATATGACTTTCATACATTAAGCCTAATGTTTATCAAATCAAATTTGAATTAAAATTGAACATTAAGTCATATATTTTTCAAAGTGATCTATCTCTCATCATAAATTGTTTAAATATATCCTTTTAAATCCTTTACCCATCAATGTCTTGAATTAACATTATCATTTGAATATTGAAATTATTTTCAAGACTAATGAAATTATTTTAAAAAAAATATGGATTTAAATGGTTTATTAAAGGGCTTAAGCTAAAAATTAAAATGCGCAACGTTTTGATTATTTTTCTATTTGTTGCATTTGATAGCCCTTATAATGAAAAATATTATCAAATAAAATCGAAAACAAACATTCACAAAACGCGTGTTTAATTTTTTCAAAAATGCGAGTTTTAGATCAAAACTTCAAAAGCCATATCTTTTGATCCGCTCGTCCAATTTTCACGTTTAATATCTTTTTGGAAAGAGCACAGAAATCTCCATCCAACGGAGGACCAAACTTATTCATTCAAATTCGTTTGGTGCTGTCAAAATTTCCCGAACTCAACTTTGTTTAAAAGATATATCAGTCTTCTTATTTCGTCAATTTCTGTGTCTTTGAATTCATCATCACATGATATTCTTTGTATATTGTGTGTAATGCGTGTCACCATTGTTTGCATGTTGATTTAGACCTTAGAATCGTCATGTATCATTAGGTTCAAATCAAAAGTTTAATCATTTCATTCTAGGTCTAAAGAAAATTAATTTGAAAAATTCTCATATTACATGCAACATTATCTCCATTAATCATTTGTAATAACATTGCATTCAAACTCATCATCCTAGCATCACTTCTTGGTTTATGCTTAAATTTATATGTTAGGTACAACATTTACAATGTTATTAAAATATCATGATAACTATGTGATTTGAAATTATAATAGAATACTAAAATTCCAACAAACACATAGTTTATGGATTAATCATTAGAATATATATGAATATTGTATCATAAATCATATATTATCATGCAAAATCAAAGATCAATAGATTCAATTATTGAATGCAAATTTTATTATAAATTTCAAAATATTATATATGTGATCTTTGTCTTTAATATGATTACATGATCATCATTTTCTAGACTTACAATTCAAACATGCTCATTCAAAAGAAAATCATCAAATCATATTGTCATAAGTCTGAAAGAATTAGAATTCACATACATCATGATGATCTAACATATATTCTATGCAAAATTCTCTATAATCATAAATCATAATTCATGTTCTATCAAGAAATATCTCAAATCAATAATAAGAATTATGAATCTTATGATAAAAATATGAATATTGCTTTCTTTACATTAGTTGGTGTATGAATATGCTTTGATATTGATTGCATGTATCTCACAAATATATAGATTTTAGAATCAACTTAGGAATAATAAAGATATATCAAACTTAATCATCACTCATTCTAGATCTATAATCTGAAATTCTATTTTGGAATACATGCAATTTTAATATAAATCTTATGACATGATATTAAACCCAAAACTCATCATACTAGCATTGTCACTTATTGAATATTAGTAATTGTGCTAGTTATCACATATCGTCATCTCATAAAAGTAAAAAAAAACTATGCGGCTTTATAACTCATCACATTAAACAAAACTCATAGTTTGTATACCAACCCTTAGATTTAAAAGCATAGGTTGTCCAAAAGATTATTTCACCTATGACTTCATATCTCACAATAGCGGGGGCGTAGGGTTGTATACATTAGAGACCTAACCTCTAAGTCATGTCTTGTCCTTAACCGGGGAGGGTTCCAGTGGGGCCTTGCGAGGCACTGGGGTGAAAGAGTGCTAGGTTGAGCATTCTCTAGTGTGTGCATATGGGATTAACACCCCAACCTACGGCATATGTGCAGCTCCTCATGCCCATCCGTCACTTAGTACGGGGCTAGGGTGTAGAAATTTAGTCGGGATAGTTTTTAATCTTAGGACATACTTATATTACTCTTTGCATGATTATTTTATTTACTTATCACTTAAATCATGCATATTTTGGGTTGTTTAATAAAAAAATGTTCTCTTGTATTTGAAAAAGCTAAAGTTTCATGCAAATTTGATCCACCTTGAGATCTCCAAAAATTCTGAAATTTCAGCATGGAACAATATACTCTAAGGACACTTAATAAATATCAAAAATCAACTACAGAAGTTCAAAATTCAAAAAATACAAAAATATGTTTTTGTTGTTTGTGTTTTATTCATATTATGAAAAATCAACTACAAAAGTTCAAAATTCTAAAAATACAAAAAATATATATATGTTTTTGTTATTTGTGTTTTATTCATATTATGAAAAATCTACTACAAAAATTCAAAATTCAAAAATTACAAAAATATGTTTTTGTGATTTTCTGTTTTTTATTTGATTTAAAATTGATAAAACAAAAAAAAACCGAAGGTTTTCAAGTTTGAGGAGTGGAGCAGATTTTCAGAAGAAAAGAAATTTTTGCTAAGTCAATTCGTCGAGATGTCTCGTGAAGTTCCGATGAATCTCAACGAATCCAGACACAAGCCAAATTTCTAGTTTAAAGAAGAAATTTCTGCGGCTAAGTCTATTCGTCGAATGTTCACGTGAACTCCTGACGAATATCGACGAACGCAGACATAAGTCAAAAAGACAGACTTGTGAAGGAAAATGTGCGGCTAAGTCAATTCATCGAATGTTCTCGAGAACTCCCGACGAATTCCGACGAATAAAAACAGAAGACAGTTTTCAAGCTTTGTTCAGTATTTTTCAATGGCTAAGTCAATTCGTCGAATGTTCTCGAGAACTCCCGACGAATTCTGACGAATGAAAACAGAAGACAGTTTTCAAGCTTTGGTCAGTATTTTTCAATGGCTAAGTCAATTCGTCGAATGTTCACGTAAAGTCTCGACGAATGACGGACAGACGTTTTCAAATTTATGTTTCAAGGAATTCATCATGCTTATCATATTCAAAACAAAAAAAACTGTATGATCTTTATTGTCAATATCAAGCATGTATGATTTATATTATTTAGAATTATTTACAATGTTAAAACATATTCTTTCAAATTACTATGAATATTGTTTTGCTTATCATGCTTTGATATATCTATTTAAAGTGCATCAATTGTATTACAAAATGTGTAGAACCAAGCTTAGCATGCCTCTAAGTATGAGTAAATGTATTATGATTGATAATGATACCTTTCACTCACTTATTTTTGGTAATCAACATGTGTGTTTAAATCTAAAAATGTTTGCTTGTGTATTGTATTTGTACAATGAATTAAAACTTGCATAAGTTTATTGCCTACACTACATTTGAATTGCACTTATGAAATTTAGAAAAGTGGTTAAAGTTAAAAAAATGGGTTTGCAAAACAAGTGTATTCGGAGAATGATTGTCTCACAAATATGAACAAAAAAAATTATATATGTAGACAAATATAACTCCACCAAGCACTACTTGAACCTCATAATAAGTCTTCATAAGCATTGTGAGGTTGAGCACCTTGGAAAGAATAGTAAAGTGTCTTGTGCAAACCTTAGTTATTACACCACTTTGTTAAAAAAATTATGTGCATTAAAAGTGTGTGAAAGTAATTTACTTGTGTTTTATTGTGCACTTTACTTTACATATGTCTTGTATTTTGTTGATTTAAATCAATTGTTAACATTGCCCAAAATACACTTATGTGCACATCATTATCTTTCATAACACTTCTTCTCATGAGTATTGGATTCTAATACTTTATCTATACTACTCTTTATATAAGAAATGCACTAGATAACCTAGCATGATCTCTACAATATTTTGGTATTTCTTGAATTTAATATTAAGTAACATTGTAGTATAATCTCTCTTTGATATGTTCATTTCATGCTTGGTGTTTTTATGAAAAACTTTGAGATTTCAAAAAGGTTAAAACATTTTTCAATTTTGAACTAAAACTCATATTTTTACTTATGCTTTTCATGCCTACAAAAAGATGTTTATTATAATCTTCCGCTTGCTTGCAACTCTTATCTTTATATTTGAAATCTCTTATATATGCTATGCTTAAACTTTTTATCATTTCATATATTACAAAAGCTCGATCATGATTTATAACTAGCCTAAAGAATGCCTCCTTACTACCCTCACCCCACCTTCTTTTGATAATACCAAAAGGGGGAGATTAATTGAAGAAATCTATATAAGAGAAATATAGAAGATTAAGGGGAGAATAATTCATGTAATCTATCATTTAGGGGGAGTAGAACATAAAATTGCATTTATGTAGGGGGGCATTAAGATAGGGGGAGAATGCACAATTTCTTCATGCTTATCATTTACTATAGTTGCACTTTTAGCTTGTTTATCTTATCTATAAACACTATTGTTGATTTCTTGCTTAGAGGATTTGTTATTATCAAAAGAGGGAGTTTGTTGGACATGTGTGTCACATCCCTTTGTTTGAGAATAACAAAATCCCACATTGTATTTGATATTGCTTGTAGTGTGTTTATAGTGTGCAGGAACTATAGGTGCAATACTCCACAGGTAGAAGGCAGCATGGAAACAATTTTTGAAAGCAGCGGTTCCTTAGCGCTACCGTCAGCGCTATCGCTAACGCCAGGCGCTAGCTCAGTTGGTTCCGTCTCAGCGGTTTCATCTCAGCTTCCGTCTCAGCGGTTAGCCTCGTCTCAGCGGTTCATTAGCGCTATCGCCAGCGCTAACGCTAACGCCAGGCGCTAGCTTGAGCCGTGCAGATCGCCACGCCACCGACAGTTTCGCAACCGCTCCACACGAGCGCTACCGCCAGCGTTATCGCTACCGCAGGCGCTATCTCAAGTTCGTGCATAGAGCCACGTCGGCGACGGTTTCGCAACCGCTCCACACGAACGATACCGCAGGCGCTAAGTACTACCGCAGGCGCTAGCTCCAAGGTCTATAAATTGAAGCCAACTTCGATCATTTTGATAACCCATCCCAGAGAGGTTGCTTGTGCCATAGTTCCAGTGTTGTTATGCTGCCGAAGATGGATCTCCCACAAAAAGCTTAAAGGAGAATTCTGGAGGACAACGTCACGCTACATCCGAAGGACGATCGCTTCAACCTCGCTTATACTACAGCGATCCTTCATCCTCAACTCCAGAGATCTCATACAGGGAGTTTTATTATTGTTTTCATTATTTCCATTCCATACTTTTTGTAACCGTTTAGAGAATTCGCCTTGTGTTGGCGACTAGGTCTGGGTAGGACTTAGGGGGAAATTCGCCTTGTGTTGGCGACTAGTTCTAGGTGATTAGATCTAGGGGGCTCGAGGCCATATCCGGGGAAGGATTGGCTAGAGCGGCTTGAGGCCTTATCCGGGGAAGGATAGGCTAAAGCCAATCGGTTCGTGGGGATACGAGTCGGTATAGAAAAGGAAAAATTATTTACATATTTGTCGCCTCCGATTTCAAGCGATATTGAAATCAATTTTTGTAAACACCTTTTTCATATAATATAATCATGTCTCTATTTGTGTTTACTTGATTTCTCTCATTTGGCGCAATCTCTATTATTTTGTGTTCTAAGTTTTCAATTCTAAATCTAAATTATTTATTTCAATCTCTTTCATCATAAAACAATTTAGTACTTATTTCTAAAATTGTAAATCATAATTTTTCTATTCATTTAGCTAAATTGTTATTTTACCTTCACATATTATAAAAAAATTTAGTAATTATCTTAAAATTATAAAAAGAATTTTTATTCCCTTATTCACCCCCCCCCCCCCTCTAAGGGCGCCGTAAGATCCAACATCTTTCCCTCGAGATGGCGGACGGTGTTGAAGGAGATCGAGGCGTTGCGTAAGGGGCGTAAGGAACGCGCGTGCGGGCACATGCCGGTGAGTGTGCTGCGCGCGGAGGGCACATGTGCGTGCTATGCGCGCTCGGGATGCGTGTGTGCCCGAGGATGTGTGCGCACGCGTGTTGTCCACGCGCGCTGTGCGCGTGCTGTCCCCGCGTGATGCGCGCGCACCACGCAGGCTCTCGCTATCCGCGCATGATGCACGCGCTCCGTGTGGGCGCGCGCTGTCCGTGTGGGCGCGCGCTGTCCGTGTGGGCGCGCGCTGTCCATCTGGGCGCGCGCTGTCCGTGTGTGGGAGTCGCGTACGCGCTGTCTGTGTGCGTGATGTGATTACTTGTTGTGTGCCATGCGTGCGTGCGCGCTTGGTGGGCGCGCGCTTTTCACGTGTGGTTGTTGGTGGCCCGTTTTTCTCACCGTGTTTACGCTTGGACGGTATGATGTTGTTCCGCTGGTTGGCGAGGCTCAGTTGGGTTCATGCTTAGCCCCTGGGGCGAATGGGAACCCTTTGAACCCGTCGGCGGAGGTTATGCACGCCATATTGGAGGGTGTCTTGTTTAGGGACGAGGCCCGGGCGTACCAGGGGATGTCACTTAATGCTCGGACGAGACCCGGGTGTACTGGGGGGTGTCGCTGAAGGTCTGTGCGAGACCCGGGTAAACCGGAGGATGCCGCCGAATGTCTGGGCGAGACCCGGGTAAGACGGTGGAAGTCGCTGAATGTCCGAGCGAGAACCGGGTAAACCGGGGGATGTCGCTGATGGCGCGACCCAGGATTACTGGGGGATGTCGTTGAATGTCTGAGCGAGACCCATGTAAACCGGGGGATGCCATTGATGGTGCGACCTAGGATTACTGAGGGATGCCTTTGAATGTCTGGGCGAGACCCGGGTAAATCAGAGGATGTCGTTGATGGCGCGACGCAGGATTACTGTGGGATGTCGTTGAATATCTGGGCGAGACCCGAGTAAACTGGGGGATGCCTCTGATGGCGTGACCCAGGATTACTGGGGGATGACGTTGATTTTGTGTGGGTGAAGAGAGAATCTTCGAACCGAGGCGACCGTGAGGGGGTCAGGCCCTGACGGTGCTGCGACTTGCTGTGTAGAGAAGGGCTGACCTTCGATCCCTGACAGCGAGAGGTCGCGAGGAACGAGACTCGGATAGCTCCGTGCTCAATCGCTTGGACTTGGGGGCAGCCTTTGCCAGTCAGGGGGAGACTGAGGGTGCTATCCTGGGGGATGTCGCTGAATATCTGGGCGAGACCCGGGTAAACCGGGGGATGCCGCTGAATGTCAGGGCGAGACCCGGGTAAACCGAGGGATGTCAATGAATGTTCGCGTGGCCCTCCTGCCCCGTATCGCTCCAATGGGACTGTAATCCTGAAGCAATCATGACACGCCATAGATGGTCCGAAAAGATAAAGAGTACTCTGATACAAGTCTGCGTCTTCATAGAGACAATCTTGCGCGCCGCCCCGTAGGAGGGGTGAGGCTACTGGTAGAAACTTCATAAGTTCTGAGCATTCCAAGCGTGGGGCAGATTCTTCCCTTTTGTCGTTGGACCTCCTTGATCGAGCAAGGAGGGGCCATGCACCCCAATGCCTTGATTTTCTCTAGGTTTGCCTCTATTTCGCGGTGTGACACCACGAAACCCAAGAATTTTCCGATCGTTACTCTGAAAGCGCACTTGTTCGGGTGCAACCTCATCTTATAGTGGCGCAGCACTTTGAAACACTATCCTAGGTCCTCCAGGTGCCGACAGCGCTTAGTGCTCTTTACTAGCATGTCATCCTCATATACCTCCATGGTTGTTCCGATGAGCTCCTTGAAGACTTTGTTCATCAATATTTGATATGTGACGCCAACATTTTTGAGTCCGAAAGGCATGACCCGATAACAGTAGGTGCCTTTGTCTGTGCGGAAAGCTGTGTGCTCCTCATTTGCGGGATCCATGCGAATTTGATTGTACCCCGAGTATGCGTCCATGAAACTCAACAGTTCGTGTCCGGCGGTAGCGTCCACAAGTTGGTCGATCCGGGGTAGCGGGAAGTTGTCATTTGGGAATGCTTGATTCAAGTTGATGTAGTCGACGCACATACTCCATTTCCCGGAAGGCTTTTCTTACCATGACGACGTTGGCCAACCATGCTGGGTACTTCACCTCTCGGATGAACCCTGCCTTCAAGAGTTTATCGACTTCTTCCTCGACTGCTATGAGACATTCCCGTGCGAAGCTCCTTTTCTTCTGCACCACAGGGTGGCACAGTGGGTTGATGTTCAGCGAATGGAGTATCACATCCATGTCGATCCCCGACATGCCCTCTGGGCTCCAAGCGAAGATGTCACTATTCCTGCAAGAGCTGTGCGGAGGTCTCGTCGCGACCCAGATTTGTTTTAATAATCCTGCTGACCCAGATTTGGCTACACTATTTCCTGTTGACCCAGATTTGTTTTAATAATCGTTGTTTTATATTCCTGCAAGAGCTAGACGTGTGTCCAAACTTAAGACAATTAGCACACGAAATAAAGGGGGTTGAGACCCTTTTCTGAGTTTCTACGTTGCTCTTGCAAGATGATGTTTGGACGTTAGAAAAAACAGAAGATTTTTTATCAGTTGAGCTACCGCCGGCGTTAGTGGCTAGCGCTGGGCGGTAGGGTTCACTTTTATATCCGACCCCAAATTTTGCAGAACCATAACATTGGTTTCCCAAAATCATATCCAGGGATTTTTGACCAATCCCGAATTTTCTTATGGCAATATTGAGGTCATGATTTTGTTTTTTAAGAAAAGTATTTTCTTGTACAATCAAAACACATTTATTTTCAAATCCCTTTTTATTATTTTCAATTTGTAGAAAAGTGGTTTTTAGTTTTCTCTCTAAGTCCGCCTTTTCTTTTGCAATAGTTTTGTTTTGTGCAAGGGCCTTAGAAAGAGAAACTTCAAGTTCTTTTGTCTTAAATAAAGAGTGCTCACACTCTTGACATGAAACCTTTCTCTTTTCAAGGGAAATCAATTTTTTTGTGAGCTTATGATTTTCTTTGATAATAGCTTCATTTTCACGATTTAATATAATATTATCTTTTATACTTTGATCATAGGATTTGCAAGTTAAAATAAATTCATCATAGAGTTCTTAGAAAGTAGGAGGAATTACCTCAGTGTCGCTAAGAACATTGGTGTCGTCATCGTTGCTTTTTGCCATTAAGCATAAGTTTGTTTCCTCCTCGCTACTTGACTCAGACTCGTTTGACTCTTCAGAGGAAGAATCATCCCAAGTTGCGGCTTTCAGTACTTTCTTCTTCTATTTTGCTTTGTGTTGTTCTTTTTGCTCCTTTTGACACTTTGGGCACTGGCTCCGAATGTGCCCGGTCTTTCTGCAGTGGTAGCAGGGGCCCTATGCACACCTCCCAGGATGGGTCAGATGGAAAGAGGGACGTGCACCAGTCCTTCGATGGGCACTCCCCACTGTGCGGAGGTCTCGTCGCAAAGGTCGAAGTCATCAATGTTGTATGCAGTGACCCGGGCTGCCCTGGGCAGTTCTGCGCGGCACGCCCACGCGCCCTCCTGATCTCCCCACGCAACGCCGACGCCCCACGGGGTCGGAAACTTCAAAGTGAGATGTGTAATTGAGGGAATCGCCTTGAACTCGACCTGAGCGGGTCTCCCGAAGATTGCATTGTAGGGGGAGGTGAAGTCCACAACCGCGAACCGAAGAAGCCGGTGCGACAGACAGTGCAGCCTGCCGATGGTGACCGAGAGTGCTACTGTCCCTCGAACTGTGACGGGATGCCCATTGAGGCTGCAAATGATGTCTGATGAGGGGCTTAAGCTCCTGCCCCCAACCTCATCTTCTGCAGCGTCTGAAGAAATAGCACATCGACGGGGCTCCCGCAGTCGACCAAGATTCTTTTTACCCGAAAGCTCGGGTCACCGATGTCGGCGGTGATTACCAAGGGATCGTGATGAGGGAACTGAACCCTTTCCAGGTCCTTGTCGCAAAACTTGTTTGCTGGTTCCCTCCTCGCCTTCTTCGGGCACCGACTCTCGCCGTCGGACGCAGGCGATGTATACATGTCTCCCCGATGTTTTTCTGATTTCCCTGGTGATTGCTGGGAACTCTTCCCACAGACGGCGCCAATCTGATGCGGATCGCTCGGGGCTTCCTGTGGATCGGGCAATTTGGTCATCTTAGCCCGCTAGCGCCCGAATGTGCAAACAGATAAATGGGTCTCCTGAAAGGACTGAGTCCAAGAGCTGATGACGTGAAAAACCCACAATCGGGGTGAAAAACAACACGACCGGAGCTGTGCCGACCAAACCTTCATTATGCTTTGGGTTCCTTTACAGGTTTGTTCTTGAGAGAGCGAGGGAGACAGGTCGCGCCTCGTTACAATGACGGGGGGGAGAGAGAGTTTGTTTTCTTGCTCCAATGCGAGCTTTCCCCCCGAGTCCAAGCTTCGTTCGTAACACTGCGGGCCTTCGACTTCTTGACAGGTCTGCCAATAATGAGCCTCAAGCCTCCAAGCGGGCTGCAATAGCGAGCTCCGAGCCTCCAAGCGGTCTGCTGATAGCGAATCCCAAGCCTCCAAGAGGTCTGCGAATAGCGTTCTCCAAGTCTCCAAGCGGTCTGCGAATAGCATTCTCCAAGTCTCCAAGCGGCTTGCGAATAGCGTTCTCCAAGTCTCCAAGCGGCTTGCGAATAGCGTTCTCCAAGTCTCCAAGCGGATTGCGAATAGCGTTCTCCAAGTCTCTAAGCGGCTTGCGAATAGTGAACTCCAAGTCTCCAATCTCTAGAGAGAGAGGGAGAGGAATTGGGAGAGAGAGAGAGAGAGAGAGAGAAAGGAGAGATTCTTCCTCCACCCAAAAAGTGTCTAAATGAGAGAATAAGGGGGTCTATTTATAGGCTTTTGAGGGGGCGGTCCAGTAATTATACCCGTTAATTATCGAACCGGCCAATAGGATCGCTCGGATCCTATCACGCGGATTGTCAAATTCCCTAAATTGACGACCCTACCCCCAAACCCTAAACGAGCGCGTCCGGAAAGAGGAGACGGCGCACGACCACCGGCCAAGACGGCGACCGAGATGGAGGGCGGCCGGCCCGGCCTAGGGCGGCGGCGCCCTAGGCGGACGCAACTTAGGGCGGCGGACGCAACTTAGGGCGGCGGCGCCCTTGGCGGCCGCGCCCAAGGCCGGCACAGTGGATTGATGTTCAGCGAATGGAGTATCACATCCGTGTCGATCCCCGACATGCTCTCTGGGCTCCAAGCGAAGATGTCACTATTCCTGCGAAGAAAATACACTATTTCCTCCTCCTCCTGGGTCAGCAGGGGACCTATGCGCACCTCCCGGGATGGGTCAGATGGAAAGAGGGACGTGCACCAGTCCTTCGATGGGCACTCCCCGCTGTGCGGAGGTCTCGTCGTGAAGGTCGAAGTCGTCAATGTTGTATGCAATGGCCCGGGCTGCCCTGGGCAGTTCTGCGCGGCACGCCCACGCGCCCTCCTGATCTCCTCACGCAACGCCGACGCCCCACGGGGTCGGAAACTTCAAAGTGAGATGTGTAATTGAGGGAATCGCCTTGAACTCGACCTGAGCGGGTCTCCCGAAGATTGCGTTGTAGGGGGAGGCGAAGTCCACGAACGCAAACCGAAGAAGCCGGTGCGACAGACAGTGCAGCCTGCCGATGGTGACGGAGAGTGCTACTGTCCCTCGAACTGTGACGGGATGCCCGTTGAGGTTGCAAATGATGTCCGGTGAGGGGCTTAAGCTCCTGCCCCCCAACCTCATCTTCTGCAGCGTCTGAAGAAATAGCACATCGACGGGGTTCCCGCAGTCGAATAAGATTCTTTTTACCCGAAAGCTCGGGTCACCGATGTCGGCGGTGATTACAAAGGGATCGTGATGAGGGAACTGAACCCCTTCCAGGTCCTTGTCGCAAAACTTGTTTGCTCGTTCCCTCCTCGCCTTCTTCGGGCACCGAATCTCGCCGTCGGACGCAGGCAATGTATACATGTCTCCTCGACATTTTTCTGATTTCCCTGGTGATTGTTGGGAAATCTTCCCACAGACGGCGCCAATCTGATGCGGATCGCTCGGGGCTTCCGGTGGATCGGGCCATTTGACCGTCTTAGCCCGATAGCGCCCGAACGTGCAAACAGATAAATGGGTCTCCTGAGAAGACCGAGTCCAAGAGTTGATGATGTGAAAAACCCGCAATCGAGGTGAAAAACCACGCGACCGGAGCTGTGCCTACCTAACCTTCACTATGCTTTGGGTTCCTTTACAGGTTTGTTCTTGAGAGAGCGAGGGCGACAGGTCGCGCCTCGTTACAATGACGGGGGGAGAGAGAGTTCGTTTTCTTGCTCCAATGCGAGCTTTCCCCCTGAGTCCAAGCTTCATTCGTACCACTGCGGTCCTTCGACTTCTTGATAGGTCTGCCAATAATGAGCCTCAAGCCTCCAAGCGGGCTGCCAATAGCAAGCTCTGAGCCTCCAAGCGGTCTACTGATAGCGAATCCCAAGCTTCCAAGCGGTCTGCGAATAGCATTCTCCAAGTCTCCAAGCGGGATGCGAATAGCGTTCTCCATGTCTCCAAGCGGCTTGCGAATAGCGTTCTCCAAGTCTCCAAGAGGCTTGCGAATAGCGTTCTCCAAGTCTCCAAGCGGCTTGCGAATAGCGTTCTCCAAGTCTCCAAGCCGCTTGCGAATAGTGAACTCCAATTCTCCAATCTCTAGAGAGAGAGGGGGAGGAATTGGGAGAGAGAGAGAGAAAGAGAGAGAAAGGAGAGATTCTTCCTCCACCCAAAAAGTGTCTAAATGAGAGAATAAGGGGGGTCTATTTATAGGCTTTTGAGTGGGCGGTCCAGTAATTATACCCGTTAATTATCGAACCGGCCAATAAGATCGCTCGGATCCTATCACACGGATTGTCAAATTCCCGAAAATGATGACCCTACCCCCAAACCCTAAATTAACGCGGCCGGAAAGAGGAGACGGCGCGCGACCACCGTCCAAGACGGCGACCGAGATGGAGGGAGGCCGGCGGCGCCCTAGGCGGAAGCAGCTTAGGGCGGCGGCGCCCTTGGCGGCCGCACCCAAGGCCGGCGCGGCCTTGGGCAGCGGCCCCCTTGGTGGTCGCGGCCTATGGCTGCCTCGCCCAAGGCCGGTGCGGCCTTGGGCGGGCGGCGGCCCCCTTGGCAGTCGCGGCCTAGGGAGGTCGCGCCTAAGATGGCCGCAGCCTTGGGCGGCCGAGCCCAAGGCTGGCGCGGCCTTGGGCGGTCGCGGTCTTTGGCGGCCGCGCCCAAGGCCGGCGTCGGCGCGGCCTTGGGCGGCTGCGCCCAAGGCCGGCGTCGGCGCGGCCTTGGGCGGCTGCGCCCAAGGCCGGCGTCGGCGCGGCCTTGGGCGGCTGCGCCCAAGGCCGGCGCCCAAGCCGGTCTTGGGCGGTGGCGCCTCTGGCGGCCGTGGCCTTCGGCGACCGACCCCTAGGCCGGGGCGGCTTCCTAGGGTGCCGGGCGGCTGGCCCTTGCGCGGCCGGCCGCGAGCGTGAGGGGCCGCGCGGGGATTGCGACCCGCGCGTGCGATCCAGTGCGCTTATCGTGCGCGCGGAGCAAACTTTCCTTGCGGGGAGGATTCAGCGAATATGGTGTTTTCTTGATTGTCGACCTTCCATTCGCGGGGATGTCCTAATTAGTGGGTTTGACCCCATCAAGGGTAAAGGTGGGAAAGCATGTGTGGATCTAAATGTAAGGGGGAAATCAAGAAATTTGTCTTTAGCTGAATCTAGAAGTTAAAGAAAAAAGGTTTATAAGTTCCAATCAAGTAATAGGACCAACCTAAGATTTTGTTGCCCTAGTACTTGGATTCGGAGTGCAAGAAAGGGCATAATCAAAAGGATGTCGAGTAGAAGGGAAGATTGTTTCCGCTATACTTAGTAAACTAAAGCTTGACACCGCTGAGAAGGAGACACTTTTGAAGGAGGTGAGGATAATGAAAGGCGAAGAAGAAGACAACCGTGCTAGTGGTAAAGGTTGAAAAACATGTGTGGATCTAAATACTAGGAGAAAATTAAGAAAGCTACCTTTAGCTGGAGTTAAAAGTTTAAGGAAAAGATTTACAGAGTTGCAATCATGTAGTATATAACAACACTCAAGCCTTTATCACACTATAGTGGGGTCGGCTATATGGATCCTTTGTCGCCATTGTGCCCTATCTTTAGTTATAATTTCACTAATGTCTAAGTACATCATGTGTTTCCTTATAGTCTCATTCCAAGTCTTTATTTGTCTACCCCTCCCCTGTTTAACATGCCTAGTGACTAAACTCTCACAACACCTAACAGGTGCCTTTAATGGTCTACTTTGTACGTGTCCAAACCATCTTAGTCAAGCTTCTCGCATCTTCTCTGCAATTGGTGTTACTCATGTCATATTCATGATACATTCATTCCTAATTTTATCCAGTCTCGTGTGTCCACACATCCACCTAAGCATTCTCATCTCCGCAACTCCCATTTTTTGCTCATGTACACAATTCATTGTCGAACACTCAGAACCATAGAGCATCATTGGTCTAATTGCAGTACGGTAAAATTGCCTTTAAGTTTTAATGGTACTTTACGATCACATAAGATCTCGGACGCGCCTCCTCTCCACTTCAACCAACCTGCTTGGATTCTATGCATCACATATTTATCAACACCTCCTTCTTTTTGAACTATCGATCCAAGATATTTAAATCACTCACTGTGGGAAATATCTTGATCATCCAACTTAATAACGAAGTCATTCATCCTTCTTGAACTGCTAAATTCAAGCTCCATATACTCCTTCTTTGTCATGCTCAACCTAAAACTCTTCTTTTCTAAAGTGTCGCCAAGATTCAAGTTTCACGTTTACACCCTCGCGCGTCTCATCGACCAAAACGATATCATCCACAAACAATAAACACCAAGGTATTGCTTGTTGGATATGTCCGGTGAGCTCGAGTACTTGTCCTACAAGTGCAAGAAAGGATATAAACTCCGACCATGGTGAAAGATGGAGAGTCTGATCAAGCCATTATAGTTTCATGGTCAATAATTGAATGGATGTGAGTATAAACGACCATGATACCGTCCAAGAGCAAGATTTGGTTCGATTTGAAATGAAAAGTACAATAGTTTTCGAGAGAGAAAAAACTTTATTCCAATATAAAAGCAAAATTGAGAATGAGCGTCGAGAAGTCGAGAAGCCGAAGGGTTTACATTGGCCAATTCTAAAAGCACAAAGTTAGCACAAAGATGCTACACTATCACATTGAGGTATTGGAAAAGACACTTGCATAGCTAAAGCATGAGAATCTAAAATTGGAAGCTTTGCCCATGGATAAGAAAATAGACCTGAAATCATTAAAGAGATATCTAACTTAGATTGCAGGTTTGAATTTTGAGATTTAACTCGCGGAAAAGAAAATATTTCATATATGTTTTTTTTCTTTAGTCATTACTAAGTCTCCAAAATGGATAGTAAATTTATATTCCTCTCATCAAAGCAATGAATTCCGAGTATTTACACGTAAAAATGGTAGCCAAATGAGAGAGAAATAGCTTTGGTAAGGTGGAGGCGTTCATATTTCTTTTTTGCTGGATAAAGACGATGTTTGCCCCTTTTGTTGAAATTTCTGAATCTGCACTGCTTAGCAGGGGCGAACCCAGTAAGAGACACGCTCGGGCAAGTGCCCGAGCGGTTTTTTTCGCGAAATCGTTCTAGGGTAAGAGCGGGGAGAGGCGGTGCTGCTCGCGGTGGTCGCGATTTCTCGCGATTTGGGGGCGGCTAAGGGAAGGCGGTGCTCCAGGCGGTGCTCTAGGGTACGCAGGCAGGCGGTGCTCGAAGGTACGCTTCTTCTTCTTCTTCTTCTTCGAATTCCAGTTTTCTTCTTCGAATTCCAGTTTTCTTCTTCTTCTTCTTCTTTGAGTTCTAATGTGGTGTAAAGTTTGCTACTGCTAGATTCAGATTCCGAATGCTTCGTTAAGACATTTATAAAAGAAGTTTCTTTTAACATTTCATCGGAACAAAACTGTTTTAGTTTGCCTGTTGATCTGCTTATTTTATGATGGAGCTGAGCTCTAACTGAAAGATTTCTTCGTCCTCAAGTCAGATGCTGGTGACAAAAAGGAACTGTTCTTGGTGTTCAAATTTTTAGAATCTGCTGTCTGTGTTTTGAGTTATTTTTAAAGAGGATCAGTGTTTATAATCTTGCAGAAAGGTATCCTTATTCAAGTTAATTTTGTTCAAATCTTTGTGAAACAAATTACCCCAAATTTATTGAGGATCACTTATTTAAATCTTGACATGAGTCGACATCATTTTATTTTGTAAAATTGAACCTGGGTTGATTGACTTAGGCCCTGTTTCGCATGATGATATAGGTTGTGAACGAGGTGGTAGTGAACGATTGTTTGTGAATTTCTGACCTCACCTAAAGAACTTCATTCTCTTTTTGTAGTAATAATAGTTATCCATGATATATTTTGGCATTTAGCATTTAGTTCTGTATGATTGTACCTGATTTAGGCATTTAGCATTTAGTTTCTTGCATTTTCTACAAGTTCAGTTTATAACATTTAGTTTTTGAATATTTTCCTTACATAAATATTCCTGCAAAAAAAATTTCCGGGGACGCTGCCCCCGAACCCCCGAACCCCCGCTCAGGGGGCTCTGCCCCCCGAACCCCCCGAGCGACAATACTTACATTGTGCCCGTGCGACTTCAAAATCCTAATTCCACCACTGCTGCTTAGTGACATTGGTGGACTTGTGATTGCGTACATTTATAAGCAAGTGTGGTATGGAGTAAAAAGTAGTATAAGTAGTGGCCGGTTTATTGTATGGTAATTTAAATCGTGTTGAAGTTCATGAATTAAGCTTCAAAGTCTTTGCCCAAGTACTCGTTTTGATAATTTTTGTGAATTCTTCTTTTCAACGCTGCGTAGAGGAGATAGAAGCTAGATTTAAGATTTTTGAATCGACTTTTCATAGTGTTTACATGTATATAGGAACATTCATCAGAACCTCCCCTCTACGTTTGCTAAATTACAGGTTGCACCCCTCTTAATTTTGATATTACAAAAACCTCCCATAAAATTTACATTACATAACATTAACTTCCACTGAAATTTACATTTCATACTCCCCTGAAAATTTACTCTGAAGAAGTATTTTTTTGCATAAATGTTAGGAAGGCATGATTTAATCCAACGTGAAAGATATTGTGAATAAATTAACACCATGTTGTTGATTTCACCTATGATCCTATGAACAATTCGGGAATCGATTCGTGGAGATCCGATTAAGATTCGTATTTTTCAAATTCGAATAATATTATCTCTATTAAATAATTCACAGATAGTAGAATAATATAACTCCCATAACCATAATATGAGTTATATATATATATATGGTATACCACATATAAGTCCGAATCCGAATTCAAAGCCAAGATTTCAGGACGAATCCCAACATGATTTCAAATATTCGAACGAATCAAAATCCAAATCTCTGCATTCTATCACACTTTTGAATTCGATTGATGTGTTATTCGATTCCATTCGTGAACACCCCTTGACATAACGGTTATGACCGCCGCCAAGAAAAGAAAACTAATTTTGAACATAAAAGTGGATGAAGTTTCTTAATTAGGTGAGGTCGTGTGTTCACGTACGACGGTTCATAACCACTGTATTCGTGACCACCACTAACAGAGTTTCCGCTCCACTAACAGAGTTACAGTTTAGGCCATTGATGGGGAGGGAGGAGATAAAGATCTTATAAAAATGACACTTTTGCTCTTCTTTTCCCTATGGAAAGCATTGATGAAATCATGCATGCAGAAGAGACATCAGCCTCAGTTTGCTCCCATCGACACACACAAGACAAAAACAACCTACATCCGGCTACAGTGTAGTACAGATATTGTTCCTCTGCTCTGGCCTCAGATTTTGATTCCCTTTCTCGCGTGGCCATGGACACGCTTCTTCTAAGCTTTGGGTCTTCTCCTCCATCCCAAGCTCAAGTCCTTTCACAGAATCAGACTTTCACTTTTCTTCCAGCTCTTAAGCCTCTTGGACACATTTCCCCCATGCTTTCTTCTTCTTCTTCTTCTTCTTCTTCTTCGAAGCAAGTAATCTTGCTGCCTGAAAACAGCTTATAAATTTCTTCATTTGGGACGGTTGCGTCGTATGAGGGGTGGCGGTGTGAACATATGCGGTAGTAAACGCAATGACGGTGGTTTACCTGTGTTTGAAACTTTAATGGCAGCTTTCTTCTTCTTAATGACCGCTAAAGCTTGAACACACCCGCATGACCACTAAAGCTTGAACACACCGGTGGCATTTTGGCCGAAACAGCAATTTTGAACTTTAATGGCAGCATTTGGGACGGTTGCGGAGTTTGAGGGGTGGCGGTGTGAACATATTTGATAGTAAACGCAATGATGGTGGTTTACCCGTGTTTGGAACTTTAATGGCAGCTTTTTCTACCCAAATTTCACTTTCTAGTTTTTAGGCGCTCATGACCGCTAAAGCTTGAACACACCCGCATGACCGTGGTGGCACTTGAGGGATGGCGGTGGTGCAAAAATGTGGTAGTAAACGCAATGATGACAGTTTATCTGTGTTTAATTGAAACTTTCATTGGAAGCCTTTTCGACCCAAATTTCACCATCTAGTTTTTGGCACTCATGATCGCTAAAGCTTGACCACAGTGGAGAAATTTTGGTCAAAACAGTGTTAACGACCACAGCTATCCAACCGCTCACTCAAACAGAGCGCTCCAGCGGTCATAATCCGTGAGTTCTTCACGGTTTCGCGGCTAGCAAGTTGCGTCAGCACCCTCAAAACTCCGCCGCAGCGCCAAACTCGCATTTGGACATGTGGAAATTACTAGGAGAGTATGAAGAAACTTTTTCTAATTACCTTGTTAGGGGTTATTAAACAACCACAACATCACCCTGCTTTTAACCACGCAATTGGTAAGTACTGTTGTTTCTATAAACAAGTGTGGGGTAACAGCAGACAGCCATGGTCTGGCATTTGGACAGATTGCTGCTGCAATTTGCATGCATGCTGTTGATGACGAAGACAGTTCAAGCAACAAAACCAAATGCCAGAAATGATACTCTAATTTTGTATTTACACAACTGATGACGGTGATGAAGACAGTTCATGCATCAGAATCGATGGCGCGCCTCTGAATTAGCAGATTTCTCATCCCCTGCTCACCAAATTATGCTTCAGGATCAATGCGAGAAGGTGAAAATCAAATGGTTGCATTCAAATTTAAGCTCATTTTCAGTACAATATGGTGTAACTCATGATAGGGGTGCAACTCGTGTCGATTCGGATCGGTTCTAGCTAAAACGAGAACTGATCCATGTAGGTTCAGTTCCGATTTTTTGGAACCGGAATCGTCGCAAAGCTGGGTTCGGTTCTCAGTTCTACCCATGCACCATTAATTTTTTTCACATGCCGTTATACACGTAAGCATTTCAAGCTATTGAAATTGTTCAAATGTCATAAGAGTGCATATAGATTCAATCATTACATAAGTACTCACATACTAATGAATTACACTAAATAATAATTTACAAGAACAACACTCAAGCCTTTATCCCATCATAGTAAATTAATTGAATCAAATTTAATTGAATCAATTTTAATCCAACAACAATAAAATTTCATAAGCCTAATTTCAATAATCGGTTCCGGCCGGTTCTCGGATACCCGAACATAAGAACCGAGAACCGAATCGTACTACACGATTCTAATTTTTGTGGATCCGGAACCGAGGCTGTGAGAACCATACCGCAGTCCGGTTCTCAGTATTTCGGTTATTTTTGCACACCCCTAACTAATGATGCATAACATGGGGTTTATTATTAGAACCTGGAGATGATTTTTCGAATCCTGATTTATCCGTGACTAAGGAACACGGATTCCTGAGAGAAATCCGAAGAAAACCAAAGATGGAGGGCGGCGAACATCATAGATACAATAGGTAGAGTTGGAGACAACTCCGTGGGAGATAAAACTCTCGATGATCGATCTAGAGGGGAGTATTAACTCATTTGTTTCTTTCTTTATTTTCACTTTTACGGATTGTTGGAACTAAACACCCTCCAATTATGACATTTTTGTATATTGCATCTTAAAATTTTAATTTTGACAATTTGCACCCCCAAAGATATTAATATTGACATTTTGCACCCTAAATATTCAATCAAGATGATGCCAAATGTCGATATTAAAGCCAATGAGGGTGTAAAGTGCTAAAATTAAATATTTATGATACAATGTGCAAAAACCTCTTAATTAAAGAGTGCATAATGCTAAAGTCCCTCACCTTTACCTTCCAAATTTGTAATTTTTCATATCATGAGTTTGAGAGAGTGTGTTAAAATAGCTTCCTTTTATTTCGAATATATATAACCCCTCTTGGGGATAAATAATATTTACAAACATAAATTTTATTTTTACTTATCTTGCAACAAAGAACTCCAACATATTAGCCCTCAAATACAAATTAAAAAGAAAAGGCGGAGCCAAGAAAGGGTAAACGAAAATCTAGGGTATCCATGTAATTCTAAAAACGCGAAGTGCCTATCTCGGAACCGATCAGCTCGGGTCGGTTCTTAAGGTTGGTATGATTCCAATTGGGGTCGGGTACCCTAAACCAAATGCCTATATTTATCATGTAAATATTAAATCAATAGGTTATAATCTAACTTAATTTTCGCTCTATGATAAGGATTTGCATTTGTGCTAATATTTTATAAACATATTGTTAAAGATAAAGAGCATATAGGAAAATAAGAACAAAACAAAATGTTTTGGTTAGGCATGATTCTAGACATTAATATATGAGTCGGTTCCCATTTCATAAAGTTGGAACCAAATTTATATGGATCAGTTGCTGGTTTTGGGTGGAACTGATACAAATCGATTCAAGCCGACCAAAGTTACACCCATGTAAGGTAGTACGGAATTTTGATCAAGTGTTGTCCGCAGTCATAACCACAGTTAGACTAGGTTGATCAGCCGAGCTCCTCCCTCATGTCAAGCATTCATGACCAAGACCTCATCGTTCCTTGGGCGACGCCTAGGCGAGAGACGATTAGGGATATATATTATAAACTTGGATCCAAAGAAAAATGTCATTGAAGGAACGATATCTCCTCGGTTCACGTAAATGGACAGTTAGTTCGCCAACCGCAGGAAATACTCCAATCTTGATTGTAAAAGATTTGCAAATAAACGAGTCAAACCAGCCGCTAAGATAGGTCTGGACCAATTTAAAGTCAGCTAGCTTATCCCAACTTGGCTAAAAAAGCTAGGCTTAAATCAAGAGGGTTGGGCTGCACCGCTTACGCAACTTGGTTAGGTCTAGGGGCTTAAGCTAATTCTTCTCATGTTTAACTCTTCAAAGGTTAATTCATATCTATCCACACTTTGTATATGATTTTATGAATATGCGATCTCATGAAGCAGCTCATATTCTCATCTCAGAGCATGCTGCAAAAGATTAAAATCAACACAATTGAACCAAATGAACTCTTAGACTCCTTTCGTTTGGATGGAATTGAAATCAGATATTGGAATTGGGATCGATTTCAATCCCTAGCCACTTTCGATGTCATTAGGAAGCAATTGAGATTACCATAAAATGAATTCTACTGAATTCAGTATGATTTCCATTTCCTTTATTGTCATGCTCAATTCCGTGCGCCCAAATGAACAGACACTGAAACCATGATCATCCATAGATCGCTGAAGCCTTTGAGGAACAATGACAGCCATCCGATCATCTGACCGTCAGCACCGACAAGCTGATTGTGGCGGTTAAAGAGTTGCAACAGTTAAATCTCAATGCACACGAGTTTATGCTGAGAACAGAAAAGAACTGAAGATAAACAGCAGAACTAGGATTGTGATAATGAAGAAGCTGGGAATTTCAGGGTGATAGCAGCATAAACTTATATATAGTTGAAGAAATTTGCATAGATCTTAAAAGAAAGTCGAATCAGTAAAATAAATGAGGAACAAAATGACAGACCTTTCAATTTAAGTTAGAAAAAAATTTTGGGTGCTATGTCAACCATGTTTAACATTGGGTATATCCTCAACACAAATGGACGAAAAATATGCTCGTGCAAAAGTCCAAATGACTCGCTCTGATCGAGATGCGCGCGAGGATATGCGGTTAAAAGTATAGCACAGCAAACAAAATAAGTATGTATGCAATAGATTGGTAAGAAAAAAAAAGTAGAAAAAAAAAGCTTTGGGTTTTATTAGGGAGTTATGAGTTAGTAACATAGGTTTGCTAACGGATAGGGCGAGGTTTTCTGTGAGCAGCATTTGGCAGCGACAGTATCCACATGCGTTGTGTGGTATCCCCACGCGAAATATTTAGGTCCGGGGCCCGGACCATCCAAATCCAATAAGATGGCGTCATGTGTAAAGGAGAAATATCTCAGATATTTCCGAAATATCCTCCGATTTTTCTACCCTATCCCGATGTAAATCAATAGCGTGGATGAGTCCCGGTTATAACCAGGACTCGGACCTAAATATTTCGCCACGTGCACAGTGTCTGGCGGCATCAATGCCTCACAAATGCGCATCGTCCCGCCTTGCATATTGTCCCCCGTGCATAGTGCTAGATGGAAAAGACACCGTTGTCTGGTATTTGTTACAATTATTTATTTTGACTCAAACGTACTAATAGAAGAATTTTAAATTTGGTATAACTACAATTAGGTCGATCGTGTTTATGTAGATATTAAAAAGGGGCAGACCGAAGGTAACATTGATAATAAATAGATTTAAAACCACACGAACGAATTGACAATGAGGATTCACGAAGCCCGCCTCAAATAGTTGAAGGATAACGTTAACGATGATGATGATGTTGAAAGAAAAGCTACCTTCAGCGGACTTTGTTAAGAAAATATTAACACGCAGTCAAGCATTCATTTGTCGTCGCATGAACACCACCACCATTCAACCATGGTCAAGCTTGAAAATCAAAGACAAACAAAGTTAAAAAAATCTAAATAGATATTTACCCGTCCATCAATATCACGCAAAATTCAAAAAAAATCTCGCAAGCAAGAGGACCAATTCACGCGGCTAGCTCAAGAACGACCGAAGTCAAACGGGAGAACAAGAGGGTCTAACTATTAATCAAAGAGGTGGACTACGAAGGTCAATGTAACATGAACAAAATCTCAATTAGTGAAGCGAAACAAACAAGTCAATGTGGGTACATTCTACAAGGATTCTATCCATTTGATCCATTTCACGGCGAGGATAGTTTCTTATTTATCTAAAGGTGTAGAATTTTTTGATTATATGAAAAGTAAAAAAAGATGAACTTACTTAACCCGTCGGATGAAAGAAGAATACTAATTCAGGATTCTGGTCGTGAATCAAACTCCCCGTGGAACCTAGAATGCAAATTACAAAACATATAGAAGACTAAAAGTCATTGTAAAGAGCAAGAAATATAATGAAGAGAAGAGTGAAAAGTATCAACACCAAACTCAAAGTAAAATAGAAGCTGTGGAAGTAGATTTCTTCAACAATAATCATAAGCATAGTATTCAAAAGTCATAGTTTTACCCCTGAAGTTTCAGAAGCAGGGGATGAACCAAATTGTTAGTTAGCTTCTACATTAAGCATAATCTCTCTCGCTCTCTCCGAGCACAACCGTAAGATAAAAAGGATTTCGAGCAGTTTACCAGACTCGAGAACCATTTCCATGGAAGATGGGTGTCTTTCAGCAACTCCAGGCGGAGACCGAGGCCAGCTCCCTTCTCTGCCAATGAAGGTGTAGCGAAGCCTGGTTCCTCTCCACATGGAAACCCCTGACCGGAATCCTCTTCAAGAGGGACTCCGCCTGCATCTCCGTGAAGTTGCTGAACTGCGCCGGCACGAAGCCGGTGGAGGCGAAGAGAGTTCTCCACTGAAGCGTCTGCTCGGGGGCGCGGTGGCGCCCGATTATGCGATTCTCGATAGCGGGCTGGAGAACGAACCTCTCTATCTTGTTCGCTGTGTCGAGGCAGCATCCGGCGGCGTCGATGGAGTCGAGGAGGGTCATGGAGGATTGGAAGGCGTGGAGGAAGTGATGGGAGAAGGAAAGGTCGCTACGATCGCATCCTTGATCGACTGAAACTATGATCTTGGGCATAAGCTGCTTGACAAGGTGAAGTATTGTGGAGAAGGATGGATTGAGGCTAGCTCCGACGGGGAGATTCACGGCAATGGCCTCATTTGTGGATGCGGATTTCGCGAGGATTTCAGCCGGGTCGAAGGATTCGATGCTTGAGATGTTGATTTCAAAAGGGATGTTGAGTTCTGCGGCGAAGCAGGAGAGGATTTCGCGGGTCAGGTGGAGCTCGAGAGGGTGGAAACTGGGAAGGGAGACGAAGGCGGTGATTTTCAGCTGCCGGACAGGGGAGGATCGCCCCTTCTGCGCAAGCTCATGCAAGAAGGAGGACCACTGCCCGCCGATTCCAATGTCGAAGTCAATGATGTGGATAAGATTAGCCGAGCCGAGTTGCTCGAGGAGAGTCTGGGTGACAGTGAAGTTTGTGAAATGGAGGAGAGGGGAAACCTCGGAGAAGGCCTTGTAGGCGCTGAGCTTGAGGACGACGTCCAATGGAGTAAGCAATGGAGTGGCGGAAGTTGGTCTGGAAGAGTTGGCGATGAGGAGTTGCAGGGCTTCCTTGAAGTGAAAAACCGAGCGGATGAGGGGCTTCCCGAGCGGGGAGGGGAGGTGATGATTGAGCCGCGCCAATATCCCATGGGCGCTGATGAAGTTTCCGGCCTCCACAAGCTCGGCTGCCTTGAAAAGCTGATCAACGAGGTCTTGCTGCTGCTGGAAGGCCATGGCGGCCTCGTTCACAGTAGGGGAAGGTGTGGGCTTCGTTGGCCGTTGCTGGAGGTGAAAAGGGGGTGGCGGGAGCTGGCCTGAGTCGGTGGCGGGGATTTGGGTAGTGGGATATGAGGGAGTGGAGTGGCGACGCTTTGGGGGAGGAGGGAGGACGCCGGAGTTGTGGTGTGGCTCCGTGGCTCTGGTGAATGACGGGACGAAGAAGGATGGACTGGACGGAGACTGGGTGTGGAAGAAAAGGTTTGGGGCGAAGGGGTGGGGTTTCTCTTCGGAGGGTTCTTGGAAGAACACTTCAGGCGCGAAGGAGGGCGGCGGAGACGACGGGCTACGCCGTGGGCTAGCAAAGATGGAATCTTTACCTGCGGGAATAAGTGAAAGCTGCGGCGAGAGGGGCTGGCTCGACCCGGTGAAGCGACTGTTTCTGCTGCTTTGGTGAAGAACACCGGAGTGAGGAAGAGAAGTGGTGGACGGTGCCGCGGCAACGCTGATACCACCGAGGGGTTCGAATTCTAAGACGGGGTCGACGAGGCCGAAGCCTACGCCGGTGGTAGCGACATCGAATTCCGCCGGCGGCGGTTGAGAGGAGAACAACTGGTGATGATGAAGCTTGGGGACAGAGAGGTCGTCAGCATCGCCCATAATCCAGCGGAGAAAGGCTTGCTCCTGACTCGGGGAAGCGGCGGAAGCAAAAAACATCGTCTCCCAGTCATCAATCCCTATCCCGCACTTCTCGACGGAGACGGCGAGGCTGCCCATCTCGGGTGTTCCGGTATTGGGCTTAAGCTCCCCGGCCCATTCCTCCTTCCTCACGCCGGTTTCTGCCGGTGCGAAGGGGGCTGCAGCAGAGTCCGAGACGGGCCATTTCTGAGCGAGATTTTCAGATACCGCCGCCACGCCGCCTGTGTCAGTTGAGCCGCCGCCGCCGCTGACGGAAGAAGACCGGGTGGACGTTGATATGGGAGGGCTTGGGCTCCTCCGTTGATATAGAACCGACCTGGGTTCCAATACCTCGCCTTTCTTCCTCCGATGACCAGCGCCACCGCTCCAAAACGCGTCGCCGCCTTCGTCTTGCCCCTCGCCCACAAGGATTTGAGCTGCTATTGCCTCCAGCGCCCCCTTTCCGGTAAGATTAAAGGGCATTCCCCTCATCTAAAACACAACTCCGCATGCAAAACTGCCGTTTAGATCCTCGTCTCCGCTTCCCATCAATCTTACTTTTGGTGTTGAGTTGGAGATAAAGAAAAGAAGACAGGGGTAGGGGAGAGAAACAAGAGTTCTCTGGTGGGTTCCTTCTAGCTTCTGCCCGGAGACCGCAAATATAGTAAAACAGATGGCTTGATTTGCATGCTACCTCCGAAAGTGCCTTCTGTGCCAGACAAACAAGGTGAAGCCTTTCTTCTTCTTCTTCCTCTTCTTCCTCTTCTTCCAATGCTCAAGTTCTCCCCATTGCCGCTCTTCTTCTTTTTCCCGTCCGGAAACTTGAATGTGTGAGAGAGAAAGCAGAGTACACCTCACTCCTCGGCACTGCCTCTCTCTCTCTCTCTCTCTCTCTCGCTCTCTCCCTCTCTCCCCTCACACAGAGTACACCTCACTCCTCAGCACTGCCTCTCTCTCTCTCTCTCTCTCTCTCTCTCTCTCCCTCTCTCCCTCTCTCCCCTCACACTCTTTCTATTTCCGCCTTCCTCTGTCATTTGATGCGTACAACATTGAAAAAGGTATTAAAGCCAGCCCTCCATCACTCCCATTCAATTTTTTTTTAAATGTTGAGAAGTGTAGGTTTTTTAGGAGGAAAAAAAATAAATATTTATTAAATATGAACTTTCTCTACATAATAATGAAAAATTATATACATAACTTTAACTAGTATATACAATAAGTATAGTTATATTCTTTTACCCGAATTAACATGCATTACTAAAAAAATGAAAATTTATAAAATATAATAACTATTTGTGTAATTAAATTATATTTCTATAATAAAAATAATAATAGAATTTCATAAAATCAAAAGCTTTTTAGTAGACCCCCTACACCTATTATGGTAGGAAATCATTAGACCTCCTAGGCCTACTTTAAAATAATTAAAAAAAATTTAAAGTATAGTAATTAAAAATTTTGTGTGGTCATTTTGAGTACTCATATGTATATATTGTGGGCGCAAGGGCGGGCAAAGCCCGCCCGCGCGAAGCCCGTCGGGGGCAGGCAAAGCCCGACGTCGCTGGCTGGGTACTGTCGCGCTTGGCAGTAGGGGCGGAGCCCCGTGCCTGTCACTCATAATAAATAAGAGTCAAGTTGGACGATTGTAACGACCATAATGACTGCGGCTGGGGGCAAAGCTATTTTTTTGGTCCGGGTTGTATTTTGAAATCTCTGTTGAGTGAAAATTTTTTCCACACGTTAGTCTCATTTGTTATCACCATGTGTTAGACGTTATCAGACCGTCAGTTGATTTATAAGAATATGATTGTATTTCAATACATCGTATTTTTGTCAAAAATTGCTCCGCAGTAGGATCACATATCGGACGCTGGATTTGCGCCCGCACAGTGATCTATTATGATCACCGTGGCGCAGAAAGGACAAAAATGGAATTTGGACGGGATCATAATATGAAATGATCTGAATTGAAAATTGCATTTTCTTGTTTTGTTTTGTGTATAGGGTGGTTCTCCTGATTTAGGTTTAGTTTGGCGCGGTGGTGCCGGTCGCGAATGCTGTGGTTATGAATCGTCGTTCGTGAACGCCCGTACTCACCTAAAAAAATTCATGCATTTTATGCTCAAAACTAATTTTTTTTTTATAGTGGTCATAATCTTTGTCTTGCCAAAGATACATTATATGATAATAGCGTTTTTGACCAAACTCATGGGAGCAAATAAAAAGGCTTTGTTTGGCGCGGTGGTGGCGGTCGTGAACGCGGTGGTCATAAACCGTCGTTCGTGAACGCTTGACCTCACCTAAAAAAATTCATGCATTTTATGCTCAAAAATAGTTCATTTTATTAGGCAGCTGTCATAACCTATTAACCATTGTCTTGTCAAACATACTTTCTATAATAATGACGGTTTTGACCAAACTCACCGGAGCAAATAAGTCGTGTCAAACCAAGCCTAAGTGTCGAAATTCGAAGGGTTTATCAAATCGAAATGCCGATGATCACCGGAAAAAAATATCGGGATGGTGAAACTGTTAAAGCCACGGTGGGAGCTCTCAAGTATTTTCTTCGGTATTCTCCGTTGCTTGCTGAGTTCGACCCACCAACCCATTTTCTACGGTTTTATTTTATCAGTGCGGATCCTATGGATGAAAAATATTTTCTATGGAGATAACTTATGAGTTGGACATCATCACGAGTGATCTCCCTGGAGATCATTGTTGGTCTCCCAGATCAACTGCAATTTGTAAAGGGGGGAAATTTCACGCGTTCCAGATTTCCGTTCGCTAGTTATAACTCTTGCAACACAGGTAGCCTTCTTCCACCTCAGTAGATCCAGCGCTCAATTGAGAACCAGTCTTCCCAGTTGATCACCTTCCGCTCCCAATCGATCCACGATGCATCCTAGTTTAACCAGGTGACAACACGAAGATGCTCTGTGATTATCGAGAGCTCGAAAAAAATTCCATTGTTGCGCTCTCTGTATTTGCTAGGACATGATAGAGGGGTTGATTATAAGGATAAATAATATTTTCGTCTTACAATATAATTGTGATGTGATTATTTTCTTGATTATGTAAGGGTTGTAATATAAACAAAAGAGGGCGGGCCAGATGTTTGTTGTCACATAGCAGGGCATTTGATGTTCAATAAAAGGTGTTGTTATTAGCAAATTATGAAATCTGAAAATGACTATTTGAAAACCATTTTGTTATTAGCAAACTATCAATTTTTTTTTTAAATAATACATCCTCATATAATGAGTTAAATTTATTCATTCCAAATTACCCTTTTGTATTAAACCAAACTTTTTAGCATTACAAAATAGTTCTAGTAGTTCTCAAAACCTACAAATGCTATTAAAATTATCTTCTAAAGCCCTCAAAAATCTCTTCAAGTTCCCTATATAGATGTATCATATTCTACAAAAAAAAATATAGTAAACTTTGTTATTTAAATGAATAAATTATGAAAATTGAAAATAAAATTTTACACTTCATTTCTTGAAGTTGAACACACATTCTCATGAATTTATGATTTGAGTTTAATATTGGAGGTATACATGTCATGTACTATTTTCTTCTCTAGAAAATGTAAAGGTATATTCAGACGAATAATGGGCTCGGGGGCTTTGCGTGTGGAAACCCTAGGTATTCTGATATATATACCTAGCTGGAGGCAACGGAGAGATAGTTCCACTTAGACTTCCTCCGGATGTTTCGAGCAACCCCTCACATTCTCGAAACAGGGCCTTAGGGTTCGCTCTCCGTCGTCCGAAGGAAGAAGCCGCCCGTCGATCGCGCCGATCGTCCGTCCCCCCCCCCCCCCCCCCCCCCCCCCCCCCCGTCCGCTCCCGTCCGCGAGAGAGAGAGAGATCGCGACTTCCTCCTCCCGCCGCTGCCTGTAGCGATCGACGAAGAAGGAAGTTGCCGATCGCGATCCCTGCTGCTGGTTCTGCTAGTCGTCGTCGTTCGCGAGAGAAGGAAGGAGATCCCGTCTGCCGCAAGCTGTTCGCTGCCCCTTGCCGCAGAGCCGTCGCCGTGGGCAAGTTCTAGAGGTCGCGGATCTGCTAGTCTTCCCCGTCCTTCGCCGTCGCTGCTGCTGCGCCGCCTCCGTTATCCAGATCTGCCGCCGACGCCTCCGTCGTCGTGCCCTAGATCTCCCTCTCGTGCGAAGAAGACGAAGCCGCTGCTCTCAAGAAAAGGAGTTCGCGCACGACCGCTGATCGTGCGCTCGACCCCTCGCGCACGACCGCTGATCGTGCGCTCTTCAGCAGTCAGTTCCCGCACGACCACTGATCGTGCGCTCAGCAGTTCACGCACGATCACTGACCGTGCACCCTTCAGCAACAGTGCCCGTGCGCCACTGTTCTCTCGTGCCTACAGATCCCCCTCAGCCGCCTTCCGCCTCTTCCCGCCGCCGCTATCTCCAAGCACAATGATGAAGGGGAACAACTTCTCTACCCCCGTTCCGATGATAAAGCTGGAGAAGTTCACGATGACTGAGTTCAACGCCTGGAAGTTGAACACTCAGTTCGGGATGAAGTTTCTGAACGTGTTCTACACAGTTCAGTCTGATGATGCTGAGGTCGTTGGGACTGTTGATGAGGCACAGTGATTTTCAGATGAAGACTTCTGCAGGGACTACCTGCTGAACTGTCTGTCATCCAGCTTGGCCCAAACCTACATGAAGATGAGCACTGCAAAGGAGATCTGGGATGCGCTGCAGGAGCACCTCAGGCAGGAGGAGGACCTGTCCAAGATGCACCTAGTGGACAAGTTCCACTCTTTCAGCTTCGACGAGGAGAAAGTCATTCTCCCTCAGGTATCCGAATTTGAAAATTTAATTGATTCCTTGCATAGTGAGTCTATTAGTCTGCCCGATAGTTTTGTTGCGGGCACGATTGTGTATAAGTTTCCCTCCTCGTGGTACAATTTCAAAACGGAAATGTACCGCAAGAAGATGCAGGTTGGTTTGAACGACCTCAAGCGTTTCATACGCATTGAGGACGAGAACAGGACGAAGCACGCTCTGGAAGTTGTTGGCAAGCAGAAGGATGCTGCCAACATGATTACAAGCTCCAAGCGGCCTCCTCCCCCTCACAAGACCAAAACGTCTCATAGTAGCCCCCAGGTTGCAGGCCCGAGTAAACCCTCTAAGAAATTTAAGGGTAAATGTTATAACTACAATAAGTGGGGACACTACGCATCTGACTGCAAGCTACCGAGGAAAGAAAGAACCTGGGCACCACAAGAAGGCAACCAAGCCCATCTAGTTAGCCAAGCTGAGCCATCCGACTTTGTTGCCATGGTCGGACCCGCGCCGGCCAACACGGAGTGGTACCTGGATTCTGGGGCAACGTGCCACGTTTGCAACAATGCTAATCTTCTGACAGAGCTGATGGATCCAAAGGAATCAGTAACTGTGGCAAATGGAGACACAGCTGACGTGATGAAGGTGGGGAACGCAACTCTGCTGCTCTCCTCAGGTAAGTCTTTAATTTTAAAGAATGTTAAATTTATTCCTTCCATAGCTGCTAACTTAGTGTCTATCAGTTTATTATGTGATGTGGGTATGTCGCTTAGCTTCTATAGCGGCACGGTAACTTTGTCAGTTAACTCGCACTATTTTGGATGTGCTTATGTCCAAAATAGGATGTACCGTCTGAGTCTAGCAAGTGAGGTAGTCCAACAAGTTCAATTGAACTTAGTTAGCCCTAGGACTCTACACGAGAGACTAGGACACGTCAACTACAGGAAAATATTCCAAGTAGCTAGAACACATAAGATCACATTAGACACTAAGTCTCCACTTGAAAAATGCGAAGTGTGCGCTCAGACTAAGATCACTAGGAAACCTTTTGGCACGGTTACTAGGAGCACAACACCTCTTGAGCTTATACATTCCGATATTTGTGACTTTAAAAGTTTTGTCACTAGAGGTGGGAGGAAGTATATGATCACGTTTATAGATGACTGCACGAGATTCTGTCATATCTCGTTGCTTAAAACTAAAGATGAAGCGTTTGAAAAGTTTTGTCCTTTCAAAACCAGGGTAGAAAACCAACTAAGCATGAAAATAAAACGTTTTAGAAGTGATAGAGGAGGAGAATATATGTCTAGTGAGTTCAGATGCTTCCTTGCTTCACAGGGCATCATAGCAGAAACCACTGCTCCTTACTCCCCCCAATCTAACGGCATAGTCGAGCGCAAGAATAGAACGTTAACAGAGATGTTGAACTATATGCTGCTCACTGCAGGCATGCCTTCCGCTTTTTGGGGCGAAGCAGTCTTGACTGCGAACCACATTCTGAATAAAGTTCCTCATGTTAAGTTAGAGGTTACTCCCTACGAGCTTTGGTTTGAGAGACCCCCGTCGTTTACTCGATTTAAGACCTGGGGTTGTATAGCCTATGTCAGGGTTCCTGACCCTAGACGGCCTAAAGTTGGACCTAGGACCAATACTTGTGTCTACCTAGGTTGTGCTGAGGATTGTGCTGCAGATAGGTTCTTTGATATTTCTAATAATATCATTATAGAATCTAGGGATGCGGTGTTCTTCGAGGATAAATTCCTCAAAGATATGAACTTAACAATCCCAGGTATGCAAACAACTATTACTGAGGAAGATCCTGAATCAGTACCGAGCACCTCCTATTCTGTTCCGGTAGATAACTCTGGCTTAGAGTCTAGAAGGACTTCTCTAAGAGAGCGAATTCCCAGAACCTTCAGTAGTGACTTTGTGACTTACCACGTTGAGGCCGATCCATCCACCTATAAGGAAGCGATGAGATCCAGGGATTCACTACTCTGGAAAGAAGCTATAGATGAAGAGATGAATTCTCTTCTTCAGAATAACACCTAGACGTTTGTTGATAAGCCAAAAGGGGATAAAACCGTAGGGTGTAAGTGGGTTTTGAAAAAGAAACTGAATCCTGATGGTAGCGTAGCTAAGTATAAAGCATGCCTGGTGGCTAAAGGTTTCACACAAGTCAGCGGAGTAGATTACTTTGATGTCTACTCACCCGTGTGTCACTTAGCAACCATTCGGGTTCTCCTTGCTATTGCATCTATTGAGAACTTTATTGTTCATCAAATGGATGTTAAGACTGCGTTCTTGAACAGAGATCTGGCCGAAGAGATCTACATGAGTCAACCTGAAGGTTTCATCGTAGACGGTCACGAAACGAAAGTCTGTAAATTACTTAAGTCTTTATACGGACTAAAGCAAGCACCGAAATTATGGCATGAGAAGTTCGACTATAATGTAAAGAACATGAGATTCATGTCGAGTCTCTCGGATAAATGTCTTTACATACGTAATAGATCGGATAAAGTCGCCATAATATGCTTGTACGTAGATGATATGCTCATTCTAGGGTCTGATCAATCCGAAGTGGATGACGTTAAGTCAGATCTAATAAGAGAATTTATCATTAAAGACCTAGGTGTAGCTAACACTATACTAGACATGCAAGTGAGCTTTGGGAAGAATGGTATTTCCCTAAGTCAAAGCCACTACATAAAGTCCATGTTGGACACGTGGGGATACAGTGCCAGTAGAGCATCTGAGACACCATACGACTACACTAACCGCCTAAAGCCCAATGAAGGAGCTATGGTTAGACAGTTAGATTATTCTAAACTGCTTGGTAGCCTCATGTATGTCATGGTCTGCACTAGACCTGACATAGCCTTTACGGTCCGCATGTTGTGCAGATTCACTAGTAATCCTGGTAAAGACCACTGGAACGCCTTAGATAGGCTAATGAGATACTTAAAGCACACACAAAAGTATGCTTTAGTTTACACTGGTCATCCTTCAGTTCTTGAAGGTTATTCTGATGCATCTTGGTGCTCAGAATTAAATGACAACAAGTCCACTAGGGGTTTTGTGTTCACACTAGGAGGAGCAGCTGTAGCCTGGAAGTCCAAGAGGCAATGCTGTATTGCACTCTCTTCTATGGAATCCGAACTCCACGCTCTTGCGTCAGCAGGAGGAGAAGCTGAATGACTGAGAGATTTGGTGATGGACATTCCTTTGTCGCGCCTGAAAATGAGTTCTGTTGCAGTTTACTGCGACAATCAGGCTACTAAAATGATTGCTACGAACTCTTTGTTCAATGGCAAAAGAAGGCATCTCAGGCTGAAACAATATTGGTTGACCTCTCTCACAAGTCCAGGGATTATGACCCTAATTGATGTGAGATCGAAAGACAATGTTGCAGACCCCTTGACCAAAGGATTGAATAGAGCTCTCACAATAAAAACATCGGGGGAAATGAGACTAAAGTTCATAGATGTATGAAACTTTCCTCCGCAGTTTATGTTTTGACAATGAGAACCTATAGTCGCAACATTCAAGCATCTAATAACAGACTGAAAACCCAAATAATTTCTTGATGAAAACCCAAGATGGTTTGATGTCGGTTATTCCACATTTGATAACCAGGCACCACTCTCATTGTAAGTTGATTCGAGAGTTATTCAACTGGAAATTGAAAGTCGTTGTAAATGTTAATCTAAACATTATTGGTCACAACACATTATTCCACATTTGATAATGTTGCACGTGATGTGTGCCCACATGTGTTGGTGAGGCACATAGTGATCAGTAATGAGTAAGATAACGTGACTAGTCCTAGTTAGACTGGATGAGATGCTGACAGAGTTACTTCACCGTTGCTAGAAGTGCTAAGCTCATTTAGTAAGAGCTAGTTTACTTTAAACGTTACTGCATATGATTATGAATTCATAGAGTCTGACTCGTGAAATTCCTTGCAGGCTACAGTGGAGATTATGGAGGAGAAGTAGACTTGGACATGGATGCCGATGATCTACTAGATGAGTAGAATCATCAAACGTTTTAATTCATGTTGTTTTGTAATAATTATTCAAACTATGTTTTGGGATAGAATCTGTGCTCTTTTGGTTTGCCGTTTAGGCAAAAACCTTTTTATGTGTTAATTAGTATGATCTGTCCTGAATGCTTTGTTTAGTTTGAATTATTATTTTGTCTACTCTCCAGCACCCTGAAACATTACCGTTATTAGTCACGAATATAGGAGGAGATTGTAAAGGTATATTCGGACGAATAACGGGCTCGGGGGCTTTGCGTGTGGAAACCCTAGGTATTCTACTATATATACCTAGCTGGAGGCTACGGAGAGATAGTTCCACTTAGACTTCCTCCGGATGTTTTGAGCAACCCCTCACAGAAAATTCAGTCATCTCATTGTAGCATGTGCTTCTAAATATACTATTTCATGATTATGCATCCAACAATTTACTTGAACGCCCCATTCATCCGTATATCAATTTTTGGTCCAATTGAAGAAAATGGGCAACAACAACGTTTACTTATAGTTTTTTCAAAATTGTGTTTAACCTAATCTTTTTTACATTGCTTCTCGCGGAAAAATTCACTTATATCCCAACAAAAAAATACACAGTCTTGCCCTGCCACCTTCTAATTTATCTGAACCTTTAACTACTGCAAAACTAAGCCTTTAACCGACATAACGAGCCCACTCAACTAAAGCTTATTGTGACAAGAATTAAATTTTTGTTTCAAATTAGCTACCTACACTTTCATATAAAGATAATTCCCTATTCATTAAAATAGAAGATAATCAAAATAAAGCATACACAAAAATCACAATAACATTCATTTATGAATTAAAACATTATTGCAAGTAAAGGTATTTTGGGAGGATGAATTTTGGAGAGCAATATCTATTGAGGCAAAAACTCCCTCCACAACTCTTTTTTGTAGAGCAATAATTAACATTGCAAATGCAAAATACTTGGAGCAACATTACTAAAATTAGAGGCACTAACATTGTTCAACTACAATGACTCATGGAAATGGGGAAAAGGAATGAGGAGATTTCACTGTCGGGAATGGGGGAAATGGATGAGTACCACCTCACTGCAGGAGTCCACTGGAGCACAATCGTCGTCGTCGGAGTCCATTGGAGTAGCAGTCGTCATCGTCGGAGTCCACTAGAGCGCATTCGTCATCATCAGATTCCACTAAAGCAACAACCGTCATCGGTCTTGACTCAGGAGGGAAGAAGCGCAAACTGTTGCGTCGTCGGTCTGGAACGAAGAAGGCTCCGACGACGAAATGCAAAGCCCTATTCGTCGTCACTGGTGTCCACTGGAGTGTCAGCCGTTGTCGGTCTGGAGAGATGAGGAATGTGAAGCCATAGTGTGGTCGGTCTAGAGGGAAGAAGGTAGGGCGACTAAAATCTCTAGCGAAATAATTTGGCCACTTCGGGTGTGGTTTGCTTATATGATCAATTGTAAGAATTTGAAAATAAAGCGTAATAATAAGATTGTTGGATAGTTTTTGATTTGCTAAAAGCGAGATGTGATTTGTTGATAATTTATTTAATCATGAGCATGCGAACTAGATGACACGTATACGAGCACACTAGTCTGCTTGAGGGAGGGTGGATCCTTCCCAACCAGGGTCTCGGAGGGCGGGGGTATATTCACCTCACCATGCGAAGTCTTGACGAATGCATCGGGAAGCCGACCCGCCAGAAGCTCCAATGAAACCGCCTTGAGTGAATCAGTCTTTTGGATGCGTCGAGGGCTCATTACTCTTTCGCGAGCTCGTATTTGCATCAGGGTCAAGCGACGACTCAATATGAATCCTATCAGAAGGACTTCATAAGGAAGCCCTCACATACTCAGCGGCGGAGTCCTGAATGCATGTCAACAATGGCTGCGAGGGGAGGAGTCTTTTCGTCGATGTCAAAGACTTCATGGACGACCCACCTGCGCCATTACCTAGAGAAGAAAAGCCACACGCGTCAACAACTAACTGAACTGAGGGGCTCGACATTCAAATACATACCCATTCGAATGTGACTGAGAGAATGCTTTGATGAATGAGTCAAGAGCATCCATATCCCTCTTTTGTGAAGCTTTGGAAGACACGATAGATGGGGCCCTATTTATAGAGATCACCCAGCGAGCTGAGTCATTGGTCTCATACATTTTTTCCAACCTCATTAATGAGCCCGAAAAAGCGGGGATTGTGTACAACCCAGACTCGTCGAGATCCGACATGGACAATCAAGAGAGAATTACCAAAGTACCGCCACAGAGGACATCTCACCATCACCACAACTCATTAAATACTAGATTGACCTCGGTGGGGGTGGGGCCCACCAATGAATAGGGTATACCCCCTCTCCCCCCATATCGACACTTATAAAAACGACCCACTACTGAGGGAAAATGTAGTGCAACAAACCCACATGAAACCTCTCCTAGAACTTGCAGCTCTCTGCTGCACACTTGAAGCCTGCCTCTTCTCCCCAGCCTAGCACACATCGTTTGGTTTGGGAGGAGAGTTAATACGCACTCCCAGGCGAGCAGTTGGACCTCGTAGCCGGCTAGCCGATATTTGGAGTTGTTCGAGTAGCTGAATCTCCACCCTTCACTTTCTTGCTCTTAGATACATGGGTTTTGCTTTGGTGAGGCAGTAATCTTGGCCCATACACAAACATGGAAGTGTGGATCTTTTCTAAATGGATTCCTACGACAAAATTTGGAATTAAATTAATATTTTAGTTAATTTAAAAAAATGGTGTTTTCACTATTTATAAATTAAATAGAGGCTGTTCATAAGCTGGGTCCCACTTTTTTAGCCAACATAAAAAAGATAAGAAATAAAAAAGTTCAATCCAATTTAATTTAAAAAAAAAAAATTAATTTAGTATTTTATTTAATTTAAAACGTGAGGTTCTCCTTTCATGTAGAGTAATCTTGTTTGACCAACATGCAAAAGATAAGGAATAAGAAGTTCAGTTCACTGTAAAATTTTAAGAAAATTGGAATTTATTAATATTTTAAATAATTTAAAAAATGTTTCATTGTTTATAAATTAAATAAAGATATTTCTTAGGGGTCCCACTTGTTTGGCCAACATGAAAGAGATAAGGAACAAGAATAAGTACGATTAATTAAATGTAAAAATTAATTTAGTATTTTAATTAATCTTAAAAATGACGTTTTCATTATTTATAAATTCAATACAGACCTTCCTTAGAACCACTCTGGTTTAACGTAACCAGCATGAAAAAGTCAGTAAATAAGGAGACAAAACCCATTTGACCTAATTCAAAGTCTTTGAAATTTACTCAGTATTTTAAGGCAATTGTTATCCGCAGATCAATTTTTTCTTAGTTTACAAATTGTTAGCCGCAGACCAATTTTAGACTTGAGCATTCGATATCTTTGTTCTCTTGAGCAGGGTCCCTGACAATGAAGGAACACCTCTGACGACCTTTTGAGCACTTCAATGTGTGCACGGATCGTGATGCGTAAAATAAATGCGCGGATAGAGACCGAGTTGAGGAAGAAAGACGATTTATTCACCGTTCATGCGATTTCAGTTTGTTTGTGAGAGAATAACCCTAGCTATATAAATCTTCCCAAACAAACCCTAGCTATACAAATTGTTTGGAATGAGCTTCTCTTTTTCCTTGGATTTTCTGCTTCTGGCAACTCTAACCCGAACCTAGTTTCTTTGATGAGTGTTTTAGTGCTTGTTTAGGAATTTCTAGTACTTTGCCTCCATGGCTTTTACTGATGGTGAATTACCATTTGGATTCCTTTCTCTTCGCCACTTGATCTATGGAGGAAGATAGATATTCTCTATGTAATCTTCGTTGATTTTGGTTCCAGAATGAAATTGTAGCTGTCCTGGTCTTTTTCTAGAGATTTTCACTCTCCTTCTACAACTTCTTCTCCACCCTAACGCTGAGCATATTATTCGAAACTCGAAACTCGCTCGAATATTGAGCCGAATCGGAATCGGTTACAATTGATTCGACTTAATTTGAGTCGATTCAATTTAACTCGAATCTGATTTCGAGTCGATTTCGAGCCAGCCCTGAATCGCTCGAAATATGATTTGAATTAACTCAAATTAATTTACAACATTATGTATTTATTAATATATTATTATTTTAAAATTAAAAACACTAAATTTTAAACTCAAATACAAATATTGAACGCTTTAAGTGTTTCATTTGCTAAATTTAAATGTTTCCCAATTTAACTTAGAGTCAGCTAGAAAAAAAAAAGAGAAAATTGCTCAATTTCGAGCTAGCTAGATTTGATTTCGAGCCAGCTCGATTCAATTTTGAGTCATTTAAATTCGATTTCGAGCCAACTCGATTTTATTTCGAGCCAACTCGGAATCGAGCCATTTCGAGCCGAGCCGACTCGACTCGAAATCGATTTCGATTTCGACTCGAAAATTTCGATTTCGAGCCGAGCCCAAATCGCTCGAACTCGACTCGATATCAACCCTACTCCACCCTAACAAGATTCTTTCTTTTGCTTAGCAATATGCTACAATATGCAGTTGGATGATGTAAGTTCCCTCTATGTTTAGTTTAGTTTCCTTATGCTACATCAATTTTTTTTACTTTGGTGTGCATACATCAAATTTTTTTTTGGTGTACAACAATCAATTTATAGTTTTGGTGTACAAAAAGCAAAAAATTAATTTTGGTGTGTTAATAGCACGCCGGTGTGAAAATAATATGTTTTGATGTGTAATTATAATTTGGCGGTCAATAATCATAAACAGTGTGCTTATAACATTGCCATTTATAAATAGGTATATTGCCTCTCTTATCTTTCTCACTATAGTCAATAACCACATAATATTTAGAAATAAGAGTATAATTCCTCTTATCTTCTTCATCATAGTCAATAACTCCCCTAATTTTTACAAAAGTTGTACTCTCCCTAATATAATATTAGATAGTTTGATAATTAATAAAAATAAGTATTAGAATTCATAGTAAAAAAATTAATTTAAATATTTACCTATGTATTATTTAAATATATGTTCCCGCTTAATAATACAAGTAAATGAGCATTCTTAAATAAATGATAAAATTTATGTAATACATATTTTTAAATATTTTTTTCTAATTTATATATATTTAAATGCATTTTTTCACGTACTTTTCGAAAAGACGAAAACAAAATTAGATAAATTTTCTAAATAAAATAAATATGATTATTTGATTACTTTAAAAAAAAATTATCTAATTTTATTCTTGTTGTTTCGTAAGTATGCGAAAAAAATATATTTAGATTGATATAAGGTAAACAAAATACATAAAAAATATATATATATTTCATGATTTTTATCGTTTGTTGATTTTTATTTGTGTCATTTAGCTGAAATGTTTTTTTTATTAAATAATACGTAATTATAAATTTTAATTAAATTTTTTATTTATATTATGAATTCTAAACAAAAATTCCTACAATACATATTTTTATCAATTTCTAATTATATTATAATTAAATAATATGTAGATAAATAAGTAAATTTATTTATTTTACTATGAATTCTAATTAAAATTTTATATACTGCATATTTTTATTAATTACCAAATTATTTAATATTAAATTTGGGGAGTTATATAACTATTTGTAAAGATTATGTGAGTTGACTATGATGAAGAAGATAAGATGGGTTATATACTCATTTCTAAATATTATGAGGTTATTAACTATGGTGAGAAAGATAAGGAGGGATATACACCTATTTATAAAGATAAGGGAGGTTAGTGACTCTTATTATCTCACTTAGAACGTTGGAGTTTGGCTATTAGTAGATCATTTTGGGGTGCGTTTAGTAAAATCAAAAGGCGGATTCCCGATATTGGTAGACAAGACTAGGAAAACTATATATAGACCCTAAATGGGCACATTTGGGGAGGATTCCAATTACAATTCTTGGCTTCTTCCTCCCTAGGTTCTTTGGCTAGCTCCTCAGACTCTCCAAGGGTGCCCAACTTCAGCTTTGGCTTGGGAGGGGAAGCGCTCTAAAGATCTTTTGGGTGTGTGGTGGGACCTCCGCGCTGTAGCAAAGGGTCTGTTTCTAGCTCTAATTATTCAGTCAGATCCCCCTTCGGGATCAATAGGTGCTAGCTGCCCCCCTTTACAGGGGTCTGAACTCCTCGTTTGGGCCAGATACTGGTTCCAACATTTATGGTGCGGTGAGCGTGGAGAGCAGTTAGTACAGGAAATTTCCAAGGAGACAGCATGGCAGGAGAGGACAGGTGAGATACCGTATTTGGCGGTTCACCACCATCTAGCTCGCCGGTGACGACTGGGATGCTGGCGGATCTCCGGAAGGAGGTGCTCGAGACGATCCAGCTCGCATTTGCGTCGGTGCGGGGCGACTTCGTAACCCCAGCGCTGCTGAAAATGTTGAAGTGGAAGTTTGTGAAGTTGGCGGTCTGGGGGGGGGGGGGGAGACCGCGCGGTCTGGTTTGACCGCACGGTCTTGCGGTCTCCTCTGGCAGTCTGACCTCTCTGGTCTAGCCGCGGGCTATTCGGCGTGACCGTCGTTCTTCTGTCCAAGGGTGCCGAGGTGATGCCGCGCGGTCTGGTCGTGTGACCGCGTGGCGAGCTGGTGTTTGTGATTGCGTGGTGGGGGCAGCCCGGTCTGGTGGCTGTCCGGGTTCTTTGTGGTGCGCGCGGACTAAGGTCTTCTTAGTCGCGCGGTCTCCGGTTTGTGTTCGCATGGCTGGTCCTTTGGCGATCAGCTGGTATATGCGATCACAAGTGTTTGGTCGACTTGTCGGGCTGTTGTCCTAGTCGGCCTGGTGTGTTCGCGGTCTCTGGAGGAGGTCGGGTGGGGAACACAGGTGGTGAGGGTCATGACCGGGCGAGTTGTCATGATCGCGCGGCTTCTGTTGAAGTCGACGAGCTCACTAAGTAGGAGGATCTTTTGCTGATTGCGCGGGTTGACCGGTCGGGTCGCGCGGTCAAGGGGGGTGACTCTATCTCATAGGGCGGTGACTCTATCTCATAGGGCGGTGACTGGATCAGGTCGCCCGCCTATAAATAGGAGTCACTGTAGCAGCAAAATTATCGCACCAAGTGTAAGCTGAGCTCGCGTCCTGTTCTTGCGGTCTCTTTTTGTGACTGGCCGGTTAGCTGATCGAACTTGTTTTGTGCAGCTTCTGCGGACTGTGCAGGTAGCAGCGGTCACCTCCTCTTCTGAAGGTGTTCGGTCGGTCTCGTGGCTTGCAGTACGGGTTGCTGGAGTTCGGGAGGATCAGTGGAGTTCGGGAGTTCGCGTGGTTCTCAGTTGGTGTTGTTCAAGGCGCAGGCAGGCAGTTCGGGCAGTCTTGTTTTCTAGCCGGGCGGACTGTCAGGTCGAGCGGTCAGGCGGTCTCAGGAAGTCAGACCGCTGGTTATCGTTCAGTTGTTTTTCTTCTCCTGTTTTTGTGTACTGGCGAAATCATGTCTCGCCATGTATACCTCGACCTGTAATGAAGATTTTTTTGTTGATCAATAAAGATTGTGTTTGCTTCATGTGCTTCTGGTTGTTTGGCTTAAACTTTTAGTTATACAATCCCTGCTCACTCCTAGATCTACGGAAAATTTCACATGGTATCAGGGGGAGGTTGGAGTGGATAGAGCAGTGAATAACTAAAAGTTGTCATCGCATTTGTGAAGAAGGAACCAGTGGTAGAGCCATGGAAGCAAGGGGTCTTGGAATTGAGATGCTTACATAGACTAACTTTAAAAGTGGAAGTCGTGTATGCAAAGTTATCTTCTGGATGAGGACCTCTGGGAGGTGGTTGGAGGAGAGAGAACGGAGGAAGTTATTCTGATTGGGGATAACGGTCATGAGGTGAGGAACTGGAGGCGGATTAATGCCAAAGCAGAGTTCGCCCTGAAATGGGCAATATCACCTGATTTGTTTGATCACATTTTGGGGTGTGGATCAGCGGCTGAGATCTGGAGAGCCCTGGATGGGCTGTTTAACAAAAAGAGTGTGACAAGATTTCAATTCCTGGAAAATGAGCTGGCCAGATCGGCTCAAGGTGATCTTTCTATCTCTACGTTCTTCTTGAAGATGAAGAACCTGTGCGATGAGCTTTCAGCACTGGATCCTGATGAGCCAATTTCTGAGGCGAAGCTGAAGAGGCACATCATCCGTGGCTTGCGGAAGGAATATGTTGCCTTTGTGACGTCGGTGCAGGGTTGGGCAAATCAGTCGTCTCTGCTGGAGCTGGAAAATCTACTTGCGTCGCAGGCGAGTCTGGCAAGGCAGATGGCGGGGGTGTCAGTGTCTGGGGGAGATGGCGAGGTTCTCTTCACAGGGAAGAAGAAGAAGTGGGATAAGAAGAAGACCGTTGGAGGAGGCAATGGGCCTTCAACTTCTGGACAATAGGAGAGGGGCTATGCTCCTAAGGATGAAGGGAAGAAGAAGGGAGAAGGTCCCAAGTGCTTCAAGTGCGGGAAGCTTGGTCACATCAGGAAAGACTGCCGGGTGAATCTTCAGCCAGGGCATGCTGCTGCAGGAAAGTAGGAAGCTGAGGCCAGACAGAATGATGGAGGATGGGGAGGAGCCTTCTCGGCTTCTATTGGAGATGCGACTCCTATCAACTATCGGAGGACTGGATCGTGGACTCGGGGTGTGGTCATCACCTCACCGGGGATGAGTCGAAGCTTTCTTCAGCTCAGCCGTACTCAGGTAATGATGCCATTATTACTGCTGATAATACCGTGCATGCTGTCGAGAAGGTGTAGGTTGTTTCCTTGGGCAGTGATAGGGGGCCGCTAACTTTGAAGAGTGTCTATCATGTGCTAGGAATGAGTAAAAACCTCTTCTCCGTGACCAACACTGTTGACGATGGGTATCACGTTCTGTTCAGCCCAACAGAAGTGAAGTTTCTACGAAATGTGGAGGCGGTGAAGGCTGAGGTCGTTCATGTTGGGAGGAGAGCAAAAGACTTGTTCGTTTTATCGACAAGTTCTTATGTTGACAAGATGCGGACGAATGATAGTGCCGTGATGTGGCACGAGAGGTTGGGGCATGTAGGGATGGATAAGCTGAAGGCAATGGCGATGAGAGGTTTGGTCAAGGGCCTGCCTAGTCTATCTTCCTACGGAGACGGTCATGTGTGCGCGGGATGTCAGTTCGGAAAGACTCATCGACTACCGTTTGACAAGTCGCAGACAAAGAGTAGTGTGCCGTTGGAGTGCATCCATGGTGACTTGATGGGACCGACTGCTACCCCAAGCCTCGGAGGCAGCAGATATATGCTGGTGTTGATCGATGACTACAACAGATATGTCTGGGTATATTTCTTGAAGGAGAAGGCGGAGGCGTTTGCCAAGTTCATGGAGTTCAAGGAGGTTGTGGAGGGTCGGCTTGGCCTGCGGGTTAAGAAGCTGAGGACTGACAACGGAGGGGAGTTCACCTTTGGTGAGTTCTCTACTTTTTGTAGGAAGGCAGGCATCCAGAGGGATCTTACTTGTGCGCATACTCCACAACAAAATGGAGTTGCAGAGCGAAAGATCCGTCATCTGACGGAGACTTGCAAGTGTTGGCTGCATGCCAAGAGTATCCCAAAGTCCTTCTGGGCGGAGGGAATGTCTTGTGCTGCCTACGTCATCAACAGGATGCCTCTCAGTCCCATCAATATGAAGACCCCGCATGAATTGATGTTCAAGGAAAAACCAAGCGTGGCGCACCTTCGGGTGTTTGGTTCCACCTGCTATGTGCACGTTCCAGATGCTCTTCGGACGAAGCTAGATGCAAAAGCAAGGAAGCTAGTCTTCGTGGGTTATGATGATCAGAAGAAGGGCTGGAAGTGCATGGACCTGGAGACGCGGAGATTTGTTGTATCTCGCGACGTCATGCTCGACGAGGTGACGTCGTACAAGGGAAGTTCTGGTGTTGAGCTACCAGAAAGCAGGGTGGAGGAGCCGGAGAAAGCTGTGGAAAATCTTCAGGTGGAGCTGCCTGCGTCACCAGGTGGTCCATCAATATCTAGTTCTGAGGCGGAGGCTTCTTGATCAGGAAGCAGGGGGAGCGATGCTCCGAGTACGTCTGGAAGGGGAGCTAGGGAAGAAGCAGCTGAAGATACTGCGAGTCAGGGGAAGACGTTGCGGAGATCGAAGCGAACAATCATTGCCCCTGATCGCTATACAGGAGGAAACATGGTGAGCTTTGTCTCGTGTTTCTTTGTTGGTCCCTTGGATGAGAGGGAGCCGTCGAGCTTTGAAAAGGACAAAGGCATAGAATAGTGGGATTCAGCTATGCAGGAAGAGATGAGTGCTCTTGAGAAGAATGAGACTTGGTCTCTGGTGCCCAAGCCCAATGGTGTCACCCCTGTGACATGCAAGTGGGTCTATAAGCTGAAGAAGAAGGCTAATGACAGTATCGAGCGATACAAGGCTCGCCTTGTGGCTCGGGGGTTCTCGTAGCAATACGGTGAAGACTATGAAGAGACATTCAGTCCGGTGGCAAAAATGACTTCTGTTCCAGTTGTGATTGCCTTGGTGGCGTGTTGGGGGTAGGAGATTTGGCAACTCGACGTAAAGAATGCGTTCTTGTACGGCGAGATTGACAAGGACATCTTCATGGTTCAGCCGCCAGGCTTCATGTCTGAAGATTTTCCTGACTATGTCTGCAAGTTGAAGAAGGCTCTGTATGTGTTGAAGCAAGCGCCGAGGGTGTGGTATGGAAAGATAGCATAATATCTCCTATTCTATGGGTTTAGTGCTTCAGACTCTGACTCAAGCTTGTTTGTCAAGAAGAGCGGGGAGTTTCAAGTCATCATGCTGCTTTACGTCGACAATATGATTGTGACGGGGAATTCGAAGGAGGAGGTAGCAAGTCTTCGGGCCGAGCTATCTATCAGGTTCGAGATGAAGGACTTAGGTGAGTTGCACCATTTCCTTGGACTCGAAGTGCAGAGGAAGGGAAGTGGAGTGCTGGTGTCCCAGGCTGGGTATGCGGAGCGAATCGTGGAGCGGTTTGGCATGAAGGAAGGGAAGTGCATTTTCACACCTCTGGAGAAGGCCATGAAACTTCGCAAGGATGAGGGGAGGATACTGGAAGATCCGCTGGTGTTCCGGGCTCTGGTTGGGAGCTTGATCTATCTGACGATTACCAGGCCGAATATTGCATATGCAGTTGGCAGGGTGAGCCGTTATATGGCGGAACCACGGATGCCTCATCTACTAGCGGTCAAGAATATATTGAAGTATTTCAAGGCGACTTCGGATATGAGTCTCTTTTACAGGAGGGATGCGGGCTTTGAGGTGCATGGGTACATGAATGCTGATTACGAAGGAGATTCGGATGATCGGAAGTCGACGTCTGGATACGTCTTCATGACGGGCCCCACAGCTATATCATGGTGCAGCAAGAAGCAGGATTCCGTGTCTGTCTCAACCACAGAAGCGGAATACAAGGCTTCGGCCTTGGCAGCTCAAGAAGTCATCTGGCTTAGGAGGTTGGTTGGAGACGTCCATAAGGAGGTTCGGGGTCCGACTCTGCTCCGCGGCGACAATGAGAGTGCTCTCAAACCGGTTACTAATCCAGTTAGTCACGCGAGGACCAAGCATATCGAGATCGAGCATCATTTCATTCGTGAGAAGGTGCTGGAGGGGTCTCTTTCGGTCGAGCATGTTAGGAGTCGGGACAACGTTGCTGACATCTTTACAAAGGCGCTGGCGAAGGGGCCGTTCACTCGGCTAAGGAGTTTACTTGGGCTGTTTTCAACTTCCCACTTCAAGGGGGAGTGTTGAAAATGTTGAAGTGGAAGTTTGTGAAGTTGGCGGTCTGGGGGGGGGGGGGGGGGGGGAGACCGCGCGGTCTGGTCTGACCGCACGGTCTTGCGGTCTCCTCTGGCGGTCTGACCTCTCTGGTCCAGCCGCGGGCTATTCGGCGTGACCGTCGTTCTTCTGTCCAAGGGTGCCGAGGTAAGGCCGCGCGGTCTGGTCGTGTGACCGCGTGGCGAGCTGGTGTCATCTCGCGATCTGGTGTTTGTGATCGCGTGGTGGGGGCAGCCCAGTCTGGTGGCTGTCCGGCTTCTTTGTGGTGCGCGCGGACTTAGGTCTTCTTAGTCGCGCGGTCTCCGGTTTGTGTTCGCATGGCTGGTCCTTTGACGATCAGCTGGTATATGCGGTCACAAGTGTTTGGTCGACTTGTCGGGCTGTTGTCCTAGTCGGCCTGGTGTGTTCGCGGTCTCTGGAGGAGGTCGGGTGGCGAACACAGTGGTGAGCATCATGATCGGGCGAGTTGTCATGATCGAGCGGCTTCTGTTGAAGTCGGCGAGCTCACTAAGCAGGAGGATCTTTTGCTGATTGCGCGGGTTGACCGGTCTGGTCGCGCGGTCAAGGGTGGTGACTCTATCTCATAGGGCGGTGACTGGATCAGGTCGCCCGCCTATAAATAAGAGTCACTGTAGCAGCAAAATTATCGCACCAAGTGTAAGCTGAGATCGCGTCCTGTTCTTGAAGTCTCTTTTTGTGACCGGCCAGTTAGTTGATCGAACTTGTTTTGTGCAGCTTCTGCGGATTGTGCGGGTAGCAGCGGTCACCTCCTCTTCTGAAGGTGTTCGGGCGGTCTCGCGGCTTGCAGTGCGGGTTGCTGGAGTTCGGGAGGATCAGTGGAGTTCGGGAGTTCGCGTGGTTCTCAGTTGGTGTTGTTCAAGGTGTAGGCAGGCAGTTTGGGCGATCTTGTTTTCTAGTCGGGCGGACTGTCAGGTCGAGCGGTCAGGCGGTCTCGGGAAGTCAGACCGCTGGTTATCTTTCAGTTGTTTTTCTTCTCCTATTTTTGTGTACTGGCGAAATCATGTCTCGCCATGTATACCTCGCCCTGTAATGAAGATTTTTGGTTGATCAATAAAGATTGTGTTTGCTTCATGTGCTTCTGGTTGTTTGACTTAAACTTTTAGTTATACAATTCCTGCTCACTCCTAGATCTACAGAAAATTTCACAAGCGCCTCAGGTGTTTCCGCCGCCGGGAGTTGGCGAGAACGTCCCAGGGCAGAGGGCAGGAAAGGAGACATTGTCCGAGGCACCAGGGCGAGACCTTGCCTGGCGAGAACTCTTCCCCAGCCCGGCAAGTGGGTTTCAGGTGAGTGAGATCCCGGCGAGTGGGGTTCAGGCATGCGCCATCCCGACGAGTGATCCCCCAGCAAGTGTGAGTCCGGTGGGAGCAAGTCAGGTCAGATAGATCGTGGGGCGGGACGAGCAGGCAAGAGCAGTGAGCGGGGGAGACCGTTCTGCGTGTAACATCCCCAAAACTAATAGGCCCCCTTAGTACAAGTTTTGGCACTCTCCCCTCCTAAACAAGCTCCCTAGACCAACAGGAGATTGGGGTGACACTAGGATGAACTCCCTAACCAATGTACGGAACCTTAAGGTTGAGAGCAGCTAACTTATTAAGAGGATTTGACCTCTAGGGTCTCTTTTTAGGATCCCAATAGCTCAATGAGCTCTTTCAACCTAGAAATTAGGGTAAAACCCAAAGGGCCCCATTATGCCCCCCCCAAGCTCAATAAGTGAGATTAAGACCCCCTTGTGCCCCCTCCAAAAAGCTCCACCAATCTAGGACCCTTAGAGTCCATTGGATTCTTTTGAATCACTCACATTAACCTAGGTGGGCTTGAGCCAAGCCAAATCTCAAGTAACCCATTAAGTCATCATGGGTTAAACTGGTTTCTCCTTGGGCCCTAGCCCAACCTCAAGCCTCAATCAGTCCATGACATGGCTGATTTACCCCCCTTTTTATGATGAATTAAATAGGTTGTTAATTAAAGGGGCCTTTTTTTTGGAAAAGGCCAAAATAGGAAGAGAGAGAAAGAGAGGAAGTTTTGAGCACCATGCCAAATGGCACACTCCACCTTAACCCAATTTTTTCAGTTAACCTTGGAGAGTAAACCCCCCACCATTTTTTTTGAGCTGAGGTGGCAACCATGCATGGTCATGAGGGGGGTGAAAAATTGGGTGAATAGTGTTTTTCAAAGGGGTGATTTCACCCACCTTGAATGTGGACTTAGAGTGCCAAATGGCACCTCCCTCCCATCTCTCTCTCTCTCTCTCTTTACCCGACCTCAGGCTTGGTGCCCAGCTGGTTTGGCTCAAGCTGGAAGCCATGCATTGGGCGTTTGAGAGGTGGCAATAATGGCCGAACCTCCAATGTGAATTCACTACTATTAACTCCCCCTCAGCCTCATTTGAGGGCACCTTCACGATCAGTGAACCACACGAGGACGATCCCCCAACTCCGGCGAATCTTTCGAGCTCAGAACCCCCATTCGGCCATGGCTTCCGGCGGCGACAACTCACGCATGGGAACAAGGGCAAATCCGCGCCCCCGACCACCAACTCAGGCCCGTACCTCTCCCTCTCCTCTCGTGCTAGCTATCTAGATCAAATAGGAGGTGAGACGAGCTCAATCGAGCGGGATCCACCACTGGTTTTCACGGGTTTTCCCGTCAAAATCATCCTCCCCTCTTTCCTTAATCCGGCCGCCACTGTCAGATCAAGACCGCCATCCCGATAGCCCCCACCTCCGTGAAGGTGGTGGTGGTGGTGGCCGGCCGTGGAGGCAGGTAGATGGCCGGGAAATCGGGCTCAAAGGTAGCCCAGGTGCTTTCATTCTCAGCCCTTGGCGAGAGGAGGAAGACGATGTCCTGGCCGTTGGATCTGATCAGATCCCTAATCGCAGACCACATGAAATTTAAATAAATGAATAGTATATAAATCTGTCACACTTTATTTAAGATGTTCAAGCAGGAAATTGAAGCCCTTAGAGGCCGAATTTGCAATTTTCACCAGAGACAAGATTTGTAGATCTTGTTGTCTACTTTCATCTGAGCTTGAAATCATTTGATTTGGATGACTGTACAATTCTGTGCATCTGTTTTTGTGCAGGATGTACAATGCGTCCATGCATGTATATAATGTGTATTTTTCTCTTAATATTCATTGCATGCAAGTGAAAATTGTACCCAAGGTGTGTGATGGCTATATAAAATCACTGTCCAAATTTGGTGATTTTAGGAGAAAAGTTTTCTATAGTTTCTGGAATAATTTAAATTTCACTATTGTGATAACCTATGGAGCTTAAATTTATAGTTTTGGCCCAAATTTTTGGTAACATGTTTATCATGTGATGACTCACCTCTGTACAAAATCTGATGATATCTGGACTTGATTTGGGTGAGTAATCTAGGCATGCATGTTGATTACTCAAGGTAAAGAGGAGTGATTAGTGGCATTCATGTTCTTATTTAGTAACACATGTACATGGTTTAAGGTTTGATATTTCTGAAAGTTAGAAATATTGTTGCATGCAACAAGAATGATTTTTAGGCCATGCATGTATCCATGTATGACCTAGGCTTGGTGAGAAATTTAGAATAATTGTAGGGCACTTTTCTATAGTTTTGCTAGACATTTCATTCTATGAATTTTGTGAGTTTAGAGAGTATTAATTACTAATTTTTAATGAAATCCCAAGGGTTTTCACCCCAAGTCATGATAAGCTATCTATGAGGTTTGGCTAAGTAGAAATGAAGTCATGAAGGTTGGATCTTGTGTGATTACTAGATTGAATAAATGGATAGTAAAATATGTATTTGTAGCAATTAGTTGTCACACCCCATGCTGAAACTTTAAGCAGTAAATTGAATGTCTTACACCCAAATTCAGAACATGTGGTCAATACAAAAGTTGTAGCTCTTGTTTTTACCTTTCTAATGATATGTTATACAGAAATTTTGGTGTAGTGTAGCTCCCTGTAGACTCCTTTAGTAAAACATGTATTTGTAGCAATTAGTTGTCACACCCCTTGCTGAAACTTTAAGCAGTAAATTGAATGTCTTACACCCAAATTCAGAACATGTGGTCAATACAAAAGTTGTAGCTCTTGTTTTTACCTTTCTAATGATATGTTATACAGAAATTTTGGTGAAGTGTAGCTCCCTGTAGACTCCTTTTAGTAAAACATGTATTTGTAGCAATTAGTTGTCACACCCTTGCTGAAACTTTAAGCAGTAAATTGAATGTCTTACACCCAAATTCAGAACATGTGTTCAATACAAAAGTTGTATATCTTGCTCTTACCTTTCTAATGATATGTTATACAGAAATTTTGGTGAAGTGTAGCTCCCTGTAGACTCCTTTTGGTAAAACATGTATTTGTAGCAATTAGTTGTCACACCCCTTGCTGAAACTCTAAGCAGTAAATTGAATGTCGTACACCCAAATTCAGAACATGTGGTCAAAACAAAAGTTGTAGCTCTTGCTCTTACCTTTCTAATGATATGTTATACATAATCTTTTTTTGGTGTAGCATAGCTCCCTATAGACCCATTTTAGTAAAGCATGTGTAAGGTTACGTATCTGAGATTTTGATGTCTTAGGTAAAATGGTCCATGTAATTTAGTTGATCTCCTAATCATACTTCAAGAATAACATATAGAGTGAACTTAAGAACTACATGACTTTAAAACCTAGATTGATAGGAGTTCACTAACCTTTGGAGTGACTTAGCATAGGGCATCTAGAGGGAATAAAGTTAAACTAGCCTCACTCAATAGTAGAAATAGAGATAGTTAGAAACAACAATGATTCACCTTATTCTAGTGAGCATACATAGGACGATCGGAAGTCTTGAACAAATCATAAGAGTCTAAAATGTCCCAAGGCTCAAAGATCATACTAGTCCACCCCAATATCCATAAAGATTTCTAGTAAGCGGATGTTACCAATTGAAGGCATGAACAATTTTTCCTAACACATGATATCAAATAAGTCATGGTAATAAAATGGTAGGACGACCAGCAGATCCCCCATGATAAGGTGAGGTTTGGTAGGACTATCTAGATTCACCTCTCAAATTTGCAAGAGTAGGGTCAACGGGGAGAGAACTTGTAATGTAGAGTCAAGTGAATATAATATTAGACATTTCCACATGCATACCTTGGGAATGAATTTGTATTGAGGCCTAGGGAGAGGCTGACTGAGCCTGTGTTTTGTACGATATTTAATGAGCTGTATGATCGGGGTAAAGCTTTTATGAATAAATGGAATCTGTGGCGGGTCTTCGGTATGGTCTGGGCTGGCACACCGGCGGACATACGTTGACTCAGGCAAGAGGTGAGGATTGGGGATCTGGCTTAGTGGAAGATGTGGAGAAGCAACCATCCCTAAAACTCACACTTGGCCTATCTAAGTCTGACGCGCAGCAAAAAGCACGACTAGTCCGCCCACGCGTGGGTCTCAGAGGGAGTGTGGAGAGGTCTAGGCTTGGTAGTGTGTGTACCCGCCTAGAAGTGGGGGAGCCCGACCCACTGTCACTACGGCCACGGTAGTGAGACCCGGGGTGATAGCTACACCCTGAACAATGGGGAACTAACAAGGTCTGTACGTACAGAGTCGTGTGTGTGAGTAAATCATCATTTCATAATAATGCGCATCTCTGCATAACATAGCATACATCACATCTCTCATCTTCCCCTTTTTCACCCCCATCATATAAAGTAGTATGGGATGCCTTATATGATGGGCCTTGCAAAACTATCCCTTAACTTATCTTCGAATTGATAAGTTAAGGTTTTTCCCTTACTTAAAAATTATGAAAAACCTCACTGTTGCCCCATGAACCGTGTTTGTTTACTTTTAGTGGATGTTCCTTTTTACTGCAATATGTTACACCTTCTATTGCTTCCCTTATATTGTGACACTGCTTACGTTGTTAGTAACCTTGTTCATTAGTTATTGCCTCACTATATACTCACTTATTCTTATACCGTGCTCATTTATATAAATCTGTACTATAATTAATCTACCTGCCATTTGTCATCTGCTTAAAATTATACTGCCTTGTGTCCCTCCTTTTCCTCCTCTCCATCCGGTGCCAGCTGGGTCCCGTGTTGGCGAGCCTGGGCTGGGAGGGTGCCGGCGGTCCAGCTGGGTCCCGTGTTGGCGAGCCTGGACCGTTACAAAAAGTCCTATCCTCCAGGATTGCACTTTTTGTAACGGTCCAGGCCCGCCAACACGGGACCCAGCTGGACCGCCGGCACCCTCCCAGCCCAGGCCCGCCAACACGGGACCCAGCTGACACCGGAAGGGTTCAGCCTAACCAGGTGGTCTGCAGACCATGCACCCCAACCCCTCTCTGTCCCACCACAGGGCACAGTGGGTTGTTGGAGACCGCAGTCCCCCTTTGATGAGAATTGAGCCAGTTAAGCGGCAGCGCGTGGACTTCCCAGGAGGTCACCCATCCCAGAATTGCTCCAGCCCGAGCACGCTTAACTATGGAGTACTTTCACTTCTCATCACCAATTGAGCTTCTGATACCCTTTGTAAGACCCCTTCCCCCGGACTTCCCAAGACCTGGAAGGACGGAGGGAACATGAATAGAGATGGGCCCCAATAATAGGCCACCAGGAGTTGTCAGGGCCCTTTTAGCCTTACTGCGGGTCTTACTCCTCTCCACCCGGTGCCTAGGAGTCACGCGGGGAGGCGGGGAGGCGGGGAGGTAGTGGATGAGTCTTTTAGACTGACGGTCGGTTGTGACCTAACACAGGGGAGGCAGCACCAGGAGACCCAGCACCAGAGGACAGGAGGACCTGATTCGGCAGGAACTATAGATCCTGGAGCCCCTTTTGTTGGCGACCGTACTACCGTGAGATTTCGTCCTAGATTCTTAGTACTTGGTGATGAGGACCATGTTATAGTCACTTTAGTTTTTGAGGAGTTTTAGTTTCAGCTTTATTTGACTGGGTTTGTTCCCGAGTACTCCTTTATGATTTGTACCAGACTATGATGTTACCTTTCTATGTCTTTTGGTTTTGGATGGATATGTATCTCTTATATAATGTTAACTATGGATGCTTCCTCTAGATTTGGCCGGCAGAATCGGCGTTAAGTGGTGGCTGCCCACCACAAGACGGCGGTTCTGGGCAGTAAGACCCGCAGTAAGGCTAAAAGGGCCCTGACAACTCCTGGTGGCCTATTATTGGGGCCCATCTCTATTCATGTTCCCTCCGTCCTTCCAGGTCTTGGGAAGTCCGAGGGAAGGGGTCTTACAAAGGGTATCCGAGCTTAACGATCCTATATATTCTGTCCAACCCTTATTACACCCCGCTCGAGTCTAGTTTGCGGACAAACTAGCAGCGGAAGCAATGGTGTGCCCATAAGGGTTTTTCTCCCGACCTTTTCTCATCTAGCCACCTGTGATTAATACCTCTTTTCAATTTCTCATTCTTATCCTGCAGAATCCTGCCCCAGAGAATAGGGTTCCCCCTCCACCTCCGCCCCCCGCCCAATTTCAGGAAGACAATGTGGGACAGACACTGCAGGCCATTCTGCAAGCATTCAGGGATCAAGCCCCAGTTAGGGAGCTCAACCCGGCTTCAAACTGGCTCAGTGTGTTCAAGGGACTCTCTCCACCATCCTTCTCGGGTACAGAATCAGCAGTACAAACTGAGGAATGGGTCGATACCATTCAAGAAATGCTTGCTGGAATCCTTTGCCCAACAACCGAAGCAGTGGCGTTAGCGGTCTCAGCACTTCGCTCTCATGCTAAGCTCTGGTGGAAGTCAGCAATGGATACCACCTTCGTAGGTTACGAATACAGTGAAATCTCTTGGGAGGAGTTCAGAGGAGCGTTACTGGAGCACTTCATTCCTCAGTCGGCAAGAGACGAGCTAGAGGAGAAATTCTTACAGTTAAGGCAAGGAAATAGGAATGTCTTGGAATATCAACGAGAATTTGCCCACCTATCCCGATTCCTAGTTTCTTGCCAGTTCAGTGAGGCAGGATTCGCCAAGAAGTTCTTTAAGGGACTGCGAGATGACCTGAGGCAAGCACTCTTATTCGTAGCAGATACTAGTCTGGCCAAGATTGCTGAAGCAGCAAAGAGATTGGAAGCGGATCATCTGATGACCAGGGGCAGGGGGAAGAGAGCTGCTGACGAGGAGCGAAGAGGAGATAGACAGCTCCAACATCAACATGATCAGTTCATTAGGAATCAGAGGAGCGGGGGAAGACCTCGTCCAAACTTCAATCAAGGCCAAGGATCCCACACGGTTTTGGCACCGCAACCGCTATAAGCCCAGGAGCCACCTAAGCAGTTGGGTGGGGTCCCTCCTCCTCAGCTATGCTTCTTCTGTCACCAGCCCGGTCATGTGAAGGCATTCTGCCCTCAGAGAGCATTCCCTCCTCCACCCCAAAGGCCCCCTTATCAGCACTCTGGAGGCCGAGGTCGAAGTCGAGGACGAGGATACCAAGGAGGTAAACGACAACTCACCGGCAATCAACTATATGCTCTGGACCTGGCCCAACCTTGCAAGCCAGAGGAGACTATTTCAGGTACTCCAAGTTTTTCTTTACTTTATTTTACTTGATTTGTTTTCTTAAAATCTGCTCCTAATTATGGGTAACGTAAGAACTATCACTTAGCTACATAACATCCAAATTCGCTATCGCAGGCATTCTTTCTGTAAACGAAAAACCTGCCCTCACTTTGTTCGATTGTGGGGAAACTCATGTCTTTATATCAGAAAACTTTATTAAGGAGTTGAAGGGATTAAGCTGCCGCTTGGGTCCTGCTAGGGGAGTCCGCCTCCCAGATGGATCCGTAATCAGTATCACCTCGACTTGTGACGTAGACGTAACCATCGGTGGAAAGAATTTTGAAACCTCAGCTACTGCAATGAAACTTGTTAAATACGACCTAGTGTTGGGCATGAGCTGGCTATCTCGGTATCACGCCATAATTAATTGTCTTCAACGAAAGGTTACTTTGCGTCACGGGGACACCACCATCATCTTTGAAAGTGCCTTACCAGTCTCCAAAAACCTCTTATCTTCCGTCCAGGCCGTCAAATCGCATCTTCAGGGAAATGAATTATTTTTAGTTCGCTTTGGAATTGAAGAGTCAGGTGAACCCTTAGGAGACATCCCGGTGGTAAGAGATTTTGCCGATGTCTTCCCCGACAAATTACCCGGATTGCCCCCTCACAGAGAGGCCGACTTTCAAATTCAACTAGTATCAGGAGCAAAACCAGTATCTAAAGCACCTTATAGAATGGCACCGAAGGAGTTAACCGAATTCCGAAGCCAACTGCAAGAGTTAGTAGAAGCAGGCTTTGTAAGGCCAAGTTCGTCACCATGGGGAGCCCCGGTCCTCTTCGTTAAAAAGAAAGATGGAACCTTGAGACTGTGCATTGACTATAGAGAACTCAACCGTTTGACAGTTAGAAACACCTATCCCCTACCTCGTATCGACGAACTGTTTGATCAATTGCAAGGGGCCTTCTGGTATTCAAAACTAGATCTCAGATCAGGGTATTACCAACTGAGGATCCGGGAGGAGGATATCCCAAAGACGGCTTTCAGTAGCAGGTATGGATTACACGAGTTCACGGTAATGCCATTCGGACTCACGAATGCCCCCGCTGCATTCATGAGTTTAATGAACAAAGTGTTTGAACCATACATAGATTCCTTCGTCATCGTTTTTATAGATGACATCCTAATTTATTCGAAAACAAAAGAGGATCACGCCCGACATTTATCCTCAACTCTCCAGAAACTTCGGGAGAATAAGCTTTACGCAAAGTTCAGTAAATGCCAATTTTGGCTCAGTGAAGTAGCCTTCTTAGGTCACATCATCAGCGGCGCTGGATTGGCAGTTGACCCAACAAAAATCCAAGCAGTCCGAGATTGGCCCCAACCAAAAACGGCCTCAGACATAAGGAGCTTTCTAGGACTTGTCGGATACTACCGGAAGTTCGTACAAGGTTTCTCCCGGATTGCACTACCGCTTACCACATTAACGAAGAAAGATTCGTCGTTCATCTGGACCCCCAAATGTGAAACAGCCTTCCAGGACTTAAAAGCCAGATTAATCTCTGCTCCAATTCTTGCTTGCCGTCAGGGAAGAAGGGCTTCCAAGTTTACACTGATGCCTCTTACCAGGGAATGGGTGCTGTACTAATGCAAAACGGTCATGTAATTGCATATGCATCCCGACAGTTGAAAAAGCATGAACAAAACTATCCCGTGCATGACCTAGAGATGGGAGCTGTAGTGTTCGCGCTAAAAATTTGGCGGCATTATCTGTACGGAGTACACTGTGACATCTTCTCTGATCACAAAAATTTAAAATACGTAGACACACAGAAGGATCTTAATATGCGTCAAAGAAGATGGGTGGAATTCCTTTGCGATTATCAGTATACAATGCACTATCACCCCGGAAAAGCGAATAAAGTGGCTGACGCTTTGAGCAGAACAGTCGGCACATCGGAACCAGAAATGCGATTATCGTCATCGGAGTTGATTCGAGAAATGAAAAATTTGAATATTACTCTAGTCTCCCGAGCAGACCCCGAATTGTACGAGGAGTATCTGGGCTCGATCTCGATTGAAAGTGATATCAAGGATCGCATCCGGGAAGGTAAAAAACAAGATGCAGATTTGGAACCAGTTTTCGAAGCACTGAATACAGGCACCGTCAAAGACTTCTCTATTATCGACGGTTTAGTCCGCTTCAAGGACCGAGTTTACATTCCGGCTACAAACCAACTTAGGGAGGAGATCATGACCGAAGCACATTATAGCAAGTATTCAGTGCACCCGGGAATCACCAAGATGACAACAAATTTAAAAAGAACCATGTTTTGGCCTGGGATGAAGAAAGATATAACAAAATTTATAAACCTCTGCGAAACCTGTCAGTGTGTAAAGGCGGAATGCAGAAATCCGGCAGGACGGCTTCAATCCTTGACAGTGCCTGTTTGGAAATTTGAAGATATCTCGATGGACTTCGTGCATGGGTTACCAAGGTCCCGTTCCGGTCATGACTCAGTCTGGGTAATCGTTGACAGATTAACTAAAGTGGCCAGATTCATTCCAATGAAAAAGAAAGCCCCGGTCAGCGTACTAATTCGACTCTTCGTAGAATAGTTTGTACGTTACCACGGCATGCCAAAAACTGTCATATCAGATCGAGATGGAAGATTTACATCTAAGGAGTGGAGGGCCGTCCAAGCCTATTTAGGGTCCCGCCTGAACTTCAGTACCGCTTTCCACCCTCAAACGGACGGCCAAACTGAACGCACTATTCGGACGATGGAAGATCTCCTCCGACTATGCATATTGGATAGTGGGGAGCCATGGGAAGAATTGTTACCGTTGGTAGAGTTCTCCTACAACAACAACCATCATACCTCCATAGGAATGGCACCTTATGAAGCCTTGTACGGAAGGAAGTGCAGAACTCCGCTATCCTGGGTGCAAGATGAAGACCCCTCGGCCTTAGGATCTAAATTCATCGAAGACACCGATGCTCAAGTACGCTTAATACGACAGAAGATGTTAGAAGCCCAGAGCAGGCAAGCCAAATATTATGACGCGCATCACCGACAGGTAGAATTCCAAGTGGGTGACCAAGTTTTTCTAAAGATCCGACCAGCTCATGGCATCACCCGGGTACGGGGACTGAAGAAGCTCAGCCCCAGGTACCTCGGGCCTTTCAGAATTCTAGAAAGATTCGGTTCCGTGGCTTATGGGTTAGAACTATCTCCGGACTTGGCCGACCTGCACAACGTTTTTCATATCTCCTCCCTCCGGAAGGCGCTAATCCGGCCAGACCAACATGTAACTTCAGCTTCAAACCCAGTGGCTTCTGATAGAACTGTCCTTCTAGAGCCAATCCGAATTGATGAAACGGCAGTTCGGACCCTGAGAAAGAAGAAAATTCCTCTAGTCAAGGTGTTGTGGTCTAATCATGGACAAGAGGAGCATACCTGGGAGCCCCTGGATCTCATGCAACAAAAGTACCCAAGGCTTTTCAGTGCAGGTACGCTTCACACTCTTTTTAAAGATTAAGTCTTTCTCTTAACGTCAATACCCGTACCACTAATCTTAAATTTCGAGGACGAAATTATTTTATTGCATATTGGGAATTGTAACATCCCCAAAACTACTAGGCCCCCTTAGTACAAGTTTTGGCACTCTCCCCTCCTAAACAAGCTCCCTAGACCAACAGGAGATTGGGGTGACACTAGGATGAACTCTCTAACCAATGTACAGAACCTTAAGGTTGAGAGCAGCTAACTTATTAAGAGGATTTGACCTATATGGTCTCTTTTTAGGATCCCAATAGCTCAATGAGCTCTTTCAACCTAGAAATTAGGGTAAAACCCAAAGGGCCCCATTATGCCCCCCCCCAAGCTCAATAAGTGAGATTAAGACCCCCTTGTGCCCCCTCCACAAAGCTCCACCAATCTAGGACCCTTAGAGTCCATTGGATTCTTTTGAATCACTCACATTAACCCTGGTGGGCTTGAGCCAAGCCAAATCTCAAGTAACCCATTAAGTCATCATGGGTTAAACTGGTTTCTCCTTGGGCCCTAGCCCAACCTCAAGCCTCAATCAGTCCATGACATGGCTGATTTACCCCCCTTTTTATGATGAATTAAATAGGTTGTTAATTAAAGGGGCCTTTTTTTTTTGGAAAAGGCCAAAATAGGAAGAGAGAGAAAGAGAGGAAGTTTTGAGCACCATGCCAAATGGCACACTCCACCTTAACCCAATTTTTTCAGTTAACCTTGGAGAGTAAACCCCCCACCATTTTTTTTGAGCTGAGGTGGCAACCATGCATGGTCATGAGGGGGGTGAAAAATTGGGTGAATAGTGTTTTTCAAAGGGGTGATTTCACCCACCTTGAATGTGGACTTAGAGTGCCAAATGGCACCTCCCTCCCATCTCTCTCTCTTTACCCGACCTCAGGCTTGGTGCCCAGCTGGTTTGGCTCAAGCTGGAAGCCATGCATTGGGCGTTTGAGAGGTGGCAATAATGGCCGAACCTCCAATGTGAATTCACTACTATTAACTCCCCCTCAGCCTCATTTGAGGGCACCTTCACGATGAGTGAACCCCACGAGGACGATCCCCCAACTCCGGCGAAGCTTTCGAGCTCAGAACCCCCATTCGGCCATGGCTTTCGGCGGCGACAACTCACGCATGGGAACAAGGGCAAATCCGCGCCTCCGACCACCAACTCAGGCCCGTACCTCTCCCTCTCCTCTCGTGCTAGCTATCTAGATCAAATAGGAGGTGAGACGAGCTCAATCGAGCGGGATCCACCACTGGTTTTCACGGGTTTTCCCGTCAAAATCAGCCTCCCCTCTTTCCTTAATCCGGCCGCCACTGTCAGATCAAGACCGCCATCCCGATAGCCCCCACCTCCGTGAAGGTGGTGGTGGTGGCGGCCGGCCGTGGAGGCAGGTAGATGGCCTGGAAATCGGGCTCAAAGGTAGCCCAGGCGCTTTCATTCTCAGCCCTTGGCGAGAGGAGGAAGACGATGTCCTGGCCGTTGGATCTGATCAGATCCCTAATCGCAGACCACATGAAATTTAAATAAATGAATAGTATATAAATCTGTCACACTTTATTTAAGATGTTTAAGCAGGAAATTGAAGCCCTTAGAGGCCGAATTTGCAATTTTCACCAGAGACAAGATTTGTAGATCTTGTTGTCTACTTTCATCTGAGCTTGAAATCATTTGATTTGGATGACTGTACAATCCTGTCCATCTGTTTTGGTGCAGGATGTACAATGTGTCCATGCATGTATATAATGTGTATTTTTCTCTTAATATTCATTGCATGCAAGTGAAAATTGTACCCAAGGTGTGTGATGGCTATATAAAATCACTGTACAAATTTGGCGATTTTAGGAGAAAAGTTTTCTATAGTTTCTGGAATAATTTATATTTCACTATTGTGATAACCTATGGAGCTTAAATTTATAGTTTTGGCCCAAATTTTTGGTAACATGTTTATCATGTGATGACTCACCTCTGTACAAAATCTGATGATATCTGGACTTGATTTGGGTGAGTAATCTAGGCATGCATGTTGATTACTCAAGGTAAAGAGGAGTGATTAGTGGCATTCATGTTCTTATTTAGTAACACATGTACATGGTTTAAGGTTTGATATTTCTGAAAGTTAGAAATATTGTTGCATGCAACAAGAATAATTTTTAGGCCATGCATGTATCCATGTATGACCTAGGCTTGGTGAGAAATTTAGAATAATTGTAGGGCACTTTTCTATAGTTTTGCTAGACATTTCATTCTATGAATTTTGTGAGTTTAGAGAGTATTAATTACTAATTTTTAATGAAATCCCAAGGGTTTTCACCCCAAGTCATGATAAGCTATCTATGAGGTTTGGCTAAGTAGAAATGAAGGCATGAAGGTTGGATCTTGTGTGATTACTAGATTGAATAAATGGATAGTAAAACATGTATTTGTAGCAATTAGTTGTCACACCCCATGCTGAAACTTTAAGCAGTAAATTGAATGTCTTACACCCAAATTCAGAACATGTGGTCAATACAAAAGTTGTAGCTCTTGTTTTTACCTTTCTAATGATATGTTATACAGAAATTTTGGTTAAGTGTAGCTCCCTGTAGACTCCTTTAGTAAAACATGTATTTGTAGCAATTAGTTGTCACACCCCTTGCTGAAACTTTAAGCAGTAAATTGAATGTCTTACACCCAAATTTAGAACATGTGGTCAATACAAAAGTTGTAGCTCTTGTTTTTACCTTTCTAATGATATGTTATACAGAAATTTTGGTGAAGTGTAGCTCCCTGTAGACTCCTTTAGTAAAACATGTATTTGTAGCAATTAGTTGTCACACCCCTTGCTGAAACTTTAAGCAGTAAATTGAATGTCTTACACCCAAATTCAGAACATGTGGTCAATACAAAAGTTGTAGCTCTTTTTTTTACCTTTCTAATGATATGTTATACAGAAATTTTGGTGAAGTGTAGCTCCCTGTAGACTCCTTTTAGTAAAACATGTATTTGTAGCAATTAGTTGTCACACCCTTGCTGAAACTTTAAGCAGTAAATTGAATGTCTTACACCCAAATTCAGAACATGTGTTCAATACAAAAGTTGTATATCTTGCTCTTACCTTTCTAATGATATGTTATACAGAAATTTTGGTGAAGTGTAGCTCCCTGTAGACTCCTTTTGGTAAAACATGTATTTGTAGCAATTAGTTGTCACACCCCTTGCTGAAACTCTAAGCAGTAAATTGAATGTCGTACACCCAAATTCAGAACATGTGGTCAAAACAAAAGTTGTAGCTCTTGCTCTTACCTTTCTAATGATATGTTATACAGAATCTTTTTTTGGTGTAGCATAGCTCCCTATAGACCCATTTTAGTAAAGCATGTGTAAGGTTACGTATCTGAGATTTTGATGTCTTAGGTAAAATGGTCCATGTAATTTAGTTGATCTCCTAATCATACTTCAAGAATAACATATAGAGTGAACTTAAGAACTACATGACTTTAAAACCTAGATTGATAGGAGTTCACTAACCTTTGGAGTGACTTAGCATAGGGCATCTAGAGGGAATAAAGTTAAACTAGCCTCACTCAATAGTAGAAATAGAGATAGTTAGAAACAACAATGATTCACCTTATTCTAGTGAGCATACATAGGACGATCGGAAGTCTTGAACAAATCATAAGAGTCTAAAATGTCCCAAGGCTCAAAGATCATACTAGTCCACCCCAATATCCATAAAGATTTCTAGTAAGCGGATGTTACCAATTGAAGGCATGAACAATTTTTCCTAACACATGATATCAAATAAGTCATGGTAATAAAATGGTAGGACGACCAGCAGATCCCCCATGATAAGGTGAGGTTTGGTAGGACTATCTAGATTCACCTCTCAAATTTGCAAGAGTAGGGTCAACGGGGAGAGAACTTGTAATGTAGAGTCAAGTGAATATAATATTAGACATTTCCACATGCATACCTTGGGAATGAATTTGTATTGAGGCCTAGGGAGAGGCTGACTGAGGCTGTGTTTTGTACGATATTTAATGAGCTGTAAGATCGGGGTAAAGCTTTTATGAATAAATGGAATCTGTGGCGGGTCTTCGGTATGGTCTGGGCTGGCACACCGGCGGACATACGTTGACTCAGGCAAGAGGTGAGGATTGGGGATCTGGCTTAGTGGAAGATGTGGAGAAGCAAACATCCCTAAAACTCACACTTGGCCTATCTAAGTCTGACGCGCAGCAAAAAGCACGACTAGTCCGCCCACGCGTGGGTCTCGGAGGGAGTGTGGAGAGGTCTAGGCTTGGTAGTGTGTGTACCCGCCTAGAAGTGGGGGAGCCCGACCCACTGTCACTACGGCCACGGTAGTGAGACCCGGGGTGATAGCTACACCCTGAACAATGGGGAACTAACAAGGTCTGTACGTACAGAGTCGTGTGTGTGAGTAAATCATCATTTCATAATAATGCGCATCTCTGCATAACATAGCATACATCACATCTCTCATCTTCCCCTTTTTCACCCCCATCATATAAAGTAGTATGGGATGCCTTATATGATGGGCCTTGCAAAACTATCCCTTAACTTATCTTCGAATTGATAAGTTAAGGTTTTTCCCTTACTTAAAAATTATGAAAAACCTCACTGTTGCCCCATGAACCGTGTTTGTTTACTTTTAGTGGATGTTCCTTTTTACTGCAATATGTTACACCTTCTATTGCTTCCCTTATATTGTGACACTGCTTACGTTGTTAGTAACCTTGTTCATTAGTTATTGCCTCACTATATACTCACTTATTCTTATACCGTGCTCATTTATATAAATCTGTACTATAATTAATCTACCTGCCATTTGTCATCTGCTTAAAATTATACTGCCTTGTGTCCCTCCTTTTCCTCCTCTCCATCCGGTGCCAGCTGGGTCCCGTGTTGGCGAGCCTGGGCTGGGAGGGTGCCGGCGGTCCAGCTGGGTCCCGTGTTGGCGAGCCTGGACCGTTACAAAAAGTCCTATCCTCCAGGATTACACTTTTTGTAACGGTCCAGGCCCGCCAACACGGGACCCAGCTGGACCGCCGGCACCCTCCCAGCCCAGGCCCGCCAACACGGGACCCAGCTGACACCGGAAGGGTTCAGCCTAACCAGGTGGTCTGCAGACCATGCACCCCAACCCCTCTCTGTCCCACCACAGGGCACAGTGGGTTGTTGGAGACCGCAGTCCCCCTTTGATGAGAATTGAGCCAGTTAAGCGGCAGCGCGTGGACTTCCCAGGAGGTCACCCATCCCAGAATTGCTCCAGCCCGAGCACGCTTAACTATGGAGTACTTTCACTTCTCATCACCAATTGAGCTTCTGATACCCTTTGTAAGACCCCTTCCCCCGGACTTCCCAAGACCTGGAAGGACGGAGGGAACATGAATAGAGATGGGCCCCAATAATAGGCCACCAGGAGTTGTCAGGGCCCTTTTAGCCTTACTGCGGGTCTTACTCCTCTCCACCCGGTGCCTAGGAGTCACGCGGGGAGGCGGGGATGTAGTGGATGAGTCTTTTAGACTGACGGTCGGTTGTGACCTAACACAGGGGAGGCAGCACCAGGAGACCCAGCACCAGAGGACAGGAGGACCTGATTCGGCAAGAACTATAGATCCTGGAGCCCCTTTTGTTGGCGACCGTACTACCGTGAGATTTCGTCCTAGATTCTTAGTACTTGGTGATGAGGACCATGTTATAGTCACTTTAGTTTTTGAGGAGTTTTAGTTTCAGCTTTATTTGACTGGGTTTGTTCCCGAGTACTCCTTTATGATTTGTACCAGACTATGATGTTACCTTTCTATGTCTTTTGGTTTTGGATGGATATGTATCTCTTATATAATGTTAACTATGGATGCTTCCTCTAGATTTGGCCGGCAGAATCGGCGTTAAGTGGTGGCTGCCCACCACAAGACGGCGGTTCTGGGCAGTAAGACCCGCAGTAAGGCTAAAAGGGCCCTGACAACTCCTGGTGGCCTATTATTGGGGCCCATCTCTATTCATGTTCCCTCCGTCCTTCCAGGTCTTGGGAAGTCCGGGGGAAGGGGTCTTACAAAGGGTATCCGAGCTTAACGATCCTATATATTCTGTCCAACCCTTATTACACCCCGCTCGAGTCTAGTTTGCGGACAAACTAGCAGCGGAAGCAATGGTGTGCCCATAAGGGTTTTTCTCCCGACCTTTTCTCATCTAGCCACCTGAGATTAATACCTCTTTTCAATTTCTCATTCTTATCCTGCAGAATCCTGCCCCAGAGAATAGGGTTCCCCCTCCACCTCCGCCCCCCGCCCAATTTCAGGAAGACAATGTGGGACAGACACTGCAGGCCATTCTGCAAGCATTCAGGGATCAAGCCCCAGTTAGGGAGCTCAACCCGGCTTCAAACTGGCTCAGTGTGTTCAAGGGACTCTCTCCACCATCCTTCTCGGGTACAAAATCAGCAGTACAAACTGAGGAATGGGTCGATACCATTCAAGAAATGCTTGCTGGAATCCTTTGCCCAACAACCGAAGCAGTGGCGTTAGCGGTCTCAGCACTTCGCTCTCATGCTAAGCTCTGGTGGAAGTCAGCAATGGATACCACCTTCGTAGGTTACGAATACAGTGAAATCTCTTGGGAGGAGTTCAGAGGAGCGTTACTGGAGCACTTCATTCCTCAGTCGGCAAGAGACGAGCTAGAGGAGAAATTCTTACAGTTAAGGCAAGGAAATAGGAATGTCTTGGAATATCAACGAGAATTTGCCCACCTATCCCGATTCCTAGTTTCTTGCCAGTTCAGTGAGGCAGGATTCGCCAAGAAGTTCTTTAAGGGACTGCGAGATGACCTGAGGCAAGCACTCTTATTCGTAGCAGATACTAGTCTGGCCAAGATTGCTGAAGCAGCAAAGAGATTGGAAGCGGATCATCTGATGACCAGGGGCAGGGGGAAGAGAGCTGCTGACGAGGAGCGAAGAGGAGATAGACAGCTCCAACATCAACATGATCAGTTCATTAGGAATCAGAGGAGCGGGGGAAGACCTCGTCCAAACTTCAATCAAGGCCAAGGATCCCACACGGTTTTGGCACCGCAACCGCTATAAGCCCAGGAGCCACCTAAGCAGTTGGGTGGGGTCCCTCCTCCTCAGCTATGCTTCTTCTGTCACCAGCCCGGTCATGTGAAGGCATTCTGCCCTCAGAGAGCATTCCCTCCTCCACCCCAAAGGCCCCCTTATCAGCACTCTGGAGGCCGAGGTCGAAGTCGAGGACGAGGATACCAAGGAGGTAAACGACAACTCACCGGCAATCAACTATATGCTCTGGACCTGGCCCAACCTTGCAAGCCAGAGGAGACTATTTCAGGTACTCCAAGTTTTTCTTTACTTTATTTTACTTGATTTGTTTTCTTAAAATCTGCTCCTAATTATGGGTAACGTAAGAACTATCACTTAGCTACATAACATCCAAATTCGCTATCGCAGGCATTCTTTCTGTAAACGAAAAACCTGCCCTCACTTTGTTCGATTGTGGGGAAACTCATGTCTTTATATCAGAAAACTTTATTAAGGAGTTGAAGGGATTAAGCTGCCGCTTGGGTCCTGCTAGGGGAGTCCGCCTCCCAGATGGATCCGTAATCAGTATCACCTCGACTTGTGACGTAGACGTAACCATCGGTGGAAAGAATTTTGAAACCTCAGCTACTGCAATGAAACTTGTTAAATACGACCTAGTGTTGGGCATGAGCTGGCTATCTCGGTATCACGCCATAATTAATTGTCTTCAACGAAAGGTTACTTTGCGTCACGGGGACACCACCATCATCTTTGAAAGTGCCTTACCAGTCTCCAAAAACCTCTTATCTTCCGTCCAGGCCGTCAAATCGCATCTTCAGGGAAATGAATTATTTTTAGTTCGCTTTGGAATTGAAGAGTCAGGTGAACCCTTAGGAGACATCCCGGTGGTAAGAGATTTTGCCGATGTCTTCCCCGACAAATTACCCGGATTGCCCCCTCACAGAGAGGCCGACTTTCAAATTCAACTAGTATCAGGAGCAAAACCAGTATCTAAAGCACCTTATAGAATGGCACCGAAGGAGTTAACCGAATTCCGAAGCCAACTGCAAGAGTTAGTAGAAGCAGGCTTTGTAAGGCCAAGTTCGTCACCATGGGGAGCCCCGGTCCTCTTCGTTAAAAAGAAAGATGGAACCTTGAGACTGTGCATTGACTATAGAGAACTCAACCGTTTGACAGTTAGAAACACCTATCCCCTACCTCGTATCGACGAACTGTTTGATCAATTGCAAGGGGCCTTCTGGTATTCAAAACTAGATCTCAGATCAGGGTATTACCAACTGAGGATCCGGGAGGAGGATATCCCAAAGACGGCTTTCAGTAGCAGGTATGGATTACACGAGTTCACGGTAATGCCATTCGGACTCACGAATGCCCCCGCTGCATTCATGAGTTTAATGAACAAAGTGTTTGAACCATACATAGATTCCTTCGTCATCGTTTTTATAGATGACATCCTAATTTATTCGAAAACAAAAGAGGATCACGCCCGGCATTTATCCTCAACTCTCCAGAAACTTCGGGAGAATAAGCTTTACGCAAAGTTCAGTAAATGCCAATTTTGGCTCAGTGAAGTAGCCTTCTTAGGTCACATCATCAGCGGCGCTGGATTGGCAGTTGACCCAACAAAAATCCAAGCAGTCCGAGATTGGCCCCAACCAAAAACGGCCTCAGACATAAGGAGCTTTCTAGGACTTGTCGGATACTACCGGAAGTTCGTACAAGGTTTCTCCCGGATTGCACTACCGCTTACCACATTAACGAAGAAAGATTCGTCGTTCATCTGGACCCCCAAATGTGAAACAGCCTTCCAGGACTTAAAAGCCAAATTAATCTCTGCTCCAATTCTTGCTTGCCGTCAGGGAAGAAGGGCTTCCAAGTTTACACTGATGCCTCTTACCAGGGAATGGGTGCTGTACTAATGCAAAACGGTCATGTAATTGCATATGCATCCCGACAGTTGAAAAAGCATGAACAAAACTATCCCGTGCATGACCTAGAGATGGGAGCTGTAGTGTTCGCGCTAAAAATTTGGCGGCATTATCTGTACGGAGTACACTGTGACATCTTCTCTGATCACAAAAATTTAAAATACGTAGACACACAGAAGGATCTTAATATGCGTCAAAGAAGATGGGTGGAATTCCTTTGCGATTATCAGTATACAATGCACTATCACCCCGGAAAAGCGAATAAAGTGGCTGACGCTTTGAGCAGAACAGTCGGCACATCGGAACCAGAAATGCGATTATCGTCATCGGAGTTGATTCGAGAAATGAAAAATTTGAATATTACTCTAGTCTCCCGAGCAGACCCCGAATTGTACGAGGAGTATCTGGGCTCGATCTCGATTGAAAGTGATATCAAGGATCGCATCCGGGAAGGTAAAAAACAAGATGCAGATTTGGAACCAGTTTTCGAAGCACTGAATACAGGCACCGTCAAAGACTTCTCTATTATCGACGGTTTAGTCCGCTTCAAGGACCGAGTTTACATTCCGGCTACAAACCAGCTTAGGGAGGAGATCATGACCGAAGCACATTATAGCAAGTATTCAGTGCACCCGGGAATCACCAAGATGACAACAGATTTAAAAAGAACCATGTTTTGGCCTGGGATGAAGAAAGATATAACAAAATTTATAAACCTCTGCGAAACCTGTCAGTGTGTAAAGGCGGAATGCAGAAATCCGGCAGGACGGCTTCAATCCTTGACAGTGCCTGTTTGGAAATTTGAAGATATCTCGATGGACTTCGTGCATGGGTTACCAAGGTCCCGTTCCGGTCATGACTCAGTCTGGGTAATCGTTGACAGATTAACTAAAGTGGCCAGATTCATTCCAATGAAAAAGAAAGCCCCGGTCAGCGTACTAATTCGACTCTTCGTAGAATAGTTTGTACGTTACCACGGCATGCCAAAAACTGTCATATCAGATCGAGATGGAAGATTTACATCTAAGGAGTGGAGGGCCGTCCAAGCCTATTTAGGGTCCCGCCTGAACTTCAGTACCGCTTTCCACCCTCAAACGGACGACCAAACTGAACGCACTATTCGGACGATGGAAGATCTCCTCCGACTATGCATATTGGATAGTGGGGAGCCATGGGAAGAATTGTTACCGTTGGTAGAGTTCTCCTACAACAACAACCATCATACCTCCATAGGAATGGCACCTTATGAAGCCTTGTATGGAAGGAAGTGCAGAACTCCGCTATCCTGGGTGCAAGATGAAGACCCCTCGGCCTTAGGATCTAAATTCATCGAAGACACCGATGCTCAAGTACGCTTAATACGACAGAAGATGTTAGAAGCCCAGAGCAGGCAAGCCAAATATTATGACGCGCATCACCGACAGGTAGAATTCCAAGTGGGTGACCAAGTTTTTCTAAAGATCCGACCAGCTCATGGCATCACCCGGGTACGGGGACTGAAGAAGCTCAGCCCCAGGTACCTCGGGCCTTTCAGAATTCTAGAAAGATTCGGTTCCGTGGCTTATGGGTTAGAACTATCTCCGGACTTGGCCGACCTGCACAACGTTTTTCATATCTCCTCCCTCCGGAAGGCGCTAATCCGGCCAGACCAACATGTAACTTCAGCTTCAAACCCAGTGGCTTCTGATAGAACTGTCCTTCTAGAGCCAATCCGAATTGATGAAACGACAGTTCGGACCCTGAGAAAGAAGAAAATTCCTCTAGTCAAGGTGTTGTGGTCTAATCATGGACAAGAGGAGCATACCTGGGAGCCCCTGGATCTCATGCAACAAAAGTACCCAAGGCTTTTCAGTGCAGGTACGCTTCACACTCTTTTTAAAGATTAAGTCTTTCTCTTAACGTCAATACCCGTACCACTAATCTTAAATTTCGAGGACGAAATTATTTTATTGCATATTGGGAATTGTAACATCCCCAAAACTACTAGGCCCCCTTAGTACAAGTTTTGGCACTCTCCCCTCCTAAACAAGCTCCCTAGACCAACAGGAGATTGGGGTGACACTAGGATGAACTCCCTAACCAATGTACAGAACCTTAAGGTTGAGAGCAGCTAACTTATTAAGAGGATTTGACCTATATGGTCTCTTTTTAGGATCCCAATAGCTCAATGAGCTCTTTCAACCTAGAAATTAGGGTAAAACCCAAAGGGCCCCATTATGCCCCCCCCCCAAGCTCAATAAGTGAGATTAAGACCCCCTTGTGCCCCCTCCACAAAGCTCCACCAATCTAGGACCCTTAGAGTCCATTGGATTCTTTTGAATCACTCACATTAACCTAGGTGGGCTTGAGCCAAGCCAAATCTCAAGTAACCCATTAAGTCATCATGGGTTAAACTGGTTTCTCCTTGGGCCCTAGCCCAACCTCAAGCCTCAATCAGTCCATGACATGGCTGATTTACCCCCCTTTTTATGATGAATTAAATAGGTTGTTAATTAAAGGGGCCTTTTTTTTTGGAAAAGGCCAAAATAGGAAGAGAGAGAAAGAGAGGAAGTTTTGAGCTCCATGCGAAATGGCACACTCCACCTTAACCCAATTTTTTCAGTTAACCATGGAGAGTAAACCCCCCACCATTTTTTTTGAGCTGAGGTGGCAACCATGCATGGTCATGAGGGGGGTGAAAAATTGGGTGAATAGTGTTTTTCAAAGGGGTGATTTCACCCACCTTGAATGTGGAGTTAGAGTGCCAAATGGCACCTCCCTCCCATCTCTCTCTCTTTACCCGACCTCAGGCTTGGTGCCCAGCTGGTTTGGCTCAAGCTGGAAGCCATGCATTGGGCGTTTGAGAGGTGGCAATAATGGCCGAACCTCCAATGTGAATTCACTACTATTAACTCCCCCTCAGCCTCATTTGAGGGCACCTTCACGATCAGTGAACCCCACGAGGACGATCCCCCAACTCCGGCGAAGCTTTCGAGCTCAGAACCCCCATTCGGCCATGGCTTCCGGCGGCGACAACTCACGCATGGGAACAAGGGCAAATCCGCGCCTCCGACCACCAACTCAGGCCCGTACCTCTCCCTCTCCTCTCGTGCTAGCTATCTAGATCAAATAGGAGGTGAGACGAGCTCAATCGAGCGGGATCCACCACTGGTTTTCACGGGTTTTCCCGTCAAAATCAGCCTCCCCTCTTTCCTTAATCCGGCCGCCACTGTCAGATCAAGACCGCCATCCCGATAGCCCCCACCTCCGTGAAGGTGGTGGTGGTGGCGGCCGGCCGTGGAGGCAGGTAGATGGCCTGGAAATCGGGCTCAAAGGTAGCCCAGGCGCTTTCATTCTCAGCCCTTGGCGAGAGGAGGAAGACGATGTCCTGGCCGTTGGATCTGATCAGATCCCTAATCGCAGACCACATGAAATTTAAATAAATGAATAGTATATAAATCTGTCACACTTTATTTAAGATGTTTAAGCAGGAAATTGAAGCCCTTAGAGGCCGAATTTGCAATTTTCACCAGAGACAAGATTTGTAGATCTTGTTGTCTACTTTCATCTGAGCTTAAAATCATTTGATTTGGATGACTGTACAATCCTGTGCATCTGTTTTGGTGCAGGATGTACAATGTGTCCATGCATGTATATAATGTGTATTTTTCTCTTAATATTCATTGCATGCAAGTGAAAATTGTACCCAAGGTGTGTGATGGCTATATAAAATCACTGTACAAATTTGGTGATTTTAGGAGAAAAGTTTTCTATAGTTTCTGGAATAATTTATATTTCACTATTGTGATAACCTATGGAGCTTAAATTTATAGTTTTGGCCCAAATTTTTGGTAACATGTTTATCATGTGATGACTCACCTCTGTACAAAATCTGATGATATCTGGACTTGATTTGGGTGAGTAATCTAGGCATGCATGTTGATTACTCAAGGTAAAGAGGAGTGATTAGTGGCATTCATGTTCTTATTTAGTAACACATGTACATGGTTTAAGGTTTGATATTTCTGAAAGTTAGAAATATTGTTGCATGCAACTAGAATGATTTTTAGGCCATGCATGTATCCATGTATGACCTAGGCTTGGTGAGAAATTTAGAATAATTGTAGGGCACTTTTCTATAGTTTTGCTAGACATTTCATTCTATGAATTTTGTGAGTTTAGAGAGTATTAATTACTAATTTTTAATGAAATCCCAAGGGTTTTCACCCCAAGTCATGATAAGCTATCTATGAGGTTTGGCTAAGTAGAAATGAAGGCATGAAGGTTGGATCTTGTGTGATTACTAGATTGAATAAATGGATAGTAAAACATGTATTTGTAGCAATTAGTTGTCACACCCCATGCTGAAACTTTAAGCAGTAAATTGAATGTCTTACACCCAAATTCAGAACATGTGGTCAATACAAAAGTTGTAGCTCTTGTTTTTACCTTTCTAATGATATGTTATACAGAAATTTTGGTTAAGTGTAGCTCCCTGTAGACTCCTTTAGTAAAACATGTATTTGTAGCAATTAGTTGTCACACCCCTTGCTGAAACTTTAAGCAGTAAATTGAATGTCTTACACCCAAATTTAGAACATGTGGTCAATACAAAAGTTGTAGCTCTTATTTTTACCTTTCTAATGATATGTTATACAGAAATTTTGGTGAAGTGTGGCTCCCTGTAGACTCCTTTTAGTAAAACATGTATTTGTAGCAATTAGTTGTCACACCCTTGCTGAAACTTTAAGCAGTAAATTGAATGTCTTACACCCAAATTCAGAACATGTGTTCAATACAAAAGTTGTAGCTCTTGCTCTTACCTTTCTAATGATATGTTATACAGAAATTTTGGTGAAGTGTAGCTCCCTGTAGACTCCTTTTGGTAAAACATGTATTTGTAGCAATTAGTTGTCACACCCCTTGCTGAAACTCTAAGCAGTAAATTGAATGTCGTACACCCAAATTCAGAACATGTGGTCAAAACAAAAGTTGTAGCTCTTGCTCTTACCTTTCTAATGATATGTTATACAGAATCTTTTTTTGGTGCAGTATAGCTCCCTATAGACCAATTTTAGTAAAGCATGTGTAAGGTTACGTATCTGAGATTTTGATGTCTTAGGTAAAATGGTCCATGTAATTTAGTTGATCTCCTAATCATACTTCAAGAATAACATATAGAGTGAACTTAAGAACTACATGACTTTAAAACCTAGATTGATAGGAGTTCACTAACCTTTGGAGTGACTTAGCATAGGGCATCTAGAGGGAATAAAGTTAAACTAGCCTCACTCAATAGTAGAAATAGAGATAGTTAGAAACAACAATGATTCACCTTATTCTAGTGAGCATACATAGGACGACCGGAAGTCTTGAACAAATCATAAGAGTCTAAAATGTCCCAAGGCTCAAAGATCATACTAGTCCACCCCAATATCCATAAAGATTTCTAGTAAGCGGATGTTACCAATTGAAGGCATGAACAATTTTTCCTAACACATGATATCAAATAAGTCATGGTAATAAAATGGTAGGACGACCAGCAGATCCCCCATGATAAGGTGAGGTTTGGTAGGACTATCTAGGTTCACCTCTCAAATTTGCAAGAGTAGGGTCAACGGGGAGAGAACTTGTAATGTAGAGTCAAGTGAATATAATATTAGACATTTCCACATGCATACCTTGGGAATGAATTTGTATTGAGGCCTAGGGAGATGCTGGCTGAGCCTGTGTTTTGTACGATATTTAACGAGCTGTAAGCTCGGGGTAAAGCTTTTATGAATAAATGGAATCTGTGGCGGGTCTTCGGTATGGTCTGGGCTGGCACACCGGCGGACATACGTTGACTCAAGCAAGAGGTGAGGATTGGGGATCTGGCTTAGTGGAAGATGCGGAGAAGCCACCATCCCTAAAACTCACACTTGGCCTATCTAAGTCTGACGCGCAGCAAAAAACACGACTAGTCCGCCCACGCGTGGGTCTCGGAGGGAGTGTGGAGAGGTCTAGGCTTGGTAGTGTGTGTACCCGCCTAGAAGTGGGGGAGCCCGACCCACTGTCACTACGGCCACGGTAGTGAGACCCGGGGTGATAGCTACACCCTGAACAATGGAGAACTAACAAGGTCTGTACGTACAAAGTCGTGTGTGTGAGTAAATCATCATTTCATAATAATGCGCATCTCTGCATAACATAACATACATCACATCTCTCATCTTCCCCTTTTTCACCCCCATCATATAAAGTAGTATGGGATGCCTTATATGATGGGCCTTGCAAAACGATCCCTTAACTTATCTTCGAATTGATAAGTTAAGGTTTTTCCCTTACTTAAAAATTATGAAAAACCTCACTGTTGCCCCATGAACCGTGTTTGTTTACTTTTAGTGGATGTTCCTTTTTACTGCAATATGTTACACCTTCTATTGCTTCCCTTATATTGTGACACTGCTTACGTTGTTAGTAACCTTGTTCATTAGTTATTGCCTCACTATATACTCACTTGTTCTTATACCGTGCTCATTTATATAAATCTGTACTATAATTAATCTACCTGCCATTTGTCATCTGCTTAAAATTATATTGCCTTGTGTCCCTCCTTTTCCTCCTCTCCATCCGGTGCCAGCTGGGTCCCGTGTTGGCGGGCTTGGGCTGGGAGGGTGCCGGCGGTCCAGCTGGGTCCCGTGTTGGCGGGCCTGGACCGTTACAAAAAGTCCTATCCTCCAGGATTGCACTTTTTGTAACGGTCTAGGCCCGCCAACACGGGACCCAGCTGGACCGCCGGCACCCTCCCAGCCCAGGCCCGCCAACACGGGACCCAGCTGGCACCGGAAGGGTTCAGCCTAACCAGGTGGTCTGCAGACCATGCACCCCAACCCCTCTCTGTCCCACCACAGGGCACAGTGGGTTGTTGGAGACCGCAGTCCCCCTTTGATGAGAATTGAGCCAGTTAAGCGGCAGCGCGTGGACTTCCCAGGAGGTCACCCATCCCAAAATTGCTCCAGCCCGAGCACGCTTAACTATGGAGTACTTTCACTTCTCATCACCAATTGAGATGCAGCTCAATTGGTGATGAGAAGTGAAAGTACTCCATAGTTAAGCGTGCTCGGGCTGGAGCAATTCTGGGATGTGTGACCTCCTGGGAAGTCCACGCGCTGCCGCTTAACTGGCTCAATTCTCATCAAAGGGGGACTGCGGTCTCCAACAACCCACTGTGCCCTGTGGTGGGACAGAGAGGGGTTGGGGTGCATGGTCTGCAGACCACCTGGTTAGGCTGAACCCTTCCGGTGCCAGCTGGGTCTCGTGTTGGCGGGCCTGGGCTGGGAGGGTGCCGGCGGTCCAGCTGGGTCCCGTGTTGGCAGGCCTGGACCGTTACACTGCGAGTTGGTCCTCTCGACACCACTCCCAGAGGGGTTCAGGGAGCCGGTTATGTTGTTCTACACCAGCAAGGATGACCCCATCCAGCACTTACAGTGGTTCGAGGACATGGTCTCCATCAGGCCCATGTCGAACGCTTTCAAGTGCCGACTCTTCGCCACCACTTTGAAGGAGAAGGCCCAGTGGCGGAACTAGGAATTTTACTCCATTCAGGCACAATTTAAAAAAATAAAATAAATGCAATGCTTAATAAATTTGTGCTAGTATTACCATGAATAAAAATGTATTAACCCAAAAACAGCTTACATACCATTGAACAAGCCACTTTTTGTGGACACATCTTTGGAAATTGTGTGATGATGGTGTCATTACTAATAGTGTCAGCAACATCTTTCTCAATATAAACTATCATGCAGTCATTCATCCATTCATCTCCCATTCTGTTCCGTAAATTATTTTTTATAATCTTCATTGCAGATAACACTCTTTCAACAATGGCAATTGCAACGGGTAGAAGACAAGCCAACTTCAAAAGCCTGAATACCAATTGATAGTGATCTTGTTTTTTCAACTCCACCAGTTTGTTTATAAGCCCACCAATTCCTCTACTATGAGAGAACGTGTCAGTTGGTAAAGAGCGCATGTCAATAATATACATATCAAGTTGTCCTTCAAGTAGCTGCAATTCTATTTGTGTGAAATCAGAAGGATACATTTCTGGATCTTGTTTTTTCAACTCCACCAGTTTGTTTATAAGCCCACCAATTCCTCTACTATGAGAGAACGTGTCAGTTGGTAAAGAGCGCATGTCAATAATATACATATCAAGTTGTCCTTCAAGTAGCTGCAATTCTATTTGTGTGAAATCAGAAGGATACATTTCTGCAAGACGAATCAACTTCTGTTTATCAAATGAAGCAAATTGATCGCAAGAGTTGTGAAATTTTCCAAAGATCTTGGAGCGAGCAGGAATTGTACAACTCAAATCTATAGCCAACAACTAGAAGCACATAAAGCAACACAATTTTTATTGATGATAGCAAAAATCTTCATTACAGTGCGAGGTATACATGACGAGACATGATTTCGCCAGTACACAAAACAAGAAGAAAATACAGTGCTGAAGAGAAAAAGATAACCAGCGGTCTGAAACTCTGAGACCGCCTGACCGCCCGACCTGGCTGTTCGTGCGACTAGGAAACGAGACCGCGCGAACACACACTGCCTGCGACTTGAACAACACCAATCGAGAACTCCACGACCTCCATTAATTCTCCCGAACTCTAGCAACCCGCACTGCAAGCCGCGAGACCGCCCGAACACCTTAGAAGAAGAGGTGACCGCTGCTGCCCGCACAATCCGCAGAAGCTGCACAAGGAAATTCAATCAGCTAACCGGTCGGTCACAAAAAAGAGACCGCAAGAAATAGGTGCGAGCTCAGCTTACACTTGGTGCGATTGATTTTGCTGCTACAGTGACTCCTAAGTATAGGCGTGCGACCCGATCCCATCACCACACTATGAGATAGAGTCACCGCCCTGACCGCGTGATCAAGACCGGTCAACCCGCGCGGTCAGTAAGATCGATCTGCGCCGTGAGCTCGCCGACTTCAACCTGGACCAGGAGATCGCCACTCCTCAAAGAAGCCGCGCGACCATGACAACTCGCCCGGTCATGACGCCCACCACCTATGTTCGCGAAAACAAGACCTCCTACAGAGATCGCGAACACAGCCAGGCCGACTAGGGCAACAGTCCGCCAAGTCGACCAAACATCAGTGACCGCATATACCAGCAGATCGTCGGAGGATCAGCTATGCGAACACAAATCGGAGACCGCGTGACTAAGAATACCTTAGTCCGCGCGCACCACCAAGAACCCGGATAGCCACCAGACCGACTGCCCCTTCCAGAACAAACACCTTGTGCGGTCAACAGCTTAACCCGCACAGTTCAGAACAACACGCCACGCGGTCTCACATACCAGACCGCGCGGCCTCACCTCGGTACCTTGGACAAGGATCGACGGTCAGACCGAATAAGCCAGCGTCTAGACCGAATAGGTCAGACCGCAGAAGGAGACCGCAAGACTGCGCGGTTAGCCAGACCGCGCGACCTCCCCCCAGACCGCCAACTTCCACTTCAACATTTTCAACACTCCCCCTTGAAGTGGGAGTTGAAAACAGCCCAAGTAAACTCCTTAGCCGAGTGAACGACCCCTTCGCCAGCGCCTTTGTGAATATGTCAGCAACGTTGTCCTGACTCCGAACATGCTCGACCGAAAGAGACCCCTCCAGCACCTTCTCACGAATGAAATGATGCTCGATCTCGATATACTTGGTTCTCACGTGACAAACTGGATTAGTAACCAGTTTGAGTGTACTCTCATTGTCGCCGCGGAGTAGAGTCGGACCCCGAACCTCCTTATGGACGTCTCCCACCAACCTCCTAAGCCAGATGGCTTCTTGAGCTGCCAAGGCCGAAGCCTTGTATTTCGCTTCCGTGGTGCAGTCAGTCACAAAATCCTGCTTCTTGCTGCACCATGATATAGCCGTGGGGCCCGCCATGAAGACGAATCCAGACGTCGACTTTCGATCATCCGAATCTCCCCCATAATCAGCATCCATGTACCCATGCACCTAGAAGCCCGCATCCCTCCTGTAAAGGAGACCCATATCCGAAGTCGACTTGACATACTTCAAAATCTTCTTGGCCGCTAGTAGATGAGGCATCCATGGTTCCTCCATATAACGACTCACCCTGCCAACTGCATTTGCAATATTCGGCCTAGTGATCATCAGATAAATCAAGCTCCCAACCAGAGCTCGGAACATAAGCGGATCTTCCAGTATCCTCCCCTCATCCTTCCGAAGTTTCATGGCCTTCTCCAGAGGTGTAGAGATGCACTTCCCTTCCTTCATGCCGAATCGCTCCACGATTCGCTCCGCATATCCAGCCTGGGACACCAGCACTCCACTTTGCTTCCTCTGCACTTCGAGTCCAAGGAAATGGTGAAGCTCACCCAAGTCCTTCATCTCGAATCTGATAGATAGATCAGCCCGAAGCTTTGCTACCTCCTCCTTCGAATTCCCCGTCACGATCATATCATCGACGTAAAGCAGCACGATGACCTGAAGCTCCCCGCTCTTCTTGACAAACAAGCTTGAGTCAGAGTCTGAAACACCAAATCCACAGAATAAGAGATATTCTGCAATCTTCCCGTACCACGCCCTCGGTGTTTGCTTCAACCCATACATGGCCTTCTTCAGCTTACAGACATAGTCAGGAAAATCTTCAGATACGAAGCCTGGCGGCTGGACCATGAAGATGTCCTTGTCAATCTCGCCGTACAAGAAATCATTCTTTACGTCGAGCTGCCAAATCTCCCACCCCCAAAATGCCTCCAAGGCAATCACAAACCGAACTGAAGTCATCTTTGCCACCGGACTTAATGTCTCTTCATAATCTTCACCGTATTACTGCGAGAATCCCCGAGCCACAAGGCGAGCCTTGTATTGTTCGATACTGCCGTCTGCCTTCTTCTTGAGCTTATAGACCCACTTGCATGTCACAGGGGTGATACCATTTGGCTTGGGCGCCAGAGACCAAGTCTCATTCTTCTCAAGAGCTATCATCTCTTCTTCCATAGCCGAATCCCACTGCTTCACGCCTTTGGCCTTCTCAAAGCTCACTGGTTCCCGCTCATCCAGGGGACCAGCAAAGAAACATGAGACAAAGCTCACCATGTTTCCTCCTGTATAACGATCAGGGGCTATGATTGTTCGCTTCGATCTCCTCAGCTCCTTCCCCTGACTCGCAACATCCTCAGCTGCTTCTTCCCTAGCTCCCCTTCCAGATGTACTAGGAGCATCGCTCCCCCTGCTTCCTGATCCAGAAGCCTCCGTCACAGAACTAGAAATGGATGGACCACCTGGTGACAAAGGCAGCTCCACCTGAAGTTTTTCCACAGCTCTCTCCTTCTCCCCCACCCTGCTTTCTGGTAACACAACACCAGAACTTCCCGTGTAAGACATCACCTCATCGAACATGACGTAGTGAGATACAACAAATCTCTGCGTCTCCGGGTCCATGCACTTCCAGCCCTTCTTCTGATCATCATATCCTACGAAGACTAGCATCCTTGCTTTCGCATCTAGCTTCGTCCGAAGCGCATCTGGAACGTGCACATAGCAGGTGGAACCAAACACCCGAAGGTATGTCACGCTTGGCTTTTCTTTGAACATCATCTCATACGGGGTCAACATGTTGATGGGACTGAGAGGCATCCTGTTGATGACGTAGGCATCACAGACATTCCCTCCACCCAGAAGGACCTTGGGATACTCCTGGCATGCAGCCATCACTTGAAGGTCTCCGTCAGATGACAGATCTTCCGCTCTGCAACTCTGTTTTGTTGTGGAGTATGCGCACAAGTAAGCTCCCTCCGGATGCCCGCCTTCCTGCAAAAACTAGAGAACTAACCAGAGGTGAACTCTCCCCCATTGTCAGTTCTCAACTTCTTTACCCGCAGGCCTAGCCGACCCTCCACAAGCTCCTTGAACTCCACAAACTTGGCAAATGCCTCCGTCTTCTCCTTCAGGAAATAAACCCTGACATATCTGGTGCAATCGTCGATCAACACCAGCATATACCTGCTGCCTCCGAGGCTTGGGGTAGCAGTCGGTCCCATCAAGTCACCGTGGATGCACTCCAGTGGCACACTACTCCTTGTCTGCGACTTATCAAACAGTAGTCGATTAGACTTGCTGAACTGACATCCCGCGCAAACGTGACCGTCACCGTAGGAAGATAGACTAGGCATGCCCTTGACCAGACCTTTTATCGCCATAGCCTTCAGCTTATCCATCCCTACATGCCCCAACCTCTCGTGCCATATGACGTCACTATCATTGGTCCTCATCTTGTCAACATAAGAACTTGTCGATAAAACGAACAAGTCTTTTGCCCTTCTCCTGACATGAACGACCTCGGCCTTTACCGTCTCAACGTTTCTTAGAAACTCCACTTCTGTTGGGCCGAACAGAACGTGATACCCAGCGTCAACAGCGTTGGTCACGGAGAAGAGGTTTTTCCTCATTCCGGGCACGTGATAGACACTCTTCAAAGTTAGTGTCCCTCTATCACTGCCCAAGGAAACAACCCCCACCTTCTCGATACTATGCACAGTATTATCAGCAGTTATGATGGCATCATTACCTGAGTAAGGCTGCGCTGAAGTAAGCTTTGACTCGTCCCCGGTGAGGTGATGACCACACCCCGAGTCCACGATCCATTCCTCCTGATTGTTGATAGGAGTCGCAGCTCCGACAGAAGCCGTGAAGGCTCCTCACCATCCTCCATCATTTTGTCTGGCCTCAGCTTCCTCCTTCCCTGCAGCAGCATGCCCCGGCTGAAGATTCACCTGGCAATCCTTCCTGATGTGACCAAGCTTCCCGCACCTGAAGCACTTGGGTCCTTCTCCCTTCTTCTTCCCTTCAACCTTGGGAGCATAGCCCCTCTCCTGCTGTCCAGAAGTTGAAGGCCCATTGCCTCCAACGGTCTTCATCTTATCCCATTTCTTCTTCTTCCCTGTGAAGAGAACCTCGCCATCTCCCCAGACACTGACACCCCCGCCATCTGCCTTGCTAGACTCTCCTGCGACGCAAGCAGATTCTCTAGCTCCAACAGAGACGGCTATTTGCCCAACCCTGCACTGACGTCACAAAGGCCACATACTCCTTCTGCAAGCCACGAATGATGTGCCTCTTCAGCTTCGCCTCAGAAATTGGCTCATCAGGATCCATTGCTGAAATCTCAGCGCACAGGTTCTTCATCTTCAGGAAGAACATAGAGATAGAAAGTTCACCCTGAGCTGACCTAGCCAGCTCATTTTCCAAGAATTGAAGTCTCGCCACGTTCTTCTTGTTAAAAAGCCCATCTAGGGCTCTCCAGGTCTCCGCAGCTGATCCACACCCCAAGATGTGATCGAGTAGGTCAGGTGATATTGCCCTCTTCAGAGTGAATTCTGCTTTCGCATTAATTCTTCTCCGGTTCCTCACCTCATGACCATTATCCCCAACTGGGAAAACTTCCTCTGTACTATCTCCTCCAACAACCTCCCAAAGGTCCTCGCCCAGAAGATAACTCTGCATACACGACTTCCACTTCTTGAAGTTAGTCGAGTTGAGCATCTTAATTTCAAGACCTCTTGCTTCCATGGCTCTACCACTGGTTCCTTCTTCACAAAGGAGATGGCAATTAACTTTGAGTAATTCACTGCTCTATCCACTCCAACCTTGCTTTGATACGTTGTGAAATTTTCCAAAGATCTAGGAGCGAGCAGGAATTGTACAACTCAAAGCTATAGCCAACAACCAAAAGCACATAAAGCAACACAATCTTTATTGATGATAGCAGAAATCTTCATTACAGTGCGAGGTATACATGACGAGACATGATTTTGTCAGTACACAAAACAATAAGAAAATACAGTGCTGAAGAGAAAAAGATAACCAGCGGTCTGAAACTCTGAGACCGCCTGACCGCCCGACCTGGCTGTTCGTGCGACTAGGAAACGAGACCGCGCGAAAACACACTGCCTGCGACTTGAACAACACCAACCGAGAACTCCGCGACCTCCACTGATTCTCCCGAACTCCAGCAACCCACACTGCAAGCCAGAGACCGCCCGAACACCTTAGAAGAAGAGGTGACCACTGCTGCCCGCACAATCCGCAGAAGCTGCACAAGGAAATTCAATCAGCTAACCGCCCAGTCACAAAAAAGAGACCGCAAGAAATAGGCGCGAGCTCAGCTTACACTTGGTGTGATTGATTTTGCTGCTACAGTGACTCCTATTTATAGGCGTGCGACCTGATCCAGTCACCACCCTATGAGATAGAGTCACCGCCCTGACCACGTGACCAAGACCGGTCAACCCGCGCGGTCAGCAAGATCGCTCTGCGCCGTGAGCTTGCCGACTTCAACCTGGACCAGGAGATCGCCACTCCTCCAAGAAGCCGCGCGACCATAACAACTCGCCCGGTCACGACGCCCACCACCTGTGTTCGCGAAAACAAGACCTCCTCCAGAGACCGCGAACACAGCCAGGCCGACTAGGGCAACAGTCCGCCAAGTCAACCAAACATCAGTGACCGCATATACCAGCAGATCGCCGAAGGATCGGCTATGTAAACACAAACCGGAGACCGCGCGACTAAGAATACCTTAGTCCACGCGCACCACCAAGAACCCGGACAGCCACCAGACCGGACTGCCCCTTCCAGAACAAACACCCTGTGCTGTCAACAGCTTAACCCACACAGTTCAGAACAGCTTTCCATGCGGTCTCACGTACCAGACTGCGCGGCCTCACCTCGGCACCTTGGACAAGGAACGGCGGTCAGACCGAATAAGCCAGCAGCTAGACCAAATAGGTCAGACCGCAGAAGGAGACCGCGCGGTTAGCCAGACCGCGCGACCTCCCCCCAGACCGCCAACTTCCAGTTCAACATTTTCAACAAGAGTCAAGACAAGAAACACATAGATGTATTTTCTTCTTATTAGGTCTTGTATATTTACATCATATGAGCTTATAGGTGCCCTCAATCCTGGATCTGCAGGTAACTCATCTAAGTTATATTCATCTCAATTTCTTTTACCACATGAACCTGATGCAAATCTTGAGAAATTTGATTTGATCTCACTATTGAAAGAAACTTATCCATCGAGAACCTAATTAGGAAATAACGATTGAAAAAAATACCTAATTAATAATATAGGACATAAACCAAGCATAATGGGTTAGGAACTTTAATAATTTTGAGAACCCTAAATCTGAGAATAAAATGTCATAGAATGATCATAATTGATAAACATCAGAGAATGAAATAACAAAGATGCTTGCAAATCTTAATAATATAGGACATAAACATAAAACATTCATAATGAATTAGAAGGACTGAAATCTGGAGACTGGAAATCTGGAGAATGGGAATACCCACTGTTTGCTAGCTACACAACAATGGCCAATGGGGTAAGAACGGGATTCGGGTCTCGGGTAAACCAGAGGATGGAATCTGGAAGAAACGGGAAATGGCCAATGGTGAATGGGGCAACCGGGCAAGACGTGAAAACCTAAACCAGAGTACTGCAAATATGCAATGGCTAGAATTATAAAGACTGAAAGATTACCTCACTGCTACTGGAATCAGAGGCTACTAGGGCGCGCCTGCTGCTGGTCCTGTCCATGGTCCACCGCTAGGGAGCGGGCACGCCGGCGATGGAGGAATGAAGGAAGGAAGGAAGCAGGGAAGGACACGCACGCACACACGTCGGTGGCTGCTAACTGCTAAGGCACGTCGCCGTCGCCCGTCGGACCGTCAGAATGGTTTCACGACATGGATTTCGCGGAAGAAAGGTAGGAGGCTAGGGCAGAGTAGAGCGAGAAATGGAGAAAACTGAGTCACGCCCGTCGCCCGCTCTCGCCCCCAGTAATATCCACGAAAAAACACACCTGGGCACGTGCCCGAGTGTGTCTTAAGGTGGGTCCACCCGTGAGAAGGCCTGGTACTGGTTTCACCAGCTGCCCACGGGGTCCATCTATGCTTTCGAGGACCTGCATCATATATTCCAACTGCGCTTCTCAACCTCAAAAAAGAGAAAGAAGGATGCCGAGGCACTCCTCCGTATCATGTAGGGGACAGGGGAGTCGTTGGCCCACTATGTGGACACATTCCAGGAGGAAGTCCTGCTCATCCAGGAGGTACCCGGGTTCACCCTCTAGCTAGCCTTCATAGTGAGGCTGCGGGAGGGGTTCTTCAAGATGAGCCTGAAGCGAAAGGCCCCCTTGTCCTTCGAAGAATTGATGGAGATGACGACATCAGAGATTGAAGGGGAGGCTACCAACCCAAAGTTTGCAAAAAGGTTGGCGAAGCTAAGTGAGTAGGAGAAGAGACAACATGAAATCAGGAGGAGGGACGAGTTGAGGGCTCCAGAGCTGGGGTGGAGGCAGCAGGGAGGGGGCATGCAAGTCCCCAACAGATCGCCCAAGGAGGGGGCAACTTCCAAGGAGGTCAAGGAAGACCCAACCACACAGGGTGGAGGCAGGGCCCGAGGCCACTCCTACCCCCGCCTCAGCACGCCATGACGATTGGCCGGGGAAGGGGGAGGAGGGCCGGAAAAGCAAAAAGAAGAGGAAGAGGAGGGGGAGGGTGGCGCTACCCTACTGTGACTTCCACCAGGAGTAAATCCATGTGACGACCACCTACCCAGAGTTATTGGAAATGAGGGGGATAAGGGATCCGATGCAGTAACAACAACAATAACCAGTGAGGATTGAGGAGGTCCATGCATCGGAGGAGGAGACGAATGAGAGGCAGAAGGGATGTCCCGAGCTAAGTGGTGAGGACTTGAAATATTTCTATCCTTGAATTTCGACAGTAAAAATGTGTGCATTCGAACCTTGTTTTTCTTTTATGAATGAATTGTGTCAATTTATAAGACGACGATGCTCGATATGTGATTGGCCCCGATGCTGACCCGCTGACCAGGCTCCCACCAAGCTGGCAGGGCCGTAGGATCGCTCGGTGGCAGGAAGGTTCAAAAGGTACTTAGCCTCGATGCTGACCCGCTGACCAGGCTCCCACCAAGCTGGCAGGGCCGTAGGATCGCTCGGTGGCAGGAGGGTTTCAAAAGGAACTTAGCCCCGAAGCAGATCCACTGACCAGACTCCTACCAAGATGGCAGGATCGTAGGATCGCTCGGTGGCAGGAAGGTTTCAAAAGGTACTTAGCCCTGATGCAGACCCGCTGACCAGGCTCCCACTAAGATGGGTCATAGGATCGCTCGATGGCAGAAGGGTTTCAAAAGGTACTTAGCCCCGATGCAGACCCACTGAACAGGCTCCCACCAAGCTATTAGGGTCATAGATCGCTCGGTATCAGGAAGGTTTCAAAAGGTACTTAGCCCCGAAGCAGACCCGCTGACCAGAATCCCACAATGTTGGCAGGGTCATAGGATCGCTCGATGGCAGGAAGGTTTCCAAAGGTACTTAGCCCCGATGCAGACCTGCTGACCAGGCTCCCACCAAGCTGGCATGGTCGTAGGTTCGCTCAAAGGCAGGAAGGTTTCAAAAGATACTTAGCCCCGAAGCAAACCAACTGACCAGACTCCCACCAAGCTGGCAGGGACGTATGATCGCTCGGTGGAAGGAAGGTTTCAAAAGGTACTTATCCCCGATGCAGACCCGTTGACTAGGCTCCCTCCAAGCTGGCAGGGCCGTAGGATCGCTCGGTGGCAGGAAGGTTTCAAAAGATATTTAGCCCAGATGCTGACCCGCTGACCAGGCTCCCACCAAGATGGCAGGGTCATAGGATCACTTGGTGGCAGGAAGGTTTCAAAAGGTACTTAGCCCTAAAGCAGACCTGCTGTCCAGACTCCCACCAAGCTGGCAGGGCCGTAGGATCGCTCGGTGGCAGGAATGTTTCAAAAGGGACTTAGCCCCGATGCAGACCCGCTGATCAGGCTCCCACCAATCTGGAAGGGTCGTAGGACCGCTCGGTGACAGGAAAGTTTCAAAATGTAGTTGGCTTGGTGCAAACTCGATGGCCAGGTTCTCACATAGCTGGCGAAGTATGGGCAACACTCAGGGATAAGTGAACTTCACTTAGCACAGGAAGGGAGCAAAGGGAAGCAGGCAAGTGCCGGTTCCATCAGGCACTCGCCCAGAGGTGAAAGGGAAGCAGGCGAGTGCCGGCTCCATCAGACACTCGCCCAGATATGAAAGGAAAGCAGGCGAGTGCCGGATCCATCAGACACTCGCCCGAAGATGAAAGGGGAGGATGCGAGTGTCGACTCCATCAGACACTTTCCCCAAGATGTGCGGATAGCAGGCGAGTGACGGCTCCATCAAGCACTCGCCCAGAGATGAAAGGGGAGGAGGCGAGTGCCGGCTCCATCAGGCACTAGCCCGGAGATGAAAAGGATAGCAGGAGAGTGCCGATTCCATCAGGCACTCTCTCGGAGATGAAAGAGAAGCAGTCGAGTGCCGACTCCATCAGGTACTCACCCAAAGATGAAAAGGATAACACGCGAGTGCCGGCTCCATCAGGCACTCGTCCGAAGATGAAAGGGGAGCAGACAAGTGCTGGCTCCATCAGGCACTCGCCCAGAGAGGTGCGGATAGCAGGCGAGTGCCGTCTCCATCAGGCACTCGCTCAGAGATGAAAGGGGAGGAGGCGAGTGCCGACTCCATCAGGCACTTGCCCGAAGATGTGCGGATAGCGGGCGAGTGTCGGCTCCATCAGGCACTCTCCCGGAGATGAAAATGATAGCAGGCGAGTGCCATCTCCATCAGGCACTCGCCTGAAGATGAAAGGGGAGCAGGTGAGTGTCGGCTCCATCACGCACTCGCCCGGAGAGGTGTGGATAACAGGAGAGTTTCGGCTCCATCAGGCACTCTCCCAGAGATGAAAGGGGAGGAGGCGAGTGTTGGATTCACCAGGCACTCAACCGGAGATGTGCGGATAGCAGGCGAGTGCCGGCTCCTTCAGGCACTCGCCCGGAGATGAAAATGATAGCAGACAAGTGTCGGCTCTATCAGGCACTTGCCCAAATATGAAAGGGAAGCAGGCTAGTGCTGGATCCATCAGGCACTCGCCCGGAGATGAAAGGGAAGCAGTCAAGTGTCGGCTCTATCAAGCACTCACCCAGAGATGAAAGGGGAGGAGACGAGTGCCGACTCCCCATCAGGCACTCTCCCGGAGATGTGCGGATAGCAGGCGAGTGCCAGCTCCATTAGGCACTCGCCCGGAGATGAAAGGGGAGGAGGCGAGTGTCAGCTTCATCAGGCACTCGCCCGGAGATGAAAAGGATAACAGGTGAGTGCCGACTTCATCAGGCACTCTCCCGGAGATGAAAGGGAAGCAGGCGAGTGTCGCTCCATCAGGCACTCGCCCGGAGATGAAAAGGATAATAGGCGGGTGTCGGCTCCATCAGGAACTCTCCCGGAGATGAAAAGGGAGCATGCGAGTGCCGACTCCATCAGGCACTCTCCTGGAGAGGTGCGGATAGCAGGCGAGTGCCAGCTCCATCAGACACTCACCCGGAGATGAAAGGGGAGGAGGCGAGTGCCGGCTCCAACAGGAACTCACCCGAAGATGTGCGGATAGAAGGCGAGTGTCGGCTCCATCAGACACTCACCCAGAGATGAAAAGGATAACATACGAGTGCCGGCTCCATCAGGCACTCGCCCGGAGATGAAAGGGGAGCAGGCGAGTGCCAGATCCATCAGGCACTCGCCCGGAGAGGTGCGGATAGCAGGCGAGTGCCGACTCCATCCTACACTCGCCTGTAGATGAAAGGGGAGGAGGCAAGTGCCCACTCCACCAGGCACTCGCCCAGAGATGTGCGGATAGCAGGCGAGTGTCGACTCCATCAGGCACTCGCCCGGAGATGAAAAGGATAGCAGGTGAGTGTCGGCTCCATCAGGCACTCGCCCGGAGATAGAAGGGAAGCAAGCGAGTGCCAGCTCCATCAGGCACTCGCACGGAGATGAAAGGGAAGCAGGTGAGTGCCGGCTCTATCAAGCACTCGCCCGAAGAAGAAAGGGGAGGAGGCGAGTGTCAGCTCCATCAGGCATTCATCTAGAGATGTGCGGAAAACATGCGAGTGCCGACTCCATCTGGCATTCGCCCTGAGATTGAAAGGATAGCAGTCGCCCGGAGATGAAAGGGGAGCAAGCGAGTGTCGGCTCCATCAGGCACTCGCCCGAAGAGGTGCGGATAGCAGGTGAGTGCCTGCTCCATCAGGCACTCGCCTGGAGATGAAAGGGGAGGAGACGAGTGTCGGCTCCATCAGTCACTCGCCCTGAGATGTGCGGATAGCAGGCGAGTGCCAGCTCCATCAGGAACTCGCCCGAAGATGAAAGGGAAGCTGGCGAGTTCTAGATCCATCAGGCGCTCGCCCAGAGGTGTAAGGGAAGCAGGGGAGTGTCGGCTCCATCAGGCACTCGCCCTGAGTGGTATATGGTCTAGCTCCAATCTCTCCGAACCATGGGTTCTCCATTGTTTTTTCTGACCTCGTGCCGAGTCCGAAAAAAGTGGGGATTGTGTATAACCGGTAATTCGTCGAGGTCAAAGAGGATCAAGGGCGGCTTAAAAGATCTCGCCCACCTGGGGCGAGTAGAGAAGATCTCGCAGGGTGCTGGCTCGTCAAAGTCCAGATTGCCATCTCACCAGGGCCCCAGAAGCGAGCAAGGGCTCGCCGTCTCACGGCGAGCGGGCCGCGAGGGCGAAGCGTGTAAGGGATCGCCGCCTCGTGGCGAGCGGGCCGCTATGGGGAGGCGGGCTAGGATGATATCCGTTCAAGTGTAATGCGAGAGTGAAGCAGCTATAGGCTCGTCGCTTTTGGGGTGCACTTAGCAGTGGAGAGGAGAGCGAGGGCTCACCACCTCGTGCAGGCGAACCAGGGTAGTGTTTATAGCGTCAGGGGGCTATCGAAAGGTGCCCTCACAGATCGCTCGCAGAAGGGGACCTTGCGAGCCTCGCTCGCGGAAAGACTGGCAAGTGGCGCCTTCATGTGCCACTCGCCCAGTAAGGATCCGAGGGTAAAATTACCTGAATACCCTTGGTGGTCTGCCCATAGCCTCTTAGAACAACGGAGTTTGGCTGTTAGCAGACCATTTTGGGTGCGTTTAGTAAAACCAAAAGGCATATTCCCGCTATTAGCATACCAGAATGGGAAAACTATATATAGACCCTAAAGGGGCACCTTTGGGGAGGATTCCAATTCAAATTCTTGGCTTCTTCCTCCCTAGGTTCTTTGGTTAGCTCCTTAGGCTCTCCAATGGTGCCCATCTTCGGCTTTGGCTTGGGAGGGGAAGCACTCTAAAGATCTTCCGGGTGTGTGGTGGGACCTCCGCGCTGTAGCCAAGGGTCTGTGTCTAGCTCTAAGTCTCCGGTCAGGCCCCCCTTCGGGATCAGTCGGTGATAGCTGCCCCCTTTACAGGGGTCCAAACCCCTCGTTGGGCCAGATACTTGTTCCATCATATACTATATAATCTAGCTTAATACCCATGCATGTTTTGGTTACGATGAGACCTAAGACTATTGTGTGAGATTATACTAGAAGTGGAGATACATAGCTCCATTACTGACACCCCAAAAATACCTTTTCAGATCCCCATGCTCACCTTGAATGAATTTGTGAGGATATAGATCCGTCTCTCAAGAATCTAGTGTAATAGATGAATTTTGTTCTATGTGGTGTGCGAATAGTAATTTACAAGAATTCTTGTTAACCCACCCCCCCTCCCGTTTTCCACTTAGTGGCATATTAATAATATATCCAATCATTATAAGAATTTTGGGAACGTTTGGGGCAAGTTTTGGAAGGTTTCCAATCGACATGACCAATGTTAACAAGCTGCCAGAATCCAAAGCCTGACACGGCCATGTCAGAGGTCGTGTTTAGACCCAATATTTTTTTATTTTTATCCGGAGAGCGACAAAGCTTGTTGAATTAATTCACAAGGCTGTGTAAGAGACTGTGTTAGCCGACACGGTCAGTGACACAACCGTGTCAAAGGCCATGTACATGTCCAGTTTTTGACCTATGTTGGGAATTCTATCCCGAGAGCGACACGGATTGGAACACGTCCGTGTACCAACCCGTTTACAGCTCTAGGAACTTAAGTAGAGTGACACGTCCTGGTACACTATCGTTTGTCATGTCGTGTACGGGGTCGTGAGCTCATTTTAAACACAAAATTTGAGATGTTTGATGGGTTGATTCGAGATATGATGGTTGGGGTTATTTCCTAAACCTATTAGGTCAGAAATGAGGGCTTTCAAACCTCATTTTCTCATATCTATTCTGTCTCTTGCGTGTGAGAAAGAGGAGAGTTATGAGGAGGAAGAAAGAGGATATCCCGCCAATGAAGGAACTATGGAGTTCCGAATCTCGATTCAATTCCAGAATTGCGGAGGGAGTCTGTCACGGTCGATTCTATCAGTCTCTCTCATCATTCCATGGCGCCAAAGCAAGCTTCAAGGGTAAAGATTATTCTCTCTGGTCTTAGGACGTGCATGTCCATTTCATTTTGATATGTTTGCATAAGAAGAGTCTCCTCCGCTAATTATTGGAGGGTATGATCTCCTTTAGTTCGCTAGAATCCTGGGTTGATTGTGTCCGCCCCCGACATGGATTGCATGTAGAAATCCGATAATCGTTGCAGATTTAGGCATTTTGTGTGAATCCTACCCATGGCCGTAAGATCGGATCAATGATGATTTGATTGCCGTTGCATTTAGGTTTTCCTAGTATGCGTGTCGGATAATCACTTTGTGAAATGCATCATATTGTTTGCAGGATTTGGGAATGGGGAAGCCTTTGGTGTACTTATTGAATGCCCTAAGTTCGTGGCCTCCTATTTGTCCCTTAGAGATTACTGCGTTGTGAATGCTACCTTTGTAGTAGTACATGTTCACCGACCATGGTATGAGAATGTGCTTGTGGTAGAACTCGAGCCTTCACCATATTTCGTAGTGGAGTTGAATTGGACCTCCTATGTCGAAAGTGCATACAAAGTCTATGTACCTTTGCGTGGATTAGGTGTGTAATATGACATTGTGTGTAGTTATTAACGTATGTTAAATGTGTATGGGACGAGGTAAAGCTGTACCCACATCATGTAGTAGATCACGGTGACATGAGCAACGGAAAAAGCTGAACTGAACCCACACCATGCAGTTCGGCACAAGGGCCCTCTTGTATGTTGATAGATCATGGGATAGGCTGTCTCAGACGTGATCAACCTGACCAACAAATTCTCAAACAGAATCTTGGGACTTTATATCTTAAATTAGTGGAAACGCTCATATCGGAGTCGACCTTGTCATCTTTACTGAGTTTTGGTGTATATGTAATGTGTACATGAAATTGTGTGGTCATGAGTACCCATGAAAGCGATGTTGGTGAATGATGATATGATAGATTCATACGCTATTGCTTAGGCGGTTGTGGAGAACCTTCAAGTGAACCAAACCATCATCATATTAATACTCAGGTCCACCATTTATATATGCTCAACCTAGATAATTGCTTTTGCTTAAAACTTCACAATGTGTAGCTCAGTCGCACTTTCATTATTACATATTGCTTATTACGCCGTACTTGAAGGTGAGCGGTATGGCGCCCCAAAGCCGCTTGGATGGCCGGGGGAGGGATCGTTACAAGGTTTTGTGGTAAGCTCATAGTTGACCCTCATTTACCTCTTGTTTGTGAGTGGTTTAGGTGCCGCATAACATAGCGAAAAATAGTGGGCATAAAATCCAAAGCTGAATTGCCAAAAAAACTGCGTTCTTTTATTGCTTTCTTTTAGTTGCCGGCATGTGAGCTGATGTTTTGTATTAGTACTATTATGATGTATTGATACTAGTGTTTTGATGTAAGACCATAAAGCCGACTTTGTTGAACATTCCTTAGTAATTACGGTCTTTCATCTTTGGTTTTAATTAAGCTTCCGCTAGTGCTTACTTTTCTCATTTTCATTCTGTCTTATATTAATGTCTATCTTGTGTACGGTATGTTGTGGGGACCGACTAGACCCATGTTATCTTGTTTGTACATGCAGGGTGTTACAACTACCATATATAGTCTCACTACGACACGTAGGGGTTGTGTGGTTAGCTACTCACAAAAAGCGGTGATGTACTATGTCGAAGTAGAGTGATGATTATTTGAATGTGTACACTCCACATGTAATTTGTTGGAATCTTGTGATTAAGAAGTATCAAGGGATTAGTATTACTTCCAACATAATACGAGCCTAAAGGATCACACTTAAGAACGTGCATAAATTGGAGTGTTTGATCGCGTTGGTTTATGAAACCAAGTTCTAAATATGTATATATTATATATGATGTACGGTTTTTATGGCACACGGCCCGTGACACACACCCCTGTGCCAAGGGCGTGTATGTGTTGGCACAAAATGGCAGGATAATGGTTGGTAGTGGTTCTGGACCAAAAAGCATGACTTTTGAAGGCACATGCCCAAGACACATGTTCGTGTGTCAAGGGCATGCAGGTAGTTATTTGTTCCAGAACCATGGGGAAGCGTGTCTGCATGAACCAGTGCAACTTTTGGGACACACGCCCAAAGAACACGGTCATGTGTCAAGGACGTGTGCACCAAATTTTTGCGTACAGATTCATGACACTTATTAATTGGACAATTTATCCCGATGAACTAATACCTTTTTCGAAGTTCCCAATACCGTAAAGCCATGAAGAACACATCTCTCCGAAGCGGAACTAGCATTTCATAGGAGAGAAACACGATTTATCACCTTCCATCCTCGAGTTCATTGGGCGGACTGTGAGATGTTTTCGACGTTCATGTGAATACCTCTAGAGACACAGATACAATTCTGCGTTTGGACTCAAACGCCAGTTATTCTTCTCAAAATCTGATTTTGACGCAAATATAAACTCTATTCTTGTTTTAGTATGTTCCACATGGATCCTACCGAGAATTTCCTCTATTTTTACTGCGCATTTGATGCCCTTGAAACCCAATATAATTATCATCCAATATAGCTCTGACTAAGCCTCATAGTATATAATCCTCATAAATAAGATATTAAAAGACCAATCAATGTAACATCCCCAGAACAACTAGACCCCTGAAGTGCATTTTGTCATGTCAAGGTCATGTCATTCCTTTAAGAAACCAAAATGGCCCTAAGAACTAAGGTGAATAAGTGAACATCACCTTGGTGTGCAAATAGCCAAATTTGACTCCATGGCATATGACTTGATATTAGACTTCAAAATGACAACTTGACCCCACCAACTCTTCCTAAACACCTTAGAAAATCCCTTGGGTCATTTAGGACTCATTGAGGTCAAACCCAATTGATCAAGTTTGTTAAAGTCAACTTTAGGCAATTTGGGTCAAACCTTCATAAACGAGGGCAATTGAACTCCAAATGATCAAATTGGACCCACCATGATATGGCAACCTCCCTAGGGGACCTAATGGACCCAAAAGTGCCATCATAGGGCCACCAATTTGGGGAAATTGGGTCAATTGCTAAAAAGCCCCAAATTGATCTATTTGTGCTAAAACCCTAAATTGACCTTCAATTTGCCAAATTGACCTAGCACAACCCTCCATAAACACCAAGGGAAGTAAATGAGACATAAGCAAACCAAATGGCACATTCAATTTTGGATAATTAGGGCAAAATCACCAAAATACCCAAATTGCCCCTATAGGCAAATAAGTGCAATCAAGCCCCATATGACCCCCACCATGACCCAATTCCTCTTGAAGTGAGTCCATAATGTCCAAGACAATAATGTGGGTCAGTCACGTTAAGTGGTGTGAGCTTGGATCAAGCCCAAACCCAAAACCCCCCAAATTGTTCTATTTTGATCAAGTGAGCCCAAACCCAACTCAAGCCCATTTGACTTAGCCCAACCTTAGACCCATTAGGCTCAACCCAACCTAATCAAGTCCACAAAGGGGCTGATTTAACTTGGACCCAGTTGAGCCCAAGAGGAGGGGTTCACCAAGGGGTGGCCGGCCACCACCAACATGAATTCAAGAGAATTCATGGAGGAGTGGCCACTTGACCACCACCCCTTAATTCCTGGGTAGCTCTCAGTCTCCCCAGGGATTTCCAGCTGAAAAGAGGCTGAGCTGGCTGCTGTTGAGAGGGTGGGGAGGAGAGAGAGAGCTCACCTTGCCGGCCACCATAATGGCAAACCCCCATTCCAATGCAATGATGCCAAACCTCCTCTCCCATGGCATCAATTCGAGCTCAGGAGTGAATTCCTGATGAGCTGGAGGCCTGCAACAGGCTGGCTGGGGCGGTGGCAACATAGAGGAAATTGCCGGCCATTGGCAGCTAACAATATACACTCCCCCGGCTCAATTCATTCACACCAGTAGTTTCAAAATCACAAGAGGAAAGGAAGCCCCCTGCTAATTGATGGAATCAAGCTCAGCCGCGCCGGAGTAGTCTTGGACGCCAGAAATGGAAATCAGCTCTTCCTCCGCCGCAATACCCACCGCCAAGCTCGCACACAGGCAAGTTCCTTCCCCCTCCTCCTGTGCTAGCTTCCTTTCTTTCCTCTCATCGAGCTGAGCCATGTAATGGCAGTTTTTAACTTGCGATTTCCATGTTCTTAACCACAAAAACGAAAGGTGGCGCATGCCACCTCCGGCCGTGATCTCACCGCCAAGTGATAGCCCTTGGTCGGGTGAAGGAGATGGCTTGGGCGATTGGCCGGAGACGACCTTAGTTGGCCGGAATCTTGCCCGCAAATTGGCCCAGGCGTGGTGAATCAAAGTCGTTGGCCCATCGGGGAAGACGACCCCATGGCCGTTGGATCTGGTGGCTTGTGTTAATCACAACCCATATTAAATTAGATCATGATATTTAAATGAAATGTCACACTTGGTAACAGATCTTGTAAGCTTATTTTGAGGCCTTTAGAGGCCATATAATGAAAAATGACCAGAGACAAGTCCTATAGATCTAGAGGTCTACTTTCATTTGAAAGTAAAATCAAACCATTTGGACAAGTGTAGGACCCACATCACATATTTTAGTAAGGCTGGTCAAAAGAGAAACCAGATCATTGAATGTGTATAACTTTCAAATGCCAAGTATGATGAAGCTGAGATTTTGGCCATGCATGCATGTGCCATATACCTAGCTTAGGTTCAAAAATTAGATTTTTAGGAAATTATTTTTCTAAGGTTTTATTCAGAACATGGAAAATCAAATAAATGGAATATTTGGAGTTATATAACTCCAAATGACCCCAAATTTGGGTGTCATGTCTAATTAGACAACATTAGTCTAGGGTTAAATTTTGAGAATATTTGGTCCTCTGCATGTAGGGTAATTTCTACTTGCATGTCTCTACCCTAGTGTGCTATGGTGTGCCAATAGACAAAAAGTCTATTTTGTGTTTTCAGACCAAATGGCTTGGAGCTAGCCTTTGAAAATTTGGTCGTACTTTCTTTATGACATGACACACCATCTAAGAGGATCTTAGGATTTTTGGGATCAAAATCCTAAGTTTTTGGATTAATGTGAACTAGGTCACATTTTGGTATATATGGAATTTTCATGTCAAATAACTTGTAGAAATTATGGAGCTCCGAGGAACCTATTATTAGGCCATGCAGGACCTCTGTAATTTTTTGTAGAAAATTTTAGAGGCCTTTCCTTTAGGAAATTACAAAATTACCCCTAGGTCACAAATCTGAATAATAGGATTTCACTGAGCTAAATGCATGAGAAGGTTGTGAAACTATGGAAGATAGTTATGAATACAATTATAAATCTCTGGGATTTTGATAGAATTTTTAGAGACATTTTTCATGTTGAAATACCATTTATTCATTTTGTCACCCTTTTCATGATAAATAAAAATTATGGGTTTATCTTTGCTGGAAAATTATGAAATTTAGGCACTGATGTTTTTAGGTCAATATCATACTTCTGTGAGTTTATCAAAATTTATTGTGACCTGTATATTGTGTTTGTAGTGTAAACCTTTATTGGCACACCACTTGTATTAAATGGATATTATGGACAAATACTCCTTGGAAAATTATGAAACTTAGGCACTGATGTTCTTAGGTCAATATAATACTTCTGTGGTTTTATCAGAATTATTGTGACATGTAGATGGTGGTTGTAGTATAAACCCTTATTGGCACACCACTTATATTAAATGAATATTGTGGACAAATACTCCTTGGAAAATTATGAAACTTAGGCACTGATGTTTTTAGGTCAATATCATACTTCTGTGTTTGTATGAGAATTTATTTTGACATGTAGATGATGGTTGTAGTGTAAACCCTTATTAGCACACCACTTGTATTAAATGAATATTATGGACAAATACTGCTTGAAAAATTATGAAACTTAGGCACTGATGTTTTTAGGTCAATATCATACTTCTGTGATTTTATCAGAATTTATTGTGACCTGTAGATGCTGGTTGTAGTGTAAACCCTTATTGGCACACCACTTGTATTAAATGAATATTATGGACAAATACTCCTTGGAAAATTATGAAACTTAGGCACTGCTATTTTTAGGTCAATATCATACTTCTGTGATTTTATCAGAATTTATTGTGACATGTAGATGGTGGTTGTAGTGTAAACCCTTATTGGCACACCACTTGTATTAAGTGAATATTATGGACAAATACTCCTTGGAAAATTATGAAACTTAGGCACTGATGTTTTTAGGTCAATATCATACTACTGTAATTTTATCAGAATTTATTGTGACCTGTAGATTGTGGTTGTAGTGTAAACCCTTATTGGCACACCACTTGTATTAAATGAATATTATGGACGAATACTCCTTGGAATATTAGGAAACTTATGCATTGAAGTTTTTAGATCAATATTATGCTACTGTGACCTTATCAGAATTTATAGAGATCAATTGTTGACAGGTGAAGTGTAAGTCACTAGTTGCACCCCTTCCATTTTAAATAGGGATAACGATTAAATGACCCCGGGGAAATTATGGAAACTAGGATCTGAGGTTGTTAGATCATTACACATTGTGATCCCATGGTAAGGATCTGGAAGTTATTAGGACAAGATAGGACCAGGGTTACACCTTAAGGATTAAATCTAGTTTGATTCCACCTTGGTTTATGGATAATAGAAATAGAAGAAGTTGATTTAGACACCACTAGATCCCCACACAGTCAAGCATTGATCCCTGGGTCATCGGTTGCATTGTGAAGAATGATTAGAGGTCATCCAATGGAGACAACATTGAACGTAGAGTTGGGGTGCATTTAGTAATACATCGTTTCAGGTTATAAGGAAAGACTGTGATAGTCCTGCGAGCGGTAGGCTCGGGTTATAAGGAAGGACTGAGATAGTCCTGTGAGCGGTAAGCTCGGGTTATAAGGAAGGACTGAGATAGTCCTGCGAGCGGTAGGCTCGGGTTATAAGGAAGGACTGAGATAGTCCTACGAGCGGTAGGCTCGGGTTATGAAATAAGGACTGGGATAGTCCTGTGAGCGGTAGGCTCGGTTTATAAAGAAGGACTGGGATAGTCCTGCGAGCGGTAGGCTCGGGTTATAAGGAAGGACTGGGATAGTCCTGCGAGCGGTAGGCTCGGGTTATAAGGAAGGAATGAGATAGTCATGCGAGCGGTAGGCTCGGGTTATAAGGAAGGACTGAGATAGTCCTGCGAGCGGTATGCTCGGGTTATGAAATAAGGACTGGGATAGTCCTGCGAGCGGTAGGCTCGGGTTATAAGGAAGGGCTGAGATAGTCCTGCGAGCAGTAGGCTCGGGTTATAAGGAAGGACTGGGATAGTCCTGCGAGCGGTAGGATCGGGTTATAAGGAAGGGCTGAGATAGTCCTGTGAGCTATAGGCTCGGGTTATGAAATAAGGACTGAGATAGTCCTGCGAGCGGTAGGCTCGGGTTATAAGGAAGGACTGAGATAGTCCTGCGAGCGGTAGACTCGGGTTATGAAATAATGACTGGGATAGTCCTGCGAGCGGTAGGCTCGTAGTTTGAAAATTAGACTGGTATAGTCTAGCGAGCGGTAGGCTCGGGTTATAAGGAAGGACTGGTATAGTCCTGCGAGCGGTAGGCTCGGGTTATAAGGAAGGACTGAGATAGCCCTGCGAGCGGTAGGCTCGGGTTATGAAATAAGGACTGGGATAGTCCTGCAAGCGGTAGGCTCGGGTTATAAGGAAGGACTGGGATAGTCCTGCGAGCGGTAGGCTTGGGTTATAAGGAAGGACTGGGATAGTCCCGCGAGCGGTAGGCTCGGGTTATAAGTAAGGACTAGGTTATAGTCCTGCGAACGATTGGCTCGATTTTTATAAATGTTGGTTTGGAATTACGAACTGAAGGCCCGGTGATAAGAGATAATACATATTTGCATATGCATAAGGTGTGGTGGGTCTTCGGTTCTGGCTTAGTCGTCACACCGACAGCAGTTCATTGACTCGGCAGTGCTAGTTGTTTGATTAGGGGCCAGGTTGTTTTACTGCGCGTCCGACGGGACGGATTCCCTAAACCCTGCCTGGCCAATTCAGTTTAGTACGCAGGAGCTCTTGAGTACCGGGTACCTGTATCACAGCGTACATTAGGGCCTTGGTCTGGTAGTGTGACTTACCCACCTAGTGTGACTTACCCACCGTTTGACCACGACCGGAGGTGCCCGAGGGGTTAGCTACCTCCGAAAAGTGGGAACTAAAGGTCTGTACGTACAGAGTCGTGTGCGTGAGTTGCACCATTGCATTGCATTGCATATCATAGCATAACGTTCTTGCATAAATCAGAGACCTCATCGTATAAATTAGTATGGGCTCTTTTATACGATGAGTTTATCGTAGTGCCAGATCCCTTAGCTTATGTGCTTTTGTGTGTGCATATAAGTTAAGGTTACATTCGTAGCTGTTCTTATTTATTATACCTGTTTCTTTATATTGCATTGTCTTTTACTTATTGCTGTCACACTATACTCTGCTAGCATAGAATTGTTATTATTAAATGTTCAGTAATTATAAACCCTGCTAGTCTAACCACATGTCACCTGATTTTGATTTACCCTTTGATGTCCTCCGCTTCCTCCTCCAGCACGGTGCCTAGGAGTCGCGGGTGGAGGCGGTGAGGAATATGCTGAGTCTTATAGACCGACGGTCGGTGGACTTCATCATTTTAGGGATGATGTGTCGGAACAGTGGTGTGCCCATACGGGAAATCACATAACTCTGTCCACTTAACGATGAGATTAGGTCAACCTGACTAGTACACGGTATTTGTTTGACTTAGCAAGACATCTCATAAGGTATCCTAGTCCGGCATCAACCTCAAAATATTTTGACCAAGTAGTAGGATACCCCCAAAGTGACTAAAAGAAGGAGTTGAAAGCGTGTGTAAGTGTTCAGGGCTTACTCTCCGATATACCCACGTCACTTCCTAAGTGATATTAACACCCCTCAAACAAACAAATAGGACCATCTTAAGTGGATATGGTGCTTGTGATTGTACTATCGGATTAGTATGAGACTCATAAGGCTTAACTTATGTGCTTAGAAACTAATACTCTACACTTCCACCCTTGGAAAATCATCACAAAGAAAGGATGTCAAATGTGGAATGAGAATTCCAACTTAGAGACGACCACTTAATAGGCACACGATCCTTGGAAAGTTGCGGTAAATGGCTTTTTGAGGGTAGAGAACCTTACCATGTACACAAATCTCAAGGACTGTATACCCATAAGGATTATGTAAATACACGAGATGTCCAAATTTTTGGATATAAGAAACACGTCACAAGATTTACGGGAGGCTAATCTTGTTTCTTCGTTTATTGGGCCGCTATAATATTAACTTAGGTTATTTTAGAAACATAAAAGTCTCTGCAATACAACTCCCTGGGCACCCATTTTGGTGCATAGTATATAAAGTGAACCCTAGACTCAAGTCTGTGTGCCCTATCATCTGACTTACCCGAGCGATCTGAATTTTACACCGCACATGTAAATTTAGTACGACACATATGCGGTCCAAAAATCAAAATCTTGGAGATAAAGTTCTATAGATTTGGAAATGATTTCATTACATACGATTGTGGTAGACCTAAGGCTTAATGGAAACCAATCCACTCAAACCTTTTATGGATGGTAGGTCTCGGAAAGAAAGGTCCCTGGACAAATTTGAGGCCATTTGGACCCCTACATATTGGTGGATCCCACATGCAAGACCAAGGTAGCTTAAGATAATACCCATGTTGTTACACACATAGAGTTTTATGGATAAGAATTATTTCCTTGGTCAACTCTCTTGAAATTTGAAACATGTACTTATTATCAAGAGATCTTTCATCTCTGATGGAATCAAAGACTTTGAGGATTGTCCCGTAGGAAATTGGGGTTTGTGAACCCTTGTTACATTAAGCAGTATTGAGAATTCCAGGGTCATGTTCCCCTAGATCAGTATAAAAATCTAGAATATTATAGAAATGAGTAGATAGACTCGTGGTCTCCATTAAACTTCTGAAAATTTTATTATACTTAACTATTGATTAGTTATCCTACTTCCTTCACGAAATGAGTTTTGCACCCTTAGCCACATAATTAATCTTCTGGAATTATTTTAAGGAGGAAAATAATGAATTTATGTTGCACTATTTCAGATCTTAACTGGTCTCTGGAATCTTTATTAACACTATTGGGACATGATAAATGATAATTTGTGCACAATTTGGTGGATGCCATAAATATAAAAGGAATAAGAATTAGGCCCAAGAATATGACAATATGAAGAGTTGAAACCAGTAAATCACCACTTACAAGACTCCTGGAATGAATGGGAGATGACGTCATATCTTATTGATAGTTGATCCGTAAGTGATAGGCCTCGTGCAATATTTGAGACTGGTTTGCGTTTAACAAAATGAGAACTATAGATTTGACCATTGATAACACGTGATCGGGATAAAAATCAGGAATGAGGTTTCAAGACATTAATGTGATTAGGTGCACTTCAAGAATTAGTCTTGGAGGATTTACAATATACGAATTTTATGAGCCTTGGAATTGATGACTCACATGAATTTAAGTACCAGAACTGAGCTTGATTATTACTAGAGTGTCCTTTTAGTTTAGTAAATGACCATGACATATTTACATTTACTAAATATCGTTTCGGATCTTAGAAGCATGATTAAACGTTGACATAAAGTATTAAAAGAATGACGATGTCATGAAAATTAGGAGAATCAATATTGCCCAAGCCATAAGCATATCGTGATCTTGGAAGACAAGTCTAAATTCTAATTGCAAACACCTAACAAATAAGGGTACAGACATCATATTATGGATTATAAGACTCGGTGGATTCCTACACTCGCCTTGTGAATACGCAATTTTACCTCAACTTATGCCATCCCTCCACTATGTATATCTTCATCAAACTGATAAATATTTAAGGACACCATCAAGAAGAAGATCGTGATTACGGACGTAGTAAGATTTAACGAAAAGTGCACTTGGGAGAAAACTGAGGATGAGGCAATGTGAAATAGACCTAACCGTTTCCAATATTAGTCGGGAGTCATGTTGCACAGGAACTATCAAATCTTCTGGGTATATTCTGAACTCTGACTCCCGTAGACCCAACCTAAATTTCGGGGATGAAATTGTTTCTTCGTTTATTGGGATTTGTAACATCCCCAGAACAACTAGACCCCTGAAGTGCATTTTGTCATGTCAAGGTCATGACATTCCTCTAAGAGACCCAAATGGCCCTAAGAACTAAGGTGAATAAGTGAACATCACCTTGGTGTGCAAATAGCCAAATTTGACTCCATGGCTTATGACTTGATATTAGACTTCAAAATGACAAATTGACCCCACCAACTCTTCCTAAACACCTTAGGGAATCCCTTGGGTCATTTAGGACCTGCATTGAGGTCAAACCCAGTTGATCAAGTTTGTTAAAGTCAACTTTAGGCCATTTGGGTCAAACCTCCAAAAATGAGGGCAATTGAACTCCAAATGATAAAATTGGACCCACCATCATATGGCAACCTCCCTAGGGGACCTAATGGACCCAAAAGCCCCATCATAGGGCCACCAATTTGGGGAAATTGGGACAATTGCCAAAAAGCCCCAAATTGATCTATTTGTTCTAAAACCCTAAATTGACCTTCAATTTGCCAAATTGACCTAGCACAACCCTCCATAAACACCAAGAGAAGTAAATGAGACATAAGCAAACCAAATAGCACATTCAATTTTGGAGAATTAGGGCAAAATCACCAAAATACCCAAATTGCCCCTATAGGCAAATAAGTGCAATCAAGCCCCATATGACCCCCACCATGACCCAATTCCTCTTGAAGTGAGTCCATAATGTACAAGATAATAATGTGGGTCAGTCACGTTAAGTGGTGTGAGCTTGGATCAATCCCAAACCCAAAACCCCCCAATTTGTTCTATTTTGATCAAGTGAGCCCAAACCCAACTCAAGCCCATTTGACTTAGCCCAACCTTAGACCCATTAGGCTCAACCCCACCTAATCAAGCCCACAAAGGGGCTGATTTAACTTGGACCCAGTTGGGCCCAAGAGGAGGGGTTCACCAAGGGGTGGTCGGACACCACCAACATGAATTCAAGAGAATTCATGGAGGAGTGGCCACTTGGCCACCACCCCTTAATTCCTGGGTAGCTCTCAGTCTCCCTAGAGATTTCCAGCTGAAAAGAGGCTGAGCTGGCTGCTGTTGAGAGGGTTGGGAGGAGAGAGAGAGAGCTCACCTTGCCGGCCACCATAATGGCAAACCCCCCATTCCAATGCAATGATGCCAAACATCCTCTCCCATGGCATCAATTCGAGCTCAGGAGTGAATTCCTGATGAGCTGGAGGCCTGCAACAGGCTGGCTGGGGCGGTGGCAACATAGAGGAAATCGCCGGCCATTGGCAGCTAACAATATACACTCCCCCGACTCAATTCATTCACACCAGTAGTTTCAAAATCGCAAGAGGAAAGGAAGCCCCCTGCTAATTGATGGAATCAAGCTCAGCTGCGCCGGAGTAGTCATGGACGCCGGAAATGGAAATCAGTTCTTCCTCCGCCGCAATACCCGCCGCCAAGCTCGCACACAGGCAAGTTCTTTCCCCCTCCTCCGGTGCTAGCTTCCTTTCTCTCCTCCCGTCGAGCTGAGCCATGTAATGGCAGTTTTTAACTTGCGATTTCCATGTTCTTAACTGAAAAAACGAAAGGTGGCGCAGGCCAACTCCGACCGTGATCTCACCGCCAAGCGATAGCCCTTGGTCGGGTGAAGGAGATGGCTTGGGCGATTGGCCGGAGACGGCCTCAGTTGGCCGAAATCTTGCCCGCAAATCGGCCCAGGCGCGGTGAATCAGAGTCGTTGGCCCATCGGGGAAGACGACCCCGTGGCCGTTGGATCTGGCGGCTTGTGTTAATCGCAACCCATATTAAATTAGATCATGATATTTAAATGAATTGTCACACTTGGTAACAGATATTGTAAGCTTATTTTGAGGCCATTAGAGGTCATATAATGAAAAATGACCAGAGACAAGTCCTGTAGACCTGGAGGTCTACTTTCATTTGAAAGTGAATTCAAACCATTTGGACAACTGTAGGACCCACATCACTTATTTTAGTAAGGCTGGTCAAAAGAGAAACCAGATCTTTGAATGTGTATAACTTTCAAATGCCAAGTCTGATGAAGTGGTCATGCATGCATGTGCCATATACCTAGCTTAGGTTCAAAAATCAGATTTTTAGGAAATTATTTTTCTAAGGTTTTATTCAGAACATGGAAAATCAAATAAATGGAATATTTGGAGTTATATAACTCCAAATGACCCCAAATTTGGGTGTCATGTCTAATTAGACAACATTAGTCTAGGGTTAAATTTTGAGAACATTTGGACCTCTGCATGTAGGGTAATTTCTACTTGCATGTCTCTACCCTAGTGTGTTATGGTGTGCCAATAGACAAAAAGTCTATTTTGTGTTTTCAGACTAAATGGCTTGGAGTTAGCCTTTGAAAATTTGGTCATACTTTCTTTATGACATGACACACCATCTAAGAGGATCTTAGGATTTTTGGGATCAAAATCTTATGTTTTTGGATTAATGTGAATTAGGTCACATTTTGGTATATATGGAATTTTCATGTCAAATAACTTGTAGAAATTATGGAACTCCGAGGAACCTATTATTAGGCCATGCAGGACCTCTGTAAATTTTTGTAGAAAATTTCAGAGGCATTTCCTTTAGGAAATTACAAAATTACCCCTAGGTCACCAATCTGAATAATAGGATTTCACTGAGCTAAATGCATGAGAAGGTTGTGAAACTATGGAAGATAGTTAGGAATACAATTATAAATCTCTGGGATTTTGATAGAATTTTTAGAGACATTTTTCATGTTGAAATACCCTTTATTCATTTTGTCACCCCTTTCATGATAAATAGAAATTATGGGTTTATCTTTGCTGGAAAATTATGAAACTTAGGCACAGATGTTTTTAGGTCAATATCATACTTCTGTGATTTTATCAGAATTTATTGTGACATGTAGATGGTGGTTGTAGTGTACACCCTTATTGACACACCACTTGTATTAAATGAATATTATGGACAAATACTCCTTGGAAATTATGAAACTTAGGCACTGATGTTTTTAGGTCAATATTGTACTTCTGTGGTTTTATCAGTATTTATTGTGACCTGTAGATGGTGGTTGTAGTGTAAACCCTTATTGACACACCACTTGTATTGTATTAAATGAATATTATGGACAAATACTCCTTGAAAAATTATGAAACATAGGCACTGATGTTTTTAGGTCAATATCATAATTTTATGATTTTATTAGAATTTATTGTGACCTATATATGGTGGTTGTAGTGTAAACCCTTATTGGCACACCACTTGTATTAAATGAATATTATGGACAAATACTCCTTGGAAAATTATGAAACTTAGGCACTGATGTTTTTAGGTCTATATCATACTTCTGTGATTTTATCAGAATTTATTGTGACCTGTAGATGGTGGTTGTAGTGTAAACCCTTATTGTCACACCACTTGTATTAAATGAATATTATGGACTAATACTCTTTGGAAAATTATGAAACTTAGGCACTGATGTTTTTAGGTCAATATCATACTTCCGTGATTTTATCAGAATTTATTGTGACCTGTAGATGGTGGTTGTAGTGTAAACCCTTATTGGCACACCACTTGTATTAAATGAATATTATGTACAAATACTCCTTGGAAAATTATGAAACTTAGGCACTGATGTTATTAGGTCAATATCATACTACTGTAATTTTATCAGAATTTATTGTGACCTGTAGATGGTGGTTGTAGTGTAAACCCTTATTGGCACACCACTTGTATTAAATGAATATTATGGACGAATACTCCTTGGAATATTATTAAACTTAGGCATTGAAGTTTTTAGATCAATATTATGCTACTGTGACCTTATCAGAATTTATAGAGATCAATTGTTGACAGGTGAAGTGTAAGTCACTAGTTGCACCCCTTCCATTTTAAATAGGGATAACGATTAAATGACCCCCGGGAAATTATGGAAACTAGGATCTGAGGTTGTTAGACCATTACTCATTGTGATTCCAGGGTAAGGATCTGGAAGTTATTAGGACAAGATAGGACCAGGGTTACACCTTAAGGATTAAATCTAGTTCGATTCCACCTTGGTCTGCGGATAATAGAAACAATAGAAGTTGATTTAGACACCACTAGATCCCCACACAGTCAAGCATTGATCCCTGGGTCATCGGGTGCATTGTGAAGAATGATTAGAGGTCATTCAATGGAGACAACATTGAATGTAAAGTTGGGGTGCGTTTAGTAATACATCATTTCGGGTTATAAGTAAGGACTGGGATAGTCCTGCGAGCGGTAGGCTTGGGTTATAAGGAAGGACTGAGATTGTCCTGCGAGCGGTAGGCTCGGGTTATATGGAAGGACTGAGATAGTCCTGCGAGCGGTAGGCTCGGGTTATAAGGAAGGACTGAGATAGTCCTGCGAGTGGTATGCTCAGGTTATGAAATAAGGACTAGGATAGTCCTGCGAGCGGTAGGCTCGAGTTATAAGGAAGGACTGGGATAGTCCTGCGAGCGGTAGACTCGGGTTATAAGGAAGGACTGGGATAGTCCTGCTAGCGGTAGGCTCGGGTTATAAGGAAGGACTGAGATAGTCCTGCGAGTGGTAGGCTCAGGTTATGAAATAAGGACTGGGATAGTCCTGCGAGCAGTAGGCTCGGGTTATAAGGAAGGACTGAGATAGTCTTGCGAGCGGTAGGCTCGGGTTAATAGGAAGGATTGGGATAGTCCTACGAGCGGTAGGCTCGGGTTATAAGGAAGGACTGAGATAGTCCTGGGAGCGGTAGGCTTGGGTTATGAAATAAGGACTGGGATAGTCCTGCGAGTGGTAGGCTCGGGTTATAAGGAAGGACTAAGATAGTCCTGCGAGCGGTAGGCTCGGGTTATGAAATAAGGACTGGGATAGTCCTGCGAGCGGTAGGCTCGTAGTTTGAATATTAGACTGGTGTAGTCTAGCGAGCGGTAGACTCGGGTTATAAGGAAGGACTGGGATAGTCCTGCGAGCGGTAGGCTCGGGTTATAAGTAAGGACTGAGATAGTCCTGCGAGCGGTAGGCTCGGGTTATGAAATAATGACTGGGATAGTCCTGCGAGCGGTAGGCTCGGGTTATAAGGAAGGACTGTGATAGTCCCGCGAGCGGTAGGCTCGGGTTATAAGGAAGGACTGGGATAGTCCCTCGAGCGGTAGGCTCGGGTTATAAGTAAGGACTAGATTATAGTCCTGGGAACGATTGACTCAATTTTTATAAATATTGGTTTAGAATTACGAGCTGAAGGCTCGGTGATAAGAGATAATACATATTTGCATATGCATAAGATGTGGTGGGTCTTCGGTTCTGGCTTAGTCGTCACACCGACAGCAGTTCATTGACTCGGCAGTGCTAGTGGTTTGATTATGGGCCAGGTTGTTTTACTGCGCTTTCGACGGGACGGATTCCCTAAACCCTGCCTGGCCAATTCAGTTTAGTACGCAGGAGCTCATGAGTACCGGGTACCAGTATCACAGCGTACATTAGGGCCTAGGTCTGGTAGTGTGACTTACCCACCTAGGTGAGGAGAGGCCCACTCCTCTGCCACCGTTTGACCACGACGGGAGGTGCTCGAGAAGTTAGCTACCTCCGAAAAGTGGGAACTAAAGGTCTGTATGTACAAAGTCATGTGCGTGAGTTGCACCATTGCATTGCAATGCATTGCATATCATATCATAACATTCTTGCATAAATCAGAGACCTCATCGTATAAATTAGTATGGGCTCTTTTATACGATGAGTTTACCGTAGTGCCAGATCCCTTAACTTATGTGCTTTTGTGTGTGCATATAAGTTAAGGTTACATTCGTAGCTGCTTTTATTTATTATACCTGTTTCTTTATATTACATTGTCTTTTACTTATTGCTGTCACACTATACTCTGCTAGCATAGAATTGTTATTATTAAATGTTCAGTAATTATAAACCCTGCTAGTGTAGCCACATGTCACCTGCTTTTGATTTACCCTTTGATGTCCTCCGCTTCCTCCTCCCGCACGGTGCCTAGGAGTTGCGGGTAGAGGCGGTGAGGAATATGCTGAGTCTTATAGACTGACGGTTGGTGGACCTCATCATTTTAGGGATGATGTGTCGGAACAGCAGGACCCCGTTCGGAAGACAGGACAGGAGGACGGGATGAAGCAGAGCAGCCACTACACGTCGTCGCAGCAGCAGCTACAGATGCATGAAGACAGAGTTTGATAGCTTCCGCATAGATGCAGAGTGAGAGTATTGTTGCACTATATTTGAACATGTACTGGGCATAAGCCCTTATTCTTTTAGTTCTTTCTCATCGTGAACATTATAATCTTGTATTATGATAATATATAATGTGATTTTGTGGACTTGTTTCGTTTAATACTTCAATTACTGTGATTATAGTTGACCTGGATGATGATGAATAGCTGGCAGGATCGGTGTCTTGTGGCGGCGATCATTGGGTGTAATGGCGTCGCCGCAAGACGGCGGTTCTGGGCGGTAAGACCCGGTTTAAAATCTCTATGGAGATTAGTAGGTTGTACCATTTTACCGTGCCCTTCTACTACAATCTCCAATCCATAGGTGTGATTAATTATACCCTTCTCACTGACACTTACACCAACACCCAAACTATGAAGAAGGACAGTTATACCCACTATGATAAACCTTCTTCGAACCTTCACCTTAATCACAACTAAGTATCTAAATCACATGAGATTTTCAAGATATCATCTAATCTATATTTATTACACTAATACCAAAGTCAAAGAAATGTTCTAGTGGCACTACGATTGCATAAATGCATATAGATCATAATCTCAAAATGAGTGACAATCAAACATCATCATTTCAGTCAAATGACTTACACGACTTTACACAACATGCGCATACTAAAAATCATCATCGAGAAAGTTGACCTATACATGATGGGATCATATGTCATGGATTCCTAACAAACCTAGTGTATACAACCTCTACTAATTAAAGAGACGAGAGAACATCATATGCAATAGAGTAAAATACTTAAAAAAATTCCGACAGTCTCCTCTCCAACCAACTTCTCCAAAGTCAATGACTACCCGACCGACGCCCCTCCTTGCCGAGAGAACCGATGACTCCCCCCCACCCAAAACCTAGAGCTGCAACTGGGCCTTTCAATTCTTCCCTTTTGTGTAAAACCCTTCATCCACATCCATTGGTGGTCGGCAGAGCAAGGGAGAACTCTCCCCTTGTCGTAAGGAGGTTGACCGACTGGGAACTCTACGGTTGTTGTTATGAAGCCCTTGCCGTGAGCCAGAGCTCGTGTGCTAGGCTAGGGTTTGCTGAAGATTGTTGTGTATGGGCGCTTGAAAACTCAAATGGTTGCGAGGAGTTTGGAACCGCAAAGAGGAACCCTATAATCATTGTCATGGCTATGAGACACACGTCAAGGATAACAAACTCTTTCCCCGTTCTTAGGACCATGTTTATGCATTTTAATATTTTTCATGCTATGAGAGTCCCCTCACGACATTTCAGCTGAGGACGGGAATTCCACCAGAGCGTGGGATTGCGACCACAACATATGTTTGTGTGATATGTACATAGAGACCCTCGATCTCCAGCTATGCGAGAGAGAGTAGGGACTCCACCAGGGTGTGTGATTGCTTCCCCGACATAGATTTTCTATTTTACTTGCATAGGAGGGCCACCCATCACTAATTGATAGCGGTGTGCATTTCCCTTGGTTTGTTGCATACCACCGGGTCGATTTTTTTCATCTCTGACATGATTTTGCATTTGAAATCCGATGCATGAATCTGGATTTAGGCATGATGTGTAAAGCCTACCTGTGGAGATAAGACCGGATCCGTGGTGTTAATATTGATGTTCATTATAATTAGCCCTAGGTGTGTAAACGGGAATGTCCCATATCTTACATTGTAGTGGTTGCTGGAATATATGAGTTTTCTTCGTGAATGCCCCATTCCTAGGTGGTTTTGCGTTGAGTCCGATATAATGACACTTTTTGAGGGATTTCGTAGGATGGGTGAATTACCCATCACTTTGTAGTTGTGGATACATGCTTGTTAGCCTACAACATGATGTCCGTGTATGTTAGAGCCATGCCGGGCTATGTTAGGAATTTATCATGTGAGGACCGGAGATGAATTTATATCTCTCATCACTACACTCTGAGATCGGAAGTGAAGCTACACTTCCCATCATTTACTTTTAGGATAGGTGACACGTTCTCCTGTCACACGACTCAGGACGGAGGGTTAACACCCACCTCCCATCACTATGTTCGAGGACTAGGTCAAAATAGTCCCCTACCACTTTTGACGGGACAGTTGTAGATTTTGTTCCTTTTGTCACTACGATTGAGGATGAAAGGTAATTTCACACTCCTCATCATCAGTACTATGGATTGGCTGCCTTTGGAGCTTCGGTCCTACGACTTTGTGTCCACGACACATGTGTTGGTCGTATGTATTATGCGATGCTTACCGTGTGCTTTTATGTGCATGCTTTTACATGCATACTCACTTAGGTTGTGTGGCTTGGAGTGTCCTCGACACGTGTGGTGGTCGCATATGCTATGCGACACTTTGTGTCTTGTTTTGCATGTTCTTGTTACATGCATACTTGTAGGAGTGCAATGAACTTACCCTAGAGCCTACTAGGATGACCGAGGGTATGTATTTCTTAACCTCATGCTGACCATCATTTTCCACACATGTGTTTTTGGTTTCAGGTGGAGTACATAGTGGAGCTTGGTTGGCCGGATATCAGGTTGTGCCAAGATGAAAGGGGTTTTCATTTTCTTTTATTTTGCGTACTTTTTATTTGAAAGTGATGTAAGGCCTTATGGTCGTATTTTATTTCAGTACTTTATTTCCCTTTCTCTAGTTATGGACATTCAGTCAATTGGTTTATTGTTTAAGCTCTTCTACCGTGGTTTTAACTCTGAGATGATTATTGTGTTTCATTTTTTGTATCAAATTAGTAGCATTTTAGGTTTGTAGATGTTATATATCGTTGGGGCCTAGCTGGACCCAAGCTATATTATATCTGCAGGTCAGAGATGCGACCACATCTAGGTCCACTTTATTTATATGTTCAACTTAAATCCTTGTGTGTATTGAGTCTTCCATCCCGCGGAGAGTGGTTTTCTTATACTTGCACTTGGATTTTCGGTTTAGTTTTTATATGCATGCTGGGCTATGTGAGTACTTGCAGGAGTGCGATAACTTACCCCGGAGTCCGACCGCTAGGATGGTCCGGGGGAGGAGTCGTTACGCAGCTTTTGTTAGCCCTGTGCTGACCCATGTTTTATTGATGTGTGTTTGGTTGCAGGGGGCATAACTCATGGTGGTGCATAGCGGGACAAAGTCTAGACTGTGCAAAATTCATAGATTGCAGTGTTGCTTCTTGCCGCTTTGCTTTTGCTCAGTTGATTCCAACATTTGAGCAGATGAATAGGATTTTTTGTCACTTTCAGTTAAATTACAATTAGTAGTTCTCGGTTTGTGTACTGTGGTATATTCGTGTGCATAGGTTCACAGATGTGGTTCTTGTCGGAGATAAAAATGATCGAAGGTCGACATCTCGGTATGCATTCATGTGCGGATCAACAACAGTCTCGTGATATAGCAAAAAACAAGACTATATGTCCATTTCCACTACCAAGCAAAGTTCATAGGTTGCGGCGATGCTTCTTGCCGCATTGCTTTTGCTCAATTGATTTCGACATTTGAGCCGATGAATAGGATTTTTTGCTATTCATTTAAATTACTATTAGTAGTTTTCGGTCTGCGATACTGTGGTATATTAGTGTGCACGGGATCAAAGCTGCGGTTCTTGTCGGAGATAAAGATGATCAAATGTCGAAATCTTGGTATGCATTCATGTGCGGATCAACAACAGTCTCGTGATGCAGCAAAAAACAAGACTATATGGCCATTTCCACTACCAAAGCAGAATACAAAGCGTCATCTTTGGTAGCTTGGGAGTGTACCTGGCTTCGTCGACTTGTGCACGATGTGTTTATGAAGATTGAAAAAGCTACTGTGCTTCACGGGGATAATGAGAGTGCTTTGAAGCTCGTGACAAACCCAAATTTTCATGCTCAGAGGAAGCACATAGAGATTGAACACCATTTCATTCGAGAAAGGGTACTTGACGGAGCTATTGCGGTGGATCACGTTCGAAGTCATGATATTGTGTCGGTCATCTTCACGAAGCATTTGCCAAAAAGACCATTTGAGCGTCTCCGTAGTTTGCTCGGAATTATATCAGGGACTCATCTTGAGGGGGAGTATCATCTCTCTAGTTTTTTTTCCAGTTTTTCTCGCTGCATGAAAAAAAGAATCCGCTTAGGTCGACACTCCATCTCTCTCGCCTCTTCCTCGTACAACAGATCAAGTGCTTCAAGATCGATTTCTCGATCAGTTTTCTCCCCCCAAGTGGTAATACCAGCATGTGTTTTTTCATGGAAGAGATCGAAGCATGTCTCATTAGGGTGAATCGCGGGGAGCGACTATTTCTCTCACAAATTTTTAAGTTGCATCTCTCCGGTTGTAATCAAATCTGAACATTGTTCTTTAATTTGATTTGTGCGGAGTTCATCCCGGTTGAGTTTATCATTGTAGACTTCATTGCGTTTAAGATCGACTTTTGGGCAAAGAGACGAAGTGATCTTGGGCACGTGAAATATTTACGATAAGAAAATCGCAAAGCTCTAACTAAAATTTGAACTACAATAAAGAAGAAAATCCCAATACCTTTAAATCTCAATCCAACCCGGATCACATCTGTAACCAGCAAGCCCCAAATCAAATAGGAATTGAGAGCTAAAAGAAAAACCCCAATAGAAAAATCATGCTTAACACCAACTGCAAGATTTCAATTAAAACTTTATTTTATAGAAAAATCCCAATCTTGGGAACGAAGATCGGAAAACAATGAAGAAAGAACAATAAATCAAAGCAGAAAATACACACAGATTTACGTAGTTCGGCATCCTTGCCTACGTCCACGGCCGCATGGGATTTCACTATTTCTTTTCAGTTACAGAAGCGAGATGCAAAGAAGCCATTTTATACTTAAACTCAAGGGCAACCATAATAATGAAATTACATAAATATCCGCGAAAAGCAGTGGATAAATCGTTAGTACGATGAGACTCCATATCTCCAACACTCAATTCCTTCTTTATTTTATAAATCAGCCCAACCCACTACAAGATTCACAAGTATAATGTTACGCCCCCGGACGGATCCGAAGGCAACAACGGGGCTGAACCAACTGGTTCAGCCCCCACTCTCTGAAGAACGGCCCTCGAGGGCTGAACCCACCCGGTTCAGCCCCTATTGGGCCGGCCGGCGTCGGGTCCGGGTATAAATATACCCGGAACCCCTCCTTGATGGTTAAGCAAGATAATATTCAGGTATTCTTCTCTCTCTTAGAAACCCTAGTTTTCTCTCTAGTTTCTTCCCCAAATCTCTACCTAGTTCGTAACAATTGGTATCAGAGGATTCGTCCTCCAAAATTTTTTTTTCCGCCGCATCGCTCCGATCCATCGGCGATATCGTCCCGATCCAGCAATGATTCCGCACGCCAGCGGAATGGACTGCCGACTCCAGCGACATCGCGTCCAGCGCAGCCCTCCAGCCCTCGACATCGACATCGTCCAGCCCTCGACATCCAGCCCTCGACATCCAGAGCCCGCCGCCTGCACTCCAGCCCTCGACATCGACGACTCCAGTCCTCGCCATCGACGCCGCCGCCTGCTGCTCCGGGGCCACCGCCGCCGCCTAAAGCTCCAACCCTCGACATCTCGCTGCTCCAGCGACGTCTCCAGCGGCCGATTCCGCCTATTTTGGATCCGCTCGCCCCGACTCCTTCGGATCAGCCCGGCCCCGACTCCAGCGGCTGCCGACAGTCCAGATTTCCGTCAGCGACCTCTCCAGCGACGTCTCCAGCGGCCGATTCCGCCGGTCGCGCAGTTCCGGCTCTTCCGCCGATCCTCTTCCGCGACGATTTCGCCGAGCCTCAAGGCGTTTGATTCCAGCGGCTTCTTCGACAACGCGCTTCTTCTCCGACTTCTCCTTGAGGAGTACCTCGTCCCATTTCTGCGGAGTCGACCATGGTGACTCGTTCCCAAGAAGAATCCCATCGGTTGGCCACCCTCGAAGAGACCTACACCGGGTTGGCCAACACGGTGGCGGCCCTCGACGAACAGTTGAAGGCTTCAGAAAAACGATTGGAAGAAAAGATAGATACGCGCATGGACGAGCTAAAAAGTTTGTTGACTCAGCACATCAAAGGTCAGACTGTGGCGAAAGAAACCAACGCAGTCCAGATTCTCATTCCGTCTTCTGCATCGAGACACAAAGACTGCGCGGTTCGAGATGGTACCGATCGGGCCTCCATATTCAATAGGGGACTTGGAATCGACGCGTCTGCCATGGTTTCCCCTCCATTCCAGGGGCGCCAAGGGGACCGGGAGCACATTTTAGATACACTCGAGTTCGAGGTATCTACCCTAACCTTGCCAGGAGACTCCGCACCACCCACTATGACTGTTGCAGGGTGGCTCGGCCAACAACCGGTGACCATTATGATTGACAGCGGGAGTACACATAACTTCCTCAACCCGGCGGTGGCACAGAAGCTTGGGCAAGAGATCATTAAGGATGCTGCGTCCCAGGTTATGGTGGCAGGTGGACGCACGTTGCACTGCGAAGGCAGGCTTCCGGACGTGAGGGTCAGTGTGCAGGGATACACCGAGAAGATGGATGTCTGCTTATTGCCCATCCAGGGGTCCGATGTGATTCTGGGGACCCAGTGGTTGCGTCAGCTGGGGAGGGTCACTCTGGATTGGGATGAGTTGACTATGGAGTTTGCTGAGGAAGGGAGGGAGTACTGCCTGAATGGAATCAGAATCTTACCAGTACAGGGGCCTTTCTTCGATGCTTGGAGATTGCAAGGAGACGAGCATGACGTAGCTATGAGGGCGCCGAAGGAAGGGACCGAGCCACCAGATTCCCACCTTGAGGACAAGCTGGGTCTTGAAGGGGTAGGGAATGTTACGCCCCCGGATGGATCCGAAGGCGACAACGGGGCTGAACCAACTGGTTCAGCCCCCACTCTCTGAAGAACGGCCCTCGGGGGCTGAACCCACCCGGTTCAGCCCCTATTGGGCCGACCGACCCCGTTTGTCGGCCGACGTCGGGTCCGGGTATAAATATACCCGGAACCCCTCCTTGATGGTTAAGCAAACTAATATTCAGGTATTCTTCTCTCTCTTAGAAACCCTAGTTTTCTCCCTAGTTTCTTCCCAAAATTTCTACCTAGTTCGTAACATATAACATACATAGATGCCCATAAATAATGACAAAACCCCCTATTCAGATATTTCAACTACAGCCGGCCATATGTAAAGCAAATCCAACATCTGCCTCTAGTGGTGAAATCCAACTCAATTAAAACTTTTACACTTTGAAATGATCAATTCAACCCTTGAATCAACAATCAGCTTTATTCCATCAATCATAGGAAGAAGAATAAGAGAGAAAGGAGCTCAGTCCAACCCCGGAATCGTCCTGCAATTGTAGTCGAGTGAGAAGAAACGGCACAAGTTCATTCGAAAGAGGAGGAGAGGAGAGAAGAGAGGAATTGAGCCTTAATTGCTCTTCAGGGTTCAGCGAAGAAACCCACGCTAGAGCGAGAGAGAAAGAGGGCGTGCGTCTCGAAAGAAGAAAGACGCAGATGCTTCTCGATTTATCGAGTCAGAGATTTTATTATACTTAATAATACAAACTACCCAAGTCCAAAACCATATGAAAAATGTATAGCAAACTAATTAATCAAATCAGGCCAGCCAGCCATCATGGTAACCCAGCTACACTTTAATCATATTTACATTAATCCAACCATCATTGCCTTGCCACATTTCGGCTCTCTTTGGCGGAGCTGTTTAGGTGCAGCGGGACGCTGATTTTCGAACAGCTCTGCCAAACGCAATTTATTGCAAGTGCAGTTCAAAGAGCCACCGTTGTTCTGCAGTGATTTTAGGGCGTTTTGGAGTCGTGAAAATTTTTCATGACTCCAAAATCGTGATGCGGCTCACAACGATTCTCCGGCCCCCACGCGACAGCTACGCCTCCTCCATTGGCTCCAGATTTCTCTCCCATCGTGAGTCATCTCATAACCTCTCTCCAGATTTCTCTCATATTTGGAGTCAACGACTACTCCTTTGGCTCCATATTTCAATGTCTTTCATCACTGTTTTTCATCCCTGATCATCATCGCAATTCTTCATTGCAGTTCTTCATCTCTGTTCATCAACCACTACTCATCGCTATGAGAGATCCAGAAAGGGGGCAAATAAACTGTTGTAACATGGGCTCAGTTGGGTATCAGGACTTTGGTAAACACCCTGATAAAAGAGGTTGCAGGTTCAAGACCTGACCTCAACAACCTACCACTCAAACTGTGGGTCACTGAGTGGAGAGTAGGTTGGGGTATATGGACTGCAGTCCTGACATGAGCCAGCCCGATAAGCTCTTGCGGAGAGCGGCGCGGCCCATGTTACAACATAAACTCTATAACTGCTTTAGGATTTTTTTGAGAAATCAGTTTTGAATTTAACTAGATTGGTTGTTGTGGAATTTTTTGTTGTTGAATTGGATTGAGAAATCAGTTTTGAATTTAAGGGGGCAAATAATTTTTTTGTTGTTGGTTTGGATTGAACTGGATTGGTATTTCTGGAATGATTTTTCTTTTTGGTGTTTTGGATTGAACTCATAGGTTTTTCCATTTGCTTGATTATTTGTCGGTGAAAAGTTGATTTCTCAATTTGCTATTTTGATAAACAGTTTAAACAAAAAAGTACTGTAAATGCTATTCATACAAACAGTTCCACTGTTTCTCCCACCATTCTGCAAAATAGCTGATTTTATCACCACAGCTTCTCCAGTCGCTGCAGCTAAGAAAAACCGAGCGTTCATTTCTATCCGGCAATATTTATAAGCCAACGAAGCCGAGCCCAATTTAATCAAAGTTACAACATATCCGATTAGATCATATCATATTATGCCCAACAAATTAAATGCAAGAAAAATCGGCGTAAAATATTTGATATTCGTCATCAAAATCTCTTTTTTTTCAAAATGTCACGATGACGTTACGACATTGACTTTATGTGTATCATCAATGGGGATTTATTTAAAAAATTTATATTAAATTGAAAGGAATTTTATTTAAGTTAATTTAGTGAAAATTTGGATGTTACAATATATTCGCTTATCAGATTATTACTACAACATTACGGACTCTACCCTCCTTTGAGCATATAGTGGCCCGGTGAGGGGTGAAGTCCATTTAACGATTACATTGACGATTATGCTCCGTTGACACCGCATGCGCACCTGCCGTTGAAGCAGAGCGCGATGTTACAATCTCCTAACTTTTGGGGTTCATATTTGAGAAGATTCAAGAGAAATCTGGAGTCTTGTACATAGGAAGACAGTAGAACAATCTAGAGAGTACATGACTCTTGTATATACCGGAATTGTATAGAATACTCTAGAATAGTAGGGATCTAGAATATTCTTTGGTTTGGAGGGAAACCTCTTTGGGGCCTATAAAAGGGGAAGACCCCCTCATTTGTAACCATCCAAGTTTGGAATAAGCTTTTGAGTTCTCTTGCTTACTTCTTCTCTTGTGCACTTGTGCTCTTGTGTTCTTGTTCTCGTTCCCATTTCTACCACAGTTTTCTTAGAGTGAGGCTGACTTAGCTAGCCGCGAGAGGTGGCAAGAGGAGCTAAGGCCGTGCGCGACATACTCAAGGGGACTAGTCTGTGACAGTTGGTATCAGAGCCAGGTTCAATTTGGTTCGTGTGGTGTTGCTATGGCGAATGAGGCAAACAACCCAAGCGTTGTTGACGAGCGCGGCAGGGAGGTCGTAGATCAACAAGGCAGGAAGAAGAGAGATCATAGCAAGACGCGTGAAGGAACTCACGTGGATCAGGCTGTCATGATGCTGGCCGACCGAGTTGAGAAGGTGGAAGGTAACTTCGAAGCTCTTGAGGCCCATGTGCTAGAAGAATTTGAGTCCATCAAGGAGTCTACCTAGACTTGTCTTGATGCTCACCCGGCGTTGGAGGAACGCCTTGCTAGGTTGGAAGATGCCATTCAAGCGATGCGGATCGGCTTTGAGGATATGAAGGAGGAAATCACCGTTTGTCGTCGAGCCGTGGCTAAGGTGGAGGCAACATGGCAATGGGCAATCCAAGGATGGAGGTTCCTAAGCCCAAGCCATTTGTGGGCAAGCGAGATGCGAAAGAGGTGGAGAACTTTATTTGGCAGATGGAGCAATTCTTCGAGGGGTGTAACCTCGTTGATGAAGTTGCTAAGGTACGACAAGCCTCTTATTACTTATCGGATGTAGCTTCTCTTTGGTGGCGAAGAAAGCAGGCCGACATCGAGAAAGGCTTGTATCGTATTGATACATAGGAGGAGTTCCGGCGTGAACTCAAACGACATTTCTATCCAGAAAATGTCGTTTATGAAGCTAAGAAGAAGCTTAGGGAGTTGAAGCACAATGGGACCATTGCGGAGTATGTTAAAGAATTTACCACCTTGATGCTGCAAATTCATAGCATGTCGGATGAAGACTTGCGATTCTTCTTCGTGGATGGTTTTAAACATTGAGCTAAACGGGAGTTACAAAGACGACATATCAAGACGTTGGATGAAGCTATTGCCACAACTTAGTCCCTTATTGAGTACCAACTGTAAGACCCTTTTTTTTTTTTTTGCTTTCAAACCGGGTCTTACCGCCCAGAACCGCCGTCTTGCGGCGAGACCATTACACGCAATGGTCCCCGCCACAATACGCCGATCCTGCCGGCTAATCAACATCATCTAGGCCAACCACAATTCAGAGTAATAGAAGCAAATAGAAGCAACAAGCCCACAAATCACATTAAATATAGAAGTTACATGATTACAATGTCCACGATGAGAATTAAAGTAAAAGAGGGCATTTGCCCATTACATGTTCAAACATAGTGCAACAATACTCTCGCTCTACTTTTATGCGGAAGCAATCAATTTTTGCCTTCAGACATCTGTAGCTGCTGCTGCGACGATGTGTAGGGGTTGACGTGCTCCATCCCATCTCCTTATCCTGTCTCCTAAACGGGGACCTGCTGCTCCGGTACTTCATCCCTAAAATGATAAGGTCCACTGACCGTCAGTCTAAAAGACTCAGCATATTCCTCACCGCCTCCACCCGCGACTCCTAGGCACCGTGCGGGAGGAGGAAGCGGAGGACATCAAGGGGTAACTCAAAGAAGCAGGTGACAGGTGGTAAAACTAGCAATGTATATCAAGAGAAAGGTACATAGTTTCTAGCTAACAGGAGTACACTAATTAAGATTACTCTAGCAGTTCTACAATTAGGCTTGTAATAAGAGCAAACAATAGGAGAAAGCTACATTAGCAGTAATATGAGCAAGTAAAGTAATATGAATAGCAGCTAGGAAAATTAACCTTAACTTATATGCGTGCACAAAGGCACATAAGCTAAGGGATCCGGCAAGCAATAAACTCATCGTATAAAAGAGCCCACACTGATTTATACGATGAGGTCTCTGTTTATGCAATGTGTAAAAGGCAATGTAATATAAGAAGCAAATATATACGAGCATCTACAAAAGTAACCTTAACTTATATGCACACACGAGGGCACATAAGCTAAGGGATCTGGAAGGTATAAACTCATCGTATAAAAGAGCCCACACTGATTTATACGATGAGGTCTCCGTTTATGCAGAAATGCTATGCTATGATATGCAATGCAATGATGCAATGTTTGTATTATTATTTCATGCACATGCAACTCACCCACACGACTCTGTACGTACAGACCTTTAGTTCCCACTTTTCGGAGGTAGCTAACCTCTCGGGCACCTCCCGTCGTGGTCAAACGGTGGCAGAGGAGCGGGCGTCTCCTCACCTAGGTGGGTAAGTCACACTACCAGACCTAGGCCCAAACGTACGCTGTGATACCGGTACCCGGCACTCACGAGCTCCTGCGTACTAAACTGAATTGGCCAGGCAGGGTTTAGGGGATTCGTTCCGTCGGGCGCGCAGTAAAACAATCTGGCCCCAATAAAACCACTAGCACTGCCGAGTCAAGGAACTGCTGTCGGTGTGACGACTAAGACAGAACCGAAGACCCACCACATCTTATGCACAATCAACAAGTTTTAGCCATTTACTACCGAGCCTCCAGCTCGCAACTCTTTATCAACATTTATAAAGTAGAGCTTACTGCTCGCCAGACTATACCAGTCTTATATCTAAGCTACGAGCCTACCGCTCGATAGACTACACTAGTCTTGTATTTAAACTACGAGCCTACCGCTCGCTAGACTACACTAGTCTTATATTTAAACTACGAGCCTACCGCTCGCTAGACTACACTAGTCTTATATTTAAACTACGAGCCTACCGCTCGCTAGACTACACTAGTCTTATATTTGATCTACGAGCCTACCGCTCGCTAGACTATACTAGTCCTTCCTTATAACCCGAGCCTACCGCTCGCAGGACTATCCCAGTCCATTCTTATATATAACGTCCCGGTTCGGAATGGAAGTTAACTTGCCGAGTTCTCCTACTTAACTAGTCTTGTCTATGATTTAGTTGAACTTAGAAGCTTTATGGTTAACCTTGGTCATCCGGAGGGTTACCCTGTGAGGGGCTCGCAGCGGTACTAGGAAGTGTGGCGGGCTGACACCCCGAACTTCCTATTCCCAAGGCACTTAATCTTGTTGGTGTCTACCCCTTTTTACTTGATCCCCATTTTCCTCTCCAATTACATTACATCTCTAAGATGAGTTAAACTTGGCAATTAGGAGTGGGGGAGTTCCTTGAACTCCAACACCCCAGCTGTGACCGGGTGCTGACTCTCCCGTCGTCACATTTAAACTCGAGTCCCCTTTCTTCACCGAGGAACTGCTCACATTCAAATGACATTCTCAACCTTACTTGGACCCACACTCTTATTCTTCGTCATCCTTAATCCAGGGTTTGCCTTAGATACTTCTCGACTTCTCCCTCGAGTACTACCTTAAAAATGGCTCCCCGGCTAAGGGTAGTTTTGCTTCCATACAATCGTTTAACACTGTTGAGTTGTGTGCGGGGCCCTTGATGAGGTCTAACCTCCTTTTTATATCCCTGTAAACTCACACACCTATAGCTCTGCTAGACGTGCCCCAATCCTTATTTCCCAAGATGCCCTTAGAGATGCTCTTCCAAGTGACCTGAGCCGTCATAATTACTAAAGAGTTAACAGTTCTACGTGTGGAGGTCAGTGGTGGTCTAATTCATGTAAATCAGTTTCACTATACGCAGACCGAAACAAGGTTGATCTAGATTAGACTCCTATGGTGCGATCTTGATCACATCATATCCAAACGAGTTCCAATTATCACCATAGGTTTGCAATGAGTAGTGATCTAACAATCTCAAATCCTAACTTCATAAATTCTCCAGGGAATCCTAAGTCATAGTTTCTATTACGGATAGGAGGTGCGCAAATAGAGATTTACACGTCAAGTATTTGATTAGGATCTCAATGATCTCAGGGAAAATTACCATGACATAACGCTGGTCTAAAAACACCAAAACCTGAGTTTCACATTTTTAGCAGGAATATTTGACAATAATTTCTACTTAACCTAGATGGGGTGCAACTAGGGGTTTGCACTACAAGTATTAGGTCATGACCTAAGTAAATTTTGGGAAAATTACCATAGCACCGAATTGGTCTAAAAAGAAACACCAGATCCTAAGTCTCATATTATTCCAAGTAATATTTACCCTTAATTATCATTTATTACATTTGGTGTGCGTATAAGGGTTTACACTACAAGTGCTATGTAAGACTTCAATAAATTCTGGGAAAACTATTATAGCAACATATTAGTCTAAAAGCACCAGATCCTAAGTCTCATACTATTCCAAGTTCATATGACCGCCTTTTTATTTTATAACCTAGATTATGGGTAATTTAGTAAATTCCATATCTTGGGATTTTTGTACCCAAAAATCCCAAATAACTTTTGGGAAGGCATATTGCTGCCAAGGATCCATGTCCAGCATTTCAAGCCATTGGGTCAACCCCAAGGCATAGGGCTCACTCCACCCAAATTTGCTAATAGACATAAAGAGCAGTCCTAGAAAAATGGCTCTACAAGGAGCTGTAAAGCTCCAAATCACTTGATCTCAAATCCTACAGAAAGTAGACCCATAGGGCTACAAATGTTGTCTCTGCCAACTTTTCATGATATGGCCTCTAAGGCCTTCAAAAATAGCATGCAAAGTACATTAAAATCCTAGGCAGGATATTATGGTTTGCTAATAGACAAAATGAGCAGTCTTAGTAGAATGGCTCTACAAGGAGCTGTAGAGCTCCAAATAGCTTGATCTCAAATCCTACAGAAAGTAGACCCATAGGGCTACAAATGTTGTCTCTGCCAACTTTTCATGATATGGCCTCTAAGGCCTTCAAAAATAGCATGCAAAGTACATTAAAATCCTAGGCAGGATATTATGGTTTGCTAATAGACATAATGAGCAGTCTTAGTAGAATGGCTCTACAAGGAGCTGTATGGCTCCAAATCACTTGATCTCAAATCCTACATAAAGTAGACCCATAGGGCTACAAATGTTGTCTCTGCCAATTTTTCATGATATGGCCTCTAAGGCCTTCAAAAATAGCATGCAAAGTACATTAAAATCCTAGGCAGAAATATTTTCATTAAGTACACAAAATGAAATAGTTTGCAAAACTTTAGAAAAACATTCTCTAAGATTTTCTAATTTTCTCACTAATCATAGGTTAAGTATGGGTACATGCATGGCCTAAAAAAATCATCCATGTTGCATGCACCAATTTCTCTAAAATTCCAAAACTACATAAATTGTGACATTATACATGCCACACTAAAACATGCTCTATAGGGAGCTACACTTTACCAAAAATTATGTACAACATATCAATGGAAAGGTAAGAGGAAGATCTACAACATTGATGTTGGGGACTTAGTCTAATTTTGTGTGTAAACAGGTCAAGTATCAGGCCAAAGATGCAGCAAATGTTGTGACAGATTTCATAAATCAAGGTATTAAATTTTTGACCAGCCTCACTAGAATGAGTGCTGTGGTCCCCAGACTTGACCAAATGGCCTGATTTCACTTCCATTGGAAAGTAGACATCAAGGGCTATAAATGTTGTCTCTGGGCATTTTTCGAAAAGAGGCCTCTAAAGGCCTTAAAGAAATTAATCAAAACTAGTCATGATATGTAGCAGAAATTTGTATTAGGAAATTTATTATTTAAGTGGTCTGCGGTTAGCATTTCCCCCCCAAATCGGACGGCCAGGGAGTCGTCTTCCCCGATGGACCAACAGCCCTGATTGACTGCGCCTGGGCCCTTTTGCGGGGTGTTTTCCGGCGAGCCTAGGCCGTCTCCGGCCAAACGCCCAAGCCCACTCCTTCCCCCGACATAGGGCTTCCTTTTGGCGGTGGCCGTTTGGCCGGAGGTGGCCGGAGGAGCTCTCCGGCATCTCGCGATTTCTCGGTCGGAACAAGGAAAAACTCGAATGGAGAAACTCCATTCTCTATGCGATTTTGAAAACGGAAGAAATGGGGAGACTAGCACAAGTGGAGAGGGGAAGGAACTTGCCTTGATCGAGCTTGATCTTGAGGAAGAACGAGAAACGCCATGGCCGAACTCGAGCTCCATCTTCCTGCTCGATCTTCCTCCTCAGAGCCGGTCTCCTTCTGAAACCATAGGGCTTCTCCTCCTTGGCACCTTCTGAAGCTAATGGGAGGTCTGAAAAGAATCGGGGGTGGCTTATCCCATGGTTGCCATTAATGGGCGATTTCGGCAATGTTGGCACCTCCCTCAAAAGCCACTAACAGTGCTCCAGCTCAGCCAGGCTTTACTCCTCAGCCCGAATGCAAGCTGAGGGGGAGGGAATTTGGTCCAATGGCAGTTCATTCCTTGGGTTGCCATTAATGTGGCCGGCCAACCCCTTGTTTTCTCCTCCACCCTCATCACTACAGCTGCCACCTCACTCCAATTTCCTGCAGGGAATTACTCCCTGAGCTCAGAGGAAGGATTGGGAAGAGGAATTGAGTGCCATTTGGCACTCATTCCTCAAATCCCTCTTTTGGCCTCTTTTGACTTAAATTCTCCTCATTTCCACCCAAATTTCCACCCAATCTTAATTCTCTGAAATTATACCATGCATTGGGCCTATAATGTTCAGTGATGGGGCCCAAGCATTGGGCTAAATCCAATGGACTTGAAGCTTGGGCTCACTTGACCCAAATATGCCACTTTGGGGATTTTGTGTTTGGGTTTGACTCAAGCTCACACTACTTAATATGATTGATCCACATTACTGTCTTGGACCCCATAGACCCATTCCAAGAAGAATTGAGTCATGGTGGGGTCATATGGGGATTGATTGCACCTATTTGCTTATAGGGGTAGTTTGGGTATTTTGGTGTTTTTGCCTTAATTCTCCAAATTGAATGTGCACCTTGGCTTGCTTATGTCTCACTCACTTCCCTTAGTGTTTGGGTAGGGTTGTGCTAGGTCAATTTGGCCAATTTGGGGCAAATTAGAAGCCAAAGGGGTGTAATTGGTAATTTGGGGCAAATTGGTAATTTGCCCAATTTCCTCAAAATTGGCTTACACCAAGGGTCCAATGTGGGGCCATTAGACTCCCTAAGTGGCCCAAGAGTGTTAGAGGTGATCAATTTGATCACAATGGGTCAATTGAAGTTCAATTTAAGTTTTTAGTATTAATAGGTCAATTTGGGGCTTTTTAGTAATTGGCCCATTTTCCCCAAATTGATGGCCCTATGATGGGGCTTTTGGGTTCATTAGGTCCCCTAGGTAGGTTGCCATAAGAGGGTGGGTCCAATTTGATCATTTGGAGTTCAATTGCCCTTATTCATGGAGGTTTGACCTAGGATAGCTCAAAGTTGACTTTGGTCAATTTGACCAATTTGGTTGACCCCAAGGGTCCCTAGTGGCCTACTCACCTCCTTGGATGGTCATATGGGTCATGATGAGGTTATGTTGACTTGTTGGAGGTATATTGGTCAACCCTAAGCTAAGCCATCAAAATTGCTAATTGCACCCCAATGCGCATTTCTTCTTAATTTATGGAAATCATGGGGCCTCCTTGGCCCATTTTGTCTTCTTGGAGCAATGTCATGACCTTGTCATGACAAAATGCATCTTAGGGGTCTAGTTGTTTTGGGGATGTTACAAATTCCAATAAACGAAGAAACAATTTCGTCCCCGAAATTTAGGTTTAGGTCCACGGGAGTTAGAGTTCATGGATGATTTAGTTGTTTGGGTGCAGTATGGCTCTTTTACATTGGGACTTGTTAGGTCTAATTCTCATTGACTCATCCTCGGTTTTCTCCCAAGTGCACTTTCGTTAAACCTCATCCTATTCGAGTTCGAGATCCTTTACCTGAGGGTTCTTAGACAATTCCCAATGATGAAGACATCGTTGTGGAGGGAGGACATAAGTCGAAGTAAAGTCACACACTCACAAGGAGAGTGTAAGAATCCATCGAGTCTCATATTTTATAGTATGGTGTCTTCGTAAGTATACAGTTCTCGATCCGGTGAGTACATTGTCACGTTTACCGTCAATATCTTTATTACTGTATCCTTACTAACACTTTGGGTCTACTCTCCAGTGGTTCACAATCATTGTACACGTGACACCAGTACTCTTATTTATTAGTTGTTTGTATTTAGAATTTAGACTTGTCTTCCAAGATCATGATATGTTTATGGCTTGGGCAATATTGATTCCTCTAATTTTCATGACATCTTCATTCTTTTAATACTTTATGTAGACGTTTAATCATGTTTCTAAGATTCGACATGATATTTAGTAAATGTAAATATGTCATGGTCGTTTACTGAACTAAAAGGATACCTTAGTAGTAAACAGGCTCAGTTCTGGTACTTAAATTCATGTGAGTCTCAATTCCGAGCCTCGTAAAATCATATGTTGTAAATCCTCCAAGATTAATTCTTGAAGTGCACCCAGTCACATTAGCGTCCTGAAACCTCATTCCTGATTTTCACCCCAAATCATGTGTTATTAATGGTCAAATCTATAGTTCTCCTTTTGTTAAACGCGAACCAAGCTCAAATTTCGCACCAGACCTATCACCTACGAATCAACTAACGTGAATATGTCGTGAGTTGATCTCCGAATCATTCCCCAAGTCTTGTAAGTGATTTCAACTCTTCATAAAGTCATATTTGTTTTGGCCTCATTCCTACTTCTTTTCATAATTATGGGGTCTCCAATTTGTACACCAAGTATCAGTTATCATGGGCCAAAAGGTTTAACAGAATTTTCAGAGACTAAACATGATCCAAGATAGTGTTGAGCAGAAGCCCATAGTTCTCCTCCTTAAATAATTCCAGAAGATTAATTTTGCGGTTAAGGGTGCAGAACCTATTTTGTGAAGGAGGTATGATAACTAACCAATAGTTATGTATAATAAAATTTTCAGAAGTTTAATGGAGACCACGAGTCTATCAACTCATTTCTATAAAATTCCAGGTTTTTACACTGATCTAGGGAAAAAGTAAAAGATGACCCTGGAATTCTCAACACTGCTTAATGCAACAAGAGTTCACAAACCCCAATTTCCTACGGAACTCAGTCTTCAAGTCCTTGATTCTTTTAGAGGTGAAGATCTCTTGATAACAAGTGCATGTTTCAAAATTTCAAAGAATTGACCAAGGAAATACTTATCCATAAAACTCTAAGTGTGTGTAACAATGCAGATGTTATCATAAGCCACCTTGGTCATATCAATTCTTAGGTCTACCACAATCGTCTGCAATGTACTTATTTCCAAATCCATAGAACTTTATTTCCCAAAATTCTGATTCTTGGGTAGCATGTGTATCGTATTAAGTTTACAAGTACAGTGTAAAAATTCAGATCATTAGATAAGTCGGATGGTGGGGGTGCACCGATTTGGGTCTGGGGTTCACTTATATACCCTGCACTAAGCTAGGTGCCCAGGGAGTTGTATTTCAGGGGCTTCTATATTTCTAAAACAAGCCAAGTCAAAATTTTTTTTTTTTGTGGCCCAATAAACGAAGAAACAAGATTAGCCTCCCGTAATCTTGTGATGAGTTCCTTATATCCGACAATTTGGACATCTCGCGTATTTACATAAACCTTATGGGTATACAGTCCTTGAGTTTTTTTTTTGTATATGGTAGGGCTCTCTACCCTCAAAATGCCATTTGTCGTAACTCTTTCCCAAAGATCGTGTGCCTATCAAGTGGTCTTCTCTACGTTGAACTTCTCGTTCCACATTTGACATCCTTCCTTTGTGATGGTTTTCCGAGGGTGGGAGTGTGCAGTATCAGCTTCTAAGCACACAAGTAAGGCCTTACGAGTCTCACAAACATCAAAACCACTTAAGATTGTCCTATTTGTTTGTTGAGGAGTGTTAATATCACTTAGGAAGTGATGTGGGTATATCACAGAGTAAGCCCTGAACACTCACACACACTTTCAACTCCTTCTATTAGTCACCTTGGGGTATCCTACTACTTGGTCAAAATATACTTGAGGTTGATGTCGGACTAGGATACCTTATGAGAAGTCTTGCTAAGTCAAGCCAATATGGTGTACTAGTCGGGTTGGCCTAATCTCATCGTTAAGTGGACAAAAATTATGTGATTTCCCGTATGGGCACACCACTGCTTCCGCTGCTAGTTTGTCCTCAAACTAACTCGAGCGGGGGTTGCCCTAGGTTTTGTGGACTTCTTTTACTTGGATCGAAAGTCGGCTAAGCTGATACCACTTTGTAAGACCCTCTTTTTTTTTTTTTTTGCTTTCAAACCGGGTCTTACCGCCCAGAACCGCCGTCTTGCGGCGAGACCATTACACGCAATGGTCCCCGCCACAATACGCCGATCCTGCCGGCTAATCAACATCATCTAGGCCAACCACAATTCAGAGTAATAGAAGCACATAGAAGCAACAAGCCCACAAATCACATTAAATATAGAAGTTACATGATTACAATGTCCACGATGAGAATTAAAGTAAAAGAGGGCATTTGCCCATTACATGTTCAAACATAGTGCAACAATACTCTCGCTCTACTTTTATGCGGAAACAATCAATTTTTGCCTTCAGACATCTGTAGCTGCTGCTGCGACGACGTGTAGGGGTTGACGTGCTCCATCCCATCTCCTTATCCTGTCTCCTAAACGGGGACCTGCTGCTCCGGTACTTCATCCCTAAAATGATAAGGTCCACTGACCGTCAGTCTAAAAGACTCAGCATATTCCTCACCGCCTCCACCCGCGACTCCTAGGCACCGTGCGGGAGGAGGAAGCGGAGGACATCAAGGGGTAACTCAAAGAAGCAGGTGACAGGTGGTAAAACTAGCAATGTATATCAAGAGAAAGATACATAGTTTCTAGCTAACAGGAGTACACTAATTAAGATTACTCTAGCAGTTCTACAATTAGGCTTGTAATAAGAGCAAACAATAGGAGAAAGCTACATTAGCAGTAATATGAGCAAGTAAAGTAATATGAATAGCAGCTAGGAAAATTAACCTTAACTTATATGCGTGCACAAAGGCACATAAGCTAAGGGATCCGGCAAGCAATAAACTCATCGTATAAAAGAGCCCACACTGATTTATACGATGAGGTCTCTGTTTATGCAATGTGTAAAAGGCAATGTAATATAAGAAGCAAATATATACGAGCATCTACAAAAGTAACCTTAACTTATATGCACACACGAGGGCACATAAGCTAAGGGATCTGGAAGGTATAAACTCATCGTATAAAAGAGCCCACACTGATTTATACGATGAGGTCTCCGTTTATGCAGAAATGCTATGCTATGATATGCAATGCAATGATGCAATGTTTGTATTATTATTTCATGCACATGCAACTCACCCACACGACTCTGTACGTACAGACCTTTAGTTCCCACTTTTCGGAGGTAGCTAACCTCTCGGGCACCTCCCGTCGTGGTCAAACGGTGGCAGAGGAGCGGGCGTCTCCTCACCTAGGTGGGTAAGTCACACTACCAGACCTAGGCCCAAACGTACGCTGTGATACCGGTACCCGGCACTCACGAGCTCCTGCGTACTAAACTGAATTGGCCAGGCAGGGTTTAGGGGATTCGTTCCGTCGGGCGCGCAGTAAAACAATCTGGCCCCAATAAAACCACTAGCACTGCCGAGTCAAGGAACTGCTGTCGGTGTGACGACTAAGACAGAACCGAAGACCCACCACATCTTATGCACAATCAACAAGTTTTAGCCATTTACTACCGAGCCTCCAGCTCGCAACTCTTTATCAACATTTATAAAGTAGAGCCTACTGCTCGCCAGACTATACCAGTCTTATATCTAAGCTACGAGCCTACCGCTCGATAGACTACACTAGTCTTGTATTTAAACTACGAGCCTACCGCTCGCTAGACTACACTAGTCTTATATTTAAACTACGAGCCTACCGCTCGCTAGACTACACTAGTCTTATATTTAAACTACGAGCCTACCGCTCGCTAGACTACACTAGTCTTATATTTGATCTACGAGTCTACCGCTCGCTAGACTATACTAGTCCTTCCTTATAACCCGAGCCTACCGCTCGCAGGACTATCCCAGTCCATTCTTATATATAACGTCCCGGTTCGGAATGGAAGTTAACTTGCCGAGTTCTCCTACTTAACTAGTCTTGTCTATGATTTAGTTGAACTTAGAAGCTTTATGGTTAACCTTGGTCATCCGGAGGGTTACCCTGTGAGGGGCTCGCAGCGGTACTAGGAAGTGTGGCGGGCTGACACCCCGAACTTCCTATTCCCAAGGCACTTAATCTTGTTGGTGTCTACCCCTTTTTACTTGATCCCCATTTTCCTCTCCAATTACATTACATCTCAAAGATGAGTTAAACTTGGCAATTAGGAGTGGGGGAGTTCCTTGAACTCCAACACCCCAGCTGTGACCGGGTGCTGACTCTCCCGTCGTCACATTTAAACTCGAGTCCCCTTTCTTCACCGAGGAACTGCTCACATTCAAATGACATTCTCAACCTTACTTGGACCCACACTCTTATTCTTCGTCATCCTTAATCCAGGGTTTGCCTTAGATACTTCTCGACTTCTCCCTCGAGTACTACCTTAAAAATGGCTCCCCGGCTAAGGGTAGTTTTGCTTCCATACAATCGTTTAACACTGTTGAGTTGTGTGGGGGGCCCTTGATGAGGTCTAACCTCCTTTTTATATCCCTGTAAACTCACACACCTATAGCTCTGCTAGACGTGCCCCAATCCTTATTTCCCAAGATGCCCTTAGAGATGCTCTTCCAAGTGACCTGAGCCGTCATAATTACTAAAGAGTTAACAGTTCTACGTGTGGAGGTCAGTGGTGGTCTAATTCATGTAAATCAGTTTCACTATACGCAGACCGAAATAAGGTTGATCTAGATTAGACTCCTATGGTGCGATCTTGATCACATCATATCCAAACGAGTTCCAATTATCACCATAGGTTTGCAATGAGTAGTGATCTAACAATCTCAAATCCTAACTTCATAAATTCTCCAGGGAATCCTAAGTCATAGTTTCTATTACGGATAGGAGGTGCGCAAATAGAGATTTACACGTCAAGTATTTGATTAGGATCTCAATGATCTCAGGGAAAATTGCCATGACATAACGCTGGTCTAAAAACACCAAAACCTGAGTTTCACATTTTTAGCAGGAATATTTGACAATAATTTCTACTTAACCTAGATGGGGTGCAACTAGGGGTTTGCACTACAAGTATTAGGTCATGACCTAAGTAAATTTTGGGAAAATTACCATAGCACCGAATTGGTCTAAAAAGAAACACCAGATCCTAAGTCTCATATTATTCCAAGTAATATTTACCCTTAATTATCATTTATTACATTTGGTGTGCGTATAAGGGTTTACACTACAAGTGCTATGTAAGACTTCAATAAATTCTGGGAAAACTATTATAGCAACATATTAGTCTAAAAGCACCAGATCCTAAGTCTCATACTATTCCAAGTTCATATGACCGCCTTTTTATTTTATAACCTAGATTATGGGTAATTTAGTAAATTCCATATCTTGGGATTTTTGTACCCAAAAATCCCAAATAACTTTTGGGAAGGCATATTGCTGCCAAGGATCCATGTCCAGCATTTCAAGCCATTGGGTCAACCCCAAGGCATAGGGCTCACTCCACCCAAATTTGCTAATAGACATAAAGAGCAGTCCTAGAAAAATGGCTCTACAAGGAGCTGTAGAGCTCCAAATCACTTGATCTCAAATCCTACAGAAAGTAGACCCATAGGGCTACAAATGTTGTCTCTGCCAACTTTTCATGATATGGCCTCTAAGGCCTTCAAAAATAGCATGCAAAGTACATTAAAATCCTAGGCAGGATATTATGGTTTGCTAATAGACAAAATGAGCAGTCTTAGTAGAATGGCTCTACAAGGAGCTGTAGAGCTCCAAATAGCTTGATCTTAAATCCTACAGAAAGTATACCCATAGGGCTACAAATGTTGTCTCTGCCAACTTTTCATGATATGGCCTCTAAGGCCTTCAAAAATAGCATGCAAAGTACATTAAAATCCTAGGCAGGATATTATGGTTTGCTAATAGACATAATGAGCAGTCTTAGTAGAATGGCTCTACAAGGAGCTGTATGGCTCCAAATCACTTGATCTCAAATCCTACATAAAGTAGACCCATAGGGCTACAAATGTTGTCTCTGCCAATTTTTCATGATATGGCCTCTAAGGCCTTCAAAAATAGCATGCAAAGTACATTAAAATCCTAGGCAGAAATATTTTCATTAAGTACACAAAATGAAATAGTTTGCAAAACTGTAGAAAAACATTCTCTAAGATTTTCTAATTTTCTCACTAATCATAGGTTAAGTATGGGTACATGCATGGCCTAAAAAAAATCATCCATGTTGCATGCACCAATTTCTCTAAAATTCCAAAACTACATAAATTGTGACATTATACATGCCACACTAAAACATGCTCTATAGGGAGCTACACTTTACCAAAAATTATGTACAACATATCAATGGAAAGGTAAGAGGAAGATCTACAACATTGATGTTGGGGACTTAGTCTAATTTTGTGTGTAAACAGGTCAAGTATCAGGCCAAAGATGCAGCAAATGTTGTGACAGATTTCATAAATCAAGGTATTAAATTTTTGACCAGCCTCACTAGAATGAGTGCTGTGGTCCCCAGACTTGACCAAATGACCTGATTTCACTTCCATTGGAAAGTAGACATCAAGGGCTATAAATGTTGTCTCTGGGCATTTTTCGAAAAGAGGCCTCTAAAGGCCTTAAAGAAATTAATCAAAACTAGTCATGATATGTAGCAGAAATTTGTATTAGGAAATTTATTATTTAAGTGGTCTGCGGTTAGCATTTCCCCCCCAAATCGGACGGCCAGGGAGTCGTCTTCCCCGATGGACCAACAGCCCTGATTGACTGCGCCTGGGCCCTTTTGCGGGGTGTTTTCCGGCGAGCCTAGGCCGTCTCCGGCCAAACGCCCAAGCCCACTCCTTCCCCCGACATAGGGCTTCCTTTTGGCGGTGGCCGTTTGGCCGGAGGTGGCCGGAGGAGCTCTCCGGCATCTCGCGATTTCTCGGTCGGAACAAGGAAAAACTCGAATGGAGAAACTCCATTCTCTATGCGATTTTGAAAACGGAAGAAATGGGGAGACTAGCACAAGTGGAGAGGGGAAGGAACTTGCCTTGATCGAGCTTGATCTTGAGGAAGAACGAGAAACGCCATGGCCGAACTCGAGCTCCATCTTCCTGCTCGATCTTCCTCCTCAGAGCCGGTCTCCTTCTGAAACCATAGGGCTTCTCCTCCTTGGCACCTTCTGAAGCTAATGGGAGGTCTGAAAAGAATCGGGGGTGGCTTATCCCATGGTTGCCATTAATGGGCGATTTCGGCAATGTTGGCACCTCCCTCAAAAGCCACTAACAGTGCTCCAGCTCAGCCAGGCTTTACTCCTCAGCCCGAATTCAAGCTGAGGGGGAGGGAATTTGGTCCAATGGCAGTTCATTCCTTGGGTTGCCATTAATGTGGCCGGCCAACCCCTTGTTTTCTCCTCCACCCTCATCACTACAGCTGCCACCTCACTCCAATTTCCTGCAGGGAATTACTCCCTGAGCTCAGAGGAAGGATTGGGAAGAGGAATTGAGTGCCATTTGGCACTCATTCCTCAAATCCCTCTTTTGGCCTCTTTTGACTTAAATTCTCCTCATTTCCACCCAAATTTCCACCCAATCTTAATTCTCTGAAATTATACCATGCATTGGGCCTATAATGTTCAGTGATGGGGCCCAAGCATTGGGCTAAATCCAATGGACTTGAAGCTTGGGCTCACTTGACCCAAATATGCCACTTTGGGGATTTTGTGTTTGGGTTTGACTCAAGCTCACACTACTTAATATGATTGATCCACATTACTGTCTTGGACCCCATAGACCCATTCCAAGAAGAATTGAGTCATGGTGGGGTCATATGGGGATTGATTGCACCTATTTGCTTATAGGGGTAGTTTGGGTATTTTGGTGTTTTTGCCTTAATTCTCCAAATTGAATGTGCACCTTGGCTTGCTTATGTCTCACTCACTTCCCTTAGTGTTTGGGTAGGGTTGTGCTAGGTCAATTTGGCCAATTTGGGGCAAATTAGAAGCCAAAGGGGTGTAATTGGTAATTTGGGGCAAATTGGTAATTTGCCCAATTTCCTCAAAATTGGCTTACACCAAGGGTCCAATGTGGGGCCATTAGACTCCCTAAGTGGCCCAAGAGTGTTAGAGGTGATCAATTTGATCACAATGGGTCAATTGAAGTTTAATTTAAGTTTTTAGTATTAATAGGTCAATTTGAGGCTTTTTAGTAATTGGCCCATTTTCCCTAAATTGATGGCCCTATGATGGGGCTTTTGGGTTCATTAGGTCCCCTAGGTAGGTTGCCATAAGAGGGTGGGTCCAATTTGATCATTTGGAGTTCAATTGCCCTTATTCATGGAGGTTTGACCTCGGATAACTCAAAGTTGACTTTGGTCAATTTGGCCAATTTGGTTGACCCCAAGGGTCCCTAGTGGCCTACTCACCTCCTTGGATGGTCATAGGGGTAATGATGAGGTTATGTTGACTTGTTGGAGGTATATTGGTCAACCCTAAGCTAAGCCATCAAAATTGCTAATTGCACCCCAATGCGCATTTCTTCTTAATTTATGGAAATCATGGGGCCTCCTTGGCCCATTTTGTCTTCTTGGAGCAATGTCATGACTTTGTCATGACAAAATGCATCTTAGGGGTCTAGTTGTTTTGGGGATGTTACACCAACGACACCCAGATGCAGCAAAGCCAAAGAAAGATAAGGGTGATTATGGGAAAGGTGGGGGAGAGAAGCGGGATGGCAAGAAGCCCTTCTTCCAGTGGAATGATACTCGGAAGGAATATGAAGAGAAAAAGAAGGCCTTCATTCCGAAAGGGGGATGCTTCTTATGCAAGGGACCGCATGCAATGAGCAGCTGTCCAAAGATGGGAGCACTTTCAGCAATTATGGAAGGCAATGATGCGGGAAATTCTGGAGAAGGTATCTCTGCTCAAATGGGATCCTTACAATTACTTATTGCTTTGAATGTTAGACACACTCCAGCCGCATCACCAAAAGGATTGATGTTCGTGGAGGCGTATGCAAACGGGAAGGACACCAAGGCCTTGCTTGACACAGGAGCAACGCATAACTTCATGACCGAGGAGGAAGCCAAGAGACTTGGTCTTCATGTCTCTGAGGGTGAAGGTTGGCTGAAGACGGTGAATGGGAAGGCGAGAACGCTGCAAGGAGTTTCACGCGGAGTGGAGTTGCAGTTGGAAACTTGGAAGGGCTAAGTGGACTTCTCCATTGCACCGATGGATGATTTTCAAGTTGTGCTTGGGATGGATTTCTTCGAGAAGGTACGAGCTATCACTATGCCTTTTTGTAGATCCATGTGCATTATGGAGAAAGGGTCTCCATGCACTAACAAAGGGAAAACAACTATCGGCTATGCAAATAGCCAAAGGCGTCAAGAAAGGAGAGGTGACTTACTTAGCCACCTTAAAGGAAGAAGCTGCAAAGGATGAGGAGGTACATCCTTTCATTAGGCAAGTCTTGGAGGAGAATCAAGACGTCATGCCATCCGAGCTTCCGAACAGACTACCACCTCGGAGAGAGGTGGACCATGAGATTGAGCTGGAACAAGGGGCGAAACCACCTACGATGGTGGCATATCGCATGGCTCCGCCCGAATTGGAGGAACTCCGCAAGCAGCTGAAGGAGCTACTTGACACGGGGAAGATTCGTCCATCGAAAGCACCATATGGCGCACTGGTGCTCTTTCAAAAGAAAGATGGATCTTTGAGGATGTGTGTAGACTATCGGGCACTCAACAAGGTAACGGTCAAGAATAAGTATCCTATTCCTTTGATCGCTGACTTGTTCGATAGGATGGGGAAAGCCAAGGTCTACACCAAGATGGACTTGCAGAAGGGCTATTACCAAGTCCGAATTGCTGAAGGAGATGAGCCAAAGACAGCATGCATCACTCGTTATGGGTCTTATGAGTGGTTGGTCATGCCATTTGGCTTGACTAATGCACCGACCACATTCTGCACTTTGATGAACATGATATTCCATCCCTACCTGGATCAATTTGTGGTGGTTTATCTGGATGACATCGTGATCTATAGCAACTCAATGGAGGAGCATGCGGAACATCTCCGCACTATCTTTCGAGTCTTGCGGGAGAACGAGTTATATGTGAAGAAGTCAAAGTGTACGTTCAGCACGGAGGAGGTCTCATTCCTTGGACATGTCATTGGACATGGCCAGTTGAAGATGGATGCAGCCAAGATCCAAGCAATCATAGATTGGGAGCCACCTACTAAGGTAACCGAGCTAAGATCTTTTCTTGGACTTGCAAATTATTATCGACGGTTTATCCAGGGCTATTCAAGGAGAACAACCCCATTGACGGACTTGCTAAAAAAGGATAGATCGTGGGCTTGGGATGATGGATGCAAACAAGCCTTTGAAGATTTAAAACAAGCAGTGAGCACCGAGCAGGTGTTATCATTGCCGGATTTTGGAAAGGAGTTTGAGGTCCAGACGGATGCTTCCGACTTTGCCATTGGTGGAGTCTTGATGTAGGATGGACATCCTATTGCATATGAAAGTCGAAAGCTGAACGAGACGGGGAGGCGGTACACCGTCTAGGAGAAGGAAATGACTGCTATCATACATTACTTACAGGTGTGGAGACACTATTTGCTCGGGGCGAAGTTCGTGGTCAAGACGGACAATGTGGCCACAAGTTACTTCCAGACGCAAAAGAAGTTGTCTTCAAAGCAAGCAAGGTGGCAAGATTTTCTAGCAGAGTTCGACTATTCGATGGAGTACAAGCCCGGGAAGGCGAACGTTGTTGCGGATGCCTTGAGCCGCAAGGCTGAACTTGCAGCTATGTCCACAGTGAAAGGGGAGTTGCTAACCAGGATCAAGGAAGGGCTGCAACAGGATCCGTTGGCAATTGAGCTCATGAAGGCGGCAAGGGAAGGCAAGACCAAACAATTTTGGGTAGAGGATGAACTCCTTTACACCAAGGGGAAGAGACTATATATCCCAAAGTGGGACAACCTACGGAGGGAGTTGATCAAGGAGTGTCATGACACTCGATGGGCAGGTCATCCTGGCCAAAAGAGGACCATGGCGCTAGTGGAGATCTTGTACTACTGGCCGAAGATGAAGGAAAGCATGGACTTGTATGCGAAGACATGTCTTGTGTGCCAACAAGACAAAGTGGAGAATCGGCAACCAGCGGGATTGCTAGAGCCTCTTCTAGTTCTAGATCATCCATGACACACCGTGACATTGGACTTCATCAGCACTCTTCCCAAATCAGAGGGATTTGGATCAATCATGGTGGTTGTAGACAGATTCTCCAAGTATGGGACATTCATCCCATGCACAAAGGACTGCACAGCGGAGGAAGCAACCCAAGCATTCTTCAAGCAAGTGGTAAAGCATTGGGGGCTTCCACAAAATATCGTGAGCGATCGGGATCCTCACTTCACGGGGAAACTTTGGACGGAGTTGTTCAGGATGATGAGATCACAACTAAACTTCTCCACAAGTTTCCACCCGCAGTCCGATGGGCAGACCAAGAGGGTAAATGGCTTATTGGAGTGCTACTTGCGGCACTTTGTGAGTGCTAACCAGCGGGACTGGGCAAAGATCTTGGATGTTGCTCAGTTTTCCTACAACTTGTAGAGGAGCGAGTCTACGGGAAGGAGTCCCTTCGAGCTGGCGACCGGGCGTCAACCGCTCACACCGCATGCACTAGCCATCAACCCTGGAGAAGGAAAGAGCCCAGGAGCACTTCAGTTGGCAAAGTCTTGGGAGGAACAAAATGACTTGGCCAAAGTCTGCCTAGAGAAAGCAAAGAAGCGCATGAAGAAATGGGCGGACGTGAAGAGAAGGCCACATGAGTTTGGCCTAGGAGATAAAGTGATGGTAAAACTCCTACCCCAACAGTTCAAAGTAATTCGAAGCATGCATAAGAGGTTGATAAGGAGGTATGAAGGGACGTTCGAGGTGATCGACAAGGTAGGAAAGGTGTCATATCGCCTTGATCTACCCAACTCGTTGAAGATTCATCCGGTCTTCCATGTAAGCATGTTGAAGCCTTATCATGAAGATCAGGAAGACCCGAGGCGAGGAGAATCACATAGAGCACCTCCGATCATGACCAAATCATTCGAGAAGGAGATTGATCGGGTGTTATCTCAAAGGGTGGTACGGCGACGCGGAGTCCCGCCAAGTACGCAGTACTTAGTCAGATGGAAGGGATTGCCAGAGTCCGATGCTACTTGGGAGACATTAGAAGACTTGTGGCAGTTCAAGGACTCTATTCAGTAGTACGAGGCGACGAGGACGACGCCAGGATAGGTGGGGGAGAATGTTACGATCTCCTATCCTTTGGGGTTAATACATGAGAAGATTCTAGAGAAATCTGGAGTCTTGTACATAGGAAGGCAGTAGAACAATCTAGAGAGTCCATGACTCTTGTATATACTGGAATTGTATAGAATACTCTAGAATAGTAGGGATCTAGAATATTCTTTGGTTTGGAGGGAAACCTCTTTGGGGCCTATAAAAGGGGAAGACCCCCTCATTTGTAACCATCCAAGTTTGGAATAAGCTCTTGAGTTCTCTTGCTTACTTCTTCTCTTGTGCACTTGTGCTCTTGTTCTCGTTCTCATTTCCACCACAGTTTTCTTAGAGTGAGGCTGACTTAGCTAGCCGCGATGGGTGGCAAGAGGAGCTAAGGCTGTGCGCGACATAGTCAAGGGGACTAGTCCGTGACAGCGAGCATACTTGATGGTGTGGTGGATGTATTGGTGCGGATTTTTACTACCGAGGGCTAGAGGACATGCGATCTCAGGAGCTCAATTAGTTTCTATATGCTTGATGGTGTGGTGGACGCAGTTGCGTGACATATTCAATCTGTCGCTTGATGGTGTGGTGGACGCAGTTGCGTGACATATCACGGGCTGTTTGGGTGATTTTCTAAGAAATGCATGAATATTTTCATTTATTAAAATTGAATACCGGACAAAATACCAAATCATTAAATAAATTTTAGCCATGAAATTTTTAGCAAATCTTTTAATCTAATCCCTCCATTTAAATCACGTCCATTCATTTAAGACCAATCAGGCCGCCAACTAAGTAAATAAATAAATAAGAAATGGAAAATATGAGAGAGAGAGAGAGAGGATAGAAAAAAGAGGGGGAGAAATAGAAAATAAAAAATAAAAATAATTGCATGCTATAGATTAATAGAAATGATTCTTAATTAAATTCTTTTAAATAGAGTAAATCAATAAATAATAATTAATTAAATAAAAACAATACAAGCAATATAAAAGAGTCAAGATTTGCGGAGATTTAGGCGGCGGTGGCGGTCATGAACGTGGCGATTATGAATTCTATGATGGTGGCGTTCAAACTCACCGGAGAAAAAGAACGTGCCAAACAGAGTCTTAAGGTCTGTTTGGGAGAGCTAGTTGTTGCGGATTGAAAAACTGCTGATCGAATAGAGCTGATTGAACAGAGCTATTTGAGAAGTTGTTTTGAAAAGTTGCAGACTGTTTGAAGAGTCTGTGTATAAATGCTGATGAAACGAAGCTTTTTCATCTTAGCTATTTGGTAGAACAACATTTTGAGAGCTGTTTTTTTCAAAACGACAATATTGAAATGCAATAGAAGTAAAAATATTACAAGACATTTAAATATATCAATAAAAATATAAATTGTTCCTAAACATAACATAAAAAAGTAGGTTTTTCCTGTGCGTTTTTCCACATCGTTCTTTCAATCATTTTTGTTCACCTGCACGATAAAAAAATTGATATTAACAATACTTTTGAATATGATGATTTCTAGAGTTTGTAAGAAAGTTGCTGAGAAATTTTACATGCGGGCGTTGTACAAATTTTCAGCAATATTATCTCGTACTGCAGACATATGATCAGATTTCCCAGCATCAAACATATCAATCTCAATATCATTCTCTATTGTATATATGGTCATCATCCTCTGGGGGTATGAATGAGTCATCAACTTCACAAGCATTAATTATGGGTCTCATCGAGATTGATGTCTACGAATGAATTTATGCAATGTCATGGTCGCTAGCACAATTGAACGATGATTCTTGAAACTGTACTGAGACATTTTTTGAAGAATGTGCAACTTTCTTCCAAACACCAAACGTCCGCTCAATCGTACTTCAAAGAGACGAATGTGTCATATTAAAATGTTCATGTCTGCCTTGGACGGGACGGCTCCCGCGTGCATAATCTGTCAAATGATATCTTATTTCAAGATATGATTTTAATTAAATAGCTTGTCTTTAATGGATATCCAGCATCCACTGAATAATATTTACTTGTAATTAGTTGATATGTTAAACATAATAATATGACAGTGAAGGATTATATCATATACTATCATTTAATTTATTCAACAATTTACCTTGAGAGGGATGCGAAAAATGTTGCATATCGTGTGTCAATGAGCGTACGAAGATACTACTATCATGAGCGGATCCTTCCCATCCAACGAGTGTAAATGTGAATCACATTTTAAAGTCACAAACATGCATCACATTTTGCATTATTGTACCATAACATCCAATATATCTAACTTGATCTTCATCGGGTATCTTCTCATCTACATGCGTATCGTCAATTGCACCAATGCAATCCTTAAAGAATGTCATGTAACCGAAATCATACCTTATTTCCGCAGGTATATCTCTAAAATGACGATCAAAGGGTTTTATAACATCAGCTGATAGTAGCAATATTGATTTAAGACCTTTCGAAAAGTATCTACTTATAGTTTCAGTCGAGGGTTGGAATCGCTCTTTTGTTAATCTTACAAAGCCTCCATGTGCTAAGATGTATAATGTAATTCCCAGAACTTCTCGTGAGGATGTGCGTTGTGATCCTTGTAACTCATGATCATGTTCTAGCTTTCGAAGTAAATCAATAAATATACGCTTTGACATTTTAATTATTAATGCGTCTGAATCCTATCTGGGTGCCCTTCAAGTAACTCTTTCAACCATTGCTCACCTGTTTGAGTAGACATCATGCATGGTCCTGTCTCGCGTATGCAATTATTTATCTCAACAATTGTTAAAATAATTATATTGCAGTATTCAACATATAGCACATGTTCTGGAGAAAGACATGTAGATTCTCCAGAATCTTCATTGGAAGAGTCTTGTGCTTCCATTACCTAAGCTTCCAAAGAACATATTATAAATGATGAAAACTTCATTTAAAAAATATTAAAAATGATAGTGTTTGAAAAAAGAACAGAGTTACCAAAATAACACAATGCATCATTAAAAAAACACAATGCATCATTAAAAAACACAATGCTTCATTCAAAAATCAATCAGCATAGTAGAAACAACACAGAACAATTCAGATTCCTAAAATTACATTAAAAGTTTCCAAAACAACATTAAAAGTTTCAAAATAAAAACAACACAGAACATATCATAAAATAGAAACAATACCGAATTGTCAAAAAAAATATCATTGTGTCCTATCTCATAAGCATTTCTGATCCACCAAACTCGTATATCATCTGGAATGATCATGAAAATCTCTTTGCTATTCTTATCCCTAATATAGTTCACAATAAAGTAGTATAATCACTACAAGAAAAACCTCTTTAGCAAAAAAAATTAGGAAGACTATATAATTCTTTGCTAATTAGCATAAAAAATAGCGAGGTAAATGAACTTTCACTTTACCTACAAAAATAATAAGGAATTAATTTGTTGCAAACATAACAACAAATTTTTTGTTGCAAAATATTTGTTGCAAAATATTTGTTGCAAAATATTTGTTGCTAAAATAACAACGAATTTTTTTGTTCCAAATTAGCAACGATATTTTTTGTAGCAAAATATTTATGAAGGGAAAAAATTATTTCCTTCCCAATTATTTTATCTCTCTTTTTATAAAAAAAACAAATTTTTTTGATTTCTTTACCCCCTCTCATAAAACATAATTTTTGTTTATATATATTTATAAATTAACATTAATTATAAATATACTTAATAATATATTTAATTATATATACAATTTTATAAATTAGCAAAGGTTATATATAGTATCTAACAAAATAATTATATATATATACATACGAGTGACAGTGCACGCCCCCCCCCCCCCCCCCCCCCCCCCCCCCCCCCCCCCGTGCCCCGCGCGACAGTACCCTGCCCGCCCCCGGCGGTTTAATTTTTTTGTTGGAAAATACATTCAACCTCAAACCCCTTTCATATACATTCATTTTAAGGGTTGTCAGTAATATCACCTAAATAATAAGCTTTAATTAAACTCCAAATTCAGAAGACAAAAATTAAAATACATTTATGAACTCACAACATTGATAAATTCAGATGAGATACATTAGTGGTCCTGTTCTTCTTCTTCTTTACTAACAAATGATAGAAACATATTTAAACGCCTAAAAAAATGATAGCATCAATGTAGTTTGTTATCTGTGGACGAAGACGAAAGGAATTGGAGAAGAGGCTGGAGAGTAGAAATCAGAAATGATTCAAAACGCATAAAGCACAGAATCTTAAGGTTTCCGAAATGTCTAAAAATGAAGAAATCACACAGTCGGAGGGGCTTGGAAGGAGTACCTGCTACTTCACTCAAGTTTTCTGCCCTAGGCGGAGGAGGATCACGAAGAGAGACGATCAGAGGGCTGTGCGAGGAGCGAGACCGAAGGGGCTTTGCAAGCAGCGGAGAGGTTTTCCTACTAAGAGTTGCAGCATGAATCAAATATAAGAGAAGAGAGTGAGCGAAAGGGAGAGAAGAACAACACAGAAAACTTGAGTGAATAGGGGAGAAAGAGGGAGAGAGAGGCAGAGAGTGGGAAAGAAAGGGAGAGATCGATACCTGAAGAGGTTGAGCGGAGGCTCTGTGCTATGCCGCTGCGAGGTTGCCTGTCTGCTGCCTGCCTGCGAGAAGGAGACGGAGGCGCATGCGCAGAAAGAAGTGGCATCAAGAGGCATCGGGAGGGCATCAGGAGTGGGGATTCGAAATAAAGCGAACGAAGGGATTTGAAATAAAGTAAAAGCATCGCTCTGTTTGAAGATGGACAGTGATATGAATGAACCGGTGGTCCTGATGGAATGTAGCTCTCATTTAGTTGAGGGGATTTCATTGCCATGATATTTCCTTTTAGAGTAGTGTGTGTGTGTGTGTGTGTGTATATATATATACACACGAGTGACAGGCACGGGCCTCCGACCCGATCCAAGGCGACATTTGTCGTGGGGGCGACATTTGTCGTGGGGGCGACATTTTTCGTGGGGGCGATATTTATCGTGGGGGGCGACATTTATCGTGGGGGAGACATTTGTCGTGGGGGCGACATTTGTCGTGGGGGACAACATATGCCTTAAGCTCTTTGTGTTGGTATGCCGTTAACATTTTAAAGGTGTTGCTGAGTTTCTGTTATAGTTTTTGTGAAATATTTTGAAGTCGGAAGAACACGTCAACCAACAAGGGAATAAAGACACCAAATATGTAACATCCCGATTCAAGCTAGACCCCTTGTGCGCGTTTTTGAGTCGAGCGAGTTGACTCGAGCTCGTGGTGTATTGGGGGCCCGGTTTGCACCTGAGCCGGAGGAGTGCACTCGACGAACGCGGCGAATACCATTTCTATTCCTTATCTCGATGTTTGCTGTATCGGGATCCGAGCTGTCCGGAGAGTATATTTTGAGCAATAAAACTCGAAGGAGGCGTACCGCCTTGAAGGAATTATAGTGCGTACGTTAGCTCAAATGACACGGTCTGCGAATAGCATATTTATCCAAAAGGCGATATGCAGCAAACGGTCTCGGTATTCACCCCAGTCAGTTTTGTTAGACTCGTGAAGCCTATACGAGTTCAACAAAACTGTCCGCGCTCGATTCTGATGAGAATCGGCGAATTTATTAATGTGGTCTGCGAATAGCATATTTATCCAAAATAGTGAAATTGGCCAAACGACCTCACAATTGACCCCAGTCGGTCTTGTTAGACTCGTAACATTAGTACGAGTTCAACGAATTTATCCATTTGCGATTTCGACGTCGTTCAGAGAGTTTTTGATGTAACGCAAAATTAGGCCCCGAACGCTCCGGAGAGTATAACTTGGGCAAACGAACTCGGATTCGATCGCGGACTGTTCCGACAGATGCGTATCGGCGAGACGGTCGTAACGAGCCTGTCCGGGGCAAATTTCGAGCCCTATAGAGTGAGGTACTAGCATTTGAATTCATTAGTAATAATAGAAATGAAAATAATAATAATAATAATAATAATATTATTATTATTATATAATATATATTATATATATGCTTAAGTTTAGGTTTAGAAAAAGGATTTACCCGATCCCCTTCTTCCTCCCTTGCGCCGTCAGCCACCTGTGTTTCCCCGATCCCTCTTCCTCTTCTCCGGCGCCGCTCCTCACGGCGAGCCTTCTCCGGCGCATCCTCCTCCGCGAGCTCCTCCACCTCCGACATCTCTCTCTCTCGGCTCCTACGAGCTGCCCCTCTACCAATGCCGGCAACCTCCATGGCCGCCCCCTTTCAGATTTTCCTCTTCCTCACTCCGGCGCAGCTCTCCTTGCGGTCGGCACCTCCCTCCCCTCTGGCACCGTCTCGGCTCCGGCAACTCTCTTTCCCGTGAGCCTCCTCCTCCAGAACTTACCTTTTCCCCATTTCTCCATCTCTCTCTCTCTCTCTCTCTCTCTCTCTCTCTCTCTCTCTCTCTCTCTCTCTTACAGACCCTCCACCTCTCTCTCTTAGTTTTGCTGATTTTTTCTCCCTCTACTACAGAAATCTCACACCCGGCCTCCACCATCACCCTACCTCACAACCATCTCTCTCCTCCTAGTTTTCTCTCAGATCTCCTCCATTTTTGGCGGTGAAACTTCAGAACGGCAAGCTCTCCTCCGGCGAAGTTTCAAAAACAGCGAGCTTTCGTCCGCAAGATCCGGATCGGCGAGATCCGTATATGACCGGAAGCGACGGACAAATGCCGCAAACGCGACTATTGGGTAGCATGCATGGACACTCGGTGAGCTTCCTCCCCTCTCCCTTGGTGCTAGTTTCCTAGATCACACTAGGTGAGATATCGATCTCAATAGAGTCGATTGGAGAGCAAGCCGTGAAGAGACGGCCTGAAATAAATGTTCCGGGTAAATGTTCCGGCCACTTCCGACCGCTAACACGTCACCCGTCGATGTACCTCAAAGCGAGGAAGGTGGTGGCGGTGTTAGTCGGTTGGTTTGGGGTTTTTGGTGGCCGACGAAGAGATGTGTTATATTTCAGGTTGGGCAGATCGCAGCCCTAGGCTGGAGGTAGACGATGAGGTGATCGTCTGATGTGCTTAAGATGTGTGCTAGTAATTTTATTTTAATAACTGCAATTTTCTTTCACTCTTACATAGCCGAGTTTAAAAAAGAATTTTATGTACCATAGGCCTACCCTGTGCCCAAATATTTGTATGTTTAGGGCACTTTTGTTATAGTTTTGATCATAACTTAGAAAATTGACCTAAGAATAATTAGTGGGTGTAATCACCCCTAATGACCCCAAATTTTTGGTGGCATGTAGATATGTATATGAGTAGCCTCTGTTTCAAATTTGAGGACAATTGGAGTTCATCTTAATGGTGAACCCCCAAGGGACATTTTGATGCCCTAGGTTTGAAAACCACTTAGCTTTGGTGGCTCGTAGATTTTGGTGCTTAGCCTTAAGGGCTTATCCAAATCCAGTGGTAATGGGGCTTAGGGATTGTGTAGGGTCTTGCTCATCATCAATGGGTGATTGGAGCAATGAAGACCAAAAACCCTAGCCCATACCTCTCAAATTACTTAATTGCCCTTTTGGGCCTTAATGAGGCAACTAGAACCTAAACACATATTTAGACAACCAAACTTCATCCCTAGGTAGGGAATGGTGTTATAGGGCTAGGATAATCATCATGAGACTTGTTAGAGGCACATAAGTACTTTTCTCCCTAATAAATGAAATTGCCACCTTTTCCTTAATAAAATAAAATGCAAGGTCATATGACCTTGTATGACTTTGATATACTATCAGTGGCTGTACTAGGGTGAAATAAGGCTATGGTAATTTGGTTATGAGTTATGGAAGCATTATTCCTTGTATAGGAAGTTTTAAGTGATTGCTAGCTTAAGGGAATTTAATCTTTTAAAATATCAAATCATGGGGATATGATGTGATACTTGGTTATCTGTAGTTTAAGGTCAATATATGCCCATGATAATTGTTTGGAAACTTGTTGAATTCTATTTCTTGTACTTCATGTAGAAATTGGAATTTACACCCCTTGAATATTAAATCTTTTTAAAATATCAAATCATGGGGCTATGATGTGATACTTGGTTATCTGTAGTTTAAGGTCAATATATGCCCATGATAATTATTTGGAAGCTTGTTGAATTCTATTTCTTGTAACTCATGTAGAAATTGGAATTTACACCCCTTGAATATTAAATCTTTTTAAAATATCAAATCATGGGGCTATGATGTGATACTTGGTTATCTGTAGTTTTAGGTTAATATATGCCCATGATAATTGTTTGGAAGCTTGTTGAATTTTATTTCTTGTACCCTATGTAGAAATTGATAATTGCCGCCTTTGGATGTTTAATCATTTTAAAATATCAGAAAAAATGGTAATGACACAATCTTTTGGCAGTGGACTCTAGGTCCCCATTTGGACACCTGGTAATTTTTTGTAGATTTTTCAAAAGTGAATTACTATTTTTCCTAATTATAGTGGCATTTTGGTATTTATACAATTATGATGATGTAGTAGGCCAAATGACATCCTAGGATCATGATACTTAGTGAACCACCTTGATATGGAATATTATCTTACTGATAATTCTCATGAAGCATGAAGAAGCATTTTGAGGGTAGTTCATGTGTAATGTTACTTAAGGCCTTAACTACTTAAAATTATATTAAATACCAATTTAATATGGAAAATTATGGAAATTGGAACATATCTTACTAAGGTCAGAGAGAGCCTAGGATAATTATTAGAGACCTTGGTGATGACTTTTTAGAAGGGTTCCCTTATGGGGTTGATGGTTAGTTAAAATTAGTGGTCTGCGTTTAGTAAAAATAGAATTTTGAGTTTTAGATAATTCAGACCACTAAGTAGTGTTTGGAAGTTGTATACAATCAGTAATTGAGTTATATCACACAAGGACTCAAGGAGGGTCAACCCTAGGGTTACTTGTGGGGTGGTGCTAGAGTTAATGTAGAAGGAATGAAGGTACGTTCAACCCGATTGGGTGGAACGGGAAATGAGCTAAGTCACTTTAACTATATGAAATGATGAAGGGTTAACCAATTGTTAACCATCAACCAAAGTAATTGTCTTGAGGAGGATGGTGGGATTGAGCCCATTGCGTCCCCTAGTACCGACGAGAGCCCTTCACCGGCTGTACCTCGGGAAGTCCAAGATTAACCCTAAATTGCAATAAAAATTAAAGTAGGCAAGAGTAGCCATAGTAGGGTAAGATTGGATTTATGTATCTCCTCCCAGTTGCGGGAGTGGCAGGATTGTGGTGCCCGGTTAGTCGAGCGGGAACCTCGAGGGGATGATTATCCCGGTAACATTCTCAGAAATGTGGCAGGTCTTCGGTACTAGGCAGGTCGTCACTCCGACCGCGGTACGTTGACTTAGCGGGTGTGTAGGGGTCTAAGGGGCCAGCTTGGCTGCGTGTCGGGACGACAGTTCCCCGAAGACACCTCTCACTTGGCTCACAGTCTGGTGGACTCCAGCAAAGAGTACGCAGAGCTCTGCGGTTGTTTAGCATCGAGGCGTACGTGCGGTCTAGGCCTGGTAGAGTGTATACCCGCCTAGGAGTGGACAGCCAGGTCCGCTACCATCGTGTGTCACAGCGGTTGGTACCCGAGAGGTTGGCTTCCTTTCAAACAGAGGGAACTACAAAGGTCTATGCGCATAGAATTGTGTGTGTGAGTTTCATTGCATAAAACATCCATGGCATAGCATATCATACGCACTTACAGATCCTCATCATATAAATTAGTATGGGCTCTTTTATATGAGGAGTTATAATTCCTGGAAATCCTAACTTATAAGTTTGTATGTGCATTCATATAAGTTAGGGTACGAGATTGATTACTTGTCGCTACTGTTCTTACTGCCTTGCTTTACCTGCTTTACTTACTGTTTATTTACTGTTGTACACCTTTATTACACTCCTGCTTATACATGATTAGGTTAGCCCCTTTTACACTTGTGTAGCTTAGAATTTGTGTACATACTAGTTTACTTTCCCCGTCACCTGCTTTGTATATTGCTGTTATATTGCAGCTTTTCTTCCTTTCCTTCCGCCCGGTGCCTTGGAGTCGCCGGGGGAGCGGATGGGAAGCCATTTAGTCTTTATGACTAACGATTGCTACGTCCCTCTTTTTAGGAGCACATTCAGTGGTATAGCAGCGTTCAACACCGGAGGCCAGCCAGGTCAGGTGTGCAGGGCTGGGGTTTATGGTAACTTAGCTGTCGTCAGTGACAGAGGCGGGTGAGTGTTTTGAGATGTAGCCCTTGGGGCATTTAGCTAGTTACTCTGATGATTTGCAGGAGCTTGTGTAGCTTTCTGCTTTTCTCTGTTCTAAACTTTATTACTTATTGTGAACCTATGGCTTTAATGCTTTCTATTATTGATGGGTTGGCGCTGTTCAGTTGGTAATAGCCGGCAGAATAGGCGTCTTGTGGTACAGGTTAGCCCATGTGCTGACGCTACCGCAAGGCGGCTGTTCTGGGCATAAGACTCCCCTCAGCCGTGTTTTGTGTTCCGGGAGGGGGATCTTACAAATGGTATCAGCTTGCAACGATCCTGAGATAAAGAAGTCCATTAGACCACTAGGCTACCCCTGCTAGCTAGATCAGTTTGAGGACAAACTGATGCAGCGGAAGCAGTGGTGTGCCCATGTGTAATTTACAATAAGTACGTCCGCTTTTTCCTATAGAAAGTGCCAACCTAAGCCAAACTCGTACCCTTACATACAAATGCTGGCTCACTCCGAGACAGTAATTGGTATTCCCATTCCAACAATTAGAGTTGGTTTGTGTTGGGAAAATGATTTGTCTTAACCCCCAAAATGAGTTGAATATTAATTCTAAGAAAGAAAAATCAAGGTTAAGTAAATATGCGTCGAATAGTATTCGACGCAACGTCGAAGTGTTGTCGACGTTTCTTTCAGAATGAGTCGAAGTAACTTTAATAAGAATTCGACGTATCCTATGTCGACGTAGCTCTGACTTCTTGTCGACGCACCTTAGTCGACGCACCTTCCTTATTCTCCTCTCGACGTCCAGCTTGGATGAATTCGACGCTTACGTCGAATTGTAATCGACGTACGTCGATTACTATGGTAAATTCAAATAACACCAGATCTCTTTCCTTCTTTCTATAGATCTGATTTATATGGAATAATATTATTCTTTTATAGCCGTTATGAATCATTCTTTCCCTCTAATTAATTCTTGGCTAAATTGATTAAGTTGATTATGGATATTATTTGAAATCAAAATTAATTCTTTCTTTCTATAGATATAATAGTTATGGAAATATTTCTCTCTTTCTAAATACTTTATCTACTAATTGATTTCTCTCCTATAGTGTTATCTTAATACACAGAGCTATAAATAAGGAGAAGGTCGACAGAGAACAATGAGAGGTGATCCACTACATACATTTGAAATAGAGGATTCAGAACCAAGGAGTCTCCACAACTAAATCAGACAGGGGGAGCTCTCTTCACCATCTTCATCAAGATCCAACTCAACATCCAATCAGGATTTTCAAGTGTCTTCTCAGCTAAAAGAGAAGAACAATATATCTTTTCCCTTTCTCCTTCCCATCTTGTAAAGGGTTAAAACTCCCTTCAAAAGTTTACTCCCGGTGACAGGGGACCTTAGCAAAAACCTGCAGCTTGGTTTATAAGCACCTTATCAAAAGCTTATAGGTGAATTGGGCACCTGATCAAAACTCCCATTAGTGTGTGGACACCTTATCAAAATCACCTTGGTGTGTGGACACCTTATCAAAATCACCTTGGTGAGAGGGCACCTTATCAACAACCTCCTAGTGGATTCCTACCAGTGGGTAGAAGAGTAGATGTACCCAGGTTTTGGGGAACTACTATATATCTTGTGTCATCTGGTTATGTGCATGTTTTTTTTAACTTTCTCAATCAGCACTCATATATATATTTATATATATCACTTAATTTGAAACAAAGTTAAATAAGACTTTTAATAATAAGAATGAGAACTAAAACTCAACTTTCAGTTTGGCATATGATTGATGCCAACCTAACTAGGATACCATTTTGGTCGACTTAGCAGGATAGGTCATGACGTATCCTAGCCTTATACGGATCTTGGGGATGATTGAGCCAAGCAATAAGTGACCTTGAGTGACTAAGGGAAGAGTTTAATGTGAGTGTAAATGCTAAAGATTCGCACCCTGAGATTTCTATCCCAGATATGGAGTAATATTATCATCTTACCCAAAAATTTTAGGGCAATCTCAATGAGATGGGTGCCTGTAGTCCATTATCAGCTTAGTAAGAGACCACCAAGCATGCTTTTTATACTGTATGTCAGTACCTCTCACTTCTTTTTTATGTAGAAGGTTTCATACGGAGAAGATATGATAAGAATTCGGATCCAGAGAAGGCTCATTTTAGGACGAATGTGTTATATTGGTGGTAGAAGAAACTCAGTCGAAGAGATACGGGGGCTTATCTCTTCGTTTATTGGGCTAGTTATGTACTGTCTTGGATCCCTTGAGGAGTTAGAATCTTTGTAATTTTTGACATTGGAAGTTTTGACCCCTGAGAGTTAATTCACCTTAAGCAAAACAGACTGCTAAGGCCATGTTTGGGTTGATATGAATTTTATTAGCGGAATAAGAGAGGAAAAGCATTTTTGAAGATGATCATTTTCTCTATATTGTTCTAAGACTATGTGGATAGGTAATGAGGAGAGTAGTAAATCTACACTTTGGGGATATGCAGCTATGTTGTGATAACATTATAACTGGGAAGTTAATGAAATTTTGTGCATGCATTGCGGGTATGATGATACACTACCCCTGAGTTTGGAAAATTCGTAGTGAACATTCCCTTATTGTTGTAATTATTTGATGTTGGGAAATTAATAAGTATTCGGCGGTGGAGTCAACAAGATTAATATGACTTGATTGATGATCTAAAATCCGAAAAGTTTTTATAAAATAAACATGCATGCCATGGATGATCGTTGGCAGGGATGGTGGGGCGCTTGTAATGGATTTGATTTAGTTTATCATATCGTGAAGTATGCCCTACTTTTGGTAGCCTGCATAACTCGTGTCGAAGGGAAAATCATTCCGGGCCTTGCACCTTGGTTCATGTTAAGTTCAAACATATATAAATGTACCGGGTGATTGGTTGTTATTGGTGCATGCTCTCATTACAATGAGATGCAGCTTGGTCGTCGCCGTAAAAATTTGAATTTCTACATCACGGCTGATATATAAGTGCGTCGATTCGGGGATCTATAGGGAAAGAACTCTAAGTCGAGGAAGGTATGCCCCTAAGGTTTGTGTCCATATGTGAGATGAATGTACCATATGGGCGGTGGAAGAAATTTAGTCCAAAAACGTATGGGGGCTAATCCTATTTCTTCGTTTATTGGCCTAGCTAATGGACCAACTGAGGTTTCACCGGGAGTTAAAAATCTTTGCAGACTGCTTCACTTAGCCGTGCTATAATGAGGTTTTCTCATCTAAATCTTTACAAGTCGACGATATTAGAATTAGGTACTCCTCGATGAATGAGTCATTTTAAGCAAGGTGGATGGTTAAACACCAAGTTTTGGATTACGTTGAGTCCCCTACCAGAATGACAGATGTGAGTACCTAAAGGATGGTTATGTCTTCACTCTGATCGAAGGTTAAGCGGAGAAGTAGACCAAGGAGAAATGATGATCTAAAACCTTTTGGGATATACAACGAGGTTGTTGAGTTTTCATACATGAACTCCTGGATAAATCACATAGCTGGGTAATTGAGGATATGAATACACCCTGCTGAGTGCCAATTAGGACCTTTGCGGGTGACGTTGAGTAAGATTTAACACGATTTTAGATGGATGTCAATACTATGTGAAGGATGCGATGATATCCTGATATGATGGTAATGACTTGAGTTGGCAGTCCTCAAGTGCTGTTATGCACTAGTCGGATCCTGGCAAGTGCTTGGATGACTTGAGGACTTGGTGGTAGTCTTTGGGTTCTGATAGCATGAGTTCCATCATTAGAACCTCATGGGTGTGGTTAAGTGAAAATCTTGAATCCTCTTGATAGTGTTGTAGTGCCTCTCAGTGATCAATGGTCGGTCCGATGACCACGCGACAAATTTTGGGGGACGCCTTGAAATTTGTTGAGTTGGAGTTGTATTTGATTGTTGATCAATGAGGTGTGTTTAAAAGTGACATATTTAGGATAATTGGTTTAAATCGTAGCACTCTTAGCGCCAAGGTTTTGCAACGTGGTTGTTAAGTTAACAAATTCACAATAGTGGTGTCTATGCACTAGTTTGCGTACATATATAATGATATTGTAAATTAAATAAAATTACCGAGGATTTGTGTTGGAGACTCATGGCAGACAGGTATGATATTGATGCAAGATGACTGATGATGACACCTGCTATAGAGATATCGTGTTTTGAGATCCAGTCCTGCAAGGTGTAAACGAGCTGGTGGCTCGACAGTCTTGTTGGTTCATAGAACCTGTATAGTGATATAGATGTTGGTAGTGGTAGCCGGTTGCATCATGGTTATATAAATGAGTAACATGCTTGAAGTCGTTCATACCAAGTCCTTGCTAAATGCTCCCTTGTATGTTGTGTGCTTGAGACTAAATCACAACATAATCAGTTAGACAGATGTAGTGATTTTTGAAATAGTGTGTCATTATTAGTTCGTATGACTTCACAAGGCAAGAGTGCGCAAGCCATCTAGTTTCCATATATAAATCGCAACAAGTGAGAATGCATATATAAGCTTGAAATTATTATGGCTGAAGTGCCCACGAATGAATATGATGAGTATATTTTACTCTAATCCAGAAAATCCTCATAGCCTCAACCTAATATTTCGGGGACGAAATTATTTCTTCGTTTATTGGATTTGTAACATCCCGATTCAAGCTAGACCCCTTGTGCGCGTTTTTGAGTCGAGCGAGTTGACTCGAGCTCGTGGTGTATTGGGGGCCCGGCTGCACCTGAGCCGGAGGAGTGCACTCGACGAACGCGGCGAATACCATTTCTATTCCTTGTCTCGATGTTTGCTGTATCGGGATCCGAGCTGTCCGGAGAGTATATTTTGAGCAATAAAACTCGAAGGAGGCGTACCGCCTTGAAGGAATTATAGTGCGTACGTTAGCTCAAATGACACGGTCTGCGAATAGCATATTTATCCAAAATGCGATATGCAGCAGACGGTCTCGGTATTCACCCCAGTCAGTTTTGTTAGACTCGTGAAGCCTATACGAGTTCAACAAAACTGTCCGCGCTCGATTCTGTGAGAATCGGCGAATTTATTAATGTGGCCTGCAAATAACATATTTATCCAAAATGGTGAAATTGGCCAAACGACCTCACAATTGACCCCAGTCGGTCTTGTTAGACTCGTAACAATAGTACGAGTTCAACGAATTTATCCATTTGCGATTTCGACGTCGTTCAGAGAGTTTTTGATGTAACGCAAAATTAGGCCCCGAATGCTCCGGAGAGTATAACTTGGGCAAACGAACTCGGATTTGATCGTGGACTGTTCCGACAGATGCGTATCGGCGAGACGGTCGTAACGAGCCTGTCCGGGGCAAATTTCGAGCCCTATAGAGTGAGGTACTAGCATTTGAATTCATTAGTAATAATAGAAATGATAATAATAATAATAATATTATTATTATTATTATTATTATATAATATATATTATATATATATGCTTAAGTTTAGGTTTAGAAAAAGGATTTACCCGATCCCCTTCTTCCTCCCTTGCGCCGTCAGCCACCTGTGTTTCCCCGATCCCTCTTCCTCTTCTCCGGCGCCGCTCCTCACGGCGAGCCTTCTCCGGCGCATCCTCCTCCGCGAGCTCCTCCACCTCCGACATCTCTCTCTCGGCTCCTACGAGCTGCCCCTCTACCAATGCCGGCAACCTCCATGGCCGCCCCCTTTCAGATTTTCCTCTTCCTCACTCCGGCGCAGCTCTCCTTGCGGTCGGCGCCTCCCTCCCCTCTGGCACCGTCTCGGCTCCGGCAACTCTCTTTCCCGTGAGCCTCCTCCTCCAGAACTTACCTTTTCCCCATTTCTCCATCTCTCTCTCTCTCTCTCTCTCTCTCTCTCTCTCTCTCTTACAGACCCTCCACCTCTCTCTCTTAGTTTTGCTGATTTTTTCTCCCTCTACTACAGAAATCTCACACCCGGCCTCCACCATCACCCTACCTCACAACCATCTCTCTCCTCCTAGTTTTCTCTCAGATCTCCTCCATTTTTGGCGGTGAAACTTCAGAACGGCAAGCTCTCCTCCGGCGAAGTTTCAAAAACAGCGAGCTTTCGTCCGCAAGATCCGGATCGGCGAGATCCGTATATGACCGGAAGCGACGGACAAATGCCGCAAACGCGACTATTGGGTAGCATGCATGGACACTCGGTGAGCTTCCTCCCCTCTCCCTTGGTGCTAGTTTCCTAGATCACACTAGGTGAGATATCGATCTCAATAGAGTCGATTGGAGAGCAAGCCGTGAAGAGACGGCCTGAAATAAATGTTCCGGGTAAATGTTCCGGCCACTTCCGACCGCTAACACGTCACCCGTCGATGTACCTCAAAGCGAGGAAGGTGGTGGCGGTGTTAGTCGGTTGGTTTGGGGTTTTTGGTGGCCGACGAAGAGATGTGTTATATTTCAGGTTGGGCAGATCGCAGCCCTAGGCTGGAGGTAGACGATGAGGTGATCGTCTGATGTGCTTAAGATGTGTGCTAGTAATTTTATTTTAATAACTGCAATTTTCTTTCACTCTTACATAGCCGAGTTTAAAAAAGAATTTTATGTTCCATAGGCCTACCTTGTGCCCAAATATTTGTATGTTTAGGGCACTTTTGTTATAGTTTTTATCATAACTTAGAAAATTGACCTAAGAATAATTAGTGGGTGTAATCACCCCTAATGACCCCAAATTTTTGGTGGCATGTAGATATGTATATGAGTAGCCTCTGTTTTAAATTTGAGGACAATTGTAGTTCATCTTAATGGTGAACCCCCAAGGGACATTTTGATGCCCTAGGTTTGAAAACCACTTAGCTTTGGTGGCTCGTGGATTTTGGTGCTTAGCCTTAAGGGCTTATCCAAATCCAGTGGTAATGGGGCTTAGGGATTGTGTAGGGTCTTTCTCATCATCAATGGGTGATTGGAGCAATGAAGACCAAAAACCCTAGCCCATACCTCTAAAATTACTTAATTGCCCTTTTGGGCCTTAATGAGGCAACTAGAACCTAAACACATATTTAGACAACCAAACTTCATCCCTAGGTAGGGAATAGTGCTATAGGGCTAGGATAATCATCAGGAGACTTGTTAGAGGCACATAAGTACTTTTCTCCCTAATAAATGAAATTGCCACCTTTTCCTTAATAAAATAAAATGCAAGGTCATATGACCTTGTATGACTTTGATATACTATCAGTGGCTGTACTAGGGTGAAATAAGGCTATGGTAATTTTGTTATGAGTTATGGAAGCATTATTCCTTGTATAGGAAGTTTTAAGTGATTGCTAGCTTAAGGGAATTTAATCTTTTAAAATATCAAATCATGGGGATATGATGTGATACTTGGTTATTTGTAGTTTAAGGTCAATATATGCCCATGATAATTGTTTGGAAACTTGTTGAATTCTATTTCTTGTACCTCATGTAGAAATTGGAATTTACACCCCTTGAATATTAAATCTTTTTAAAATATCAAATCATGGGGCTATGATGTGATACTTGGTTATCTGTAGTTTAAGGTCAATATATGCCCATGATAATTATTTGGAAGCTTGTTGAATTCTATTTCTTGTACCTCATGTAGAAATTGGAATTTACACCCCTTGAATATTAAATCTTTTTAAAATATCAAATCATGGGGCTATGATGTGATACTTGGTTATCTGTAGTTTTAGGTTAATATATGCCCATGATAATTGTTTGGAATCTTGTTGAATTTTATTTCTTGTACCCTATGTAGAAATTGATAATTGCCGCCTTTGGATGTTTAATCATTTTAAAATATCAGAAAAAATGGTAATGACACAATCTTTTGGCAGTGGACTCTAGGTCCCCATTTGGACACCTGGTAATTTTTTGTTGATTTTTCAGAAGTGAATTACTATTTTTCCTAATTATAGTGGCATTTTGGTATTTATACAATTATGATGATGTAGTAGGCCAAATGACATCCTAGGATCATGATACTTAGTGAACCACCTTGATATGGAATATTATCTTACTGATAATTCTCATGAAGCATGAAGAAGCATTTTGAGGGTAGTTCATGTGTAATGTGACTTAAGGCCTTAACTACTTAAAATTATATTAAATACCAAATTAATATGGAAAATTATGGAAATTGGAACATATCTTACTAAGGTCAGAGAGAGCCTAGGATAATTATTAGAGACCTTGGTGATGACTTTTTAGAAGGGTTCCCTTATGGGGTTGATGGTTAGTTCAAATTAGTGGTCTGCGTTTAGTAAAAACAGAATTTTGAGTTTTAGATAATTCAGACCACTAAGTAGTGTTTGGAAGTTGTATACAATCAGTAATTGAGTTATAGCACACAAGGACTCAAGGAGGGTCAACCCTAGGGTTACTTGTGGGGTGGTGCTAGAGTTAATGTAGAAGGAATGAAGGTACGTCCAACCCGATTGGGTGGAATGGGAAATGAGCTAAGTCACTTTAACTATATGAAATGATGAAGGGTGAACCAATTGTTAACCATCAACCAAAGTAATTGTCTTGAGGAGGATGGTGAGATTGAGCCCATTGCGTCCCCTAGTACCGACGAGAGCCCTTCACCGGCTGTACCTCGGGAAGTCCAAGATTAACCCTAAATTGCAATAAAAATTAAAGTAGGCAAGAGTAGCCATAGTAGGGTAAGATTGGATTTATGTATCTCCTCCCAGTTGCGGGAGTGGCAGGATTGTGGTGCCCGGTTAGTCGAGCGGGAACCTCGAGGGGATGATTATCCCGGTAACATTCTCAGAAATGTGGCAGGTCTTCGGAAGTAGGCAGGTCGTCACTCCGACCGCGGTACGTTGACTTAGCGGGTGTGTAGGGGTCTAAGGGGCCAGCTTGGCTGCGTGTCGGGACGACAGTTCCCCGAAGACACCTCTCACTTGGCTCACAGTCTGGTGGACTCCAGCAAAGAGTACGCAGAGCTCCGCGGTTGTTTAGCGTCGAGGCGTACGTGCAGTCTAGGCCTGGTAGAGTTTATACCCGCCTAGGAGTGGACAACCCGGTCCGCTACCACCGTGTGTCACGGCGGTTGGTACCCGAGAGGTTGGCTTCCTTTCAAACAGAGGGAACTACAAAGGTCTATGCGCATAGAGTTGTGTGTGTGAGTTTCATTGCATAAAACATCCATGGCATAGCATATCATACGCACTTGCAGATTCTCATCATATAAATTAGTATGGGCTCTTTTATATGAGGAGTTATAATTCCTGGAAATCCTAACTTATAAGTTTGTATGGGCATTCATATAAGTTAGGGTACGAGATTGATTACTTGTCGCTACTGTTCTTACTGCCTTGCTTTACCTGCTTTACCTGCTTTACTTACTGTTTATTTACTGTTGTACACCTTTATTACACTCCTGCTTATACATGATTAGGTTAGCCCCTTTTACACTTGTGTAGCTTAGAATTTGTGTACATACTAGTTTACTTTTCCCGTCACCTGCTTATATATTACTGTTATATTGCAGCTTTTCTTCCTTTCCTTCCGCCCGGTGCCTTGGAGTCGCCGGGGGAGCGGATGGGAAGCCACTTAGTCTTTATGACTAACGATTGTTACGTCCCTCTTTTTAGGAGCACATTCAGTGGTATAGCAACGTTCAACACCGGAGGCCAGCCAGGTCAGGTGTGCAGGGCTGGGGTTTATGGTACCTTAGCTGCCGTCAGTGACAGAGGCGGGTGAGTGTTTTTAGATGTAGCCCTTGGGGCATTTAGCTGGTTACTCTGATGATTTGCAGGAGCTTGTGTAGCTTTCTGCTTTTCTCTGTTTTGGACTTTATTACTTATTATGAACCTATGGCTTTAATGCTTTCTATTATTGATGGGTTGGCGCTGTTCAGTTGGTAATAGCCGGCAGAATAGGCGTCTTATGGTACAGGTTAGCCCGTGTGCTGACGCTACTGCAAGGCGGCTGTTCTGGGCATAAGACTCCCCTCGGCCGTGTTTTGTGTTCCGGGAGGGGGATCTTACAAAATAGATGAACACAAGCTTTCACAAATAATAATACTCGACAGCTAGTTACAAATGGACAGGGCTGAATACAAGTTGCATCCAACTTGATTCACGACAGACAATGAAGTAAAGAAACTGGTCGCGGACAGGGTCCGCTTCTCCTCCAGAGCACACCGCGCAGGTGATACTCGCTCCTCGCTACCGCCAGAGTTTACTCTAACGCCAGGCGTTAGCTCTACTACTCGCAAGCTCGCTGCTCGCACTTCCTCCTCTTCTCGCTACCGCGAGCGCTAGCACTAGCGCCGGGCGGTATCTCTGAAGCTCTTCGCTTCCTCCTCTTCTCGCTAGCGCAGGCTCTATCCACTATCACCGGTGCTATCTCGCGAGTAGGTAACTCTTCCTAGGTCGCTTGCCGAACTTACTCCAAGTTTGATGCTTGCCAGGTAGCACTCTGGTATCTCTAACTCGCTCAAAGTTGAGGATATTCGCCACTTACAGAATGTATACTCTTTGGGGGGGGGGGTACCCCTCTATTTATAGACAAAAACTAAGGGGTGGCGAGAAGGATCTAACGCCGGCGCCAGCGCTAGCGCTGGCGCTAGCTCACTTCAAATCTAATACTCCCCCTTGAAGTGAGCTCCAGGAACAACTCCAAGCAACGAGCGAAGCCTCCGGAACGGCCCCGCAGATAGGGACTTCGTGAATATATCTGCAAGGTTGTCTCCACTCCGCACATGCTCCACAATGATCAAGCCACCTAGCACCTTCTCTCTGATGAAGTGATGCTCGATCTCAATGTGCTTGGCCCTTGCATGACACACTGGATTGGTTACCAGTTTCAATGCACTCTCATTGTCCCCGCGAAGCATAGTAGGTCCGCTGACCTCCTCGTCCACATCCTCCACTAGTCTCCTTAGTCAAACACACTTCTGAGCTGCTAAGGACGACGCCTTGTACTCGGCCTCCGTGGTAGAAAGGGAAATAGAGTCCTACTTCTTGCTACACCACGAGATAGCAGCAGCTCCACACAAAAACACGTAACCTGATGTCGACTTGCGATCATCAGCGTCACCTCTGTAGTCTGCATCCGTGTACCCATGCAGCTTGAAGTCAGACTTCTCTCCATAGGACAACCCCATCTCAGGGGTTCCCTTCACGTACTTCAGAATCCCCTTGGATGCCTCCAGATGAGGCTTCCGCGGCTCCTGCATATACCGACTAACTCGGCCGACAGCAAAGACGATGTCCGGCCTCGTGATAGTCAAGAAGATAAGACTCCCCATCAGTGCCCGAAAGATCTTCGGATCAGGAAGAATCCTCCCTTCTTCCTTTCGAAGCTTCAGCCCAGCCTCCAGAGGAACGGAACTGCTCTTCCCCTCCTTCATGCCGAATCTTTCAACGATCCTCTCGGCATACGCCCTCTGGGAAACATACAGCCCGCCTCTTCTCTTCTCAACTTGGAGGCCAAGGAAATGGTGCAGCTCACCAAGATCCTTCATCTCGAATCGTATGGAAAGCTGCTGTCTCAGCGCCGCAACCTCCTCAGGGTTGTTCCCTGTCACGATCATGTCGTCGACGTACAGCAGCACCAGCACGTGAAGACCTCCACTCTTCTTCACGAACATGTTGGAGTCTGAGTCTGAGGCATCATAGCCGCAGAACTGCAAGTACTCCGCAATCTTTCCATACCAGGCTCTCGACGCCTGTTTCAACCCATAGAGGGCCTTCTTCAGTTTACAGACGTGATGTGGCAGTGACTTGGACACGTATCCAGGTGGTTGCACCATGAATATGTATTTGTCTATCTCTCTATACAGGAACGCGTTCTTCACATCAAGCTGCCACAACTTCCAACCTCGGCACGCCGCCCGAGCGATGACCGTCCTCACCGACGTCATCTTTGCGACATGACTAAATGTCTCCTTGTAGTCCTCTCCGTAGGTTTGCGAGAAGCCTCGAGCGACAAGCCTCGCCTTGTATCGCTCCACTTCTCCATCTGCTCTCTTCTTAACCTTGTACACCCATTTGCAGGTGACAGATTTGATGCCCTCCACCATGGGAACCAGGTCCCATGTCTCATTCTTCTCTAGGGCCTCCATCTCCTCAATCATGGCCGCGTCCCACTCCTTGATGCCAGCTGCATCCTTAAAGCAGGCAGGTTCCCTCTCATCGTGTGGTCCTGCGAAAAAGCAGGAAACCAAACTCACGAAGTTCCCCTCCTTATATCGAGCAGGCGGGACTATGGTCCTCTTCGACCTCCTCAAGGCTTGGCCACTATCTACCACTCCGGTAGACTCTTCATACAGCCCGCCTATTCTCTTCTCAACTTGGAGGCCAAGGAAATGGTGCAACTCACCAAGATCCTTCATCTCGAATCGTATGGAAAGCTGCTGTCTCAGCGCCGCGACCTCCTCAGGGTTGTTCCCTGTCACGATCATGTCGTCGACGTACAACAGCACCAGCACGTGAAGACCTCCACTCTTCTTCACGAACATGTTGGAGTCTGAGTCTGAGGCATCATAGCCGCAGAACTGCAAGTACTCCGCAATCTTTCCATACCAGGCTCTCGATGCCTGTTTCAACCCATAAAGGGCCTTCTTCAGTTTGCAGACGTGATGTGGCAGTGACTTGGACATGTATCCAGGTGGTGGCACCATGAATATGTCTTTGTCTATATCTCCATACAGGAACGCATTCTTCACATCAAGCTGCAACAACTTCCAACCTCGGCACGCCGCCCGAGCGATGACCGTCCTCACCGACGTCATCTTTGCGACATGACTAAATGTCTCCTTGTAGTCCTCTCCATAGGTTTGCGAGAAGCCTCGAGCGACAAGCCTCGCCTTGTATCGCTCCACTTCTCCATCTGCTCTCTTCTTAACCTTGTACACCCATTTGCAGGTGACAGGTTTGATGCCCTCCACCATGGGAACCAGGTCCCATGTCTCATTCTTCTCTAGGGCCTCCATCTCCTCAATCATGGCCGCGTCCCACTCCTTGATGCCAGCTGCATCCTCAAAGCAGGCAGGTTCCTGATAACTTCTCAAAAAGAAGTTATCTTGTGATTTAATTGTTACCCTTTTGATTAAAATGTTGATAATTATGAGTTAAAATGTTATTAACATGAGTAATATATGTTCTTGTTGAAAGTTTGGATACTATCGTCATTTTATATGTTATTGCGCAGAAAATTTGAAGTATCAATCTTGAAGAATCAATGATGGACAATTAATTAAGTGCAGGAAGAAATGTTGCAACATAGTTCGTAGTTCAGAAAAACATGTTGCAACATCTTGGTCTATGTTTGATGAAGAAAAGTACATAAACATGTTGTAACATATCCTGCAGTTCAAAAAATGATGTTGCAACATGCCGACGGTTTCTGACAGATTTAAATACGAAATTACTCCACGTACTTCTGGCGGTTACGATGATGGGTGGTTGCGTCTATTTCGCAATTTAACATGTCTCGACGGTTGAGAGGAGGATTATTATCGCACAGGAGAGGGAAGTAGTGGGGCGATCAGAAAAAGGAAGAGGAGAACGGTTCTAGGGCGAGAAAACAAGGAGAAGGACGCTGCGGATCTTCATCAAGGAGGACATTTGCGCAATTCTGAGTACAATTTCCTGCAGCGTTTAGATCTCTAAACATCATGTCTTGTAAGATCTATCCAATTTCGTTGTGTTTGATCTTCGTGATGAACTAAATTCTCTTAGTCTTGTATGTGTGAGTACTTTGATTTGTTGTGATGTTTTGAACCTTAATTCCTTGTCATGAATGCTTGAGATTATATTGTTATTGAATCTATGATATTTATCCTGGAAATTTTGGCTTAAGTTTTCATCTTTAATTTGCTTGGCGAGATTCGAGAGAGGAGTCAGGCTAGGTGAATGTTTTATTTTGCGCAGCAAGATTCGAGAGAGGAGTTGCGTAATTATTTCACCAAAGTTTCCGCCTTAATACTACGCAGCGAGATTCGAGAGAGGAGTGACGTAAGTGTATCATAAATTTTAATATATCGTTGAAGGGAGAAAGAGATTTCGTCTTCTCGGTAGCAGCATTGATTTGCGTACTTGATGTTACTCTCTATTGTTACCTATGTTAGAGATAACTAGGGAAATACGGGGTAAACGGATGTCGGATATCGAGAGATAGCGAGATCCATTTTCAAATCGTTGCATGATAGTCATTTCAACATTCATGATAAATCACTTTAAGAAAACATTACAACAAGCAGAGGAAAGCAATGTACGAGATTATCTTCCTAAACTGATTACAAGTATTCTAAAGTAGTTACTATAGAAACTAGATTTGATTTTTCGTTGTTAACATAAATCACCTTAATTAATTCACTTGGATTTAAAGAAAAGGTTAAACTAGTAATTGCCAGCGTTAGATTCGACACTTCCTCGTGGGAACGATCTTTACTTACACTTTATTACTTGAACCAACACGTGCACTTGCGTAAAATATATATCTGCTTTTCGCGTACCAAGTTTTTGGCGTCATTGCCGGGGAAGTGTAAACTAATTTAATGTTTTCTTGCAATATTAGTAAACCCTGAGTATATAGAGCTCAAGTTTTTGTTGTTTTATTTGAGAAATTAATTTTGAAGTTGTTTTATTTTTAATTCTCTTTTCATTGTTATTTTAAATTTTCTAAGCGGGCCTCCATAGTGGTTTTGTATTTGTACATTTAGTTTATGCATCATTTTAATTTGTGAATCCACCCAAACATCATCATGTTTTCTTACTCTCAATGTCGATGGTGCGGGTCTTATAATCATAATAGTGATGAATGTTATATAGGAGACCATGGTTATTCGTCATATGACTCACCTTACGGAGGACCAATATCATATGATATGTCATATGGAGAGCCTAATTTTTATAATTACGCACCTCCACAACAAGTATCGTTCCCTTATTTCAGCCCGACCCCTCAAAGGCCGAGAAGAAGTGGGGAACAATGCATATTCTGTCATAGCACCGACCACGTATTAAAAGAGTGCGTTGCACTTCAACGTAAAAGGGAGGAGGAGAAGGGGTCATATATTGAAATTAGGCTATCTGATTATCCACCTTGTATGCGGGGGGCTATTGCGAATTCTCTCCGTACGCATGATGTTCCTTCTACCTCTGATGATCCATACGCAGTACCACCTTGTCTACGAGGGAGTATTGCAGATTTTCCTATTATATTTTCCGATGATTTGTGCAATGACACGGTTGTGCATCCTTTACACACGCATTCATCATCTCTTTTGGATTCACCCAACGAGGAACCAATCCATATGTTCTCTGATATTGCGGTTGACACAGTTCCTCCTTTGCATAAACTTTCTACATTCATTTCTGCTGATCCTACTTTAGCCATCCAACTTGGCAAGGTTACAGAGATTGTAGTCGAATCACAAAAGTTCGACGAGGATATCTCACTGGTTGAGGAAGCATCCACTTCCTCACTTGTTGGCGATGCTAATGTCGCTTACGTGACTCCTATACCCTCTGATATCTCTTGCCCCGCCTTGGATGTCGATAGTAGTGTTCGTGTTTTGGAGCCTGTTGGGAGTGAGACCGGAACCACTCCCATGATTTTCAATTATTTAAGTCTTTCTTCTAATTTATTTCCTAAACCCCCTTCACCATCTAAGTCTATGCAAGTTGATGAGTCACAGGTGCATCAGGAGGATAGGGAGCAACAAGCTCTCTTTGATGCGGTGAGCATCCTCTTTTGTGAGGAGGTTGATCCCTCCTTCATCGAGGCAGCTCTACTTGTTGCTCTCCCCCCATGTATTATCCCTGAGGACGATGACACCTTGTTAGACAAGGATATATATTTTGATGAGATGAGTGAGGAGCAGACCTCCTCCTCCTCTTATTTTCTATTTCCCTTACCTATGAAGTTCAGGTATTATTATTCAGGAGAGGGAGTAACTGTGTTATCTCCGTATCAGTACCCGTACCGCAACGGATATTAAGGCAGTTACATGTTCACTTTATCTTTCACAGGCCAATAATCTAGAATATTTTTAAGGCCTAAATAAGTCATGCTGAGGAGACAATAAACCCAGTAGTTATCTTATTTTTCCTGCATTTTTATTTTTCCAAGTCTAGTTTAATTAGTTTTTATTTTATTTTATTTGTCTATTTTCCTTGTTTGTTGGAGCTCACCACTGCAGGTACACTTCATTTGGACTTAGCGACAGAATTTTTGATCTTATTTCGCCTCCTGAGTATGTAAAGCGAAGAGATGTGAAAAAGCTTCAGATTGTTAATTTCAGGGGAGTATTTATATTCAGTTTTTATTTTGAATGATTAAATCCTTCTTATTCAATTGTGATTTACTGTGCCCATTCTTCAAGAAATATCTTTGCTAGGAACTAGCAAAAGAATAAGTGTGGGGGTGTGATAACTTCCACCGATTGAGTGATGGATAGTTTATTGCATAATAATTTGTGGGGCCTTACTCTTATTTCAAGTTATGCAATTTATATTGATTGGTGGACTTGTCAGTCCTAAAAGTTCAAATTTTAGCTTTTGAAGTTAATAAGATATGTTAGAGCTCTCTTATGTATTTTCTTTATGCACAATATTCCTTACAAAAAAATATTTTATCCCTACAAAATAACTTTATTAACTTCCAAACATATTGCGGAGGGGTGATCAAGAACTGAGTCAATGTTGTAAGCTTAGACATGAAGTGTATGTAGTTAATTGATAAAAATGATTAAGGACACCTTTGGATAATTTCGCACCGCAAAGCCTACAATTATTTTGATTATCCATAACTCTTGAGCTTGAGCCTTGTAATTTTGATACAAATTGACATGCATAACTTCCCTATAATTTTACTAGTTATTTCTTAGTAAACTTTCCATCTTTGAGTGTTTAATAAAAAAAAAGAGTACGAGTCATAGTGATATGTGGCCTAAATATGTGTATACCTACTTGGAATGATCCCAACTATGATTATAAAAAAAAGAGTACAAATGTCATAGTGATATGTGGCCTAAGTATGTCTACACATGCTTGGAATGATCACAACTATGATAAAAAAAAGGTATAAGTGGCATAGTGATATGTGGCCTAAGTATGTATACACCTATTTGGAATGATCCCAACTATGGACTGCAAAAAAATGATGATTGGGAAATTATTAAACCTTAAAGTATGGACAGTTATTAGGAATTTTAACTAGGAAAATTCCATCCACTATCAAAATTCATCCATAAGTTCCTTACCAAGCCAAAGTCATTCCTACCGCAAGTCTTTATGATTTCTATTCAAATTGAACTACTACACTCTTGTGGAGGCCACATCAAAGACTCAGATTATTCTTATCATTTCCAATTATGAGGAAGTTTAATGACTTAAATTGTTTGGGAGTGAATAAATTTAAGAAATATCACACACAACACTAGGAAATCATAATTGAACTTTAACTCTTATCAAGCTAATGGATTTGTGCATGTTTGAAATTTTAATGATTGACATGTTTACCAATTGTTAATGCAAATTACTTGAGTAATCTTGATTAATTATGTTTAAGGGTAAGGAGACTCAAATTTATGTGTTGATAGATATTCACTCATTCAATTAGTTTTAATGATTTATTTTACTAGGGACTAGCAAAAAGCTAAGTGTGGGGGTGTGATAACTTCTCAAAAAGAAGTTATCTTGTGATTTAATTGTTACCCTTTTGATTAAAATGTTGATAATTATGAGTTAAAATGTTATTAACATGAGTAATATATGTTCTTGTTGAAAGTTTGGATACTATCGTCATTTTATATGTTATTGCGCAGAAAATTTGAAGTATCAATCTTGAAGAATCAATGATGGACAATTAATTAAGTGCAGGAAGAAATGTTGCAACATAGTTCGTAGTTCAGAAAAACATGTTGCAACATCTTGGTCTCTGTTTGATGAAGAAAAGTACATAAACATGTTGTAACATATCCTGCAGTTCAAAAAATGATGTTGCAACATGCCGACGGTTTCTGACAGATTTAAATACGAAATTACTCCACGTACTTCTGGCGGTTACGATGATGGGTGGTTGCGTCTATTTCGCAATTTAACATGTCTCGACGGTTGAAAGGAGGATTATTATCGCACAGGAGAGGGAAGTTGTGGGGCGATCAGAAAAAGGAAGAGGAGAACGGTTCTAGGGCGAGAAAACAAGGAGAAGGACGCTGCGGATCTTCATCAAGGAGGACATTTGCGCAATTCTGAGTACAATTTCCTGCAGCGTTTAGATCTCTAAACATCATGTCTTGTAAGATCTATCCAATTTCGTTGTGTTTGATCTTCGTGATGAACTAAATTCTCTTAGTCTTGTATGTGTGAGTACTTTGATTTGTTGTGATGTTTTGAACCTTAATTCCTTGTCATGAATGCTTGAGATTATATTGTTATTGAATCTATGATATTTATCCTGGAAATTTTGGCTTAAGTTTTCATCTTTAATTTGCTTGGCGAGATTCGAGAGAGGAGTCAGGCTAGGTGAATGTTTTATTTTGCGCAGCAAGATTCGAGAGAGGAGTTGCGTAATTATTTCACCAAAGTTTCCGCCTTAATACTACGCAGCGAGATTCGAGAGAGGAGTGGCGTAAGTGTATCATAAATTTTATTATATCGTTGAAGGGAGAAAGAGATTTCGTCTTCTCGGTAGCAGCATTGATTTGCGTACTTGATGTTACTCTCTATTGTTACCTATGTTAGAGATAACTAGGGAAATACGGGGTAAACGGATGTCGGATATCGAGAGATAGCGAGATCCATTTTCAAATCGTTGCATGATAGTCATTTCAACATTCATGATAAATCACTTTAAGAAAACATTACAACAAGCAGAGGAAAGCAATATACGAGACTATCTTCCTAAACTGATTACAAGTATTCTAAAGTAGTTATTATAGAAACTAGATTTGATTTTTCGTTGTTAACATAAATCACCTTAATTAATTCACTTGGATTTAAAGAAAAGGTTAAACTAGTAATTGCCAGCGTTAGATTCGACACTTCCTCGTGGGAACGATCTTTACTTACACTTTATTACTTGAACCGACACGTGCACTTGCGTAAAATATATATCTGCTTTTCGCGTATCAGTTCCCTCTCATCGTGTGGTCCTGCGAAAAAGCAGGAAACCAAACTCACGAAGTTCCCCTCCTTATATCGAGCAGGCGGGACTATGGTCCTCTTCAACCTCCTCAAGGCTTGGCCAATATCTACCACTCCGGTAGACTCCTCTGCTTGAGCTCCTCTCTGAACTCCTCTTGAAGCAATGCTCTCCCTGCTTCTAGAGTTCGAAGCTCCCCCTGAGCCAGAAGCTCCTCCTGAGCCAGATTCTCCTCCTGAGCCAGATGCTACTCCTGAGCCAGATGCTCCTCCTGAGCCAGATGCTCCTCCTGAGCCAGATGGCGATGGATCACTGGGAGATAGCTCCAACTCCACAGTAGGGTCCTCAGTGACCCTCTCTTGCCTGTTAGATTCTCCACTCTCCGGCAGTACCACAGAAGAGACTCCCTAGTATGAGACCAGTTCGTCAAACACTACGTCGCGCGAGACGATGAACTTGTGGGTCTGCGGATCCATGCACTTCCACCCCTTCTTCTGCTCATCGTAGCCGATGAAGATACACTTCCTCGCTTTCGGCTCCAGCTTGGTTCTCTGAGCATCCGGGACGTGCACGAAGCAGGTAGAACCAAACACTTTCATGTGACCCACATTTGGCTTCTCCCCGAACATGAGCTGGTGTGGAGACACCATCCTGTTAGGACTCAGAGGTAGTCTGTTGATCACATGAGTAGCACACGCCATTCCCTCCTCCCATATGGCCTTTGGAATGCTCTTGGCATGTAGCCAACTCCTGGTAGTCTCCACCAGATGGCGGATATTTCTCTCTGCCACCCCATTCTGCTGAGGGGTGTGAGCGCAGGAGAGCTCCTGCCGAATACCCAACATTCTGCAGAAGAAGCAAACTCATTGGAGGTAAACTCCCCTCCATTGTCGCTTCTCAGCTTCTTCACTCTGCGGTTCAGCCTCCCTTCCACAAGCTCCTTCCACTCTTGGAACTTGTCGAATACTTCTGACTTCTCTCTCAGAAAGTATACCCACGTATAGCGGGTGTAATCATCCACCAGAACCAGCACATACTTATTGCCTCCATAAGTAAGGGTGGCACACGACCCCATAACATCAGCATGTACGCACTCAAGAGGTGCCTTACACCTGGTCTCCGACTTGTCAAATGGAAGTCGATGTGACTTCCATATTGGCATCCATCGCACACATGGTCATCGCCGTAGGAAGAGAGATGAGGCAGGCCACTCACTAGGCCCTTTGCCGCCATCATCTTCAGCTTGTCCATCCTCACATGACCCAGCCACTCATGCCAGATCACAGCGCTGTCGTTTGTCTTCAGCTTGTCCACGTAGGCATTTACAGACAGAATATACAAATCCTTCACCCTTCTCTCGGTGAGCGTGACGTCAGCATCGACAGACGATATGTTCTTCAGGAACTTCACCTCCTTCGGTCCGAACATCACGTGGTATCCAGCATCCACTGCGTTAGCAACCGAGAAGAGGTTCTTCTTCATGCCAGGCACATGATACACACTCTTCAGTGTCACTGGCTTCTCTCTACTCCCAAGGGACACCTTCCCTTCTCGCTCCACGGGATGTGCCGTATCATTCGCAATGATGATAGCATCTGTTCCTTCATATGCTTCCAAGGAGACAAACTTCGACATATCTCCTGTGAGATGATGCCCGCAACCGGAATCCACTATCCAGTCGTTCTCGAGGTTGATGGAGGCTAAGACATTGACTGACGTTGCCGTCATCTCTGCTAGGAAATAATTGTCTCCCCTCTCACCGCCCTGGTGACCTCCACCTCTTCCTCCACCTCTCTGGTGATCTCCCTCCTTGTTAGCAGTATGACCGGCCTTCAGATTGGACCGGTAGTCCTTTGCCATGTGCCCGTACTTTCTACAGGAAAAGCAAAGGGATCTCCCCATCTCATCGCGCGCAGGGAGGAACTTCCTCCCATCTCCCTGAGAGGACGTTGAAGGTCCATCTCCGGTGTTCTTCTTTTTCTTGTCCCATGATCTCCTCTTTCCTGAGAACAAGGCCTCGCCATCTCCCCCTGAGATGGATACTCCCACCATCTGCTTTGCCAAGCTCTCCTGTGATGATAGCAGGTTCTCTAGATCCAGTAAGGAGGGCTGAGTAGCCCACCCTTGCACGGAAGTAATGAAGGGGACATACTCCTTCCTCAAGACTCGGAGTATGTGCTGCTTCAACTTCGCCTCTGAGATTGGCTCTTCAGGGTCCAAGGCAGAGATCTCCCCACACATGTTCTTCACCTTCAGAAAGAAAGTGGATATTGCCATCTCGCCTTGAGTCGACCTCGACAACTCATTCTCCAGAAATTGTAGTCGCGCTACATTCTTCTTGTTGAATAACCCATCGAGGGCTATCTAGATCTCAGACGCTGACTTGCAACCTATGATGTGGTCGAACAAGTCAGGTGAAATGGCTCTTTTCAAGGTGAACTCCGCCTTGGCGTTGGTCTTCCTCCAAGCTCTCACAGCTGGACCATTGTCTTCGATTGGAAAGACTTCTGCCTGCTCTTCTCCTCCAACGACCTCTCATAGGTCCTCTCCAAGTAGGTAACTCTCCATGCAAGATTTCCACTTCTTGTAGTTGGTCTGGGTGAGCAGCTCGATGCCAAGTCCCCTAACATACCCTCCTCCGCCGTCCATCTTGGTTGCTCCGTCCTTGTTCCCACTATCCCTCTGATACCATGTGAAATATTTTGAAGTCGGAAGAACACGTCAACCAACAAGGGAATAAGGACACCAAATAGATAAACACAAGCTTTCACAAATAATAATACTCGGCAGCTAGTTACAAATGGACAGGGCTGAATACAAGTTGCATCCAACTTGATTCATGACAGCCAATGAAGTAAAGAAACTGGTCGCGGACAGGGTCCACTTCTCCTCCAGAGCACACTGCGCAGGTGATACTCGCTCCTAGCTACCGCCAGCATTAACTCTAACGCCAGGCGTTAGCTCTACTACTCGCAAGCTCGCTGCTCGCACTTCCTCCTCTTCTCGCTACCGCGAGCGCTAGCACTAGCGCCGGGCGGTATCTCCGAAGATCTTCACTTCCTCCTCTTCTCGCTAGCGCAGGCGCTATCCACTATCGTCGGCGCTATCTCGCGAGTAGGTAACTCTTCCTAGGTCGCTTGCCGAACTTACTCCAAGTTCGATGTTCGCCAGGTAGCACTCTGGTATCTCTAACTCGCTCAAAGTTGAGGATACTCGCCACTTTCAGAATGCATACTCTTTGGGGGGGGGAGTACTGTTGGGATTATTGTCCACAATGTCTTAGATTTGGAGAAGTCCATTCTTAAGTCAAAGATATATCTCAGAATGTATTTGATATACTCTCTAGAATCAATGTGCAGGAGATCAGGTTAGGCAAAGTGCTCAAGGAATTTATCCAAGTTCACAAGCGTCGAGACATCATACATCGCTCGACGCCTGTGACCCAGAAGCGTTGACTCATGTCTACTGCTCAAAAAGACAAGGTCGCCGCTGAAGTTATGATGAGAAATTTCAAAGCACTAAACTAAATATACAATATGATAAGCAGTTTAAGATTGGAATCAATATAGTGCAACAAAATTTCAAGTAATAAAAACCGCAAGTGCACGGTGTACAATTGTAATACCGAACAAGTACGAGTCGATCCACAGAGAAGGTCTAAATTCTACTTTAATCCAGGCGAATTATAAATAAAAGGGTTGGATTGATTTGTTTAAAAGTGAGATCTTAATTTGAGAAAAAAAATAATCTTTGATAAATATGTCTCGGGTGCAATTTTATTAAAATATTTAATATATGATTTAATGAATAAGACTTCATCGTGATATAAAAATGATATATAAAAGTTTGGGTGAGCATAAAGATCTTGTTATTTTATAATTCACAAAAATATTTTTATATTAATCGCTTTCCACATATTACATCAAAATTTCTTAAGCATGTGATATATGCGAGCAAACTAAGACAAAAACTTAAGTGATAAAACATGATTTAGAGCTTCAAGAACGAGTCCGAAAGTTTGCTTAAATCACTAAGAATATTTTGTATGCACTCACGCTATATGACAGCGAACTTTCGTAGGAATGCAATATGCGCATTAGGCTATACAAAATATCAAAGCTTTTTTTTACAATTTTTGGATATAAATATGATTGAGCGTTGAAGAATTATAACAATCATATAATTAAATAAATAATTACGTTGTACCCGAAACAAAAATAAACTACTCACGCATGATTTGTTTTACAAATATTATGGGAGAGATCATCATGAAAGAATAAAGAAAAAAATTAAGAATTTTATTGATTCAAAAATAAAGACTTACAAACTTGCGCGAAGCGCATACATAAGATTCCTCCTCTTAGACAATGTCTCTCGTAAACTCACAAAAACTATGCTAGTAGAATATATTTTCAGCTCCCAAAAAGTTTTTTTTTTTCGCTTACACAATACAATGAATATATAGGAAAAACTACCGCAAAGATTTCCATTAAAAAGAGCGGAAGAAGTAAAAAAAAAAAAATGAAATAATTAAAATAATAATAACAATGAAACGCATGCAATAATGTCAGCATAAGGTGGCGTTTTCTTTTCATTAATTGAGGCGCCAAGTCATCAGCCACTATTATGGTGCTAATTTAATCATAGCCCATGATTCAAAGCCCATGTATGGCGCTGAATTTTAATTCAGCGCCATCAAGGCTTTAACTAAATCAACTCCAAGGGCTCAGGAATTATTTAGCAGCCAATGTGGCGTTTGGATAATTTAATGCGGCAGGCCGATGTAATTTAGTAATGTATCGGCATTTGATTAACAGGAGTAACGAACTTGATGATGGCGACGTATGGATCGGTGCCAAACGGTCATTCGATCTTAATCCTTAGACTTATTTGCTGCATTTTGTTGTTGTTTCCGCATTGTTATCTTCAAAAAATTTTAATTGATAACCTGCAACTACACAAACAAAAATTACCGTGAAAAGCATCATTTTAAATAAAATTTGACATAAACAATTATAAAATAAATGTGTTTTGGTGATTTCATCAAGTTATGAGACTAAGTTTGGAAGCGTCGAGCCAAGTTATATCCCTCTACGTCGTGGAAAGAGAAGTGTCGACCAAACTTCAGTTAGCTCTACGCCAACAAGAGGAGTCTAGATATGAAGGCATAGTTAAGAAGCGTCAAGCCCCTGTACGTTGCTAGACTTTTACAGATAAAAAGCGTCGACTAACTAATGATTGCTCAACGCCTAAGAAGGAGGAGTCGAGTGCTTCAGTCTAAGAAGTATGTGTCGAGTATCTACATATCGCTCGACGCCTAATGGAAAAAGCGTCGACAGAGATGCTCAGTGCTCAACGCCTCTTCTACAGATACTCTGAGCTGAGAAATTTCTTCTACAGCTAGCTGAGCCTTTGTTTCTTCTGAAGTCATTAAAGACCGTTGAAGACTTAGCGTCGTGCTGACGTGGAGGAGCGTAACAGATGTTGCAGATGGCGAGCTCTGATAAGTTTTATTTTGATTATAATCAAGAACTGCAATAGTTTTTCAGATAACCTATTCACCCCCCCCCCCCCCCCCCTCTAGGTGATTATCTACCCTTAATTAAAGTCTTTCAAGGGTACCCCTCTATTTATAGACAAAAACCAGGGGGGTGGCGAGAAGGAGCTAACGCCGGCGCTAGCTCACTTCAAATCTAACAGTTTTGCTTTGAGAAAGTTCTAGAAGCATTTTGAGAGAAGTTTTCTCTACTATAGTTCTTCATTTCTGATTGTATATTCACTTAGAGAATGTTATATTATAGGTCACAACTATAAGGTCATAACTTGGCATCAACTCTATTGGATATTCATATTACACAGATGGATTACAGATTATAAGTTGCATGCATGCATTATATGAGGTAGATCTCCTATCAAAGCACTGGATAAAATAAATGTGGAACAATTAAAAATAAAATAAAGCACTATTTATTGTTACCTACACAGTGAGTGAAGGCTTTATCATTAATAGTGCGGGAAATTATTTATGGACCCCATCCAAACAGAAATGGGATTAAGCAATCTTTATTATAGAAATTACTAACCGGTAATAGAATTCCAAATGGGAAGAAGCAGTAAATGATATTTCCACAAACACTTGATGTGCATATCATAAATTCACCCAGTAAACCACAAACGTAAGCATCCAGCAATGGGAGAATTACAAAAATGATAAAACAAAATTCTAGCTGATAAGAACCTTAGGAAAACCAATATCCAAATTCAATCCATGTGTAAGTGTTGCCAATAGAATTAGCTGAAAAAGTGTAAAGGAATAGAATGCATGGGCATACCGAGGTCAAAGCTCAGAGAGTAACTTGTTGATGTTGTGGACCTGGGATTCAACTAAGACATGATATGTAGTACAGAGTAGAGCGGCAGTCCATCGAAAATCCATATGCCCTAGCTCTGAGATTCGGAGGACTTTGCCGAGCCGAGTAACCTGCAGAACTGCGAAAGGAGGAAGATCACAAATCTTTGAAAGTAAAAAAAAAAAGAACCAATTGGCAAAGATGGGAGATACCGTATTTGCAAAGATTGGGGCAGCAAAACGGCCCTTCGACCGCCCATTCCGCTCGTTCTCGCCGATGATAGATGGGGACGCGAAGAAGGAGGCGAAGCTCCTCGCGTAGCACGGGAAGCCGCGCAGCAGACGAAGTAGCGCGAGGAGAAGAAGCGAGCCGTAGAGAAGAGTCGTTGGGAAAGACCTAGTCGCGAGTTGTGAGGGAGGAGAAGCCGCTGCTTGCGAGAGGTCGGGGAGGAGAGGGTTGCGAGGGGGTAGGGTTGGCATTGAAATGAAATGCCGTGATGTAGCGCCTAGTTAATACAGACGGTCGATCAGATGAGGAGGTTTAAATGGATGATCAAGATTGCTCCAGTGGCATTTTAATTCATGGCTTTTTAAATCCATTCATACTTCTTTTTAGAATAGTATAAATTACCGCCACTTAAGAATAGATTAATGAGTCTGGAGAGTTGGTTAAGAATGATTTATTGTATGTATGAGGTACCAGCTTTGAATTTCACTAGTCCCATTAAAGCACCACATTTTATATAATATATAAATAACATTATATTTTAACATAAAAATTAAATAAAATACCAGATAATAGCAAAAATTTAAAATTCCTTGCTTATTTAAAAAGAAATAATTTCCTTGCTAAGAAGTCCTTATAAAATAGAAAGGAATAATTTTCTTGCTAAAATTAGCTAGAAATTTTTTTTGTTTCTAAATTCTTTGCTAATTAAAATTTGCAAGCAATTTAGCTAATTAAAAGGATTTATCTCATTGCTAATTAATATTTTCATTGTATTCCGAGGTCAGAACGTATCTATGGAATAGTGGAGATCAACTCCATTCTCCTTGATTGTGATAACTAGTGGAGGCTTCAGTGCAAGTGCAGATTCACGTAACTCAGTCATGTAAGAAATAACCAATCATTTATTCTTTCTCATGCTTCTTCTTTTGTTCGAAGAGGTGAAGGCGTTGCCAATATTGGTTGATGCATTTCCTCCTATCTCTTCAGGACCACATCGATGAACCCCTTAAAAATTTCACTAACAAATCGGTATTCATCATTCCAACAAACATGAAACTACAAATCTTGAAACCCAATCACAATAATAAATGGAAAAAAATTGTGAGTTACCAAATCGCCGGATACCTCACTCCAGGAAGGCCAGAAAATCTCTTGTAGAAGCCTTCTTCGGAGCAAAGAAGGAGATCTGGAGCTTGTCGAAGGAGATCTGATGCTAGCCCTAGCAAAAAGAACCATGGATATCTGAAACTCGGGGACGGATGTTGGGGCTCGATGTTAGATCGAAAAGGAGACTGGAGCTCGTCGAGGAGAAGATGACTGGAGTGGATGGATCACTGGGCTTCGTCGAGGAGAACGGCGACGGGAGTTGGATTGGCGGAATCACTGCGCAGTTAGGAGAACTGTTGGATCGAGAAGCGCAATTTTGGGAGAGCAAAAGCGGGTAGGGGGGGTGTCGGCAGTGATAACTTCTTGAAAAGAAGTTATTTTCACTATTAAATATGATTTTATAACACATTTAATTCATGGATCATGTATTTTAAAAGCTTAATACTTTGATATTTCCATTATTAATTTAAGTATGGATATATTCATTATTTTGCTATGTTTTTATTGTAGAAATGATGGAGGTGTCATTCCTAAGAAAAATGCTGAAGGAGTCATCCTGAAGAAATGAAAAAAAAATAGTTTTTTCTGTCTAAGTAAAGTTGTTGCAACAACTTTTTCAGTTGTTGAAACAAGTCTGTCTGCGAAATTACAGATTTTATTCCGGGCGGTTTTCACTGTTCACGCAAGAGGAGAAGACTGATTTTCGGCCAAGAGGAGAAGGAGATTGATTTCCTGCAGCGTTTTGGGGAAGAAATTCTTGCATCTTTCTTCTTCTCTTTAACCATGTCTAGTAAGATATTGACAATTGTGTGTTCTTCCTTTTCCGTTATGAACTTAATTTCTATGTCTTGTATGTTGCGAGTACTTTGCTTTATTGTGATGTTTGAACCTTAATTTTTACTATGAATGTTTGAGATTTTATTTTTATTGAATTTATGAAGTTATTCTTGGAAATTTTGGGTTAAGTTTTTATCTTTAAATTTGCTTGGCAAGATTCGAGAGAGGAGTCAGGCTAGATGAATGTTTTATTCTGCGCGGCGAGATTCGAGAGAGGCGTTGCGTAAGTATTTCACCAAAATTTCCGTCTTTATACTACGTTGCGAGATTCGAGAGAGGAGTAACGTAAGTTTATCATAATTTCAATATATCGTAGAAGGGAGAAAGAGATTTCGTCTTCTCGGTAGCAACATTGATTTGAGTGTGTTATGTTATTCTTTGTTTTTACCTAAGTTAGAGATAACTAGGAAAATATGGAATAAACGGATTTCGGATATCGAGAGATAACGTAGTCCATTTTTAAACCGTTGTAAGATAGATGATTAATCATTCATAAAAGACTCACCTTAAGAACATATCACAAAGAGCAAAGGAAAACAGTGTACAAGACTATTTGTTCAAATTGTTCAAAAGTATTTTTAAGTATTCTTAGTTCTAATTTGTTGCAATTTTATTAGTTTTCAACAAAAATTACCTTAATCACTCTACTTGAATTTGAAGAACAGGTTAAACTCGTAATTGCAAGCGTTTAGATTAATTACGTGTCCGAGGGAACGAACTGTATTCACACTTTATTACTTAAACCGACACGTGCACTTGCGTATATATACAATTTTTGCGTATCAGGCAGATTTTTGAATAGAGCTTAAAATGACGTATTATAAAAATTGATTTTTAAAGATCCGACTCCTCAAACATGTATATATCAACGGTTGCGGCTGGGAAATAGATTTTCCAACCGCAACCATTGTCCCAAACAGGACCTTAGGCTTTATTTGGCTCAACTGAAGTGATTGGAGAAGCAGTGGTGGAAAAATCAGCTGTTTTGCAGAGTGGTGGGAGAATCAGTGAAACTGTTTGGAAGAACCGCGTTTGCAGTGCTGTTTCAAATGAAAAAGTTGTTTAACATGTTTGGCCGTATCCCATCACGTGAGAGAGCGGCTTGGCCGCACCCCAACATGGTGGGTGCGGTTTGGCAACACCCCCATGAGGGGTGTGGTTTGGCCACTCCTCACCATGGGGGTGCGGTTTGGCCGCACCTTAATATGGGCTCGGGGTGCAGTTTGGCCGCACCCCCTTGGGGGGGGGGGGGGGGGGGGGGGGGGGTCCGCCGGGTTCCACTCTGGTATGAGGGGAAAAAAGGGGGGAGGGGGGGGGGAGAAAAAAGAAAAAGAGGGGGAGGAGAAAAAAGAGGGGGAGGGAGAAAGAAAAAAAAAGGAAAGGAAGAAAAAATGAAGGGAGGGAGGGAGAGAACGCGGCCACAATTTGCGAAAGATAGACATTTGGCTCTCCGCGGAGAGCCAAATGGCTCTCCGCGGAGAGCCACATGGCTCTCCGCGGAGATCCAAATGGCTCTCCGCGGAGATCCAAATGGCTCTCCGCGGATATCTAAATGGATCTCCGCGGAGAGCCATTTGGATCTCCGCGGAGAGCCATTTGGATCTCCGCGGAGAGCCATTTGGATCTCCGCGGAGAGCCATTTGGATCTCCGCGGAGAACTTTGTGCTCTCCGCGGAGAGCTTTTTGCTCTCCGCGGAGATCTTTTTGCTCTCCGCGGAGAGCCTTTTGGATCTCCGCGGAGAGCCTTCTGTATCTTCACTGATTTCATTTAAAGCTATAATTTTGACCCATTTGAAAACGGTATTCATCCATGAAACAATTGTTATTATAGACAAACATTACAAATGTACACGAATAATGTTTCTTAATTTACATCAATCAACCACAAAATTTTTAAAGATGTCTGCACAGATCTGGGCTCTAAACATAGGCATATTTTTCTGCCAGTCTACGCAACTCTCCCAGCTCATCAGCCCTTCCTTCGCTATGTGCTCCATATACTTCATAACGAAGACACCGCAGTCCACGGAGTTCTCCTGCTGTGGTATACCAGCAGTCAAGTCGAGTTTCCAATTGGAAAATCCTGCGTGGACTTTTTTAACGGTCGCCTTCTGGAGCACAGAAATCTGCATTAACACAAATTTGTTCGTACATTAGTAACTCGTAATGTACAATACTACATTGCATGTCAATGAACTGTACTTACAGCTTCTTTAGCGGAAACTTTTCGTTGGGCATTACGCAGAGAGTCATGTATAAGCCACTTCTTCTCTTTAACCATACCCACCAATAAATACCAGTGTTGACTATAACATACTGGCATTAGAATCATTTTGATATTGGCAAGATTCTCCTTGGTAATGCCCTCAAGGAATGCAGCTACAAGCTTAGATTCTCCGTCATTGGACCTTGGGAAGTGCAACTACATAATTTGTAACATTTTTTAGCAATGCAAACAGAATTATTAATGTATAAAGCACTGATAGGGAGATCATACCAAAAAGTTCGGACTGATGTACATAAACGGATGATACGGTTCTTTATCCCGATCTCTACGCAAAGTCAAGATCTTTGCGTAGGCATCAATGTGACAATCTTCGACGTATTTGTCCGTCAGAAGAGCATCCATGCCATCTCAAAATCCGACTATATTCCATTTATTGAATGCTTGGTCGTTCCTGAAACATTAGAAAGTCATCGTCAATATCAATGTGCATAGATCAAAATTTTGAAAATATAAAAGTGTATAATGTCAAAAGGGCACCTCGATGGTATGGCGCTCATACGCTGATGGATGATATCTCTATCTTCTTCAGCTATTAGCGGTCTCCCCGGATAGTCAACGGGGTACACATCAATTTCATCCACCTTTGTAGTTTTAATTTCTCTTTCTCCCAATGGGGAGTCTAGAATATCAGTAATGGAAGTATCGTGAGGGGTAGTGAGGGTGGTAGCATTTTGGTGGGTGGGGGATCTAGAGATACTCGGGCTAGATGATGGCGAGGAATGATGAATGAGTGTGTCTATATCAGCACTCATGGATTCAAGACGTTCACCTACACTGTGACTAAAACTAATTAAATCACTATGTACTCTATCTATTTTTTTGTCTAATCTATCTACAGAACTATCTATCTTGCTATCTAATAAAGCAAATTGATCTAACATCCTATGTTGGAAATCAATCCAAAACTGTGCCGGAGGGATAGATGGTGTGCTAGGTGGTGGGGGAGGTGCTGATGTGTTGGGTGATGGGGGAGGTGATGATGATGAGGGAGGTGGTAATGATGTGGGAGGTGGTGGTGCAAACTTCATTTTTTTTACTACCCTAGATGGCGAGACTATTGGTTTTCTCTTAAATGTGGGAGGTGGTGGTGTCCACTGTGTTGTCACGTCTGAACATAACAACTTCTCTGTCGGTGTTATTTCATCTAGTACTTCCAACACCTAAAAAGAAGAAATACAACTATTGTATTGGATAGTTCAAAAGTGGTTGTTAATCGAATAAACTAAATTATTTACCTGCTCATCCAAGAGTTTTGCAACAGTCCCCATCTCTTTCATTGAAAATGAGACCTTCTCCGACCATCTTAATATTCGTGGCCTCAACGACGGATAGTGCGGAGCGAAGGTGGTGGTGTGCTCGAGGAACCAAATCTATATCAAACATTGCAATAGTTTAGAACATATTAAACAAATTTCATTTTAGGAATTAGAAATATAGATACTTACAACGAGAACATGGGTGCATCCATAGATGTATCCCATTGAAGACTCTGGCCAATGTTGCAGTTGGCCTTCTTCTGCAACAGGTGGCAGCTTCTCCACCATCGACCTGAACGACCTCATAACGAAGGTATAGATCGCTTCTGGCCAATTGAACTTTTGAAATTTCTCCAAGCTGGAGACCTCCTCGAAGAACATTGGCATCCTCTCCGCGCTCGAGGGGAAGAAGAAATTGCACAGAAGGTGCAAAATCAATATCTTCATCGTCACAGGGGACGACCCTTTCTCCATCGATTGAAGTTCCGTCTTCAAATCGGACTTCGTTAGCGGTCCAAATGGCTTGGTAGTCAGGATGACTTCCTCCCCATGGTTCGGCAGACCCAATATCATTGCCACGTCATTGGGGGAGAAGGTTAGCTCCCTCGATCCAATGACGAAGACATCCTTCTCTATATCATACCAGTTTAGTAGACCGTAAAGAAGGGGAGTGTTCTGCGATACCTTTGGTGCATGGAAGATATGCCAGATGTTGGCATCCATCAGCATCTTCTTCTGATCCTCCTCCAATCGTTCTAGTATTGCTGAACTTAGGCTAACAAATGAGTTTAAATAGCACCTCGAGCTCAAAAAATGGATCTTTTTCTGCCCCATTGATCTGCAAAATTTATAAACATATGTTACAATAGAGGGACAAGAAGAATAAATTGGAGAGAGAAATAGAGGAAGCAAACGGCTCTCCGCGGAGAGCAAACGGCTCTCCGCGGAGAGCAAACTGCTCTCCGCGGAGAGCTATGGAGAGCCATCTGGCTCTCCGCGGAGAGCCATTTGCTCTCCGGAGAGCCATTTGGATCTCGTTGAGATCCAATTGTCTCTCCGTGGAGAGCCATTTGGCTCTCCATGGAGTGCCATTTGGCTCTCTGTTTAGATCCAATTGGCTCTCCATGGAGAGCCATTTGGCTCTCCGTTTAGATCCAATTGGCTCTCCATGGAGAGCCATTTGGCTCTCCGTTTAGATCCAATTGGCTCTCCATGGAGATCCAATTGGGTAATGGCCTAAATGAGGTACAATTGTATCATGGAATAATAAGTGCAAATTATTGTGTTATTTCTAAATCATTTTTTTACTATAATACATATAAAAAACATACCTTTCATGGTTTCACACATACTGTTGCAAGCTCTTTTTTTTTGTTAATATCCTTAACCTTTTGCTTGAGCTGCACATCGGATCGAACCCGAAACTGGTTCATCCCCAACACCCGTGCGACTCGCCCCCAGTACAAGAAACGCTTGGCTAGGCTCTTCCAAGACATTTGATCACCAGTCGACAATTTCACATGGGAGCGCTCTGCTGGACTAGTTAGCAAGTAATTGAGCAGCTCCTTCTCCGATTGGGAGAACGGCTCTCCTGTAGCTGTAGCTGGGGCGGGGACGATGGCCTCCGTTATCTGATTGAAAGTCGGCAATTGTTGATTTACCATGAATGGAGAGGACGAGAACCAATCTCGCTGACAGCAGACGAGATGCCCACATTAGGTTACTCCGTCGTCGTGCTGACTGCAGAAGACGCTGGTTGAGTTAAATTATTTGTGGACGGAGTTTCGGCTGGCAATGATTGTGTAACAACCGGCGATGGTTGAATGTAGATGGCGTCTTGATCACCGAGCTCCTTTTGCGCTTCGGTATGCGACTGCAAAGTGTTTGATGTCCTTTTCCTTTTGAGACGTCTAAGATAATCCCAACGATTTTGAATCTCCTTGTGGGTAATCTGAACTAGATCCTCACGGCGTGCAGCAATGCAGGCGTAAGCTGGGGCGACCACTTTGGTCCAGTGAATGTTGCCGGCATGCCCATCATCAATCTCGTTTTGAACAAGTCGATCAATGATATCGTCCGCTGATCCTTCAATTACTAGATCGGGCGGGGACGTTTGAAGATCTGTTGCAAGGGGCTGACTTGAACTGTGACTTGGGGCGCCGGTTGTAAAAGTGACGCTTCGAGTTACTGTTGTGGTGACAGTCTCTTCTAACTGGATGAAACTATCCTTACGGCCCGCCTGCGTTGGAGCAATCAATGACGCGGCCAGATTTAGTGCAGTAATGATGCTGCGTTTTGGCGCTGCTCGTTGAATGGGCAATCTAAAACGAGACTGGGCAACCATATCCTCCAAGTGCTGTTTAAGAACCTGTTCTGTTTTTGGCTGAATGAACCATTTGAAAGCGTAATTGGTGCTATGTAAAGCCGAGACAAGAACAAACCAAATTCGATGCAATTGTGGAATATGCAAGGATTCAATTGGAAAATCTTTTAGATCAAGCAGTTCATCGGGTTGATGAAATTTGAGAGCCACCATTCTGAGTAAGCGCCGTTCGAAGGGGTTGATCATTGGTGAAGTGCTCATCACTTTTTCCCAGAGATTAAGGCCTTCTAATGCCGATTGACGTTCATTGCCCAACGCGTTGAGGCTGCGAGATTTTTTATGGTGATTTGAAGAAGAGCTTTGCCCATGCGATGTTGGTCCGGGTTTTCTGCGCTTGCGACTGGACTGAATAGAATGGGGAGTGTTGCTTATATCAGTATGGTTTAGCGGTAGTGCTTCGTCTTCTCCAATGCAGTGATGATCATCGTTCGGAGTCCTCTCCACAGCAGTTGCGGCAACCTCAAGCGCATCGTTCACAATCGCATCGAACGTGTGGCTCGACCAAATTGCATTATCAGCTATTGCTTCGGCAATCATTCCAACGGATTCTAGCTGACCTGCTGGAATTTCTGGAAGTTGAGGAAGGGATTGTCCAAATGCCGCCGTTAATCCAAACTCGCCGTGGCAATCCTCAATCGAGAGAGGCAACATATGAAACATTGTCGACAGAGACGTTTGGGAGGGAGTTATGCCATCGGTCGAAAGAGCTGCGAGATATTGAGTGAGAATGATATGCATACCAGAGATTGGCAAATATGCCCAGCGAGGATCAAATTGGAGTTCGCCGCGAAAGTTGATTTGAGCGACCACGGCATGGAGCAGCAAGATCCCTCCATCCAGGGACATAGTCTCCGGGAAAATGGCTCGTCCTTGACGCCATAAGTTTTCGTTCTTCCCCGATCCACGACGTAGAGTCGAACGGAAGAAGCGATCCACGACGGTGTTTGACGCCCCTACAGGCTGTGTTAAGCAATTTCTGATGTGCTTTTTCTGCGTCTCGTGGCAAGATAGAAGTTTGGTCGTCACAATGCGCTTCGACGGTGGCACATCATTCTCGTTTTCCCAGTTTTTAGTTCGATCCAACAATGCATCAAGTTCAGCCTCAATGATGGAGTCTTCCCGCATTGAAGCATGTCCATTGCCAACAATGATTTCGGCCACGCCAGCCATAAATAGTTCCTGCCGAGCTCGATCCGTGCCGTTCGAATTGTCCCTATACCTCGTGATCAGGTGATGATTGTCTAGGAGAACAATGATGTTGTCGAAATCTTGTAGTCATTCTCGGTCATCGCAGCACTTGTCAAGGTACATGATGAGCAGAGAAGTATCAATATTGTAAGCATTATACCGGTTCTGCAAACTCCGACCAACAAATCGACGCTCTGCATTGCCCGTAGTCGATGTGAATTGATGGGAGAGAATTTGTTGGCGCTCGTTCATGACGGAGTGCAATCCTTCAACGGGGGAAAATTTCCTGCCATTGAACTCGTCCGTCAATTTCATGCGTCCCGGCACGTTGTGATGATGGTCAGCCGAGAGATGAGTCCCGGTTATGGCGCCTTCCATTCGGTTGAAGAAAGAAAGTTGGCGAGCAATGCAGTCATTGATTAGGCGTGAAAGCGTTGATTCCACTGGACCAAGAGTGCCATTGTACCCGTTACAATGCTGAAAAAATGATGGGAAATCAGGGAACACTGCTGGATCCTTCTGCCATGACGTTTGCCCAATTGCTGCATCCCATAAGCGCATATCCAAATACCACGACATGTGACCACGATATAGTGCGGCTTGACGCATGTATCGAGTCATTCGTGCACAACGAATCACCTTGGCTGCATCAGCAATGCCGGAACGGGACGTGTACAAGTCGTATGCCATTTGAACAAGACCGACGTCGTGTGCGCTCTGTTCGAAAAGTTGCACAGGATAGTTAAGGATGATGGCTGTCGGGATCAACTTCTCGTTTTTTGCCTTGTCCATGACCTGGAACGTGGCACCACAGCCGCCGGAGGTGTTCGACTTCTTGCACATGTATCTAGCACTGATAGAGAATGCAGTGGTGTCGATGCAATCGACAACTCGCGGGGCACTTAATTGCTTGCGGGAAAGAAAGCCGACTTTGTTGCAAGATGGACATGCACCCGCTGTCACATTGACGTCGTACTGCCGTTCCGGATCAATCACGAACAATGATTTCAAAAGATACGCATTCAGGTCAGGTCGCTTGTTCCACAGTGGCACTGGCGGATCGATTCGGATGGGAAGGCGAATGCCATCCTCCATCATTTTCACTTGGATCTTGATCCAATCTTCCTGAATTTTGTTCAACGTGCCTGATTGCTTCCCACAAATGCACGGCTCAGTAGTGGGGCGGTCGAAGGCTGAAGAATAGAATGGAGGCATTTGGGTCGGAATCGATTCGGGTAGAATTTCAGGGCAGCGATGAACGAGGGTCTCTACTGATCGTTGTGTTTTCGCAATGTCCCGCAGCATAATGTCAACATCATTCATTGCCGATAAAGACAAATAGTCAAATAATCTAGTCACCAAACCCAAAGGTTAGATTAGTAGCCATAATACTAGGATCCTATTTTGAGTAACTATAATTGGTTATAGTAGCTTGCCTAGGTTATTTCCTACCTCACCTTCCAAATTATATGCTAATTATAATTTATTTCCAAGGATTGTCATAGAAGAATGAACAAACAAACGTATTTCCTAAAAACAGAAATTAAAAATTTTGGGCTCTCCGCGGAGAGCCAAACGGCTCTCCGCGGAGAGCCAAACCGCTCTCCGCGGAGAGCCAAACGGCTCTCCGCGGAGTGCCAAACGGCTCTCCGCGGAGAGCCAAACCGCTCTCCGGCTCTCCGCGGAGAGACAAAGGGCTCTCCTCGGAGAGCCAGTGGATCTCAGCGGGAGAGTCGTTTAGCTCTACGCGGAGAGCCATTCTATCCTCACGACGGATAGCCATCAGCGGAGAGCCAAACAGATGCGATAATGGTGGATGCGATACATACCTTGCGGAGAGGAGGATGGGTAGGCTGCGCCGGAGAGCTCTTGTGTATAATCAGATTGGAGAAGGAGCGCCGGAGAGCAGAGTGATTACTGCCGGAGACGATGGGGGAGCTGCGACGGAATCAAACCCTAGAACGCCGAAATGCGAGAGAGAAATTCACGAGGAGAGCGAGGAGAGCGGAGTACGGAGAGGAGAAATGAAGGGGCGCGGGATTTCAGCGAAGCAAATCGTTATATTTTATATTTTTTTATTATTGCGCTGAATATAATAATAGTATTCAGTCGGATTCAGTCTACCAGAGTGAGGCCCGACCGGGGGGGGGCATGACCGCACCCCACCATGGGAGGTGCGGTTTGACCGCACCCCCTACTTTGAGGGGTGCGGTTTGGCCGAACCCCACCAAGGTGGGGTGTGGCTTGGCCGCACCCCACCATGGGGGGTGTGGGCTACCCGCACCCTACTAGTGGGGTGTGGGCTAACCACACCCTAGTAGTGGGGTGCGGGCTTGACCACGCCTGGCGCTGATAAAGCGCAAATTGCACGCCGACGAACTCCTTCACTCCCATGATCATGGGTTGGACTTCGACCCCACTAACTCCACCTCTCCTTAGTGGAGCCTCCTCTAGACGCACCCCGAAAGTGTCTATAAATGCATGTGTGTATATACATATATATATATATATATATATATTACCGCTACTTAAGAACAGAAAAATGAGTTTGGAGAGTTGGTTAAGAATGATTTATTGTATGTATGAGGTACCAGCTTTGAATTTCACTAGTCCCATTAAAGCACCACATTTTATATAATATATAAATAACATTTTATTTAACATAAAAATTAAATAAATTATCAGATATTAGCAACAAATTTAAAATATCGTGCTTATATAAAAAGAAATAATTTTCTTGCTAAGAAGTTGATGGATACTTTTTGTACTCGTCTTTTAGTATAATTTTAATATAGTTTTAAATTGAATTTATATAATCTATATGTATTTTCTTATTTAATCTGTTCTTTTTTAATTTCTTCAACTAATTTAAACTTAGTTTATGTTTTGCAGGTTTTCTGGGCACTTTGAGTAAAAATGTCAAGTACACGCCCAAGGTCATGGGCGTGACCAAGGGCGTGACAGCCAAAGATGTGTTCCAGACCTGTTTCCGCCACCACGGGGGCGTTCCGTGAAGAATTCGCCAAGTACACGCCCCAGGTCACGGGCGTGACCAAGGGCGTGACCTAATGTCACGGCCGCGACCCGCTGAGCTCGACGAACTGCGCATGGCTGCGGCGTTCGACGAAAAGGCTGCGTTCGATGAAAACACTGAGTTCGATGAAATGGCTGCTGCGTTCGACGAAATGGCTCCTGTGTTCGACGAAAATACTGCGTTCGACGAACACACTGAGGTCGACAAAATGGCTGCTGCGTTCGACGAAATGGATCCTGCGTTCGACGAAAATGATGCGTTCGACGAACACGCTGAGATCGACGAAATGGTTGAGATCAACGAATGTTCAACAACGCTCTTTCCCGCCGAAGTTTCCCGCCAAAAGCCAGATTTTAAGATTACAAGCTGCAGGTCACGGGCGTGACCTAGGGCGTGACGCGCCCGAATCGCCTGCATTAATGACAGCCGGCGTCCTTTCCACACCCAGAAGATCGCGCGCCTTACACGCCCTTGGTCACGGGCGTGACCGTGGGCGTGTAACCTCAATTTTGCAGCTATAAAAAGCCAGTTCCAGCAGATGTTTGGAGAGGAATTTTTGGGAGACCAATTTTTAGGATTAGACATTTCAATTCATGTTTTATTTTCATGTTTTAGTAGTTTTCGTAATCCTTTTTATTCTTTATGTAAAATTGTATTTTCAATTCAATAGTTGTAACTTTAAATTCCTGTCTTGTAACTTTTCTTAGCAATTCAATAAAATTGTTCTTTTCTTCTCTCATATTCCCTCTTATTTTATCTTGTACTCTTTTATTTTCGTTGTTTCCTCCATCTCTATGAGTAGCTAAATTCTATTAGTACTTGAACGAGATGATCCAAGGGAAATATAATTCATGATTTAAATTCTAGCTTCTCTTTCTCTTCCTTAGATCGCTTAAGATTTATCCTTGAATTTTAATTGATTGAGATTATATTTTCGATATATAATTCTCATTCGTGTTTTCGTATTTTAATAGCCGAGAGGTTTTGAATTCGAATCGAACATTTCAAGGATAAAGAGAGTTGAATGCACTCCTCAAGCGAGGATGACATAATTCTCCCGGATTGGAGTCAAATCCAATAGAGGGGTTCACTACGATAAAGCGAGTTTTAGGGATTTTGATTCTAGAATGAAAGTTCGATTGATCAACCTAAACTCAGTTAAGCGTATCCTCGAGAGGTGTGTTCATAAATCGGGAACCTCCACGGTCAAGCAATTTCTTAAGAGAATTAGAAGTTTTATTTCTTATACTTATTTTCCAAGGTAATTCAAGATCGAATGCTAGCCTTTTTACTCATCATATTAATCTTATTTTTATTTCCTTTTTGCAAAACCAACCCTCAAGTTTTAATTGATAAAATAATAGAGACTTTCTTGAAGTAAGAGTACTCAACCGCCCCGAGTCTAATACGACATTGGTTTCTTACAACCTATACTACATTCGATACGGTACACTTGTCGTTGTCGTTTGCGGATATAGTTTTGCTCCATCATAAGTCCTTATAAAATAGAAAGGAATAATTTTCTTGCTGAAATTAGCTAGAATTTTTTTTTGTTTCTAAATTCTTTGCTAATTAAAATTTGCAAGCAATTTAGCTAATTAAAAGGGATTTATCTCATTGCTAGTTAATATTTTTATTGTAGTCCGAGGTCAGAACGTATCTATGGAATAGTGGAGATCAACTCCATTCTCCTTGATTGTGATAACTAGTGGAGGATTCACTACAAGTGCAGATTCACGTAACTCAGTCATGTAAGAAATAAGCAATCATTTATTCTTTCCCATCCTTCTTCTTTTGTTCGAAGAGGTGAAGGCATTGCCAATATTGATTGATGCATTTCCTCCTATCTCTTCAGGACCACATCGATGAACCTCTTAAAAATTTCACTAACAAATCGGTATTCATCATTCCAACAAACATGAAACTACAAATCTTGATACTCAATCACAATAATAAATGGAAAACAAATTGTAAGGAGCTACCAAATCGCCGGATACCTCGCTCTAGGAAGGCCAGAAAATCTCTTGTAGAAGCCTTCTTCGGAGCAAAGAAGGAGATCTGGAGCTTGTCGGAGGAGATCTGATGCTAGCCCTAGCAAAAAGAACCATGGATATCTGAAACTCGGGGAAGGATGTTGGGGCTCGATGATAGATCGGGAAGGAGACTAGACTCGTCGAGGAGAAGACGACTGGAGTGGAGGAATCGCTAGGCTTCCTCGAGGAGAACGGCGACGGGAGTTGGACCGGCGGAATCGCTGCGCAGTCAAGAGAACTGTTGGATCGAGAAGCACGATTTTGGGAGAGCAAAAGCGGGTAGGGGGGTCGGCAGATTTTTGAATAGAGCTTAAAATGACGTATTTTAAAAATCGATTTTTAAAGACCCGACTCCTCAAACCTGTATATATCAACGGTTGCAAACATGACCTTAGGCTCTATTTGGCTCAGCTGAAGCGATTTGAGAAGCAGTGGTGAAAAAATCAGATGTTTTGCAGAGTGGTGAGAGAATCAGTGAAACTGTTTGGAAGAACAACGTTTGTAGTGTTGTTTCAAACAAAAAAGTTGTTTAACCTGTTTGGCAAAACAACTATCGGTGTGTAGTATATTTTGTCAACTAAATTTGGCATGGTAATAAGATGAATTACAAATCTCACAAACAAATTCATAAATGAAAGGAGAGTTTTAGTTCTTATTTTTCTGTTAAAACTCTTGTTTAACTTTGTTTTAAAATAAATGATATATATATAACTATATATGAGTGCTGATTGCTATAAGAGTAATAAACATAAACAGTGAAAGTGCAAAGTAATAAACAACACATGAAATAAAACAAACAAACAAGAAGCAATCCAGATGACACAAAGAAATATAGTAGTTCCCCTCAACTGGGTACATCTACTCTTCTACCCACTTGTAGGAATCCACTAGGAGAGTTGATCAGGTGCCCTCACACCAAGGTGATTTTGATAAGGTGTCCACACACCAATGAGAGTTTTGATCAGGTGCCCAATTCACCAAACTGCAGGTTTTTGCTAAGGTGGTCTGTCACCGGGAGTAAACTTTTGAAGGGAGTTTTAACCCTTTACAAGATGGGAGAAATAAATAAAGAAAACAAAAATCAAATGTTGTTCTTCTCTTTAGCTGAGAAGACACTTGATGAATATGTTGAAGAGAGCTCCCCCTGTCTGATGTAGTTTGATGACAGCTTGTGGAGGCTCCTTCTCTCGATTACAAATCCTTTGTTCTTCTTCTTCTTGCAGTTTTAGATCCCTGAGCAAATGATATTGTTTGATGTCTCAGGTTGTATATGATCTGCAAGAAAGGGATTAGGCAAAAAGAAGATATAATATATTGATCAGCTTCTTCTTTTTGCTCCTCCGTTTCTCTTCTTCTTCTTCTCTCTTTTTCCTGTACAGCAATATGATATGTATATGTTCTGTCTATCTAAAACCTGTACAGCAATATATGATATATATGTAATCTGTCTGATTTGAATTCTTGCCGACATAAGAGGAATATAATAACTATATCCTTTATTTCCCAGATCCTTGAGCTGTCCTCTTTCCTTCTTTTGCTTGCTGCAACGGCTATAGCATTTAATGCTTTGCTGTCAACGGCTCTAATATTAAATGCTTGCACGCTGTAAGGTCAGATCAACAATATATATATAGCAATATATAAATAGGATAAATAAAATATTGCTTTAAATAAAGTCTGACAGCATAATATAATACTGCCTAAATTTCGTCGAGCTGAGCTCTACTTTCGTCGAGCTCATCATTTGATTCGCCGACCTCATTATTTGATTTATTGTTTCTGAACATCTGCTGAAATTCGTCGACCGCTGTTCGTCATTTGTCGACCGCTGTTCTGGCTGGAATTCGTCGAGCGCTGTTCGTCATTCGTCGACCGTTGTTCCACGTTCGTCGAACGCAGCTTCAATTCCCTGCTGTAAATCTGTCGAGCGCTGCCATCTGTTCGTCGATCGCCATCCGACGAATGCCGAGCGCCGTTCGACGTTTGTCGAATGTAGCTAGTATATGAAATATATTATTTCTCTTATATTATCTTATATTAATTTCTCTTATAATATTTTCTCTTATATTATTTTGCCTATTATATATATATATTTCTTAGTATATTATTATTATTATTTATATATATATATTATTCTTTTCTGCCTATTAATATATTTCTTTTTCAGCCTTCTTTCTTAATGAGATATTTAATCTAAGTTATACAATCTGAGTTATGATATAAACATAGATACTAAAGGTGGATCCTAACTCAAATCAAAACTAAGGTTCCAACAATCTCCCCCTATTTGAGTTGGGATCCTAATCCAAATAAACTAGGTTCTAACAAAATTCATAATTTTGGGATCACAATTAAGCCAATAACAATTAACAATGTGAGCAAAATATTTGATGTCGGAATCTAATGAATCAGAACAAAAACAGATAAAGGGAAATGAAGGAATACATTCATAAATCAGACATCCTACTCGAAATACAAACAAACCAGCGATGAATGTTGTTATACACCCATAGAGGCCTTGGGGTGCGTCTAGAGAAAACTCAACTAAAGAGAGGTGGGGTCAACGGTCAACATATAATCGCTCGAGTTGAAGAATCCGCCGCCCAGTCCACAGCCAACCGCCCATGCAAAGACACACGCAGAACACGCCGCGGTGCCGCACTCAACCATGCGCGCGGCGGTGCCGCGCGCAGCTGCAGGCACTACCGCGCGCGGTAGCAGGCGCGCCACCACCACAACACGCGTGGCGGTACCGCACGACGCTACCGTACGCTAGCATGCGCGGTAGCGCTGAACCCCCCCCCCCCCCCCCCCCCCCCCCCCCCCCCCCCCCCCTCAAGGGGTGCGGCGCATCTGCACCCCTCTTGGGGTGTGGCCAGGGCCGCACCCCTCCTCGGGTGCGGCCAAGCCGCAACACCCCTCTTGGGGTGCGGCCGAGCCGCACCCCCCCTCCTTTTGGGGTGCGACCGGGCCGCACCCCCGTTGGGGTGAGGCCACGCCCCGTGCGGATACGGCCAGACCGCCCCTCTTGCATAGGGTCCTGCGGAGTGCCCGGTCAGAACCCAGTTCCCCCTCAGCGGGCGCGACTTCCCTTTTTTCCGTACCCGCGCTCGTGCGCGCTCAGAACACTTCTGAGCGCGCTCAGAACGCATCTGCGCTCACACGCACTCAGAACGCTTCCCCATTCGCCTAGATTGCTTCTCCGTTCGTTGCGCGCTCAGAACGCTTCTGAGCGCGCTCAGCTCACTTTTTGTCTTTCTGACTTCTCACATTTTGTCTTTTTAGCGTGCTCACATTTTGTCTTTTCAGCATACTCACTTTTTATATTTCCAGTTTCTCAGATTTCAGGAACAGCTTGTCGCCTTTTTCGCCTCCAACAAAACTGCCCGAACTGCCCGAAAGGCAAGATGGTCATTTGCGAAAAATGGCGATCCGTGTGCCCCGAACCAGAAAATATGATTCGTCTGCCAGATATTTATGGAAGTTACAACGGTGAAATTACCGGACTACCCCCGACCAAAGCTATAAAAGGAGCCCCAGGGCTTCCTTTGAGGGGACCTGGCCTTCTGCACCCGGGAGAGGTCCTTGCAGACTTTTGCGGAATTCTCCTTCGGCGCTTGAAGATCTCCTTCGTAAACTTGAAGATTTCCTTCGGCCCGAAAGGCGACGCAGCTTCTCACTTTTATTCTCCGGAGCCTTCTCACTTTTATTCTCCGGAGCCTTCTCACTTCTGTTCTCTGGAGCCTTCTCACTTTTGTTCTCCGGAGCTTTCTCACTTTTGTTCTCCGGAGCCTTCTCACTTTTGTTCTCCGGAGCCTTCTCACTTTTGTTCTCCAATATTCTCAGAAGGAGAAATACTTAGTTTTTCGAGAGGTGGCCTGTCACCCTCGGAGCTCTCTCTCTCTATTATTGTAACGAGCAGCGGCCTGTCGCGCTCGAGTTCTAAGTACCAGATTGTAACCCCCAGAAGATAGTGAAGTTTGGTCGGCACAGCTCCGGCCGCGTGGTTTCTTACCCTTTCTGGGTTTCCACGTTAAAAGGTCTCAGTGTACTCAACGAATCTCAAATTGACTGTTTGCGCGCTTGGTTCGCTCCCGAGCTAAGGTGGTTCAAGTAAACTGGTCTACCAAGAGCCCTAAGCGACCAGCAACAGTTTGGCGCCGTTTGTGGGAACATTCCCAAAACTCTTTGAAGGCCAACTGCAATGGCAAGAAAGAGTGCTCGCACTACTGAAGGGTCAATCCCGGAAGGGCGCGTCGACCCATCTCCCTCCCACTCGCTTATCAATGCGCCTCCCGCGGAAGGGACAGTGCCTACGCCCGCAGCAGGACTGGAGGGGCGCATGTGGCAGATTGAAGAACAGCAAGCCGAGATGTTGGCTCTCGTAAGAAATCTCGGGCCTCCCTAAGTTCCAGTTCAACCGCCAGCACTGAACGCACCGCCGCCCCCGGTTCCAAATCATGCCCCGAACGAAGAGGTCGTTCGAGAGGACGAAGCTTCAGAAGGATTCTCCAATGCAGCAAGCTCCGCTCACCCTGCCCCACCAGCTGGGGGCCCAGAAGCTGACCACCGTCACCATCACCCAAGAAGAATTGCCCCTGATCGAGCAATAGAAAGAACTACGCGAGAAGAAATTCGCAACATGATAGAGGAAGAATACATCCACGCGGGGCGACGCGCAGCCCTCGCCCGTCGTCCCGCACACCACGGCTCCCCACTATCGCCTCAAGTCCTGGCCCATCCAGTTCCAAACAGTTTCAAGCTTCCCAACATCGAAATGTTCGATGGGACAGACGACCCGGTGGAACATGTCAATCACTTCACCACCATCATGAGGATTTACAGCGCCCCAGACCAGCTCCTCTGTCCGGTGTTTCTGGCAACTTTGAAAGGACAAGCGCGCACTTGGTTCCACTCCCTGCGAGATGGGGCCATCAACAACTTCGCAGAAATGGCGCAGCAGTTCATGGACCAGTTCATTGCCAATCGTAGGATTATCCGAGATCCCTCCCATCTCTCAGGAATCCGCCAAAATGACGGAGAGAATCTCAAGGATTTTTTCCGACGCTTCACCTCGGGGGCTCGGCAGATCCCGGGGGTCGAACCCGAGCTCTTGCAAGGAGTCATCCTTGGAGGTCTCTGCCCAAGTGGATTTTACTCAGCTCTAATGAGAGAAACCGTACCAAGCTACCCTGACCTCGTTCAGTGAGTCGAGGCCCAGATAGCAGCAGATAAGGCAATTGAAGTGCACCGCCGGCAGTTTGAGGGGAGCTCGAAGAGGAAGAAAGAGGAGTAGATGCCGCAGACAGTTCCCAATAAGAAAAACAAGCATTACGACAACCCCAGCCGAGAGCGAGGATCTCGCCAACATCAGGACTACACTCCCCTGAACACTACCAGGACTAATGTACTGTACGCAATCAAAGACAACCAGACGCTCTGCAAGCCCAGACCCCTCGCTAAAAACTCGGGGGACCAGAAAAAATATTGTGAGTTCCATCGTGGACAAGGACATGACACGGAAAATTGCTCAAAGCTGAATGATGAAATCGAGCATCTCGTCAAACAAGGCCTACTGGGGAAATTCCTACGAGACTAGGCGGCTATTCGGCTAGCAGGAGATCAGCTAGCGGCCTGCCAGGAAGGACCGGGAGCAACCCTTAAGGCAGTCATCCCAGTAGAAAGCTTCATACCCATCAGCGGGGCTCTACCAGCGCCGATGAAATATTCTGTCAACTTTGTTTCTATCAACTTTGTTTCTGTAAAAATATTGTGTAAATTGTCACTACTAATTGTTTTTAAAGTTAATCATTCCAGGCATGTCATATCCTGCGCTATCGAAATTACGTAAAGACGTCCATTTGTATAAACAACACCTGCCTCAAGGCAGTGCGCTAATGAACAACACCTGCCTCAAGGCAGTGCGCTAATGAACAGCACCTGCCTCAAGGCAGTGCGCTAATGAACAGCACCTGCCTCAAGGAAGTGCGCTAATGAACAGCACCTGCCTCAAGGCAGTGCGCTAATGAACAGCACCTGCCTCAAGCAGTGCGCTAATGAATAACACCTGCCTCAAGGCAGTGCGCTAATGAACAGCACCTGCCTCAAGGCAGTGCGCTAATGAACAGCACCTGCCTCAAGACAGTGCGCTAATGAACAACACCTGCCTCAAGGCAGTGCGCTAATGAACAGCACCTGCCTCAAGGCAGTGCGCTAATGAACAGCACCTGCCTCAAGGCAGTGCGCTAATGAACAGCGCCTGCCTCAAGGCAGTGCACTAATGAACAGCACCTGCCTCAAGGCAGTGCGCTAATGAACATCACCTGCCTCAACGCAGTGCGCTAATGAACAGCACCTGCCTCAAGGCAGTGCGCTAATGAACAGCACCTGCCTCAAGGCAGTGCGCTAATGAACAGCACCTGCCTCAAGGCAGTGCGCTAATGAACAACACCTGCCTCCAGGCAGGGCGCTAATGAACAGCATCTGCCTCCAGGCAGGGCGCTAATGAACAGCACCTGCCTCTAGGCAGCGCGCTAACGAACAGCAACTGCCTACGGGCAGCACGCTCACAACAATCGCTCACTGTCGTCGATTGAAGGTTCACCCTTATCCACCGCAGTAAGGTCCCGACGTCGTAAGTGTTTGCCCATCCCACGTTCGTACACGGTTTGAATACATATGCTCTTCACCGACCAAACCTATCTTATACTATGTAAAAAGCCGCGAGCTCAGACTCGCGCAAATCTATCTTCTACTATGTAAAAAGCCGCGAGCTCAGACTCGCGCAAATCTATCTTCTACTATGTAAAAAGCAGCGAGCTCAGACTCGCGCAAATCCATCTTCTACTATGTAAAAAGCTGCGAGCTCAGACTCGCGCAAATCTATCTTCTACTATGTAAAAAGCCGCGAGCTCAGACTCGCGCAAATCTATCTTCTACTATGTAAAAAGCCGCGAGCTCAGACTCGCGCAAACTTATCTTCTATTATGTAAAAAGTCGTGAGCTCAGACTCGCGCAAACTTATCTTCTATTATGTGAAAAACTGCACACTCATCCTTCAACAACAATTCTCGCCCAGGGCACCACAAAGAGAGCAATGATCAAAGCCGCCGCAGAAAAATCGAAACCTCCGAACTCCTCCACGCCGAAATTCGGACTACGAAGGTTTGGGGGGCTTATGTTATACACCCATAGAGGCCTTGGGGTGTGTCTAGAGAAAACTCCACTAAAGAGAGGTGGGGTCAACGGTCAACGTATAATCGCTCGAGTTGAAGAAACCGCCGCCCAGTCCACAGCCAACCGCCCGTGCAAAGACGCACGCAGAACGCGCCGCTGTGCCGCACTCAACCATGCGCGCGGCGGTGCCACGTGCAGCTGCAGGCACTACCGCGCGCGGTAGCGGGCGCGCCACCGCCACGACACGCGTGGCGGTACCGCGCGCTAGCATGCGCGGTAGAGCCAAACCCCCCCTCCCCTCAAGGGGTGCGGCCGAACCGCACCCCTCAAGGGGTGCGGCGCACCCGCACCCCTCTTGGGGTGCGGCCACGACCGCACCCCTCCTCGGGTGCGGCCAAGGCCGCACCCCTCTTGGGGTGCGGCCAAGGTCGCACCCCTCCTCGGGTGCGGCCAAGCCGCTGCACCCCTCTAGGGGTGCGGCCGAGCCGCACCCCCCCTCCTTTTGGGGTGCGACCGGGCCGCACCCCCCTTGGGGTGAGGCCACGCCCCGTGCGGATACGACCAGACTGCCCCCTCCTGCATAGGGTCCTGTGGAGTGCCCAGTCGGAACCCAGTTCCCCCTCAGCGGGCGCGAGTTCCCTTTTTTCCGTACCCGCTCTCGCGCGCGCTCAGAACACTTCTGAGCGCGCTCATAACGCCTCCGCGCTCACACGCGCTCAGAACGCTTCCCCAGTCGCCTAGATTGCTTCTCTGTTCGTTGCGCGCTCAGAACGCTTCTGAGCGCGCTCAGCTCACTTTTTGTCTTTCTGACTTCTCACATTTTGTCTTTTTAGCGTGCTCACATTTTGTCTTTTCAGCATGCTCACTTTTTATCTTTCCAGTTTCTCAGATTTCAGGAACAGCTTGTCGCCTTTTTCGCCTCCAACAAAACTGCCCGAACTGCCCGAAGGGCAAGATGGTCATTTGCGAAAAATGGCGATCCGTGTGCCCCGAACTAGAAAATATGATTCATCCGCCAGGTATTTATGGAAGTTACCACGGCGAAATTACCGGACTACCCCCGACCAAAGCTATAAAAGGAGCCTCAGGGCTTCATTTGAGGGGACCTGGCCTTCTGCACTCAGGAGAGCTCTTTGCAGACTTTTGCGGAATTCTCTTTCGGCGCTTGAAGATCTCCTTCGTGGACTTGAAGATTTCCTTCGTCCCGAAAGGCGACGCAGCTTCTCACTTTTGTTCTCCGGAGCCTTCTCACTTTTGTTCTCTGGAGCCTTCTCACTTCTATTCTCCGGAGCCTTCTCACTTTTGTTCTCTGGAGCCTTCTCACTTTTATCCTCCGGAGCCTTCTCACTTTTGTTCTCCAATATTCTCAAAAGGAGAAATACTTAGTTTTCCGAGAGGTGGCCTGTCACCCTCGGAGCTCTCTCTCTCTCTATTATTGTAACGAGCAGCGGCCTGTAGCGCTCGAGTTCTAAGTACCAGATTGTAACCCCCAGAAGATAGTGAAGTTTGGTCGGCACAGCTCCGGCCGCGTGGTTTTTTACCCTTTCCGGGTTTTCCACGTTAAAAAGTCTCAGTGTACTCAACGAATCTCAAATTGACGGTTTGCGCGCTTGGTTCGCTCCCGAGCCAAGGTGGTTCAAGTAAACCGGTCTACCAAGAGCCCTAAGAGACCCACAACAAATGTATTCCTTCATTTCCCTTCATTTAACAAATAACAATTAACTGGTTTCTTGTCACAGATCAAGCGAATGATTGCAAGTCATTTATGTATAATTCCTGGTCGACCAAACCAAGCAGGAAAAGATGTCGGTCAATCAAGCCTGGGTTCAAGACCTTTCAATAACAACTCCAACCTGTACCTCACTGGCCACCGCAAATGAGGCGTCCGCATCCACCGAGGCCAACCCGGCTGCAGCTAGTAGCTGTGAAGATCACTGGCAACAAACTTGATAGGACATCGCCTTGTACGAGAAAGAGGACGAGGCGGTTGCTCGTCGTCGCCGTCTCCTTGGACGAGGAAGAAGTCGCCGGTGGCTAATTAGATACAGCAAGATGCCGCGTCGGGAAGCACGGAGATGTGGCTCGCACGACTTCTGTGAATCGCAGCCCGCAGTGCGATTTGGAGTCGTGATAATATTTCACGACCTAAAATCAAGCTATTTCCGTGCACGATTACAGATCGGAGGTTTTTCGTGCTGGAGATGGACAAAAGGTTGTTTGGCGCGATGATTCAAAAAGCAGCGGCACACTGCTCCGAAATCACTCCGCCAAACAGAGCCTTAAGCACGCAATGAGTGAAGCTCCTCAACCAGCGAAAGATAAGTTGACATTGTGGGGCCCATAACGACTTATTGCTCTTGCATCAATCTTGACCGTCAATTCATCAGAAATGGTAAAACCTGATCAATCAGAGATATCAGTATGGTGGGTCCTAAGGCCGGCCTATTTGTTTGTTAGACTAAGAAATAATATCAATATTCATGTGTAAAAGAATGACCCTTGGGGTCTATATATAGGACATTACAGGAGCAGGAAAACACCACAGGCGGTGTGGGACTAAACTTAAATACAATATTAAATACATATATTATTAACACCTCCCCTCGAACTCACGGTGGGTCATGAACTGAGAGTTTGCTAATGAGATATCAGAATCTTACAGACGTGAGGGACTCAGCGAGGAAGTCCGCAACTTGCTCTTCAGAGGTAATGAATGGTAGAGAGATGATGTTGACGAGGAACTCTTGACGAACGAAGTGACAATCAATCTTGATGTGTTTCATCCGTTCATGAAACACCGGGTTGGTGGAAATTTGTATAGCACTTCGATTGTCACAGAATAAGGGAGTGAATCCTGTTATCGGCACACCTAGATCACAGAGCAGACGACGAATCCAAACAATCTCAGCAGTGGTGGAGGTCATGGCCCGATACTCGGCCTCAGTGTTGGAACGTGCAATACAGTCTTGTTACTTACTGCGCCAGGAGATCAGGGAGTCCCCCATGAAGATACAGAAACCAGTAGTAGAGCGACGAGTCGTAATATGCCCCACCCAGTCGGCATCTGAGAATGCTCAGAGGGTGAGTGGAGAGGTGGCAGAGAGAAACAGTGAGCGACGAACGGAGGTGCGACGATAGCGGAGAATCCGGAGGACAACGACGTAGTGAACAGAGCGAGGAGCTTGGACAAACTGACTGACAAAGCTAACAACATGAGCAATGTCGGGTCGTGTCATAGTGAGATAGACCAGTATCCCAACTAGTCGTCGATATCGGGAGACATCTGGAAGAGGTTTGCCTTCTGTTGGGAGGAGTTTGAGATTGAGCTTTATTGGAGTATCAACTGTTCGGGTATCAGTGAGAGCTGCAACAGAGAGGATGTCAGAGATGTACTTTTGTTGGGAGACAAGTATGCCACATTTGGATCTAGAAATCTCCAACCCCAGGAAGTAGCGAAGGGGGCCCATGTCCTTCATATCGAACTGACTGCGAATGTGCTATTGAAGAGAGACAATGGTGGCATGACCATCGTCGGTGATAATCATATCATCCACATAGAGAGCAAGAATGACACATCCCTGACCAGAGGTGCGAGTGATCAAGGCATGATCAGCCAGTCTTTCAATAAACCCTGCTTTGAGAACAACAGTGCAAAAGCGCTCAAACCAGGCACGAGGGGCCTGTTTGAGACCATAGAGGGCCCGACGGAGATGACAAACGTGGTCGTGGGGAACAAAGAGACCTTGGGGAGGAGCCATGTAAATCACCTCTGTAAGATCACCATGGAGAAAGGCGTTGGTGACGTCCATCTGATGTAGCGGCCAACCTTAGGCAGCAGCGACCGCAAGTAAGGTGCGGACAATTGTCATCCGAGCAACCGGTGCAAAGGTCTCATTGTAGTCGATCCCATGCTCCTGAGAGAATCCACAGGCAACTAAGCGGGCTTTGTGGCTCTTAATTGACCTGTCTGGACGAGTCTTAATATTGAATATCCACTTGCAACTGAGAGGAGTGACGTTAAGGGGCAGATGATGAGGTCCCGAGTATAGGTTCTGTGGAAATCCTGAAGTTCAACTGACATGGATTGCTGCCATTCGGGATGTATAACCTCCTCTCAGTATGACTGGGCTCCCAGTGGGTGTGAAGAGCAGTGAGGAAGGCCTGAAAAGAAGGGGAATACAAGGTAGTCGTGGTGAGAGCAGATGGGTGATACCTGTCAGGGAGTGGTCATATCGAGCAGTCGAGTGTCGAGGGAGGGCAGGGTTACGCTGAGGAGGAGCAGGATCCACGTGCGGAGAGGAGGACGGAGCGTCAGACGAAACCGTATCAAAAGGAGCTGGAGCAAAAGGGGGAGTTGTAGCGGAAAGAGGATTTGTAGTGGAAGGAGGGTCCTCGTCCAGAGGATGAGTTGGGGAGTGTAACAGGGTAGGGGAGCAATATGGGTCCTGGGACGAGTGGGTATAAGAGGAAATAGAGGGAGGGATAGTGGTGGAGCAGTGGAGGTTGGGGTGGGAAGTGTTGAGTGGTGCGGTGTGGAGAAAAACGTCTTATTTTCAAGTAAGGAGACACGACGAGCGATGCGGATGCGGCGGGTTATCAGATCATAGCAGTGGTATCCTTTGTGATGATGAATGAGGCCTAAGTGAACACAATGAGCGGAGCGAGTAGAGAGCTTGGTACATTCAAGAGCGAGGAGGAGAACAAAACAGGTGCACCCAAGCGTACGAAGAGATGCTTAGGTCGGTGGGCGGGAGTACAGTCGTTCATAAGGAGTGACTCTAGAGATGGCCGAGGAGGGAGTAATGTTGATAAGATGAACATCAGTGAGATGACAGGGGGAGCAGATGCCGGGGTGATCGAGCCAGACTGCATGATGGGCACAGAACCCCCATTAGCAGCGGTGACCTGAAGGTGAGTGGGGGTTGAGGTACAGTTGGTGAGGGTGCTGGAGTCATGGGTAAGGTGGAAGGAGGCCACATAATCAAAATACCAAGGCGCAATTGATGGAACCCAAACAACAATAGTACCAAAAGCGGCTGATAGTCTATGAGTTGTAGAGGAGACTGAAGAAGTAATTCCTCAAGACGTTGTAGTCGATCTGCAACAGCAGCGGCTGTAGGATGAGAAGGCGGGACAGGAGAGCTTGTACCACGACCACGTCCCCGAACTCGGCCGTCACGACGGTTGTTAGAACGTTTGTGCTCCTCAGGGTGCGGGGGACGAGTAGGACAGTCGAACTTCATCTGCCCCATCTTTTTATAGTAGTTGCAGATAACAGGGTCGTCGCATAGTCGAATCGCGAGAGCAGTGTCGGTCCCAGGGAAAGGAGCTGGTGGGAGGACCACGGGAGGATGAAGGCGGGTCTCTTCATCAAGCAGGGCAATCAGGGCTTCATCCAAGCAGGGAAGAGGAACTCGATGAAGGAGTTGGGCTGCAAGAAGAGCAAACTCAGGACGCAGAGCTGCGAGGTACTTATGGAGATGACCCTCGGAAAGATGGCGTTGAAACTCTAAGGAGCGAGGACAACCGCAAGGTAGGGGGATCATAGAGTCGAGTTCGTGCCAGATGGAACTCATGGAGGTGAAGAAGTCCTGAATTGATTGCCCTTCTTGTCTTGCAGATTGAGAGTCGCAGATCAGGCGATGACGTTGATCCCCAGTGCGGGGATAAAGCGATCTTGATGATATTCCCACATGGCGGGGGCTGAGGGAAGGCGGCCGATGGAAGTAAGGAGTGGACGGGAAACAGATTCCAGAATGTAATCCCGAATAACTTGATCTCAACGCCTTCAAAGGGTGCTGTCAGAATTGACAGTAGCGGTAGATTTTGTAGCGGTAGGAGGGGCACCGGTGATGTGATCCCAAAGATCACCGGAGGAGAGGGCAACTTCGACAGTAAGAGCCCAATCCAACCAGTCGCTGGCGATGGCGATTTGGAAAGATGTGGCCTTCAGAGGTGGCGAGATCAAAAGGGTAGCCATGGAGCCGGGCGGTCAGGCGATAGGGGACTAGCGGTTTGGCAAGTTGCTGGCGGAGGTCGCGAGAGCAGGTCGCCAGCAGGGGTCGCGGGAGCAGACTGGCGCAAGGGAGCAAGGGGCGCGAGTAGGTCACATGTAGGGGGGCGCGAGGAGGTCGCTGACAGGGGGCACGAGCAGGTCGCGGGCAGGGGGGCGCGAGCAGCTCGCGGGCAGGAGGTGTGTGTGGCCTAGGGGGCGCGAGCAGGCAGGGGAGCAAGTGGCCTCACGGGAGCAGGTCGCGGACTGGAGATTGCGAGCGGTTTTACAAAAAAAATTTAAAAAAATTTAATTAATCGGAAACTAGCTCTGATACCATGTTAGACTGAGACATAATATCTATATTCATGTGTAAAGCAATGAACATTGGGGTCTATATATATATGACTTTACAAGAGCAGAAAAACATCACAGACGGTGTAAGACTAAACTTAAATACATATATTATTAACATTGTTTATCCGCTCCAAACCATCTCCCTCGAATGCCCGAGGCTACCCCGGGTTGGAGCTCCGATCTCCTGCCCGGAAAGGCGCTCGCTCCGCCATTTTGGTGGTCATATGACGGAGACGTGCATGTAGGGTCTATTTGTCGGAGTTCTAGACCACCTTAGCTGATCACAGACCATGCACTGGGTTCTGTCGTGCCCCCGTGCGATAATACATTCTCCGACAGTGAATTCTATTGATATATACACTTGCACGCATAATATCACAAGGAGCATGATCATCACAAAATGCTCACATTATTTAATATAATAAATATTATTTAAATGAAATAATAGAACACATTTTTATACAAACTCTAGGTACTTATTAATAATAATAAAAATAGGTGGCTGTTACGTGCAAATCAGTTTTGGATACGTGCAAATCGCATAATAAATTTAAAATACATAAAAGTAAATCCAAAAATTTGATATGTGCAAACCAAATTCCTTCCACTACGTCAACTCCTCTTCCGACAGTCGTCTCCCCCCCCCCCCCCCCCCTCGGTCGGGCCTCACTCTGGTAGACTGAATCCGACTGAATACTATTATTATATTCAGCGCCACAATAAAAAAATATAAAATATAACGATTTTCATCGCTTCAATCCCGCGCCCCTTCATTTCTCCTCTCCGTACTCCGCTCTCCTCGCTCTCCTCGCTGATTTCTCTCTCGCATTTCGGCGTTCTAGGGTTTGATTCCGGCAAAGCCTCCCCCATCGTCTCCGGCCGTAATCACACAGCTCTCCGGCGCTCCATCTCCAATCCGATTATACACAAGAGCTCTCCGGCGCAGCCTACCAATCCTCCTCTCCGCAAGGTATGTATCGCATCCACCATTATCATGTTCGAACCCAAGAGATAAACGACTCTACCCAGAGCCAGTGGCTATCCGAGGAGAGTAGAATGGCTCTCCGCGTAGAGAAGGATGTCTATCCAAGGAGAGTAGAATGGCTCTCCGCGTATCGCATCTGTTTGGCTCTCCGCTGATGGCTATCCGTCGTGAGGATAGAATGGCTCTCCGCGTAGAGCTAAACGACTCTCCCGCTGAGATCCACTGGCTCTCCGAGGAGAGCCCTTTGTCTCTCCGCGGAGAGCCGGAGAGCGGTTTGGCTCTCCGCGGAGAGCCGTTTGGCACTCCGCGGAGAGCCGTTTGGCTCTCCGCGGAGAGCGGTTTGGCTCTCCGCGGAGAGCGGTTTGGCTCTCCGCGGAGAGCCAAACGGCTCTCCGCGGAGAGCCGTTTGCTCTCCGCGGAGAGCCCAAAATTTTTAATTTCTATTTTTAGGAAATACGTTTGTTTGTTCATTCTTCTATGACAATCCTTGGAAATAAATTATAATTAGCATATAATTTGGAAGGTGAGGTAGGAAATAACCTAGGCAAGCTACTATAACCAATTATAGTTACTCAAAATAGGATCCTAGTATTATGGCTACTAATCTAACCTTTGGGTTTGGTGACTAGATTATTTGACTATTTGTCTTTATCGGCAATGAATGGTGTTGACATTGTGCTGCGGGACATTGCGAAAACACAACGATCAGTAAAGACCCTCGTTCATCGCTGCCCTGAAATTCTACCCGAATCGATTCCGACGCAAACGCCTCCATTCTATTCGTCAGCCTTCGACCGCCCCACTACTGAGTCATGCATTTGTGGGAAGCAATCAGGCACGTTGAACAAAATTCAGGAAGATTGGATCAAGATCCAAGTGAAAATGATGGAGGATGGCATTCGCCTTCCCATCCGAATCGATCCGCCCGTGCCACTGTGGAACAAGCGACCTGACCTGAATGCGTATCTTTTGAAACTGTTGTTCGTGATTGATCCGGAACGGCAGTACGGCGTCAATGTGACAACGGGTGCATGTTCATCTTGGAACAAAGTCGGCTTTCTTTCCCGCAAGCAATTAAGTGCCCCGCGAGTTGTCGATTGCATCGACACCACTGCATTCTCTATCAGTGCTAGATACATGTGCAATAAGTCGAACACCTCCGGCGGCTGTGGTGCCACGTTCCAGGTCATGGACGAGGCAAAAAACGAGAAGTTGATCCCGACAGCCATCATCCTTATCTATCCTGTGCAGCTTTTCGAACAGAGCGCACACGACGTCGGTCTTGTTCAAATGGCATACGACTTGTACACGTCCCATTCCGGCATTGCTGATGCAGCCAAGGTGATTCGTTGTGCACGAACGACTCGATACATGCGTCAAGCCGCACTATATCGTGGTCACGTGTCGTGGTATTTGGATATGCGCTTATGGGATGCAGCAATTGGGCAAACGTCATGGCAGAAGGATCCAGCAGTGTTCCCTGATTTCCCATCATTTTTTCAGCATTGTAACGGGTACAATGGCACTCTTGGTCCAGTGGAATCAACGCTATCACGCTTAATCAATGACTGCATTGCTCGCCAACTTTCTTTCTTCAACCGAATGGAAGGCGCCATAACCGGGACTCATCTCTCGGCTGACCATCATCACAACGTGCCGGGACGCATGAAATTGACGGACGAGTTCAATGGCAGGAAATTTTCCCCCGTTGAAGGATTGCACTCCGTCATGAACGAGCGCCAACAAATTCTCTCTCATCAATTCACATCGACTACGGGCAATGCAGAGCGTCGATTTGTTGGTCGGAGTTTGCAGAACCGGTACAATGCTTACAATATTGATACTTCTCTGCTCATCATGTACCTTGACAAGTGCTGCGATGACCGAGAATGGCCACAAGATTTCGACAACATCATTGTTCTCCTAGACAATCATCACCTGATCACGAGGTATAGGGACAATTCGAACGGCACGGATCGTGCTCGGCAGGAACTATTTATGGCTGGCGTGGCCGAAATCATTGTTGGCAATGGACATGCTTCAATGCGGGAAGGCTCCATCATTGAGGCTGAACTGGATGCATTGTTGGATCGAATTAAAAACTGGGAAAACGAGAATGATGTGCCACCGTCGAAGCGCATTGTGACGACCAAACTTCTATCTTGCCACGAGACGCAGAAAAAGCACATCAGAAATTGCTTAACACTGCCTGTAGGGGCGTCAAACACCGTCGTGGATCGCTTCTTCCGTTCGACTCTACGCCGTGGATCGGGGAAGAACAAAAACTTATGGCGTCAAGGACGAGCCATTTTCCCGGAGACTATGTCCCTGGATGGAGGGATCTTGCTGCTCCATGCCGTGGTCGCTCAAATCAACTTTCGCGGCGAACTCCAATTTGATCCTCGCTGGGCATATTTGCCAATCTCTGGTATGCATATCATTCTCACTCAATATCTCGCAGCTCTTTCGACCGATGGCATAACTCCCTCCCAAACGTCTCTGTCGACAATGTTTCATATGTTGCCTCTCTCGATTGATGATTGCCACGGCGAGTTTGGATTAACAGCGGCATTTGGACAATCCCTTCCTCAACTTCCAGAAATTCCAGCAGGACAGCTAGAATCCGTTGGAATGATTGCCGAAGCAATAGCTGATAATGCAATTTGGTCGAGCCACACGTTCGATGCGATTGTGAACGATGCGCTTGAGGTTGCCGCAACTGCTGTGGAGAGGACTCCGAACGATGATCATCACTGCATTGGAGAAGACGAAGCACTACCGCTAAACCATACTGATATAAGCAACACGCCCCATTCTATTCAGTCCAGTCGCAAGCGCAGAAAACCCGGACCAACATCGCATGGGCAAAGCTCTTCTTCAAATCACCATAAAAAATCTCGCAGCCTCAACGCGTTGGGCAATGAACGTCAATCGGCATTAGAAGGCCTTAATCTCTGGGAAAAAGTGATGAGCACTTCACCAATGATCAACCCCTTCTAACGGCGCTTACTCAGAATGGTGGCTCTCAAATTTCTTCAACCCGATGAACTGCTTGATCTAAAAGATTTTCCAATTGAATCCTTGCATATTCCACAATTGCATCGAATTTGGTATGTTCTTGTCTCGGCTTTACATAGCACCAATTACGCTTTCAAACGGTTCATTCGGCCAAAAACAGAACAGGTTCTTAAACAGCACTTGGAGGATATGGTTGCCCAGTCTCGTTTCAGATTGCCCATTCAACGAGCAGTGCCAAAACGCAGCATCATTACTGCACTAAATCTGGCCGCGTCATTGATTGCTCCAACGCAAGCGGGCCGTGAGGATAGTTTCATCCAGTTAGAAGAGACTGTCACCACAACAGTAACTCGAAGCGTCACTTTTACAACCGGAGCCCCAAGTCACAGTTCAAGTCAGCCCCTTGCAACAGATCTGCAAACGTCCCCGCCCGATCTAGTAATTGAAGGATCAGCGGACGATATCATTGATCGACTTGTTCTAAACGAGATTGATTTTGGGCATGCCGGCAACATTCACTGGAGCAAAGTGGTCGCCCCAGCTTATGCCCGCATTGCTGCACGCCGTGAGGATCTAGTTCAGATGACCCACAAGGAGATTCAAAATTGTTGGGATTATCTTAGACGTCTCAAAAGGAAAAGGACATCAAACACTTTGCAGTCGCATACCGAAGCGCAAAAGGAGCTCGGTGATCAAGACGCCATCTACATTCAACCATCGCCGGTTGTTACACAATCATTGCCAGCCGAAACTCCGTCCACAAATAATTTAACTCAACCAGCGTCTTCTGCAGTCATCACGACGACGGAGGAACCTAATGTGGGCATCTCGTCCGCTGTCAGCGAGATTGGTTCCCGTCCTCCATTCATGGTAAAACAACAATTATCGACTTTCAATCAGATAATGGAGGCCATCGTCCCCGCCCCAGCTACAGGAGAGCCGTTCTCCCAATCGGAGAAGGAGCTGCTCAATTACTTGCTAACTAGTCCAGCAGAGCGCTCCCATGTGAAATCGTCGACTGGTGATCAAATGTCTTGGAAGAGCCTAGCCAAGCGTTTCTTGTACTGGGGGCGAGTCGCACAGGTGTTGGGGATGAACCAGTTTCGGGTTCGATCCGATGTGCAGCTCAAGCAAAAGGTTAAGGATATTAACAAAAAAAAGAGTTTGCAACAGTATGTGTGAAACCCTGAAAGGTATGTTTTTTATATGTATTATAGTAAAAAAATGATTTGGAAATAACACAATAATTTGCACTTATTATTCCATGATACAATTGTACCTCATTTAGGCCATTACCCAATTGGATCTCCATGGAGAGCCAATTGGATCTAAACGGAGAGCCAAATGGCTCTCCATGGAGAGCCAATTGGATCTAAACGGAGAGCCAAATGGCTCTCCATGGAGAGCCAATTGGATCTAAACGGAGAGCCAAATGGCTCTCCACGGAGAGCCAATTGGATCTCAACGGAGATCCAAATGGCTCTCCGGAGAGCAAATGGCTCTCCCCGGAGAGCCAAATGGCTCTCTGCGGAGAGCCATCTGGCTCTCCGCGGAGAGCCGTTTTCTCTCCGCGGAGAGCCGTTTGCTCTCCGCAGAGAGTCGTTTGCTTCCTCTATTTCTCTCTCCAATTTATTCTTCTTGTCACTCTATTGTAACATATGTTTATAAATTTTGCAGATCAATGGGGCAGAAAAAGATCCATATTTTGAGCTCGAGGTGCTATTTAAACTCATTTGTTGGCCTAAGTTCAGCAATACTAGAACGATTGGAGGAGGATCAGAAGAAGATGCTGATGGATGCCAACATCTGGCATATCTTCCATGCACCAAAGGTACCGCAGAACACTCCCCTTCTTTACGGTCTACTAAACTGGTATGATATAGAGAAGGATGTCTTCGTCATTGGATCGAGGGAGCTAACCTTCTCCCCCAATGACGTGGCAATGATATTGGGTCTGCCGAACCATGGGGAGGAAGTCATCCTGACTACCAAGCCATTTGGACCGCTAACGAAGTCCGATTTGAAGACGGAACTTCAATCGATGGAGAAAGGGTCGTCCCCTGTGACGATGAAGATATTGATTTTGCACTTTCTGTGCAATTTCTTCTTCCCCTCGAGCGCGGAGAGGATGCCAATGTTCTTCGAGGAGGTCTCCAGCTTGGAGAAATTTCAAAAGTTCAATTAGCCAGAAGCGATCTATACCTTCGTTATGAGGTCGTTCAGGTCGATGGTGGAGAAGCTGCCACCTGTTGCAGAAGAAGGCCAACTGCAACATTGGCCAGAGTCTTCAATGGGATACATCTATGGATGCACCCATGTTCTCGTTGTAAGTATCTATATTTCTAATTCCTAAAATGAAATTTATTTAATATGCTCTAAACTATTACAATGTTTGATATAGATTTGGTTCCTCGAGCACACCACCACCTTCGCTCCGCACTATCCGTCATTGAGGCCACGAATATTAAGATGGTCGGAGAAGGTCTCATTTTCAATGAAAGAGATGGGGACTGTTGCAAAACTCTTGGATGAGCAGGTAAATAATTTAGTTTATTCGATTAACAACCACTTTTGAACTATCCAATACAATAGTTGTATTTCTTCTTTTTAGGTGTTGGAAGTACTAGATGAAATATCACAGGCAGAGAAGTTGTTATGTTCAGACGTGACAACACAGTGTGAAGTATCTAGTTGCCTACCTAAATCACCTAGAGGGGGGTGAATAGGTGATCTCTACGTCTTTTGCGGAATTAAAAATTAAACGTAAAGCACAGCACACAAAATTAATCACAGCCACAGATAACACCAGGAATTTATAGTGGTTCCCCGTACTTGGGTACTCCACTGCCGGCCTCGCCAATCTAGCACCACAGCTAGACTTGACTACTCACTAAATCTCGGATCAAGAGCAATCCTACAGTCTCGGAGTCAAACTCCTACAAACTCAGAGAGAACCTCTCTTACAACTCGGAGAAAACTTCTCCTACAACTCGGAGAACAACCTCTCCTACAACTCGGAGATAACAACTCCTACAACTCGGAGATAACAACTCCTACAATAGATTGAAAAGGGTTTGAACAATACTAAATCAGATCTGAATAACAGAGGCGTTTTCTTCCTTCTTTTTGAATGGCTTTTGAGAACGATGAGGAAGAACAACGATCCTTCAAATCTGTCTTTGGCAATCCGAAACGATCCAATAGAGATTGTAGAACCTGAGTATGGATCAATCGAACCCTTCTTGAAAGTAATCGGCAACTCCAGAGAGTAGATCGATCTCCAATCGTAGACGACGGCGAGCGGCGTTTTTCACGTTCTATTTGATCGGGAGAGAGATTAGGTCATGAACGATTAGGAAAAGGAACTTCTTTGAAATAACCCAAGATCAACCCTATATAGAGAGAGGATCAATTTAGGGTTAAATCGATCTTAAACGTACTCAAAATAGCCGTTAGAAACAAAGAGGGGCGATCACGATCCGTCAGAACAGAGAAAACGAAATTAGAAATTTACGGACAGATGTCTCGAGACATAAGGGATCTCTCGAGACATGACGGATCTCTCGAGACATGAAATGGAGAAAGCAGGAAAGGGATGTCTCGAGAACTCGATGATCTCTCGAGACATTACAAAAATTTCAGACTTAAGATCTCTCGAGACAAACACGATCTCTCGAGACATGTCTGATCTCTCGAGACATATCCTTAGGAAAAATTTGTTTCACAAAAATTTCTTTTCTTCTCTTGAACACATGCTGCAGCCGCACTCCAAAGTCTTCAATAGTCTTGAAAAAGAAGTGTACCCCAATAGTGAGATCACACATGAGTCATCACCATGTTTCATATAATAAGGGATTACATTTTATGAAACTGTGTTTGCAGACCCATTGTGACCTGACATTGGCTTACACTTATCCATGATAATCTGCAAGACAATACTAGAAAAGCATATCAAATACAAAAGCAATTCAATCTTAGTTTAAGGGTGACTTCTCACAAATCAAGGTAATTGTGAATGCAATTTCCAACACAGTGGACACCACCACCTCCCACATTTAAGAGAAAACTAATAGTCTCGCCATCTATGGTAGTAAAGAAAATGAAGTTTGCACCACCACCTCCCACATCATTACCACCTCCCTCATCATCATCACCTCCCCCATCACCCAGCACATCATCACCTCCCCCACCACCTAGCACACCATCTATCCCTCCGGCACAGTTTTGGATTGATTTCCAGCATAGGATATTAGATCAATTTGCATTATTAGATAGCAAGATAGATAGTTCTGTAGATAGATTAGACAAAAAAATAGATAGAGTACATAGTGATTTAATTAGTTTTAGTCACAGTGTAGGTGAACGTCTTGAATCCATGAGTGCTGATATAGACACACTCATTCATCATTCCTCGCCATCATCTAGCCCCAGTATCTCTAGATCCCCCACCCACCAAAATGCTACCACCCTCTCTACCCCTCACGATATTTCCATTACTGATATTCTAGACTCCCCATTGGGAGAAAGAGACATTAAAACTACAAAGGCGGATGAAATTGATGTGTACCCCGTTGACTATCCGGGGAGACCGCTAATAGCTGAAGAAGATAGAGATATCATCCATCAGCGTATGAGCGCCATACCATCGAGGTGCCCTTTTGACATTATACACTTTTATATTTTCAAAATTTTGATCTATGCACATTGATATTGACGATGGCTTTCTAATGTTTCAGGAACGACCAAGCATTCAATAAATGGAATATAGTCGGATTTCGAGATGGCATGGATGCTCTTCTGACGGACAAATACGTCGAAGATTGTCACATTGATGCCTACGCAAAGATCTTGACTTTGCGTAGAGATCGGGATAAAGAACCGTATCATCCGTTTATGTACATCAGTCCAAACTTTTTGGTATGATCTCCCTATCAGTGCTTTATACATTAATAATTCTGTTTGCATTGCTAAAAAATGTTACAAATTATGTAGTTGCACTTCCCAAGGTCCAATGACGGAGAATCTAAGCTTGTAGCTGCATTCCTTGAGGGCATTACCAAGGAGAATCTCGCCAATATCAAAATGATTCTAATGCCAGTATGTTATAGTCAACACTGGTATTTATTGGTGGGTATGGTTAAAGAGAAGAAGTGGCTTATACATGACTCTCTGCGTAATGCCCAACGAAAAGTTTCCGCTAAAGAAGCTGTAAGTACAGTTCATTGACATGCAATGTAGTATTGTACATTACGAGTTACTAATGTACGAACAAATTTGTGTTAAGGCAGATTTCTGCGCTCCAGAAGGCGACCGTTAAAAAAGTCCACGCAGGATTTTCCAATTGGAAACTCGACTTGACTGCTGGTATACCACAGCAGGAGAACTCCGTGGACTGCGGTGTCTTCGTTATGAAGTATATGGAGCACATAGCGAAGGAAGGGTTGATGAGCTGGGAGAGTTGCGTAGACTGGCAGAAAAATATGCCTATATTTAGAGCCCAGATCTGTGCAGACATCTTTAAAAATTTTGTGGTTGATTGATGTAAATTAAGAAACATTATTCGTGTACATTTGTAATGTTTGTCTATAATAACAATTGTTTCATGGATGAATACCGTTTTCAAATGGGTCAAAATTATAGCTTTAAATGAAATCAGTGAAGATACAGAAGGCTCTCCGCGGAGATCCAAAAGGCTCTCCGCGGAGAGCAAAAAGATCTCCGCGGAGAGCAAAAAGCTCTCCGCGGAGAGCACAAAGTTCTCCGCGTAGAGCAAAAAGTTCTCCGCGGAGATCCAAATGGCTCTCCTCGGAGATCCAAATGGCTCTCCGCGGAGATCCATTTAGATATCCGCGGAGAGCCATTTGGCTCTCCGCGGAGAGCCATTTGGCTCTCCGCGGAGAGCCATTTGGATCTCCGCGGAGAGCCATTTGGATCTCCGTGGAGAGCCAAATGTCTATCTTTCGCAAATTGTGGCCGCGTTCTCTCCCTCCCTCCCTTCATTTTTTCTTCCTTTCCCTCTTTTTTCTTTCTCCCTCCCCCTTTCCCTCTCCTCCCCCTCTTTTTTCTCCTCCCCCTCTTTTTCTTTTTTCTCCCCCCCCCCCTCCCCCCTTTTTTCCCCCTCATACCAGAGTGGAACCCGGCGGCCCCCCCTCCAGCTCCCTCGTCTTCGCTATCTTTCCCCTCCCCCGATCTCTCAGTCGGTCTCCCCAGCCAACATCTCGCACTGAATTATTTGGCATCCCAGAGGACTTCAAGCAATCCCTCCGCCCCAAATGCGAAACTATGCTTCAAATTTGTCGAACCCTTCTCAATCGCAACCGTCGAGCTGGCCCATTTCCATCAAGCCACGGGAATGCCCAACAAGCTCAAAGAGTTTCTTCTTCAACATAAGGGGATATTCTACATCTCAACAAGAGGAAATCAGGGGAAGTTGCACACTGTGTTTCTAAGAGAGGCCTACAAAAAGGGGGAACTCATGGAGGAAAATGACGTGTACCTGGCGAGGAAGAGACTCAATAGGCGATGTATGCGGAAGCGGGGTGCATGGCAGGCGGAAGTGGGGAGGCGAAATCAGGAGGCCGAATTAGGAAGCTGAGGGATGGTTTGCCCTTATCAGAATTAGGATTTTTTATTTAATAATTTAATAATAATTTATTATTATTAAATTGATTTTCACCTAAAAATAAACATGAATAATTAAACACTAGGCATTACTTCTCATTTTCTCAATTAAGAACCTATAATTACATTAATTGCATTCATTTCTTCCTTTTTATTGTCAGCTTACACCCACCAACCTACCTATTCATCCATTAATGTCCTCAACAGTAAGCCTACAACCACTCCTAAATTTTTTTACCACTTGGCAAAGTTGCACTTGAGCCAACATGGCACGATGCCATTGAGTAGTGGGCCCGCCCCACACTGTGCTACGCGGTGCGACGGGCCGATCGGTGTCGCAGCTAGCGTAGAATGTGACACAATCATAAATAAGCGTTGAAGCAAAACTTAACACAGACGAAGGGCGTGCAAAGTGGGTGATGACGGTTGGAGATGAAGATTAATCAGTGTTCTTGAATGGAATTCTATCCATAAGGTTAGAATTAGACATAAAATTAAGTGTTCGGAGATCAATTGATCTAAGTGATGGCTAAGACACATAAAAACAACTAAAAAATGAAAAAAAAATGTTTGTTCGTGTAACGCACCAAACATCATTGTGCAAGTGTTATACGCTATCATCAGATCGTCGCTTTCTGCAGGTGCAATTTTTTAAGTGTGATTGATCAAAAATATAACAGTATTTTAATATGATTGTATTACGCTTGTATTTTACAAAATATCTTCACCGTAGAATTACGGATTGTAAGACTATATTTTATCTCGCAAAATGAGAGCCGCACGTTCCCGTATCTAAGCTTCCAAATTAAGCTTCTAAATTCAAATTCTGCTACAAAAAAAATTGAAAAATGCATTATACGCTGATGGCACCCTAAAGGCCTAAACAAGAAAAGACATATTAGTGGGCCCACGCAATTTAAAAAACATACATTTCTTGGATGTAGCGTGGGCCCTCGTGGATGATGTGGCCGTTGTTGATTCGCTTCATGTGATTTTTTTTTTGGAGTAATGTTAAAAAGCACATAAGTATCGACTATTTGTAGCAAAATTATACTAACAGTCAGAATAGTTTTATTTACACACCGACGTATTATTAACGCACACACACAAAAAAAACAAATTATTATACTTGCACACCAAAGTGCTATTTGCATCCTTTCTCAAAAGTTATTGGCTTCATATTCAATTCACTTTGTTTAATAAGAATAATTTTATGGAAAATTAAGAAGTTCAGAATATTTTCTAATCCTCAATGGTTAGTGAAATACCTCCAATAAATTATCGAGAGTTTTTTTCTTCTTCTAAATCTTCAATGATGAAGTTGATGTTGAATAATTTAATTTATGTTCGCGTGTGCCGGGACCGACTCGGTAAGTCTTAGCGGATTCCGTGTCGACGTCCTAGGGCATGATCGTTCTCTTTACTGGAGATACTATTTAATCACATTCCAAGCTCGATGGATATAGTAGAATATCTTGAGCGCCCAAACCGTAATAGTTGACTGATCTATTAGCTGATCAACATGTTGAACCTCTTAGCTTGAACTTGGTAATCTCTTCTCCTTCTCTTTCTGTTCTCTTCCATGGACAAACCATAAACAAATACTAATCTCTTTACATGATTTTAATACAAAACGAGCGGGTACGTAATTCTGCAGGGTCATGCATGAAAAAAACTATTCTCACCTTCGGTGACTGCCTTTTCTATGCTTCGACATTGCCTTCCATCCCGAGCTTGCAAATTAATTACCCTTATGCCGATATCTCCTCCGCTTCTTCTAAAAGCTTACACAGGCGTCCGCCTCTTTCTATGGTGGTTGCGGTTTCATGAACTTACTGACCGGAGGGAGACTGCACGGCGATTGACGTTAAGAGAGGAAGCGGATTTGGCACCGAGGAGGGTTGCGAGAGGGAGAAGGGGGGTCGGCTATTGGGGGGGGGGGGGGGGGTAGTGTTCGTTTAGAGGAGGGTGGGGTTTAGAAAGGGTAAGGTAATAAATTTTAATTTATCATATATTTATTAGTGTGCTACAGAAGAATATTGGCGTGCTCTTAAAAGTATACTTTTTTTCTGCCCTTCAACCAGTGGTGTATTCAGGAATTTTGTAATGGGGAAGGCACAATTTTTTTTCATTTCATTGAAAAAATCGACTTCTTGTCTTCTTGAATATAAGGAAAGCTATGATTGACGGAAAAAGATTCTCTCTATTTGGAGACAAATGAATAGTATTCATTTTACGGTCTAAATTGACTGAATCTTGACCGTGAAATGTATACCTCCATTTGGTCACAAATGAACAAGATCTCATTCGTCTAGTTAATGGTTGCGGAACCGGCCCGTCCGCCCCACCAATCTTAGGAATAGTATTCATTTTACGGTCTAAATTGACTGAATCTTGACCGTGAAATGTATACCTCCATTTGGTCACAAATGAACAAGATCTCATTCGTCTAGTTAATGGTTGCGGAACCGGCCCGTCCGCCCCACCAATCTTAGGATCTGTTTGGCACGAGCTTTTTGTTCCCATGAGTTTGGACAAAATCGCCACCATCACAGAACTCATGTTTGACAAGACAATGGTTATGACCACCACAAAAAAAGAAACTAGTTTTGAACATAAAAGTGGATGAAATTCATTAGGTGTGGTCGGGCGTTCATGAACGACAGGTCATAACCGCCGTGATCACGACCGCCACCGCCATGCCAAACGGAGCCTTAATCCGCCGGCGCCGGGATTTGGTCGGGATTGGTTAAAATAAATTACGCCGGGTGGTAGAACCGTTAGAGATCGAACATGTGTGACAAACTCTTATTATTGAGTGAGCAGAGTCAAGTTGGGGGCGCCGGTAAAGTGCGGATGATGCACTTTACCGTAAAGTACTACGGTCATCCAACGGTCCGCGTAGATGCCCGCACACATCTCAAAGTAGTTTGAGATGTGTCCATTTTGAAATGTATGCTGGTATCTATGCGGGCTGTTGGATGCCCGCACTTTACTTCCCCTTACCGGCAATCCCGATCTCCTTCAAGAGATTGAGATTCAAGAGATTGAGAGAGAGAGAGAAAGAAATGGGCTCCATTTGCACAGATGGTTCTTGTCAGCAAGAATTGAATTGTCTATCACATCCCCATGTGATTGCTATTTATCATCACTCTCTCTCTCTCTCTCTCTCTCTCTCTCTCTCTCTCTCTCTCTCTCTCTCTCTCTCTCTCTCTCTCTCTCTCTCTCTCTCTCTCTCTCTCTCTCTAGTGTGTCTCTCTCTCTAGCTCGTGAAGAAGAAGAAGAAGAAGGGACATGTATTACATGTGTGGAGCTGGGTCAAGATCCAAAGGAGCTTTTCTATTGTTTGCATGGACTTAGCCAACTTGTTGTCTATAAATTAACATGCAAAGGTGATGGAGTACAGTCATATTTGCAAGTTAATTATTGTGTGCGACTATGCCTCCGTTTGGCGCTGTATGTGGTGGTGATCGTGAACATGAGGGTTAAACTGTTATTCATTAACGCACATGTCATTCGTTAACGCGATCACCTAAGGAACTTTATCCACTTTTATGTTCAAACGGATGAATTTTTTTAGACGGTCGTTAACGAATGACGGTTTAACTCATGCGTTTACGGCCGCCACTGCTTCGCTTGGCTCGGTGGTGGCGAGCGTGAACACGATGGTCATGAACCGTGGTTTGTGATCGCCCGACCTCACCTAAAAAAATTCATGCATTTTATGCTCAAAACTAATTTATTTTCTTGGTAGCGCTTATAACCTTTATCTTGCCAAACATACAATCTATGATAATGACGTTTTTGACCCAACTCACCCGAGCAAATAAGCCGCCAAACGAAGCCTATGGCTATAGCTTGTGCATGCCGGATTGTGTATTCTCTCTTTTTCTTTTACCTTCCAGAGGAACAAATAAATCACTTTATTCACCGCACCTCCTCATACATTTTCTAAGTTTTATATTTAAATTCAGTTCCATCTAATTTTACTATTAAGTATTAGTTAATACTGCTAGGCTCCAATGATAGGCTAATATGTTTTTCTAATATAACTAACAACAGTACACGGTTGAGCGATAATCGTACGTTATTACCGCCGCACATTGTTTGGGCCTGGGGGACAATATTGTTAAACCTAATCCTGCAAGAGAGAAAAGCAGAACAAACAAAAAGAGGAAGAAACCAGAAATGACGAGCTCTATCCAAGACCAAGTGATATACTTGGGGGACTTTTGGGGGCTTTTATCTGCAAGTGGATGAAAAAGGCCAAAATCAGAAAAAGGTCAAAACATCTTGTATTTAGCATGTAGAAACTCTATAAATAGCCCATGAAGGCAACTTTGTATGACTACTGTTCATAAGCTAATAAAAAGGAGTTTGTTGTGTATTTTCTGTGTTTTCTGGTGGCTTAATATTTTTGTTGAAATTAACATTGGTATCAGAGCCAGGTTACACCCTGCCATCAGTATAAGTGGAATCTGTTCTTGATTCAGTTGGATAATCATCAAGGTAATCTTTATACCGATCACTTTACATCATATGGCATCTATCTCAATAACACCCTTAGCATCTTTCCAATTCACCCAAAATGGAGTACCCATATTTGATGGTGAGAATTATAATCAATAGCAAATACAAATGAAAACATTGTTTTTTGTCACAAGGGTTGTGGTCAATAGTATTAGACGGTTTTGATAAGCCTACATCCAAACATCCTCTGAATACATGGCAAGCTACAGCTTCCAAAGAATATCCAGAAAACATCAAAAGAGATGCAAGAACACTGCTGTATATTCAGCAAGGAGTAAGTAGAACAATATTTTCAAGTATTATTGCAGCTGAAACATCCCAAGATGCGTGGGCTTCACTGCAAACTGAATTCAAAGGCTCTAACAGAATCATTATTATCAAACTCCAATCAGCATGGACAGAATTCGACAATATCCAGATGAGAGAAAATGAAACTATCACTACCTTCTTTTCAAGACTAGGTGTGTTAATTAATGACATCCGCACATTGGGTGATAAACTAGAAGATAGACAAATTGTGTTAAAGGTTCTGCGCAATTTACCTCCCAGATACAACCAGATTGTAATGGCTATCGAAGAAGCAAAGGACTTCAATACTTACTCTTTACTTGAACTCAGAAGTTCTCTTCAAGCGGCTGTTCAATTTGACTGAGATTACTCCAGTAGATGTTCCTCAACCTGATTTAGTCTTCCATACATATCTGTCCACAGAAGATGAAAAACATGATATCTGGGTAGTGGACAGCGGCTGTTCAAATCACATGAGTAACAATCGAGACAGTTTTGTTGAATTGAATCCAACTCAGAAAGCAGATGTATATATGGGAGATGGGAAAGCTTTACAAATAGAAGGTAAAGGTAGTATCTCAGTTCTTACAGTACAAGGTATACCAAAGGTGATCCATAATGTTTTGTATGTACCCCAATTAGCTCAAAACCTTTTGAGTGTTGGACAACTAATCGACAATGGGTATACAGTTGTATTTGATGGTAAATATTGTCAAATAATTGAAAAGGCAACCCAAATGATTATATCTTCCATACCAATGGCTTCAAACAAGATTTTCCCTCTAATGATCAATTATAATTTAGCTCTCATATGTAAGGAAAATGTGCAAGCAGAGACTGTATTGTGGCATCAAATATATGGTCATCTAAATTATCATGATCTCAGTGAACTCTGAACAAAATCATTAGTTCATGGCATGCCTCTGATAAAACCCATAACAGATATATGTGAACATTGTGTTTTTGGGAAACAACGTCAACAATCATTCCCCAAAGAATCCACATGGAGGGCCTCATTACCTTTAGAATTGGTTCACATAGACTTGTGGGGACCATCATCTACACCATCATTGGCAGGTAACAGATATTTTTTATTAATAGTAGATGATTACTCCCGTATGCAGTGGGTCTATTTCCTGAGACAAAATTCAGAAGCCTTTCAATATTTTCTGTATTTTAAATTGTTGGTGGAAAAACAAAGTGGAAAGCATATCAAGGCTATAAGAAGTGATAGAGGAGGTGAGTTCTTGAGCACAGAGTTTACAAATTTCTGCCTAAATCAAGGGATACATTGACAATTAACCACAAGAATGACTCCTCAACAGAATGGAGTTGTGGAAAGACGTAATCGTACCATTGTTGAAATGGCAAGAACAATGCTTCATGCCAAAGATTTACCAAAAATACTTTGGGCAAAATCTGTGAACTGTGCAGTCTACATATTGAATCGTTCTCCAACAAGTGCTCTAAAAGTAAGCACCCCATATGAAATGTATTATGGCCGGAAACCACAAGTGTCACATATGAAAATATTTGGCAGTGTGGCTTATGCATTTGTGACCAGTGAAGCTAGAGACAAACTGGATAAAAAGTCAGAAATATGCATAATGTTGGGATATAGCTCAGAATCTAAGGGTTATAAACTTTATAACCCCGTGACTCAAAAATTGATTACATCTAGAAATGTAATCTTTAAAGAAGATAAGTCCTGGAGTTGAACTAAAGATGAGGATCAGAATCGAAGGTGGTTGCCGGCAGTTGTAGAAGAGGATACTTGTCAAGAGACTATAGATCCAAATCTACCATCCAGCCCAACTCAACCAAGCACATCAAAGCAAATAGCCATTGGTGAAGATTCATCATCTCCTCCAAAGAAATACAGAAAAATTTCTGAATTTTATCAAGATGAACACTTAGCCCTGTTCACTATAGAAGAACCTCATACCTTCCTTGAAGCTCAGTCTCAACCTCAATGGAGAGCTGCAATGGATCAAGAAATGGAAATGATTGAGAGAAATAAAACCTGGAAGTTAGTAGACAAACCCAACAATAAATCTATTATTGGGTTAAAATGGATATATAAGTTCAAGTATCTTGAGAATGGTAAGATAAATAAATATAAAGCCAAGCTAGTAGCCAAGGGATATGCCCAAATTCCTGGGAAAAATTTCACAGAAACTTATGCACCAGTCACTCGCATGGAAACAGTGAGAATACTACTTGCAATTGCTGCTCAACTTCAGCTTCCTGTTTATCAACTTGACATTAAATCAGCCTTCTTAAATGGCACTTTGAAAGAGGAAGTTTATGTCAACCAACCTGAAGGATATATTGTAGCCGGAAAAGAAATGAAAGTCTATCGCTTAAACAAAGCTCTCTATGGATTGAGACAGGCTCCTCGTGCATGGAATACTCACATAGATACATTTCTCAAAGAACAAAGGTTTATAGCATGCCCCTTTGAAGCATCTTTATGTATCAAAAGAAACAACCAAAAGCAATTCCTTCTATTAGCATTATATGTAGATGATATCATCTACATAGGTTCTGATATACAAGGATTGAAGCAATTTAAAGAGAGTATGATGCAAACTTATGATATGACTGATTTGGGTAAGATGAATTATTTTCTGGGATTACAAATATCGCAACAATCCAATGAGATATTTGTTAATCAGACCAAATACATAAATGATCTCCTTACTAGATTTGCTATGCACAATGCTCATGAAGTATCAACTCCAATGGTCACATATGAAAAATTGTATGAAACTGATATGTCTCCTAAAGTTAATGAAGAATACTATCAACGACTTGTAGGATCGTTGATTTACTTAACACAATCGAGCCCAGATATTGATAGTGCTGTTGGAATTGTAGCAAGATATATGCATAGCCCAACTCAAAATCACCTTACTGCCGCAAAGAGAATTCTACGTTACTTAAAAGGAACAAAAGAGCTGGGCATCATGTATCAAAAAGATGAAGATAATTCTCTAACGGGTTATTGTGACAGTGATTGGGGCGAAAACTTGGAGGATCGTAGCAGCACCAGCGGTTATGTATTTTTCTTGGGTTGCAAACCGATATCATGGAGTGCTAAACGCCAGAAATCTATAACACTCTCCTCAGCAGAAGCTGAATATGTAGCCATTTCATATGCTGCTACTGAAGCAGTATGGTTAAAACGGCTGTTAAAAGAGATAGACAAAGAGGAGAATAAGAGTGAAGAAGAAATCAAAGAGCAGAAAGACAAAAATCCCGTCATATTGTACAGCGATAGTCAATCAGCCATGGCTATTGCCCATAATCCTGTTTTCCATAGTCGGACCAAACATATTGACATTCGCCATCATTTTCTTCGACAATTGATAGAGAAAAATGAAATCAACCTTGCCTTTTGCAGATCCGAGAATCAAATCGCCGATTTGCTTACCAAACCTTTACCGCGAGATCGTTTTGAGATATTATGAAGAAACCTTGGCGTTGTTCGCCCGCAAGATTAAGGGGGGAATGTTAAACCTAATCCCGCAAGAGAGAAAAGCTGAACAAACAAAAAGAGGAAGAAACCAGAAATGACGAGCTCTATCCAAGACCAAGTGATATACTTGGGGGACTTTTGGGGGCTTTTATCTGCAAGTGGATGAAAAAGGCCAAAATCAGAAAAAGGCCAAAACATCTTGTATTTAGCATGTAGAAACTCTATAAATATAATGTACACGGTCGTTTTAATATCCTGAATTTGATGAGAGCAGTTCGATGAGGGCAGAGATTGTCTTTGGAGGCGGTGTAGCCCAGACAAAACATTTTTTCGCAGGCTTAGCTTCTTGGTGAAAGGAGAGACACGAACGAATCGAATCTCGTATCGAAATCGGAGAAAAAATTGTTGAGTTCAAGTAATAATCATAATCATAAATATCAGAAGTGCCTTAATTTTCAAAGCAAGTTGTGGATGAGTGTTGGAAACTCCGTATTTAATTGTGTTCTAGTAGGTGTAGTCCCAAAATTGATGACTTCTAAAAAATATGCTCGTGGACCACCTATTAAAAATACAAAAATGCGCGGTTCATCATAGTATGGGTTGAGATGAACCAAAACGAACAATATTTTTAATATTGAAAGTGTTTGGTCGTTATTGTTGATGCATTTATATCAGATGTTGTTCTGCTAGTTCTGGTATTTCGCTAGATCTGAGAAATTAAAGTCGAAAGACTGATATTATTTTGACAAAGTAGTAATTGAAGATCAAAATCGATTACTGAGATGTTTTGATGGTGACATATTTTTCTAATTTTCTTTAAAATATAATAATGCAGATTAACGGCCGGGATTGTCTGTGATTAATTCTATGTGTAATTATTGATGTTTATCTCAGTGTAATTATTGGGGTCATTCGGATTACATCTTGTTGCGGAACGCTTAGGGCTCGTGGTAGACCGGTTCACTTGAACCACCTTAGCTCGTGATCTAACTAAGCGCGCAAACAGTCAATTAGAGATTTGCTGGGTACACGGGGACTTTTTAACGTGGAAAACCCGAAAAGGGTAAAAAACCACGCGGCCGGAGCTGTGCCGACCAAACTTCACTATCTTCTGGGGGTTACAACTTGGAAACTAGAACTTGAGCGCGACAGGCCGCTGCTCGTTACAATATTTGGAGAGAGAGAGAACGAGCTCCGAGGGTGACAGGCCACCTCTCGGAAAAACTAAGTTTTTTTTCCCTTCTGAGAATGCTAGTCGCCTTTCAGAAGTGAGACGGCTAATCGCCTTTTCCTTCTGAGAATGCTAGTCGCCTTTCGAAAGTGAGAAGGCTAGTCGCCTTTTGGAAGTGAGACGGATAGTCGCATTTTCCTTCTGAGAATGCTAGTCGCCTTTCGAAAGTGAGAAGGCTAGTCGCCTTTTGGAAGTGAGACGGCTAGTCGCCTTTTCCTTCTGAGAATGCTAGTCGCCTTTCGGAAGTGAGAAGGCTAGTCGCCTTTCGGGATGATGAAGATCTTCAAGTCCACGAAGGAGATCTTCAAGCGCCGAAGGAGAATTCCGCAAAAGTCTGCAAGGAGCTCTCCCGGGTCCAGAAGTCAAGGTCCTTTCAAATGAAGCCTTGGGGATCCTTTTATAGCTTTGGACGGGGGCGACCCGGTAATTTTGTCGTTGGTAGTTTCTATAAATGCTCGGTGGACGAATCATATTCTCCGGTTCGGGGCCCTCGGATCGCCATTTTTCGTAAATGACCACCTTGCCCCTCGGGCAGCTTGGGCAGCTCGGGCAGTTCGGGCAGTTCCGTTGGAGGCAAAAAAGGCAACTGACTGTTCCTGAAAAGTGAGAAGCCTGAAAGACAAAAAGTGAGAAGCCGGAAAGACAAAGTGAGAACCCGGAAACCCAAAAAGTGAGAAGCCGGAAAGACAAAAAGTGAGAAAGCTTCCTGATCGCGCTCAGAAACGTTCTGAGCGCGCGCTAGCGCTGAAGTGCTCCAAGTGCGCAACGAACCACGGAGATGCCTCGGGCGGACGACGGACGGGGAGTTGCCCCCCAAAGGGGGGACCGGGATCCTTTGGCGAGGAGAGGGCGCCGGACCGCACCCCGAGGAGGGGTGGGCGCGGCCGCGCACCCCAATGAAAAAGGGGGGGTGCGGCGTGGCCGCACCCCCCAAGGGGGGATGCGGCTTGGCCGCACCCCAAGGGGGGTGCGGCTTGGCCGCACCCCCCAAGAGGGTGCGGCTTGGCCGCACCCTCCAAGGGGGATGCGGCTTGGCCGCACCCCAAGGGGGGTGCGGCTTGGCCGCACCCCCCAATGGGTGCGGCTTGGCCGCACCCCCCTTGGGGGGGGGGGGGGGAGGGTGCGGCCGGGCCGCACCCCCTTGGGGGGGGGGGTGCGGCTGAGCCGTACCCCCCTGGGGGGTGCGACTTGGCCGGCTGCACCCCCAAGGGCGGTGCGGTCGGGGGGTGCAGCCTGCGTGCTACCGCGCTCTTTGACCGTCGACCCCTCCTTTCTTTTCCGGGGCTTTCTTCATGTGCGTCCTAAGGCCTTTACGGTGTACAACATAAGCCCCTCAAACCTTCGGAGTCCGAGTTCCAGAGCGAGGAGTTCGAAGGTTTTGATTTTTTCTGCGGCGGCTTTACCCATTGTCCTCTGTGCGGCGCTTTTCTGGTAGGAGCTGATGTCGGAGGGTGTTGGTTTTCCGAGGTCGTTGTGGGCTTGCTTCCCGGCTCTGATATCCGTATGGGCTGAGGGGTTTCTGCAAAATGACAGATTAGCTTGCGCGGTTCTGAGCCAGCGGCTTTTACACAATAGAAAATTAGTTTGCGCAAGTCTGTGCTTGCGGCTTTTTTGCACGAGTCTGTGCTCGCGGCTTTTTTGCACGAGTCTGTGCTCGCGGCTTGGCCGGTGAATAGCGGGTGTATTCAAACCGTGGGTGAACGTAAGGGGGCAGGCCCCTACGTCATCGGGACTCGACGACAGAGGAGAAGAGCGAACCTTCAATCGACGGCGGTGCAAAGTCCCCGGGGCAGGGCCCCGAAGTGGCCGGTGAATAGCTGGTGTATTCAAACCGGGGGCGAATGTAAGGGGGGCAGGCCCCTACAACGCTGGGACTCAACGGCGGAGGAGAAGGGCGAACCTTCAATCGACGGCGGTGCAAAGCCCCCGAGGCAGGGCCTCGAAGTGGCCGGTGAATAGCTAGTGTATTCAAACCGGGGGCGAACGTAAGGGGGGCAGGCCCCTACGACGCTGGGACTCGACGGCGGAGGAGAAGGGCGAACCTTCAATCGACGGCGGTGCAAAGCCCCCGAGGCAGGGCCTCTTTATAAAGTTTTTTCTTAAGTGAGTGTAAGTGTCAAAATATGGTTTTACAGTATGAAATCATTTGGTGCATAGCTTTATGTAAGATAAGATAGGTGCACGAGTCTGGGCTCGCTGCTTTTACATAACATGTAATATAAGATAGGTGCACGAGTCTGAGCTCGCGGCTTGTACATAAATTGAAGATAAGTTTGCACGAGCTTGAGCTCGTGGCTTAGTACATGGTAGGGGTCCCTGGATCACTGGTAAAAGCGGCGCAGGTTTTGAGCGTTCCAGGTGCGTGGCAAAGTCTTCCCTTCCGCCGTCCTGAGCCTGTATGTTCCGGGTTTCACGAATGTGGTGACTACGTACGGGCCCTCCCAGGCCGGTGAGAGCTTATCTCCTTGGGGGCCTTTACCGGCGGCCTCGATGCTGCGTAAGACGAGATCTCCTACGTTGATTTGTCTGGGCTTCACCCTCCTGTCGTAGGTCCGGGCGACACGCATTTGGTAGAGTGCAGCACGGTGAGCAGCGCTATCTCGAACTTCTGGGATTAGATCGAGGTTTTCTCGGAGCAGTCCATCATTCTTGCTGGGGTCGAAGGTTAGTACTCGAGCACTCGGAATGCCGATGTCGACGGGAATGATAGCTTCGGTTCCGTAACAGAGGTTATGAGGTGTCTCCCGTGTAGGAGTCCTCTCTGTTGTGCGATACGCCCACAACACATTCGGGAGCGCGTCTACCCACTGTCCCCCGGCTTCTTCCAAGCGTGTTTTCAGTCCTTTGAGGATGGTGCGGTTTGTGACTTCTACTTGTCCGTTGGTTTGCGGATGTGCCACGGCCGTGTGACGCAGGTTGATCTTCAGATCCTCGCACATCTTGGTGAAGGACTTCCCAGTGAATTGAGTGTCGTTGTCGGCAATGATCGCAGCCGGGATGCCAAAGCGGCAGACGATGTTCTTCCAGACGAATTGTTTGGCGTTTTCTTCCATAATTTTGGCCAGGGGCTCCGCCTCCACCCATTTGGTGAAGTAGTCGATGGCTAGGATGATGAACTTCCTCTGCCCGGATGCTAGAGGTAGGGGACCGAGGAGGTCGATCCCCCACTGCGCGAATGGCCACGCACTCTGCAGCGTGGAAAGTGAGACCGGGGGTTGATGAGGCATGTTGGCGTGCAGCTGGCAGCTTTTGCACCTCTGGACAAAGTCGGCCGCGTCCTTCCTCATTGTTGGCCAATAGAAGCCTTGACGCAGTATTTTCCGCGCTAATGCCTTCCCGCCTAGGTGCTCTCCGCAGACTCCTCCGTGTACTTCCCTGAGGGCGTAGTCCGCCTCGCCCGCTGGCAGGCATTTTAGATATGGTCCTGAGAATGCCCGTTTGTAAAGCTCCCCGTCTATAATGGTGAACGATGCTGCCCGCATTCGTAGCCTTCGCGCCTCTAGGCGATCTTCGGGAAGGTGCCCTTGCTCGAGGTAAGCTCGCAATGGGGTCATCCAGGATGACTCTTCCTGGTGGATGGCTGCGATTTCCCATGGCCCTTGAATGCTTGGGATCGCGACTTCTTCGATTCGGCGTCTTCGAGACTGGTAGCTGGAGGGTGAGGTGGCGAGCTTGGATAGAGCATCCGCCCTGGAATTCTGCTCTCGGGGGTTGTGTAGAATCTGATACGATGAGATCTTCTGGAGAAGTGATTTCGCGAATGCGAGGTACTTTGCCATCTGTTCGCTCTTAGCCTTGTTATCTCCTTCAACCTGTGAGACCACGAGTTGGGAGTCTGTATAGATCGTTAGGTTCTCGGCTTTGCAGCCGATGGCGAGTCGGAGATCGGCGATCAGTGCTTTGTATTCCGCGATGTTATTTGTTGCGGGGAACTTTAGCCGGAGTCCGTAATCCAGGGTGATCTCTTCGGGGCTTATGAGGAGCAATCCTGCTCCGGCCCCTTCAGCTCCAGAGGCGTCGTTGACATAGACGGTCCAACGGGGGCTGGTGGTGTCTTTGATGAGGGTTGTTTCTGGCGGGATGGTGTATTCCACCACGAAGTCGGCGAGCACCTGCGACTTGATGTCGGGCCGAGGCAGGAATTGGATGTCGAACACGCCGAGTTCTACGACCCACTTTACAAGTCTCCCCGAGACTTTCGGCTTCTAGAGGATTGCCCGCAATGGGAGTTGCGTCAATACCTTGACCGCATGAGCCTGGAAGTAGGGTCTAAGCTTTCTAGCTGAGAAAACAAGAGCCAAGGCTGTCTTGTCTGCTGCCGGATATCTGGTTTCGGTGTCGGTGAGGACTTTGCTGAGGTAGTAGATCGGTCGCTGCACCCCTCCTTCGTCTTTCACGAGCACTGAGCTAAGAGCCGTAGGCGATACAGCCAGGTACAAGAACAGAGTTTCCCAGGGGGTGGGTTTTGACAGAAGCGGTGGCGAAGCCAGGTACTATTTGAGAAGCTCGAAGGCCACTTGGCACTCGTCCGTCCACTGGAAACCTGAATGGCGCGCTCCCCGGAGGATTTTGAAAAAGGGGAGGTACTTGTCTCCCGTTCGTGATAGGAAATGGGACAAAGCAGCGATTTTCCCGTTTAGGCGTTGTACTTCCTTAATTGAGCGAGGTGGCGACATATCCTCCAACGCCTTGATCTTCTCGGGGTTGGCCTCAATTCCCCGATGGGTTACCATGAAACCTAGAAACTTCCCCGCCGTCACACCAAACGCACACTTGCTGGGATTGAGCCGCATCTGGAAGCGACGGAGAAGCCGGAAGCACTTTTCCAAGTCTTCCAAGTGGTCGCGCCGGTGGACGCTCTTTACTAGCATATCGTCCACGTAAACCTCCATCGTTTCTCCGATGAGGTCCTTGAAGACCTTGTTCATCAGCCTTTGGTAGGTGGCTCCGGCATTTTTAAGGCCGAAAGGCATCACCTTGTAGCAGTAGACTCCCCGGTCGGTGCGGAAGGCAGTATGTTCTTCGTTTGCGGGGTTCATCCTTATCTGGTTGTAACCTGAATAAGCATCCATGAAGCTGAGCAGCTCATGGCCTGTCGTAGCGTAGACGAGCTGGTCAATCCTTGGGAGGGGGAAGCTGTCCTTCGGGCATGCTTGGTTCAGATTGCTGCAGTCGACGCACATCCGCCACTTTCCCGAGGCCTTCTTCACCATGACTACGTTGGCGAGCCATGTGGGGTATTCTGCTTCGCGTATGAATCGTGCCTCTAGGAGCTTAGCTACCTCCTCCTCGATTGCCTTTAAACGCTCGGGGGCAAAGTTCCTCTTCTTTTGAATCACGGGTCTGCAGGCGGGGTTGATGTTTAGCGAGTGATAGATAACGTTAGGATCTACCCCGGGCATGTCTTCCGGGCTCCAAGCAAAAATGTCCTCGTTCTCCTGCAGGAAGGTGGTGAACTTTTCTCGCTCTTTTTGTGTTAAGAGTGACCCGACCTGAACAGTTCGAGTCGGGTCTCGTCGGGAGAGTGGTATTTCTACCAGCCCTTCAACGGGCGCTCCTCGTTGCAAAGTAGCCTCGTCTCGCAGGTCGAAGTTATTGATGTTGAGAGCGGTCGCCCTTGCTAGTTGGGCCTGCTTCAGGTAGCAGGTCCTGGCTGCCTCTTGGTCTCCTCTTACGACTCCTATTCCTGCGGCAGTAGGGAACTTCATAGCTAGGTGTGGAATGGAAGGGATTGCCCCAAAGATCGACTGGAGCGGTCTCCCGAAGATGGCATTATAGGCGGAGGTGGACTCTACCACCATGAACTGGATGTTGTGCGTTGACTGTCTTGGAAATTCGCCCAATGTGACTGGGAGAATGATCATGCCTTGCACCGGGACAGGTCTGTTGTCGAAGCCGTAGACGGGCCCGGCTGCAGGACTAAGCTGGTCTTTTGTGAGCTTCATACTTTGCAAAGTGGAGAGAAATAAGACATCGACCGAGCTTCCATTGTCGACCAGTATTCTCTTCACCTTGAAGCAGGGATCCCCGATCCCTGCACTGATCACGAGTGGATCCTGGTGCGGAAGCCGCAACCCTTGCAAGTCTTCATCTCCGAAAGCTATCGTAATATCTTGCTTGAGTTTTTTGTCTTCGTGGTCTCTTACGGGCTGGGCAATTGAGAGGATCTGTGATGCTGAGACGGGGGGTCTGGCGATCGTCTCGATTTCTCCTACCATCGGCCTTCCTCCCCCCGCGACTCGGGGGGCTGCTCCTCTGCATCCCTAGGCTCCTGGGGCTGATTGGGGATCTGGCCTTGTAGGAATCTTCCCAGGAGTCCCTGGCGGATGAGGCGCTCGATTTCGTCTTTGAGTCTGGTGCACTCCTCAGTGGTATGCCCGGTTCCCCGATGGAACTCGCAGTACCTGGACTGGTCGCCCCTTGGATTTGGCGGGGGTATCCTGGGCATGCGGAGCTCGGGGTTGTTCTGTATGGCGTAGAGCACATTCGTTCTGGTGGTGTTCAACGGGGTGTAGGTCCTGGGCGGCTGTGGTCCCAGATCCCTCTGGTGGTTACGCCGACGTTCATCGCCGCGACGCTCCTCGCCTCGACGTTCTTCTCATTCGCGAGGGGCTTGATCTGATCCCCTCTTCCTTCCCTGGCTTCCTTCGAATTGCCGACGGTGTGCTTCGATAGCCTCATCTGCAGCTATCTGTGCTTCAACCCGATGAACGAGGTCGGGATAACTTGGTATGGTTTCTCTCATGAGAGCAGAGTAGAAGCCACTTGGGTGGAGTCCTCCCAGGAAAACTCCTCGCAGGAGCTCGGGGTCGACTCCTGGGATCTGTCGAGCCTCGGTAGTGAAGCGTTGGAAGAAATCTTTGAGTGTCTCTCCATCGTTCTGGCGGATTCCTGAGAGGTGGGAAGGATCCCAAACAATTCGGCGGTTGGCAATGAACTGATCCACGAACTGCTGCGCCATTTCTGTGAAGTTGTTGATGGCCCCATTCCGCAGGGAATGGAACCAAGTGCGCGCGTGTCCCTTCAAGGTTGCTGGGAACACTTGGCAGAGGAGCTGATCAGGAGCGCTGTAAATCCTCATGACGGTGGTGAAGTGATTGACGTGTTCCAGTGGATCGTCCGTCCCGTCGAACGTCTCGATGTTGGGAAGCTTGAAGCCATTAGGAATTGGATGGTCTAAGACTTGAGGTGATAGCGGGGAGCCATGATGCGCGGGACGGCGGGCGAGAGCGGCGCGTCGTCCTGCTTGGGCATACTCTTCCTCTATCATGTTGCGTACCTCTTCCCGCGTAGCTCTTTCCACTGCTTGCTCAGGGGCAGCTCTTATGTGGTGGTGGCGGCGGTGATCAGCTTCTGGGCCTCCAGCTGGTGGGCCAAGGTGAGCGGTACTTGCCGCATTGGAGAATCCTTTTGAAGCTTCGTCTTCTTGGATAGCCTCCCCGTTCGGGGCATGATTCAGAGCCGGGGGCGGCGGTGCGTTCAAAGCTGGCGGTTGGTTCAGAACTTGAGGAGCCCCAAGATTCCTCACGAGGGCCAACATCTCAGCTTGATGTTCTTCGATCTGCTGCATGCGCACCTCCAAACCTGCTGCAGGTGCAGGCAGCGCCTCCTCCGCGGGAGGTGCATTGATAAGTGAGTGGGAGGGAGCTGGGTCGACGCGTCCTTCCGGCATCGATCCTTCAGTAACGCGAGCACTCTTTCTTGCCATAGCAGTTGGCTCTTGAAGAGTTTTTCGGGAAAGGTTCCCACAGACGGCGCCAAACTGTTGCGGAACGCTTAGGGCTCGTGGTAGACCGGTTCACTTGAACCACCTTAGCTCGTGAGCAAACTAAGCGTGCAAACAGTCAATTAGAGATTTGCTGGGTACACGGGGACTTTTTAACGTGGAAAACCCGGAAAGGGTAAAAAACCACGCGGCCGGAGTTGTGCCGACCAAACTTCACTATCTTCCGGGGGTTACAACTTGGAAACTAGAACTTGAGCGCGACAGGCCGCTGCTCGTTACAATATCTGGAGAGAGAGAGAACGAGCTCCGAGGGTGACAGGCCACCTCTCGGAAAAACTAAGTCTTTTTTCCCTTCTGAGAATGCTAGTCGCCTTTCGGAAGTGAGAAGGCTAGTCGCCTTTTGGAAGTGAGACGGCTAGTCGCCTTTTCCTTCTGAGAATGCTAGTCGCCTTTCGGAAGTGAGAAGGCTAGTCGCCTTTCGGGATGATGAAGATCTTCAAGTCCACGAAGGAGATCTTCAAGCGCCGAAGGAGAATTCCGCAAAAGTCTGCAAGGAGCTCTCCCGGGTCCAGAAGTCAAGGCCCTTTCAAATGAAGCCTTGGGGCTCCTTTTATAGCTTTGGACGGGGGCGACCCGGTAATTTTGTCGTTGGTAGTTTCCATAAATGCTCGGTGGACGAATCATATTCTCCGGTTCGGGGCCCTCGGATCGCCATTTTTCGTAAATGACCACCTTGCCCCTCGGGCAGCTTGGGCAGCTCGGGCAGTTCGGGCAGTTCCGTTGGAGGCAAAAAAGGCAACTGACTGTTCCTGAAAAGTGAGAAGCCTGAAAGACAAAAAGTGAGAAGCCGGAAAGACAAAAAGTGAGAAGCCGGAAACCCAAAAAGTGAGAAGCCGGAAAGACAAAAAGTGAGAAAGCTTCCTGATCGCGCTCAGAAACGTTCTGAGCGCGCGCTAGCGCTGAAGTGCTCCAAGTGCGCAACGAACCACGGAGATGCCTCGGGCGGACGACGGACGGGGAGTTACCGCGCTCTTTGACCGTCGACCCCTCCTCTCTTTTTCGGGGCTTTCTTCAGGTGCGTCCTAAGGCCTTTACGGGTGTACAACACATCTTAATTGCGAAATGATGAATTATGCTTGGATGAACAACATTGGCCAATGATTATATCTAATTTGACGGATCTTATCGGATTGTCGAAGGATTGTCTGTGATTAATTCTATGTGTAATTATTGATGTTTATCTCAGTGTAATTATTCGGGTCATTCGGATTACATCTTAATTGCGAAATGATGAATTATGCTTGGATGCACAACATTGGCCAATGATTATATCTAATTTGACGGATCTTATCCGGTTGTCGAAGAGTGCTGTCTGCCAACAATGATTTTCCCCTCGTCGAAAAAATAAAAGATATTGGGTTGAACTTAGATTGTTTATAGAGCTTCGTACGTCTCGTGGAAACCAAGAAAATGACGATGAATAATCATCATAACTCTACTAATAGTCGGGTGAATAGATCTTCTCGGCGGCCACCCACCTCTTTTTTCATAGGCAAGTTCTACAGTATTGCAATTAGGCCAGCAATGCTCTACGGTTCTGAGTGTTGGACAGTGAATGGTGTACATGAGCAAAAAATGGGAGTTGCGGAAATGAGAATGCTTAGGTAGATGTGTGGTCACACGTGACTAGATAAAATTAGGAATAATGAATGTATCAGGGATAATACAGGAGTGGCGCCAATTGTAGAGAAGATGCGAGAAGCTCGTTTAAAATAGTTCAGACATGTGCATAGAAGACCATTAGAGGCACATGTTAAGTGTTGTGAGAGTTTAGTCACCAGACATGTTAAACGGGGGAGGGGTAGACCAGAAAAGACTTGGAATGAAACTATAAGAAATATTAGTGAGGCTATGATTAAAGATAGGGCGCAATGATGACAAAGGATCCATATAGTCGACCCCACTATGGTGGGATAAAGGCTTGAGTGTTGTTGTTGTTGCCGCTCCTTGCATCGCTGAGCGCGGCCTGACCATTTTGAGGTTTTCAGACCTCACTAATTTAAAATACTATATTTTCATGCAACTCCTTCATTACTTGGGCTAAGTTTCAAATATTTTTTTAATTGCTCCTTGAAGGATAATATCAAAACACCAAATATATTTTGTAAGTTGATAAAAAATTCATACAAATAAAGTAATGAAGGAAATTGTTGATAACAATTGAAACAATGAGAAGTGTATACCTCTATCAACATCGAGCATGTAGATATGCATGCTATATTTGGCGTGCTGCTCGCATCTAAGGCAGGGTGACGCACGTCATCCAGAGTTCTTATGTCTAATTCTAAAGAGTGCGCGCAGTTAGCCAAATGAGCCTTTGGCTTTTGACCGACAAAAGTTTAAATGACTATTTGGAGGCTTTAACATTCCCACGACGCACATGATCAAGTAGGCCCATAGTTGTCATCATAAAACAATATTGCGAAAGAATATACATACAATACGTCGATGAATTTTAGGGTTTTTTTTTAAACCAGTCCCTGAATTTGGACTGCTTTTAGAAGTTCGGAACTGTGTGTGTATGTTGTGTTTGTAATGTTCGATGGTAAAAATAATGGGTCAGCGCTCAAGTAACAGCCGAGTATTGTCGTCATGACACGGCATAAACACAAAAAAACTCTAATTTAATATCATGTTTAGCTCCAAAATCCAACAACAACAACAAATTGCTATGGAAGGAAACCATAAAATTTATAAGTTATAAGTGGTATATTAAGGCTCTGTTTGGGACAGCTCTAGCGGATGGAAAATCTGTTGATTGAATAGAGATTTTAGAATAGAGCTTTCGAAAAAACTCTGATGAGAGAGCTGTAGACTGTTTGGAGAGTTTGTGCATAAATGCTGATCGAATAGAGCTTTTCCATTTAAGTTATTTGGTAGAACAACTATTTGAAAACTGTTTTGTTAAACAAAAATATTGAAATATAATGATTGTGAAAACTTCCACTCAGGCAAACACGCGCGTCCGGACAAAAAATATTCGTTCGGGCAAAAATGGCCGCCCAGGCAAAAAACGGATGGCCGAGCAAAAAAAGGCCGATCGGTCGAAAAGCGGTCGCTTGGGCAAAAATGACCACATAGGCGAAAAACAAGCGTCCGGGCAAAAAACAGGCGCCCGGGTTAAATAACGCGCCCCGGGAAAAAAACGGCCATCCGGGCGAAAAACATGTGTCCGGGCGAAAATGTGCATCCGGGCGAAAAAACGATCGCTCAGGCGAAAAACGCGCTTCCAAGCAAAAAATGCGCGACAGGGCGAAAAATAACCGTTAGGGCAAAAAACGGACGCACAGGCGAAATATTGTCGCCCTGGTGAAAAAATCGTCGCCCGGGAGAAAACCCCCGCCCGGGAGAAAAACCGCCACCTGGGCGAAAAAACCACCGCCCAGGCGAAAAAACTGCCACACGGGCAATAAAATCTCCGCCCGGACAAAAAACAGCCGTCTGGGCGAAAATGGCCTCTCGGGCAAAAAACTGTCGCCCAGGCGAAAAATGGCTGCCCGGGCGAAATACGACCGATGGAGCGAAAAATGGCCGCCCGGGCAAAAAACGCATGCTCGGGCGAAAAAATGGCCGCCCGGGCGAAATACGCGCTGTCAGGCGGCTGCACGGGCGAAAACTACTGCCCGGGTGAAAAATGGCCGCCCCGATGAAAAACACGCGCCTGAGCGAAAAATATCCGCCCGGGCAAAAAATAGCTGCCCGGGTGAAAAACGTGCGTCTGGGCGAAATACACTCACTCGAGCAAATAATGGGCGCATGAGCAAAAAAAAATGGCTGCCCGGGCGAAAAAACGGTCGCACGGACGAAAAATGGCCGCATGAGCGAAAAACGCGCTCCCAGGCAAAAAACGGCCGTCCGTGCAAAAAATATGCGTCTGGGCGAAAAAAACGTGCGCCCGGGTGAAAAATATGCGCCCGGGAAAAAAATGGCCGCCCGACGCGAAAATCTAGCGCCCTGGAGAAAAACGCGTGTTCGGGCGAAAAATGAGCTACCGGGAGAAAATAACGAGCACCCGGGAGAAAAATGGCCACTCGGGGGAAAATTGGGTGCCCGACCAAAAAACACGTGCCCGAGCGAAATGCGCGCTCGGACGAAAATGCTGGAGTAGTATGTAGCGAGATGGAGTTATTAAAAGAGAAAAAGCTAAAAATAGAAAAAGCGGTTTTTAGAAAGCTATGCTGGACTGACTTCTCAAAGAGCTTCTATAATAGCTTTGATAGGGTTTCCTTGAAGGCTCTAACCGCACCTCATTCATGGGTGTGCGGTTATCCAAAGAAACCCCACTATCCCCGTAACCACCCAACATGTGGGTGCAAATAGTAAAATCCCTCATTACGGGGTGCAAATAGTAAAATCCTCCAACATGGGGGTGCAAATACTAAAATTCTGCATCATGGGGTGCAAATAGTACAATCTCACATCATGCGGTGCAAATAGTAAAATCCCCCATTACGGGGTGCAAATAGTAAAATCCTCTAACATGGGGGTGCAAATAGTAAAATCTCACATCATGGGGTGCAAATAGTAAAATCCCTCATTACAGAGTGCAAATAGTAAAATCCTCCAACATGGGGGTGCAAATAGTAAAATCTCACATCATGGGGTGCAAATAGTAAAATCCCCCATTACGGGGTGCAAATAGTAAAATCCTCCAACATGGGGGTGCAAATAGTAAAATCCTCCATTACGGGGTGCAAATAGTAAAATCCTCCAACATGGGGGTGCAAATATTAAAACTTCAATACGGTCTGCGTATAGCAAATAATATGGTTATGGTGTGCGCATAACCATATCCGTCATATGAATACATATCAACGCAAAACTATACAAACTGGTGTGCGCGTAGCTATATTCTTGATAAGTGTGTGTATAACACATAAATTATTTATGGTGTGCGGGTAGCCGCATAACCACCATAACTACCTTAACCACCCATTTAATTACGAAAGTGTCACCCTCAAAAACTATAAATAGAACCCCAAGGCTTCTATTTTTTGGGATCTTCTCCTCCATCTCTCCCCTCTTTGAGACTTTCTCTCTCTCCGGCCGGGAAAATCCTCCTACGGATTTTCTCTCTCCTCCTTCCTTGCGCGCTAACAAGCCCGCCTCCTCCTTGCGCGCTCACAAGCGCACATCCTCCTTGCGCGCTCACAAGCGCCCCTCCTCCATGCGCGCTCACAAGCGCGCGTCCTCCGTGCGCTCCGCTCTCAAGACCGCTCCAAGCGCGCCTCCGTGCGCTCCGCTCTCAAGACCGCTCCAAGCGCGCCTCCGTGCGCTCCGCTATCAAGACCGCTCCAAGCGCGCCTCCGTGCGCTCCGCTCTCAAGACCGCTCCAAGCGCGCCTCCGTGCGCTCCGCTATCAAGACCGCTCCAAGCGCGCCTCCGTGCGCTCCGCTCTCAAGACCGCTCCAAGCGCGCCTCCGTGCGCTCCGCTCTCAAGACAGCTCCAAGTGCGCCTCCGTGGGCTCCGCTCTCAAGACCGCTCCAAGCGCACCTCCGCGCGCTCCGCTCTCAAGACCGCTCCAAGCGCGCCTCCGTGCGCTCCGCTCTGAAGACTGCTCCAAGAGCGCCTCTGCGCGCTCCGCTCTCAAGACCGTCCAAGCATAACCCTGTGTACTCAGCAACAAGCACTCTGCGCACTCAAGAACAGACGCTCCAGCCTCCAGCATGAACAACACTCCAAACTCCTCTCGCGCAGCAGGAGACAACCGACAGAGACAGACGCACAGAGCACATCGATCCAACCTTCAAGCTGCAGTCAAAACCTCTAGAGCGCTTAAAGCGCAGCATCCCCCTCTGCATCAGACAAAAGTCTTAGCTCCAGGAGCGGTGGCTTGTCACCCTCCGAGTATCTCTCTCTCAACAATTGTAACGAGAGGCGGCCTGTCGCCCTCGAGTTCTTTAAAGTAGCTTTGTACAACAACCAACAAATAGCGGAGGTTTCGGCCGGCACAGACCCGGCCGCGTGGTTTTTCACCCAGTTGACGGGTTTTCCACGTTAAAAAAATCGTCTTGTCAGCTTTCTCTTTTTCTGTGACTGTTTGCGCGCTCAAACGCTCCCGGGCTAAGACGGTCCAATCTAGTCCGATCTACCGGAGCCTTGAGTGGACCGCAACAGTTTGGCGCCGTCTGTGGGAAAGAGTTCCCCGCATTCCAATAAGATCTGAAAGACAGTATCACCATCCCAACGATACTCGTGACTTGGCATCATGGCAGGAAAAGCCATCAGCGCCGCCGAAAGATCAATCACTGGGGGGCAAGGTGACCTAGTATCCTCCCGCCGGAAGAAGCTACGCAACCTGGTCGAATTTTCATTCGCCAGCGCCAACGCGGTCCTCTCAATCGAAAATAGGCGGCACAACCTGGATCGGATCTTCATTCTCCAGCGCTAGCGCTAGCCTCCATCCGCAGCCCCCAGATTGAATTTTCATTCTCCGGCGGTCCCCTCAACCGGAAAAGCCAACACAACCTGGATCGAATTTTCATTCTCCAGTGCAAGCGCAGATCTTTACTCGCAGCTCTGGATCGAATTTGCATTCTCCAGTAGTCTTTTCTCCCATATCGAATACTGGCATTCTCTGACCCGTGGCTAGGCCCCGCAACCAGATCGAATTTACATTTTCTGGCGCTGGATCGAATTTACATTCTCTAGCATGACTGCCCGCCGACGCCCGCCATCGCCAGGGCCTGCCCCCCTCACGATGGCCACCGGATTGAATACTTACATTCTCCGGCAAAGCCGTGAGCAGACTCGTACGAAAAGCCGCGAGCCAGACTCGTGCAAAAAGCCACCGCGCTGCATGGGCACCTCGCCACCGCGCTGCTTGGGCATCTCGCATCAGCGCTGCTGGGGCACCTCGCCTCCGCGCTGCTTGGGCACCTCGCCTCCGCGCTGCTCGGGCACCTCGCCTCCGCGCTGCTCGGGCACCTCGCCTCCGCGCTGCTCGGGCACCTCGCCTCGGCGCCGCTTGGGCACCTCGCCTCCGCGCTGCTCGGGCACCTCGCCTCCGCGCTGCTCGGGCACCTCGCCTCCGCGCTGCTCGGGCACCTCGCCTCCGCGCTGCTCGGGCACCTCGCCTCCGCGCTGCTCGGGCACCTCGCCTCCGCGCTGCTCGGGCATCTCGCCTCCGCGCTGCTCGGGCACCTCGCCTCCGCGCTGCTTGGGCACCTCGCCTCCGCGCTGCTTGGGCATCTCGCCTCCGCGCTGATTGGGCACCTCGCCTCCGCGCTGCTTGGGCACCTCGCCTCCGCGGTGCTTGGGCACCTCGCCACCGCGATGCTTGGGCATCTCGCCTCCGTGCTGCTCGGGCACCTCGCCTCAGCGCTGCTTGGGCAGCTCGCCTCCGTGCTGCTCGGGCACCTCGCCTTAGCGCTGCTTGGGCACCTCCCCTCCGCGCTGCTTGGGCACCTCGCCTCGGCGCTACTTGGGCATCTCGCCACCGCGCTGCTTGGGCAGCTCGCCTCCGCGCTGCTTGGGCACCTCGCCTCCGTGCTGCTTGGGCACCTCGCCACCGCGCTGCATGGGCACCTCGCCACCGCGCTGCTTGGGCATCTCGCCTCCGCGCTGCTCGGGCACCTCGCCACCGCGCTGCTTGGGCATCTCGCCTCCGCGCTGCACAGGCACCACGCCTCCGCGCTGCTTGGGCCCCTCACCACCACGTTGCTTATCCAGCTCGCCACTAAACTCATCAGGCCTCACCGCTAAACGACAAGCTCGTCATGATCTCCGACACTCAATCTGCACACATCGCAACCTCGTGTCTGCATGACCAAGCGGAGGGCTTTCCCCCATCCCGCTTGTGAAAGCCACCTCACGCTCGTCCTCAAGCTGGGGCTCCACCTCCTTGTTCCATATCTCCTCGCGAAATTATTCCAAAATCCGAGAACAGTCCTACACATAAGCTATAAATGCTTTATACTGGGCGACTCCAACAGCCTTCAACTCAGCAATCCTCTCCAGTAAGGAGAGGCGATCAGCCCCATGATCCGCACCATCCCCTGAGGCGTAAACTGTGACACTGGGACGCCGCAAAATTTCAGGATCTCGATCACCCCCTCGCAGGCCGGGAGGCGAAAGCCGCTCCGAAGCGATGACTCGCAAATGGTCATCCAACCCCGAGGCAGATTCTGTGCTTGCTCCTCAGGATCCGGGATCCGAACCTCCAACTCGGGGGGCAGGTTCAGGCACCTCCTTCCATACCATGTTGCTGACTCCACCACAATCGCCACAACTATTTCGCACAAAAAGTCCCCGCACCTCTCTCGCCCCGGCTCTGAACTTTGGGGACTTGGGGGGCAAATGATAGGGTTTCCTTGAAGGCTCTAACCGCACCCCATTCATGGGTGTGCGGTTATCCAAAGAAACCCTACTATCCCCGTAACCACCCAACATGTGGGTGCAAATAGTAAAATCCCCCATTACGGGGTGCAAATAGTAAAATCCTCCAACATGGGGGTGCAAATAGTAAAATTCTGCATCATGGGGTGCAAATAGTAAAATCTCACATCATGGGGTGAAAATAGTAAAATCCCCCATTACGGGGTGCAAATAGTAAAATCCTCCAACATGGGGGGTGCAAATAGTAAAATCTCACATCATGGGGTGCAAATAGTAAAATCCCCTGTTACAGGGTGCAAATAGTAAAATCCTCCAACATGGGGGTGCAAATAGTAAAATCTCACATCATGGGGTGCAAATAGTAAAATCCCCCATTACGTGGTGCAAATAGTAAAATCCTCCAACATGGGGGTGCAAATAGTAAAATCCCCCATTACGGGGTGCAAATAGTAAAATCCTCCAACATGGGGGTGCAAATATTAAAACTTCAATACGGTCTGCGTATAGCAAATAATATGGTTATGGTGTGCGCATAACCATATCCGTCATATGAATACATATCACCGCAAAACTATACAAACTGGTGTGCGCGTAGCTATATTCATGATAAGTGTGCGTATAACACATAAATTAGTTATGGTGTGCGGGTAGCCGCATAACCACCATAACTACCTTAACCACCCATTTAATTACGAAAGTGTCACCCTCAAAAACTATAAATAGAACCCCAAGGCTTCTATTTTTTGGGATCTTCTCCTCCTCCATCTCTCCCCTCTTTGAGACTTTCTCTCTCTCCGGCCGGGAAAATCCTCCTTCGGATTTTCTCTCTCCTCCTTCTTCCTTGCGCGCCTCCTCCTTGCGCGCTCACAAGCGCACGTCCTCCTTGCGCGCTCACAAGCGCGCCTCCTCCTTGCGCGCTCACAAGCGCGCGTCCTCCGTGCGCTCCGCTCTCAAGACCGCTCCAAGCGCGCCTCCGTGCGCTCCGCTCTCAAGACCGCTCCAAGCGCGCCTCCGTGCGCTCCGCTCTCAAGACCGCTCCAAGCGCGCCTCCGTGCGCTCCGCTATCAAGACCGCTCCAAGCGCTCCTCCGTGCGCTCCGCTCTCAAGACCGCTCCAAGCGCGCCTCCGTGCGCTCCGCTCTCAAGACAGCTCCAAGTGCGCCTCCGTGCGCTCCGCTCTGAAGACTGCTCCAAGAGCGCCTCTGCGCGCTCCGCTCTCAAGACCGTCCAAGCATAACCCTGCGTACTCAGCAACAAGCACTCCGCGCACTCAAGAACAAACGCTCCAGCCTCCAGCAAGAACAGCACTCCAAACTCCTCTCGCGCAGCAGGAGACAGCCGACAGAGACAGACGCACAGAGCACATCGATCCAACCTTCAAGCTGCAGTCAAAACCTCTAGAGCGCTTAAAGCGCAGCATCCCCCTCTGCATCAGACAAAAGTCTTAGCTCCAGGAGCGGTGGCTTGTCACCCTCCGAGTATCTCTCTCTCAACAATTGTAACGAGAGACGGCCTGTCGCCCTCGAGTTCTTTAAAGTAGTTTTGTACAACAACCAACAAATAGCGGAGGTTTCGGCCGGCACAGACCCGGCCGCGTGGTTTTTCACCCAGTTGACGGGTTTTCCCGTTAAAAAAATCGTCTTGTCAGCTTTCTCTTTTTCTGTGACTGTTTGCGCGCTCAAACGCTCCCGGGCTAAGACGGTCCAATCTAGTCTGATCTACCGGAGCCTTGAGTGGACCGCAACAAGCTTATTTGAAGACGCTCTTTTCAAAATGCTGTTCATTCAAACAACTAAAAAATAGCTTTTGCTCTCCCAATAGTACTCTTTGAATAGAAAAAGCTGCCCCAAACAGACCCTAAAAATGATAGGAGTTGGTTAATCCTATGGTCTAACTTTTTTTAATTTAAAATTTAAATGATGTTCCACTTTTTTTCTTTGGCAAATTTATCGTGAGGAAAAAAACATGCTTGCTGCAGCCGGGCCTTGGTCGGGCACCGGGCAAATCAAGGCCGGGCCCCTCCGTTGAAAGGGGCCTTGAAGAACCCGTCAATTGGGCCTTGATCCGCCCAGGCCGGGCTCTGAGTTATATTTTTTTAATTACTTTTCAAATGATTTTGAATAAATTTTGTAAATGAATTAAAATGACATAAATGAATCTAGGGACTAATTTTGCAAATGAAAAAAAAAAATTTTAATGTGACTTGTGAATTCAACTTGAAATTACAAAATTCAAACATAATAACATTTAAAGAGTACACATACAAAGTATTAAAATTAAAACTACAAATTACAAAATATTACTTAAAAACACAACATATTGAAATTACTAATAATTACAAGTTTTTTTTTTGAAATTTATTCTTCGTCGGTCATATTCAATGCACTCATGTCTTCTTCAAACTCTAAGGTACTCGTTTTAACTTGCGAAATATGTTGTGATTGTTTCATGTCGTTTGGATAGTCCTTATAGCAAATGCAAAGTTGTAGTGATTCATCGGTTAATCAAGATCTTTGCTAGTTCAAAATCTTGTCATTCAAAGAAAAAATGATTTCAAAGCCATGATGCTAGCTTGGGTTGTTAGTATATCACGAGTCATAATCAACATATTATGATCGCTATGAACTTCAGATTTCCACCATTCTATAATATTAAAATGATCTATTTCATTTGTACTTGTTGCAGGTCACTTGACGCTCTGGTAGACCGGTCGAATTGATCCACCATAGCTCACGAGCGAGCCGAGCGCGCAAACAGTCAAAGAGAGGATTACCAAATGACCAGAACACTTTTTATCGTGGAAACCCCGAAAAGGGAAAAAACCACGCGGTCGGAGCTGTGCCGACCAAATTTCACTATCTTCTGGTTGATTATAATTGGAAACTGAGTACCCGAGCGCAACAGGCCGCTGCTCGTTACAATGGTAGAGAAATAAAACCTCGAGGGTGACAGGACACCTCTCGAGAGACTAAGTATTTTCTAGGAACGAAAGTGAGATTCTCGAGTCGCCTTTCGTAAATCGGAGGATTCTCAATCCGCTTAGAAGACTGTCTTCCGTAGCAAAGGAAAATATTCAAAGATACAAAGGAGATCTTCGAAGATTCGAAGATGATCTTCGAAGACCGAAGGAGATCTTCGAAGATTCGAAGATGATCTTTGAAGACCGAAGGAGATCTTCAAGCGCTGAAAGAGAATTCCAAGAAAATCTTCGAAAGAGTTCTCTCGGGCGCAGAATGCAAGGTCCCCTGAAATGAAGGCTCGGGGCTCCTTTTATAGCTTTAGCCAATGGTAGCCCAGTAATTTTGCCGTCATAACCACCATTACCACCTCACAGACGGAGCACGATGTTCGATTTGGAGCGCACGGATCGCCACTTATTGGATATTCCCATCTTGCCCCCCCCCCCCTACGGGCAGTTCGGTCAGCTTGGGCAGTTCGGAAAGCTTCGTTGATGGCGTTGAGTAAAGTGAACTGGACCTATAATATGAAAAATTAGGAAATGTTAACTGTCGCGCGTGTTACAAACATGGAAGTGTTCTGAGCGCGCAACGAACACGAGAGCGTTCTGAGCGTGCAACGAACACGAGAGCGTTCTGAGCGTGTGTTGAAGTATGGAGACCGGACGGTCTGATTGTAGACCTGGCGGTTTGAAGTATATGTTGAAGTATGGAGACCGGGCGGTCTGATTGTAGACCGGGCGGTCTGAAGTATTGTCTACTGGTGGTCTGGTGATTGGTGACCGGGCGGTCTGCTGTGATTAGAGGACTGGCAGTTTGTTAGAAGGTGACCGGGCAGACTGCCCCTTTTTCTCTCTGGCGGTCTGTTTGGGTCAGACCGCATGCTCTCTCTGGTGGTTCCGTCATGCGGTCTGTGTTCATCAGACCGCGCGGTGTCTGCGGTCTGCATTTGTCTGACCACCCAGTTTTGTTTTATGTCCTATATTATATTTAGTCTCACATTGCTTAATTGTAATCTCTTCTCTCCCCTCCATTCTATATAAAGGAGGTCATACTTTCTAATAAGTTAAGTTTTTTGGAAATAAAAGATAACTTTTCTCCAATTTCCGGTCTCTTCTTTTTCTGTTCGCACATGGTATCAAAGCGAATAACGATCTTTGGTTTTTAATCCTTCGCGGCCTCTTCTCTTCTCGCCGTCTCTGTTCGCGCGACCTCTCACCTTCTTTGGCGCGATCTCTTCTGAGTCGTGCTATCTTTCTTCTGTTCGCGCGACCTCTTCTCTGCTCGCGCGCCCTCCCTCCGTTTTTTTCGCGATCTCTCTCTGATCGCGTGCTCCCTGTTCGCGCGGTCTCGCTCTTTGTTGGTGTGGTCTCCTCTGAGTCGTGCTTTTCCCCTTCTGTTCGCGTGATCTCCCTCTGATCGCAGCTACGACGGTTTCTGACAACTCTTCTTATACCACCACTACTCCGGCTATTGTCCACCCTCCTCCTCCCATTCCTTCAGGAAACCTTGGCACCGTCTCCAAACTTTTTTGTCCCAACTATCCTAACGGGATTGTCTCCTTCACGTTCCTTCTCCGCTCTCAACGAAAACGTCATCATCTTACTGATGATCCTCCTCCTCGGACCTCAGCCACCTTTGATGATTGGGATGCTAGTGACGCCCTTGTTCGCACTTGGCTTGCTAACAGTCTCTCGGAGGAGTGTCTACCTGTCATAAGGCATGATGAAATGGTGAAAACTGCTTGGCTTCACCTGGCTGCTCTTTACTCCAAGGGAGCTCAAACGTCCCGCATATATACCCTATATGCGGACCTATTTGCTCGTCCCTCCATGTCTCCTGCCGCTGCCTATCAACAAGTTCAGACCCTTGGGGCTGAAATTCTTCAAAACAGGTCGTTCTCTGCTGATCTTGCTAACCAACACAAATACTTCCAAGAGCTTCTGGTTGTATGTTATCTTCTGCGCCTCCCCGATTCCTATGACATGATCCGTCAACAAATTCTTGGCGAGACGGAATCTCCCACTCTGGATGCTACTACTGCCCGCATTGCCGCTGTCACCTCTCTTCTTCAACGACCTCTCTTGGCTTCTCCTCCTGTCACTGACAACTATGCTCATCCGACTCAAAAGGGAAACACTAGAGGCAATGGCTTTCATCCTGAAGGTCGTGGACCTTCCCGATACCTCTGCTCTCACTGTGGGAAGACGGGCCACTTAGTTGCTCGGTGCTGGCTTAAACATCCTCATCTTCGCCCCACCGGTGACTCTTCTGCATCTTCTTCCAAGCAATCTGCCTCGGTGGTCACATCCTCAGATAGCGCTCACGTCGTCACTCAAGGTAAATGGTTGATTGAGGTGCTACAAATCATATGACTGGCGATCCTTAGTGTTTTTCTCTCCTAAAAAACATGATCGATTGCCCCCGGTGTTCATTGCAGATGGCTCTCCATCCCAGTAAATGGGACAGGTGTTGTCCAGGTCACCCCATCTCTTCGCTTGGCAGATACTCTATATGTGCCGAAGTTCCCGTGCAACTTACTCTCTGTTACTTCTCTCTGCAAACAGCTACAGTACGTGCTCTGTAACATTCACACCTACTTCTTGTTCTTTTCAGGATCCTTGCTCCAAGAGGAAGATTGCTACTGGGACTGAGAGCGGCGGCCTCTACTTCTTGGACAATGTGTTAGCTCTCTCAACTTCATCGTCATCTTCCAACAGTCTTCTCCAATGGCATCTTCGTCTGGGACATCCTCCTGCACGTCTTCTTCATCAACTTCTATCTCAACTTGCCGGAGAGTGCAGTCTGCCAACAATGATTGTCCCTTCGTCGAAAAAATAAAAGATATTGGGTTGAACTTAGATTGTTTATAGAGCTTCGTACGTCTCGTGGAAACCAAGAAAATGACGATGAATAATCATCATAACTCTACTAATAGTTGGGTGAATAGATCTTCTCGGCGGCCACCCACCTCTTTTTTCATAGGCAAGTTTTACAGTATTGCAATTAGGCCAGCAATGCTCTACGATTTTAAGTGTTGGGCAGTGAATGGTGTACATGAGCAAAAAGTGGGAGTTGCGGAAAAGAGAATGCTTAGGTGGATGTGTGGTCACACGTGATTGGATAAAATTAGGAATGAATGTATCAGGGATAGGAGATGAGTGATGTCAATTGTAGAGAAGATGCGAGAAGCTCGTTTAAGATAGTTCATACATGTACATAGAAGATCATTAGAGGCACCTGTTAGGTGTTGTGAGAGTTTAGTCACTAGACATGTTAAACGGGGGAGGGGTAGACCACAAAAGACTTGGAATGAAACTATAAGGAAAGATACGATGTACTTAGACATTAGTGAGGCTATGATTAAAGATTGGGCGCAATTGTGACAAAGGATCCATATAGCCGACCCCACTATGGTGGGATAAAGGCTTGAGTGTTGTTGTTGTTGTTGTTGCCGCTCCTTGCATCGCTGAGCGCATCCTGATCATTTTGGGGTTTTTCAGACCTAACTAATTTAAAATACTGTATTTTCATGCAACTCCTTCATTACTTGGGCTAAGTTTCAAATATTTTTTAATTGCTCCTTGAAGGATAATATCAAAACACCAAATATATTTTGTAAGTTGATACAAAATTCATACAATTAAAGCAACGAATGAAATTGTTGATAACAATTGAAACAATGAGAAGAGTATACCTCTATTAACAGCGAGCATGTAGTGACATATGCATGCTATATTTGACGTGCTGCTCGCATCTAAGGCGGGGTGACGTACGTCATCCAGAGTTCTTATGTCTAATTCTAAAGAGTGCGCGCAGTTAACCAATTGAGCCTGGGCTTTTGACCGACAAAAGTTGAAATGACAATTTGGAGGATCTATCATTCCCATGTGCCGCACATGATCAAATAGGCCCATAGTTGTCATCATAAAACGATATTGCGAAAGATTATAAAAATGGGATGTCTGGCGGCCAAATTATACATATAATACGTCGATGAATTTTAGGGTTTTTTTTAAACCAGTCCCTGAATTCGGACTGCTTTTGAGTGCTTTTAGAAGTTTGGAACTATTATGTGTGTGTATGTTGTGTTGTATTTGTATATATGCACACATAATTTCCTAGCTAGGTGTAATGTCGACGGTAAAAATAATGGGTCAGCGCTCAGATAACAGTCGAGTATTATCGTCGTGATGACACTGAATAAACACAAAAAAAACTCTAATTTAATATCATGTTTAGCTCCAAAATCCAACAAAACAAATTGCTATGGAAGGAGACCATAAAATTTATAAGTTCAATAAGTGGTATATTAAAAATGATAGGAGTTGGTTAATCCTATGGTCTAACTTTTTTAAATTTAAAATTTAAATGATGTTCCACTTTTTTCTTTGGCGATTTATCGTGAGGTCTTACCAATCATGCCAAAAAAAAAAACTTGATGCAGCCGGGCCTTGGTCGGGCACCGGGCAAATCAGGCCCGGCCCCCTCCTTTCAAAGGGGCCATGAAGGACCCGGCAATAGCCAGAGTTATACTTTTTTTTTAATTACTTTTCAAATGTTTTAAAATAAATTTTGTAAATGAATTAAAATGACATAAATGAATCTAAGGACAAATTTTGCAAATGAAAAAAAATTAAATATGGCTTATGAATTCAACTTGAAATTACAAAATTCAATTACAAATTCAAACATAATAACATTTAAAAAGTACACATACAAAGTATTAAAATTAAAACTACAAATTACAAAATATTAATTAAAAACAACATATTGAAATTACTAATATTTACAAGTATTTTTTTGAAATTTATTCTTCGTCGGTCATATTCAATGCACTCATGTCTTCTTCAAACTCCGAGGTACTCGTTTTAACTTGCGAAATATGTTGTGATTTTTTATGGCGTTTGGATAGTCCTTATAGCAAATGCAAAGTTGCAGTGATTCATTGGTTAATCAAGATCTTTGCTAGTTCAAAATACTGTCATTCAAAGAAAAAACTGAATTCGAAGCTATGATGCTAGCTTGGATTGTTAGTATATCACGAGTCATAATCAACATATTATGATAGCTATGAACTTTAGATTTCCACCATTCTATAATATTAAAGTTATCTATTTCATTTGTACTCATAAAATCGTGTGATATTGTTGATGTATATAATCCCAATTCATTTAAAGAGCTAGTTGCTCATGGTTTTTTTCTTGATATAATAGTATTAAACATGTTTTTTGTTACTATAGAATGACAGGTTATAACAATTTCTTGGTGGGTATTGAGGTATATAATTCATCGAAATGACTATAACATTGCGCAAAAATGTTATTGAAATACATAAGAGATATATGTGTACGTATTAATCTCATCAGATGAATCTACATTTAAATAACCGCTAATACATTCTATTAGGTTATCGACACATCCTACAATATTAATTGTTAAATTTTGTAACATCCCCAGAACAACTAGACCCCTAAGATGCATTTTGTCATGACAAGATCATGACGTTGCTCTAAGAGGCCAAAATGGCCCTAAGAACCAAGGTGAATAGGTAAAAATCACCTTGGTGTGCAAATAGTCAAATTGAGCCCAGGGCTTATGGCTTGATATCTAAAGCTTCAAAATTACAAGTGGGCCACACTAACACTCCCTAAACCCCTTATGGAGTCCCTTGGGTCATTTAGGACCCATTGGGGTCAATCCAATTGATCAATTTGGCCAAGGTCAACTCTATGCCCAAATAAGTCAACCATCCCTATTAGGGTCAATTAGGGTTCAAATGATCAAATTAACCCCACCAATGTATTGCAAACCCTAGTTGGGGTACAATGGACTCAAAAGCCTCATCTAGTGGTCATTAATTGGTCAAATTTGACCAAAGTCAACTTTCCCCCAATTTTGATCAAAATCACACATATTGGCAAAATTAGCCCAATTGGCGCACCACCATGACCCAATCAACATTGGGCGGTGGCAAGGGATCCAAGACCAACATATGGGACCAATCAACCCATTACTTTGACCAAGTCAACCCCAAAGTCAACAATGGTCAAACCTAAGCCCAAAGAGGAGAAATGAAAGCCCAAGCCTATTCCAATGGGCTAAGGCCTTGAATCAAGGCCCACCCAGCAGCCTAAGGTGCTAATTACCATGTCCAACCTCAGATTTCAAATATAGATGCCATGCAAGGGGGTAATTAGGAGAAATCCCCAAATTTTGGAAAGAACCAACCATGAATTCATGGGATGAAGGCCACATGGCTTCAATTCACACTCCCCATGCCTTCTCCCAGCTGCCATCATGAATGCCAGCCATTTTCCTGTTAGATTGATGCCAAATGGAGCCAAGGAGGAGCTTCCAAGGCATGGCCGAAATCCCCTTAATGGCAACACCACTTAGAGCCAACCTCACCCCCAATACACCCCTACATCAGCTTCAGATGGTGCCAAGCAACTGAAATCAAGCCTTGGATCAAGACATTTGATGGAGAAATGAGGAATCGGCATGGGAGAGCTTGGAGCATGGTCGGCCATGGCGGTTCCGAGAAAAGTCCACCATCAAGCTCGATTGAGGCAAGTTTCCTTCCCCTCTCCACTTGTGCTAGCATCTAGATGAATTTAGGAGAGAAATCGGGCTCAATTGAGCCCGATCCCATGTGAGAAAAATGGAGAATTTCGGATTTTGAGTGGTGTTGGGTTCGCCGGAAAACACCATCTCCGGCGGCCGGATCGCCGCCAAACGTTAGCCCCCACCTCAACGGAGGTGGTGGTGGCGGTGGCCGGCCGGGGAGGTGGTTAGATGGCCGGGAAATGGAGTTGGAGTTTGCTCCAGGTCGGGCAAATCACGCCCTTAGGCTGGAGGAAGAAGATGTAATCACAACCGTTGATCTGATCAAGATCAGGCTATATGCAGGCCACTTAGAAATGACCTAAGAATATACAGACCTTGAATGCCAGATTTGAGGCCCTTAGAGGCCAGATCTTGAAAAGTTGGCTGAGACAACTTTCGTAGCTCTTGATGTCTACTTTCTGTAGGATTTGAGATCAAGTGATTTGAAGCACTACAGCTCCTTGTAGAGCCATTTTCCTAGGACTGCTCTTTATGTCTATTGGCAAAACATAATAATTCTGCCTAGGATTTTTAAGTAGTTTGCATGCAATTTTTGAAGGCCTTAGAGGCCATATTTGCAAAAAGGGGCAGAGACAAATTTTGTATCCCTATGGGTCTACTTTCATTTGACACCTTAGTCATCTGATTTGGTGCACTGTGGACACCAGGGCACCCATTTTTCCTAGGACTGCTCTTTATGTCTATTGGCAAACCATAATAATTCTGCCTAGGATTTTTAAGTAGTTTGCATGCAATTTTGGAAGGCCTTAGAGGCCATATTTGCAAAACGGGGATGCGACAACTTTTGTAGATCTTGATGTCTACTTTCTGTAGGATTTAAGATCAAGTGATTTGGAGCACTACAGCTCCTTGTAGAGCCATTTTCCTAGGACTGCTCTTTATGTCTATTGGCAAAACATAATAATTCTGCCTAGGATTTTTAAGTAGTTTGCATGCAATTTTTGAAAGCCTTAGAGGCCATATTTGCAAAAAGGGTCAGAGACAACTTTTGTATCCCTATGGGTCTACTTTCATTTGACACCTTAATCATCTGATTTTGTGCACTGTGGACACCAGGGCACCCATTTTTCCTAGGACTGCTCTTTATGTCTATTGGCAAACCATAATAATTCTGCCTAGGATTTTTAAGTAGTTTGCATGCAATTTTGGAAGGCCTTAAAGGCCATATTTGCAAAAAGGGGCTGAGACAACTTTTGTAGCTCTTGATGTCTACTTTCTGTAGGATTTGAGATCAAGTGATTTGGAGCAATACAGCTCCTTGTAGATCCATTTTCCTAGGACTGCTCTTTATGTCTATTGGCAAACCATAATAATTCTGCCTAGGATTTTTAAGTAGTTTGCATGCAATCTTTGAAGGCCTTAGAGGCCATATTTGCAAAAAGGGGCAGAGACAACTTTTGTAGCCCTATGGGTTCACTTTCATTTCACACCTTAATCATCTGATTTGGTGCACTGTGGACATCAGGGCACCCTCTTTCCTAGGACTGCTCCTTGTGTATGGCAGAAATTAAAAAGGCTATATCTTTCAATTGGCTTAACCAAATCCCTTGATTCTTCTACCATGCATGCAGGGTATGAAGACACACCTAGGGTGTTAATTTGAGGATTTTTGGAGGTGTATCCATTGGGTTATTTCATTTATTAGTAAAAGTAAAGTTTTGATATTTAAGGAGTTGTATAACTCCAAACACCCCCTAATTTGGGGGGTAAGCTCTTTATATATATATCTATATCACTGGTAGAAATTTGAGACCATTTGGCCTTGTGCATGTGGAGTTATGAGCCATGCAAGAGCTAGGCTAAGGACCTTAAATGTGTGCCCTTAGCAATTTTGGGGTGGAGTGAGCCCCAAGCCTTCGGGGTTAACCCAATGGCTTGAAATGTTGGACATGGGTCCTTGGCAGCAATATGCCTTCCCAAAAGTTATTTGGGGATTTTTGGGTACAAAAATCCCAAGATGTGGAATTTACTAAATTACCTCTAATTTAGGTTATAAAATGAAAAGGGGGTCATCTGAACTTGGAATGATGTGAAACTTAGTATTTAGTCTTTGATTTCATTATTTTGGCAGCAGGAGTTTTCTGGGAAGTTTTGGGAAATATTTCATGATACAAATAGATGAATTTACAAATATACCCTTTATGAATTTTGTGCAAATATTGAGTTTTTATATGTCTGATAAATTTGAGATAAATCACAGTAGGTCATAATGCTAATATAAGCCTATGGTAATTTTCCCAGAATTTATTGAAGTCTTTACATAGCACTTGTAGTATAAACCCTTATACGCACACCAAATGTAATAAATGATAATTAAGGGTAAATATTCCTTGGAATAATATGAGACTTAGGATCTGGTGTTTTTAGACCAATATGGTGCTATAATAATTTTCTCAGAATTTATTGAAGTCTTTACATAGCACTTGTAGTGTAAACCCTTATACGCACACCAAATGTAATAAATGATAATTAAGGGTAAATATTCCTTGGAATAATATGAGACTTAGGATCTGGTGTTTTTAGACCAATATGGTGCTATAATAATTTTCCCAGAATTTATTGAAGTCTTTACATAGCACTTGTAGTGTAAACCCTTATACGCACACCAAAGGTAGTAAATGATAATTATGGTCAAATATTTCTGCTAAAAATGTGAAATTCAGGATTTGGTGTTTTTAGACCAGTGTTATGTCATGGTAATTTTCCCAGAGTTTATTGAGATCATAATCTAATACTTGATATGTAAATCCCTATTTGCACCCCATTTATGTTAAGTAGAAATTATGGTTAATTATCCCTGTAAAAATGTGAAACTTGGGGTTTGAGGTTTTTTTTAGACCAACATTATGTTACAGTGAATTTACCAGAATTTATGGAGATCGTTAGTTGGCACTCGATGCAGAAATCTCTATTTGCACACCTCCTATTTTAATAGAAACTATGATTTAAGATTCCCTAGAGAATTTATGAAATTCGGATTTGAGGTTGTTAGATCACCACTCATTGCAAACCTATGGTAATAATTGGAACTCGTTTGGATATGATGTGATCAAGATCGCACCATAGGAGTCAAATCTAGATCAACCTTATTTCGGTCTGCGAATAGTGAAACTGATTTACATTAATTAGACCACCACTGACCTTCACACATAGAACTGTTAACTCTTTATTAATTATGAAGGCTCAGATTATTTGGAAGAGCATCTCTAAGGGCAACTTGGGAAGTAAGGAGTGGGTGCGTTTAGCAAGCTATAAGTGCAGGCACTTCGACGATAAGAAAAGGAAGTTAGACCTTGTCAAGGGTCACACACACAACTCATCGGTAATAAGTGATCATATGAAAGTAGAACCTCCCTTAGCCGGGTGAGCCATCATAATGTAAAGACTCAAGGGCGTAGCCGAGAAGTATCTAAGGCCAACCCTGGATTCAGGATGACGAAGTATAGGAGTGTGGGTCCAAGTAAGGATGAGAATTTTAGGTGTGTGTATGTAGTTCCTAGGTGAAGAAGGAAACACGAGCTTAGAACGTGACGACGGAGAGTCAACACCCGGTCAAGGTGGGTGGTGTCGGAGTTCAAGTGAACTCCCCCAATTCTACGTGCCAAGCCTAACTCATCTTAGGGATTTAATGTAATTGGAGAGGAAGATGGGGATCGAGTAGAAAAGGGTAGGTACCAACAAGATTAAGTGCCTTGGTAGGAGGAAGTTCGGGGTGTCAGCCCGTCATACTTCCTAATACCGCTGCGAGCCCCTCACCGGGTAACCCTCCGGAGATCCAAGGCAAACCCCTAAAACTTCTAGGACCAACTAAATTATAGACAAGACTAGTCGAATAGGAGAACTCGACACGTTAACTTGCATCCTGAACCAGAAGGAAATATAGAAAGGACTGGGATAGTCCTGCGAGCGATAGACTCGGGTTATAAAAAGGACTGGGATAGTCCTGCGAGCGATAGGCTCGGGTTATAAGGATGGACTGGGATAGTCCGGCGAGCGGTAGGCTCGGGTTATAAGGATGGACTGGGATAGTCCGGCGAGCGGTAGGCTCGGGTTATAAGGATGGACTGAGATAATCCGGCGAGCGGTAGGCTCGGGTTATAAGGATGGACTGGGATAGTCCGGCGAGCGGTAGACTCGGGTTATAAGGATGGACTGGGATAGTCCCGCGAGCGGTAGGCTCGGGTTATAAGGATGGACTGGGATAGTCCGGCGAGCGGTAGGCTCGGGTTATAAGGATGGACTGGGATAGTCCGGCGAGCGGTAGGCTCGGGTTATAAGGATAGAATTGTATAGTCTAGTGAGCGGTAAGCTCATATTTTACTTATAAGACTAGTGTAGTCTAGTGAGCGGTAGGCTCGTAGTCTAAACATAAGACCAGTATAGTCTAGCGAGCGGTATGCTCGTAGTTTAAATCTAAGGCTGGTATAGCCTGGCGAGCGGTAGGCTCTACTTTATAAATGTTGATGCAAATATGTGGGCTGGAGGCTCAGTAGTAAATAACTAATACATGTTACTTGTGTGTAAGTTGTGGTGGGTCTTCGGTTCTGTTTTAGTCGTCACACCGACAGCAGTTCTTTGACTCGGCAGTGCTAGTGGTTTTTATTGGGGCCAGGTTGTTTTATTGCGCATCCGACGGGACGAATCCCCTAAACCCTGCCTGGCCAATTCAGTTTAGTACGCAGGAGCTCGTGAGTACCGGGTACCGGTATCACAGCGTACGTTTGGGCCTAGGTCTGGTAGTGTGACTTACCCACCTAGGTGAGGAGACGCCCGCTCCTCTGCCACCGTTTGACCACGACGGGAGGTGCCCGAGAGGTTAGCTACCTCCGAAAAGTGGGAACTAAAGGTCTGTACGTACAGAGTCGTGTGAGTGAGTTGCATGTGTATGAAATAATAATACAAACATTGCATCATTGCATTGCATATCATAGCATAGCATTTCTGCCTAAACAGAGACCTCATCGTATAAATCAGTGTGGGCTCTTTTATACGATGAGTTTATACTTTCCAGATCCCTTAGCTTATGTGGCCTCGTGTGTGCATATAAGTTAAGGTTACTTTCGTAGATGCTCGTATTTATTTGCTTCTTATATTACATTGTCTTTTACACATTGCATAAACAGAGACCTCATCGTATAAATCAGTGTGGGCTCTTTTATACGATGAGTTTATTGCTTGCCAGATCCCTTAGCTTATGTGCCTTTGTGTACGCATATAAGTTAAGGTTAATTTTCCTAGCTGCTCTTCATATTACTTTACTTGCTCATATTACTGCTATTGTAGCTTTCTCCTATTGTTTGCTCTTATTACAAGCCTAATTGTAGAACTGCTAGAGTAATCTTAAGTAGTGTACTCCTGCTAGCTAGAAGCTATGTATCTTTTGCTTGATATACATTGCTAGTTTTACCACTTGTCACCTGCTTCTTTGAATTACCCCTTGATGTCCTCCGCTTCCTCCTCCCACACGGTGCCTAGGAGTCGCGGGTGGAGGCGGTGAGGAATATGCTGAGTCTTTTAGACTGACGGTCAGTGGACCACTTCATTTTAGGGATGATGTACCGGAGCAGCAGGACCCCGCTTAGGAGACAGGATAGGAAGACGAGGTGAAGCAGAACAACCGTTACACGTCGTCGCAACAACAGTTACAGATGTATGAAGACAGAGTTTGATTGCTTCCGCATAAAAGTAGAATGAGAGTCTTGATGCACTATATTTGAACATGTAATGGGCATATGCCCTCTTGTACTTTATTTCTCATCGTGGACATTGTAAACTTGTAATTTATATATTTAATGTGATTTGTGGACTTGTGCTTCTATTTGCTTCTATTACTATGAATTGTGGTTGGCCTGGATGATGTTGATTAGCCGGCAGGATCGGCGTGTTGTGGTGATGACCATTTGGCGCATTGGCCTCACCGCAAGACGGCGGTTCTGGGCGGTAAGGCCCGGTTTAAAAGCAAAAAAAAAGAGGGTCTTACAAACTGGTATCAGATTAGCCGACTTTCGATCCAAGTAAAAGAAGTCCACAAACCCTAGGGCAACCCCCGCTCGAGTTAGTTTGAGGACAAACTAGAAGCGGAAGCAGTGGTGTGCCCATACGGGAAATCACATAATTTTGTCCACTTAACGATGAGATTAGGCCAACCCGACTAGTACACCGTATTGGTTTGACTTAGCAAGACTTCTCATAAGGTATCCTAGTCCGACATCAACCTCAAGTATATTTTGACCAAGTAGTAGGATACCCCAAAGTGACTAAAAGAAGGAGTTGAAAGCGTGTGTGAGTGTTCAGGGCTTACTCTCCGATATACCCACATCACTTCCTAAGTGATATTAACACTCCTCAAACAAACAAATAGGACAATCTTAAGTGGTTTTGGTGTTTGTGATTATACTATCAGATTAGTAGGAGACTCGTAGGTTTAACTCATGTGCCTAGAAGTCGATTACTCCCCGCTTCTATCCACATAAAACCCATCACGAGATAAGGGTGTCAAATGTGGAATGAGAATTCCAGCCTAGAAGAAGACCATGTAATAGGACAATAGGCACACGATCCTTGGAAAAGTTGCGATTAACGGTAGTTTCAAGGACAGAGAACCTTACCATACCCACAAATCACAAGAACTGTATGCACATAAGGATTTTATGCATACGTGGAAGGGCAACATTTTCGGATATAAGAAACTCATCACAAGATTACGGGAGGCTAATCTTATTTCTTCGTTTATTGGGCCGCTAAAATATTGACTTGTCTTTTTTTTTTTGAAATATAAAAGCCTCTGTAATACAACCCCCTGGGCACCTATTTTAGTGCAGGGTATATAAGTGAACCCTAGACCCAAACAGGTGCACCCCCATCATAGGACTTATCCAAACGATCTGAATTTTACACCATACATGCAAATTTAGTACGATACACATGCTGTCCAAGAATCATAATTTTGGAGATAAAGTTCTATAGATTCAGAAATAATTTCGTTATATACGATTGTGGTAGACCAAAGGCTTAATGAAGATCAATCCACTCAAATCTTTTATGGAGGGTAGGTCTCGGAAAGAAAGGTCCCTGGACAGATTTGAGGCCATTGGACCCCTACTTATTGGTGGGTCTCGCTTGCAAGACCAAGGTGGATTAGGATAACACCCATGTTGTTACACACACAGAGTTTTATGGATAATAATCATCTCTTTGGTCAATTCTCTTGAAATTTGAAATATGCACTTACGGTCAAAGATCTTTTCAGACTGAGTTCAGTAGGAAATTAGGGTCTGTGAACTTTTGTTTCATTAAGCATTATTGAGAATTACAGGGTCAAGTTCCCCTAGATTATAATGAAAATCTGGAACATTACAGAAATGAGTAGATAGACTTGTGGTCTCCATTGAACCTCTGAAAATTTTATTATAGTTAACTATAGATTAGTTATCATACTTCCTTCACAAAATGGGTTTTGCACCCTTAGTCACATAATTAATCTTTTGGAATTATTTTAAGGAGGAAAGACTATGGACTTCTGCTGAACACTGTCTTGGATCATGATTAGTCTCTGAAAATTCTGTTAAACCTATTGGCCCATGATAACTGATACTTGGTGTACAAATTGGGGACCCCATAGTATGAAAGAAATAAAAATGAGGCCAAAAATAAATATGACATTATGAAGAGTTGAAATTTGTAAATTGTCGCATACAAGACTTGGGGAATGATTTAGAGATCAATTCACGACATATTTACGATAGTTGGTTCATAGGTGATAGGTCTCGTGCAAAAGTTGAGCTTGTTTTGCGTTTAACAAAAAATAAGGACTATAGATCTGACAGATAATAACACATGATTTGGGATAAAAATCAGGAATTAGGCTTCAGGACGTTAATGCGATTGGGTGCACTTCAAGAATTAATTTGGAGGATTTACAATATATGAACTTTATGAGCATTGGAATTGATGACTCACATGAATCTAGGTACCAGAACTAAGCTTGATTATTACTAGAGTATCCTTTTAATAGTAAATAACCATGATGTGTTTATGTTTACTAAATATCATTTCGGATCTTAGAAGCATATTAAACGATGACATAAAGTATTAAAAGAATGACGATGTCATGAAAATTAGGAGAATTAATATTGCCCAAGCCATAAGCATATCATGACCTTGGATGACAAGTCTAAATTCTAATTGCAAACACCTAGCAAATAAGGGTACATACATCATATTATGGATTATAAGACTCAGTGGATTCCTACACTCGCCTTGTGAATATGCAACTTTACTTCAACTTATGTCCTCCCTCCACTATATATATCTTCATCAAACTGATAAATATTTAGGGACACCCAGGAAGAAGAACTTGGTTACGGACATAGTAGGATTTGATGAAAGTGCACGTGGGAGAAGACTGAGCATGAAGCGATGTGAACCAGACCTAACCGTTTCCAATATTAATTGGGAGACGTGTTGCGCAAAAACTACTAATTCTTTCTGGTATATTCTGAACTCTGACTCCCGTAGACCCAACCTAAATTTCGGGGACGAAATTGTTTCTTCGTTTATTGGGATTTGTAACATCCCCAGAACAACTAGACCCCTAAGATGCATTTTGTCATGACAAGGTCATGACGTTGCTCTAAGAGGCCAAAATGGCCCTAAGAACCAAGGTGAATAGGTAAAAATCACCTTGGTGTGCAAATAGTCAAATTGAGCCCAGGGCTTATGGCTTGATATCTAAAGCTTCAAAATTACAAGTGGGCCACACTAACACTCCCTAAACCCCTTATGGAGTCCCTTGGGTCATTTAGGACCCATTGGGGTCAATCCAATTGATCAATTTGGCCAAGGTCAACTCTATGCCCAAATAAGTCAACCATCCCTATTAGGGTCAATTAGGGTTCAAATGATCAAATTAACACCACCAATATATTGCAAACCCTAGTTGGGGTACAATGGACTCAAAAGCCCCATCTAGTGGTCATTAATTGGTCAAATTTGACCAAAGTCAACTTTCCCCCAATTTTGATCAAAATCACACATATTGGCAAAATTAGCCCAATTGGGGCACCACTATGACCCAATCAACATTGGGCGGTGGAAAGGGATCCAGACCAACATATGGGACCAGTCAACCCATTACTTTGACCAAGTCAACCCCAAAGTCAACAATGGTCAAACCTAAGCCCAAAGAGGAGAAATGAAAGCCCAAGCCTATTCCAATGGGCTAAGGCCTTGAATCAAGGCCCACCCAGCAGCCTAAGGTGCTAATTACCATGTCCAACCTCAGATTTCAAATATAGATGCCATGCAAGGGGGTAATTAGGAGAAATCCCCAAATTTTGGAAAGAACCAACCATGAATTCATGGGATGAAGGCCACATGGCTTCAATTCACACTCCCCATGCCTTCTCCCAGCTGCCATCATGAATGCCAGCCATTTTCCTGTTAGATTGATGCCAAATGGAGCCAAGGAGGAGCTTCCAAGGCATGGCCGAAATCCCCTTAATGGCAACACCACTTAGAGCCAACCTCACCCCCAATACACCCCTCCATCAGCTTCAGATGGTGCCAAGCAACTGAAATCAAGTCTTGGATCAAGACATTTGATGGAGAAATGAGGAATCGGCATGGGAGAGCTTGGAGCATGGTCGGCCATGGCGGTTCCGGGAAAAGTCCACCATCAAGCTCGATTGAGGCAAGTTTCCTTCCCCTCTCCACTTGTGCTAGCATCTAGATGAATTTAGGAGAGAAATCGGGCTCAATTGAGCCCGATCCCATGTGAGAAAAATGGAGAATTTCGGATTTTGAGTGGTGTTGGGTTCGCCGGAAAACACCATCTCCGGCGGCCGGATCGCCGCCAAACGTTAGCCCCCACCTCAACGGAGGTGGTGGTGGCGGTGGCCGGCCGGGGAGGTGGTTAGATGGCCGGGAAATGGAGTTGGAGTTTGCTCCAGGTCGGGCAAATCACGCCCTTAGGCTGGACGAAGAAGATGTAATCACAGCCGTTGATCTGATCAAGATCAGGCTATATGCAGGCCACTTAGAAATGACTTAAGAATATACAGACCTTGAATGCCGGATTTGAGGCCCTTAGAAGCCAGATCTTGAAAAGTTGGCTGAGACAACTTTCGTAGCTCTGGATGTCTACTTTCTGTAGGATTTGAGATCAAGTGATTTGGAGCAGTACAGCTCCTTGTAGAGCCATTTTCTTAGGACTGCTCTTTATGTCTATTGGCAAAACATAATAATTCTGCCAAGGATTTTTAAGTAGTTTGCATGCAATTTTTGAAGGCCTTAGAGACCATATTTGCAAAAAGGGGCAGAAATAACTTTTGTAGCCCTATGGGTCTACTTTCATTTGACACCTTAATCATCTGATTTGGTGCACTGTGGACACCAGGGCACCCATTTTTCCTAGGACTGCTCTTTATGTCTATTGGCAAACCATAGTAATTCTGCCTAGGATTTTTAAGTAGTTTGTATGCAATTTTAGAAGGCCTTAGAGGCCATATTTGCAAAAAGGGGCTGAGACAACTTTTGTAGCTCTTGATGTCTAATTTCTGTAGGATTTAAGATCAAGTGATTTGGATCACTACAGCTCCTTGTAGAGCCATTTTCCTAGGACTGCTCTTTATGTCTATTGGCAAACCATAATAATTCTGCCTAGGATTTTTAAGTAGTTTGCATGCAATCTTTGAAGGCCTTAGAGGCCATATTTGCAAAAAGGGGCAGAGACAACTTTTGTATCCCTATGGGTTCACTTTCATTTGACACCTTAATCATCTGATTTGGTGCAATATGGAAATCAGGGCACCCTCTTTCCTAGGACTGCTCCTTGTGTATGGCAGAAATTAAAAAGGCTATATCTTTCAATTGGCTTAACCAAATCCCTTGATTTTTCTACCATGCATGCAGGGTATGAAGACACACCTAGGGTGTTAATTTGAGGATTTTTGGAGGTGTATCCATTGGGTTATTTCATTTATTAGTAAAAGTAAAGTTTTGATATTTAAGGAGTTGTATAACTCCAAACACCCCCTAATTTGGGGGGTAAGCTCTTTATATATATCTATATCACTGGTAGAAATTTGAGACCATTTGGGCTTGTGCATGTGGAGTTATGAGCCATGCAAGAGCTAGGCTAAGGACCTTAAATGTGTGCCCTTAGCAATTTTGGGGTGGAGTGAGCCCCAAGCCTTCGGGGTTAACCCAATGGCTTGAAATGTTGGACATGGGTCCTTGGCAGCAATATGCCTTCCCAAAAGTTATTTGGGGATTTTTGGGTACAAAAATCCCAAGATGTGGAATTTACTAAATTACCCCTAATTTAGGTTATAAAATGAAAAGGGGGTCATCTGAACTTGGAATGATGTGAAACTTAGTATTTAGTCTTTGATTTCATTATTTTGGCAGCAGGAGTTTTCTGAGAATTTTTGGGAAATATTTCATGATACAAATAGATGAATTTACAAATATACCCTTTATGAATTTTGTGCAAATATTGAGTTTTTATATGTCTGATAAATTTGAGATAAATCACAGTAGGTCATAATGCTAATATAAGCCTTTGGTAATTTTCCCAGAATTTATTGAAGTCTTTACATAGCACTTGTAGTATAAACCCTTATACGCACACCAAATGTAATAAATGATAATTAAGGGTAAATATTCCTTGGAATAATATGAGACTTAGGATCTGGTGTTTTTAGACCAATATGGTGCTATAATAATTTTCTCAGAATTTATTGAAGTCTTTACATAGCACTTGTAGTGTAAACCCTTATACGCACACCAAATGTAATAAATGATAATTAAGGGTAAATATTCCTTGGAATAATATGAGACTTAGGATCTGGTGTTTTTAGACCAATATGGTGCTATGATAATTTTCCCAAAATTTATTGAAGTCTTTACATAGCACTTGTAGTGTAAACCCTTATACGCACACCAAAGGTAGTAAATGATAATTATGGTCAAATATTTCTGCTAAAAATGTGAAATTCAGGATTTGGTGTTTTTAGACCAGTGTTATGTCATGGTAATTTTCCCAGAGTTTATTGAGATCATAATCTAATACTTGATATGTAAATCCCTATTTGTACCCCATTTATGTTAAGTAGAAATTATGGTTAATTATCCCTGTAAAAATGTGAAACTTGGGGTTTGAGGTTTTTTTTAGACCAACATTATGTTACAGTGAATTTACCAGAATTTATGGAGATCGTTAGTTGGCACTCGATGCAGAAATCTCTATTTGCACACCTCCTATTTTAATAGAAACTATGATTTAAGATTCCCTAAAGAATTTATGAAATTAGGATTTGAGGTTGTTAGATCACCACTCATTGCAAACCTATGGTAATAATTGGAACTCGTTTGGATATGATGTGATCAAGATCGCACCATAGGAGTCAAATCTAGATCAACCTTATTTTGTAACGTTATCCCCAGCATACAGCTCGCAAGGACGACCGCCGGCACCCCCAGCATCCAGCTGCAAGGGTTCAGCCTAACCAAATGGTCTGCAGACCATGCACCCCAACCCCTCTCTATCCCACCACAGGGCACATCGGGTTGTTGGAGACCGCAGTCCCCCTTTGATGAGAATTGATCCAGTTAAGCGGCATCGCCTGGACTTCCCAGGAGGTCACCCATCCCAGAATTGCTCCAGCCCGAGCACGCTTAACTATGGAGTACTTTCACTTCTCATCACCAACTGAGCTGCGGCTCAGTTGGTGATGAGAAGTGAAAGTACTCCATAGTTAAGCGTGCTCGGGCTGGAGCAATTCTGGGATGGGTGACCTCCTGGGAAGTCCAGGCGATGCCGCTTAACTGGATCAATTCTCATCAAAGGGGGACTGCGGTCTCCAACAACCCGCTGTGCCCTGTGGTGGGATAGAGAGGGGTTGGGGTGCATGGTCTGCAGACCATTTGGTTAGGCTGAACCCTTGCAGCTGGATGCTGGGGGTGCCGGCGGTCGTCCTTGCGAGCTGTATGCTGGGGATACCGTTACAAAAAGTCCTTTCACCAAGATTGCACTTTTTGTAACGGTATCCCCAGCATACAGCTCGCAAGAACGACCGCCGACACCCCCAGCATCCAGCTGCAAGGGTTCAGCCTAACCAAATGGTCTGCAGACCATGCACCCCAACCCCTCTCTATCCCACCACAGGGCACAGCGGGTTGTTGGAGACCGCAGTCCCCCTTTGATGAGAATTGAGCCAGTTAAGCGGCATCGCCTGGACTTCCCAGGAGGTCACCCATCCCAGAATTGCTCCAGCCCGAGCACGCTTAACTATGGAGTACTTTCACTTCTCATCACCAACTGAGCTGCATAGTTAAGTTGCTCAGCTCAGTTGGTGATGAGAAGTGAAAGTACTCCATAGTTAAGCGTGCTCGGGCTGGAGCAATTCTGGGATGGGTGACCTCCTGGGAAGTCCAGGCGATGCCGCTTAACTGGCTCAATTCTCATCAAAGGGGGACTGCGGTCTCCAACAACCCGTTGTGCCCTGTGGTGGGATAGAGAGGGGTTGGGGTGCATGGTCTGCAGACCATTTGGTTAGGCTGAACCCTTGCAGCTGGATGCTGGGGGTGCCGGCGGTCATCCTTGCGAGCTGTATGCTGGGGATACCGTTACAAATTTAATGCAGCAGCTATGTTAAACATATAAAACATTTCACAATAATATTCTAGAAATTTTGCTTCCATTACTTCAATTATATTATTGGTCGCCAATCAAATCGTTGTTTATACATATGTAAAGTTTGTGTAATTACTACAAAACTTTCAATAATCAAACTAGTAGAGTAATAAACATATGATAAAACAATTGTAGCTCTATAAAAATATTCAAATAAATTATATATTTGTGAGAGAGTAGGATGGGTTCGTAGTGTGGCTTTACTCGTTGGAATTGTCGTAATCATTCACAGAGCTGATCTGTTAACTGGCAGACCAAAGCCTCGGGTAAAACTTGATTGTGACAGAGGGGGTTCTACTCGTGCAAGCCAGCATAAGAAAGACTGTTAAAAAAATTACGCAAGACTAGTTCCAAACGTTGCGGTTTCCCTTTTTCCTACATGGACAGAAAGCACCAGGATTGGATGAGTGGACATTAGAGTGAAATGTGGAGTTCACAACCATAAGTTTGTACATCTAGAGGCGCTCTTAAACATAGGGATATTTCTAACACTACTAGCATGCAGGCTATTATTTATAACGAGAAATATAAACTACATAAGGAGTAGGCTGGTGGAACCCCGATCCAATTTCTTTACAAGCGTATTGTTGATGATGGATATGTTAGTAATGACATTGTGAACAATACTAGTGAAGAGTTTGAGAGTTTATATTTTGCGCATCCTATATCTATTCAACTTGACAACTTATTTTCAGATGTCTTTGTCATGAACTGTACTTATAAGACAAATCAGTATAGTTTACCATTACTATCTATAATTGGGATGACATTCACCAAAAGAACTTTTTTTCTACGTACATTTGCTTTCATGTCTAATGAAATTAAATTTAGTTATACATGAGCTCTTGAATGTTTTAAAAGTATGCTAGATAAAAGTTGCCAACCAAATGTATTGGTCATAGACCGCGAGATCGCATTAATGAATGCCATTAAATGTATCTTTCCTCAATGCAAGATCATTTTATGTTAGGTTCATATCAACCGCAATATTCAAGCACATTGTAAAAAATATTTCGCGAAAAGAAAAGAATGTGAAGATTTTTATGTGAATAACAACTAGTGAACTCCCAAACAATGCATGATTTTAATATGGAATTTAATTCCTTGCTAGTTACATACAATGAACAATATCCGGAAGTACTAAGTTATGTGGTGACAACATGGTTAGATCCATACAAAGAGTTATTTGTTTCATCGTGGATTAATAAGTTTTTACATTTAGGCAATGCAACAACAAACCGTGTTGAACGTGAGCACGATCATTTGAAAAGATTTTTGGAAGTGTCTATTTGTAATTTGACTAGTGTTTGGAAAACATTTAACCAAATGATAAACATTCAACATACTGAAATTAAAAGGTCATTTGGACAAAGTACAATTCGGTATGGATATATGAAGACTCCTCACTCCCACCAATTATTTCTATGTGGCAAAGATATCATGAATTCGTATCAGGATCATGGGACATTCAATATATGTCACGGTTTAGAGATATGCACTTCAGTGAGACTCCAAGTGCGGTCATTAATTTGGTCGGTCTATGAAGTCAAGATATCAACTTAAAATTCTCCATTTTAATGTATCTTTTGTAAATGCCAAAACTCATTATGTAATGTCTTATTGATATAGATGGTTAGAATTGTGAAGAGGTTGATTTCAAGTCACTAATTTTGTCATATTTACAAGAAATAAAGTAGATAATATTTATTTCTTAGGGTATTATTTTTATAGTACAATAATTTCATGACTAATTATGTACTTTCATGTTGATGCAGACGGTCGAATTTTTGAAGACAATGGTTGCAACTAACTAATTTTGGAAGATTGACATTCATTTCGATATTATCATGTTCAAAATTTTGTATGAATTTTGGACAGCCATTATGAAAAATATTGGACTTTTTATGCACACTTTTAATATATATTTGATCTCTGATGCATCACTATTTTTTAATATATTAGGGTGCGGATAAAAAATTGGACTGTAAATAAATATTCCGGACTATAAATATGATGGACTTCAAATAGCGATAAGCGGACTGCTTATAACATTACTTTATTTTCAATTCTCGGGCGCATTTCAATATTACTTGATAAATCTTATTTCCAGTATGCGGTGATTCAAAATTTTTAAATAAAATTATACATTTTGATAATTTTCATGAAATGAGTTCAGTCCAATGAGAAGGTATGCAAATGTACGTTAGTCATACATGTTGTTCGGATGGCCAAATATCGCTCGTTAAGCTAACCATTCATTAAAACTATCGAAATATTTTATTAAAACTTTTTCATTCTAATATAAGTTTTGAATGCATTGACTATAAGTGTCGTTCTACTAGATGATATTTAGTTGTAGCTCACTGTGTATATATGTACATCACGTTTCGTTTTTGTTGTCGTAATGGTTGAATGGTAATCCACGTTTGATTACATTTCTCATCTACGCCTCTAGTTGTCTAGCTTGATCATATGATCAAATTTGCCTAGTTGAAGATAATTGCGTCTGACTTGACTAGGACGCTTGTTTGTCCAAATAAGATTTCAAATGCTGCATCAATGCTATATTGTCTTTTGATGTGAGCAATTTTGTACGATGTCGATATTTTACTTTTAACAATTCATTGATGCGGACCTTGTCGGAATCTCCCGCACTTGGGCACGATACTTGTGATCCACAATTTTGATCTGAGTTTGTATATCTCGAGGAGAGGTCACATCATTGTGAGAGGCCCTCAAAGCGAGCAAATAATAAAATTGGGGAGCGGAGAATCGAGTATAAATGCGTCAGCTTAAGGGTGTGACAAATATAAACCTCTAGCTTCATCTCCGCACTCTTATATCCTTATTCTAAAAGAGGAGGAGATGAGTGATTTTGAGGCCAAACGACATTATAGTCGTTTGGCCTACAAAATGATTGTCTGACCTTATTTTGTAAATACTTTTTGTGAGGCGTGCCGTAGGCCCGAGGCTAGTCCTAGCTAGGAACTAGGAAGGAGGCTTGTTGCTAGTGGAGGCGGCGGCAACTGGCAGCACAACAGTTGCCAGTACTGCATTGCTTTAATCTTGTATAGATAGTTTGATGAAAAAACATTTATACTGTACAATATTTACACTAGACCAAGATTAGTTGGTCTTGTTTACATAGTTATATTGAATCCCTTAGACAAAACTTGTCATCATTATGCATTGACAAACTAAACTGAGTTTTCTATCTTAATTAGGGCTCGAAAAAAAAACTATTTCACATTCGAGTTGAGCAGGATCTGAGCAAAGTGCGCAAGATTGTTTACAACAGATTAAATCTAGTCATTTGGTGGCATATTTAAAGCCATTCTATTATGATGACCTCTTCTCTATGTTCATTTTATTAAGAGAAATATATTAAAAGGTGATGGCCTAATCGCTAAGAAAATAGACTAATCATTGCAACCAGAGCGTCTATTAATACCCCTTCATTTGTGTGAGTTTTCGCAAGCATGAGGAGCAATAAAGCGTTCGGACAAAGTGCGGGGTAGAACCACAAGCATTGAGCCACAAAAAGGGAGACTTCGATGAGACACAATCATGGCTCAGATTTCAGTGCAGGGAAAAATCTCGCTAGGACTAGAGCTCTTTGGGAGGACATGCAATAACATAAGGTCGTATGAGAAAAGCAACAACGGGCACATATATGTAGCTATCATGAGAATCAGGGAGCACAAGGCTTGACTAGCGGCTGAGCTTGTAGGGACCATGTGTAAGACCTTTTTTTTTTGCATTCTTTCCCGAGTCTTACCGCCCAGAACCGCCGTCTTGCAGTGACACCAACTCACGGGATTGGTTGCCACCACAACACGTCGATCCCGCCGTCTAATCAACAACATCCAGGTCAACCACAATTTACAGTAATAGAAGCATTAGAAGAAACAAGTCCACAGATCACATTAAATATATAAATTACAATGTCCGCGATGAGAAAGAACTAAAGTAAATGAGGATAAGGGTGTATGCCCAGTACATCGACATCTTTACTACAAAAACTTTTCGTCTCTATCTATATGTGGAAGCCGTCGAACTCTTGTCATCACGTGCCTGTAGCTGCTACTGCAACAACGGGTAGTGGTTGCTCAGCTTCATCCCGTCCTCCTAACCTATCTCCAGAACGGGGTCCTGCTGTTCTGACACACCATCCCTAAAAATGAGGTCCACCGACCGTCAATCTATAAGACTCAGCATATTCCTCACCGCCTCCACCCACGACTCCTAGGCACTGTGCGGGAGGAGGAAGCGGAGGACATCAAGGGATAATGAATCAAGCAGGTGACAAGAGGCTAGACTAGCATGGTATATAAATACTAAACAAGTATGGATAACAATTCTATACTAGTAAGAGTAAGTGTGGCAGCAAATAAGTAAAGACAATATAAAGTAAAAGAGCAGGTATAATAAATAAGAGCAGCTACGAATGTAACCTTAACTTATATGCACACACAAAAGTACATAAGTTAAGGGATCTGACACTAAAGTAAACTCATCGTATAACTCATACTAATTTATACGATGAGGTCTCTGTTTTATGCAAGAATGTTATGTTATAATACGCAATGCAATGGTGCAACTCACGCACACGGCTCTGTACGTACAGACCTTTAGTTCCCACTTTTCAGAGGTAGCTAACCTCTCGAGCACCTCCCGTCGCGGTCAAACGGTGGCAGAGGAGCGGGCGTCTCCTCACCTAGGTGGGTAAGTCACACTACCATACCTAGGCCCTAACGTATGCTGTGATACTGGTACCCGGTACTCACGAGCTCCTGCGTACTCTACTGAATTTGGACAGACAGGGTTTAGGGAATCCGTCTCGTCGGACGTGCAGTAAAAACAACCTGGCCCCTAATCAAACCACTAGCACTGTCGAGTCAACGAACTGCTGTCGGTGTGACGACTAAGCAAGAACAGAAGACCCACCACATCTTATGCACATGCAATTATGTATTATATCTTACCATCGAGCCTTCAGCTCTTAATTATAAACCAACATTATAAAAATTGAGTCAACCGCTCGCAGGACTATCCTATTCATGTCCTTATAACTCGAGCCTACCGCTCTCAGGACTATGTCAGTCCTTCCTTATATCTCGAGCCTACCACTCGCAGGACTATCCCAGTCCTTCCTTATAACTCGAGACTACCGTTCGCAGGACTATCTCAGTCATTCCTTATATCTCGAGCCCACCGCTCGCAAGACTATCCTAGCTAGTCCTTTCCTTATAACTCGAGCCTACCGCTCACAAGATTATCATAGTCCTTATTTCTTTCCTTCCCAAATTTGGGAGGGAGATTATATTTCAAGTTCTCCTACTTTACTACTCTTGTCAATTGTTAGTTGATCTTAGAAACTTGGGGTGAATCCTGGACTTCCCGTGGACTACCCTGTGAAGGGCTCGCGGTGGTACTAGGGAATGCGATGGTGATTGAAGCCCATATCCCCCTTTCCAGGATATTTATTTTATTTAGTGGCTACCCATTCTTGTATGCCAATTTGCTCTCCAATTGCTCTAAAATCCTAGGGTGGATTACCATTTGACTCAGGCAGACATGTGTCGGTGTTCTATTGAACACCAAACCATGTCATTCCTAGTGACCGACTATTTCTTTGTGTTATCTCTCAATCACAACTTGCACTTCCTGCTAAGTCATTCTTCACCTCCCCGAATAGGTCCTTGTCGAATACCTGAATTGATAGTTTTACTAAACGCACCCCCATCTTTATTTCCGATGACTGCCTTTGGTGATTAATCCTCCAACCTAACTGGGAATATGCAAATCTCTTAGAGTTAATAAATCTAGGGGTGGTGACCATAAGGGAGGGGTCCAAATCTATGTTTTCCGTTTCTACTATTCGCAGACCGACATATCTTAGAGTGAAACCCCATGTCCTACAAGTGGGACTATATGAATTATAACTAAGCATGAGGTCATTTTAATTTCAGAGGTTTGTATTGATGTCAAGGTTCTAAGTACAAGTATCTATAATATTCCAACAATTATAATCCGTTAATTAATTCCCCAAGTCATAATTCAATTACTACCTTGTGAAAGAAGTATAAAGTTTACTTAGTTGATAATTCTAGCATAAATTACATGGCTTCATACTGTTATAAAAAGTCCAGGTACAAGATTCTATCAAAATCCAGCAAGTATATATCAAGTTATGAAATTCTCAAGATATTAACTAGATTTCAACTTTGTGAAGGAAGCATGACATATAATCAAGATTAAATTCTAAAAAGATTCTCAGAGCTTCCTATTGGTAGGAAAAGTCTATGTACAAAATTACATATTAATCCAATGAATATATTTCCTGTTATGAATTTCTCAAGGTATTAACTAGATTTCAACTTTGTGAAGAAAGCATGACATATAATCAAAATTAAATTATCACAAAATTCTCAGAGCTTCCTACTGGTAGGAAAAGTCTATGTACAAAATTACATATTAATCCCGTGAATATATTTCCTGTTATGAATTTCTCAAGGTATTAAGTAGATTTCAACTTTACACATCAAGTACTAGATCAGATCTCTCAAAATTTTGAGAAAATTAACATAGCACAATAATGACCTAAAAATATTAACTCCTAATTTTTATAATTTTCCAGAATTAAATTTCTCAATAATTAATTAAAATGCCCATGGAAGATCTTTCTTAGTTTGTGAAGGGGCTACCCTAAATTTTCATCAAAACAACATGAGATTATTTCCATTGATGCGTCTCAACATAAACTACAATTTCCAGAGAATCACAATTTTCTATAATTAAATTTCACAATAAATAATTAAAATGCCTATGGAAGACATTTCATAGTTTGTGAAGGGGCTACCCTAAATTTTCATCAAAACAATATGAGATAATTACTACTGGTTTGTCCCACTTTAAAACTACCAAATCCAGAGAATCATAAATTTGCAACAATTATTTTCACCATAATTAAATTAAATTCTATTTAGGGTTTTTCCAAGGTTTGTGAAGGACCTACCCAAAATTTTCATCAAAATAATTTGAGATAATTACTACTGGTGTGTCATGTCATAAAAGAGATAACTCCAAAAATTTAGATTTTTCCTAAGTGATTAGAGCCTAATACTCCATTTATTTGTTAGTGTGATCAAATACACTTAAATATTAAACTCAAGACAATTTTATTCCAAAAATCCCCAAACTCAAGGGGTCATGCTATCGAGCCACCTAACAAGCATGGTAAAAAATTTCAGTGACATGCAAGATGATTTAGACCTTCAATTTGACTAAAAGACCTAAGAGCCAAAATTGCTATTAGCACACCATTATCCCCTTTTAAGTAGGGACATGCAAGTGTAATTACCCAACATGCAGTAGTCCATTGCTCCCAAATTTTTACCAGGGTTAATTGATGACATGAAAAGTGTACCACCAAAATTTAGGGTCAACTTGAGGTGTCTAGCACCCTAAATCGCATTAATTTGATAAATCAAATAATGGATAAAACTATAGAAAAATCTTCACCCAAAAATCCGAATTTTTGACAAAAGGTATTCCTAGTGTATATACATGCATGGTCCAAATTTCAGCCTCATTGGAGTTGCCATTTGAGAGATATTACCATTTTAACTTCTGATCTACTCTAAGACCAGACCCACCAAAAATGATGCTGAGGGAGCCACATTGACCCTATTGACATGAAATTAGTGGCAAATTAATTATAAGACCAAGCCCTACAAACTTCATGTTGGTCACTTCTTTTGATTCTGGGCCTAAGGGCCCTTAATATTTAATTGAAGAGGACTGAAGTATAATGGCAGAATTGATATTTATAATAACATTATATAAAAAAATAAAACATGCGCACTGTTCATCTTCTCCAACAGCCCGTAAAAAATTCAGTTGCAGGGCTAATTTCGACCTCGATTTTCCGGCCACCTGGGCACCCCTTCGTCCGGAAAACACCACAGTCTCCATTGTGGATGTGGGGGCAATGGATCCCCGACGACACCGCCACCGGCGGCGGTCCGTACGACAGTTTTGAGCTTGGGCTAAAACTCCCCATTTTTTCGAAAATGAAAGAATGATCGAATCGAGCTCCATTGAGCTCGATCTCAACCATAGAAGATCTAGGAGGCTAGCACAGATGGAGAGGGGAAGAAAACTTTCCTTATTGAGCTTGAGGTTGAAGAAACCTCGGACTTGCCATGGTCGGCCTCCAAGCTCGAGCTCCATGTCGATTTCCCTATACACCACCAAATGCAGTGATCCAAAGATCGATTTCAGTTGCTTGACACCTTCTGAAGCTGATGGAGGGGTTAATTTGGAGTGGGGAGGCTCTATGAAGTGTTGCCATTAAGGGTGGTCGGCCAAGCCTTTCTCTCTCCTAAAATCCTCCACCGCCTGGCATCAATCTAGCAGGAAAATGTCAGGAATTCATGGTGGCAGCTGGGAGAAGGCATGTGGAGTGTGAATTGAAGCCATGTGGCCTTCATCCCATGAATTCATGGTTGTCTCTTTCCAAAATTTGGGGATTTATCCTAATTACCCCCTTGCATGGCATTTAATTTTGAAATCTGAGGTTGGCCAATTGAACCATAAAGGGCATAAATTGTAATTTGGGGCAAATTGGTAATTTTGCCTAATTTCCCAAAATTGGCTTATCCCAAGGGTCCAATGTGGACTCATTAGACTCCCTAAGTGATCTTAGAGTGTTAGGGATGATAAATTTGATCACATTGTGTCAATTGAAGGTCAATTGAAGGGATTAGTTCAATTTGGCCAAATTGGGGCTTTCTGGTAATTGACGCAAATTTCCCAAAATTGACCAATTCCAATAGATCCGTTTTGTCTAATTAGCCAACTCTAGTGTTTAGGAAGGGTGTGGGGTGGTAAATTTGTCATTTATAGAAGCTAAATATCAAGTCTTAAGCCTTGGGGTTAAATTGGTTATTTGCACACCAAAGAGATCTTCACATATTCACCTTGGTTTCAGGGCCATTTTGGTCTCTTAGAGCAATGTCATGACCTTGTCATTGCAAAATGCACCTTAGGTGTCTTGTTGTTCTAGGGATGTTACAAATCCCAATAAATGAAGAAACAATTTCGTCCCCGAAATTCAGGTTAGGTATACGGAAGTTAGAGTTCAGGATATACCCAGTATATTTTTAGTTTTTTGTGCAATATGACTCCCAATTAATATTGGAAATGGTTAGGTCTAGTTCACATCGCCTTATCCTCAGTTTTCTCCCAAGTGCACTTTCATTAAATCTCATTATGTTCTAATTCAAGATCTTTTACCTGAGGGTTCTTAAATAATTCCCAATTGATGAAGATATACGCAGTGGAGGGAAGACATAGATTGAAGTGAACTTACTTATTCACAAGGCGAGTGTGTAACTCAATCGAGCCTTATAATCTATAGTATGATGTCTTCGTAGGTATACAGTTCTCAATCTGGATGGTATATTGTCAAGTTTACCGTCAATATTTTCGATACCAACCTCAATAACACTTTGGACCTAAGCTCTCCTGTGGTTCACAACCATTGTACAGGTGATGTCTGTACCCTTATTTGTTAGGTGTTTGCACTTAGAACTTAGACTTGTCTTCCAAGATCATGATATGCTTATGGCTTGGGCAATATTGGTTCTCCTAATTTTCATGACATCGTCATTCTTTTAATATTTTAAGTCAACGCTTAATTATGTTTCTAAGATCCAAAATGATATTTAGTAAATGTAAATATGTCCGTGGCCGTTTACTAAACTAAAAGGATAATCTAGTAATAATCAAGCTTAGTTCAGGTACTTAAATTCATGTGAGTCATCAATTCCAAGCCTCATAAAATTCATATATTGTAAATCCTCCAAGATTAATTCTTGAAGTGCACCCAATCACATTAACGTCCTGAAATCTCATTCCTGATTTTTATCCCAAATCATGTGTTATTAACGGTCAAATCTATAGTCCTCAATTTTGTTAAATGCAAATCAAGCTCAAATTTTGCACGAGAACTATCACCTATGAATCAATTATCGTGAATATGTCGTAAATTAGTCTCTAAATCATTCCCAGAGTTTTGGAAGTGATAATTCTACAGATTTCAACTCTTCATAATGTCATATTTGTTTTTGGCCTAATTATTATTCCTTTCATAATCATGGGGTCCCCATCTCGTACACCAAGTATCAGTTATCAGGCCAATAGGATTAACAGAATTTTTAGAGACTATTCATGAACCAAGACGGTGTTTAGCAGAAATTCATAGTTTTCTCCCTAAAGATTCTTCATAAAATTAATTAATAACCATAGGGGCTAATTATTTACTCGTTATGAAGGAACTACTGCAAATCATCAGGGATCAACTATAATAAAATCACCAGGGCATTATTGTGCTCCAATCAGGCCTACTGCCCAAATCTCATATCATTTGACCAGCAATAATAATCATTCTATGAAAGGAATAAAATTTCATTTGGTCATTAAGAGGCGGGGTATTGTAATTGGGGGCAATTTGAGTAAGAGCAATTTTGTGGACTATAATGTCTTTAAAATTCCAAACGGAGTTTCCAAGGTGTAATTACACCCTCTGAGATAAATTCCAGATTTTTATAATAATCTAGGGGAAGTTGACCCTGGAATTCTCAATTGTGCTTATTGTAACCAGAGTTCACAAACCCCAATTTCCTACAGAACTCAATCCTCAAAGTCGTTGATTCCTTAAGAGATGAGCGATCTCTTGATAACAAGTGCGTGTTTCAATTCTAAGAGAATTGACCCAGGAAATAATTATTATTCATAAAACTCTATGTGTGTAGCAACATGTGTATTACCCTAAGCTACCTTGGTCTTGCATGTGGGACCCACCAATATATAGGGGTTTAAATGGCCTCAAATTTGTCCAGGGACCTTCTTTTCCGAGACCTACCGTCCATAAAGATTTGAGTGGATTGGTCTTCATTAAGCCTTAGGTCTACCACAATCGTATGTAATGAAACCATCTCCAAATTTATAGAACTTTATCTCCAAAATTCTGATTTTTGGACAACATATGTATCGTACTAAATTACATATATGATGTAAAATTCAGATTATCTGGATAAGTCAGATGATGGGGGCACAAAAATTTGGGTCTAAGGTTCACTTTATATACCCTGCACCAAAATAGGTGCCCGGGGAGTTGTATTGCAGAGACTTTTATGTTTCTAAAATAACCCAAGTTAATATTATAGCGGCCCAATAAACGAAGAAACAAGATTAGCCTCCCGTAAATCTTGTGTTGAGTATCTTATATTCGACAATTTGGACATTTCACGTGTGTACATAATCCTTATGGATATATAGTACTCGAGATGGTAAGGTTCTCTGCCCTCAAAACTACCATTTATCGCAACTTCTCCAAGGGCCGTGTGCTTGTTATCCTAATACCTGGTCTTCTTCTAGGATGGAATTCTCATTCCACATTCGACATCCTCTCCTTGTGATGGATTTTATGAGAACGGAAGTGGGGAGAATCGACTTCTAGGCACATTTGTTAAACCTACGAGTCTCCCACTAATTTGGTAGTAGATACACAAGCACTGAATCCTCTTAAGATGGTCCTGTTTGTTCATGTGATGGGTATTAGTATCTCTTGGGAAGCGATGTCAGAGTATCAGAGAGTAAGCTTTGAGCACTTGCGCATGCTTTCCACCTTTTCATTTAGTCACTTAGGGGTATCCTACTTCTTCACTACATTGTTCTTGAGGTCGATGTCGAACTAGGATACCATACGAAATGTCTCGCTGCGTCAGACCAATATGGTTGTATTAATATGTTGGCCTAATCTCATCGTTAAGTGGACAAAATTATGTAATTTCCCGTATGGGCAGTGTGGTGTGCCCATACGGGAAATCACATAATTTTGTCCACTTAACGATGAGATTAGGCCAACCTATTAATACAACCATATTGGTCTGACGCAGCGAGACATTTCGTATGGTATCCTAGTACGAGATCGACCTCAGGAACAATGTAGTCAAGAAGTAGGATACCCCAAAGTGACTAAATGAAAAAGGTGGAAAGCATGCGCAAGTGCTCAAAGCTTACTCTATGATACTCTGACGTCGCTTCCCAAGAGATACTAATACCCATCACATGAACAATTAGGACCATCTTAAGAGGATTCAGTTATTGTGTATCTACTATCAGATTAGTGGGAGACTCATAAGTTTAACACATGTGCCTAGAAGTCGATACTCCCCACTTCCGTTCTCATAAAATCCATCACAAGGAGAGGATGTAGAATGTGGAATGAGAATTCCAGCCTAGAAGAAGACCAGGTAATAGGATAACAAGCACACGACCCTTAGAGAAGTTGCGATACATGGTATTTTTGAGGGCAGAGAGCCTTACCATCTCGAGGACTATGTATCCATAAGGATTATGTACAAACATGAAATGTCCAAATTGTCGGATATAAGATACTCAACACAAGATTTACGGGAGGCTAATCTTGTTTCTTCGTTTATTGGGCCGCTATAATATTAACTTGGGTTATTTTAGAAACATAAGAGTCTCTGCAATACAACTCCCCGGGCACCTATTTTGGTGCAGGGTATATAAAGTGAACCCTAGACCCAAATTTGTGTGCCTCCATCATCTACTTATCCAGAAAATCTGAATTTTACATCGTACATGTAATTTCGTACGATACATATGCGGTCCAAAAATCAGAATTTTGGAGATGAAGTTTTATAAATTTGAAGATGGTTTCATTACATACGATTGTGGTAGACCTAAGGCTTAATGAAGACCAATCCACTCAAATCTTTATGGACAGTAGGTCTCGGAAAAGAAGGTCCCTGGACAAATTTGAGGCCATTTAGACCCCTACATATTGGTGGGTCCCACATGCAAGACCAAGGTAGCTTAGGGTAATACACATGTTGCTACACACATAGAGTTTTATGAATAATAATTATTTCCTTGGTCAATTCTCTTAGAATTGAAACACGCACTTGTTATCAAGAGATTGTTCATCTCTTAAGGAATCAACGACTTTGAGGATTGAGTTCTGTAGGAAATTGGGGTTTGTGAACTCTGGTTACAATAAGCACAATTGAGAATTCCATAGTCAACTTCCCCTAGATTATTATAAAAATCTGGAATTTATCTCAGAGGGTGTAATTACACCCTGGAAACTCCGTTTGGAATTTTAAAGAGATTATAGTCCACAAAATTGCTCTTACTCAAATTGCCCCCAATTACAATACCCCACCTCTTAATGACCAAATGAAATTTTATTCCTTTCCTAGAATGATTATTATTGCTGGTCAAATGAAATTTGAAAAATCATGAGATTTGGGCAGTATGCCTGATTGGAGCACAATAACGCCCTGGTGATTTTATTATAGTTGATCCCTGATGATTTGCAGTAGTTCCTTCATAACGAGTAAATAATTAGCCCCTATGGTTATTAATTAATTTTCTGAAGAATCTTTAGGGTGAAAACTATGAATTTCTGCTGAAAACCGTCTTGGATCATGAATAGTCTCTAGAAATTCTGTTAAACCTATTGGCCTGATAACTGATACTTGGTGTGCGAGATAGGGACCCCATGATTATGAAAGAAGTAAGAATTAGGCCAAAAACAAATATGGAATTATGAAGAGTTGAAATCTGTAGAATTATCACTTACAAAACTCTGGGAATGATTTAGAGACCAATTTACGACATATTCACGATAATTGATTCATAGGTGATAGGTCTGGTGCAAAATTTGAGCTTGGTTTACGTTTAACAAAAATGAGGACTATAGATTTGACTGTTAATAACACATGATTTGGGATAAAAATCAGGAATAAGGTTTCAGGACGTTAATGTGATTGGGTGCACTTCAAGAATTAATCTTGGAGGATTTACAATATCTGAATTTTATGAAGCTTGGAATTGATGACTCACATGAATTTAAGTACCTGCACTAAGCTTGATTATTACTAGATTATCCTTTTAGTTTAGTAAACAACCATGGACATATTTACATTTACTAAATATCATTTCGGATCTTAGAAGCATGATTAAGCGTTGACTTAAAATATTAAAAGAATGACGATGTCATGAAAATTAGGAGAACCAATATTGCCCAAGCCATAAGCATATCATGATCTGGGAAGACAAGTCTAAATTCTAATTGCAAACACCTAACAAATAAGGGTACAGACATCACCTGTACAATGGTTATGAACCACAGGAGAGCTTAGATCCAAAGTGTTATTGAGGTTGGTATCGAAAATATTGACGGTAAACTTGACGACATACCCTCCGGATTGAGAACTGTATACCTACGAAGACATCATACTATAGATTATAAGGCTCGATTGAGTTACACACTCGCCTTGTGAATGTGTAAGTTCACTTTAATCTATGTCTTCCCTCCACTGCGTATTTCTTCATCAATTGGGAATTATTTAAGAACCCTCAGGTAGAAGATCTTGAATTAGAACATAATGAGATTTAGCGAAAGTGCACTTGGGAGAAAACTGAGGATGAGGTGATGTGAACTAGATCTAATCGTTTCCAATATTAATTGGGAGTCATATTGCACAAAAAACTAAAAATATACCAGGTATATCCTGAACTCTAACTCCCGTATACCTAACCTGAATTTCGGGGATGAATTTGTTTCTTCGTTTATTGGGACTTGTAACATCCCCAGAACAACTAGACCCCTAAGGTGCATTTTGCAATGACAAAGTCATGACATTGCTCTAAGAGACCAAAATGGCCCTGAAACCAAGGTGAATTGTGAAGATCTCTTTGGTGTGCAAATAACTAATTTGACTCCAAGGCTTATGACTTTATATTTAGCTTCTAAATGACAAATTGACGACCCCACACCCTTCCTAAACACTAGAGTGGGCTAATGAGACAAAATGGATCTATTGAAATTGGGCAATTTTGGAAACTTTAGGTCAATTACCAAAAAGCCCCAATTTGGCCAAATTGAACTAATCCCTTCAATTGACCTTCAATTGACACAATGTGATCAACTTATCATCCCTAACATTCTAAGATCACTTAGGGAGTCTAATGAGTCCACATTGGACCCTTGGTATAAGCCAATTTTGGGAAATTAAGCAAAATTACCAATTTGCCCCAAATTATAATTTATGCCCTTTATGGTTCAATTGGCCCTCAATTGGACAAATTGACCTAGCACAACCCATCCTAAACCCTTAAGGGAATATATGAGACCTAAATGAGCCCAAGTGTGCATTCAATTTTGGAGGATTAGGGCAAAATCACCAAAATGCCCAAATTTTCCTTATAAGCAATTATGTGCAAATAAGCACCATATGACCCCACCATGACCTAATTCCCCTCGAAATAGGTCCATAGGGTCCAAGGCACCAATGTAGGTCAATCACATTGGTTGGGGTGAGCTTGAGTCAAGCCCAAACTCAAAATTCCCAATTTGGCATATTTAGGTCAAATAAGCCCAAACCTTGATTTCAATGAGCTTGGCCCAACATTAGTGACCCATCCTGCAGCCCAAAGTGCTAATTACCATGGCCAACCTCAGACTTCAAAATTAGATGCATGCAAGGGAGTAATTAGGAGAAATCCCCAAATTTTGAAAAGAGAAACTATGAATTCATGGGATGAAGGCCACATGGCTTCAATTCACACTCCCCAAGCCTTCTCCCAGCTGCCACCATGAATTCTAGACATTTTACTGCTAGGTTGATACCAGTTTGTAAGACCCTTTTTTTCCCGGGTCTTACTGCCCAGAACTGCCGTCTTGCGGTGACACCAACTCGCGGGATTGGTTGCCACCACAACACGCTGATCCCGCCGGCTAATCAACATCATCCAGGCCAACCACAATTTACAGTAATAGAAGCATTAGAAGAAACAAGTCCACAGTGTTGGACATGTGTGTCACATCCCTTTGTTTGAGAATAACAAATCACAAATTGTATTTGATCTTGCTTGTCGTGTGTTTATAGTGTGCAGGAACTATAGGTGCAATACTCCACAGGTAGAAAGCAGCTGAATTCAAACATCTGGAAGAATGCACTACCGCCAACGTTAGAGCTACTACCAGGCACTAGCTCAGGTTCCGTTCGACGAATTTGCCTACGAAAATTTCCGTTCGACGAACTTGAAGCTCCGTTCAACGAAAATTTCCGTTCGACGAAAATTCTGTTCGACGAAAATTTTCGTTCAACGAACTTGAAGCTCCGTTCGACGAAAATTTTCATTCGACAAAAATTCCGTTCGACGAACGTTTGTTCTGCCACGCCGCCGACGGTTTCGCAACGCTACCGCTAGCGCTAGCGCTACCGCCAGGCGCTATCTCAAGTTCGTGCACAGTGCCACGCCGCCGACGGTTTCGTAACCGCTCCACACGAACGCTACCGCAGGCGCTAAGAACTACTGCATGCGCTAGGAGCTACCGCAGGCGCTAGCGAGAAGTTCTATATATTGGAGCTTTGCTTCTCGTTTTCGTAATCCATCCCAGAGAGATTGCTAGGGCCACAATTCTATTGTTGTTATGCTGCCGAAGATGGATCTCTCACTAAAAGCTTAAGGAGATTTTTGGAGGAGGACTACGTCACGCTACATCCGAAGGACGGTCGCTTCGACCTCGCTCATACTACATCGATCTTTCATCCTCATCTTCAGAAATCTCATATAAGGAGTTTTTATTATTGTTATCTTTATTTTCATTGCATACTTTCTTTGTAACCGTTTAGTTAATTCGCCTTGTGTTGGCGACTAGGTCTGGGTAGGACTTAGGTGGGAATTCGCTTTGTGTTGGCGACTAGTTCTAGGTGATTAGATCTAGGGGGCTCCAGGCCATATCCGGGGAAGGATTGGCTAGAGCGGCTTGAGGACATATCCGGGGAAGGATAGGCTAAAGCCAACCGGTTTGTGGGGATACAAGTCGGTGTAGAAAAGGAAAAGATATTTACTTTTGTACGCCTCCGATTTCTAGCGATATTGAAATCAAATTTATGTAAACACCTTTTTTATATAAATACAATCATGTCTCTATTTGTGTTTACTTGATTTCTCTCCTTTGGCGTTATCTCTAAAATATTGGTTACAAAGTTTTCAATTCAAATTACTTTATCTAAATTGTTTATTTCAATCTCTTAATCATAAAACAATTTAGTACTTATTTCTAAACTTGAAAATTATGATATTCTCACAAATTAGCTAAATTGTCATTTTGCCTTTCTCATATTATAAAACAATTTAGTAATTTTCATAACATTATAAGAAAGAATTTTTATTCCCTTATTCACCCCCCCCCCCCCCCTCTAAGGGCGTCGTAAGATCCAACAAGTGGTTTCAGAGCCAGGTTATTCCAAACGGCTTAAAAACCGAGAATAATGACATCTCATGATCTCGCTTCTACTAATGGGAAAAACTTTTATATAAATGAAAAATCTTTAGCACCACCTTTATTTGAAGGCAAAAATTATAATGGGTGGAAATTTCTTATGGAAAATTTTCTTAAATCTTTGGATATTAAAGTATGGAATATTAAAATTAAAATGCCCCCAAGTATTTTAAATAAAAATGAAATGTTTTTAAATGTCAAATCTATGAATAGTCTATATTGTGCATTAGATCAAAATATTTTCAAACTTATTTATACACTTCCTACTGCTTATGAAGTTTGGAAATTTCTTGAGTATACTTATAGTCTTCCTTCCACAGATGATGAACAAGAGCAATTTCTTGTGGATCTAAGAGAAGAAACTGATGAGGACTTATGCTTGGAGGAAGAAGAACATAACGCCACAATATTGGACTCATTTGTTGGCAACACATCAAGCAAAAGAGAAGACGGAAATTCAACTTTGGAAGAGGAATGCAAAGAAGATGTCAAAGGAACCGTTGGTCCAAATCTTGCCTCATCCCATAGCAATGTAAGAAAATCAAAAACTCCTCTTTTTGTAACAAATTCCATTTCTACTTCTCGTATGCTTAAAATTGTTAAACGTAAAATTTTAAAGTTAAAAATTGCTAATTCCAAATTACGTTTAGAAAATAAATCTTTAAAAGCAAACGATAACGTAGAATCAAATATTAATGTGTTAAATTCTCTTTCATGCTCTTTAGTTAAAATTCCTATTCCTTGTCTTAATTGCAATTTATTAAAAGAAAAATTCAAGGAAATTGAAAAAGGGCTCTTAATTTCTAAAAGGCATAATGAAAAATTGATAATTGAAAATGATGCTTTAACTTGTAAGTTAAGACAATTAAAATCTTTTGTTGAAAAAGTTCTAATTTCGGGTAATGACTTTCATCATAAGATTTTGAATAAAAATAAATTAACTTACAAAATCATTTCTAAAAAGGATCATTTTCATACATCAACTAAAAAGGAGTTTAGTTTCAAAAAGAATTATGACCCTCACAAAATTCTAAAGAGTCAATATTATAAGTCTCAATATATTTTCAATCATGACTCATATTTAAAAACTCATTTTCATGAAAATCAAACTACAAAATATAATCCTTCATATTATAAGAGTATGTCTATAAGAAAGAGTGGAAATGAAAATCATCAAAATAAGAATCAATCTTTTGAAACATATTGTAACCCACTCTTTCAACAATAACTTCTAAAGAAAGAAAATCACTCTTATAAACTTTCAAAGAATCCATGTAATAAAATTCATTATGATTATCAACATCAATCTATTTTGAAAAATAATTTGAATAAATATAAATCACAAATGAATTATTTTTCAAACAAATATAATTATATAAAGATGTCACATAATCATAATATGAATTTAAAAGATAAACAACCAAGGTATGAATGGAGACCCTTAAAGAAAAATGACACATCAACTTTAATTGAAAAGACCCATTTATCCTTGTCTCCTAAAAAAATCATCATGTCATATTTGGGTACCCAAAGGAACCATTACACATGGTCAACTTTGGATACCTAAATCTCTTATCAATTAGTATCATATCATTTGCATGAAGTAGAAACAATTAAAAATGAAATATCAATACTCTACTTCATGATGTGCTTTATTTTTTCTTTTGTTTGTTTTTGTATTTTTTGATCCAAAATGTTTATGATCACTTTATATATCATGAAATATGACTTTCATATATTAAGCCTAATGTTTATCAAATCAAATTTGAATTAAAATTGAACATTAAGTCATATATTTTTCAAAGTGATCTATCTCTCATCTTTGATTGTTCTTTATCCTTTTAAATCATTTACCCTTAATTGTCTTGAATTATCATTATAAATTGAATATTGAAATTATTATCAAGACTATTGAAACTATTTTAAGGATTGGATTTAAATGGTTTATTAAAGGGCTTAAACAAAAAATTAAAATGCGCAACATTTGATTCTTTTCTATTTTTGTTTGTTGCATATGATAGCCCTTATAATGAAGAATATTATCTAGAAAAATTGAAACAAAAATTCATCTAAACGCATGTTTAATCTTTCAAAAATGCGAGTTTACGATCAAAACTTCAAACAGCCATATATTTTGATCCGCTCGTCCGATTTTCGCGTTTAATATATTTTCGGAAAGAGCACAGAAATCTCCATCCACCGGCGAACTAGGCTTGCCCATTTGAGTTCGTTTGGTGCTGTCAATTTGCCCAATTTTAACTCCGTTTAAAAAAAACTATCTTAGTTTGCTTGATTTGGAAATTTCTGTGTTTATGGATTCTTCATCACATGATATCCTTTGTATATTGTGTGTAATGTGTGTCACCATTGTTTGCATGTTATTTAGACCTTGGAATCGTCTTGTATCATTAAGTTCAAATCAAATGTTTAATCATTTCATTCTTGGTCTAAAAAAATTAATATGAAACCTTCTATACTACATGCAACATTATCCATTAATCATATGTTATAACATTACATTCAAACTCATCATCCTAGCATCATCTCTTATTTTATGCTTAAATTTATATGATAGGTATAACATGTACAATGTTATTTAAAATTGATGATAACTATGTGATTTGAAATTATAATAGAATACTAAAATTCCAACAAATACATAGTTTATGGATTAATCATTAGAATATATATGAATATTGTATCATAAATCATATATTATCATGCAAAACCAAAGATCAATAGATTCAATTATTGAATGCAAATGTTATTATAAATTTCAAAACATTATATATGTGATCTTTGTCTTTGATATGACTACATGCTCATCATTTTCTAGGCTTAAAAATCAAACATGCTTATTCAAAAGAAAATCACTATATCACTATATCATAAGTCTAGAAGGATTAGAATTTTCATACATCATGATGATCTAACATATATTCTATGCAAAATTCTCTATAATCATAAATCATAATTCATGTTCTATCAAGAAATATCTCAAATCAATAATAAGAATTATGAATCTTATGATAAAAATTTGAATAATTTTTTTTCTTTACATTAATTGGTGTATGGATATGCTTTGAAATTGATTGCATGTATCTCACATATATATATAGATTCTAGAATCAACTTAGGAATAATAAAGATACATCAAACTTAATCATCACTTTATTCTAGATCTATAATTTGAAACTCTATTTTGGAATACATGCAATATTGATATTAATCTTATGACATGACATTAAACCGGAAACTCATCTTACTAGCTTTATAACTTATTGAATATTATTAATTGTTCTAGTTATCTCATATCGTCATCTCATAAAAGTAGAAAAACTATGCGGCTTTATATAACTCATCACATTAAACAAAACTCATAGTTTATAAATCAACCCATAGTTTAAAAAGCATAGGTTGTCCAAGGATTATTCACCTATGACTTCATATCTCACAATAGCGGGGGCGTAGGATTGTATGCATTAGAAACCTAACCTCTAAGTCATGTCTTATCCTTAACCGGGGAGGGTTCCAGTGGGGCCTTGCGAGGCACTGGGGGAAAGAGTGCTAGGTTGAGTGTTCTCTAGTGTGTGCATATGGGACTAACACCCCAACCTACGGCATGTGTGCAGCTCCTCATGCCCATCCGTCACTTAGTACGGGGCTAGGGTGTAGACATTTAGTCAGGGTATAGTTTTTAATCTTAGGACATACATATAATTCATTGCATGAACGTTTTATTTACTTATCACTTAATTCATGCATATTTTGGTTTGTTAAAAAAAAGGTGTCCACAAGAATTTGAAAAAGCCAAAGTTTCATGCAAATTTGATCCACCTAGAGATCTCCAAAAAATCTGAAATTTCTGCATGGAACTACTCCAAGGACACTTAATCAAAATCAAAAATCAAAAATTTAAAATTCTCAAAAAATCGCGTACTGTTTGTCGCGCTATCACTAGCGCCAGCGCTAGCGTGGGTGTGTGATTTTTCTATTTTTTAAAATTTCTAAAAATCAATGAAAATATGTTAGTTTATATGTACTACTTTGATTTGTATTTCTGACATTTGTTATTTTTGTTTTATTCATATTATGAAAAATCAACTACAAAAATTCAAAATTCAAAAATACAAAAAATATGTTTTTGAGATTTTCTGTTTTTTTTATTTATATTATGGAAAATCAATTATAAAATTTCAAATTTCAAAAATACAAAAATATGTTTTTATGGTTTTCTGTTTTTATTTATATTATGGTATCAGAAAAATCAACTACAAAATTTAAAATTCAAAAATACAAAATATGTTTGTGTGATTTTTTCTGTGTTTATTTCATTAAAAATTTTCAAAACACAAAAAAAACTGTATGATCTTTATTGCTAATATCAAGCATGAATGATTTCTATTATTTAGAATTATTTACAATGTTAAAATTTATTCCTTGAAATTACTATGAACATTGTTTTGTTTATCATGCTTTGATATATCTATTTAAAGTGCATTAATTGTATTGAAAAATATGTGTAGAACCAAGCTTAGCATGCCTCTAAGTATGAGTAAATGTATTATGATTGATAATGATACCTTTCACTCACTTATTTTTGGTAATCAACATGTGTGTTTAAATCTAAAAATGCTTGCTTGTGTATTGTATTTGTACAATGAATTAAAACTTGCATAAGTTTATTGCATACACTACATTTGAATTGCACTTATGAAATTTAGAAAAGTGGTTAAGTTTAAAAAATTGGGTTTGCAAAACAAGTGTATTCGGAGAATATTGTCTCACAAATATGAACAAAAAAATTATATATGTAGACAAATATAACTCCACCAAGCACTACTTGAACCTCCTGATAAGTCTTCATAAGCATTGTGAGGTTGAGCACTTTGGAAAGAATAGTAAAGTGTCTTGTGCAAACCTTGGTTATTACACCACTTTGTTAAAAATTATGTGCATTAAAAGTGTGTGAAAGTAATTTACTTGTATTTAATTGTGCACTTTACTTTACATATGTCTTGTATTTTGTTGATTTAAATCAATTGTTAACATTGCCCAAAATACACTTATGTGCACATCATTCTCTTTCATAACACTTCTTCTCACGAGTATTGGATTCTAATGCTTTATCTATATAACTCTTTATATAAAAATGCACTAGATAACCTAGCATGATCTCTACAATATTTTGGTATCTCTTGAACTTAAAATTAAGTAACATTGTAGTATAATCTCTCTTTGATATGTTCATTTCATGTTTGGTATCTTTATGAAAAACTTTGAGATTTCAAAGGTTAAAACATCTTTCAATTTTGAACTAAAACTCATATTTTTACTTATGTTTTTCATACTTAGGAAAAGATGTTTATTATAATCTTCCGCTTGCTAACAACTCTTATCTTTTTATTTGAAATCTCTTATATACTATGCTTTATCTATATTACAAAAGCTCGATCATGCTTTATCATTTATAAGAAATGCCTCCTTACTACCCTCACCCCACCTTCTTTTGATAATACCAAAGGGGGAGATTAATTGAAGAAATCTATATAGGAGAAATATAGAAGATTAAGGGGAGAATAATTCATGTAATCTATCATTTAGGTGGAGTAAAACATAAATTGCATTTATGTAGGGGGAGCATTAAGATAGGGGGAGTATGCACATTATCATGCTTATCATATACTATAGTTGCACTATCATCTTGCTTATCCTATACTATAAACACTATTGTTGATTTCTTGCTAAGTGGATTTGTTATTATCAAAAGGGGGAGATTGTTGGACATGTGTGTCACATCCCTTTGTTTGAGAATAACAAATCCCAAATTGTATTTGATCTTGCTTGTCGTGTGTTTATAGTGTGCAGGAACTATAGGTGCAATACTCCACAGGTAGAAAGCAGCTGAATTCAAACATCTGGAAGAATGCACAACCGCCAGCGTTAGAGCTACCGCCAGGTGCTAGCTCAGGTTCCGTTCGACGAATTTGCCTGCGAAAATTTCTGTTCGACGAACTTGAAGCTCCGTTCGACGAAAATTTTCGTTCGACGAAAATTCCGTTCGACGAAAATTTCTGTTTGACGAACTTGAAGCTCCGTTCGACGAAAATTTTCGTTCGACGAAAATTCCGTTCGACGAACGTTTGTTCTGCCACGCCGCCGGCGGTTTCGCAACCGCTACCGCCAGCACTACCGTCAGGCGCTATCTCAAGTTCGTGCATAGCGCCACGCCGCCAACGGTTTCGCAACCGCTCCACACGAACACTACCGCAGGCGCTATGAGCTACCACAGGCGCTAGCGAGAAGTTCTATATATTGGAGCTTTGCTTCTCGTTTTTGTAATCCATCCCAGAGATATTGCTAGGGACACAATTATATTATTGTTATGGTGCCGAAGATGGATCTCCCACTAAAAGCTTAAGGAGATTTCTGGAGGAGGACTACGTCACGCTACATCCGAAGGACGATCGCTTCGACCTCGCTCATACTACAGCGATCCTTCATCCTCATCTTCAGAAATCTCATATAGGGAGTTTTTATTATTGTTATCTTTATTTTTCATTCCATACTTTCTTTGTAACCGTTTAGTTAATTCGCCTTGTGCTGGCGACTAGGTCTGGGTAGGACTTAGGGGGGAATTCGCCTTGTGTTGGCGACTAGTTCTAGGTGATTAGATCTAGGGGGCTCGAGGCCATATCCGGGGAAGGATTGGTTAGAGCGGCTTGAGGCCATATCCGGGGAAGGATAGGCTAAAGCCAACCGGTTTGTGGGGATACAAGTCGGTATAGAAAAGGAAAAGATATTTACTTTTGTACGCCTCAAATTTCTAGCGATATTGAAATCAAATTTATGTAAACACTTTTTTTATATAAATACAATCATGTCTCTATTTGTGTTTACTTGATTTCTCTCATTTGGCGTTATCTCTAAAATATTGGTTACAAAGTTTTCAATTCAAATTACTTTATCTAAATTGTTCATAAAACAATTTAGTACTTATTTCTAAACTTGAAAATTATGATATTCTCACAAATTAGCTAAATTATCATTTTGTCTTTCTCATATTATAAAACAATTTAGTAATTTTCATAAAATTATAAGAAAGAATTTTTATTCCCTTATTCACCCCCCCCCCCCCCCCCCTTTAAGAGCGTCGTAAGATCCAACACACAGATCACATTAAATATATAAATTACAATGTCCACGGTGAGAAAGAACTAAAGTAAATGAGAATAAAAGTGTATGCCCAGTAAATCAACTTCCTTACTACAAAAATTGCTCCTCTATATCTATATGCGGAAGTTGTCGAACTCTTGTCATCACGTGCCTGTAGCTGCTACTGCAACAACGGTAGTGGTTGCTCTGCTTCATCCCGTCCTCCTGACCTGTCTCCAGAATGGGGTCCTGCTGTTCTGACACACCATCCTTAAAAATGAGGTTCACCGGACGTCAGTCTATAAGACTCAGCATATTCCTCGCCGCCTCCACCCGCAACTCCTAGGCACCGTGCAGGAAGAGGAAGCGGAGGACATCAAGGGGTAATGAATCAAGCAGGTGACAAGCGGCTAGACTAGCATGGTATATAAATACTAAACAAGTATGGATAACAATTCTATACTAGCAAGAGTAAGTGTGGCAGCAAATAAGTAAAAGACAGTATAAAGTAAAAGAGCATGTATAATAAATAAGAGCAGCTACGAATTTAACCTTAACTTATATGCACATACAAAAACATATAAGCTAAGGGATCTGACACTAAAGTAAACTCATTGTATAAAAGAGCTCATACTAATTTATACGATGAGGTCTCTGTTTTATGCAAGAATGTTATGTTATGATATGCAATGCAATGCAATGGTGCAACTCACGCACACGACTTTGTACGTACAGACCTTTAGTTCCCACTTTTTGGTGGTAGCTAACCTCTCGGGCACCTCCCATCGTGGTCAAGCGGTGGCAGAGGAGCGGGCGTCTCACCTAGGTGGGTAAGTCACAATACCAGACCTAGGCCCTAACATACGCTGTGATACTGGTACCTGGTACTCACGAGCTCCTGCGTACTCTACTGAATTTGGTCAGGCAGGGTTTAGGGAATCCGTCCCGTCGGACGCGCAGTAAAAACAACCTGGCCCCTAATCAAACCACTAACACTGCTGAGTCAATGAATTGATGTCGGTGTGACGACTAAGCAAGAACCAAAGACCCACCACATCTTATGCGCATGCAAATATGTATTATCTCTTACCACCGAGCCTACAGCTCTTAATTCTAAACCAACATTATAAAAATCGAGTCAACCGCTCTCAGGACTATCCTAGTCCTGTCCTTATAACTCGAGCCTACCGCTCGCAGGACTATGTCAGTCCTTCCTTATATCTCGAGCCTACCGCTCGCAGTACTATCCTAGTCCTTCCTTATAACTCGAGCCTTCCGCTCGCAGGACTATCCCATTCTTTTCTTATATCTCGAGCCTACCGCTCGCAGGACTATCCTAGTCCTTTCCTTATAACTCGAACCTACCACTCGCAGAATTATCCTAGTCCTTATTTCATTCCTTCCCAAATTTGGGAGGGAGATTATATTTCAAGTTCTCCTACTTTACTACTCTTGTCTATTATTAGTTGATCTTAGAAGCTTGGGGTGAATCCTGGACTTCCCGTGGACTACCATGTGAAGGGCTCGCGGTGGTACTAGGGAATGTGATGGTGACTAAAGCCCAAATCCCCCTTTCTAGGATATTTATTTTATTTAGTGGCTACTCATTCTTGTATGCCCATTTGCTCTCCAATTGCTCTAAAATCCTAGGGTGGATTACCATTTGACTCGGGTAGACATGTGTCAGTGTTCTATTGAACACCGAACCATATCATTCCTAGTGACCGACTATTTCTTTGTGTTATCTCTCAATCACAACTTGCACTTCCTGCCAAGTCATTCTTCACCTCCCCTAATAGGTCCTTGTCGAATTCCTGAATTGATAGTTTTACTAAACGCGCCTCTGTCTTTACTTCCGATGTCTGCCTTTGGTGATTAATCCTCCAACCTAACTAGGCATTTGCAAATCTCTTAGAGTTAATAACTCTAGGGGTGGTGACCATAAGGGAGGGGTCCAAATCTATGTTTTTTGTTTCTACTATTCGGAGACCGGCATATCTTAGAGTGAAACCTCATGTCCTACAAGTGGGACTATATGAATTATAACTAAGCATGAGGTCATTTTAATTTCAGAGATTTGTATTGATGTCAAGGTTCTAAGTACAAGTTTCTATAATATTCCAACAATTATAATCTGTTAATTAATTCCCCAAGTCATAATTCAATTACTACCATGTGAAAGAAGTATGAAGTTTACTTAGTTGTTAATTCTAACATAATTTCCATGGCTTCATACTGTTATAAAAAGTCCAGGTACAAGATTATATCACAATCCAGCAAGTATATATCAAGTTATGAAATTCTCAAGATATTAATTAGATTTCAACTTTGTGAAGGAAGCATGACATATAATCAAGATTAAATTCAAACAAAATTCTCAGAGCTTCCTACTGGTAGGAAAAGTCTATGTACAAAATTACATATCAATCCAGTGAATATATTTCCTATTATGAATTTCTCAAGGTATTAACTAGATTTCAACTTTGTGAAGGAAGCATGACATATAATCAAGATTAAATTCACACAAAATTCTCAGAGCTTCCTACTGGTAGAAAAAGTTTATGTACAAAATTACATATTAATCCAGTGAATATATTTCCTATTATGAATTTCTCAAGGTATTAACTAGATTTCAACTTTACACATCAAGTACTAGATAAGATCTCCCAAAAATTCTGAGAAAATTAACATAGCACAATAATGACCTAAAAACATTAACTCCTAATTTTTATAATTTTCCAGAATTAAATTTCTCAATAATTAATTAAAATGCCCGTGGAAGACAATTCTTAGTTTGTGAAGAGGCTACCCTAAATTTTCATCAAAACAACATGCGATTATTTCCACTGATGCGTCTCAACATAAAACTACAATTTCCAGAGAATCACAATTTTCTATAATTAAATTTCTCAATAAATAATTAAAATGCCTATGGAAGACATTTCATAGTTCGTGAAGGGGATACCCTAAATTTTCATCAAAACAATTTGAGATAATTACTACTGGTTTGTCACACTTTAAAACTACCAAATCCAGAGAATCATAAATTTGCAACAATTATTTTCACCATTATTAAATTAAATTCTATTTAGAGTTTTTCCAAGGTTTGTGAAGGACCTACCCTAAATTTTCATCAAAATAATTTGAGATAATTACTACTGGTGTGTCACACTATATAACTACCAAATCCAGAGAATCATAAATTTGCAACAATTTTTTTACCATTATTAAATTAAATTCTATTTAGTGTTTTTCCAAGGTTTGTGAATGACCTACCCTAAATTTTCATCAAAATAATTTGAGATAATTACTACTGATGTGTCACACTATAAAACTACCAAATCCATAGAATCATAAATTTTCAACAATTATTTTCACCATAATTAAATTAAATTCTATTTTGGGTCTTTCCAAGGTTTGTGAAGGACCTACCCTAAATTTTCATCAAAATAATTTGAGATAATTACTACTGGTGTGTCCTGTCATAAAAGAGATAACTCTAGAAATTTAGATTTTTTTTCTAAGTGATTAGAGCCTGATACTCCATTTATTTGTGTGATCAAATACACTTAAATATTAAACTCAAGACAATTTTATTCCAAAAATCTCCAAACTCAAGGGGTCATGCTATTGAGCCCCCTAAAGAGCATGGTAAAAAATTTCAGTGACATGCAAGATGATTTAGACCTTCAATTTGACTAAAAGACCTAAGAGCCAAAATTGCTATTAACACACTATTATCCCATATTAAGTAGGGACATGCAAGTGTAATTACCCAACATGCAGTAGTCCATTTGCTCCCAAATTTTTACCACGGTTAATTGATGATATGACAAGTGTACCACCAAAATTTGGGGTCAACTTGAGGTGTCTAGCACCCTAAATCACATTAATTTGATAAATCAAATAATGGATAAAACTATAGAAAAATCTTCCCCTAAAAATCCGAATTTTTGACAAAATGTATTCCTAGGGTATATACATGCATGGTCCAAATTTCAGCCTCATTGGAGTTGCCATTTGAGAGATATTACCATTTTAATTTCTGATCTACTCTAAGATCAGTTCCACCAAAAATGATGATGAGGGAGCTACAGTGATCCTATTGACATGAAATCAGTGGCAAATTAAATATAAGACCAAGCCCTACAATTTTCATGTTGGTCACTTCTTTTGCTTATGGGCCTAAGGGGCCTAAATATTTAATTGAAGAGGACTAAAGTATAAAGGCAGAATTGATATTTATATTAACATTATATATAAAAAATAAAACATGCGCATTGTTTATCTTCTCCAACAGCCCGTAAAATTCAGTTGCAGGGCTGATTTCGACCTCGATTTTCCAGCCACCTGGGCACCCCTTCGGGCGAAAAACACCACCGTCTCCATCGTGGATGTGGGGGCTATGGATCCCCGGCGACACCGCCACCGGCGGCTGTCCGTACGGCAGTTTTGAGCTTGGGCTAAAACGCCCCATTTTTCCGAAAATTAAAGAATGAATCGAGCTCGATTGAGCTCGATCTCAACCCTAGAAGATCTAGGAGGCTAGCACAGATGGAGAGGGGAAGGAAACTTGCCTTATTGAGCTTGAGGTTGAAGAAACCTCGGACTTGCCATGGTCGGCCTCCAAGCTCGAGCTCCATGCCGATTTCCCTATACTCCACCAAATGCAGTGATCCAAAGATCGATTTCAGTTGCTTGGCACCTTCTGAAGCTGATGGAGGGGTTAATTTGGAGTGGGGGAGGCTCTATGAAGTGTTGCCATTAAGGGTGGTCGGCCAAGCCTTTCTCTCTCCTAAAATCCAAAAAGAGAAAAGGTCTTATCAGCTCGGCCAAGCGTTTCTCTCTCCTACAAGCTCGGCCATATCAGGAGCAGCTTCCTCAGCATGAGTGCGCGGCATCTTGAAGCGAGATTGGAAAAGTCTGGCCATCAGAGACCCCCACCCCCTCTATATATAGGTCCAGGGCGTCGGCCCGCGAGATGCCGACTATAGATCAGTACTTGCCAAAAGGACAACTCGTCGAATGAAGGTTGGATGATTCTTTCCGAGCAACTACGTTACTCGCAAAGAGCGGGGATTGTGTACAACCCGCATTCTCCGTGGGTGGGGCCCACTCAAAGCCACGTAGGAAGAAGTCAAAGTCAAAAGGTCAACACAGAGGTCAGCAGTCCAAGACACAAGACAGCTCAGTCAGCAGGAGAAGAAGAAGGCATGGGCGAGTACGGGTGGACTCGCGCGAGTAGCCCAGATACTCGCCAAAAAGTGGCCGACCATAGGTGATACTCGCCTCTCTTAAAGCGAGGTCGCCTCAATGTCGCATAGTCACCGAGCTGGGTGGGGTATAAAAGACCCTCCCTCTCCCCTTGGTTTTCCTATAAATAGGACCTCAGGGGTACTTGGATTGGCACCTGAACTTGAGCTTTCGGAACCTCCCTCGTTCAACTTCTCGGACCCATCATCCTTGGTAGTCGCTCGCGGTACTAGCCAAGTCCGTGCCTTCCTCGTACCCTGCTCGGCCATTTCTTGGTTTTGGAGGGGAAGTCTCTTCTGAGCTTCCGGGTACGTGGTGGGACCTCCCTGCCTCAGCACATGTGGTCCCATTTGTTGCTCTTCTAGCTTCTTCTTCATCGCCAGCCAAGTCATCTCGTTAGACTGTTGGGCGAGTAGCCTCCGGCTGCATTAATCCGAATTTTGGAACCTAGGATTTTCCTGGCTTCAACACATATGATTTTTGTTGAACATCATTGAATTAGGTTTTATATATACGTATATAAATATAGACCACCCCCGCCGAATGTTGCCTCCCCTACCGAATGTCGCCCCGCGGAATTTCATCGTCCTCGCCGAATATCGCCGCCCGCACGGGGGCCCGTGCCCTATCACTCGTGTGTGTATATATATATATATCATACTAGTTAATTTATTTTTAACAATAATATAAAATTATTCACTCTCTCTCTATGCTCTTATTTTACGTTAGATCAAATGCACAGTCTTTTCACAAACCCTTTCTATAACTTGTTGTCCCTTCACTCTTTCTCTCACTTGTTTGCTCCAAAGAGATAAAAATATCTCTCTCTCCTCTCTTGAATTCTCTTAATAAATATTATATAATAGATATGTATATTTTAGACATAATTAATATATAACTTATATATATATATATTTATTATATAAAGGAATATAACATTCTTCGTGTTCTTACCGTGCTTTCATTTTCCACCGTTGGATCATTTAATAAAAAATATATATTTTTATTATATAAGGGAGAGAGAGAGAGAGGGGGAGAGAGTGTGGCGGAGAGGGAGAGAGAGGAGAGAGAGAGGGGGAGAGAGTGTGGAGGAGAGGGAGAGAGAAAAAATAATCTTTTTAAATATATATGTATATTTTCTTACAAAATAAATATTGTAATATTGATGTAAATTTTTTTACGGTCATTTCGAGTACTCATATGTATATGTTGCGGGCGCAGCCCGCAGACGCATCGAGCACGGGCAAAGCTCGTGCGGAGGCGGGCAAAGCCCGCCTGGATGCGGCCGAAGACGGTCCGACAGCATCGCTTCGGGGGCAGACGAAACTCGCCGTCGCCGGCCGAGTACTGTCGCGCTTGGCCGTAGGGGCGGAGCCCCATGTCAGACACTCGTATATATATATATAATGATAAAAAAGGGAATATCCAAGGTTTTGAGAACCGCACCGGAGAACGAACCGGTGAGATCAAAGGTTCTTGACCGGTTCTGGATGAGAGCGATTTTAGACCCCTGACCGAACCGCATAGTCCACCGGTTGGCGGTCCGACCGGTTGAACCGGCCGGCGGTCCGGTTTTCAAAACCATGGGAATATTAGAGCTATACGCAGAATTAAGTGGTGATAAAGGTCAAATATTTAGCTGGCAAAAAGCAGAGGACGAAATAGTATTCTGGAGGCTTATGTGAGAGGTGGGGGATATTGTAAATATATGTCTCTGCTTTGGGTAAAATTGAGTATCCAGAATAGTGTTTGACTTGAAAGGATTTCTCTCTGATTTTAATTTCGCTGTTTTAACGTTTATGTCGTGTTGTGCTAAAGCCTAAGAATATAAAAAATAAACCATTTTTTTCATATAGTATAGGGTATAGGTTTACGCTAAATATTATTATGTCATTTTAAGTTTTTTATTTATTAACTTCAGTGTATGCGAATCTAGTTTGGGACGTGTGCAATTTTTGAGCGTTGAAAAAAATTAAGGCATCATTTGGTGCGGTGTTTGGAGGCAGCGTTTGCGGCAAACGTCGCTGCAAGGCGGGTAACCAAACGCCCTGAGAAATGGAGCAAATCGCTCCGTTTAGAGCTTCGCCTCCTCCCCTCCGGTCCCAACCCGCCATCTCCACCCGCTGTCTCCGCCAGCCACCACCTAACCAAATGAAACCTAAGTGATGGCGGTGTAATCATGGCTGTGGAAAAATAGTTGTGAGAAATTAGTGATAAAATTAGAGCTATTCAAAAAGCTGTTTGAAAAAAATGTAGATTGTTTAGAAAATTTTCATTATTTAAGTATTTCTTAAAATGGTGCGTTTTTTTTGGAAGAACAATTTTTTTAATAATAATTGTTTAGTTTTTTAATAATAAAATATGTTTATGCTAATCATTTATGACATAGATAGTAAATATTATATAAATCATAAATATGCAGGTTACAAAAGATCAGCGGCGAAAAACAAAGATCGCGAATGGGATAAGAATCGCAGATGAAAGAAGAAAACATTTGCATTGGCAAGAAAGAAGAAAGGTAGATCGCGAATGATAATTTGGGGCATGTCTCATTAATAAACTCTCAAATAAAAGTGAAAAAATTGAAAGAGAAAACAATTTTTAGAAAGTTATGCTGGACCGGCTGCTCAAAAAAACACCAAAACACCTTTTTCTTTGGAAAAAGCTTCTCATTTGCGATTGAATTAGACGTCTCTGGAGATTGAGAGCTTTTTTGTTGCAGGATGATACAGTTTGTGTCCTTCGGTTTCTTTGTTATAACCAATTAAGATACATGTTTTCATTTTTTGTCTGGCTTTTCTCCTTTCTCTTCCGCGATGAGGGGTGCGCCCTGCATACAAAAATGCTCATATGTTTAATGGAAGGTCTGGTTGAAATCGAGTATCGAAAGGTGTTACATTCTTCGAGGCTTTTTTAAAGTGTCATGTTAAGAATGTATATTGCTGTGTTGAATGCTTCAGCCCATAATTCCTAATTAGGTAGTTATTTTTACTGAACATCATGCTACCCCTCTATTGCATTATATAACTCCATTTAAAGAGGGGGTGCTTCATTTTGGTTATACCAACAATCTTTTTCGATGTGATTTGGTCGTTTACTTGTTTTACATTTCCAAAAACATTTTTTGATTTTGTGATCGGTTCCCTTCCATATAATGAAATAGAGAAATATAAGTTGCAATAAGTAGAATGATGCACGCACGCACCACAACTACAAGAGTTATTATTCAGTGGTATTTGGTTTGCCTAGTTTGTTATTTTGTTTGCTATCTAGGGGCATTTGAGTCTTTGTCTACCTAGTCACTTAGGGTCCGTTCGTTTTGCACGTTTTCATTGAAAGATTTTCGTTTTGGTCCAAAACGAAAAAATCATGCGTTTTTGTTTTGGTCCAAAACAAAATCTTACATTCGTTTACCGCCTAATTTTCAGTTTCGTTTTGGTCCAAAATGAAAACGCATGTTCGCTTGCTGCTGCTGGAAGGCCATGGCGGCCTCATTCACAGTAGGGGAAGGTGTGGGCTAATGATCTATCTTCCAGGATGAGCCTGCAGGAGAACGTTCCCTCACTTCCTCCTGTGGTGACAATCGCTCCACCGAAGTCTGCCTTCACTTTGAAGTCGAGTTCCTCAATATTCGACCTCGTGGATGTTCTGAAAACCGACGCAACTCCAAAACTGCTCACCATCTAGGCGGAGGAGGCCTGCTCCTCCTTGAGGCTGATGCCGCGCGCGGTAGCACTTGGAGCAAAAGTTCATGGTCGTCGGGGAGCCGAAGAAGCCGCAGTTGTTTGCGCGGAGGAGGTGACCCTCCTAGCATCGCTGCTCCTCCTCCATCGAATTTCTTGTTTTGCAACAACACGAACTCCGATCGATTCTCTCATAAAGCAAGAGAAAACCAAGTTCTAGCTACTTCAAAATAAAGGTATGCACAGATCGGAGAGACAAACAATCCACAAGTCGGGAAGGAGATAGAAATCTATCGGCAGATAACCTGCATCAAGGCTAAGAAGCTGGAAGAGGAGTACGCCGCCAAGCTCGCAAATCTCTGCCTGCAGGAAATTGAGGAGCGACGTAGGAAGAAACTCAAAGAGCTCAAAATCCTCAAGAACTCGCACTGCGGCTGCAGCATCCCCGCGATGGAAGAGATGAAGCTTGCTAGGTCTGTTCTCAAAACCGAGCAAAACAGACTTTGCTAGGTCTTTTTTGGGGGAAGGCAAGTTTAGAAGGAAATTAAAACAGTATGTTTTCAGCTCAAAACCAAAACAGAGTGAAAGGAACACCTGTTTTACTTATTTCAAAACTGAAAACGAAAACGAACGACCAAAACAGTGCAAACGAACAGACCCTTAGGGTTTTTTTTTTTGGAAACTGTTTTAATGTGTCCTGCTGCTGTATGGGATACAAGACTTATTGGATTTGGGAAAAATAGAAGCATTGTGGGAGTTGCTCTGATGAGGAGGCTGCTTGGCAAGGGTGGTGGTGTTCCTTCCTTTTTGCTTCTTTTAATTTGCCGCGTTGTTGGTCAAGAAACCACCACATATCGTTTGTGTCTCAACCCCATCCTTTTAATATTTTCCACAAAAATATAATGCAATAGAGGGGGATTTCTCTTGATTTTGATAAGATGATCACCCTCTCCCTTGTCCATTTGGAAAAGCTAGCTCTATGATGAATCCGAGACTTTGGAATTCAATCTTTATTCTATCTAGTGAGCGATTTTTGGAAATAGGCATTTTTGTTTGAAAAGCTTGTTCAACATTATGAGTAGCTCTTCGAAGTCTACTCTCATGTGAATGCATAGAACCCTACAATTCCGTGATTGTTAAAATGCTTAAGTCCTTGGACTCGATCTTCTGTGACAGTCACAACATTATCAATTGCTCTAGCAAATAAATCTTGTATATATACTTTCATATTCCTTCTAAGCTTTGGAGCTTAATGGTGATTAAGGCTTTGTTTGGCGCGGCTTATTTTCTCCGATGAGTTTGGTCAAAAACATCATTATCATATAATGTATGTACTTGGCAAGACAAAGGTTATGACCGCTACCAATAAAATAAACTTTTGAGCATAAAATCCCTGAATTTTTTTAAGGCGAGGTCGGGCGTTCATGAACAACGGTTCGTGACCGCCACCACCGCGCCAAACTAAGCCTAAGTTTATTAGAGTCTTTGAACTCCCCCTCAAGATATGACATGCTTGTTTGGCTAAATCTGCACTCATGATTCTTTGTAAATAGTCTTGGAGACTATTTGTTGGATAAGGATAAGAGTTCTGGCATCTCTCATGAGGCTTTCTTGTGATTGTACTATTGTTGTGCCTTCAAGTTTCTTTCCTGATGTAATTGTACTATGTGTTTTTTTCAAATGTGCTGTCATGTCGGGGCAATGCCGTGACAAGAGTACTGTCGCGCGGGGCACTCCCCGCGGGGCACTCCCCTCCCCCCCCCCCCCCCCCCCCCCCCCCCTTGCACTGTCACAATCTCGGTACTGTCACGGTTGGCCGTAGGGCTGGAGCACCGTAACTGTCACTCGTGCATTTGTGTGTATAATTAACCTTATATATAAGGTGAAAAATAATTAAATTCATTAGGTTCAAACCACAAATTAAGTGGTGTAACATACATGGCACAAAGATTAATACAAGATAAACCTGCTAGAGAACAACAGGACATTATTCTAAGCAAGCAATAACATCAACACACTCACATCCCATTCTTCATCATCAACTTCATCCTCGTCGCAATAGCACAAACGAACGACCATAATCAAACACAAACTTAAGTAATTTAAAAAAAACAGCCATGAATGCACGCGCGCACGCGCGCGTGCACGCAGAAGGAAACCATCCTCATGCACACTGGAATCCCTTGGGGACTCTCTTGCCGCAGTAGTTGACGAGAAGGCTGAGATCAATTGGAAGAGAGAGGTGGATGCCGAGAATATTCGCCTTCAGCGCCAGGCAGAGACACAGGGCCGCCTCCGCATCGACCAGCCCTTTCAGTAGGCTGCAGCACGGCTTCTTCGGCGGCCTCCCCAGCGTGATGTTTATCAGCCCGTCCAGCACGTTCGCGCACACTCCCAGCTTTAGGGTGTCTATAGGGCACGTGCCGGTGCTCGGAGGCTTCGGGCTTGGACCCGGAGGCTTCGGGCCTGGACCCGGCGAGCACGGTGGCGGCGGCGGCGTTACCGGAGTTGGACAGTGCGGACAACCGGTGGCCACGCAGAAGATCAGCAGGGTGGCTAAGAGAAAAAGAGCCGACTTGGTTGCCATGGCAAAAGTGTGTGTATAATATGGAGGGTTGTGATGCTTATTTATATGAATAGGAGGTGGTGTGCGATAAGTAAATTGGAATGGTGTGGGGGAAGAATGCATGTGAGGTGTGAGCTGGAATTAGCGCTTTATTCCTATTTTTTTTTTGGAAGTATCGAAGTATATTTTATTCATATATTCTGATCATGAATCTTCCGCATTGTCATGCCACCGGTAGGCTCCGTTTGGCACTGCGATTCTGAAAGCGGTGATTATGAATTATCCTTTATGAACGCCTGGGATCTCATCTAAGGAACTAATTCAATCACTTTTATGTTCAAAACTTGTCAAACATGCGTTTATGATGGTAGCGTTTTTGTCCAAACTCACCGGAGAGAAAAAGGCGCGTCTTTGACACAGCGGTGGCGGCCGTAAACGCATGGGTTAAACCGTCATTCGTTAACGACCACCTAAGAAACTTCATCCGTTTGAACATAAAAGTGGATGAGGTTCTTTAGGTGAGCGTTAACGAATGATAATTTAACCCTCATGTTCACGACCGTCACCACCGTGCCAAACGGAGCCTTAATCTTGCTAGTCTATCAACTCATTAATTTCTATTTCTATTTTAATCTTGGAGTGATCATAGACAATCTTCATGATCATTAATATTGGGTTCTAGCTATTTGATCTTCTCACCCTAAGAATTAGATCTAATAAAGTAGCATGGGACTAATAATCAACTCAACAATCCGCTACGGGTGAAAGAGTAAGTATAGAGATGGAGGTGATCGGTTGTGGTCATGGAGTGTGTCAAACAGTCGTAGTCATCTGCCTATTGTTTGTTGATTGAAAACCCTAATCATTGAAGAAGGTGGTCGATAAGGATGGTAATTCATTCCAGGTAGCGATAGAAATCCTACTCTATGATCGCCAAGGCTCATAATTAATGAGATCATAGGGTTGTGTTCCGTTGTTACTCTAGTCGATAGAGTTCACACGTTAGAAATCATGCTGATCAATAGAGCGGGATAGTGACGATCAGTATAAGAGAAGTGAGTAGGTTGAATACATATCAGTATAATAGGCTGTGGTATAAGACTCGAAAGGACTTGACCACGTCTTGGAGTATCTAAAGCCACTAGGAGACGAATCATTGGAGTATATAGATAAGTTTTTCCATTGGTTGAATGCATACTCTAGCTTTGGGGTCTTTCCTCATCAGTACTACTTCGGTTCTATTCATGTGCTCACGGTCACCAGCTGAAGCCAAGATATTTTTGGCACTAATGTGCAACTAAAAGACTGAATGTTAATATATTGAGAGATCATCAATCTAAATTTTCAGAGTGATCTTAGGGTGATATATTGAGCAATGAGCTCTTACACACGTGTTTAGCATGCAATAAGACCTTCTTATCTATAGAGCTAGTTTTGGGGATGATGATGCCTAATAGCGCCCGACATTATAATTGTAGCCGAAACTAACATCTTGGCCCAAGGCCGCCCATGAGTTCAAGTTAATGGTTTAGTAACCTAGCAAGGATTTGATATTCGAGGGGGAGAACATTATTAAATTTTCGGAGGTAGTTATCAGAGATATTTTGTAAATGTACGAAGTGTTATATAAACTTCTTGTCGTTCTAGGGTTTAGATTATTCTGAAATCCGAAATTCGCCTACTTTCTGTAACCGCCCCTATTCTTGATCTAGTGAAAAACGGACTGCTGTTGCCCGTGTATGTAGCCCATCTTAGGGTGAATCACGTAAAAATGTGTCTTCTTTGTTTTTATTTTCTGTTTATTTGATTGCTCTGCTCTCGTTTCCATAACACCATCTGTCAGTACAAATAGTATTCATCGCCGCACGCAACTCTCTTGGACAGTATATTGTCCGACCACATTGCACGAGGGACATCAACCAGTTGTCGGCTACTACCTATTTGCAGGGACGGTAGTAGCCTCTCAATTTGGAGGCAAGTGGATATATACTATCTATTTCACGCTCATCAAACGGATTAAGTAATCTCATCCTTCTTTATTTTTCGTAAAAACAAAATATTTTACACTTTTAGATATATACCTAAGATTCAATCTTGATCGTGTAATTGACCCCTCCGTTTGAGAAATTTTTTTGGTCCGATAGGCAGACCTAGAGAAAAGTCCGCTAGGGCACCAAAAAAATAATTTTAATCTTACTAAAAAATTATTTTTTATTTTTTTATCTTTATTTTAAGATCTTATTTTTCTATAAAAATGTTTTTTAAAAATTCGGTCGGATATTAATTTTTTTAAAATCCGGTCAAATATCATTTTTTGAATTTCTTTAAATCACGAATTTTCCTGACGGTCCGATGTTTTATAGCACGATCAAATTTCAAGGGAAATTTCCTCTAGGTCCGATCGACGAAGAGGATCTCCGTCCCGAGAAAGTGCGAGCAATGATATGGACTGATATTACAGCTGGCATAGCAAACCTCCGTGACGACTGACGAACAGTTGCATAAGTGATCAGATAGGACTCAATAATTAACAAGTCTAATAATTATCTTATTTTGTTATAATAGGTTGTAGGTTAAATGCATGAATGATGTTTATTAAATTTATTTAATAGTTGGCAGTTTTTGGAAACGACCCGTGACTCTTACAAGTTGCATGTGTGAGTGTGACATCATTCTTCCGCCTCCAGAGAATTAAATGAATACTGCTCATTTTTTATCGAGCAAGGTTAAAGGTGGGCCTATTTTGGCTATATGCACCCATCAAATAAACCCCAAAATCCGATTTAATCTTACTTTTTCTTTACCTAATGGAAGCTCTAAGCGTATGCAGCCAAAATTCAAAATTATCAAATATAATCATATTATTTTCATCTAATGAATTAATATATATTATAATATATTTTAAAAAAATATAAAGAATTAAGCAATTGCATCATTTCCCCAAATTGAAAGTAATAATGAAATCTATAAAATTGAAAATAATTCAGTAGTGTTGTGGGTCACTTAAGGCTCTGATAGATCGGACTAAATTGGGCTGCCTTAGCTCGGGAGCGTTCGAGCGCGCAAACAGTCACAGAAAAAGGGAAAGCTGACAAGTCAATTTTTTAACATGGAAAACTCGTCAAATGGGGAAAACCACGTGGTCGGAGTTGTGCCGACCAAACTTCACTATTTGCTAGTGTTGTACAGAGCCTTTTAAGAGAAGGCGAGGGCGAAAGGCCGCTCCTCGGTACAATTGTTGAGAGAGAGAGAGAGGTGCTCGAAGGGTGACAGACCACCGCTCACGGAGCTAAATCTTTCTCCTGCCACCAAAGGGAATGATGCGCTCTGAGCGCTCTGGAGTCTTCGACTGCTGCTTGAAGGTCGGATCGGTGTGCTCTGCACGCCTTTGTCTCTGCGGCTTGTCTCCTGCTGTGTGATAGGAGTCTGAAGTGCTGGTCTTGCTGATGGCTGGAACGCTTGTTCTTGAGTGGGCAGAGTGTTTGATGCTGGATGCGCGGTGGCGCGCTTGGAGCGGTCTTGAGAGCGGAGCGCACGAAGGCGCGCTTGGAGCGAAGCGCACAGAGGCCCGCTTGGAGCGGAGCGCCTCGGAGGCGCGCTTGGAGCGCGGCACACGGAGGCGCGCTTGGAGCGGGGCGCACAGAGGCGCGCTTGGAGAGGGGAGCATCGAGGCGCGCTTGGAGCGGAGCGCACGGAGGCGCGCTTGGAGCGGAGCGCACGGAGGCGCGCTTGGAGCGGAGCGCGCGGAGGCGCGCTTGGAGCGGGGCGCCCATAGGCGCACTTGGAGCGGTCTTGTGAGCGGAGCGCACAGAGGCGCGCTTGGAGCGGAATGCTCGCTCGAAGGAGGACGAATGCCTTCGTGGGATCTTCAAGGCGCTCGAAGATCTTCGAAGACGCTTAAAGATCTTCGAAGGCGAAGGAGATCTTCGAAGGAGGAAAAGGAAGGAGAACTTCAAGAGAAAGAGGAAGGAGGAGGCGAAAAGGATGATCATGGAGAGCCTTGGGTTCCTATTTATAGGAGAAAAGGATGATCATGGAGATCTTCGAAGACGCTTGCGTTATTGTAACCACCATAATTACTACCGGACGGGCGAATCACGTTCCTTGATCTGGAGCACACATGGTCACTTTTGCAGATATGACGGTTCTACCCCCCGAAACGTTGGCGCGCTCGGAAGCGACGGAAGATTTGGGGTGCTCGGAAGTGACGGGAGCTTTGGCGCGCTCAGAAGCGACCGAAGCTTTGACGTGCTCGGAAGAGATGGGAGTTGGGCGCCCTCGGAAGCGACCAGGACTTTGTCGTGCTCGAAAGCGACTGGAGCTGTGGCGCGCTCGAAAGCGATCAGAGCTTTGTCGTGCTCGGAAGCGACATGAGCTTTGTCGTGCTCGGAAGCGACGAGAGCTTTGTCGTGCTCAGAAGCGACGAGAGCTTTGTCGTGCTCGGAAGCGACGAGAGCTTTGGCGCGCTCGGGGTGCGACGGGGCTCTGATCTCGGAGGACGGGGCTGGATGAGTTCTTCGAGCTTACTTTGAGGGTCCTTCGAGGAGCGAAGGAGATATTCAAGGCTCCGAAGGAATCTTCAAAGGTCGAAGGAGATCTTCGAGCCGTCTTCAAAAGCCAAATGAGATCTTCAACCCGTCTTCCAAAGCCGAAGGAAATCTTCGAAGAGCCGAAGGAGATCTCTTTGAAGAGCCGAAGGAGATCTCTTCGAAGAACCGAAGGAGATATTCGAACCGTTAAGGAATCTTCGAACTCCGAAGGAGATCTTCGAGCGCCTAATGAGATTTTCGAAAGGATCTTCAAGCGCTGAATGAGAACACATGGAGATCGTCGAATAAAAACCCTGGAGCTCTCTCAGGCGTAGAAGACAATGTCCTTTCAAATGAGTGATATCTTTCACTTTTATAAATAAGGGGTATTTTTGGTAATTATGCTGATATGGAGTCTTGTTATCTGCACACCCATAATTATAAATTTGGCTATGCGCACCCCCATGATGAAGGATTTCACTATAAGTACCCCATGATGAGGATTTCACTATGTGCACACCCATGACAGAGGATTTTACTATCCGCTCCCATTGATGAGGGATTTTACTATGCGCACCCTTTTGATGGAGGATTTTACTATCCGCACCCAATGATGGTTGCATAACCCGTAATTCGTCGAGATCAGAAATGCCAAAGGACATCACAGAATTCCTCACCCACCTGGAGCGAGTAGAAGAACTCGCCCACCTTGGGCGAGTACAGAAGAACTCGCCCACCGGGGGCGAGGACAGAAGATCTCGCCCACCAAGGGCGAGCAGAGAAGAACTCGCCCACCCAGGGCGAGCACAGAAGAACTCCCCCACCTGGGGCGAGCACAGAAGAACTCGCCCACCCAAGGCGAGCACAGAAGATCTCGCCCACCCGGGGCGAGCACAGAAGTTCTCGCCCACCCGGGGCAAGCACAGAAGATCTCGCCCACCCGGGGCGAGTACAGAAGAACTCGCCCACCTGGGGCGAGTACAGAAGAACTCGCCCACCTGGGGCGAGGACAGAAGAACTCGCCCACCTGGGGCGAATACATGTTTTTACCTCGCTCGAAGGGCGGCTATTTGAAGACCACCTCGTCAGAAGGTGGGAGCAGTTATTCACAGTCCATTTTGGATTTGCCTATAAATAGGACCCCAAAGCACAAGTAGAAGACACCTCCACCCCCCTATGGTGGACGAGTTCATTGCCTGCATCTCTTGTGTCGAGCTTAGCATTGGCTTTAGGCGGAGAAGTTCTTATAGACTTCCGGGTATGTGGCGGGACCTCCTCGCTGCAGCTTGCGGGTCTTGTTTATAGGCAGTTCGGAGTTATTCTTTATGCTCTCTAACTTCTTATCACCTTGTCTCATGTCACTACAACAAATTAGGTTTACGGCGGCGTTTTTTAAAACGCCGCTGTTGTTTGTTTTTATAATTGCGGCGTTTTAATTTAAAAAAAAGCCGCAAAAACCATAGGTTGGCATTAGCAGCGTTTTTATTAAAAAAGCGCTGCGAAAGATTAGTAAATAAGCTACGGCTAGGGTTTTATTCTCATTCCACGCATCGGCCATTTCCCGTCGCCGGCAGCAATTTCACCACCTCATCCATCGAAGGCCTCCCTTTCGGCGCCGCCGCCGCGCACGCACCTCGTCATTCCCATTTTTCTGCTTGCGATCAGCTAGCGCTGCAACTGAGTTATATCCCACTTCTTCCTGAGTTTCTTCTCGCCTAAATGTCGCAGCAGGTGAGTTATGTTAGAATTTGATAGGATGAAAAACAGAGAATAGAAGATAACCGGTTTTACCAAAAGTTTTACTGCATACTATTCATCAGGTTTTACATGATATTTATATTGATATTTTAGAATATTCTGGATACTGAATATTCTGGATACAAAACTCTAAAAGCATTACATTGGAAACAGTAAACAGGCAAGAAATATGAAGCATATTAAAACAACATTAATACTGAGCGGCTGATTAAATGGCGCAGGAGACCGGAGAGAAGAGAGACTGGCAGGCATTAAGTGCGGGTGCTGATTTCAACCATCAACACCCCCTCTAAATCTGCGCCGCACTTTATTCCGAGCTTCTCTTGACGAAAGCATAGCTGCGGTCGACGAAATGTCTTCCCCCTCTAAATCTGGACTTTTCTTCTTCTTTGACATGCGTTCGACAAAATTTTCAGAGATCGACGAAACGCCATCTGAAGTTTTCCTTGGGATCGACGAACGTGGATCAGGGTTCGACGAAGCATCATCCTGCGCTTGCTTTGATCTGGGCTCGACGATCCTCCCTGGGTTCGACGAAAATGCCGCAGGAGCTTGTTTTGTTCGGAGATCGACGATCTTCTCGGGGTTTGACGAAATTTTGACAGGATCCCTTTTTAATTGCTTTTCAGTATCTATTGGAGTATTACCTTCTGTGCTTTCAATGTCCTTCTTCTCAACTGCAGGACTTGTTAGAGATGTTGAGAAACAAACCTGAGAGCATAGTAGTGCTCTTGATCCAGCAGGCTTCAGACAAAGTGTGAAAATGTTGCTGCTATTCATATGTGTCTTCACAACAACAGTATTACCCTTAGGTTCCACTATTTCACAAATTTTATGATTAAAGAGGACCTTGAATCCTTTGTTAATCAGCTGACCTACACTCAATAGGTTCTGAGCAAGTGTAGGAACAAACTGAACATTTGCTATTAGTTTGGTGGCTCCTTTTGGTGTAATGACAGCAATGGTTTCTTTACCTTGTATTATTTCCCTTTTTCCATCTCCTAATGTCACTTCAGATTTCTGAGTTTCATCAAGTTGAGTGAAAAAATCCAAGAAGTTGACCATGTGATTGGAACATCCACTATCAACAAACCATGTCGATGATTTTTCTGGGTTTTTAGATGTATTACAAGTGAACAAAAACTCTTCTTCAGTTTTTGTGGTGTTGGCTTCTTCTTTGGGTTTGTGCCAGCACCTTTCTGCCGAATGGTTTGGAGTTTTACAAGTTTTGCATCTAAAGAAACAATCCTTAGACTCATGGTTTTGTTTCTTGCATATGATGCAATATTTTCCATTTTGATGGGGTGTTTTACTTGGTTTTTGAGTCTTGAGATTTCTTTTCTGAAAAGGCATTTGTGCTTGGAAGACCTTCTCTAGCATGGGTTCATCATGGTTGAGCAAATCCTCATGGGTTTATAGAGATGCCATAAGATCTATGACAGTGAGATGTTCAAGGTCATGAGCTTCAAGGATGGCTGAGACTATATGCTTGTGGGATTTAGGTAGAAATCTTAAAACCTTTTCTACAATTTGTTGTTCTTCTATTGTCCCACCAAGACTAAGGATTTGGTTTACTATACTTGTGATTTTTGCAAAGAAGTCTTGCACAGACTCATTTCCACTCATGATTATCGAATCAAAGTTTCGTCGAAGGGTATAAAGTTTTATTTTGATTACCTTTCGAGATCCTTTGTATTCGGTTTCAAGCCTCTGCCAAGCCTCCCGAGCGGTTTTAGATCCCATTATTCTGGGATAAATTGCTGGAGCAATGCCTTGCTGAATGAGGTGCAAAGCCAAAGCATCCTTCTTCATTTCTTACTTTGTGAACTTTGGAGGTTCTCCGTCTTTGGATTTGTCACTTGGCGTTGGCCCATCTTTTACAATCTCCCATAAGTCCTAGGAGCGGAGAAGTGTCTCCATTTTGTCACTCCAGAAGTCGTAAAGCTCTCCATTGAAGATTGGGATGGTGGAGTGGGTGTAGAAAGGTGCGGAATTGGTAGATGATGATGCCATCGAAAAGTGTTGGAAATTGCTTTACGCAGATTTTAGTTGAGCGGAAGAAAAATGGAAGAACAGATCCACGGGAAACTTACAGCGCTCTGATACCACTGTTAGAATTTGATAGGATGAAAAACAGAGAATAGAAGATAACCGGTTTTACCAAAAGTTTTACTGCATACTATTCATCAGGTTTTACATGATATTTATATTGATATTTTAGAATATTCTGGATACAAAACTTTAAAAGCAATACATTGGAAATAGTAAACAGGCAAGAAATACGAAGCATATTAAAACAACATTAATACTGAGCGGCTGATTAAATGGCGCAGGAGACCGGAGAGAAGAGAGACTGGCAGGCATAGTGCGGGTGCTGATTTCAACCTTCAACAAGTTATGTATCCCGTTCTTCTTCCTCCGATTCTCTCTCTCTCTCTCCATCGTTCTCTCTCATATTAAAGCATATTCCCCTCTTTAAATATTTTATTTTGCAGGTTGCTAGTAAGACTAGTTATCCTGATGATCATGATGTTTCCAGGGCTGATTTCTAGTTGACTTTACAGTGAGTGTCATTTTAACTCTTTTAGATATCTAACCATGAAGGTGTTGTGAAGGACTATTTTGATGTTTATTTTATGGCTAAAAGAAATATTTCCAAACATGAATTGGTTTGAAATTGATGCGTACTCATACAAGACTCCTATCATTTATATGCATGAAAAGAGGTGGTTACTCCCCAAGGCCACTATCATGATGAGGGGAGAGTGGGGAAGTGGGCAAGCCCACTCCCTCCATGACCAACCGCCCTCGTCGGACCACCCGCAACCGTGCCGCAACACTACCGCGCGGCGCTACCGCGCGGTAGCGCGCGCGGTAAAACAGGCCGCCCCTCCACGGGGGCGCAGCCTAACCGCACCCCCTTGGGGTGCGGCCAAGCCGCGCCCTTAGTGGGGTGCGGCCAAGCCGCACCCTTAGTGGGGTGCGGCCAAGCCGCACCCCCTTTGGGGTGCGACCGGGCCGGGGTGCGGCCAAGCCGCACCCCTAGTGGGGTGCGGCCTAAGCCGCACCCGTAGTGGGGTGCGGCCTAACCGCACCCATTGGGGTACGGTCGAGCCCCCTCCTCATGGAGGGGTTCAGGGGTGTCCGCCCTTTCCAGGCTCGCTGTGCGTCCTTTGGGCCCCGGATTTCACTCGGAGCGCTCTCGCGCTCGTAACGTGCTCAGAACGCCTCTAAGCGCGTTCGGAGCACTCTCATGTTCGTTACACGCTCAGAACGCCTCACAAAGCGACCAGCACGTTTTCTCCGATCGTTGCGCTCTCAGATCGCTTCCCCAGTTGCCTAGATTGATTTTCTGTTCGTTGCGCGCTCAGAACGCTTCTGAGCGCGCTCAACTCATTTTTTGTCTTTTCTGACTTCTCACATTTTGTCTTTCCAGTTTCTCATATTTCAGGAACGGCTTGTCGCCTTTTTCGCCTCCAATAAAACTGCCCGAACTTCCCGAGGGGCAAGATGGTCAATTATGAAAAATGGCGATCCGTGTGCTCTGAACCGGAAAACATGATTCGTCCGCCAGGTGGTTACGGTGGTTACAACGGCGAAATTACTGTACGATCCCCGGCTAAAGCTATAAAAGGAGCCTCAAGGCTTCATTTCAAAGGACTTTGACTTCTGCACCCGGGAGAGCTCCTTGAAGATTTTCACGGAATTCTCCTTCGGCGCTTGAAGATCTCCTTCATCCGGAAAGGCGACTCAGCGTTCTCACTTTTGTTCTTCGGAGCATCTCACTTTTGTTCTCCCGGAAGGCGACTCGACATTCTCACTTTTGTTCTCCATAGTTCTCAGAAGGAAAAATACTTAGTTTTTCTGAAGGTGGTCAGTCACCTTCGGAACCCTCTCTCTCTCTCTATTACTGTAACGAGCAGCGGCCTGTCCCATTCGAGTTCTAAGTCTCTAATTGTAACCCCCAGAAGATAGTGGAAGTTGGTCGACACAGCTCCGACCGCGTGGTTTTTTACCCTTTCCGGGTTTTCCACGTTAAAAAGTCTCAGTGTACTCAACGAATCTCTAATTGACTGTTTGCGCGCTTGGTTCGCTTCCGAGCTAAGGTGGTTCAATTCGACCGGTCTACCAGAGCACCCGAGCGACCCGCAACAGTTTGACGCCGTCTGTGGGAGTGGATTCCCAACTACTGAGCAAAGGATTTCCGAACGCGGTGCTCGCTTCACCTGAGTTCACGGAACCAGCGAGAGTGGACACCTCCCCCGAACTATCCGACGCATGCAGTTCCTCAATCCCTGAAGGCCCGGCGAAAAGAGCGCTCATCGCTGCACCCATCCAGCCCCAGTGGATTGGATCAACTAGCAAGCCGGCCCCTCTCGTAGCGGGGCAGGATCCGAACGATATCACGCACCAGCAAAGGCGATCCCCCCTGTCAAAGTCAATTTTGGCATACCCAGTACCGTCACGGCTAAAGCTCCCGCACCTCAAGGAGTTCCACGGAGCAGAAAACTCGTACGTGCACGTTAATCACTTCTTGATAACGGTGCGGACGTTCGGACTTCCCGACCAAATCAGCTGCAAAATCTTCACCAAGACACTGCGCGGAGACGCCCTCCGCTGGTATCACTCCCTGCCAAATGGAGCGATTCACAACTTCACCGAGCTGTCCCAACTATTCGTTGAATGGCACGAAGCGCGCGCGCCAAGGATCCGGGAAAAAGAGCCTGAGACGGACGAGTCGTCCCACCTAGGGGAAGCGGAGCGGGGCAAGCAGCACGAGAAGATCTACACAAGCTTTCACCAAGGGCATCCTCGGGGATGGTTGGACTTCGCCTTAGATGCAAGCATAGGCAATCCAGCCTGTGAGCTAAGAAGGGCGTTGATAACTCGTTCAACATCTTGTTCGTGGCAGCCGTGGTGCGGCTCAAACTTCTAAGCGGGAACCTTAAGCTCAGGGCCAACGACGCAGAGCTCCCAGACGAGACTATAGTACCCACCATAGGAGTCGTCACCCTCCCCGTCCAAGTAGGGATGCACTCGGAACCAGTTCAGTATGAAGTTCAGTTCGTCATCGCAGAGGCGGACTCCCCCTACGACGCAATATTTGGAAGCCTCCTATTAGACGCCCTGGACCACGACGTTTCCATGTCTGGACGCATGGCCAACAAAGGGAGAATCCTCAGGGATGCAATTCGTGGCTTCAGCACGACCGCAGCCGAGCTCCCTTGGATCAACTACGACCCGTTGCCAAAACCAAATTCTGAGAAACAAGACATGCGAGAGTGTCGCGCAACTCCCGCATTGGCAGAAAAAGCTAATCTCCCGGCACTGGCAAACCCACTATGATTTGGAGATACGTGTCGCAAGAGAAAGAGACAACAACATCAACTCGAGAAGGCCGTACCGCCCCTTCAGAACCAAGCAGACCGCTCCCAAGGGCAAGCAAATCAAAGCTCCCGGATCTACACCCCGTTAAATGCCACCCGCGAGCATATACTGTCCGTCATCTACAACATCAAAATCATCAACTGGCCCAGAGCGCTCTCCCAGCACAGGGGAGATCAATCCCAGTTTTGCAATTTCCACAAAGGCCGAGGACACTGCACGGAACACTGCGCCAGGTTGAAAGAAGAAATCGAACGCCTTGTCCAGTTAGGCCACCTTGAGGCTTTCCGCGAAGAAGCACAGAAGGATGCCACCAAGGGTCGGTCGCCGGGTCACCACCGCCCACCATGCTGAACGACCGAAAGATCTCGAGCAGGCACACCGCAAAAGGGAGATCGATGTTACCTTCTTTCTCGTTAAACTTGTATCAGAAACTTATTAGCTCAGGAACCGCAAGATTGCACTTGCGTGTGTACTGATGTTCATTTTCTAAATTATGTTCTACCTGTACTAAACTATTCTACTACAGGAACGCACTTTGGGGCCCTGCCCCGGGGACATTGCATCGCCGTCGATTGAAGGTTCGCCCTTCTCCTCCGTCGTCGAGTCTCGGCGTCGTAGGGGTCTGCCCCCCTTACGCTCGCCCCCGGTTTGAATACACCAGCTATTCACCGGACACTTTGGGGCCCTGCCCCAGGGACTTTGCACCGCCGTCGATTGAAGGTTCGCCCTTCTCCTCCGTCGTCGAGTCCCGGCGTCGTAGGGGCCTACCCCCCTTACGTTCGCCCCCGGTTTGAATACACCAGCTATTCACCGGCCACTTCGGGGCCCTGCCCCCGAGGACTTTGCACTGCCGTCGATTGAAGGTTCGCCCTTCTCCTCCGCCGTCGAGTCCCGACGTCGTAGGGGCCTGCCCCCCTTACGTTCGCCCCCGGTTTGAATACACCCGCTATTCACCGACCAAGTCTATATTATAAAAGCCGCGAGCACAGACTCGTGCAAACTAATTTTCTATTATGTAAAAGCCGCGAGCACAGACTCGTGCAAACTAATTTTCTATTATGTAAAAGCCGCGAGCACAGACTCGTGCAAACTAATTTTCTATTACGTAAAAGCCGCGAGCTCAGACTCGCGCAAACTAATTATTTATTATGTAAAAGTCGCGAGCTCAGACTCGCGCAAACTCATCCATAATTTTGGAAATGTCATCAAGCTACGTAGGTATTAATAACCAGAACAACAGAATCACCCAAGGAAATATGTACAATAAATGCAATAAAGGAATACAACCACATCAGCGCAACGCTGCACACAAACAAACAACAATACGGAAAGCAGGAAAGTGGAAGACAACCAACATCAGTCCTCGGCTACATCCGAACAATCATCCCCTGAAAGATCCCCAGCTCCAAGGCCAGCAGTGTCACATCCAAACTTCCTCCCCATCATACGAAGGGTCTTCTGAATGCCTCGCTGAAAATAAACTTTGCACTCGTCTGCTATCATAGGCTCAACCTCCTTCGTCATAACCTCAGCACGAATCTCCCCCTCCATCTGGAACCGCTCCTCTACAAAGGCAAGAGAATCTTTGTACTCGGTCACCCCGACTGCCTTGGCCTCCTCAAGACTGCGCTCGACCGACGACAACCGGTCCACCTCGCTCCTCAGGAAGCCCAACTCCCCCTCCAAGCGGAACATCTCGTCATGAGCTTCTGACAGCTGACGAAGCGCATCCTGGGCAAGCGCCTTATCACCACCGTACTCCACCCGCAACTTCTCGACTTCAGATCGAGAAGAAGAGATGTCGGCCTCCAACTGCTTGATGTGGGACGAGTCGCGATCCCTCTCCCTTTGCAAAATGGACAAATCGCTCCTCGCCATGCGTAACTCCTCCTGAAGAGCGAAGTAGTTATCCTTGAGGCCCACATAATGACCGTTCCATGTAAGAGCAACGCTAGTTAAAGCCTCCGCCTGCAAGCAAAAGATAAACGGTCAACATACGTAAGCGATAACGGAGAGGAAGGGCCAAGATTTGAGAAGAAGAGCTTCACTTACCGCAGAAGCCATCGCCTGAAGAGAAGAAGAAACTCGCCTCGTCGGCAAGAGGGGATGTGGCGGCAAGTCTCCCTGCGGGACCCGGTCGGTAGTAGGAGGCGCCAAAATCTCAATCTCCGGATCCAGTGAAATCGTCTCTCCCCTGCGACGGCTCGGGCCGGCCTCGCAATCGTGACTCATAGGCGCCGGCGGAATAGAACATGAGCTAGAAGCTCCGTTCTTAATAACAACCCTCCTCCTCTTCCCACGTTCTAAGGGAACGGCGGCCGCCCGCTCGGCGTCCCAAGAAAGCCCCACCGAGAGTAGTCGACTTTCCTCCACGTAACTGGAAATACAGAACAGGGCCTTCGAAATCCCTTCTCGGCCGGGGAAACCAGGGATAGGAAGGAACTCACCCTCCCGTCTAGTCTGCCGGCGGCAACGTCCAGGAAGTGCTCTCCACAGCTCCGGCAGCTCCCACCGATTCTGAACGTACCCATAAAGAGTGTTCCCATGGCGGTAGTCGGTCTTCTCCCCAAAACGAAACCAGCTCTTGTTGCTTCGGACTTCAATACGGCCACTTGAGTCGGTAGAAACCTCACACCAATCCTTGAAAATCCCGAGCGAAAAGCGTGCGCTATGCTCCCGAAAAAACACCACCGTCCCCATAATGTTTGCCATCCCGGCAGGGGTAAACTGGGTAATCGGAACACCGCAAAATCGAAGTATCTCAACGTCTTCCTCAGAGGGAGGGAGGCGAAACCCGGATTTCAGACAACTCTCAGAAAGGGTCATGAAACCAGTTGGCGGATTTTGAGCGCGCTCCTCCACCCGCAGAATCTTCACCTCGACGTCAAAAGGCTACCCAAATCGCTTTCGCCATACATCGATCTGCGCGCCATCAAGGGTAGAATGCATGCGCATTGGACTCGAATGGCCACCGCGTTTCAAAGCCTGAAAGCAACCAAAATAATACATATGAAATCTCAAAAAGCGCATCAAGTAAATTCAGTCTGACAGCACGCAGCAGTGCCAACTGCACCTCGGCCACGTACGCGGGCAACTAGCCGCGCGCACTGTGAGAAGCGCGCACGACAAGCCGCGCGCACGACAATCCGCTCGCGCGCAGCGGCCTGCGCGCGCGGCAGCTCGCACGCGCGGCCAACCGCCCACGCACGGCCAACCGCCCGCGCGCGACGAACCGCCCGCGCGCGGCAAACTGCCCGCGCGTGGGGGCATACAAACGCCCCCACGCCCGCGCACGACCAGGCGTGCAACCACCCGCGCGCGCAGGAAGCGCGCGCGTGGGGGCTGCGCGCGCCCGCCGACGGCCAACACCGCCAACGCGCGGGCCGCACGCGCCCGCCAGCAGGTGGCCCCCACAGCCGACACCACCCGCGCGCAGGCGGTGCACGCCCGCCAGCAGGTGGCCCCGCGGCCGGCACCACCCGCGCGCAGGCGGTGCACGCCCGCCAGCAGGCGGCTCCCGCGGCCGGCACCAACCGCACGCGGGCATTGATACGGCCTCCGGCCGCTTGCTCCCTCGGACGGAACCACACCCGCGGGCACACTCCCCCGCTCTCTCCCTCTCCTTGTTCCTACGAAGCAGAAAAGAAACTTACCTCCGCCATGATCCAACGCACCGCGCGACCAACCGAAATTCCCGCGAACAAGGACGAAACCTTCGCACTCCTCCGCACGAAAGCTTGGAATCCGAAGGTTTGGGGGGCTCATGATGCGTACGCATACAAGACTCCTATCATTTATATGCATGAAAAGAGGTGGTTACTCCCCAAGGCCACTATCATGATGAGGGGGGAGTGGGGAAGTGGGCAAGCCCACTCCCTCCATGACCAACCGCCCTCGTCGGACCACCCGCAACTGTGCCGCAACACTACTGTGCGGCGCTACCGCGCGGGTAGCGCTCGCGGTAGCGCGCAGGCCGCCCCTCCACAGGGGCGCAGCCTAACCGCATCCCCTTGGGGTGCGGCCAAGCCGCACCCATAGTGGGGTGCGGCCAAGCCGCACCCATAGTGGGGTGCGGCCAAGCCGCACCCTTAGTGGGGTGCGGCCAAGCCGCACCCCCTTTGGGGTGCGGTCGGGCGGCACCCCCTTGGGGTGCGGCCAATCCGCAACCCTAGTGGGGTGCGGCCTAAGCCGCACCCCTAGTGGGGTGCGGCCTAACCGCACCCTTGGGGTACGGTCGAGCCCCCTCCGCATGTAGGGGTCGGGGGTGTCCGCCCTTTCCAGGCCCGCTGTGCGTCCTTTGGGCCCCGAATTTCACTCGGAGCGCTCCAGCGCTCGTAACGTGCTCAGAACGCCTCTAAGCGCGTTCGGAGCACTCCCGTGTTCGTTACACGCTCAGAACGCCTCACAAAGCGACCAGGACGTTTTCTCTGATCGTTGCGCTCTCAGATCGCTTCCCCAGTTGTCTAGATTGCTTTTCCGTTCGTTGCGCGCTCAGAACGCTTCTGAGCGCGCTTAGCTCACTTTTTGTCTTTTCTGACTTCTCACATTTTGTTTTTTCAGTTTCTCAGATTTCAGGAACGGTTTGTCGCCTTTTTTGCCTCCAACAAAACTGCCCGAACTGCCCGAGGGGCAAGATGGTCAATCACGAAAAATGACGATCCGTGTGCTCTGAATCGGAAAACATGATTTGTCCTCCAGGTGGTTACGGTGGTTACAACGACGAAATTACCGGGCTACCCCCGGCTAAAGCTATAAAAGGAGCCCCAGGGCTTCATTTCAAAGGACCTTGACTTCTGCACCCGGGAGAGCTCCTTGAAGATTTTCACGGAATTCTCCTTCGGCGCTTGAAGATCTCCTTCATCCGGAAATGCGACTCAGCGTTCTCACTTTTGTTCTCCGGAGCATCTCACTTTTGTTCTCCCGGAAGGTGACTCGGCATTCTCACTTTTGTTCTCCATAGTTCTCAGAAGGAAAATACTTAGTTTTTCTGAAGGTGACCTGTCACCTTCAGAACCCTCTCTCTCTCTCTATTACTGTAACGAGCAGCGGCCTGTCGCGTTCGAGTTCTAAGTCTCTAATTGTAACCCCCCAGAAGATAGTGGAAGTTGGTCGGCACAGCTCCGACCGCGTGGTTTTTTACCCTTTCCGGGTTTTCCACATTAAAAAGTCTCAGTGTACTCAACGAATCTCTAATTGACTGTTTGCGCGCTTAGTTCGCTTCCAAGCTAAGGTGGTTCAATTCGACCGGTCTACCAGAGCACCCGAGCGACCCGCAACAGAAATGTTTTGATGTTCTAGCTGTTCTTGCTCGATTGTTCCAGTATTCCTCTAATTGGCAAATTCTCAGACATTGTGTCTAAATAAATTTCAGGTTTTCAAATGAAGAATGTAAATATTTTCTTGTTTTATGCAGTTTGCTTGTGTTTTTATAATTTCTAAATAGGCTATCACTTGAACTTTGTTTGTCCAATACATCTAATGTTTAACAGCAGTTGTTTAGCTTTCATTGTCTTGGATTTTTTTTATCATCCAAGAAGGTTTCAGCTTGTTTTAAAAAAAGACCATCACAAAATTTCTATTTTTCTATACAGAGCATCAGTTTCTAGTATACAAGGAAGATGCAAGGGAGTTGTTTGATAAAATGCCTGAGAGAAAGTGCTGAATGAGAAGTTGGCAGAGTTGATTAGGTGTAAGTCGGCAGAATTGCATCAAAGTGGGTTTCGTAGTGTTTGATTTCAACAGACAATATGTTTTCTTGAATCCTTCTGCTTTTTAAATATAGGTTTTCCCAAAATTATGTAAAAGCCGCAACCTTTGTCGGCATTTTTTTTTTAAAATGCCGCAAACTTTAGCGGCGTTTTGTAAAACACCGCTGTGTTTAATGTAATTGCGACGTTTTGTAAGCCATACGTGCCATTAGTGATCAGAATTGTCTCTATTTTGATGCAAGCAATAGGTTTGCTCATTTGTCTAGTATTTACTTGTGGGCTTCTTATCATAAGTTTCAAATTGGTCAAGAGCTGCTGTCATCTAGTAATGTTGATTAGGAGGTCTTCAAACTTGAATCAATTTGAAGTATGCTGTTGTTTTTGTTTTTATTTATTGTGCCTGTTTTGTTGATATAGGATTAGTAGTGCTGTTGTTAATATAATTTTTATCCATTGAATGCATATTTTCAGTACACAGTGAACATGATGTTTTAGCATTTCTGGAGTCAAGAAACTATCCTAGGTTGCAGATCATTGTGAGCTTTGTTTTTTCGGATCTTCTTCAAAATAGAATGTGGTTAATTGGTTATAGCCTTTGGTAATTGTGGTTCAATTTGAGATGACATTGTATTTTTCTTTTTCTTTTGTTTGAAATGATTTTCTGGACTGGAGTCGACATTTGATCTCATGGATCATGGTTTTTTTTTTTAAAACGCCGCCACCTTTGGCGGCGTTTTTTAAAAAAAAAACGCCGCAACTTTTGGCGGCGTGTTTTAAAAAAACGCCGCGGTAGACCTGTTTTGTTGTAAGGTGTGAGTCTACCACTAAATAAGTAGCATTTGGCCACCCCACAAGTCTCGAACATGGTTGAATCGGTATTCAGGTTTCATGGATTTTACTATCTGCACCCAATAATGAGAGATTTTACTATGTGCACCCTCATGATGGAGGTTTTTACTATCCGCACCCAATGATGAGGATTTTACTATGTGAACCCCCATGATGGAGAATTTTATTATCCGCACCCAATGATGGAGATTTTACTATGTGCACCCTCTGGATGGATGATTTTATTATTCACACTCAATGATGAGGGATTTTACTATCGGTACCCAAATAATAAATGATTTTACTATGTGCACCCCAATGATGAAGGGTTTTATTATTCGCACCCAATGATGATGATTTTACCGTGTGCACCCCCATGATGGAGAATTTTACTACGTGCTTTCTCCGTTGCTCATACTCCCATGCACACGGCAAAAATGAGCGACGGACGGAGTATAACGCTCGGGGATTTGCAAGTGACGGGAGCGCCGTCGTGCCAGGGATATCGTGACTGGGGTACTGTCGCTCGGGACACTGGGGGGCCACACGTGCACTATCGTGATCTGAGTACTATCGATGTTTGCGTAGGGGCGAAGCCCCGTGCCTCTCACTCGTTTTTATAAGTGAAAGGAGAAGCTCATGTGAGCTGTCATACGAATTATTATTGTATAAATATTGTATCGATCTGTATGCATTTGCCCGAGCAAATTAAGGAACAATACACGTTGCATGAATGATAATAATAATATAATATTGATTTCTTCCTTGCAAAATTTTAAATATATATTTTTTATAGATTAATATATTATTAGCTAGTACGATAGATGCACCTCATGCTCCTCTATGATTGACTGCCAGCCATGCATAGGGCTCTTCGCAAATCGGGAAAAATTCGCGGAATAGTTTTGTGAAGATTTGATTAAAATTCGTATTTTTGAATTTGAATCAGGAATTAAATCCAAATTCAAATTTGTGTGGTATCGAAATCCAAATAATATTATCTTTGTTAAAAGGATTCCTATATAATTCGGGAATAATAGAAAAATAAAATTTAATAAATTTTATATAACAAATTCAGTTTCCTATAAGCTATAATATAAGTTTTATACACAAATTAAATTTCTCCAAGCTCGAATCCGAATTTGAATCTGAATTCGAAACCAAGATTTCAGGAAGAATCCGAATCCGATTTCAAATATTCAAACGAATCCAAATCTCTGCATTATTACATTATATCCCAATTTTGGATTCGATTGATGTGTTATTCGATTCGGTTCGTGAACACCCCTAGTCATGCACAGGTTCCCGAGTGCATCTGCATCAAACGTAACACTGTTGTGCGCACATCATCTACCGGGAAAAATCATTTTAAGCTCTGTTTGTCATAATGTTTTTGCTCCGGTAAGTTTGGACAAAAACGCTATTGTCATAGAATGTATGTTTGGCATGACAACGGTTATAACCGACACCAGAAAAGAAAGTAGTTTTAAACATAGAAATGGATGAAAGTTTCTCGAGTGAAGTCGGACGTCCACGAACGACGGTTCATTACCACCGCGTTCATGACTGCCACCACTGCGCCAAACAGAGCCATAGTTTGGCGAGAGATTGAACGATAAAGTCTGCCATTAGAGGGGTGAAGTTGCGGGTATTGCAAGACAGAGTTGCTCCAATTAGAGGAACTGTTGGCTAAAAAAATATACTATTTTCGTTGAAACTTTATAAATATTTCAACAGTTGCAACCATTCTCATAATAAATATATGTAAAATGTCAGATGACGATTTTGTCCCACAACATTGGGATAAAAATGTTGAGGAATATTTATTATAACGGGTTAACAGATACTTAGCGGTTGGTTAGGATCCATTAGGGATCCGCGTACCCGCCGAGGATTTATGGTTTGCCTATAAGTATCCTGCTATGGACAACGTGTAGAGTGTTTCAAACTAGACACTCACGTGGATGCTTCGAGCACCATTCCTAACAAAAAATACCACACAAATGAATTACCCCGAAATATTGTATAGGTTTCAGTCCAAGTGTCAATGCCAAGTGGTGATTAGGTGGAGCATCCCATGCATGGCCGGCCACCCCATAATGGCATCTCACCCCCAGCCAATATCAACTCAAAACAAGCCTCTCATCATCTTCCTAAGCGCTCAAGCAGTCGAGCCACCACCTCAGTTGAAGAAATCGAGCTCAGGGAGCAGGATTCGAGCAAGGCCGCCGGAAGACATCACCACCATGCCTCCCTGGAGAGTCACCCGATCTAGAGCCCAATTTCAGGTGCGTTTCCGCTATACTCCTCCAGTGCCTAGATCAAATTAGGACTGATTCGAGCTCAAAAGAGCTCAAATCCATGAAAATCCACGTAGCGTTTCTGGCTGGAAAGTCCATGCTCGAAAAGGCGTTTCCGGCCACTTCAGACGGCCGGACTACCGTCTTCCGTCAACCCTTACATCGACGAAGGTGAGGGTGGCGGTGGCTGGCCGTGGAGGAGTTCCGGTGATCGGGAATCCTTCATTGAAATTGCTCCGGGACGGTGTATTCTCAGTCGTTGGCTGAAGGAAGGAGATAACCAGGATCCACCCGATTGCGCCGTGATTTGTGCGGGATCCGCTATCCGCAGCTTTAAATGATTTAAATCAATTAATGGAATTTGTCGCACTTGAACCCATATCTTCTTGCCCGATTTCAAGGGTGATCCCTGTAGATTCAGTCCAAGGGCTCAGCATGAAAGTTGTAGCCCTTCGGAAGACCATTCCAAATTATAGTCTAATATTTTATGAGGTGACATGTAGCTCCCCCAATCTTAAATCTAAGTTGGGGTGTTTCCTAGGTCCACAAAATGTATTTTTATGATTCCTCCCTTAATACGGCTTGCATGCCAATGAAATTTTGTGCATGCATGTATTGTGCACTCATGCATCACTCCTAGGAGTTTGAGCATTTTTAGAAAACATTTTTTTCTATAGTTTTGTTATTAATTTAATAAATATGCTCATGCCCTAGAATAAATTATTTAATGTCTAAACATTACTGAAAAATCCCAGAATTTGGTGGCTCCTAATTTAGGTCACGTGATATCTCTGGAAATTTTATTAGGCTGTTTGATCATATGGACATGGATAGATCTCACCTTGATTAATTTAGTGTCATTGAACTATATATTGTGTGCATGTAGCAAGTATTGTTACCTAGCCTATGAATCTTATGATTTACCTCAAATTATGAATTGAATCTGATGTGTGACAGTAAGGCATCATGTATATGCGCCCCGAAAATTTGTGCGATTTTTGGGGCATGATTTTTCCTAAGTATGGGCGCGAGGCGTGACTTAATTAATTACTACATGTAGGAATGTTTGAATTTCTCTTGAGTAAGATCACCTCATAATTCAACCAACTTTTGGTAGTACCACACATAGCCTACCATTAACCTCTGGTAGAAATTTTAGGTCAATTGGGTGAGAGGAATTGGGTGAACTCCACATGAGATGAACTTATGGTGTGCGGTTAGTAAATATTTGTATCTTGTGTAATTCTCTGAATAATCATCATAATTCAACCAAATTTTGGTACTACCTCACTTATCTTACCATTAACCTATGGTAGAAATTTTAGGTCAATTGGGTGAGAGGAATTGGGTGAACTCCACATGAGATGAACTTATGGTGTGCGGTTAGTAAATATTTGTATCTTGTGTAATTCTTTGAATAATCAACATAATTCAACCAAATTTTGGTAGTACCTCATTTATCTTACCATTAACCTCTGGTAGAAATTTTAGGTCAATTGGGTGAGAGGAATTGGGTGAACTCCACATGAGATGAACTTATGGTGTGCGGTTAGTAAATATTTGTATCTTGTGTAATTCTTTGAATAATCAACATAATTCAACCAAATTTTGGTAGTACCTCATTTATCTTACCATTAACCTCTGGTAGAAATTTTAGGTCAATTGGGTGAGAGGAATTGGGTGAACTCCACATAAGATGAACTTATGGTGTACGGTTAGTAAATATTTGTATCTTGTGTAATTCTCCAAAGAATCATCATAATTCAACCAAATTTTGGTAGTACCTCACTTATCCTACCATTAACCTCTGGTAGAAATTTTAGGTCCATTGCGTGAGAGGAATTGGGTGAACTCCACATGAGATGATCAAACTTATGGTATGCGGTTAGTAAATATTTGTGTCTTGTGTAATTCTCCAAATAATCATCATAATTCAACCAAATTTTGTTAGTACCTCACTTAGCCTACAAATAACCTCTGGTAAAAAATTTAGGTCAATTGGGTGAGAGGAATTATATGAATTCTACATGAGCTTTTGCTTATGGTGTGCAAGTAGTAAAACTTTGTAACTTGAATAATCCTTTGAATATTCAGCATAACTTAACAAAATTTTGGCCGTACCTCATTGGGACCATCATAAACCTCTGAAAAGTTATTGGGAATTTTTTAGTATCATTCCCATACAATTTATCATTATATAGATTTGTCTCACTTATGTGTATGTTAAGAAAACCTGACCATATTATCCAATTTTCTGAATAAGTACTTATTAGAATATTATGAACCTCTAGAAATTTATTTAGAATTTTTTGATAAGTAAATTATATAGTTCCTGTGTAATGTTGGGATTATCTTATAATTGTAATTGTGGAATTTAAGTGATCAAATAATTATGAAAAATATTTATTCTATGTTAGACACATATTTATAATATAATAAATTTTTGGAAATTTTCTGGAAATATTTGGACATCAATTTTCTGCACTTCATGTGTAAAATTGGATATTGCCTCTTATTTAATGGAAATTATTTTTATGGTCAAATTAATTAGAAAAATTATGAATATCTGGTAGAACACATTTATTAACACGATGAACCTTTGGAAATAATTTTAGATTGATTGGCCATGTAATCTTGATAGTTACTTCACACATGACATAAATTACTATTTAGACATTGATCTCGTTTAACAAAATCCTTATTTAGTGATTAGACCAGCAATATCACTTTGAATTTGGATGAAATCTGGAATATAATAGTAGGATGACATTTATAAAGCTCCAAAATTTGGTAAATTTTTTGGAGCACATTTCCCCTATAGTTAGAACAAAAATTTAAATCATGTCACACATTGAATTAAGGAAATATTTGGGACTTAATCACTTTAGAAAATGACAAATTTCTGGTAGAACATTAGTGTGATCATGTTGCATCTTTGTATTTAATCTTGGAGTATATATATTAGTATAGTTGGGGTTTACATTATTCACCTTGATTAAAGTGTTAGAAATGAGTTGCGTTTAACAAAACATTTACTAGTGAGCAAACCTAGAGGATAAACATAAGTCCTGATTACAAGTGGGTTAGTAACATGGTTGAAATGTGTTAGATGTCTGATTGGCCGGATTCATAGAATAATTAGCCAAGTATTAACGAGTGTTAGAGTACATGGACGCTAAGGGAAGTAGCCAATATTCGGAGTTCAAGAGATAGATCAACTCTCCCCCCTAAAAGAGTTATAAATCTATCATAGGTTAATAAGAGTAACATTGAGAGAGGGCTTTAAGGAAGGGTAGTCATCAATAAGATTAAATATTTTGAGAAAGGGAGGTTTGAGATGTCAGCTCATCATATCTTCTAGTACCGTTGCGAGCCCTTTGCCGGATAGTCCTCGGGTAGTCCCATATCCAACCTAAATTGATAGGTCCACAAAATACCTAAGTAATAATGAATTAAATAAGAATATAGTTGAAACTTATAAACACATACCTTACGGGTGTTTTGAGAATGACTGGATAGTCCCGAGAGCTAAGGCTCAGTTTGGTTGTGATATGAAGGACATGATAGTCCTGAGAGCTGGAGGATCGGTTATGTGTGGTTGAGGTGATACTTATGCATGCACATATAGATCCTAATGATAGGATTACTTGTGGTGGGTCTACGATGCGTGTCCAATCGTCACACCGACGAAAGCATGTTTACTGGCTAGAGGGATCGAGGTCTAGTAGGCTAGCTCAGTTGGTGTCCGGGGACGCTCTCCCAATGACTCTTCCCTAAGCCATGGAGGCCTGGTTTGGTACATTCAGCAAGAGTACGCAGAGGCTTCGCAATGTTCACGCATTGAGGCGTACATAAGGCCTAGGTCTGATAGTGTGCATACCCACCTAGTAGTGGAGACACCCGCTCCACTGTCTCCGTTTGACCACGACGGAGGTGCTTGAGAGGTTAGCTACCTCCGAAAAGCGGGAAGAACTAAAGGTCTATGTCGACATAAAGTAATGTGTGTGAGTAAGTGCATGTGTGCGTCATCATTTCATAACATTGCATAGTATTCAATACATTGCATACAACAAAATTTTCATCATATAAATTAGTATGAACTCTTTTATATGATGAGTTACTTTACCTGTTAAAACGACCCTTAACTTATAAATTTGTATGAACATTTTTATAAGTTAAATTATTTATGTTTTCTAATTGTTGTTGCTTATTCTAGCTCTTACTGATGTTTTACTTAATTAAAGTAGCTTACACGATTACTTGCTAAGAACTTTGAATTACTTACAATGCAAATCATCAAATAGCAGATTCAACTATATAACTACAAATGATACCTCAGTTGCACATTCCCTTTTATGTCACATGCTTGTACTATTATTATTTATATTGTACCTTCCATTTTCCATCCTTCCACCCGGTGCTTAGGAGTCGCCGGGGGAGTGGATGCCAAAACCGCTTAGTCTTTTTGACTAAAGGTCAGTGGATCACATCATTTTAGGGAATCGTGTAGTTGCAGTAGCAACACCTCGAGCGGGAGGACCACCAGGACAAGGAGACAGGGTATAACATGATGATGCAGCGCATCCCGATCCCACCGGTGTACAATATTGTGAGATTGAGAGCTTCCATATACTTATTCATTTTGTGTCAAATGTACTGGAATATTATTATCATGTACACTTCCATTTCTATTGTATTTTTGTGGACATTTTTATACTAATTGTGAATCTGTGCTTCGATCATTGTTATAATTTATAGGTTGGCTTGTTATGTTGGTAATAGCCGGTAGATTTGCCATTAATATAATTAGAGCATTGCTATGAGCGCACCATTGATATGAGCACACCATGAAATTTTATTTGCTACCCATCTTTTAAGAGCACACCTACTTGAATTTTTTTTAAAAGATTGTTTTCTTGAGTAAAATTTAAATGTAATATAGTACCAAAAATTGAATGTATTGTTGCAACACATTAACCTCAACAAAATGAAAACATAACATAAACCAACCAAAACATAAAACAACCACAAAAAACAGAACATAAAAGCAATGATGGTCTGATACATTCTAGGACATCTTTTTACATAAATTTTTTCAAAATTTTCCTATTGTACATGTTGCTTGACCCAGAACTTGCATGAAATAAGTATGTGAAAATACAAGTTAGTTAAGTAAATTTAATAATAACATTTGTATTGAGGTAAAGAAATTGTTTCGCACCGTTGCAAGTATCAACCAAATAGAAGATATATCATCATCTAATATTTTGACCTGCAAATTAACCTGCATGAAATTAACAAGTTAAATACAAGTTATTTAAGTAAATGGAACATGAAAATAAAAATGGAGGTAAAGGAATTTTTCGCACTATTTTTTGTATTGGCCAAATTGACTATATCCTCGTCTACTTGTTTTTGTAGATTCCTGTCTTCTGCAATATTTTCATGATATCGTAACCAACGAGTGAATATAGGAGGTAGCAGACATTCTTCTTTGATCAACAACCGAACAAAATGATTATCGTAAACAAATCCAATATATATCATCATGTGGTTTGTTGAAGATCGATGCAAAATGTAATGATAGAAATGTAAATGACTGGTACTTTGAAATGAACCAAAGCGACATTATAATGTGATGCAACTATTAGTCCAAGGTCAGACATTGTCATCCACTTTGCAATTGGTGCTGGAATTACATCACACTGTAGAGACTCCGCTAACTCTAATCGCTTTGCTTCGATCTCCAAATATTTGAGCATACAATGCCTCATTATTGCCCATTTCCAAAAATAAATCCTTGCGTACATTTCCTCCACTTTCTTTTCATTTTCATCTAACCTCCCAGTGTAAGCGTGCACCTCAAGATGTGCAAATGTATGATTATGATTTCCACATTTAACTTGCAACTTACATTCATCCAAATTTGAATCTCTCCAACCAATTAATGAAAAGGGACATCCACACCGTTTGGTGCTTGTTTTTCTTAGATTTTTCTTGACAAATCCTTTACCGCGCTGATTTTCACGAGGAAACCCACCTCTATCACAACTAAGCATTATCCTAGGTTTCGCACGTGCAGTGATTTTATCATCCCGTAAAATGGTAAGCACAAACCCTATTCTTCTCGCAATATTTCGAGCCGAATCAATTAAATTTTCTTTGCTTAGAAACACAATGTCTGTGATGAATTCGTGCCCAACATCTATGTTAGGATGATCAATTGACTCTTCAAACTTCATTATCTCTTATTCAGAACTCATAATGAACAAACACAAAAAAAACCCTAAAATTTTGATTTGCAAACATTATGAACACGAATATCTTCAAAAAATTTGGAAAAAAAAATCAACAAACATCGTAGAAATTTAGATTAACAAATTTCACATTCAAGATTCAGTCACACATACACCACAAAAATCAAAGCGATGTACAAAGAATTAGATTTATACCTCCAGATGCTAGAAATTAGAAGAGCAATGACGAATCTGAGCAGTCGGCTACGTGGAAGAAGAGCTAGGCACTGGAATCTGAGAAGTCAGACGATATGAAGATGACGGCGGCCACCGCTAGGCAGACAGACGAAGAAACAATGGGAGGGAGGGAGTCAGCGCATTCGTATCTGAGCACTCGTCCGCGATGTGGGGCAGGGATGAAGAAAATGGTGGCATGCACTCCTCTGGCTTCGAAGAGGCGAACGTCGGCGAGACGCGATTTAGGGTTTAATCGAACATGGGTTTTCGCGTGGGAGAGAAACATCGGCGAAGAGCGATCTGGGTGTGCGCGTATGAGGGGCACAAGAATATAAATAATATGTATTATTTTTATATTTTGGCGTGCTTATATCCAAAATAAGTGTGCTCCTAACAATACTCTATAATTAATGAGAGAGGAAGATGGTTGAATTGAGGAAAGGTCATTTTTGGGAATTCTTATCGAAAGTATTGTGAACTGACTTTGAATAAGAAAGAGAAAACAGTCTCTACTATTGGCAAGTTAGTTGTGCAAGTGAAAATTGTAATTGATGATAGAGCGAGTGCTCGAAGCATCCGAGTGAACATCAAGTTTGGAATGAACTACCCGTTGCCCCCAGCGGGGTATTTATAGGCGTAACCCTAAATCCCCGACGACCCGTTAACGGACCCGTTAGGGTTCCGTTAAATACCCGATACAACGCTAAATATACCTTAACATTCTCCTCCTATATTGTAGCAATTGTATCACATAACGGGTTAAACAAAACATATAAGTTAGATAACGACAGAATGAGTTTCAGATTAAAAACAACAAAAGTTTTAGATCAAACATCTAAACTCAAACAGGTTCCAAACATGCAAAAGCAAAAAGCAGAAGCAAGAACAGTAATCTGGAAACAAAACTCAAACTAATAACAGAACGGTCTACTCAGATAGTAGATCATCTGCATCCATGTCGAAATCCACTTTCTCTCCTCCAGACTTCAATTGATCTGCATTTAAACATTTGAATGTCATGAGAACAAACTCAATGAATCCATACATATGCATATCAAAAGTAAAGTGATTAGTTCTTACAATTTAGAACATAATACTCTAACTAGGAAGAAAGACTCACAGGTCCGCATCTCTATCTAATTTACACAAAATTAGAAATTTGGTTTCATAGAACCAAGCTATGTTCCTTCGATTATTAAGATTATTACCAAACGTTTCACAATTGTATTATATCATCAAGTTTGGAATGATACAACAAGCTGTGACCAATATATCATCAAGTTTGGAATGATATAAGTAATGATCATAATATCAGGACGCATATCAGCAACTTTAGTATTCGTTTTTGGAATAATACCCAATTCAGCCTTTGAAAAGAAATAGTTGTGTAAGTCATCAAGTTTGGAATGACTAGCAACTAAACAATCTCGGGCTTTCATCAAGTAACATCTGGAATACTTCAGTGTACTCAGTCTAGATGCGTGAATGTAGGCAGACTCGGTTCTAAAATCTTAAACAAACATAGGTATTAAGTCCCACTAAATAGACTTTAATCCCATATCCCCCGATGTTTTAGATGTAAGAACCTTGCATAAGCCCTTGGTAAGGACATCTGCTACATTATCTTTTGATCTCACGTCCAAGAGGGAAATGATCCCTTGACTGGTGAGATAGGTCAACCAGGCCTGTTTCATCCGTAGTTGCCTTCGCTTACCATTGAACTGGGAATTGGTTGCAATGGTTTTTGTGGCTTGATTGTCACAAAATATCGAGATAGAGTTCATTTTCAGACTCGTTATTGGAATATCCATAACCAAATCACTGACCCACTCAGCTTCTTCGGCAGCTGAAGCAAGAGCATAGAGTTCGGATTCCATAGAGGATAGTGCTATACACGTTTGCCTCTTAGATTTCCAAGCTACTGCGGCTCCTCCTAGGGTAAACACATAACCACTAGTGGACCGACTATCACCAACGTCTGAGCACCAGGAGGCGTCAGAGTACCCTTCAAGCACAGGAGGGTGTCCACTGTAACATAAAGCATACTGCACAGTATACTTTAAGTATCGCATTAGCCTTTCCAAGGCGCCCCAGTGGTCCTTTCTAGGGTTACTAGTGAATCTACTCAACATGCCGACCGTAAAGGCTATGTCGGGTCTAGTGCAGGTAGTAGCATACATGAGGCTGCCAATGAGTTTGGAGTAATCCAACTATCGAATAGGTGAACCGTCGTGAGGTTTCAGTCGATTATTATAGTCGTATGGAGTCTCAATCTTCCGGCACTTATCATAACCCCACTTCTCTAGTAGAGTTCTGATGTAGTGACTCTGGCTGAGGGTGATACCCTTATCCGTAAAGTTTACTTCCATGCATAGGATGGTCTTCACCACACCTAAGTCAGTCATGCTAAATTTTGACTGCAAGGTAACCTTAACGTCTTCCACCTCAGACTGATCGGTACCCAGAATTAGCATGTCATCAACATACAAGCAGATTATAGCGACGGAGTTTGTACTTGTCCGTATGTATAGACATTTATCTGAAAGGCTGGATATAAAATTCAGGCATTTTACGCAAGTGTCAAACTTCTCGTGCCATAGCTTTGGTGCTTGCTTCAATCCGTAGAGTGACTTAATCAACTTACAGACCTTGTTGTCGAGACCTTTTACAACAAACCCTTCAGGTTGACGCATGTAGATATCTTCAGTTAGATCTCCATTTAAAAATGCAGTATTAACATCCATCTGATGAACGACGAAACGTTCAATAGATGCAAAGCGAGAAGAACCATGATCGTTGCAATGTGACAAACAGGTGAGTATGTATCAAAGTAGTCAACTCCACTCACTTGAGTGAAGCCTTTCGCAACTAGACGAGCTTTGTACTTAGCTATACTCCCATCTGGATTCAGTTTCTTCTTAAGAACCCACTTGCTCCCAATGGTTTTAGCTCCTTTGGGTAGGTCAACTAATGTCCAAGTTTGGTTCTCCATGAGAGAGTGCATCTCATCATCAATGACTTCTTTCCATAACAGGGAATCTCTGGATCACATCGCTTCCTGATAGGTGGATGGATCAGCTTCAACGTGCACAAAATCTGTACCGAAGCTTTTAGGAACACGTTCCCTATTAGATAGCCTAGTGGACTCTAGGGCACTAGTGTGAACCGGCTCAGTGTCAGGGAGTCGTAGTTCCGTCCCAACGAGGGTATCAGAACTGGTGTCTGGCAGACCTGGAAGAGTTAGGTTCTTATCTCTAAGAAACTTGTCCCCAAAGAACACAGCATCTCTAGACTCAATAACCGTGTTGGTAGAGAGATCTAGAAATCGGTCTGCAACACTATCCACCGCACATCCTAAGTAGACACAAGTGTTTGTCTTAGGTTGTAACTTAGATCTCCTTATGTCAGGTATCCTAACATAGGCGATACAACCCCAGGTTTTGAGGTGATCAAATCTGGGCGGTCTCTTAAACCAAAGCTCATACGGGGTTTGCTTTAATTTAGCATGAGGAACTATATTTAGGATTTGATTCGACGCGAGGGCTGCTTCTCCCCAATAAGCGGCAGGCATACCGACAGTCAACAATATAGAATTCAACATTTCTGTTAAAGTTCTATTTTTCCGCTCGGCAATACCGTTTGACTGGGGCGAATAAGGGGCAGTGGTTTCAGGTATTATGCCATTGCTGGCAAGAAAATCCCTAAACTCACCCGAGACGTACTCGCCTCCTCGATCACTCCTAAGTCGCTTAATTTTCAAATCCAATTGGTTCTCAACCCTATTTTTGAAAATTTGAAATTTTTCAAAAGCTTCATCTTTTGATTTTAAGAGATAAATGTGAGTATATCTAGAGAAGTCGTCGATAAAAGTTATCAGGTACTTCCGACCACCACGTGTGACAAAACTCTTGTAGTCACAAATGTCGGAGTGTATCAACTCTAGTAAACGTGTACTCCTAGACACCTGACTGAATGGTGTTCTAGTTATCTTAGTTTGAGCACATATCTCACATTTGTCGAATTTGGTTTTAGTGTCTAAGGGGATGTTATGAGTTATAGCTAGCAGGAGTAGTTTTCTATAATTGACATGTCCTAGTCTTGCGTGTAAAGTCTTAGGATCTATCAAAGTAAAACTAGCCTGATTGACTACTTCGTTTGCTAGACTCAACCGATACATTCCGTTGACTACGTACGCACAACCAAAATAATGTGAGTTAACCATTAAGGTCACCCTACCACCACTAATGTTAAAGGACATACCCGCATCGCTTAACAGACTAATCGATATTAAGTTAGCAGCTAATGTAGGAATGTATTTAACATCTTTCAAAATTAAATGCGTACCTTACGAGAGTAGCAGATCCACGGTCCCAGTCTGGAGTACCTCAGCAGTGGCTCCATTTGCCACTGTAACTGTCTCAGAGGCTGGAGTGACATCCTTCAGCAGAGCGGAGTTGTTGCAGACGTGACAGGTAGCCCCCAAATCTAACCACCAGTCAGTACTGGCCTGAACGTTCCCAACCTTGGCAACAAAGTGGGAGGGCGCAGTCTGATTGAGCATATGAGCTCTATTATCAGGCTTTGGTGGGTTAGCATCGGGCTTCTTGGGTTGCCTGCAGTCAGAAGCGCAGTGACCCCACTTGTTGTAGTTGTAGCACTTGCCTTTGAACTTCTTGATCTTCTTGCTGGTGTCTACTACTGCGGGTGCACTGGAGGGAGGTCGAGTCCGATCAGATCGAGGCTTCCTTTTCGGGTGTGTGATCATATTAGCAGCAGATTGCTGCTTGCTCACCACCTCCTTTACATGCCTTGTCCGATTCTCATCCTCAATGCAGATAAACCGCTTGAGTTCTTTCAGACTGACCTGAGTCTTCTTGTGATACATCTCCGTCTTGAAAGAGTACCACGCTGAAGGGAGCTTGTAGATGATGGCACCAGCAACAAACCCATCTGGCAGAGGGACACTTTCAATGTTGAGCTTGGCCACCAAATTTTCCAAGTCAACAATCTGGGGAAGGATTTCCCTGTCTTCAGAGAATGTGAATCCCATGAACTTGTCCACCAGATGCGTCTTGGACATGTTCTCCTCCTCGTTAAACTGATCTTCCAGCGCATTCCAGGTCTCTTTCGCTGTCTTCAACTTCCCAAACGTCTCGTCCAGTGAATTTGAGAGACAGTTGAGAAGATAATCGCGACAGAAGTCTTCGTCGCTGATCCACTGTGCTTCATCGGGTCCTCCTTGGAAGTCGGCGAAATCAGTCTGCAGGGTATAAAAAATATTTAAGAATTTCATACCAAACTGCGTATTTCGCTTCCAGGCACTGAACTCCGAATGTGAGAACTTCTCCAGCTTTGTCAGCGGCACAGGAGAGGAGAGAGAACTGTTCTTCTTAAGAGAAGTCATCGGAAGTAGGCGGCAGAAACACGGAAGAGCGGACGTCCACAAGCAAAAGGGGCTATCGCCTGGCGATAGCTCTGGCGGTAGCAGCAGGGATGGCTAACGCCCGGCGATACCGCTAGCGCAGGCGGTAGCAGCGGCAGTTACGCGCACGATCCACGCGATTGTCTCCTCCGGCGGGATTGACGACGCGATCTCCTCGGCGGCAGCGGAAGGCGACGCTTCACTCCACGGCGGCAGCGCAGGGCGGCGCAGCACTCCTTCTTGCGGGCAAACTTCAATGGCGACAGCGCTGGGCGGCGCAACACTCCTCGATGGCAGCGGGAAGGGAGAACGACGACTGAGTGCTCCTTGCGAGGAACAGGACCGGCGATAACGTCGGCTTTACGCACATGATCTCCTTCCTCCTTCGATCGAGCAACGGAACAACACACAGGCAGTGGTTCTCCTCTTCGATCGACGAAGACGACACTGAAGATGGTTCCAGGCGTCGATCTCCGGAAGAGTGGCGTCGTTCCTCAAACACAGCAGCGGGAGCGGCGTCGACTAGGGCACGGGTGGCGACGGGCTTGTCCGTCCTTCAGTCGCGTCAATCGGTGCAGAGAATACGATCCAGGCACGACAGGGACGAAGCACAGTAGGCGTCGTTTGGCTTTGCAGGCGACAGTGGACAAGCTTGCTTCTCGCACAGGAGGTCGACGAAGAAGGAGGATCTCGAACGGGAGAACGCCGGCCGACGGTTGCACGATACATAAGAAGGAAAAACTACTCGATCGATCCAGTGCAGCGATCGATTAGGGCGGTTACCGGGAAGAGCCGCACGAACACGGGAGAGGGGGGGCTTAGGCGCTCACGAGAGAAAGCTTCGAGAATGATAGAGCGAGTGCTCGAAGCATCCGAGTGAACATCAAGTTTGGAATGAACTACCCGTTGCCCCCAGCGGGGTATTTATAGGCGTAACCCTAAATCCCCGACGACCCGTTAGGGTTCCGTTAAATACCCGATACAACGCTAAATATACCTTAACAATTGAATCCCCGCCGAAAAAGTTCGGTTGGGTTGATTTTTATTTGCACCCCTACACATGAGAGTTCGCCGCCGGTGTTCAAGGATTTTGAAGCAACTCTCCCTCTTCATCCCCGGATCGTCTAGGGCTCCGTTTGGCACGGTGGTGACGGTCATGAACATGAGGGTTAAACTGTCATTCGTTAATGCCCACCTAAGAAACTTCATCCACTTTTATATTCAAACAGATGAAGTTTTTTAGGTGGACGATAACAAATGACGATTTAACCCACGCGTTCACGATCGCCACCACCGCGCCAAATGAAGCCTAGGGCTCCGACTTGCATCAAGGTTCAAACTTTGTCGTAGTGCATGCAGCGTGCTCAATGGAAGAGTTGTCGTGACTCTTCTGCATAAATTTTGATTTTTATTCTAACGATGTTCTTCATTAGAGGATATTGTAATAATTCCAATTTCTTATCATACTAAATCACCGGATGTGGAATTAATCACTCCAATCCTAATTTCTGGACATCTCTCTGCATTCGGAAAATTTTCCATACGTATAATGCACAGACATTTCATGCGTGAATAAATAGCCTTGGGCTCATCATTTTGTTTCCTTTCATTTTTTTGCCCTTTTCGTCTTCCGTTCGCGCCAGCTGAAAAGAAAAACTCTCGCCAATGCCAAGCTGTAGTTGTTCTCCCTCGCAATTGCCAAGTTGGGAAGCTCCACACCTTCTACTTCTACTTATCCATCACAGGGTTCCTGCGAGTTTTTTTTAATTCGACATTTGTTCTAAACTGTACTGCTGCATTTTGCAGCCAGCAGTTCTAAACTGTAATGCTGCAATTTGCAGCATTTCTAAACTGTACTGCTGCATTTTGCAGCAGTTAAACTGTACTGCTGATGTAGTTCTTAACAGAACCGCATCAGCTTGAGTTGCTGTGGTTCGGTTAACAGAACTGCTGCAGTTATTTGCAGAACTGCGTCAGTATCGCTAAGAACTGCTGCACCTCCGCAAAGAAATGGTGGAGATGTCAGAAGCCTTGCAATAATTTCGTTAAGTTTATCAAATCGAGGAAGCCGCTTAAGGCTCTGTTTGGCGCAGTGGGGGCGATTAGAGAAGCAGTGGTGAGAAGCAGTGGGGAATAATCAGCTGTTTTGCAGAGTGGTGTCAGAATCTGTGAAACTGTTTCGAAGAACAACATTTTAAGTGATGAAACAATGATGAAGGGTTCAATGATGAAACAACATTTTAAAGAGAATCAATGGTGAGAAGCAGTGGGGAAAATCAGCAACTCCCCACTCTTGAAACGCTGCGCCAAACAAAGCCTAAATCATCATTGATTCTCTTTAATTTAAAAAAAATGTTTTGTTTCTAATTTAGTAGCAAAAAGAAAATTTTATCACAGAAGTATATAGAAAGTACATATGAAATTTTATAAGGAATTTTTGGAAGAAATAGTAAATAATAACATGAGATTGGCAAAATCATGAAATCAGTCTTTATACTTTAGCCGTTTTATGAAATCGGTTTCAAAACTTATTTTTGTTGGATTTAATTAGTTCCCAAAGTTTGCAAGTCACTTGAACTCAGTCCCTGATAAATTATGTTAGCGTATTTTAAGCCCTGTGTTATTGCTAATGATGCCTTACTTTCTCATTGCATTGGAACACTTGATAATTTTATATCATGATTATAGTACCTATAAGCATGATAAGGATCAACTTTGAAAGGATCCATCATGATAGAAGTTGGTGTGTTTGCAATCCTATTGATATGTACTCGTATTTATAGGCCGGATTCGGGCGGTTAGTGGGCGGTTTTCCAAACCCTCACTAACCCCACTTTCTCCATCATGACCGGTTAAACCACTACCCAACTTCTCTTTCCTACGTGGCGTAACCGCCACTCGGCGTAACCGCCACTCGGCGTAACCGCCACTCGGCGTAACCGCCACTCGGCGTAACCGCCACTCGGCGTAACCGCCACTCGGCGTAACCGCCACTCGGCGTAACCGCCCACTCCGCGTAACCGTCAAGACCAATCCGGGCTAACCACCGCCCCTCTCTCTCGAGAGGGAGGCCGGCCGCCGGCCACCGGGCGCCGCCCCTCCCTCAAGGGGACCGTCCGGCCTTGGCCAACCCCTCCTTGGAGGGGGTCGGCCATGGCCGCCCCTCCTTCGAGGGGGTCGTCCTCGGCCGTCCCCTTGGAGGGGGCCGGCCGCCCCCTCCCTCGAGGGGACCAGCCGCCCCCTCCATGGAGGGGGTCGGCCATAGCCGCCCCCTCCTTGGAGGGGGTCGGCCCGGCCGGCCGCCCGCAACTTGAGGGGGCCTGCCTTGGCCGCCCCCTCCCTTGAGGGGGGCCGGCCGCTCCCTCCTTGAGGGGGCCGACTCTGGCCGCCCCTTTCATTGGAGGGGGCCGGCTGCCCCTTTCCTTGGAAGGGGCCGACCGCCCCTTCCTTGGGAAGGGCCGGCCGCCCCTCCCTCTCCAAGGGAGGAGTCCGGCCGCCCCTCCCTCCTTGAGGGAGGGCGGCGGCCGGCCCTTCTTCCCCGCGAGGAAGAAGGCCGCCGCCACCGCCGCCCATTTTTGGGATTCCGGCGGTGGCCGGCGTCGCCGCTCCGGCGAGATCGCCACCCGGCGGTTATCAAACCGCCCGATCATAGAAGGATCGCGTATGGGCCGTCCGATCATCCTCTTTTTCTATTTATTTAATTATTTATTTAATTAAAGATGCTAATCGCACACCATAACTACCATAACCACCTCCGAATCCTATAAATAGGACCCCAGGGGTCTTCATTTGGGATCAGATTTCTCTCTCTCTCTCTGAAGGAACTCTACCTCCGGAAAATCCTCCAACGGACTCCGACCGTTCCGCCGAAGTGAGCGTCGTCCGTTCCGCGGAAGTGAGCGCCGTACGTTCCGCTGAAGCGAGCGTTGTCCGTTCGCCTCCGACGAACGCACTTGACTCCAGCATATACGCTCTCCCAACATGCAGCGAGACCCCTGAACAAGGCAAGGCTCGGAGCGTCAGCGAAGCGGTCATCATTCAAAGGCACAATTCTACAACCGAAGGGTCCAACACTTAGAATATTTTCCCGAGTCACTCAGCATCGTGAGAGGTGGCCTGTCACCCTCCGAGCATCTCTCTCACTCAAAATTGTAAAGAGGTGCGGCCCGTCGCCCTCTCCTTCTCTGAAAGCTGTAACCTCCCGGGAAGATAGTGAAGTTCGGTCGGCATCGTCCCGACAACGTGGTTTTTCACCCCGCCTTGGGGTTTTCCACGGTAAAAAGTCTCCTTGTCCATTGCCGTCTACTTTGACTGTTTGCGCGCACCGGCTCGACCCCCGAGCTAAGGCGGTCGATTTAGACCGGACCGCGGAAGAGCCGTGTACGACCCGCAACAGTTTGGCGCCGTCTGTGGGAAACGTTCCCAAAAGCTCTAGAATTCAGAAGACAGTATCCAAGCATAGTGATACTTGACCGACGGAAATGGAAAGAAAGGCTGCTCGTACGACCGAAGAGCCCGCTCACGAAGGGCGGCCGGGATCTGCGCCCTCGCTCTCAGGCGTCAGCATCGCCCCCGCTGAAGAAGTGGTCGCCACGCCTATGGCGGCCATGGAGGAGCGGATGAACCGACTGGAAGAATTCCAAACCGAGATGCTCCTGCTCCTCAAGAATGTCGCAGCACCGCGTGCTCCCAATCCCCCTCCACAACAGAACGACATACCACCTCTGGCAGAGAGCCAACTCCGCGGCGGACACACCGCTGACGGGCATCACACTGCGAGAGATGGGCAGTCCGACACCGCTAGTTCCACCCATCCGCTTCACCGCCACCATCCGGCAGCTACAGTCCCCGATCAAGAGATGAGGAGAATCACACGGGAGGAAATCTGTGAGGTCGTAGCAGAAGAATGCAGACAATTGGGGCGGCCCTCCGCCTATGCTCAGGGGGCACTCGGACGTGGATCCCCGCTAACTCCCCAGATACTAGCTTACCCAGTCCCGCATGGGTTCAAGCTGCCCAGCGTGGAAACCTTTGACGGGACCAACGACCCCCTCGAACACATCAACCACTTCGCAACTGTAATGCGCATCTACAACGCTAGTGATCAACTCATGTGCCAAGTCTTCCCAGCGACGCTCAAGGGGCAGGCCCGGACGTGGTTCCACTCGCTTAAAGAGGGGGTGATCAACAGCTTCGTCAAGCTGACCCAAGTGTTTGTCGAACAGTTTGTGGCAAACAGAAGAGTCGTCCGGGATCCCTCCCACCTTTCCGGAATACGTCAGAACGAAGGAGAAACACTTAAGGACTTCTTCCGCCGATTCACCACCGAGGCTCGACAAATCCCCGGGGTAGACCCGGAGCTCTTACGAGGGGTTTTCCTTGGCGGACTCCGACCCAGCGGTTTCTACTCAACTCTGATGAGGGAAACCGTCCCAAGCTATCCCGACCTCATCCACCAGATAGAGGCTCAAATTGCAGCTGACGAAGCGATAGAGGCCCATCGCCAGCAGTTCGAGGGAGGACTAAAGAGAAAGAAGGAAGAGCTGACCCCGCGGCAGCTGGAAGAACACCGGAACAATGCCCGGCGGCAGGATCGGCGCGACAACAAAGGACCCAACACGTACCGAGAGTATGTGTCGCTCAACACTTCTCGTGCTAACGTGCTTTATGCGATTCAGGACAACCCGGCGCTGCGAAGGCCACGGGAAATCCAGCCAAACAAAGGAGATCCCTCGAGGTACTGTGAGTTCCACAGGGGAGCGGGGCACACAACGGATGACCGGACCCTCGGTCCTCGTCTAAGACAAGCGACAGGACCCTCGGTCCTTCCTTGGAGGCAAGGTCGGTCAAAGGATCATACCTACACCTATCACAACGGACGACCGGACCCTCGACCCTCGTCTAAGACAAGCGACAGAACCCTCGGTCCTTCCTTGGAGACAAGGTCGGTCAAAGGATCGTACCTACACCTATCACAACGGACGATCGGACCCTCGACCCTCGTCTAAGACAAGCGACAGGACCCTCGCTCCTTCCTTGGAGGCAAGGTCGGTCAAAGGATCGTACCTACACCTATCACAACGGATGACCGGACCCTCGGTCCTCGTCTAAGACAAGCGACAGGACCCTCGGTCCTTCCTTGGAGGCAAGGTCGGTCAAAGGATCGTACCTACACCTATCACAACGGACGACCGGACCCTCGGCCCTCGTCTAAGACAAGCGACAGGACTCTCGGTCCTTCCTTGGGGGCAAGGTCGGTCAAAGGACCGTACCAACACCTATCTTAACGGACGATCGGACCCTCGGTCCTCGTCTAAGACAAGCGACAGGACCCTCGGTCCTTCCTTGGAGGCAAGGTCGGTCAAAGGATCGTACCTACACCTATCACAACGGACGACCGGACCCTCGGTCCTCGTCTAAGACAAGCGACAGGACCCTCGGTCCTTCCTTGGGGGCAAGGTCGGTCAAATGATCGCACCTACACCTATCGAAGACGGACGACCGGACCCTCGGTCCTCGTCTAAGACAAGCGACAGTACCCTCGGTCCTTCCTTGGAGGCAAGGTCGGTCAAAGGATCGTACCTACACCTATTACAACGGACGACCGGACCCTCGGTCCTCGTCAAGACAAGCGACAGGACTCTCGGTCCTTCCTTGGGGGCAAGGTCGGTCAAAGGACCGTACCAACACCTATCTTAACGGACGATCGGACCGACGGCCCTCGCCCAGAACAAGAAATAGAGATTCAGCTCTCCTTAGGCAAGTTCGGTAAAAGGACTGCAACTACACCAAACAAGATGAATAAAACAACCACGGAGCTCTTTCACAATCACACTCTCCCAGGTATCTTTAAACATATCAACACAAAAACAAAGCAAGATGATGTACAAAATCCGGTCAATGAACGGGGACAGATATCACGGCAAACACACGAACAACATACAACTGGATACACATAAGGTACAAGAATGCAAACAAACGGCAATGCGTCAGACGCTAGCCTCGCCCTCCGAGGCATCCGCATCATCTTCAGATAGGTCGCCGACCCCGAGACCCTCCACGTTCACATCACGGACTCTAGCGATCAGGCGAAAAGCCTTCGCCGCACCTCGACGGAAGGCGACCTCGCGCTCATCTTCCAGCTGTGGCTCCACCTCTGAGCTCCAAATCTCACCACGGATCTCGTCGGCAAAGGTCACACGATCCTGCTCGAAATCAAGCGAATCTCGGTACTCAGCAGCCCCCGCAGCCTTTAACTCAACAATTCGCTCCTGGGACGACAGGCGCCCCACCTCTGCCTCCAAACGAGCCACGTCTTCAAGGGCCACCACCCGAAGACGGGCGGACTCGTCTGCCTGCTCCTTCTCAGCACGAAGCTCCCCCTGTAACTGTCTAAGCTCGGGGCGCAGACCAAACTCAACCTGGCTGAACCGTGACACATCACGCTCCCGTCTACCCCTGGAAATCAACAGGGACTCTTGGGACTCCCGGAGCTCCCTCTGAAGCTGTTCGTGGCTATCCTTTAGACCAACATAATGTTCATTCCAGGTGAGGGCGATATTCGTCTGAACACCAATCTGCAAGAAACAAGAAAATGCTCAGAACACGAACAACATTAGAAAGAAAAAACAAGAGAATCGAAATCACGCTCACCGCAGCGTTCATCGCCTCCAGCGACGATGATACTCGTACTCCCTTTACCAGGCGCCGGCGAGCGACCTCATCGGGAACTCGGGGGGCAGGAGACTCGAGTACCTCCACATCTGAGACGTCGGGCGCACCCTCGGCTTGAGATTCGCCAACCGCCGCGTCTTTTACTTGCTCTCCCCCTCTGTCTGGAGATTGAGGGGCCGAAATTCGATCAGCACTACGGAAGACAAGACGCCTCTTCATCCCGCGACCCAAAGGAGCCGCAACAGAACGTCCTGCGTCAGTGGACAACCCGCAAAGAAGCAAACGCTTCTCCTCCACGCCTTTCGACAAGTGGAAAAGGGCCTTCGATAGAGACCCACGTCCGTAAAGCCTAGCACCGGGGCAAACTCATGCTCTCTTCCAGAAATTCTGCGACTACGACCTGGAAGTGATCTCCATTCCTCAGGAAGAGACCAGGAATTGCGAACATATCCATATAAGGTATTCCGATGCCGACGATCGACACGACTTTCAAACCTAAGCCATCGCTTATTGCTGTGAACCCCGATGCGTCCACCACCATCAGATTCAACAAAGCACCACTCGCGGAAGAAGTCCAGCGAAATCCGAGACCCGTGCTCTCGAAAGAAGGCGGCTAAACCCATCACCCGCATCATGCCCAATGGCGTGTACTGAGAGACCGGACACGCAAAGAACCTCAGAATCTCCTCCACCTCCTCGCAAGGAGGCAGGCGAAAGCCAGATCGAAAGGAAGAGTCGCATATGGTCATCCATCCGGTTGGAGGATTTTGGGCCCGCTCTTGGATCCCCGACACCTTGATCTCTAAGTCGCCAGGTACATTATACCGCTTCCTCTAGACAGCGATACCTTCAACATTCAGAAGAGAACGACCTCTCATCGGGCGCCCAGAACCTCCGCGCTTAGATCCCCGCAAGAGCAAAGCAGAAAAACAAGTTAAAAATCGGCCAACATTAGCCCCCACACTCCCCGCGCGTCTCCGCGGTCAAAGGGCAGCACATGCAGAAATATCGCGATGTGCGCCCCAGGCATACGACCGGACGTGGTGGATAGGCGCCGACGCATGCACGTGATCGCCCTACATGCACACACCCGCGCGCGCTCACCGCGAGCGCGCGCGCTCACCCCAAGCGCACACGCCCGCACGCGCTCTCCCGGAGCACGCGCACCCGCGCGCGCTCACCCGGAGCACGTGCGCCCGCGTGCGCTCGCTCGGAGCGCGCTCACCCAGGGCGCGCGCACCCGCGCGTGCGCACCCGCGCGCGCACACCCAGTGCACGCGCACCCGCGCGCGCTCGCCCGGGGCACGCGCACCCGCGCACGCTCGCCCGGGTCGCGCGCACTCGTGCACGCCCGTGCACGCTGTTGGAAGCGGCAGCCCGGGACACACCCGCTTGCGCCCCGGCGGCACTCCAACCACCGCGCCCGTTTGGGTACTCCGCCCCTTCTCCACAACTCATCCCCACAACAGATTAACTTACCTCACGCATAATCTCGTCGCATTCCGCCATGATGGAAACAAGCGTCTGTAGAGGAAAGACCTTCTCCTCCTTAGCCGATCGTTCTCCCCGTCAAAGGTCTTGGGGGGCAATTGATATGTACTCGTATTTATAGGCCGGATTCGGGCGGTTAGTGGGTGGTTTTCCAAACCCCCACTAACCCCACTTTCTCCATCATGACCGGTTAAACCACTACCCAACTTCTCTTTCCTACGTGGTGTAACCGCCACTCGGCATAACCGCCACTCGGCGTAACCGCCACTCGGCGTAACCGCCACTCGGCGTAACCGCCACTCGGCGTAACCGCCACTCGGCGTAACCGCCACTCGGCGTAACCGCCACTCGACGTAACCGCCACTCGTCGTAACCGCCCACTCGGCGTAACCGCCACTCGACGTAACCGCCCACTCCGCGTAACCGCCAAGACCAATCCGGGCTAACCACCGCCCCCTCTCTCTCTCTCTCTCTCTCTCTCTCTCTCTCTCTCTCTCTCTCGAGAGGGAGGCCGGCCGCCGGCCACCGGGCGCCTCCCCTCCCTCAAGGGGACTGGCTGGCCTTGGCCAACCCCTCCTTGGAGGGGGTCGGCCATGGCCGCCCCTCCTTCGAGGGGGCCGACCGCCCCCTCTTGGAGGGGGCCGGCCTCGGCCGTCCCCTTGGAGGGGGCCGGCCGCCCCCTCCCTCGAGGGGACCATCCGCCCCCTCCATGGAGGGGGTCGGCCATAGCCGCCCCCTCCTTGGAGGGGGTCGGCCCGGCCGGCCGCCCTCAACTTGAGGGGGCCGGCCTTGGCCGCCCTCTCCCTTGAGGGGGGCCGGCCGCTCCCTCCTTGAGGGGGTCGGCTCCGGCCGCCCCTTTCATTGGAGGGGGGCGGCCGCCCCTTTCCTTGGAATGGGCCGGCCGCCCCTTCCTTGGGAGGGGCCGGCCGCCCCTCCCTCTCCAAGGGAGGAGTGGCGGCCGCCCCTCCCTCCTTGAGGGAGGGCGGCGGTCGACCCTTCTTCCCCGCGAGGAAGAAGGCCGTCGCCACCGCCGCCCATTTTTGGGATTCCGGCGATGGCCGGCGTCGCCGCTCCGGCGAGATCGCCGCCCGACGGTTATCAAACCGCCCGATCATAGAAGGATCGCGTATGGGCCGTCCGTTCATCCTCTTTTTCTATTTATTTAATTATTTATTTAATTAAAGATGCTAACCGCACACCATAACTACCATAACCACCTCCGAATCCTATAAATAAGACCCCAGGGGTCTTCATTTGGGATCGGATTTCTCTCTCTCTGAAGGAACTCTGCCTCCGGAAAATCCTCCAACGGACTCCGACCATTCCGCCGAAGTGAGCGTCGTCCGTTCCGCGGAAGTGAGCGTCGTCCGTTCCGCTGAAGCGAGCGTTGTCCGTTCGCCTCCGACGAACGCACTTGACTCCAGCATACACGCTCTCCCAACGTGCAGCGAGACCCCTGAACAAGGCAAGGCTCGGAGCGTCAGCGAAGCGGTCATCATTCAAAGGCACAATTCTACAACCGAAGGGTCCAACACTTAGAATATTTTCCCGAGTCACTCAGCATCGTGAGAGGTGGCCTGTCACCCTCCGAGCATCTCTCTCACTCAAAATTGTAAAGAGGCGCGGCCTGTCGCCCTCTCCTTCTCCGAAAGCTGTAACCTCCCGGGAAGATAGTGAAGTTCGGTCGGCATCGTCCCGACAACGTGGTTTTTCACCCCGCCTTGGGGTTTTCCACGGTAAAAAGTCTCCTTGTCCATTGCCGTCTACTTTGACTGTTTGCGCGCACCGGCTCGACCCCTGAGCTAAGGCGGTCGATTTAGACCGGACCGCGGAAGAGCCGTGTGCGACCCGCAACACCTATCTTCACTTTGCTATGTATATATAGGACATAGTGGGACTGGATAATAAGCTTAGGGTGTGAGCACAACCCTATTATGGTCTTAGTTTAAATATATATCTAGTTATGAGTTGCCTGATAATTTCTCGTAAAGAAGTTATTTTGATCCATAATTTTAATCATTTGGTTAATATATATACTTGATAAATATGGATTAAAATACATTAAACATGAATAATTTATTATATTGGTTAAGTTTGGATATAATGGTCATTTTCGTATGTTTTTTTTGTAACAAGTTACACCGTTTGAAGCAGTTTTACAAGTGCAGGAAAAATGTTGCAACTTATTAATTCGGCTGGAGCAGGCAAGCAGTGTTGGAAGTGTGTACAGTGGGCACCACAACTTGAAGCGACAAAGAAACTTCTTTGTAAACCAAATAACAACTCTACACAACATATAACAAGTGTTACAACACTACACAGTACTCGTGATCATATACAACACAACACTTCAAACACTTCCCTACAAGCACTTCCACACACTAGAGCTCGCACACATAAGAGCTCGCGCGTGCGCACAACACACACGTTGAAAATCCCTTCTCTATTCTTCTCAGCGTATGATACCAGCCTATTTATAGGCATTTCATTCCTATGCATTGTTGCCATGTGTCCCATATATTAATAATATGTTTATTTATTAATATTTCTCCGTACTCCATACAAAACCATTATATATTTTATTACTTATCATTGTCATTGACTAGTCAAAGGCTTCCACCACATCATCATCTTTATTAGCTCATGCATGGCACCGTCCAAAACAGAGGAGGCTCTCCTTCACACAAAACAAAATCCACCACAGTTAACTTCATCTCCGACGAACTTTCCGGCGCTCCACCTCTTCGGAGGGTTTGCATCAAACTTCTAACAAGCAATGCAGAAAAAAGTTGGTGCAACAAGGTTGCAATAAATCGGCGGATTTTGACTTCTTAAAATCCGAAAATCTCTCAAATCGGCGATTACGCAAATGAAGAGAAGCCTTTATTCGGACAGTTGGAGATACCATCGGGGGCGAACGACCATATATGCTGAAAAGGAGAAAAAAAGAGGCATCTTTGGACATTTTTCTCACAAGGGGAACTTGGAGATCTAGGGTTTGACGACACCATTGAAGAAGAAGGCAACCAGATTTATAGCATCATGTTTTGTAAGATCTTTCTCATTATGTGGTGTGCTTCCGTAGTCATGAACTAAATCTCTTGAGTCTTGTATGATGAGAGTACTATGCTTTGTTGTGGTGTGATCTATGTTTATTTGTTTATGAATTTTTGTTAATCTATCTTTATTGAGTTTTTGATCTTAATCTTAAAAATTTCGGCCGATGTTCTCATTTTTTTACTGCGCTTCATAATTCGAGAGATGAGTTGCGTATGTGTATCTTTAACTTAATATAGTATATAAGGGAGAAAGAGATTTCGTCTTTATGTTAGCAACTTTGATTTTCATTATTATTAATATTCTTCATTTCACCTGAGTTAGAGATGACAAGGGAAGTAAATGATATAGTGATTTCTGATATCGAGAGATACTGATCTCTGCTTTAAAATCATTGCAAGATAGTGAATCAAGTCTTCTCATAAATATCCTTTAAATATTCATCATAATAGCTATAGGAAATCAAAATACAAGACTTATTTTCTCAATTGATAACAAGTTTTTTAAGAAAATTAGATTTAGGTCTTTGATTAGTGTTTTCTTTTAACTATTCTCAAATCACCTTATCTAATCTACTTGGATTTAGAGAAAAAGGTGTTACTGGTACTTGTAAGCATTAGATTAATCACATCTGAGTGAGAACGATCTTTACTCTCATTTGATTACTTGATCCGACACTTGCACTTGTGTATAACTATTTTTCTCCTATCATTGTCTTAGATGAGTTAGCCTTATTTTGTTGATTGGAGATAGGGAATTGATATGGATCACAATTCATACCTCTTCCATTATATAGCTTCACCAGACCTAAAGTCTTGGGCCTTCAGGAGGGTCTGAAGTTATAGGGTGAGTCTAAGTGTAGGTGTGAGGCTTCTAGTGATGTGCTTGTACGTTATGTGGAGCTAGGGCTTTTGCTGGGCTTAGGTTGGACTACCTATTTTGTATCTCACTACATCATTGGGTGCTTATAATAATGTATTGAGTTGCTACTACTCATTGTGCATGACTGGTTGGTGTGATTGTGGTTGTTGTAATGAGACTACAAGCTCTTCCAAACAAAGCTCACTAATGGGGAGTTGCGTGCTAGTCTCTTGGGCTTTTGTGGCATGCAATCTTGTAGGACAACCTAGGTTGTGTTTCTAGGGTTGGATCCTTGGTAGACTCCCCCTCTAGCTATCTTTGATGAGAAACTTTTATCTTTGAGCTCATATGTATTACTCTGACATAGTACATGGAATATTCATACTCAGGAGCCTAGGTTTTTAGTGAGCCACTTACTTAGAAGCGGAGGTATCTGATCCGATGTTATCGTCTTGCCACGACGATGAGGCACGCGAAGTTTGCTACCCAATGAACATGTTGGATGGTTCAATGTAGACATATATGTGTGTTTGAGTAGTTGTGAGAACTATTGTATTAGATGTATGCATAATACATAATCATACATTGAATTGCATATGCAGATCCTTATTATATAATTATGTATGAGTATTTTTATATGATAAGTTACTTACCACTTGTTTATATATATACGTATATATATAAACAAGTTGAGGCTTATATATATATATATTGTTGCGGGTCGCTTAGGGCTCTTGATAGACCGGTTTACTTGAACCACCTTAGCTCGGGAGCGAACCAAGCGCGCAAACAGTCAATTTGAGATTTGTTGAGTACACTGAGACTTTTTAACGTGGAAAACCCGGAAAGGGTAAAAAACCACGCGGCCGGAGCTGTGCCGACCAAACTTCACTATCTTCTGGGGGTTACAATCTGGTACTTAGAACTCGAGCGTGACAGGCCGCTGCTCGTTACAATAATAGAGAGGGAGAGAGAGAGAGCTCCGAGGGTGACAGGCCACCCCTCGGAAAACTAAGTATTTTTCCTTCTGAGAATGTTGGAGAACAGAAGCGAGAAGGCTCCAGAGAACAAAAGTGAGAAGACTCTGGAGAACAAAAGTGAGAAAACTCCGGAGAACAAAAGTGAGAAGGCTCCGGAGAACAAAAGTGAGAAGACTCCGGAGAACAAAAGTGAGAAGCGGTGTCGCCTTTCGGGACGAAGGAAACCTTCAAGTCTGCGAAGGAGATCTTCAAGCGCCGAAGGAGAATTCCGCAAAAGTCTGCAAGGAGCTCTCCTGGGTGCAGAAGGCCAGGTCCTCCCAAATGAAGCACTGGGGCCCCTTTTATAGCTTTAGTCGGGGGTAGTCCGGTAATTTTGTCGTTGTAACTTCCATAAATACCTGGCGGACGAATCACATTTTCTGGTTCGGGGCACACGGATCGCCATTTTTCATAAATGACCATCTTGCCCTTCGGGCAGTTCGGGCAGTTCAGGCAGTTTTGTTGGAGGCGAAAAAGGCGACAAGCTGTTCCTGAAATCTGAGAAACTGGAAAGATAAAAAGTGAGCATGCTGAAAAGACAAAATGTGAGAACGCTAAAAAGACAAAATGTGAGAAGTCAGAAAGACAAAAAGTGAGCTGAGCACGCTCAGAAGCGTTCTGAGCGCACAACGAACGGAGAAGCAATCTAGGCGACTGGGGAAGCGTTTTGAGCGCGCGTGAGCGCGGAGGCGTTCTGAGCGCGCGCGAGCGCGGGTACAGAAAAAAGGGAAGTCGTGCCCGCCGAGGGGGAACTGGGTTCCGACCGGGCACTCCGCAGGACCCTATGCAAGAGGGAGCGGTCTCGCCGTATCCACACGGGGCATGGCCTCACCCCAAGGGGGGTGCGGCCCAGTCGCACCCCAAAAGAGGGGGTGCGGCTTTAGGGTTTAGGGTTTAGGGTTTTTAGGCTTTTAGGGTTTAGGGTTTTAGGGTTTAGGGTTTAGGGTTTAGGGTTTAGGGTTTAGGGTTTAGGGTGCGGGCGGGCCGCACCCCAAGAGGGGTGCGGGTTGGCCGCACCCCAAGAGGGGTGCGGGTTGGCCGCACCCCAAGAGGGGGGTGCGGCCTAGCCGCACCCCAGGCCACCCCCGAGGGGGGGGGGGGGCGGCCTTTGCCGCACCTTAAGAGGGGTGCGGATGCACCGCGCCCCTTGAGGGTGCGGTTCGGCCGCACCCCTTGAGGTGAGGGGGGGGGGGGGGGGGGGGGGGGGGGGTCGGCGCTACCGCGCATGCTAGCGCGCAGTAGCGCCGCGCGGTACCGCCACGCGTGTCGTGGCGGTGGCGCGCCCACTACCGTGCGCGATAGTGCGCACGGTAGTGCTTGCGGTTGCGCGCGGCACCGCCGCGCGCATGGTTGAGTGCGGCCCCGCGGCGCGTTCTGCGTGCGTCTTTGCACTGGCGGTTGGCTGTGGACTGGGCGGCGGTTTCTTCACCTCGAGCGATTATACGTTGACCGTTGACCCCACCTCTCTTTAGTGGAGTTTTCTCTAGACGCACCCCAAGGCCTCTATGGGTGTATAACATAAGCCCCCCAAACCTTTGGAGTCCGAATTCCGGCGCGGAGGAGTTCGGAGGTTTCGATTTCTTTGCGGCGGCTTTGATCATTGCTCTCTTTGTGGTGCCTTGGGCGAAAATTGCTGTCGAAGGGTGAGTGTGTGGTTGCTTTCGTTTTTGTATTTCGCTTGAGCGTTTCTTGCTCTGCGTTGCGTTGCAATAACGTTCTGGTGGTCCTGCTGCCCTGGTCTTTGTCGAAGTGCTGATTGAGAGAAGATGCTTTAAGACGGCTGGCAAGGGATGTTCGTTTTTTGAGATTGTCGTTGGCCTGTTGCTTAGCGTCGGTACCTGAGTAACTTGCAAGACGTTAGGTTAGTTGGCGTGAGTCCGAGCTCACGATTTTTTACAAATTTGCGCGAGTCCGGGCCCGCGGCTTCTTGGCCGGTGAATAGCGGGTGTATTCAAACCGTTGGCGAACGTAAGGGGGGCAGTCCCTTACGACGCCGGGACTTGACGACGGAGGAGAAGGGCGAGCCTTCAATCGACGGCGGTGCAAGTCCTCGGGACGGGGTCCCGAGATGGCCGGTGAATAGTTGGTGTATTCAAACCGGGTGCGAACGTAAGGGGAACAGCCCCCTACGACGCTGAGACTCTACGGCGGAGGAGAAGGGCGGATCTTCAATCGACGGCGGTGCGAAGTCCCCAGGGCAGGGACCTGTTATAGCCGGTGTATTCAAACCAGGGGCGAACGTAAGGCGGGCAGGCCCCTACGACGCTGAGACTCTACGACGGAGGAGAAGGGCGAACCTTTAATCGACGGCGGTGCGAAGTCCCCAGGGAAGGGCCCTGTTATAAAGATTTTTCTTAGTTGAATGTAGGTGTCAAAATATATATATATATATATATTTATTTTATAAAAAATAATTTTTCGCGTGGCTCTTTGCAAAGTGAGATAAATTCGCACGAGTCTGAGCTCGCGGCTTTTACATAACATGTGTAACATCCCGATTCGAGCTAGACCCCTTGTGCCCATTTTTGAGTCACGCGAGTTGGCTCGGGCTCGGGGTGTACTGAGGGCCAGGCTTGCAACTGAGCCGGGGAAGTGCACTCGACGAATGCGGCGAGTACCAGTTCTATTCTTTGTCCCGATGTTTGCTGTATCGGGATCCGAGCCGTCCGGAGAGCATAACTTGAGCGATAAAACTCGAAGGAGGCGTACCGCCTCGAAGGAATTATAGTACGTACGTTAGCTTAAATAACGTGGTCTGCGATTAGCAGATTTATCCAAAAGGCGATATGCAGCAGACGGTCTCGGTATTCACCCCAGTCAGTTTTGTTTGACTCGTGAAGCCTATACGAGTTCAACAAAACTGTCCGCGCTCGATTCTGATGAGAATCAGCGAATTTATTAATGTGGTCTGCGAATAGCATATTTATCCAAAATGATGAAATTGACCAAAAAATCTCGCAATTGACCCCAATCAGTCTTGTTAGACTCGTCACATTAGTACGAGTTCAACAGATTTATCCGTTTGCGATTCCGACGTCGTTTGAAGGAGTTTTGACGTTTAAGTCAAATTTGGCCGCAAACGCTCCGACAACCTTAAAATGAGCAAACGGACTCGGAATTGACCTCTGATCATTTCGTTAGATGCGTGTCAGCGAGACGGTTGAAACGAGCCCATCCAGGACAAATTACGAGTTCCCTAGAGCGAGATACGAGCGATTGAGTGTAATCAATTTAAGATAATAATAATCATAATAATCATAATATTATATATATATACATATACGATTAGTTTAGCAAACCTCACCCGACGCCTCCCCAGCAGCAGCCTGATGGCGGAAACCCCCTCCCCTCCCACCGATCCCTCTTCCTCTCCTCCGGCGCCGCTCCTCACGGCGCGCCTTCTCCGGCGCATACTCCTCCGGTGAGCTCTCCAAACCGCCGCCCCGTCTCCTCAAGCAGCAGCGTCTCCTCCATGGCCGAACTCCACCTCCTTGTTCCGATCTTCTCTCTAGCTTCTCCCATGGCCGAAGCTCTCCCCCCCTCCTCTTCTCTCGTCTCAAACTCTCCGTTCCCTTGTGATTTCGAGTAGAAGGTGTTCTTGAAGGTTGGAATCGAAGCTTTGGAGAAGATTTTTGAGGATTTGGGACTAGTGAACTCGATTCTCAGGCGGAATCGGGGCTCGGTTGTTTGTGACCTACGCAGTAAGTTTCATGTTCTTCTTCTTTACTTAATCTAAGTTTTCTTTCTCTTAATCGAGTTAGGGTAAGTCCTCAATAGTCGGCCATCGGTTTGGGTTTCCTCGTTTTTATGGTAAGCCGTCTGTTTTGGGGCTTTGATGTTGTTTAATTGCTGGGTAACCTATTCTAAATCTTGTAGTGGGTATGTGCGTGTGGTGCGGTGCTGTGTATCCTTCAATGTCCCTATTCTAAAGTGCTTAGTGGTTGTGCATGTGCACTTATGTTGTGTACGTGTTGTGTCTCTATCCTTAATTTGTGCAGTGACTGTGTTGGGGGATGTTTTATTGTGTGCAACAACTGGGTTGAGATGAGTAGCACTTGTGAAGGATGTGCACAAGTGTGTGCTGTGCTAGCAGTAAAGTGTCATGTGCACCTGAGTAGGTAATGGGATGAGTTGTGAGTAGCCTAACCTAACGTGTGCAATGAATGTGTGTTCATGTATGTGTGTTGTGTTGTGTCACCAATGCTTAACAAAGAAGTGTTTAGGCGCATGGGTGAGTGGGTGTATTGATGGAATACTTGTCCTTGGTCCTATCTTACAGGGGGGATTCCTATTCCTATTCCTATTTCTATTCCTATTTGCTGCCATTTATACTCCTATACCAGGGAAGAAATTTTATATGGTAGTCCTGGGGCCGTCTGCAATCAGTTTCTCTTTATGAATCAAAGGATGGGAGTCTTTGGGAAATTATTAATTTGTTAACTTTTCATGTTGTCTGGTGTTTCCTTTCTTTTTAGTTGGGTAATGTTGACTGATTACATGTTGGATATTTCTGTGGATCAGGACCTTTTAATCAGTCTTGGCCAACTGCCGCCATGCCGCGGAGGAGACCACTGCGAACGTCGGCCGGAAATCAGGTGACTTCCTCCCCTCTCCCTTGGTGCTAGATCTTTAGATCACATAGGAGAGATGTTGGGCCAAGAGGACCCAACCTTGTGAGTTATGGTGTTTCCATAGGAGAAGACCACGCTAGAACTTCCGTTCTAGGGCGACGATCGCCGTGAGATTTGCTTCAATCAACCCCTCTCTTCAATACGAAGAGAGAGGACTTGATCTCGTGAAGATTTGTGGTCTTTTGAGGGAGTATTTGAGGAAATAGCGCTGTTCATTTTACCCCCTTGCTGGAGGAAGAAGATGAACAAATGTCATTAGATTTACTTTAAGATACGTGCAGAAATTATATCTGCAGACCGATGCAAGAATCTGTTTTCTGCGCGCAGCTGTGTTCAAGTCCAATTTTGGGCATGATACAGTGGGATTCAGGTTTTGGGCTCAACACGAAAGTTGTAGATCTCAGAAAATCCTTCGAGTTGAGTGGCTGTGCATATTTTGTGGATCCCTGTAGCTCCCTAGATAATCCTTGAAAGCAGACTGTGTAATTAAGGTTTGTAAGTTTGCTGTCATGTATTACACAGCCAGCTTGTTGAACTTGTTTGAGGATGAAACACGTGGAATTGGACCTTCGGTTCAACATAAAAATTATAGCCCTTGTTATTAACTTTCCAGAGTGGGGTGGCACGTAAATTTTAGTGTAGTGAAACTCTCAGAATTTCAGTTTTAGTATTCTGTGTCATGGTAGCCTAAGTCTCGATGAATTTTGGAATAACTTCATTGATACTTGTTGTTGTTCAAAACAAAATTGTAGAGATGATGTTGATGACGATGTGCACATCGCTGTAGAATTTCATGATTTTTAGATGAATATTTATTGTCATTTTTTGAATAATAAATTGTGATCGTAACAAAGCAGCGAGTCTATGCTAGAGGCTTCAGCGAGATCGGAATTGAAATGAATCCTTATTTATATATATATTTTGGCGATTTACCTTGTTTTGTTTATCGGAGGATGTTTGGAATTGGTAGATAAATGTTGACGACAATGTGGACATCCCTCTTAAATTTCATAATTTTCGGATATAAACTTGTTGTGATTTGTCAATATTATGTTATAAAATTATTGTGCCGTAAATAGCTATCAAGATTATTCCGAATGAGCTGGGATATGGTGTAAACACTTAAGACGCTAACCCTGACGAGTAGAAGAAATTTTAGAAGTCTTGGGTTTAATATAGCCATTTGATTGATCACTTGTTTGATGACGCTCTAGGACAATAAATATGTGCATAAAATTTTAGGCAAGTTGTCTTTTGAATAGTGCTCATAATTACATTATATGTAAAGGTTATTAGTATGATTTTAATATAACATTGGAGGTGATTGACCTATATATTGGGGAAAATTATGTAATGAACGATTGATGGCGTAGTATGTATTAACATTTAAATATATATGTTGAATCTAACAGGGTTGGATGAGAAACAACCCTTGAGTAAAAGCCTAGCTTAGCCTTATAACATCATGATAGTCTTCTGGTAATAATCTTGAGTCAATTGGATTAATATTTGTAGTACCTTCCCTTATGTGGTTCATATAACTCATTTGGTCTGCGAATAGTAAAACGGTAGGATGGAGATAACTTGTAGACCATTAGGTGGGAATGAGAGGTAGTTGGTGTACCTGATTTGGATGAAGAGGTTGAGGTCACCAAAAAGGAGTTTGGGTGATGAGAGTGCTTGGTGAGCTATGGGTAAGGCTGTGCTCGGGATTGACGAAAGATCGTCTTTCCGCTTAGAGGGTCATAAAGCACTGAGGTTTAATTCAAGCGAAATGATAATAGGGTAATCTTATGAGTAGATATCAATAATACTAAGTGTCTTGAGAAAGGGAACTTTTGGGGTGTCATCCCATTGTAGTTCCTAGTACCGTAGCAAGCCCCTTACAGGGTAACCCCCGGGAAGTCCAAGATTAACCCTAAATTGCAATAACATTTAAAGTAGGCAAGAGTAGCCATAGTAGGGTAAGATTGGATTTATGTATCTCCTCCCAGTGTGGGAGTGACAGGTGTGTGGTATACTGGGTTGGACGAGCTGGAGGCTCGAGGGGAGGATAACCCCGTTAGTTCTTGGATAATTGTGGCAGGTCTTCGGTACTAGGCAGGTCGTCACACCGACCGCTGTACGTGGACTTAGCGGGTGTGTTGGGGTCTGAGGGGCCAGCTTGTCTGCGTGTCGGGACGACAATTCCTCGAAGACACCTTCCACTTAGCTCAAAGCCTGGTGGACTCCAGCAAAGAGTACGCAGAGCTCCGCGGTTGTTTAGCGTCGAGGCGTACGTGCGGTCTAGGACTGGTAGTGTGCATACCCGCCTAGGAGTGGACGGCCCGGTCCGCTACCACCGTGTGTCACAGCGGTTGGTACCCGAGAGGTTGGCTTCCTTTCAAACAGAGGGAACTACAAAGGTCTATGCACATAGAGTCGTGTGTGTGAGTTTCATTGCATAAATCATTCATAGCATAAGCATAGCATACGCACTTGCAGATCCTCATCATATAAATTAATATGGGCTCTTTTATATGATGAGTTATAATTTCTGGAAATCCTAACTTATAAGTTTGTATGGGCATTCATATAAGTTAGGGTACGAGATTGATTACTTGTCGCTACTGTTCTTACTGCCTTGCTTTACCTGCTTTACTTACTGGTTATTTACTGCTGTACACCTTTATTATACTCCTGCTTATACATGATTAGATTAACCCCTTTTACACTTGTGTATCTTAGAATTTGTGTATATACTAGTTTACTTTCCCCGTCACCTGCTTTGTATATTACTGTTATATTGCAGCTTTTCTTTCTTTCCTTCCGCCCGGTGCCTTGGAGTCGCCGGGGGAGCGGATGGGAAGCCACTTAGTCTTTATGACTAACGGTTGCTACGTCCCTCTTTTTTTTAGGAGTACATTCAGTGGTGTAGCAGCGTGCAACACCGGAGGCCAGCCAGGTCAGGTGTGCAGGGCTGGGGTTTATGGTACCTTAGCTGCCGTCAGTGACAGAGGTGGGTGAGAGTTTTGAGATGTAGCCCTTGTGGCATTTAGCTGGTTACTCTGATGATTTGCAGGAGCTTGTGTAGCTTTCTGTTTTTCTTATACTTTGATTTGGACATTATTACTTATTGTGAATCCTTGGCTTTTAATGTTTTCTATTATTGATGGGTTGGCGCTGTGTAGTTGGTTTGGCCGGCAGGATATGCGTCTTGTGGGGGGGAGGCCAGCTCGTGTGCTGGCGCTTCCGCAAGGCGCATGTCCTGGGCATAAGACTCCCCCTCGGCCGTGTTGTGTGTTCCGGGAGGGGGATCTTACAACATGTAACATAAGATAGGTTCGCACGAGTCTGAGCTCACGGCTTTGCATAGAAATTGTAAGATAAGTTTGCACGAGCCTGGGCCCGCGGCTTAGTACGTGACAGAAGACTCGGGATTACTGGTAGAAGCGGCACATGTTCTGGGCGTTCCAGGGGCGTGGTAGAGTCTTCCCTTCCGCCGTTCTGAGTCTGTATGTTCCGAGCTTTACGACCGTGGTAACAACGTATGGGCTTTCCCAGGTTGGTGAGAGTTTATCCCCTTGGGGGCCTTTGCCGGCTGCCTCAACGCTGCGTAGGACGAGATCTCCCACGTTGATTGGCCTGGGCTTCACCCTCCTATCATAGGCTCGGGCTATACGCATTTGGTAGGATGCGGCTCGTTGGGCAGCATTGTCCCGAACTTTAAGGATTAGGTCGAGATTTTCCTGAAGCAGCCCGTCATTCTTGCTAGGGTCGAAGGTTAGCACCCGAGTGCTTGGAATGCCGATGTCGACGGGGATGATAGCTTCAGTACCGTAACAGAGGTTATAAGGCGTCTCTCCGGTAGGAGTCCTCTCTGTGGTGCGGTACGCCCACAATACGTTTGGGAGTGCGTCCACCCATTGTCCCCCTGCTTCTTCTAAGCGTGTTTTCAACCCTTTGAGGATGGTGCGATTCGTGACTTCTACTTGCCCGTTGGTTTGCGGATGCGCTACGGCAGTATGGCGAAGGACTTCCCGGTGAATTGAGTGTCGTTGTCGGCTATAATTGTTGTTGGGATGCCGAAGCGGTAGACGATGTTCTTCCAGACAAACTGTTTGGCATTTTCTTCTGTGATTTTAGCTAGAAGCTCTGCTTCTACCCATTTGGTGAAGTAATCGATGGCTAGGATGATGAACTTCCTTTGCCCGGATGCTAGAGGTAGGGGGCCGAGGAGGTCGATTCCCCACTGTGTGAATGACCACGCGCTTTGGAGCGTGGGGAGTGAGACTGGGGTTGATGAGGTACGTTTGTGTGCAGCTGATAGCTCCTACACCTTTGGACTAGCTCGGCCGTGTCCTTCTTTATTGTCGGCCAATAGAAGCCTTGACGTAGTATTTTTTGTGCCAACGCCTTCCCGCCCAAGTGTTCTCCGCAGACTCCCCCGTGCACTTCTCTGAGGGCGTAGTCTGCCTCTTCCGCCGGCAGGCACTTTAGATACGGTCCTAAGAATGCCTGTTTGTAAAGCTCTCCGTCTATAATGGTAAATGATGTCGCCCGCATTCGCAATCTCCGCGCTTCTAGGCAATCTTCAGGAAGGTGTCCGCGCTCGAGGTAAGCTCATAATGGGGTCATCCAGGATGATTCTTCCCGGTGGATGGCCGCGATCTCCCATGGTCCTTGAATACTTGGAACTACGATTCCTTCGATTCGTCGTCTTCGAGACTGGTAGCTTGAGGGTGAAGTGGCGAGCTTGGATAGGGCATCCGCCCTGGAATTCTGCTCTCGGGAGATGTGTAGAATTTGATACGATGTGAGCTTCTGAAGGAGTAATTTCGCGAATGCGAGATACTTTGTCATCTGGTCGTTCTTAGCCTCGTAGTCTCCTTCGATTTGCGAGACTACGAGTTGAGAGTCTGTGTAAATAGTCAGGCTCTTTACTTTGCAATCGATAGCGAGCCGGAGACCGGCGATTAGCGCCTCGTATTCTGCAGTGTTATTTGTTGCGGGGAATTTTAACCGGAGACCATAGTCCAGGGTGATCTCATCGGGACTTATGAGGAGCAAACCTGCTCCGGCCCCTTCAGCTCCTGAGGCGTCGTCGACATTGAGAGTCCAACGGGGGCTAGTGGTGTCTTCGACAAGAGCTGTTTCTGGCGGGATGGCGCATTCTACAACAAAGTCAGCGAGTATTTGCGACTTGATGACAGGTCGAGGCATGAATTGGATGTCAAACTCGCCGAGTTCTACGGCCCACTTCACCAGTCTTCCTGAGACTTTCGGTTTCTGGAGGATTGCTCGCAGTGGGAGTTGTGTCAACACTTTTACTGTATGAGTCTGGAAGTAGGGCCGAAGCTTCCTCGCTGAAAAACAAGGGCCAAGGCTATCTTGTCCGCTGCTGGATATCTGGTTTCGGTGTCAGAGAGGACTTTGCTGAGGTAGTAGATTTGTCGTTGTACCCCTCCTTCATCTTTCACGAGCACCGAGCTAAGAGCCGTAGGCGACACTGCCAGGTATAAAAATAGAGTTTCTCCGGGGGTGGGCTTTGACAGAAGCGGTGGCGAAGCCAGATATTGTTTGAGAAGTTTGAACGCCACCCGACACTCGTCAGTCCACTGGAAGCCGGAGTGGCGCGCTCCCCGGAGGATTTTGAAGAAGGGGAGGTACTTGTCTCCCATTCGTGACAAGAAATGGGATAGCGCAGCGATCCTCCCATTCAGGCGTTGTACTTCCTTAATTGAGCGAGGTGGCGACATATCCTCCAACGCCTTGATATTCTCGGGGTTGGCCTCAATCCCCCGACGGGTTACCATGAAACCTAAGAGCTTTCCCGCCGTCACACCAAACACGCATTTGCTGGGGTTGAGCCGCATCTGGAAGCGGCGGAGAAGTTGAAAGCACTTTCCCAAGTCTTTCAAGTGGTCGCAACGGTGGACGCTTTTCACCAGCATGTCGTCCACATAAAACTCCATCGTTTCCCCGATGAGATTCTTGAAGACCTTGTTCATTAGCCTTTGATAGGTGGCTCCGGCATTTGTAAGACCGAAGGGCATCACCTTGTAGTAGTAGACTCCTTTGCTGGTGCAGAAGGCGGTATGCTCCTCGTCCGCGGGGTTCATCCTTATCTGGTTGTAACCTGAATAGGCATCCATGAAGTTGAGTAGCTCATGGCCGGCCGTCGCGTCGACGAGATGGTCGATCCTCGGGAGGGGGAAGCTGTCCTTCGGACATGCCTGGTTCAGATTGCTGTAGTCGACGCACATTCACCATTTCTCGGAGGCCTTTTTCACCATGACCACATTGGCAAGCCACGTGGGGTATTCTGCTTCGCGTATGAACCGTGCCTCGAGGAGTTTAGCTACTTTCTCTTCGATCGCTTTCAGTCGCTCGGGGGCAAAGTTCCTCTTCTTTTGAATTACAGGCCTGCAGGCGGGTTGATGTTTAAAGAGTGATAAATGACTTCAGGATCCACCCCGGGCATGTCTTCCGGGCTCCAAGCGAAGATGTCCTCGTTCTCTTGTAGGAAGGTTGTGAATTCTTCTCGTTCTTCTCGTGACAGGAGTGACCCGACCTGAACAGTCCGAGTCGAGTCTTGCTGGGAGAGCGGTACTTCCACTAGTCCTTAAACGGGCACTCCTCGCTGCAGAGTGGCTTCATCTCGCAGGTCGAAGTTATTGATATTGAGAGCGGTTGCCTTTACTGGTTGAGCCTGCTTCAGATAGCAGGTTCTGGGTTCCTCTTGGTCTCCTCTTATGACTCATATGCCTGCGGCAGTTGGGAACTTCATAGCCAGATTTGGAATGGAAGGGATTGCTCCAAAGATTGACTGGAGCGGTCTCCCAAAGATGGCATTGTAGGCGGAGGTGGATTCTACCACCATGAACTGGATGTTGTACGTCGATTGCCTCGGAAACTCGCCCAATGTGACTGGGAGAGTAATCATGCCTTGGACTGGGACAGGTCTGTTGTCGAAGCCGTAGACGGGCCCGGCTGCAGGGCTAAGCTGATCTTTTGTGAGTTTCATACTTTGCAAAGTGGAAAGGAACAGAACATCAACTAAGCTTCCGTTATCGACCAGTATTCTCTTCACTTTGAAGCAAGGATCCCCAATCCCTGTGCAATCGTAACATCTTGCTTGAGTTTTTTGTCTTCGTGGCCTCTTACGGGCTGGGCAATCGAGAGGACTTGGGACACTAAGATGGGAGTCCCGACGATCGTTTCGATTTCTCCCACCATCGGCCTTCCTCCACCTGCGCCTCGGGGGGGGGGGGGGGGGGGCGGGGGCGGGAGGCTGCTCTCTCACCTCCCTAGGTTGATGGGGCTGGCCGGGAATCTGGCCATGCAAGAACCTTCCCAGGAGTCCTTGGCAGAAGAGACGCTCGATCTCGTCTTTAAGTCTGGTGCATTCTTCAGTGGTATGCCCGGTTCCCCGATGGAACTCGCAGTACTTGGACTGGTCGCCCCTCGGATTTGGTGGTAGCACCCGGGGCATACGGAACTCTGGGTTGTTCTGAATGGCGTACAGTACATTCGTTCTAGTAGTGTTCAACGGGGTGTACGTCCTGGGCGGCTGTGGTCCCAGGTCCCTTCGGGGATCACGACGATGTTCGTCACCGCGGCGCTCTTCGCCGCGTCATTCTTCTCGCCCGCGAGGGCCTTGATTTGACCCCCTCTTCCTTCCTAGGCTTCCTTCGAACTGCCGACGGTGCGCCTCGATGGCCTCGTCGGCAGCTATCTGAGCCTCAACTCGATGAACGAGATCTGGATAACTTGGTACGGTTTCTCTCATGAGTGCTGAGTAGAAGCCACTTGGGTGGAGTCCTCCAAGGAAAACCCCCCGCATGAGCTCAAGGTCAACTCCTGGGATCTGCCGAGCCTCCGTAGTGAAGCGTCGGAAAAAATCTTTGAGCGTCTCTCCGACGTTTTGGCGGATCCCTGAGATATGGGAGGGATCTCAGACAATTCTGCGGTTGGCGATAAATTGGTCCACGAATTGCTGGGCCATCTCTGTGAAGTTGTTGATGGCCCCATTCCGCAGAGAGTTGAACCAAGTGCGCGCTTGTCCCTTCAGGGTTGCCGGGAACACCTGACAGAGGAGCTGATCAGGGGCGCTGTAAATCCTCATGACGGTGGTGAAGTGATTGACATGCTCCAATGGATCGTCCGTCCCGTCGAATGTCTCGATGTTGGGAAGCTTGAAACCATTCGGAATTGGATGGGCCAAGACTTGAGGCGATAATGAGGAGTCGTGGTGTGCGGGACGACGGGCGAGGGTTGCGCGTCGTCCTGCTTGGGCGTACTCCTCTTCTACCATGTCGCGTATTTCTTCTCGCGTAGTTCTTTCTATTGCTCGATCAGGGGCAGCTCTTCTCGGGTGATGGTTTCGGTGGTCAGCTTCTGGGCCCCCAGCTGGCGGGGCAGGGTGAGCGGAGCTTGCTGCGTTGGAGAATCCTTCCGAAGCTTTGTCCTCTCGAACGACCTCTTCGTTCGGGGCATGATTTGGAATCGGGGGCGGCGGTGCGTTCAGTGCTGGCTGTTGAACTGGAACTTGGGGAGCCCCGAGATTCCTTACGAGAGCCAGCATTTCGGCTTGTTGTTCTTCAATCTGCCGCATGCGCCTTTCCAATCCTGCTGCGGGCGCAGTCACTGCCCCTTCTGCGGGAGGCGCATTGATAAGCGAGTGGGAGGGAGCTGGGTCAACGCGCCCTTCCGGGATTGATCCTTCAGTTGTGCGAGCACTCTTTCTTGTCATTGCAGTTGGCCTTCAAAGAGTTTTGGGAACGTTCCCACAGATGGCGCCAAACTGTTGCGGGTCGCTTAGGTCTCTTGGTAGACCGGTTTACTTGAACCGCCTTAGCTCGGGAGCGAACCAAGTGCGCAAAGAGTCAATTTGAGATTCGTTGAGTACACTGAGACTTTTTAACGTGGAAAACCCGGAAAGGGTAAAAAACCACGCGGTCGGAGCTGTGCCGACCAAACTTCACTATCTTCTGGGGGTTACAATCTGGTACTTAGAACTCGAGTGCGACAAGTCGCTGCTCGTTACAATAATAGAGAGAGAGAGAGCTCCGAGGGTGACAGGCCACCTCTCGGAAAACTAAGTATTTCTCCTTCTGAGAATATTGGAGAACAAAAGTGAGAAGGCTCCGGAGAACAAAAGTGAGAAGCTGCGTCGCCTTTCGGGACGAAGGAAATCTTCAAGTCCACGAAGGAGATCTTCAAGCGCCGAAGGAGAATTCCGCAAAAGTCTAAAAGGAGCTCTCCCGGGTGCAGAAGGCAAGGTCCTCTGAAATGAAGCCCTGGGGCTCCTTTTATAGCTTTGGCCGGGGGTAGTCCGGTAATTTCGCCATTATAACTTCCATAAATACCTGGCGGACGAATCCTATTTTCTGGTTCGGGGCACACGGATCGCCATTTTTCATAAATGACCATCTTGCCCTTTGGGCATTTCGGGCAGTTTGGGCAGTTCAGGCAGTTTTGTTGGAGGCGAAAAAGGCGACAAGTTGTTTCTGAAATCTAAGAAACTGGAAAGATAAAAAGTGAGCATGCTGAAAAGACAAAATGTGAGCACGCTAAAAAGACAAAATGTGAGTAGTCAGAAAGACAAAAAGTGAGCGTGCCCAAAATGCGAAAGTGCTCTGAGCGCGCTCAGAAGTGTTCTGAGCGCGCAACGAACGGGGAATTGCTCCGAACAGAGTCCGGAAGAGGGGGGGGGACTCATCCCAACCTTGCTATGGGGGAGAGTGGTTCGACCGCACGCCCAGAAGGGGGGTGTGCCCGGGCCGTACCCCAAGTGGGATGCGGCCTGGCCGCACCCTAAGAGGGGGGTGCGGCCTGGCCGCAGCCCGCACCCCAAAAAGGGGATGCGGCCTGGCCGCACCCCAAGAGCGGTGCGGGCTGGCCGCACCCCAAGAGGGGGGTGTGGCCTAGCCGCACCCCAAGAGGGGTGCGGGCTGGCCGCACCCCAAGAGGGGTGCGGGCTGGCCGCACCCCAAGAGGGGGTGCGGCCTAGCCGCACCCCAGGCTGCCCCCGAGTGTGGCCGCACCCCTAGAGGGGTGCGGCCCTGGCCGCACCCCAAGAGGGGTGCGGCCCTGGCCGCACCCCAAGAGGGGTGCGGCCCTGGCCGCACCCCAAGAGGGGTGCGGCCCTGGCCACACCCCAAGAGGGGTGCGGATGTGCCGCACCCCTTGAGGGGTGCGGTTCGGCCGCACCCCTTGAGGGGGGGTTCGGCGCTACCGCACATGCTAGCGCGCGGTAGCGCCGCGCGGTAGCGCCGCGCGGTAGCGCCGCGCGGTACCGCCACGCGTGTCGTGGCGGTGGCGCGCCCGCTACCGCGCGCGATAGCGCGCGCGGTAGTGCTTGCAGTTGCGCGCGGCACTGCCACGCGCATGGTTGAGTGCGGCACCGCGGCGCGTTCTGCGTGCGTCTTTGCACGGGCGGTTGGCTGTGGACTGGGCGGCGGTTTCTTCAACTCGAGCGATTATACGTTGACCGTTGACCCCACCTCTCTTTAGTGGAGTTTTCTCTAGACGCACCCCAAGGCCTCTATGAGTGTATAACAATATATATGTATGTATATGTATATATATGTATGTATATGTATATATATATGTATGTATATGTATATATATATCTATACTATTCTAAAAAGAAATATGGTGGTCTGCGAATAGCATGAGATCAAAAATCCCTAAAAAATTTGGACCGTCCAGATATGGCCTCATAATATAGCAACCATCAGATTGGCTTACTCCTCGCTGTCAAATCCCGCACTCTACCGCTTCCCAACCCTAAACTCCGCAACCATTTCTCCCTCACTCTCCTCCCCTCTCACGACATTTCTTCCTCCTCCGACTGCGCCTCTCCTGCTTTTCCGCAAACCCTTTTGCTGGAATGCTCCCTTACGCTCTTCAACGACGACCTCGCCTGAGATTCGCCGGACTACTCTCACCGCAAGAAACCACATCAGTGAACTCCTCCCTGTGCAAGAATCTCCACCGGCGACCTCTCCGCGCAAGAAGTTTCTCCGGCGATCTCCGCTAGGTATGTTCCCTATTTTCCGATCACGCCATTTACACTGCCGTTTTCGATGCCATTTACAGTTGCGAGGGTCACTAATGTCAGCCCTGTACATCCAGGACTTCCACTCCATCAGATCACTTCTCAGAAATTGATTATGTTTTTATTTACGTTTTTTATTCCCGTTTTAGATTTCGTTTTAGATTCCATTGTGTATCTTCTTCTCTTTTCTTTGATTTTTGCCAAAAATGCAAATCACCAAGAACTACGGCATTCTGTACTGATCCATTATGCAGTCTAGGGCAATGGCGTTTTTGCCCAATCTCACCGGAGCAATTTATTGGCACTGAATAATTTTTTATACCACTGCTATATTAGCTCTTATTTACCCCTATTCCAATAGCCTGTTAAAATTTGGTTCTTCTCAGTTTCTACTGGGCTAAAATGCACTGATGTTCTACCTCTACCAAGAAAAAAATTTATTATCTCAAACAAAATGGCTTCAGGATTGCTTGCTGTACAAAATTGCCAATTTTATTTTCTTGAATGCTCACTTCCACTCTTTGAATTATTTCAAGTTTTAGGTACTATGATCTCCCGAATAAATGCTAATACATTATATGGGCAGTTTATTTTTTAAACACAGTAACCACTATGACAAAAGAGTTACAAAAATTTTGAATCCTGTAGCTGGGATCAGAGAGCTGGGGATTTCGGGTAGGAATGAAATAGGGTTTGAGCAAGATCTGCATAGAATGACAATGTGGTGCTGAATATTGTTTTGAATATTGTTTTAGATACTGAATATTGTTTTGAATGTTCAGTAATTAGTGTACATACCAGTAATTAATTCAGTAACTTCATTAACTTATACACATCAGTGAACTGTGCTGCACTCTTCTCATGATGATTAACACATGTAGGCATAGAGGCATCGATCATGGGCATAGCCTGCACTGTGCTTTATTATGTGGTAATTAATAAGCTGATTGTATGTGATTTTCATGATGCTTTTCAACATACAATTTTAAAATTTGCTCATCTTCTACATATTTTTTTTGGCCTTATTTTCATTTTATGTGAATTCTGATTTCTGATTCCAGTGTTTAGGTGCGCTCACTTCTCACCGTGCTGAAACGCTTCTTCCGAGCTAATCGAGATTAATATCCCTGGAACTCCTTTATTTTTGCTACATACATTGAATCTACACATATTTTCTGATTGTTCTTCTTACGAGTGGTTTTGCAATAACTAGGGCATCGACCCTTCATGCTCTAACATGCATTTCTTTTCCCGCATTCGTCCAACTGATTGGGCCGATGAATCAGCTTGATGAAGATCGGTTCACTTCAACTTTATTTCTTACCTCATATTGCAATGAGAGCTCTTCATTGTAGTATTTAGATTATGAATTGATGAGTTCATTCTAATTTTTTTCCAATCCCACTGTCGATCTTTTCAAATTGTGTCAGTTTATTCTATGAATTGATGATAAATTTTTATCAGAATACTAATTGGCTTGCTTGATGTGTTCTGCAAGAATAATGTCATATTGAGACACTATAATGTATGAAAGGCACAACCATAAAACATGACTGCAAAATAGACGAGTAGAACAATAATGGAAGGAGTTTATTCTCCAGAGATGGGAAGCTCGATGACAAGCATGAGCATTTTCTCGACATGACTTTTGTAATTACCTCCTCTTTTTGACAATTCTTCTATTTTGATATATGCATCTCTAATTAAAAACTATTTGATTGAAGATTGATTTGATAGCAGGTTGGTTGTTAATGTTGCTTTTAGAAATATACATCATATTAGATTGTTCTAACTTTCATCATCATATTAGATCTTTCTTTTGTTTAAGATTAGTGATGAATCAAATGTCAGTGCCACATTAAAGTGTAGGTACATGTGCGTTGTTCCCTCTCACAAAGACGAGCAAGTGTTGGAAATCTATTTTAAGAGATATAAAATGTTATTTGAATTCTTAATATTTGCAGGATTCAGGAAGAATTCTTATTTCAACATAGATCTTAACCATTCTAAAATATAAAATGTTTTTTGAAAATCTATACAATACTTTATTAAATTAGGGATAGGAGTGTAGGCGTGTAGCCCGTTCATAAACACAATTAGGGATAAGTGAGAAGCCCATGATAAATGTTGCCCATGATAAATGTCGCCGTCCACGACAGATGTCGCCTTCACGACAGATGTCGCCTCCACGACAGATGTCGCCTCCACGACAGATGTCGCCCCCACGATAGTTGCCGCCCCCACGACAGATGCCGCCCCCACGACAGATGTCGCCCCCAACGACAGTTGCCGCCCCCACGACATATGAGCCCCCACGACAAATGTCGCCTCCCACGACATTTGTCGAACCCAAGACAAATGTCGCCCCCGCGACAAATGTCGCCCCCGCGAGAAATGTCGCCCCACGATAAATGTTGCCCCCTACGTACGACAAATATCGCTCTCACGACAAATGTTGTCATGGATAGGGGCGGAGCCCCGTGCCTCTCACTCGTGTATGTATGTATATATATATGTATATGTATATGTATATGTATATGTATATATATATATAAACAAGTTGAGGTTTTTCGCTGGGCTATGAAGCATTTTGATACGACAGGAAGCATCTCGGTGGGCCTCGTGTGGCGTCAGGGAGAGAAGAGCGAGGGGGAGGGGAGAAACATCCACACAACCCTCGTCGAGAGCGTATACCAAGATGAATGGCTACACAAACGAGGTGTGCATCTTGCCTCGACTGTCCTCTCGGAGGCAACACGAGAAGCTTTGTTTGTGCTTGTGGAAAGCGGGCTAGCGGGTTGCGAGAAACAGATATCAGGTTAGTGGGTTGCAAACACGAATTTGGGTTCTGCTGTTGCAGTGCTTTAAGATTCGTAACGGTGATCTGATGGTGAAGTGTACGGATGTGATGTGATGATGTATCTTAATAATTAATGTCAAACTCATTCATTACTCGAGCATCTCCCACATTAGTCGTCACCACCACATCACGCCAGTATTATCGGCGGAGCGGAGGAGGAGATACATTATGGAGGGGAATGGGCTAACCCACAAAAATCAATTATTTTAACCATTTAGGGTAATCGAAATGACCAAAGGTCTCATTTCACTATTCCAATCAAATACGATCAAATTGATCAAACTAGTAAATTTCTCAAAATGAAAGTATCAAATTCATTTACAAGTCAGTAAAAAACGATTATGAATAGTTGTGATGATCGAGATACGACCCTATTCATTAGGTGCGACCAACTTACTAAAAGACGTGTTTACACTATTATCCATATCGCAACAATAAGATGTGTGATAAAATAGAGATTGCGTTATAAAAACGGTGATTGTTATAAAAGTGCATCATAGATGTTGTAAGAAATTAATAGACGACAATGTGAAGAAATTAAAGCCATAGAAAAAGATAGAAATTAAATTGCGTATTATTCTAAGCTGTAACTCTTTAATTAAGAAATAAATTAAGAATTCCAAAAGACAAAAAAAAAATGTGTGGGTGTTTTGGACTTGTGTAGTTGTGTGTATGTATATTACTTGTTTCCGCTGTGATGTTTGTTTGGTTGAATGTTATAGCTTCTGTTTTTAGCATTCTCCCAAACACTACATCTCATTAGTAGGGCGGATTTATATAGGCAACTAAATTTTAAAAAAAAATTATTAATAGAAATTAAATTAAAATTTTTTTTATATTATATATATAGTAATTATTAATTAAGTTTTCAATAAAATAAGACTGACATTGTGATTTTGATCTTATATTTTTGAGCGAAAGATCACGAGTTAGATTCTTCGTGAGTACACAAAATTCATTCAAAATGAAGATAATTTTCTATACATAAACATATTGCACAAAAATATCATTAAAAATATAGATATATTTTTTCTATATTTACATATTTTACAAAATTTTTTTTTATTAAAAACTAAGTGCATAATGTAAAAAAATATGGCTTTAATATAGCATAGACATTTTTTTATATTTGTTGATTAAATTTTTTTGAATAAATTATTACTTCGCTCACAGAGAGAAAAAAAATGATACATCTGCCACTACTCATGAGATTAATTGTATGCAGGGTGATCGCCTGGACCAATAACATTTGACTAATTTAGAAGTCACCAAGGCCAACTGTTCTTCTATTGACAAGAAAGAAAAACTAATGCTTCGTTTGGTTCGGCTTATTTGCTCCGGTGAGTTTGGACAAAAAAGTCATTGTCATACCAAACATTTTATGTTTATAACTAGTTTCTTTTCTTGGTAATGATAGTAACATTTGTCATACCAAACATACATTCTATGACAATGACGATTTTGTCTAAACTCACCGGAGCAAATAAGCCGAGCCAAACGAATTCTAATTTACGCTAATGGTCCACACTTTAGTACTCGATTTTTTTTTACAAAATTTAGGTGATTGTAATGTGCAAATCATCTTTGGATACGTGCAGATCATTTTTGTGTGTAGAACAAAAAATTATAAAAGAAAATCAAATTGTTACGTGCAAACTAAAATAAAATCATTCAAAAACCTAACACTTTTGAACAATCACAGAGTATATCAACTTCTTCTCTCCACAATTGTCATGCAGCGGTACTCTTGAGAGATATCTTCTACCAGTATCTTGACAACAGATACACCTAAAGACACTACACATTCCATCAATTCAATGTTATTAGAAACGGAATAAGCAAGTTGAACTATATATATGTCACAGAGCAACGAAATAAAACAACGAAATAAAGCAGAAGATCATTGTCTGTTTGCCCAGCTCTCACAAAGCAATGGAATAAAAACCACAAAATATGAGATTATGTATCATCTGATTTATTTCATGCAAAACCCAAGTTTTCTTAATCAACTCCAAAATTTTATCAATTTCCTCTACTATGGATCCTTCGTAATCAAATAAAACTTTCAATAACATTTGATACAAATATAGATTAAAAGGAGAGTCATCAGTCCAATGGCACATTAGACAGTTGTTCTCCAAGCAAGGGATCGAAAATCATAATACTGCGAAGAAACTGTATTTACTCGGAATAAAATCATTCAAAATCGTTTAACAAAATATTACCAAATAGTTTGAATTAATTATTTTCTCAGCTCTACATATTGTCTTGGAAACCTATTCGCTTACAATATTAATTATTTTTGCACCGGCAAAAATGTTTAATGTATTTTTATATGTCCTGTCGTGTCAAGACTGACTCGGATTAGCTTAACGGGTTCGTGTCACTCTAGGACCCGGTCCTATGCTGGAGGTACTACTTATACCCCATTCCAAATCTGATGGAGGTAGGCAGAATACTTTGAGCCCTCTCCAAACCCTACATTCTCCAAGTATCCGGCTTAGGGTTTTTCGTGCTCTCGTATTTGTCGTTCTGCGATTTTCCGCCGCTCCCGATTCGCGTATTACGTTGCACGCCGTCGCTCCCAACTGCGATTCCTGCAATCGTTCCGTCGCCGATCGCTGGAAAGGAGTCGTCACTCTCGTTCTCGCTGCAACCAATCGGAGGGAGAAGCCGCAAGAGTTTTCTGTCGTCGCCGATCGGAGGGAGAAGCCGCACGAGTTTTCGTGTGCACTCGCGATCTCTTGCGTGTTTCTCGTTCTCGTTCGTTGGGAGGAGAAGGGTTTCGACCATCATCCTTCATCGACGTGAGAGATTTCGCCGCTCTCGATTTCTTGCTTCCGTTGCTTCTGTTTCGCCAGATCTACTCTGAGATCCTGCCGCTCGTCGGAAGATCAACAAGAAATTTGCTCTGCTACGGAGGAAGATCGCGCCTGTTGCCGATCGAGCGAGAAGCTGTTCCATCGCCGCTCGACAAGGTCGGGTGCAGATACAGTCTGCCGCCTGGAGGTTTTCTTGTCATCGATCGCGCCTGTTGCCGATCGAGCGAGAAGCTGTTCCATCGCCGCTCGACAAGGTGGGGTGCAGATCCAGTCTGCCGCCTGGAGGTTTTCTTGTCATCAGTCGCCTGGAGTTTGTGTGCCATTGGATCTGCGCTGCTCCTTGTCCTCAGAGAGGGATCTTCTTGCCTTCTCTGTTTCTGTCTGTGAAGCTGCAGTCTTTGGAGTTTCGGTGAAGCTGCAGTCCTCTCCGCTACGTCGCAAAACGCCGCTGCTTGATCTGGCGCCTTTCTTTCAGATCCTGAACATTTCTGCTCTTGATCCAAGAGCAACAGTGGAGTTCTCCTTGTTCAGCAAGCTTTTTGACTAAAGTTTTCTTACAAAGAATTTCATCTAGTATTGGAGATTGCAGGAGACCTAAGGGCCGATCTCTGTGTTTGTTTCCTGCTAGATCTCTATGACTGCTTCCTGCTACTGCTGATTTGCTTGAAAAGGAGGAGCAAAATTTTCTATGGGATTGGATCCGAAGACCGTGACTCGTCTCTGCGCAGCTCAGGTGACTTCTTTTCAGTTTTCGGTTTATAGCTTTAGCGAGATGCCGAAGGTTACATCCTACGACATCGTCAAGCTCCAGTCGTTCGATCTCTCTGACTTCCATGCTTGGAGACTGCACGTACAGCTTGGAATGAAGGAACGAGAGATCTTCTATACCGTTTTGAGTGATTTCGACACAATCGAAGAGGACGTGGACGATTATCAGTGGAGGAAAGACGAAGATTTCTGTAGAGACTACCTCCTTAATTCACTCAACCCTAGACTCGCCTTGACCTACAGTGGTTATAAAACCGCAAAGGAGATTTGGGACCGCTTAAATGCGAACTTCCAGAAGGAAGAGGGACTGTCGAGGACTCTCCTCGGAGAGAGATTCTTCAATATGAAATTTAATCTAAACTCGACAATCACCTCCCAAATAATTGAACTGGAAGCCCTGCGTCAGAAGTTGGAGGACGATAAGTCCGGTATCTCTGACAATCTATTTGTGTGTTCTATTTTAAGCAAGCTACCTCCTGAGTGGTCGACCTTCAAGACTGAAATGCACAGGCTGAAGGAAAAGATCGCTCTCGATGAACTTTAAAGGTTCATCCATATCGAGGATTAAAAAATATTGCAGGGAAGAGACAGGAACAAGGCGGGCAGTCCTCTCAGACTGTCAACTTTGTGTCTCGGCCCAGCAAGCCTCGTAGGAAGCCACCAGCGCCCAGAAGTGATGCCTCTACCCAGTTAGAGCTTAAAAAGCCCTCTTTCAAAAAGAAGAAGAGGGGCAAGTGCCACAACTGTGGTAAGTGGTGACATTGGGCGGCTGATTGCAAGGCCCCTAAGAAAAACAAGGAGGAAGCCACACAAAATGTGGCGAACATGCTAGCAGATGCTTCAGATCCCAAGTCCTTCGTGACTATGATCGGGAGCAGTCACCGCAGTTCGTCTGCTGAGTGGTGGCTGGATAGCGGTGCTACCTGTCATGTAATGAATGATAGAGGATTACTGACTGAGGTGAAGGCGGTTAAGGAGAGAGTGGAGAACTGCAACAGAGGAGAGACTCAGGTGACCCATGCTGGGACAGCCGAGCTGGTTCTCTCGTCAGGTAAAAGTTTATTTTTAAAGAATGTTAAAGTAGTTCCAACATTAACTAAAAATCTGATTTCAATAAGTCTACTAGACAAAGTTGGGATGACCTTCACAACTCAAAATGTTAGAATGACTCTTATGGTAAATTCACATTATTTTGGGTGTGCGTATCTGATTAACGGAATGTATAGACTTAGCTTAAACAATGATAACATCAACCAAGTAAGTTCGAACCTTATAGATCCTAAGTTGTTACATAACAGACTTGGACATGTGAACTATAGGAAGATGCTAGATCTAGCTAAGAGTCAAAACATCCCCTTAGATCTGTCGATTCGTTTTGACAAGTGCGAGGTGTGTGCTCAGAACAAAATCACTAGAAAGCCTTTCAAGACAGTTTCTAGGAGCACAAAACTTCTTGAATTGATACATTCAGACCTCTGTGATTTCCGCAGTCATGCCACCAGAGGGGGAAGGAAGTATCTAATCACTTTCATAGACGATTTCTCTAGATATTATCATTTGTATCTGTTGAAATCGAAAGACGAAGCGTTTGAGGCGTTCAAGACCTTTAAGTCTCGTGTTGAAAATCAGTTAAACCTGAAAGTTAAGAGATTTAGAAGTGATCGGGGAGGAGAATACACTGCTACTGGATTCAAGGAATTCTGTGCCTCTGAGGGAATAATTCTTGAAACCACAGCTCCTTACTCACCCCAGTCAAACGGTGTTGCCGAGCGTAACAATAGGACTTTAACAGAAATGTTGAATTCCATGCTCCCAACAGCTGGCATGCCTAATTCCTTTTGGGGAGAAGCAGTCCGCACTGCAAATCACATTCTAAATAGAGTACCTCACTCTCAGCTCACTTCTACACCGTATGAGCTGTGGCACGGTCATCCATGCAGGTACGATACTCTAAAGACTTGGGGTTGTATTGCCTATGTGCGTATACAAGACCTTAAGAGGCCTAAGGTGGGACCTAAGACGACGACAAGCGTCTATCTAGGTAGTGCAGAAGATAGCGCAGCAGACAGATTTCTCGATCTATCCACGAATTCCGTGATAGAGTCTAGAGATGCCATATTTTTTTAAGACAAATTCGTCAAAGATCATGGATTATCTGTCTCCGGGTCCAATGACATGATTACTGAATCTATCGTTGAACTTGAAGCTGGCCCTTCTGGCACCGCTTCGCAACCTGTAGAGGTGGAACCTATTCCACTTAGAGCATCTACCAGAGAGAGAGTTCCTAAGGATTTTGGTGAGAATTTCATCACCTATCACTTAGAGGATGATCCATTCTCCTACCAGGAAGCAATGAGGTCTAGAGATTCGTTGATGTGGGCAGAAGCCATTGATGATGAGATAGACTCGCTGTTACATAACAATACCTGGCATCTAGTTGACTTACCGAAAGGTGCTAAAGTCCTAGGATGCAAGTGGGTTTTAAAGAAGAAATTACATAGTGATGGATCTATAGCCAGGTATAAAGCGCGTCTTGTAGCTAAAGGTTATAAGCAACAAAGGGGAATTGACTATTTTGACGTCTACTCACCTGTGTGTCATCTATCGACTATCAGGATTCTTCTTGCATTAGCCTCTATTGAGAACTTTATAGTTCATCAGATCGATGTCAAAACTGTGTTCTTAAATGAAGAGCTTAATGAAGAGATTTACATGACTCAACCTGAAGGTTATGTACTCAAAGATCAAAAAGACAAAGTGTGCAAACTCGATAAGTCAATCTATGGTCTTAAACAAGCACCTAAGATGTGGCACATGAAGTTTGATCATGTGGTAAAGAGCATTGGATTCCAGTCCAGTCTCTCTGACAAATGCCTTTATTACCGCTCCTTGTCAAATCAAACAGTCATCATATGCTTATATGTGGATGATATGTTGGTTTTAGGGTCTAATCTTGCTGCAGTTAGGGATGTTAAATCCACTATGGCAGAAGTATTTGACATGAAGGATCTCGGTCCTGTTGATACCCTGTTAGGTATGAAGGTTAGAGTTGACAAGGGTCAAGTTACTCTTAGCCAGGCTCATTATATTGAGCAACTTCTCTCTACCTGGGGATATGATAAGTGTAGGCCAATTGAGACACCGTTTGATCATAATGTTAAGTTAAGTCCTAATCTAGAGGCCAGCATTGATCAAGTCAAATTTTCCAAAATAATTGGCAGTCTCATGTACGCTACAACTTGTACGAGGCCAGACATTGCTTTCTCGGTTAGCGCGCTGAGTCATTTTACCAGTAGTCCTGACAAAGAGCATTGGGTTGCCCTAGATATGCTGTTGAGATACCTTCGAGGTACTACTAACCATGCTCTGTGCTACACTGGTTACCCACCTACCGTGGAAGGACATTCTGATGCCTCGTGGTGTTCAGAAGTTGGGAACAGCAAGTCCACCAGTGGATTCATATTCACCTTGGGAGGAGCTGCTATCACTTAGAAATCCAAGAGACAGGCCTGTATAGCTTTGTCGTCTATGGAGGCCGAGTTGTTTGCCTTAGCTTCAGCTGGAGAAGAGGCAGACTGGATCAGAAACTTGATTTTAGACATTCCCCTGTCTAAGTTACAAGTCAACTCGTTGAGCTTGTATTGTGATAATCAAGCAGCAGTTCAAGTCGTTAAGAATACCCTCTATAATACTAAGAGGAGACATGTACGACTGAGACATGCGTTGTTGAATTATCTGAAAGAACAAGGAACCATCACTTTGATTGATGTACGTTCAACAGATAACCTTGCTGATCCACTGACGAAAGGAATGCCCAAAGATCGGTTAATCAAAACAGTGGGGGAAATGGGACTAAAAGCGATTTAGTTCAGTCTTAGTTCAGTATCAGGCGATTCAGTTCAGCCTTAGTCTAGATGTTTTGATTATTCCATATTTCTTTTGTCAATGCAAGCATGTTGTGGTCCGCTGATGCTTTTGGTTACTGAGCTCGGATCTGATAAGCTGTTCATTCCAAACTTGATGTTAACAGCTTCATCGGATTCGGCTTTTGCCTTGGAGGAGAGTGTTATTCCAAATTTGATAACACAACCTGACTTGGTTTGTCTCTTCTTCTGAAGATTGGTTCTATTCCAAACTTGATGAGTTCCAATTGACTTTAGAAGGGCAGTAACCGTGACATTTCATATAAGATTACAGATATAGCTGCGATGTCCAGAAGTCTGATAATCGTTTCATTTGGAAACAGATAACAGATTCTGAGGTTAAACTATAATACTCTGTGAACGTGTCCTCCCAGCCAAATTAAATAATAATCAATACTAAGTTTTATGCTAAAACTAGATATCTGCAAATTACAAAGGATAAAATTCATTCTAAAATGAAATTCTCTGTTGAATTGCAGGAGTTTCTGGATAGGAGGAGCACTGGTTGTCTGGGATCCGGAGGAGGATGATCTTTTGGATGATTAGCCCTTTTTTGAGTGTTATTTTGTTTATTTCATGTACTTCTGTTCAGAGCATTGTTTAGCTCTTATTTTATAGCACTGTTTGTTTGGACATTAGATATCTGCTTGTTTTTGGGACACCAGGTGTATAGGATCTGTGTCTCGATTGTACCTGAGACGTTTGTGTTGCAGCTGAGTTTCTTATTTACTTATGCATGCATGCTATTTTTTGTTATAGTCCGATTTCATCTTAAACAGGTGCTGGACACGGTTGTGTATGTCTCACTTCTGGTTGAATATTACACAAACCACCCTCTACCCGAAGTCTGGGTTCACGACGGACATAGGAGGAGATTGTTAATGTATTTTTATATGTTCTGTCGTGTCAAGACTGACTCGGATTAGCTTAACGGGTTCGTGTCACTCTAGGACCCGGTCCTATGCTAGAGGTACTACTTATACCTCATTCCAAATCTGATGGAGGTAGGCAGAATACTTTGAGCCCTCTCCAAACCCTACAAAAAATAGTATACATTAGCAAGTGTTAACATAATACATGGACTAATCAAGATTACAAATCTAGTAAAAAGTGAACGGTGTACCATAGCTCAACACTTTCTTCATGATACCTCCTCCAAATAGAGATAGTTGGAGGTAGTAGACAGTCATCATGCATCCTCATTTACACAAAATGATTTCCATGAATATTATTCTTCAAAATGTCGGAGATGGCGAATGCAATGGTAAGAAGGTGAAAGACTAAAACATGTTGAAATGTACAATTGAAATATTATAGCAAGAAGCAATGATCAGTCACATATTAGACATTGACATCCACTTATCCAATGGAGTAGGAACAACCGCACAATCTAGTGATTCTAGCAATTCTAATCTTCTTGTCTTCTCAAAATTGCCCTCATATAACTCTTCTTTTTATTGAAGTTTTTATGAAAATTCATTATGGACTTTTAACCAATTATCCCTTATTTCCAATCTATTACAGATTAATAGGTATCCACAATGCCCATTTCCCAAGACATCTACAACATCAATAATATTATTTGAGGATATGTATGATGACATCTCTTTACAGATGAATTGAAGTGTACAACCCGTATTCAGCGAGTAGGCCCAGTATCGACCTAACTCGCCCAGAGTAAGGCGAGGCGAATACGCCCCCTATCTCTCCTCGACGACGCAAATGCAATCCGTTTGGGAGATGGAAACTCCTTCTCGCCCAGAGCAAGGACTCAGGCGAGTGCGACCAGGCCTCAGGCGAGCCTGCCCCAAGCGAACTCACCTCAGGGGAATTCGCCCCCAGCGGGTTGGGGATGAGTCTGGTCGCCTCAGCTGAACTAGCCCAAGAAGGGTGCGGAGCGAGTCCGGATCAACCTTACTCATCAGTTCTTCCTCACTATCCGCAGATCAACGGGGCTGCGATTAGTATTTTCGAAAAGGTGCGAGGAGCTGTTCGCAGACCACTTGGGTCTGCACATAGTAAGTTGGTTAAGGTGGAGGGAGCTATCTGCGGGTCAATAAGACTATTTTGCCATCAGAAGAATTTGCCTATAAATAGGACCCATTATTTCTCAGATCAGCAGGGATCCACACCCCAAGAGAGCTTGAGCTTTTCTCTGTTTTCTTTCATGCTATCTGAGATTCAGGCCCAGCCATTGGTTTTGGGAGGGGAAGTCAATTAAGATTTCCGGGTTAGTGGCGGGACCTCCTCGCTGCAGCCAGTGGATCTGTCCTTAGGCAATTATCCATCGTACCGTGAGGGCCAATTACCAGCTCGAAATACTTAGACTTAGGGACCGGACGAAGAGATAAGTAACTCAAGCTACTCCCCAAGTCTCGAACATAGTTAAACCGGTATCCGAGTTTCAACATGAAGTATTATTTTTCTGTCCTTGCTACCTTTTTTGTGGGAAGTTTTGCGCTCATTGTCAAGGTCAATTGTCACTCATCAAAACATGTTAAAATAAGGAGGGATCTCACTTCGTTGGTGAAGATTCACTTGTAAACTTCTTGTAGCTTCCTCTTGGCCTACCTTTGATTTAGTTGGTAAATAAAGTTTCAATATTTGACTTAAAGTGGGATTCATAAGTTCACGAACCTTTCACTTTATCTCTTGTTTTTGAAGTTCAAAGGTGATATTATTTCTTCTCATGATACCTTCCAATTCCACATCGATTTCATTAGCCACTTCTTCTTAAGCCTTAATGTTTTGATCTTCTTTCATTTCATGTAAGGTAAATTGCTTTCAATGGTCATGTATCATCTAAAACAAAACAAATTATATTATGTTATGTAGGACAATAATTCGTGTGCACAATGTAATCGCAACGTATATTTTGTTTTATTTGTGCACTCTCTAATTAATGGTTTACCCGACCTTGCTAAAATTTCTTCTTTCTTAATGAAATTCAAAGACGTGAATGAAATACACCCAACTAAAGCAGAATACAACAAATTATTGAATTCTTTGTTAATTTAAATGGTATTTTGCCCAAAAGACCTCTTAATTTTTGTATGTTGTAAGTTAATCACCTGATAAATTTTTTTCCAAATAGTGCTTAGGTTGCTAATTAAAACTTCCAAAAAATTCTTGAACTAACAATGACTATGCTCCACACGATTTGTTGTACAGTTATCCAAATGTAAATGCTTGTCCACCCATGCAAAACAAAATATTATTAATAAGGCGTTATCCACGATGTGAGCACATAATGATAAGCTTCTGGATAAGTAATCTCATAGTTGTTTTTTCAAATCAAGAAAGTTTTGATAAAATTATTATTCTCTTTGAGAATCCACTAATTGTTGACATAGAGCTATGAATTTCTCCCAATCTTTACCTTTTTGAACTTTTTCTTGCAATATGCCAATATATTCGTGTTCATATGAAACCTACATAAAATGTTTTTTGATTTTGGAAAGACAATTGCAATTGCATTCATTAATGCAATTTCCCTATCTATCAATACAGTTGACATTTTTTATTGGTCCAAAACATATATAAAGCACTTAAGAACTAATGTATAACTTGCTTGAACTTCGTTGAACATGAATACAAAAGCAACATAAAAAGAATGGTTAATCCATGTGACACCAACTATGCATAACAATGGTAGTCTGTATATGTTTGTCTTGTACATACAAATCAACAGAAATACAATTAGAAACATTTTACATAATTGAATTGCAACAAAATGAGCAAAAAATAAACTTTCTAACTGATTATTCTGTACATTGACTTTGTAAAGCTAATGTAGCCACCATCAGTGATATGTTTGTATTAAAAATGCATTTGAGTACCCCCATTCAAATCTATTCTTTGCATATTTGTCATTTTATTATAAATTGTTCGCATTATTGTGGTGTTAGAACTATTTCTTTTCTTCAAAGCAGGTAGTATTTTTTTAGGTTTTACCCCTCCCACATGCATGCCCTCCATGACCTTTTCCACATTAATGAGCTTCCAGATGAACCATTTCATGGTTGTGTAATCGTCCACACTTGACTTCAACACTCCATTCATTTAAATGAGCATTTTTCTGATCTTTAAGTGAAAACTGACATCCACACCTCTTTGTGGTACTTCTTCGCATATTTTTTCTTGCCCATCCAAGCATAACTCTAGACTTAAGTCTATTTGTAACATTGTCAGCACTTTGGATTGTCACAACAAAGCTCAATCCCTTCGCAATTTTTTGAGCCCATCACACTAATTCCTCATTACATTCAAAACATAATGATGTGATGAAATGAATTCCTACATCATTTTATGTGGGTTGAGACGATTCTCCGCATGTCAACATTTTCATATTGTCCAGACTCATTGAGGCTACACATATAATTCCAACCATAATCATTACAGTGTATCAAGATAAATATACATCTATTAAACTAAGAAGAAACTAAAATAAGGAAAACATCAAAAATTAGCGGCATAAATGCTACCAAAAAACATTATCTTGAGCTAATATGCAACATAACTAGGTTTATGCATGATTCTTCCTCATTTTCTCTCAACTTGATCCAGAACTAAGAAAAAAGAAATATGCTTCATTCCATTGTTAAAGCTCCAACACAATGAACAAGATAACAGGAGCAGAATGGTGTTTAAATCACTCCAAGAAAGGACTAAAAATCTAAACGAACTCGAGATCCGCTTGCGTTTGCCAAAAACAACAGCGCAGACCGTTGGATCTTTTAGGAAAGGGCTTTCTATGCTACCCAATGAAAAAAAACATGGTAGCAACACCGCCACCATTTGTTGCTACCACCAATAAGGGCATATTGTCAATACCTGGATAGCGCGCTCACACCAATACCTCATGGAGCTTTTGAGTCGCCAATCTAACCCTTCGACCAACCCTACTGTAAACATGACTGAACAAAACATTTTCGGCAAGGCAGATACTTAAGTAATCGACACTAGTGCAACAAAGCATATATACCACATGTAAAATAGACTATATGAATGATGTTCAAATTAATCCAACATGTACAGCATGAGGTTTATTGAGCATTCATTCCATTAATTGAGTGCATATTTCTTACCATAATACATTGATGTTATTGAAAATCAAGATGAGTCGAAATAAAACTGCCGCACCTTTTCCCAAGAGCCGCGTCTATTGGATGCTTGGTTGCAATTCGCTCAAAGGTGATGCACCCATTTGGTTTGCTTGGTGGTCGTTCCTTCACAGAAGAGACACATTCATTCAGAAGAGACGCATCCATTCAGAAAAGACGCATCCATTCAAAAGAGACGCGTCCATTTGGAAGAGAAGCGTTCATCTTGATATTATTGAAAATCAAGATGAGTTAAAATAAAACTGTCGCACCTTTTCCCAAGAGCCGCATGCTTTGGATGCTTGGTTGCAATTCGCTCAAAAGAGATGCACCCATTTGGTTTGCTTGGCGGACGTTCATTCACGGAAGAGAAGCATTCATTCGGAAGAGACGCATCCATTCAGAAGAGACGCGTCCATTTGGAAGAGAAGCGTTCATTTGGAAGAGATGTGTACATTCGTACAAGAAGTGTCCATTTGAAAGAGGAGCACTCATTCAAGACCACCCCTTTTTTGTAAACAACATTCTTCTTCATCCAAGTTAGTGTCGTCCACTCCCTCTCTAATCAGTGTGCGTTTGATTTCTCTCAAATTTATGTTTTTTTTATTTCTCTCCGATTTTGTAGGCAATACATCAAAGTTTGCTTTTTATATTAATTTGTGTGTGAATTTTATTCCGATTGGGTTTATTTTTGTGAATTTCACTGCGATTGAGATTAGATATTGTGCAAAGAGGTGAAGTGATTCTGGGCACCTGAATTTCTACAGATATAAGAGCTCCTTATAATGTAAAAAAGCAAAGCTAGAAGCTCATTTTATTTCACAATATGTATTTTTTATTACTATATCTATATAAATTAAGACCCACTTTGTGTGGGGACGCGGGCGAGCGGCGGGATCCACACGTCTCTAATTTTAGTGGAAATCAGATAGTAAAAGGGAGAGGGGTGGGGACGCAAGCAGATTTCTTCCTCGAGAAATCGATGTCATTGCTGAATGAAAAGGGAGAGGGGTGGCGATCTGCGGCGGCGAATGGCGTATAGGGCTCGACGAGGATGAGGGCAGAGCGATCGAATTACTAGGACTCGAGGAGGAGGGAGGCGGGGCGATTGGCTCGGCGGAAGAGGTGTGAAGTGGTCTACACCTAAAAACGATAAATTTGCGTATGTTTTAAAATAAGAAGCGATATGCACTCACATAGCATAAATCAATCTGCACATAACAATCATCAAAGTTTATTGTGAGCGGAGCCGCTGACCGTCAAACACGGAGTGCGGGCTCTGCAATGCATTGCACGGCCGGTGCATTGCGGGGCCCAAGTCCGAACTGTGACGTGGGCTGCCCGGACGCCAGAAAAACCCCGTTTTGAAAGAGTAACGATATGCACTGTCAAGCGTCTACTGCACGTCCGTACCTAAAAGAAAAGCCGCCATTTTAAATAAATTGATAGACAGATAATAATTTATTTTAAAATATTCATAGGCTTTTGTAAGACTTTTTTGTTTTTTGTTTGTGTATAATTTATATATATATATATATATATATATATATATATATATATATATTGATGTGTGTTGCGGGTCGCTTAGGGCTCTTGGTAGATCGGTTTGCTTGAACCACCTTAGCTCGGGAGCGAACCAAGCGCGCAAAAAGTCAATTTGAGATTCGTTGATTACACTAGGACTTTTTAGCGTGGAAAATCCGGAAAGGGTAAAAAACCACGTGGCTGGAGCTGTGCCGACCAAACTTCTACTATCTTCTGGGGGGTTACAATTATAGACTTAGAAGTCGAGCGCGACAGGCCGCTGCTCGTTACAATAGTAGAGAGAGAGAGAGAGGGAATTCCGAAGGTGACAGACCACCTCCAGAAAAACTAAGTCCTTTCTCCTTCTGAGAAAGGTGGAGAACAAAAGTGAGAACGCCCTGGAGAACAAAAGTGAGCGCGCAGAGTCGGCTTTCGGGAAGAAGGAAATTTTCGAGTCCGAAGGAGAATTCTACGAAAGTCTGCAAGAAGCTCTCCCGGGTCCAGAAGGCAAGGTTTTTCAAATGAAGCCCTGGGCTCCTTTTATAGCTTTGGCCGGGGGTAGCCTGGTAATTTTGCCGTTGTAACCACCGTAACCACCTGTCGGACGAATCATATTTTTCGGTTCAGAGCACACGGATCGCCATTTTTCGTAATTGACCATCTTGCCCCTCGGGCAGCTCGGGCAGTTCGGGCAGTTTTGTTGGAGGCGAAAAAGGCGACAAGCTGTTCCTGAAATCTGAGAAGCTGGAAAGACAAAAAGTGAGCATGCCAGAAAGACAAAATGTGAGAAGTAAGAAAGACAAAAAGTGAGCGTGCCCAAAATGCGAAAGTGCTCTGAGCGCGCTCAGAAGTGTTCTGAGCACGCAACGAACGGGGAATTGCTCAGAACAAAGTCCGAAGCCCGAAAAGCGGGCGGCGAGCCGGAAGAGGGGGGACTCACTCCAACCTTGCTATGGGGGAGAGCGGCTCGACCGCACCCCAAAGGGGGGTGTGCCCGGGCCGTACCCCAAGAGAGTTGCGGCCTGGCTGCACCCTAAGAGAGGGGTGCGGCCTAGCTGCAGCCCGCATCCCAAGAAGGGGGTGCGGGCTGGCCGCACCCCAAGAGGGGGTGCGGTCTGGCCGCACCCCAAGAGGGGGTGCGGTCTGGCCGCACCCCAAGAGGGGTGCGGGCTGGCCGCACCCCAAGAGGGGGTGCGGGCTGGCCGCACCCCAAGAGGGGGTGCGGGCTGGCCGCACCCCAAGAGGGGGGTGCGGCCTGGCCGCACCCCAAGAGGGGTGCGGTTAGTCCACACCCCTCAAGGGAGGCTCGGCGCTACCGCGCGGTAGCACCGGGCGGTAGCGCCGCGCTTGCCGCGGGCGCTACCGCGCGGTAGCACCGGGCGGTAGCGCCGCGCTTGCCGCGGGCGCTACCGCGCGGTCCTGCTTTGCGCGGTGTTGTAGCGTTCGGATGCGGCGATCGCACGCGGTCTTGCACTGGCGGTTAGTGGCGGAGATAGCGGCCTTGCCCACTCTCCCACTTCCCTCTTATCATCTTAGTGGGCCTTTGGAATAACCACCTCCTTGACTTGTATGAATCTTGTATGAGTACGCATCAAAAAGCCCCCCAAACCTTCGGAGTCCGAGTTACTGTGCGGAGGAGTTCAGAGGTTTTGATTTTTTTCTGCGGCGGCTTCAATCATTGCTATCTTCGTGGCGCCTTGGGTAGGAATTGCTGTTGTAGGATGAGTGTGCAGTTTTTCACATAATAGAAGATAAGTTTGTGCGAGTCTGAGCTCACGACTTTTTACATAATAGAAGATAAGTTTGCCCGAGTCTGAGCTCACGGATTTTTACATAGTAGAAGATAGATTTGCGCGAGTCTGAGCTCGCGGCTTTTTACATAGTAGAAGATAGATTTGTGCGAGTCTGATCTCGCGGCTTTTTACATAGTAGAAGATAGATTTGCGCGAGTCTGAGCTCACGGCTTTTTTATATTGTAAAAGATAAAGTTTGCGCGCGTCTGAGCTCGCGGCTTTGTACATAATAGAAGATAGGTTTGGTCGGTGAAGACCGTATGTATTCAAACTGTGTACGAACGTAGGAGGGGCAAACACTTATGATGTCGGGACCTTACTGCAGTGGAGAAGGGCGAACCTTCAATCGACGACAGTGAGAGATTGCTGTGAGAGCGCTGCCCGAAGGCAGTTGTTGTTCATTAGCGCACTGCCTGAAGGCAGGTGCTGTTCATTAGTGCACTGTCTGTAGGCAGGTGCTGTTCATTAGCGCACTGCCTGTAGGCAGGTGTTGTTCATTAGCGCACTGCATGTAGGCAGATGTTGTTCATTAGCGCATTGCCTGGAGACAGGTGGTGTTCATTAGCGCACTGCCTGGAGGCAGGTGTTGTTCATTAGCGCACTGCCTAGAGGCAGGTGGTGTTCATTAGCGCACTGCATGGAGGCAGGTGCTGTTCATTAGCGCACTGCCTGGAGGCAGGAGCTGTTCATTAGCGCACTGCCTGGAGGCAGGCGTTGTTCATTAGCGCACTGCCTGGAGGCAGGTGCTGTTCATTAGCGCACTGCCTGGAGGCAGGTGCTGTTCATTAGCGCACTGTCTGGAGCCAGGTGCTGTTCATTAGCGCACTGCCTGGAGCCAGGTGATGTTCATTAGCGCACTGCCTGAAGGCAGGTGCTGTTCATTAGCGCACTGCCTGAAGGCAGGTGCTGTTCATTAGCGCACTGCCTGAAGGCAGGTGCTGTTTATGCAAATGGACGTCTTTACGTAGTTTCGATAGCGCAGGATATGACATGCCTGGAATGATTAACTTTAAAAACAATTAGTAGTGGCAATTTACACAAAGTTTTTACAGAAACAAAGTTGACAGAATATTTCAGTGGCGCTGGTAGAGCCTCGCTGATGGGTATGAAGCTTTCTCCTGGGATGACTTCCTTAAGGGTTGCTCCCGGTCCTTCCTAGCAGGTCGCTAGCTGATCTCCTGCTAGCTGAATCGTCGCCTAGTCTCGTAGGAATTTCCCCAGTAGGCCTTGTTTGACGAGACACTCGATTTCATCCTTAAGCTTGGAGCAATTTTCCGTGTCATGTCCTCGTCCACGATGGAACTCACAGTATTTTGTCTGGTCCCCCGCATTTTTAGCGAGGGGTCTGGGATTGCGGAGCGTCTGGTCATCTTTGATTGCGTACATTACATTAGTCCTGGTAGTGTTCAGGAGAGTGTAGTTCTGATGTTGGCAAGATCCTCGGTCTCGGCTGGGGTTGTCGTAATGCTTGTTTTTCTTATTGGGAACTGTCTGCGGCAGCGGCTCCTCTTTCTTCCTCTTTGAGCTCCCCTCGAATTGCCGGCGGTGTGCTTCAATTGCCTCATCTGCTGCTATCTGGGCCTCGACTCGCTGAACGAGGTCAGGATAGCTTGGTACGGTTTCTCTCATTAGAGCTGAGTAGAAGCCACTTGGGCGGAGTCCTCCAAGGAAGACTCGCAAGAGCTCGGGATCGACTCCTGGGATCTGTCGAGCCTCCGTAGTGAAGCGTCGGAAAAAAATCTTTGAGTGTCTCTCCGTCATTTTGGCGGACCCCTGAGAGATGGGAGGGATCTCGGACGATCCTGCGATTGGCGATAAATTGGTCCACGAACTGCTGCGCCATTTCTGCGAAGTTGTTGATGACCCCATTCCGCAGGGAGTGGAACCAAGTGCGCGCTTGTCCCTTTAAAGTTGCTGGGAACACCTGACAGAGGAGCTGATCAGGGGCGCTGTAAATCCTCATGACGGTGGTGAAGTGATTGACATGCTCCGATGGATCGTCCGTCCCATCGAATGTCTCGATGTTGGGAAGCTTGAAACCATTCAGAATTGGATGGGCCAAGACTTAAGGCGACAATGGGGAGCCGTGGTGCGCGGGACGGTGGGTGAGAGTTGCACATCGCCCTGCTTGGACGTACTCTTCCTCTATCATATCGCGTATTTCTTCTCGTGTGGTTCTTTCCATTGCTCGATCAGGGGCGGCTATTCCTAGGCGATGGTGACGGTGGTCAGCTCCTGGTCCTCTTGCTGGCGGAGCAGGGTGGGCGGAGCTTGCTGCGTTGGAGAATCCTTCTGAAGCTTCTTCCTCCCGAACGACCTCTTCGTTCGGGGCGTGACTCAGAGCTGGGGGCGGCGGCACGTTCAATGCTGGCGATTGAACCAGAACTCGAGGTGCCCCGAGATTCCTACGAGAGCCATCATCTCGGCTTGCTGTTCTTCAATCTGCTGCATGCGCCCTTCCAGCACTGTTGCGGGCGCAGGCACTGTGTCTTCTGCAGGAAGCGCATTGATAAGCGAGTGGGAGGGAGCTGGGTCGACGCGTCCCTCCGGTATCGATCCTTCAGTAGTGCGAGCACTCTTTCTTGCCATTGCAGTTGGCCTTTAAAGAGTTTTGAGAATCTTTCCCACAGACGGCGTCAAACTGTTGCGGGTCGCTTAGGGCTCTTGGTAGACCGGTTTGCTTGAACCACCTTAGCTCAGGAGCGAACCAAGCGCGCAAACAGTCAATTTGAGATTCATTGATTACACTGGGACTTTTTAGCGTGGAAAACCCGGAAAGGGTAAAAAACCACGTGGACGGAGCTGTGCCGACCAAACTTCCACTATCTTCTGGGGGTTACAATTATAGACTTAGAAGTCGAGCGCGACAGACCGCTGCTCATTACAATAATAGAGAGAAAGAGAGAGAGAGAGAGAGGGAATTCCGAAGGTGACAGACCACCTCCAGAAAAACTAAGTCCTTTCTCCTTCTGAGAAAGGTGGAGAACAAAAGTGAGAACGCCGTGGAGAATAAAAGTGAGCGCGCTGAGTCGGCTTTCGGGAAGAAGGAAATCTTCGAGTCTGAAGGAGAATTCCGCGAAAGTCTGCAAGAAGCTCTCCCGGGTCCAGAAGGCAAGGACTTTACAAATGAAGCCCTGAGGCTCCTTTTATAGCTTTGGCCGGGGTAGCCTGATAATTTTGACGTTGTAACCATCGTAACCACCTGGCGAACGAATCATATTTTTCGGTTCAGAGAACACGGATCGCCATTTTTCGTATTTGACCATCTTGCCCCTCGGGCACCTCAGGCAGTTCGGGCAGTTTTGTTGGAGTCGAAAAAGGCGACAAGCTGTTCCTGAAATCTGAGAAGCTGGAAAGACAAAAAGTGAGCATGCCAGAAAGACAAAATGTGAGAAGTCAGAAAGACAAAAAGTGAGCGTGCCCGAAATGCGAAAGTGCTCTGAGCGCGCTCAGAAGTGTTCTGAGCACGCAACGAATGGGGAATTGCTCTGAATAGAGTCCGGAGCCCGAAAAGCGGGCGGCGAGCCGGAAGAGGGGGGACTCACCCCAACCTTGCTATGGGGGAGAGCGGCTCGACCGTACCCCAAAGGGGGGTGTGCCCGGGCCGTACCCCAAGATGGATGCGGCCTGGCCGCACCCTAAGTGGGGGGTGCGGCCTGGCTGCAGCCCGCACCCCAAGAAGGGGGTGCGGCCTGACCGCACCCCAAGAGGGGTCGGCCCAAGAGGAGTGCGGGCTGGCCGCACTCCAAGAGGGGTGCGGCCTGGCAGCACCCCAAGAGGGGTGCGGCCTGGCAGCACCCCAAGAGGGGTGCGGCCTGGTCGCACCCCAAGAGGGAGGCTCGGTGCTACCGCGCGCGCGGCAAGCGCGCGCGGCACGCGCGCGCGTGCCGCGCGCGCTTGCCGCGCGCGCGTGCCGCGCGCGCTTGCCGCGCGTGCCGCGCGCGCTTGCCGCGCGCGCTTGCCGCGCGCGCTTGCCGCGCGCGGTCCTGCTTTGCACGGTGCTGTAGCGTTCGGATGCGCCGATCGCACGCGGTCTTGCACAGGCGATTGGTGGCGGAGATAGTGGGCTTGCCCACTCTCCCACTTCCCTCTTATCATCTTAGTGGGCCTTTGGAATAACCACCTGTTGGAGCATGCGTTTCGCACTCCTCCGGTTTGATAATAACAAAGTCCCGTTTGTATTTGATTCTATTTTTATTAATGGTGTGCAGGTAACAGGTATGAGATGTTCACATTTCTGCTGGAGCTAAATTTGAATGTGGGAAAACTGCACTGTCGGAAAATTCCGAAAGCCGCTGTCGCCCAGGCGACAGTAGAGAAGTTACAACTACTTCCCTCTACGGCAGCTCGACGAAAGTCAGTTTTGAGCTGTCGGAATTCCGACAGCGATGTCGCCCAGGCGACAGCTCGGAGGTTACAACAACTGCCCACGACACCACCCACGATCAGCAGTTTTGCACTGTCGGAAATCCGACATCGATGTCGCCCAGGTGACAGCTCGACAGTTACAGCAACTGCCCGCACGACGCCACTCCAGCGGCAGTTTAACGCTGTCGGAAAATTTCGACAGTCACTGTCGCCCAGGCGACAGCGATTTTCTATAAATTGCCTCCTTGTGTTCGTGCATTAAGAGTTTTGAGAATTCCAAGTCCCTTCCTGAGTGCATACGAACCAGAGAGCTCCAGAACCTCTTCAACTCCCATTTGTGCAAAGAAGGATTGAAGATTGAAGATGAGATCGGACACGCTTCTACATCATCGATCATCTCGAGGCTTCAACAATCCGTTCAGAGATCTGATCTTCTAGGGAGTTGTTCTTTTCATATTGTATTTTCATTCACATACTTTTCATTTTGTATTGGTAGAGAAATCGTCGTCTTGCGTGCGGCGTCTAAGTCCTTGCGCGGCTTAGGGGAAAATCGCTTCCTTGTTCGGAGCGTCCAAGTCCTTGCGTGGCTTGGTGGGAAATCGTGGTCTTGTGTGCTACGTCTAGATCTTGGGAAGATCTAGAGGATAGGCTTGGGCTTGGTCTTTTGAAAGACAAGCGATAGCCTTCCGATCCTTGGGAGAAGGATTGGTAAACCAAAATTGTAGAATTTTTTATTAACATAATTGTGCCTTGATCTTAAGCATTGTTAAGATCATTTTTATTGTACTCAAATTTCATGATTAATATAATTATGTTTTTTTCTTTAATTACATATTTGGTGGCATAATCTTTATCTTAGAAATTTGTGTTTTGGTTTAATACTAAAGTTGCATTGGTTTGAAAGTATTTATAAGTATTTTTTTAGTAAAGTAAAATCTCTTAAAAAAATTACTAAGTAAAAATTAATTTTTAGACACACCCTTATTCACCCCCCCCCCCCTCTAAGGGCGTCATACGATCCAACAAGTGGTATCAGAGGCAGGTTACTCCAAAACGGTTTTACCACCGGGAGTAATGGCGCACAACGATCACGCGTTCGTTGAGGGGCAAGGAATTAGTAGGCCACCACTTTTTATGGGCACAGACTACAATTATTGGAAAACACGTATGCGTTGTTTTCTAATTGCGCTAGATATAGAAGTCTGGAATATGGTAGAATCTAGTTACACTTCTCCAACATTTGTTGTAGGAGATGTAACCATGGATAAGCCCAAAGACAAGTGGGATGACAACGATAAATTAAAATGTAAGAACAATGCAAAAGCCATGAATGCTTTATTTTGCGCACTAAATCGCACTGAATTTAATAGAGTTTGTGCTTGTAATACTGCATTTGAAATTTGGAATTTATTAGAAATCACTCATGAAGGTACTTCGCAGGTAAATGACTCAAAGCTATTTCAACTGGAATCTGAATTTGAAAGGTTCAAAATGGAGGTAGATGAAGAGATTGATACGATGTACACACGATTTACAAAAATCATGAACGACTCAAAGGTGCTAGGAAAGGTATTCTCAAATGGAGATTTGGTAAGGAAAATCTTAAGATCACTTCCCCCGAAGTTCAATCCTAAAGTGACTGCAATTTCCGAGTCACATGATCTTAAGACCTTACAATTGGAGAGCCTCATTGGGAACTTGAAAACTCATGAAGTTGAATTGAAAATTCAACAACAAGAGTATATGGAGCCAAGGAAGAAGGGATTGGCTCTAAGATCAAAGAAGGAAGAAACTAGTGATTCTGAGGAGGATGAAGAAGATGAGGAAAGTTTATTTGTTAAAAAATTTAGAAAATTTATGAAAAATCCGGAGAGAAGGAATTCGTTTAAGAAGTATTTTAAGAAGGAGACCTTTAGGAAGAAAAAAGGAAAGGAAGGCGATGAGGAGGAAGAGAGACCGCCACCGGAGTGCTATCACTGCAAGAAGTTAGGACACATTCGAAGCAAGTGTCCAAAGTACTTGAAAGAACTTAAAGAAAAGAAGCACAAAGGGTCGAAGAAGGTGTTGAAGGCGGAAACCTGTGATGATACTACTTCTGAGGATGCAAGCAGTTCCGACTCAAGTAAAGAAGAGGAGGCCAACATATGCTTAATGGGAAAGAGCGTCATATCTGATGACGAATGCAGTGTCCAAAGCGACACTGAGGTAACTCCTCCAACCTATGATGAACTGTTTTCTGAATTTTTAAAGACTTGCAAATTTTTTGAAAAAAGCTTAAAAGACAATGATCTTCTTAAATCTGAAAATGACATTTTACTTAAAGAAAACAAAAAATTGTTAAGGGAAATTAAGACTATTGGAAAAAGAGATATCTCTTGCCAAGAGTGTGATCACTTTTTGGGAAGAATTAATGAACTTGAAGAATCTCTTTCCAAATCTCATTCAATAAAAATTCTTACTAACAAGAATGAGATTTTAGAGAGAGATCTGAAATCTTCAATCTCTACAGTCCATGAGGGAAAGAAATCTTTTGAACGTAGATGCGTAAATCTAGTATCCGAGAATACACAAATGAAAAACCAGATTCATGACTTAACACTAGCCATGAAAAAATTTGGAATGGGCCGAAGATCACCGGATATGATCTTAGGATACCAACGCCATGGATCTGGAAGGTTTGGGCTCGGATACACATCTGGAAGCTGTCGCCCGGCGACAACCACTGTCGCCGGCGACAGTGAAAAGTCCAGAAAATTCACTTTTAAAAATTCTAAAATTAATGAATTGTTAAATACTGCATCCTCATCCAGTAAAAGTCCAGAAAAGTTATACTCCTCTAAATACATTACATGTGCCAAATGCAATAGATTTGGTCACACTACGGACTCTTGCTGGAAAGAAGGAAAAAGTAAAATTAAACAAATCTGGGTGCCTAAGGCTTCTACCTATACTATGGGTGGAACCACTTGGGTAACCAGATCTTTACTCACCTCTTCTTTCTAGGTATGTTGGCAGGCTAAGGACAAAGAAGACGTGTGGTACTTGGACTCGGGTTGTTCAAAGCACATGTCGGGCAATAAAGAAAAGTTCCTTAGCCTAGAGATGAAGAAAGGAGGAGTTGTTACATTCGGAGACAATGGAAAAGGAAAAATCATCGGCATCGGAGTTGTGGGTAACGAAAATTTTTCAATTTCAAATGTTTTATTTGTAGAAGGATTAAAGCATAATTTGATTTCTATTAGTCAATTATGTGATAAGGGTTTAAATGTTTTATTTGAATCTTCTACAAATTTATGCAAAATTATTAATTCCAAAACAAATGAAATTGTTTTTACCGCACCTAGATGTCATAATGTATATATGATTAAATTTCTTGATTTTTCAAATTCTAACTTAAAATGTTTTTTTATCAAAAAATGATGAATTAGATTTATGGCATAGGCGACTTGGACATGCTAGTGCCAAGTTAATTTCAAAACTTTCAAAAGATAAATTAATTAAAGGTTTACCTTTGCTAAATGGAAATTTATCTTCTTCACTATGTGTGCCTTGCCAAAAAGGAAAATTTTCAAAATCATCTTTCAAAAGTAAAAACATTATTTCTACCACTAGGCCACTTCAATTAATACATATGGACTTATTTGGGCCAATTGGAATTTCTAGCTTAGGAGATAGAAAATACACATTTGTTTTGATTGATGATTATTCTCGTTTTTGTTGGACTTTATTTCTAATCTCCAAATCCGAAGCATTTTCAGAATTTTCAAAATTATGTTTGCGTATTCAAAATGAATTTGAGTTAAAAATTAAACGCATACGATCGGATCATGGAGGAGAATTTGAAAATGAAAAGTTTATTTCTTTTTGTACGGAGTTAGGAATTAAACATGAATTTTCCGCTCCACGCACACCACAGCAAAATGGTGTAGTGGAGAGGAAAAATAGAACTCTTCAAGAGTTAGCCCGTACAATGTTATCTGAATTCAAATTACCAAAATCTTTTTGGGCTGAAGCAGTTAGCACGACATGTTATGTAATAAATAGAGTAATGCTCGCCCTATTTTAAAATTAACTCCTTATGAATTAATTTTTAATAAACAACCAAATGTTTCTTATTTCAAAGTTTTTTGTTGTAAATGTTTTATTTTGAATTCTAAAGATGCCTTAAGAAAATTTGATGAAAAATGTGATGAAGGTATTTTTATTGGCTATTCTTCAACTAGTAAAGCTTATCGGATTTTTAATAAAAGAACAAAAATAGTTGAAGAATCCATTCATGTTAGGTTTGATGAGTTTGCTTCATATGTAGAAAAGAAAATAACAGGAAAAGAAGATGATCACCTTCCTTCGGTGGAGAATGATGATGAAGAACTTGGAGAAAATGAAGAAGAAAAAGGAGAAGAAAGAGAAGGAGAAAGAGAAGAAGAAAGAGAAGAAGAAAGAGAAGAAGAAAGAGAAGAAGAAAGAGAAGAAGAAAGAGAAGAATATGTGCCTCCAAGTGAATTGAGATTTTCAAAGGATCATCCAAAGGAGCTTATCATTGGAGATCCGCAAAAAGGGGTTAGTACTCGTTCATCGCTACGTGTTTTATTTTCAAACCTTTGTTTTGTCTCTGAAATAGAACCAAAAGATGTTTCCACCGCTTTAAATGATGAATTTTGGTTTTTAGCTATGAATCAAGAACTTAATCAATTTGAACGTAATAAGGTTTGGAATCTGGTAGAATGACCCAAAAATCGTCCTGTAGTTGGTGTTAAGTGGATTTTTAAAAATAAAATGGATAATGAATCTAGAATTATTAGAAATAAAGCCAGATTAGTTGCAAAAGGTTATGCACAAATTGAAGGGGTAGATTTTGATGAAACTTTTGCACCCGTAGCAAGATTAGAAGCGGTTTGGATATTTCTTGCATTTGCTTGTTTTAAAAGATTTAAATTATATCAAATGGATGTCAAAACCGCATTTTTAAACGGGTATATAAAAGAAGAGGTTTATGTAGAACAACCTCCTGGCTTTATAAATGAGAAATATCCAAATTATGTTTATAAATTAGATAAAGCGCTTTATGGATTAAAACAAGCGCCTCGTGCTTGGTATGATCGATTAACTCAATATTTGTTAAAGCACGATTATAAAATAGGAAGTGCTGATTCTACACTCTTCATTAAGCAAATTGATCATGATTTAGTTATTTTACAAATTTATGTTGATGATATTATTTTTGGAGCCACTAATGAAGAGTTGTGTAATGAAGTAGTTCAAATTATGAAAAATGAATTTGAAATGAGTATGGTTGGAGAACTTTCATATTTTCTAGGTTTTCAAATTACACAAAAACATGATGGAATTTTTATATGTCAAACCAAATATATTCATGATATGTTAAAAAGATTTGGATTTGAAAACCTTAAGCATGCAAACACTCCTATGAGTACTTCACTAAAATTAGGAAAAGATGAAAGTGGTGTTTCAATTGAACAAACCCTTTATAGAAGTATGATATGGTCTTTATTGTATTTAACCGCATCTAGACCTGATATTATGTTTACCGTTTGTTTATGTGCTAGATTTCAAGCTAATCCTAAAGAGTCACATTTAAAAGCGGTGAAACGTATCTTTAGATATCTCATAGGAACATCAAAATTAGGTTTATGGTATCCTCATAATGATTCTTTTATTTTACATGGTTTTTCGGATTCCGATTATGCGGGATGTTCTTTAGATAGGAAAAGCAGTAGTGGCACTTGTCACTTTATCGGCCCTTCACTTATTTCATGGTCGAGTAGGAAACAGAATTCTGTTGCCCTCTCTACTACCGAGGCCGAATATATTGCACTAGGTAGTTGTTGTGCTCAAGCTCTTTGGATGTCACAAACATTAGAAGATTTTGGCATGCAACAAAGTAGTGTAGAATTAAAGTGTGACAATAAAAGTGCTATAGACTTAACTAACAATCCCGTATTACATTCTAGATCTAAGCATATAGATGTCCGACATCATTTTATAAGGGATCATATTAAGAAGGGTAATATAAAAATCAACTTTATAGGCACGGAAAATCAACTAGCGGATATATTCACTAAGACGTTACCGGATTCCCGTTTTTCTATGCTTAGGCTAGAATTGGGAATTCTAGACATTTCACAATGAATATATCACTATTTAAAGCCTATAAAATTTAAAAAAAAAATTTATCACAAAACCTAAACAATTTAAAAAGCAAAAGCCTAAATTTTAAAAATCAAACAATAGAATTTCAAAAGACTTAACAAAAAAAAAATTTCAAACATCATTAATATTACATCAATAGTGTTCAAATAAAAACAGTAGAAAACAACATAAGGATCAAGTTCATTAAACAGCAATAGATCCGAAGAAGTTCACTGTCGCCCAGGCGACAGTGGATGTCAGAAATTTCCGACATCTCCCAGCAGCAGCAACCTGATGAAACTACTATGAATTTTCATAACCAGCCCCGCTGCTCTCTGGACAATCTTCTGGAGGTCCTCGTCTCACGGCTTTACCACGGCGAGTCCGCCTCACCGATTGGCGTGGCGGTTCTTCGTCCGGAACTTGCCATTCGGCCTCTTCCTCCGGCGTTGGCTTCAACTTCAGACCTTTGACGAGAAACTTCATAAACTTCTGCATTCGACTACGGTCCTTCTTCACTTCCTTCTTGTGATCCTCTAATGAATCACGTAAATCATCAATGGACTCTCGTAGTGATCCTGCCCTAGGCAATGGCGGCTCTCGAATATCAATTCCCGGATGAGCCTTTTTCTGCATCTTCTTCACTTTCATCGAACCCGTATAATATATCTCCGGATAACAATCATCCAAATAAGAACTTTGCGCTATCCATCCGTACTTCTTATAGAGTACACGCTGAATTATCGCCCCCATTGGCAGCGTATGAACCTTCACCCATCTTGGATGCTTTAATCTATACGCATACCTAATCTGGGAGAGTATGAAGTCCGCCACATCAAAAAGCTCATCCTCCATAATGTAGTATGTAATGAGGGTCAACTGAGCTGTAATACTTCTTGTATCTCCACTCTTCAACATGACTGAATTCCTTAAGATATCTTGAACTAAGAAAGCATCCGGATTGAGTGACGTAACCTCAGTGGTTAGAGTCTTCTTTTGATTCCCATGTAAACTCATGTTTACAAGGGTCCAATCTCTATCTTTTCTATAATTCTCCACTATATCCGGCACATTTTCACTAATCACTAATCTGAATTCCTCTCTTAGATCAACATGTGTTATTTCCACATGTTGACCCTGAATTCTTGATCTTACTCCTCCATCCAACTCAGTGCAATTTGGATCTTCCAAATGATTATAGAACTCGCGAATCAAAAAGGAAGAGAACGGCTCTGGGGTGATTATTGATAGAATACCTGCATTCGCAAGCCGATCATAGATATGATCGTGCTTCGGCGAATCAAATTCCACATACTTCGCAACTCCAACAATAGCTTTCTCCACCCCAGGAAAAACTTGATATGAACTATGTGCATCTCCCGAAGTACTCCTTCGAGCTTTGGAACTGGAAGCCATTCTGCAAATAACATAAAAAATTTTGATTAAACATGTGCTGCGCACTGGAACACTGTCGCCCAGGCGACAGTGACTGTCGGAAATTTCCGACAGCTCTCCAGTGAACTTCTCTCGAAATTTTTTACATTCACTTCCAGATCTACTCAAAATCAAGGTTGTTTCAACATCAAGTTTAAAAAAAATATATATGTTTTTCAAATCAAAATCTTCTCCATATCCTTACTATTCATCATCTTCAACTTTCATTCAAAAGACAAAACTTCCATTTTTAAAATTAGTCTATGAACAAAAGCAAACCTTCAACCACAAGAATCACAAAATCATAATATTTTTAACAAAGATCCAACAAGATCCACTTATTTTTAAACTAGATCTACACTTTTAAAAACAAAAAATTCAAAAACCTACACCATTCATCAAAAGTCAAAATGAAAACTACATTTTCCTTCTTCTCTACTATCAAAATCACAAATCCCTAAAAAATTTTGAGTTAAAAACATAAAAATCAAAAATCCATACCTTAGATCTAGAGTTGTCGCCGACTTCCGACAGCCTTCTCTCGCTCTACAGTCCAGAAAAATGAAGCACAATAGGGTTTGACTCGGTCCAAAGCCCTATTTATATTTTTGACTGTCGCCCAGGCGACAGTGACTGTCGGAAATTTCCAACAGCTCCCGAATTGATATTTCTTCAATTATTGGTCCCTTTGATGATTTACAATAGTTATATGTCATTATTAATGCTTCACCTCATGACTTGATGACAAACCATGTGTTTTTTATTTAAAAAAAACGACTCTTACATGATTATATGATTTCATTTCCAAGCTATCATCGTATTGACACTCCTACTTAGTTGTTTAGACCATTGGAAATTGTTTTCGCATGCCTCTAAGTATGAGAAATTGTTTATCTATCATAATGAACTATCACGTTCACTTCTTTTGATCAATACGTATGTTTTTTTATTTAATATATACATGGATCATATTTGCTTTAACATAATAAAATAGCACTTCTTAAATACAACTTTCAACCTTGATTTGTTAGCACAACAAAATATACACCATCTTTTGCGATTCAAGTGAATTCGGAGATCCTTGGTCAATTACAAAAAAATATCAATATATCAAAATTAAGATATCACAACATCTGTGATAAAAAAAACAAATTTATAATAAAGACAAGGATACTCCACCAAGCACTACTTACCCTCCTGATAAGTCTTAATGAGCATTGTGAGGTTAAGCACCTTGGAAAGAATTGTAAAGTGTCTTGTGCAAAAGAAAAATGGTTTTCTATTCCTCTTGTGCTATATCTTCAAAGTCAAAGTTGACTTTAAATGCTTTTATTATGTTCTACATTTCAATGATCATGTAAATTAAATAACTTCATATGTTTGATCTAAGTATCACATGTACACATCATTATGTTATATAAACATTCATCTCATGAGAATTGGACCGAAAATATTCCATAATTCTATACACTATTGTGTCTTTCTTTGATACTTTCAAATGACCTTACTCATGTTTAAGTTATTTTCTTTCATTACTTCATATGGCTATACCGTCACTTCATGGGTTTATTCATACTATGGCATATTCCTATTATTTCATGGACCTCAATCATTTCCAAAAAAAAAAGCTTCCTCTTACTCTTCATTTCTATATTCTATATTCTTTCCCTTAAGAACTACACTTTTATCTAATATTAACTTTTGCTAATACCAAAAGGGGGAGAATTTAAAGTATAAAAAGAAAAATCACAAATCTATTACACCTAAATATTTCACCTACACAATACATCATATATTTAGGGGGAGCATATATTTAGGGGGAGCATTCATTTAGGGGGAGCTTTCACCTAAAGGGAGATTATTTATTTTAAGAGAAATATATCATGTTATTTTTGTGCACACACCAAATGTTAAAATCAACAATCTAAATAAGACATGATTTCTTTTTATACGGATTTGTTATTATCAAAAGGGGGAGATTGTTGGAGCATGCGTTTCGCACTCCTCCGGTTTGATAATAACAAAGTCCCGTTTGTATTTGATTCTATTTTTATTAATGGTGTGTAGGTAACAGGTATGAGATGTTCACATTTCTGCTGGAGCTAAATTTGAATGTGGGAAAATTGCACTGTCGGAAAATTCCGACAGCCGCTGTCGCCCAGGCGACAGCAGAGAAGTTACAACTACTTCCCTCAACGGCAGCTCGACGAAAGTCAGTTTTGAGCTGTCGGAATTCCGACAGCGATGTCGCCCAGGCGACAGCTCGGAGGTTACAACAACTGCCCACGACACCACCCACGATCGGCAGTTTTGCACTGTCGGAAATCCGACATCGATGTCGCCCAGGCGACAGCTCGACGGTTACAGCAACTGCCCGCACGACGCCACTCCAGCGGCAGTTTAACGCTGTCAGAAAATTCCGACAGTCACTGTCGCCCAGGCGACAGCGATTTTCTATAAATTGCCTCCTTGTGTTCGTGCATTAAGAGTTTTGAGAATTCCAAGTCCCTTCCTGAGTGCATACGAACCAGAGAGCTCCAGAACCTCTTCAACTCCCATTTGTGCATAGAAGGATTGAAGATTGAAGACGAGATCGGGCGCGCTTCTACATCATCGATCATCTCGAGGCTTCAACAATCCGTTCAGAGATCTGATCTTCTAGGGAGTTGTTCTTTTCATATTGTATTTTCATTCACATACTTTTCATTTTGTATTGGTAGAGAAATCGTCGTCTTGCGTGCGGCGTCTAAGTCCTTGCGCGGCTTAGGGGAAAATCGCTTCCTTGTGCGGAGCGTCCAAGTCCTTGCGTGGCTTGGTGGGAAATCATGGCCTTGTATGCTACGTCTAGATCTTGGGAAGATCTAGAGGATAGGCTTGGGCTTGGTCTTGGGAAAGACAAGCGATAGCCTTCCGATCCTTGGGAGAAGGATTGGTAAACCAAAATTGTAGAATTTTTTATTAACATAATTGTGCCTTGATCTTAAGCATTGTTAAGATTATTTTTATTGTACTCAAATTTCATGATTAATATAATTATGTCTTTTTCTTTAATTATATATTTGGTGGCATAATCTTTATCTTAGAAATTTGTGTTTTGGTTTAATACTAAAGTTGCATTGTTTGAAAGTATTTATAAGTAAATTTTTAGTAAAGTAAAATCTCTTAAAAAAATTACTAAGTAAAAATTAATTTTTAGACACACCCTTATTCACCCCCCCCCCCCCCCCCCTCTAAGGGCGTCATACGATCCAACACCACCTCCTTGACTTGTATGAATGAGAATCTTGTATGAGTACGCATCAATGTGCATTCGTAGAGATGACGTTCATTCATGGATTTATAAGATCCATGAGGTGCGTTTAGAGAAAGCTCCACTAAGGGAGAATAAGGTTAGTGGGGTCAAAGTCCAACCCATGACCGCGAGAGTGGAAAAATCCGCTACAGACGGACAGTTCTAGCTACGGCATCGCCAGGCGCGACTAAGACCGCACCTTCACCTTGGTGGAGCGCGGTCTAACCGCACCCCCCATGATGGGGGGGGGGGGGGCGGCCTAACCGCACCCCCATCACGGTGGTGCGGCCAAGCCGCTCCCCCTTGGGGCGCGGTCAAGCTGCACCCCCCTCCGCGACGGGGTGCGACTAAAAACTCCTCCCCCCTTTCGCAAGGGGTCTCGCAGAGGATCCAGCCGAAGTCGCACCCCTCGTCGGGCACGATCGGAGCCCAATTCCTCTTTGGGGGCGAATTCTCATTTCCCCATTCATCGCGCGCTCAGAATGCTCAAGTGTTCAATGCGCACTCAGAACGCCTCCTCGCACGCTCAAAACGCTCTCGTATTTGTTACGCGCTCAGAGCGCTCCCGCACTCGTTGTGCACTCAGAACACCTCTCCATTCGCTTAGAACGCTCCCGTGTTCGTTGTGCGCTCAGAGCGCTCACGCGCTCGTTGCGCGCTCATTGGTCGTTGCGCGCTCAGAGCACCCCCGCGCTCTTTGCGCGCTCAGAGCACCCTCGTGCTTGCTGCGCGCTCAGAGCGCTCCCGTGTTCGTTCCGCGCTCAGAACGATCTCATGTTCGTTGCGCGCTCAGAACGTTTCACATTCCCGACACGCGCGCAGTTAACGTTTCCTAATTTCTCATATTGGAGGACCCGTTCGTCGCCTTCATCACCATCAACGAAGCTGTCGTGAACTGCCGCGAACTGCCCGAAGGGCGAGACGATCATTTACAAAAAATGGCGATCCGTGTGCTCCGAATCGGAAAATGTGATTTGCCCGCCAGGTGGTTACGGTGGTTACAATGGAGAAATTACCGGGCTACCCCCGGCCAAAGCTATAAAATGAGCTCAGAGCCTTCATTTCAAGGGACCTTGCCTTCTACGCCCGAGAGAGCTCCTTTGAAGATTTCCTTGGAATTCTCCTTCGGCACTTAAAGATCTCCTTCGGCCCTCGAAGATCTCCATCGGCCCTCGAAGATCTCCTTCGAGTCTTCGAAGATCTCCTTCGAGCCTTCGAAGGTAGCGAAAGGCGACTCAACATTCTCACTTTTGTTCTCACCTCCAGTCTCAGAAGAAGAAATACTTAGTTTTCAAAGAGGTGACCTCCCACCCTCGGAGTTCTCTCGCTCTCTCTATCATTGTAACGAGCAGCGACCTGTCGCGCTCGAGTTCTTAATTTCTAATTGCACCCCCCCCCCCCCCAGAAGATAGTGGAAGTTGGCCGGCACAGCTCCGACTGCGTGGTTTTTCACCCTTTCCGGATTTTCCACGTTAAAAGTTCTTGTGTCACTTACTAACTCACTCATTGACTGTTTGCTCGCTCGGTTCGCTTCCGATCTAAGGTGGTTCAATTTGACCGGTCTACCAGAACACCCAAGCGATCCGCAATAGTTTGGCACCGTTTGTGGGAAATGTGTTCCCAAGTACTCTGCAAAATCTTCCTAAAGGCGACACCCGCTTCGCCAAAGTACACAGAACCGGCAAGAATGGATGTCCCCCAGACAATTTCGTATGAGTGCAGCTCCTCCCTTCCTGCCGGCTCAGGAGAGAAGGCACTCATCACGGCACACATCCTACCCCAATGGCGTGGCATAGCCAACAAATAAACCCCTCCCACGACAGAGCAGGGTTCGAGAGATGTCACGTTCCAGCAAAGGCGATCCCCCCTGTCAACGTCAATCCTGACATACTCAATCCCCTCATGGATAAAGCTCCCACACTACAAGGAGTTCCACGGAGCGGAAGACCCGTACGAGCACGTTAATCACTTCCTGATAGCAATGGGGACATTCGGACTTCCCGACCAAATCAGCTGCAAAATCTTCACAGAGACACTGCGCGAAGACGCTCTCAGCTGGTATCTATCCCTACCAGAGGGAGCAATCCACAACTTCACCGAGCTATCCTAGTTATTCACTGGATGGTACGAAGTCCACACACGGAGAATTCGAGAACACGACAAACAACAAGAAGAAGTCATCATAAGATCCCATCCAAAGCATCTCTGCGGAGGGTTGGATTTCTGCTTGCACGCAAGCGTCGGCGACCCAGTCTGTAAACTAAGAAGGGCGTTGATAAGCCGCAGCATCTCGTTCAACATCCTTTTCATGACAACCATAATATAGCTCTAACACCTTGGCGGGAACCTCAAGCTCAGAGCCAGCAACGCAAAACTCCCGGACGGAACAGTGATACCCACCATAGGAGTCATCATCCTCCCCGTACAAGTTGGAACGTTCCCGGAACCGGTCCAGTATGATGTCTAGTTCATCGTAGTAGAAGCAAACTCGCCGTACGACGCAATATTCGTGAGCGTCCTACTTGACGCCCTGCAACACGACGCTTCCATGGCGGGCCGCATAGACAACAAAGGAAAAATCCTCAGAGATTCAATTTGTGGACTCAACGTTGCTACAGTCGGGATTCCTTGGATCAACTACGATCCATCGCCAAGTCTGAGTTCTGAAAAAGACTTCGCACAAGAAAGTCGCGCATCCCCAGCACTGGCGGCAGAAGCTGATCCCTCAACCTCGGCAAACCCACGACAACCTGGAATCACAAGTCGAAAAAGAAAGGGACGGCAGCAACAGTTCGTGAAGGTCGGACGACCTAACCAAAGCTAGTCAGCCGGCTCCCGAGGATTGGTGAACAAGAAAACTCGGGTCTACACCCCGTTGAACGCCACACACGAGCATATCTTGTCTGTAATCAACAACAGCAAGATCGTCAACTGGCCCGGAGCACTCTCCCAACAAAGAGGAGATCAATCCCAGTTTTGCGATTTTCACAAGGGCCTGGGGCACCGTATGAGGCAATGTACCAGATTGAAAGAAGATATTGAGAGCCTTGTCAAATCAGGACACCTAAAGATTTTCCGCGAAGCAGCTCAGAAGCAGGTGGCTCGAGAGAAGGCAACTAGGGGTCAACCCCCGAAGGGGATCAGCTCCTAGACCACTACCGCACTTCACGCGGGGTGATCAGGAAAACCCGCGCAAGCACCGCTCAGAAGGACCAGGAGCCGGACAAGGGAGTCTTACGCTATCTACACTCTTTTTTAGTGTGTATTAAAAACAACTACTAACCCAAAAGCCGCAAGATTACACTTGTTCATGTATCAACATTTGTGTTAGCTCAACGCTCTTTATTTGTGTCTAACTCTAACACTTTGGGGTCATACCCCGGGGACTTCGCATCGCCGTCGATTTAAGCTTCTCCCTTCTCCACCGCAGTGAAGTCCTGACATCGTAAGAGCCTGTCCCTCTTACATTCGTCCCCAGTTTGAATACACACGCTCTTCACCGGTCACTTTGGGGCCTTGCCCCGGGGACTTCGCATTATCGTCGATTGAAGGTTCGCCCTTCTCCACCGCAATAAGGTCCCAACATCGTAAGGGTCTGCCCCTCTTACGTTCGTCCCTGATTTGAATACACACGCTCTTCACCGGCTACTTTGGGGCCTTGCCCCGGGGACTTCACATTGTCGTCGATTGAAGGTTCGCCCTTCTCCACCGCAATAAGGTCCCGACGTTGTAAGGGTCTGCCCCTCTTATGTTCATCCCCGGTTTGAATACACACGCTCTTCACCGGCCACTTTGGGGCCTTGCCCCGGGTACTTCGCACTGCTGTCGATGAAGGTTCGCCCTTCACCGCCGCAGTAAGGTCCCGACGTAGTAAGGGTCTGCTCCTCTTACGTTCATCCACGATTTGAATACATATGCTCTTCACCGACCACTCTGGAGCCTATCTCCCTAATTATTACTTCAAAAATAAGTGAAACAACCAAGTCACCAAAGAAGCATAAAAATAAATGTTATATAATAATTCAAAGGAATACAACTACACCAGCTCAACGCTGCACATAAACTAAAAATAAAAGCAATAACAAGCGACAAATGGAAAATAATGAAAAGAAGTAAAAACAATAAACATAAACATCAATCCTTGGCTACATCCGAGCGATCATCCTCAAAAAGGTCCCCAGCTCCGGGACCGATGGTGCCACACCCGAACTTCCTCTCCATCATACAGAGAGTCTTCTGAATACCCCTCCGAAAGGCAACGTCACACTCGTCCTCCAGTAGCGGCTTCACCTCCTTCAACATAATCTCGGCACGAAGCTCCTCCGACAACTAGAACCGCTCCTCCACGAAAGCCAAAGAGTCTCGATACTCGGCCACCCCCGCCGCCTTCGTCTCTTTGATGCTGTGCTCGACGGATGACAACCAGTGCACCTCGCTCCTCAGGAAGCCCAGCCCCCCTCCAGGCGGAACATCTCCCCCTGAGCCTCCGACAACTGACGAAGGGCATCCTGGGCAAGCGCCTTATCGCCACCGCACTCCGCTCGTAGTTTCTCAACCTCCGATTCGGAAGAAGAGACGTCGTCCTCCAGCTGTCTAATATTGGCAAGATCACGATCCCTCTTCTTCTTCAAGACGGAAAGATCGCCTCTTGCCGCGCGCAGCTCCTCCTGAAGAGTGAGGTAACTATCCTTGAGGCCCACGTAACAGTCATTCCATGTAAGGGCAACGCTAGTCAGAGCATCAGCCTGGGGAAAAATAAGCAATCGGTATATATAAACAATAATGAAGAAGGAGTGCCAGAACCAGAGAAAAAGAATTCCACTCACCGCGGAAGTCATCGCCTGAAGAGAGGAGGAAACTCGTCTCGCTGGTGGCAAAGGAGGAGGCGACGGCAAGCCTCCCTGCGGGACCTGGCCAGCGATAGGAGATGTCAAAATCTCAATATCCAGATCGGTTGTAATCGGCTCCACCCTACGGCTGCTCAGACTAGCCTCGTGATCATGGCTCCTAGGCACTAGCGGAATAACCCTGGACTGGAACCTCCGTTCCTGAAGGCAATCTTCCTCTTCTTCCCACGATCCAGGGGAACGACGGCCGCATGCTCAGCATCCCAGGAAATCCCCACCGAGAGTAGTATGCTCTCCTCCACGCAACTAGAAATACAATACAGGGCCTCCGACAACCCCTCTCGACCAGGAAAGCCAGGGATATGCAGAAACTCATCCACTCGCCCTATCTGCCAACGACACCGTCCGGAAAGCGCTCTCCATAGCTCCGACAAATCCCAACGGTTCTAGACATACCCATAGAGGGTGTTCTCATGCCGGTAATCATTCTTCTCCCTGAAATGAAACTAACTCTTGTTACTTTGGACTTCAATACGGCCGCCTGAGTCAGTGGAGACCTCGCACTAATCTTTGAACACCTCCACAGAAAGCCACACACTATGCTCCTGGAAGAGCACAATCATCCCCATAATCCTCGCCATCCCGACAAGAGTGAACTGGGTAATCGGAACACCACAGAACCGGAGTATCTCGATAGCCTACTCCGAAGGAGGACACCGAAACCCGGACTTCAAGCAGCTCTCAAAGAGAGTCAGGAAGCCGGTTGGCTGGTTCTTGGCACGCTCCTCCACCTGAGAAATCTTCACATCAATGCTGTAAGGCAGTCCAAGACGCTTGCGCCACATGTCAATCCACGCACTGTCAAGAGTAGAGCACAGACACATCGACCTCGATTGGCCACTCCGCGTCGAAGCCTGCAATAAAACAAAAAATGCATATAAATACACGCATTACCTGAACTCTGCCAACCAGCACACACATTTGCGCCACACACCGGCCGCACGCCGGGAAAATTTCAACCAACGACCACATCTGCCAAACCAGGCCGGTCATACCCGCGCAGGCGGAGCACCTGCCACGCACAAATAAGCCGTGCGCCGGCCAAGCATCGACCACTCGTAAAAACCACACGCGCACACACCGCGCACGCACGTAACCTGCGCTGGCCGGACATCGGTCGGGCATTACTTGGCGACCGCTCCCGGGCGCGACGGAGCATCGCTCGGCCGACCGTACCCAGACACGGGCTTGGTCGCCCCCCCCCCCCCCCCCCCCCCCCCCCCCCCGACCGGGGGCCGCGACCCCGCACACCGGCTGCACCCGGGCGCGTGCTCGGTCACCCCCCCCCCCCCCCACCCGGGCCGGGGGACGCGACCCCGCGCACTGGCCCTCCCGGGCGTAGGCTTGGTCTCTCCCCCCCCCCCTCCCCCCCGGCCGGGGGCCGCGACCCCACGCTCGGCCGGCCGCGACCCCTCGCGCCGGTCGGGCGCGTCCCGCCCGGGCGAGCGTCGCCCGGGAGTTGGCCTCGGGTGCGCCAACCGGTCGGCGCCTGATACACCTCCCACTCTCCCAGTGCGACATTCCTACCGCCCTGTGCGCCGGCGTTAGCACCTCGGTCGGTCATCCACGCAAAGTCGCATCGGCGCAGTCTCCCCTCCGTTACTTATTTCTCTCAAAAAAGCGGGAAAATAACTTACCTCTGGCATGGTGCAGAGCATCGCGCAAAGATAACGGTGGTCAAAACTGCCGCTAACATAAATCAAAACCTTCGCTCTCCTCCACGCAGCGTCCCGGACTCTGAATGTTTGGGGGACTTATGATGTGCATCCGTAGAGATGACGTTCATCCATGGATTTATAAGAGTCATGTGGTGCGTTTAGAGAAAGCTCCACTAAGGGAGAATGGAGTTAGTGGGGTCAAAGTCCAACCCATGACCGCCAGAGTGGAAAAATCCGCTACGGACAGTTCGCGCTCCGGCGTCGGCGGGCGCGACTAAGACCGCATCCCCACCTCGGCGGAGCGCGGTCTAACCGCACCCCCCATGATGGGGGGTGCGGCCTAACCGCACCCCCCATGATGGGGGGTGCGGCCTAACCGCACCCCCATCACGGGGGCGTGACCTAACCGCACCCCATCGAGGGTGCGGCCAAGCCGCTCCCCCTTGGGGCGTGGTCAAGCTGCACCCCCCTCCGCGATGGGGTGCGGCTAAAAACTCCTCCCCCCCCCCCTTCCGCAAGGGGTCTCGTTGAGTATCCGGTCGAAGTCGCACCCCTCGTCAGGCATGGCCGGAGCCCAATTCCCCTTTGGGGGCTACAGCGAGCGGGAAGGGCCACCGCCGACGGTGGCCCTGCCCGCTCTACGCCGGACAACCCCCGGCGGGTTCGCCGGAGGCCGGCGAACCCCCCGGTGGGAGCCGGTCCGGCCGCCGCCGCCGGCAGAGGGAAGAATTTCTTCAGGCCAGTGAACACCCCGAAGTGGGTCTCATGGGCAGGGCCTCCACCGGCGCGTGGTGGCCCTGCCTGTTCGCCGTCGGACAACCCCCGATGGGTTCGCCGGAGGCCGGCGAACTCCCCGGTGGGCGCTGGTCAGGCCGGCGGCGGCGACAGAGGGAGGAATTTCTGCAGGCGGAAGCGAAAATCGGGGGGGGGGGGGTTTAACTGAATTTGGATTTTTATTTTACTATTTTAATAATTAATTAAATAAAATTTTTTAAATAATTAATAAAATTATTAAAAAATTTAGTAATTAAAATTAATAAAACTTTTAAATTTTAAAATTTTAAATAACTGTCGGGAGAAGGCGAATCTCGTCGAGGTGGCGGGCAAAACCAGCCAGGGGCGGGAGGAGCCAGCTTAATGCCATGTGGGCGAAGCCCGCTTGATTACGAGCAAAGCCCGCTTAATTACGGGCGAAGCCCGCAGCGACGCATCGAGAACGAACGAAGCCCGTTCGAAGATGCTAGTATATATCTATATATACATATATACAAATTTAATTTAATTTTATTTTATTTTCCAAATTTCAAATAACTCATTTAATTAGTATTTGCTTTAAATATTTTCTCAAATTTTATATTTATTTCAAATAAGTCCATATTCAAATTTTTTACTAACTGTTGCGGATCGCTCGGGTGCTCTGGTAGACCGATCGAATTGAATCACCTTAGCTCGGAAGCGAACCGAGCAAGCAAACAGTCAATGAGTGAATTAGTAAGTGACACAAGGACTTTTAATGTGGAAAACTAGGAAAGGGTGTAAAACCACGTGGTCGGAGCTGTGCAGGCCAACTTCCACTATCTTCTAGGGGGTTATAATTAGAGTTTGAGAACTCGAGCATGACAGGCCGCTGCTCGTTACAATGGTAGAAAGAGAGAGAACTATGAGGGTGACAGACCACCTCTCGAGAAGCTGAACGATTCTTCTTCTGAGAACAAAAGCGAGAATGCTGAGTCGCATTTCGCAACCTTCGAAGGCTCGAAAATTATCTTCGAAGATTCGAAGAAGATCTTCGAGGGCCAAATGAGATCTTCAATCGCCGAAAGAGAATTCCAAGGAAATCTTCAAAGGAGCTCTCTCGGGCGTAGAAGGCAAGGTGTCTTGAAATGAAGACTCTGGACTCCTTTTATAGCTTTGGCCGGGGGTAGCCCAGTAATTTCACCGTTGTAACCACCGTAACCACCTGACAAGTAAATCACGTTTTCCAATTCGGAGCTCATGGATCGCTATTTTTCGTAAATGACCATCTCGCCCTTCGGGCAATTCGGGAAGCTTTGTTGATGACGATGAAGGCGATGAACGAGTCCTGCAATCTGAGAAATTAGGAAATGTTGACTGCGCGCGTGCCGGGAACATGGAAATGTTCTGAGCGCGCGAGGAAGTGTTCTGAGCGCGCCACGAACATGGGAGCGTTTTGAGCGCGCAACGAACGCGACAGCGTTCTGAGTGCGCAACGAGCATGTGAGCGTTCTGAGTGCGCAGTGAACACGTGAGCATTCTGAACATGCGAGGAAACATTCTGAGTGCACAACGATCGCGGGAGCGCTCTGAGCGCGCGACGAATGGGGGAATGAGAAGTCGCGCCCCCAAAGAGGAATTGGGCTCCGACCGCACCTGACGAGGGGGGTGATTTCGGTCGGATCCTCTGCAAGGCCCCATGTGGGAGGGGGGGAGGCTTAGCCGCACCCCGTCCCGGGGTGGGGGAGGGGGTGCGGCTTGGCCTCCCCCCAAGGGGATATGGCTTGGCAGCACCCACGTGATGGGGTTGCGGTTAGGCCGCACTCCGCCAAGATGGGGGCGCGGTCTTAGTCGCGCCTGGTGCCGCCGAAGCACAAACTGTAAGTGGCGTATTTTTCCACTCTCAAGATCATGAGTTCGACTTTGACCCCACTAACTCCACTTTCCTTTAGTGGAGCTTTCTCTAAGCGCACCACATGGCTCTTATAAATCCATGGATGAACATCATCTTTATAGATGCACATCATCTCTACGGATGCACATCATCTCTATGGATGCACATCATAAGCCCTTCAAACCTTCGGAGTCTGAGTTACTGCGTGGAGGAGTGCGGAGGTTTTTCCTTATTCGTGACAGTCCAGATTGCTGTCTTCGTGCGACGTGTTGTACCATGCCAGAGTTAAGTTATTTTCCCATTTTTTGAGAGAAATAAGTAACAGGGTCGGGACCTCACCGAAGCGGCCTTGTCGGCGCTTGGATAACCGTCCGTGGTGCTAACGGCGGTGCGCCAGGCGATTGGGATGTCGCACTGGGAGAGTGGGGGCGTGCCGGGCGCCGACTGGCCGGTGCGCCCGCGACCAACTCCCGACCGATGTTCGCCTAGGCGGGTCGTGCCTGGCCGGCCTCCGGGCGGGGGCGCACCACCAGGCCCGTGCGCCGAAAGGGGCGTGGCCGGCGTGCGGGGTCGCGCGTAGGGCTGCTGCCCGGGGCCGCTTGCCGAGCGGTGCTCGGGGCTGCTGATACGATGAAAATGAGTGTTACGCAAGAGCACGTGCCGATTCAAGTAATAAAGGCTCTGTTTGGCGCGGCTGCAGCGACTGGAGAAGCAGTGGGGGGAAGCAGTGGTGGAATAATCAGCTGTTCTGCAGAGTGGTGGCTGAATCTGTGAATCTGTTTGGAAGAACAACTGTTGCAGTGCTGTTTGAAACGGAGAAGCTGTTAAGCTGTTTGGTAAAACAGCTGTGCGTTTTGATTTTTTTTTTAAAATTAGAGATAAACAACAATTAATTATAATAAATTAACTTAGTGTACATAAATAGTAAGCACATTGATATTCTACCATAAAATAAAACACACTAATTAATAGGTTTTTCCAAAACAAAACTCGTAAATGTGATCCGCCTCGAACATGCATCAACGCTTTCGATCATCGAACCTCAACTGCATAGTAAAATAGTAATGTAATTAATCAATTATATAATTTAGGGTCAATTATATAATTTTATAGGTAATATAGTTTACAAAATTAAAACCCTTAATGTTTCATACCTGTGATATTCCGTCAGTTGATCCGCTATGAAGTCCCTGATATTCGACATTTCAGTAGCTCCCGTTCCTTGAAATGTACTAGGTGCAATATTCGGGTTTGGATCAATTGTTCTTGGACGATTGTTTGGTCGTAGTTCGTACGCCTCTGCATGAACAAAGCTTTCGTTCCCATCACATACATCGAACTCTGGGTCAGAACGTGATGGATGTCGTCTAATGAAGTTATGTAGGGCCATCGTAGTGACCACAACGACACACTGCTTTGAAAAATCAAACGGAGGCATTTTGCTTAGTATGCCCCATTTCTTCTTCCATACACCAAAGCTCCTTTCGATCACACTACGGAGCGAGGAGTGTGCCTTATTAAATATCTCTCTACGTCCTTCTATTGGCCGATTACCCCGAGCGAAGTCCGGCAAATGATATCTAGTTTCCGGAAAAGGTTTCAGAAGCCCTTTTTCTAGTGGATAACCAGCATCCACAAGATAATATTTACCTTCAATAATAGAAAAGATTAGACAGTAATCACATAGAACAATAATATATGTGAAACAGAGATTTTGTACCTTCAGGTGCAAATGGAAATTTACTCATCGGATCCCTTACTGCACGATGGTATATACGGGTGTCATGTGCAGAACCTTCCCAGCCAGGCACAACGTAAGTAAAACACATATTAAAGTCGCATACAGCCATCACATTTTGAGTTGGACTTCCATGACGACCAATGTACGGCACTTGGTTTTCAACAGGTATGCGTGCATCAACATGTGTGCCATCAATAGCTCCGACACAATCTTTAAAAAATGGCATATATCTTTCATCATTTTTTATGTGTAAAGGAATAGCATGAAACTGAGGATCAGTAGGAACTATGATGTCCATGGACAGACTAGTCAGAGCACGAAGTCCGATCATTAATAACCGACTTATAGTCTCCGTAGAATGTTGAAATCGTTCACTTGCTTTCCTGAATGTTTCATTGTGACCCAAAATATATACTGTGATTGCCAATATATCACTAGCTTGAGTTCTTTGTGTACCCTTTAACCCGTGAGTATGTTCTAACAGTGCTAGCAAATCAAAAAAAAAATACACTTTGTCATTCGAAACATGTTGTGAAACCTCACAGGATGTCCCAGAAATAATTCACGTATCCATTTGTGCCCGGTCTGAGAGGATGTCATGCAAGGAGTTTTATCAGAAAATAGAGAGGCATACTCAGTGATCACACATACACTAGATGCCACGAGGTTGACAAAGTGAGCACATTCCTGCTGACGAGTTTCATAATTATTTAATACAAGTTCTTCATCATCATTTATGTTTAGATCATCATCATGATTCCCTGTTGCCATTATAGTAGCCTAACAATATGAAACAATAATCATTATCAATATTTCGAAATAACAATATGTAACATAGAAATAACATAGAAGTTTCAAAATTCAAAGTAGCAAAATAGGAATAACAAAGTGGCTCTTGAGCAAAATAGGAATAACATAGAAAAAAGACATCATTTAAGTGAGTTCATGTAGTGGGTCTTGAGCCATTCCACCCTCCTATCCTCTGGTATACTCAGGAATGTCACTCGATTCACCGGGGTTTGGAAAAGGACTGTAGCAAAATGATAAATCATTCTGTCCTCAAAAATATCTGGATATTTCTCTAGTTCCTGAATAGCCTCTCGCAGTAGATATATGCTTGGTGGAACTACGGGCGCTGCAACACGCTGCATAATAACATCAGAAGAGGAGCATAACTTCTCAACATGTGATAGCATAATCTGTTTTACCCCCATATCCAGTTTCTTCCCCTTGCGTTTTCTTTTTGAATTAACTCCGCTTTGGGAACTTTCACCAGGTGTAGCTGAGCCAATATCATCATTTGCAAAAGCTTGTGTGTTATTTTGTTCTGTGATAGGGTCATCATCTTCTGATAAGGTGTCCGACTGGGAGAAAAGAGAAGGCAACTCTCCAGACGAAGGCATCCATACATTATCTCCTGTAGCAACAACCAAGCTGAACATTTTCTCTAATTTCTCTTCAAGATCTGGAGGTATACCAGCAGACCGGAATTTCTTCGCATTAGGGATCATCTACAAAATTGAATAAGTGTTAGACATGGAAAATATTAATTTCAATATGTGAAATATAAAAATCTGCATAGTAACTAACCTCAATTCTTTCCTTCCACCAATCATCGGATGCGTCTATTGTCCGTTTAATAGGGTTCCAACCAAGCCCAGTCTCGCCTATTTTAAGTTCACGCCATAATTTCCAATCACGTTTCAGTTGATCCCACTTGTTTTTCATTTGTGCACGACTGTACTCTAAACCGGTGCGCTCTTTAAAGTGTTTCAACAAATTGACCCAACCCTCTTTATTGAAATGAGTGGTTGGTCTATTCCCTAAATCTATCTCTTGGATACACAGATCACAAAACAAAAGAACATGGGATGAATCCCAATTGGCCGATATTCCACCATCTTTTGATATTACCATCTATTGGACCAAACATACAAAGCACTCAAAGTAAGATTACAAAACATTAAAGTAATAATAACAACACTGCATTTCTTATAATAACAACACAACATTTGGGTGCTCGAACAACACAGTCATATGATATACAATTCATGCATCAACCTTCACTACTTCTAATGGCCCTAATAGATTACATGACATAGATGTTTAGGGTTGGGTGCATTCCTCATTTTATATAATCACACACAAACCCACATACAAACCCACACACACAAATCCACACACACATCAACATACACATTCACATACAAACTCCAAAAAAAAAAACATCCACACACACACATCCACACACACATCAACATACACATTCATATACACATACACACACACACACACACACACACACAAATCCACATACAAAAATCCCCCTCAACAAACACACACACATACACATACACATCCACAAATCCAAAACAAACACACACATCCACAACCACACACACAAATCCACATACACACACATAAAAATCAGAAAAAACACATACAAACACCCCAAAATCCAAACAAAATTAACCTAAAATCCAAAACATCCCCCTAAACAAACAATAACAGAAATTCGAAATGCCAAAACCACGCAGAAATTGGACCTGAGAAGAACGGGAATCGGGTGTCGCCGGAGAACTGGAGATCTGGAGGTCGTTGCTGTCGCCGGAGATCTGTAGAGGTCGTCCAGTCATCGGAGAAGGGGAAGAAGATGCGCGCAGGGTAGGGGTCGTCGGAGGCGTCGATGTCGTCGGAGACGGGGAAGACGATGCGCGCAGGGTAGGGGTCGTCGGGCTCGCGAGAGATCGGGAGCGAAATTGCCTGCGAGAGATCGGGAGCCAAGGCGACGCCGGAGAGGGAGAGGGAGCTAGGTCGCGAAAATGGCAGAACGGGGCGAGTCGAGCGTAATCGCGCTTTCCGCGATTGTGAGGAGTCGTGATATCAGATCACGACTCGAAAACGCTAATAATAGCGTTTTAAGCAGCAGCTTTTCTCAAAAATCCGTCGATGGATTTTCTGTTTGGCGGGATGGGGGGAGAAGTGGTGGGGTGCTGGAATGAAAACGTGGAGCCAAACAGACCCAAAGTGTAAGTAAGATCGTCTCCACATGGAAGTGTTAATTTAACGCTCACAAGTACTAATATTATCCTTTTCTTTGAATCCAAGTAAATAATTCAAAAGTTGGTTGCGTGAAGAAAAATTAAAATAGGAAAATAACTTTAATTAATTAATTCAATGAGTTTTTATTTTTATTTTTGAGAAATACCAATTTTTAGAGAAGGTTTTGCATGTGGATTTCCTAAGTATATGTGATATGAAATTTCAAAAGATTTAATTAAATATTTGTAAAATTATTCTCCTGACGCAAATTAAATGTAGGACTCATTACCTCTCGGTCTCCGAAATCCGTACACAGCGACTAATCATGAAGAAAGTGAAATCTCTTTCTACTTCCAATGATTAAATTAGAATATGCGAATTACTTTCGTCACTCCTCTCTCGAATTTCGCGACGCAGTATTTGGATGAAGAATTAATTTTTGGTTAAAGATTTATGTGGTTCCTCTCTCGATTTATTCCACATAAGAAAATGGTTTGTATAACCTTGCGTGCAACTCCTCTCTCGATTTATGAATACACTCCAAAGAGATATACAATGCTTGACACAAAATCTTCAAAATGTAATCGCACACTTAAAACGGACAAAGAATTGAAGCAAATAATTTAACAGAATTGTGTTCTAATACATATCACAAAAGACAGTATTTTTCCACACACAAAGCTACAGATTTTAGTTCATGCTAATTGGAATAAAATAACAAATAAGGACATCCTTACAAGACATGCTCAAAGACATGGTTGAAGAAGGTAAGTTTTTTTACTCCAAAGTTGCAATATCTCTCTCCGGGATTGGAATGGTTCGGCCCTCCAAGTAGGAAGAATTCTCCTTGACGAAAATATCTTTCCTTTTCTCCTCAATTTCGTTCTCTTTTTTTAGCTCTCCCTTCCCTCTATTTTATAATTCAAATTAAGTAACTTCCCAGTTTTCAATTTTTGTAACCGCCATCTTCTATATTTAATTCTCCTCTTTAGAATCACATAATCAGCCTTCTAAATCTGTCTCCAGTCAGCTGTCCGCCTGTGCATAACTGATGCCACCTCATCATATGGTTTTAAATAGTCGCGCCTTTTATGCCATGTTGGCAGCCCCCGCTTGTTGTAACCTTGTTGTAACCTTGTTGCGACAAATCCGCCTGCATTAATTATTCCTCCATTTCTTTTCTTTACATCCTGAACACTCATTTAATTTCTGCATATTAAACTCGAATTTAAGCAGAATCACCATGAAATAATTACTTTGTAATTTATTATTAATTAAGTTTATTATATCCAAGTTTCATATTAATATTCATCATCTCATAGTGCAAAATGTGTTATTCATAGACCAAATAACTTTTATTTTGGGAAGTTATCACACCCCCACACTTAGTTTTTTGCTAGCCCCTAGCAAAACTACATACAAAATTTTTGATTCATATGAGCTTGCATGCTCAAGATTTATAATATAAGGAAGCTAAGCAAGCAATAACATTGTATAATTTGTTGAATAAATATATTTTAGTAAGTTAGGGAAATAGTGGGAATAATGTTCGAATGAGACTTCACATAGTGTGTGTGTGCGATTCTCTTTTAAATCAATCATTCCTATCCAAATTAATACATTTAAACATCTATAAAAAATAATTCTGAGTAGAACAATGCTAATAACCATGATTAGTCCATTACAACAATAATTTAGTAAAAACAAGGAATGGAAAGGATTCTCAACAATATGATTTTTTATAACAAATGAGAAAGAATTTTCAAAAAGCAACAATCCCGTAGTGCTTAGGTCATGAAGGCACACATTTATTACTTTTGTATGTACTCATGATAGAGATCTTTCCAAATATTTGAGTGCTTACTTAGGCCACGTATCACTATGGTACTAAATTATATATATATATATATATATCATCATAATAGGGATCATTCCAAACATATGCATGTTTAGGCCACATATCATTATGAGACGTTCTCTTTTTTTTTCTTTTTTTTAACATATATTCACATAGCAGGATCATTCCAAGTAAGCAAGCAAATATCCAGGCCACATATCACCATAAGCAATTTCTCTCTTTTTAATTTTGATGTTTTTTTATCATTTTTTTCATGATTTAACACACTAGCATGGATGTCACTTGAGAAAATCCACAAAATGATATTTACTAGTTCATTATTGCTTTGGACTAAACAATGCTTATTTGGCTCTTGACTACTTTTGAATTTAATTTTTATAGAAATTTAAAATATATACAACTTGTTTTAGAGCTCATGAAATAAAGAGAAGTAGTGTTCAACGAATTTTTCAAAAGAATACTACCATTATTCCCTAACTTTGGAAAATAAATATACATTCATTTGGCAAAACAATTATCCTTGCTACTTATGAAAATAATGGGGTGGTAAAATTTTATAGTGACAAAGGTTATCAAATATAACCTACCCACCCCCACACTTTAGAATCTAACTTGCCCTCAAGTTAAAACAAATGTATTCATATAACGATATAAATTGAACAAAATACTCCCCTTCCAAACATAGAAGTATGTTGGATCCATTCAACTAGCTCCAAGCTCCATGTAGTAGAAGACCTTGGGCTCGGCATGTCTCATTTTCCTGCAACATAAACTCATCAAAAACAATACATGCAAAGCAATATCCCAACAAAATATAATATTCAGCAGCGTAATGATCAACCACAAGTAGCCACATGTGGGTCCTAACTTCCACAACAATATTCATTCAGAAAAACACAACCAACCCAGCAGAATTGTGTAGAAATTAACAATCAAAACACATATATGGTTCAAGCAAAAAGCAGTAATTATGCAAAGAAATTATATTAAAAATTAAAAATAGCTTCCTATTCTACATTTTATTGGGTTGCCTCCCAACCAGCGCCTAATTTAAAGTCCCGGCAGGACCTAATGATAGTGTTTATGCTAATATGGTTACCACCGCCTCACATTGCTCATTTTGTTGGAAATATATCTTAAGGCGTTGTCCATTGACTTTAAATTCAGATTTGTCTTTCTCATTTTGTATGGTTACAACCCCATATGGGTGTACCTTTGTTACACTAAATGGTCCCGACCACCTAGATTTTAGTTTACCCGGGAATAATCTCAACCTTGAATTATATAATAATACTAATTGTCCTTCCCGGAATTCCTTAGGTGAAATCCTAGCGTCATGCCATTTCTTCGTCCTTTCTTTATAGAGCTTATGATTCTCATATGCATGAAATCGTATTTCATCGAGTTCATTTATTTGGGCTAAACGATTTTTATCTGCATTATTAAAATCAAAATTCAATTTCTTAATTGCCCAAAAAGCTCTATGCTCTAGCTCAACCGGTAAGTGGCATGCCTTACCAAATATCATCCGATATGGAGTCAACCTTATAGGTGTTTTGAATGCAGTCCTATAAGCCCAAAATGAATCATTCAACTTGTGTGACCAATCCTTACGGGTTGTACTCACTGTCTTTTCTAAGATTGATTTAATTTCTCTATTTGAAACTTCGGCCAAACCATTGGTTTGTGGGTGGTAAGATAAGGCAACTTTATGTGTTATCCCATATTTATTTAACAAGGATTTAAAATGATAATTGCAAAAGTGTGCCCCCCATCACTAATGATAGCCCTTGGTGTGCCGAACCTACTAAAAATATGTGACTTTAAAAATTTTAGTACGGATTTTGCATCACACTTTTGAGTTGGAATTGCCTCCACCCATTTGCTAACATAATCAACCGCTAGTAGAATGTAAAGATGTCCATTTGAATTCACAAATGGACCCATAAAATCTATCCCCCAAACATCAAATATATCAACTTCTATGATGTTATTAAGGGGCATACTTGCTCCTCTATTCATATTACCGGTGCGTTGACACCTATCACATTGTTTTACAAATTCATGGGAGTCCCTAAATAAATTTGGCCAATAGAATCCAGCTTCTAAGACCTTCATAGCCGTCCTAAGTCCTTGAAAATGTCCTCCATAAGGATATGCATGACATTTGTGAAGGATACTTGGGACTTCTATTTCGGGGACACATCTACGAATCATTTGATCGGCACAAATTTTAAATAAATGTGGTGCATCCCATAAATAAGATTTCACTAAATGAAGGAATCTCTTCCTTTGTTGAAAACTTAAATCCGGTGGTAAAATATTACTAACAATATAATTTACAAAATCAGCATACCATGGAGTATTATCACTAGTAATTGCAAGAATATACTCATCCGGAAAGTTTTCCTTAATCTCTACTTGGCTATTCTTTTCACATTCTTGTTCTAGCCTTGATAGGTGGTCGGCCACTTGATTTTCAGCCCCCTTACGGTCCTTAATTTCTATATCAAACTCTTGTAATAGTAGCACCCACCTAATAAGACGGGGTTTAGCATCTTTTTTCTCTACCAAGTATTTGATAGCCGAGTGGTCCGTATAAACTATCACTTTAGAATTTATTAAATAAGAATGGAACTTATCAAATGCAAACATTACGGCTAAGAGTTCCTTCTCGGTTGTAGTGTAGTTTATTTGTGCATCAATAAGTGTTTTGCTAGCATAATATATAGTATGAAAAATTCTATCCTGGATTTGTCCTAAAACAATTCCTACGACATAATCACTAGCATCACACATAAGAACAAAAGGCGACGACCAATCCGGTATTGTGTCAATAGGTGAAGAAACTAACTTGTGTTTTAATGTGTCAAAAGCGTGAAACAGTGGTCATCAAATATAAAGGGAGTGTCTTTTTTTAACAAGTTACATAAAGGTTTTGATACTTTAGAGAAATCTTTAATAAACCTCCTATAGAACCCCGCATGACCTAAAAAGCTACGAATGCCCTTGACATTCTTAGGAGGAGGAAGCTTTTCAATAACTTCTATTTTAGCCCGATCTACCTCCAAACCCTTGGTTGATACTTTATGGCCTAAGACAATTCCCTCTCTCACCATGAAATGACACTTCTCCCAATTTAGCACTAAATTTGTCTCAACACATCTTGTTAATACCTTCCTAAGAACTTCCAAACAACAATCAAATGACTTCTCAAACACAGAAAAATCATCCATAAACACCTTTATTCCTTCATCCATTAAATCAGTAAAAATAGATATCATGCACCTTTGAAAAGTGGCGGGTGCATTACATAATCCAAATGGCATTTTGCGAAATGCAAACGTACCATAAGGACATGTAAATGTGGTCTTTTCTTGATCTTCCGGAGCAACCATAATCTGATTATAACCGGAATATCCATCCAAGAAACAAAAATAATCATTACCCGCCAACTTGTCAAGTACTTGATCAATAAAAGGTAGTGGAAAATGATCCTACCGAGTTGATTTAATTAGTTTTCTATAATCCATACATATTCTCCAACCGGTAACCGTCCTAGTTGGTATCAACTCGTTGATATCATTTTTTACCACTGTAATTCCTCCCTTCTTCGGTACACATTGTACCGGACTCACCCACTTGCTATCCGAAATAGGGTAAATAATTCCTGCATCTAACTATTTTATTATCTCATTCATAACTACTTCTTTCATGGGTGGACTAAGCATACGTTGATGTTCAATTGACCCTTTAGCCTCATCTTCTAATATTATTTTATGCATACAAATCGAGGGGCTAATGCCACTAATGTCTGCTATAGTCAATCCCGTGGCCTTCTTAAATTCTTTCAAAATAAGAAGTAGTTTTTCTTCATCTTCAAATTTTAATGATGCATCAATTATTACCGGAAGAGTATTTTCTTATCCAAGAAAAGCATATTTAAGATGTTCCGGAAGAGGTTTCAAATCTAAAGTTGGAGGTTCAATAATTGAAGGTTTCATAATTTTTGGTTCGCTTGACCTAGTTATAGATTCAAAACTCCTAAAGATAGGCAATTTATAACGGGATTTTAAGACCTTCACACATTCATCCACTTCTAAATCACCATCCCACTCTTCATTTGTCAAAATTGTGAGAAGCCTTTGTTCTAGGTCATCTTCATTACCCTTAATTAATTGATTTTTAAACTCCACTTCTTCAATAGAGTAACAATCTTCTTTTTCATTTGGAAATTTCATAGCTTTTAGGATATTGAATGTTACTTCCTCTTCATTAACTCTCATTGTTAACTCCCCTTTTTGTACGTCAATTAAAGTTCTTCAGATTGCTAAAAATGGCCTCCCTAAGATTATGGGCACATCCTTATCCTCGTCCATGTCCAACACTACAAAATCGGCCGGAAAAATAAATTTCTCCACCTTAACCAATACATCCTCAACTATTCCCTTAGGGAATGCTAAAGTCCTATCGGCTAATTAGAGAGTAAGAGTTGTTGGAGCTATCTCTCCTAGACCTAACTTTGTATAAATAGATAAGGGCATTAAATTGATGCTCGCACCTAAATCACATAATGCTCTCCCGACAAATTTTACTCCTATGGAACAAGGTATGGTAAAACTACCGGGGTCCTTAAGTTTTTGAGGCATTTTTTTTGCAAAATTGCACTACACTCTTCCGTTAATGCAACTATTTCTCTATCTAGAAATTTTCTTTTCTTAGATAAAATATCTTTCATAAATTTGACATAAATAGGCATTTGCTCTAATGCCTCGGCAAATGGAATATTAATTGTAAGCTTCTTAAAAATTTCCATAAATTTTTGAAATTGTTTGTCAAGTTTTGTTTTATTTAATCTAGATGGAAAAGGTGGAGGAGGGTAAATAATTTCTTTCTTTTTATTATTTTGTGGATCTACTTCCACTTCCTCCGGCTCCTTAACTTCTATAGACTCTTCTCTCCTAATCGTATTTTCTCTTGCCTCTTCCTCCCTTAACTTCTCTAGCAATCCATCCCCACTTGAGATCTCTACCCCACTCCTTAATGCAATATCTTTACAATGATTATTTGGCTCTTCCCTTGTTGGATTAAGTGTGGTGTCAGATGGTAGCGATCCTATTGTTCTCTGATTTAAAGTATTGGCCAATTGGCCAATTGTGGATTCTAAAGATCGGAGTGAAGACTCAATACCATCCATCCTAGAGTCATTCTTTTGAAACAAACCTACAATATACTCATCAGTCAATTTCCTATTATTGGTTTGTTGATTATGCATATGGGTTGGTATAGAATTAATGTTTTGATTGAAACCTGGTGGTTGAATTGCATTTTGTGAATTTTTCCAAGAAAATTGGGATGATTTCGCCACTCTGGATTATAATGATTTCCGAAATTTGAAGGTCCTTGCCTTTGTTGGCCTCCAAGATAATGTACTTCTTCTGTTACTTGGTTTAATTGTTCCACTGTCATTGGCACACTTGTTGAAGGGGTAGATAAAGAATCTAACCTCTTATTTACTAAATTAAATTGAGTGGCCATTTGAGCTGCTAACGAAGTGATTTGATCTACTTGATGAATACCGGCTGGATGGTTATTACCTTGCCTTTTGAATTCTTGGTAATTGTTAGAAGTAAGATCTTCTATAATTTCAAAAGCATCTTCTGGATATTTCTTTAATAAAGACCCTCCCGCAGTTCCGTCAACTAGGATCATCGTAGTGGTTTGTAACCTGTTATAAAAAATTGTGACTTGTTCGTGTTGGGTCATCCCGTGATGTGGACACTTCCTAAGCATTTCTTTAAACCTTTCACACGCTTCATAAAGTGTTTCGCCATGATTTTGGACAAAAGTGGTGATGTCTCTAACCAGCTTAGCTGTTTTAGAAGGTGAGAAATATTTATTCAGGAATTTCTCTTCCAATTGATCCCACGTAGTGATGGAACCAGGAGGTAAAGAGTTAAGCCAATCTTTAGCTCGACCCTCCAAAGAAAATGGGAATAACCTCAATTGAATAGCTTCATCCGAAGCCCCGTTTACCTTGTACATATCACAGATTTCTAAGAATGTTCTTAAATGAGCGTTTGCATTTTCATGCTTAAGACCCTCAAACTTGTTATGTTGAACTAGTTGCATTGTGGTAGAGTCTATTTTAAAATTATTAGCGGCGATTGTGGGTCGCGCTATACTAAATTGCAAACCTCCTCTTAACGGTGCGTTATATATAGTCTCGACAAGTCATTCGCGGTGCAGCGTTTTGAACATTATGACCATTGTGTTCGACTTGACCATTAGGGTCCACCAGACCCCCATGATCATGACCATCATGACCATTCCCATTCCCGTTATTTAAACCATTTGGGTTCATAGTAGGATGACTAGAATGCTCTAAGCGAAAAGCTCTTCTATTTTTCCTACACCCACGCTCAATTTCTAAATTTAGCGGGAATAATTCAATAGGCCGAAATCTGGACATAAACTAGAGTAATGCAATTAAAATAAATAAAACAGACAAACAATGAAATAAAACAAAAACAGTACTTGAGCTCCAATTACTAAGGATTTACTAATATTGCAAGAAAACGCTAAATTAGTACACCTCCCCGGCAACGACGCCAAAAATTTGATACGATGAAAATGAGTGTTACGCAAGTGCACGTGCCGATTCAAGTAATAAAGTGTAAGTAAGATCGTCTCCACATGGAAGTGTTAATTTAACGCTCACAAGTACTAATATTATCCTTTTCTTTGAATCCAAGTAAATAATTCAAAAGTTGGTTGCGTGAAGAAAAATTAAAATAGGAAAATAACTTTAATTAATTAATTCAATGGGTTTTTTTATTTTATTTTTGAGAAATACCAATTTTTAGAGAAGGCTTTGCATGTGGATTTCCTAAGTCTATGTGATATGAAATTTCAAAAGATTTAATTAAATATTTGTAAAATTATTCTCCAGACGCAAATTAAATGTAGGACTCATTACCTCTCGGTCTCCGAAATCCGTACACAGTGACTAATCATGAAGAAAGTGAAATCTCTTTCTACTTCCAATGATTAAATTAGAATATGCGAATTACTTACATCACTACTCTCTCGAATTTTGCGACGCAGTATTTGAATGAAGAATTTTTGGTTAAAGATTTATGCGGTTCCTCTCTCGATTTATTCCACATAAGAAAATAGTTTGTATAACCTTGCGTGCAACTCCTCTCTCGATTTATGAATACACTCCAAAGAGATATACAATGCTTGACACAAAATCTTCAAAATGTAATCGCACACTTAAAACGGACAAAGAATTGAAGCAAATAATTTAACAGAATTGTGTTCTAATACATATCACAAAAGACAAAGTATTTTTCCACACACAAAGCTACAGATTTTAGTTCATGCTAATTGGAATAAAATAACAAATAAGGACATCCTTACAAGACATGCTCAAAGACATGGTTGAAGAAGGTAAGTTTTTTTACTCCAAAGTTGCAATATCTCTCTCCCGGATTGGAATGGTTCGGCCCTCCAAGTAGGAAGAATTCTCCTTGCCGAAAATATCTTTCCTTTTCTCCTCAATTTCGTTTTCTTTTTTTTTGCTCTCCCTTCCCTCTATTTTATAATTCAAATTAAGTAACTTCCCGGTTTTCAATTCTTGTAACCGCCATCTTCTATATTTAATTCTCCTCTTTAGAATCACATAATCAGCCTTCTAAATCCGTCTCCAGCCAGCTGTCCGCCTGTGCATAACTGCTGCCACCTCATCATATGGTTTTAAATAGTCGCGTCTTTTATGCCATGTTGGCAGCCTCCGCTTGTTGTAACCTTGTTGTAACCTTGTTGCGACAAATCCGCCTGCATTAATTATTCCTCCATTTCTTTTCTTTCCATCTTGAACACTCATTTAATTCCTGCATATTAAATTCGAATTTAAGCAGAATCACCATGAAATAATTACTTTGTAATTTATAATTAATTAAGTTTATTATATCCAAGTTTCATATTAATATTCATCATCTCATAGTGCAAAATATGTTATTCATAGACCAAATAACTTCTATTTTGGGAAGTTATCAGCTGCCCGTTGGACGGCACTTGGCCGCGCCCGGATGCTGCCGGCCGAGCGATGCTCGGTCGCGCCCGGGGGCAGCCGCCGATCAACGCTCGGCCGGTTCCGGTCGTGCGAGTGCACGGTCCACGCGCGTGCGGCCCGCGCGCGCAGCCAGTGCGCACGGTCGGTGCTCGACCCACGCAGGTCGTGCAGGCGCATGGTCCGTGCGCGTGCGGGCCACGCGCGCGGCTAGCGCGCCCGGCAGGTGCTCGGACGGCGCCGACTGCGCGGTCGGTGCTTGGCCGATGCCGGCCACGCGTGCGTGCGACCAGCGCGCGTGGCCGATGTTTGGCCATTTTACGGCCTGTTCCTACGCGGCAGGCGCTCCGCCTGCGCACGTATGGCCGGCGTGGTCTGGCTGATGAGGCCGTCAGTTGGCATTTCCCAGGTGTGTGGCCGGTGTGTGGAGCAAGTGTGCACGTTGGTTGGCAGAGTTTGGGTAATGCGTGTTCGTCTGGGTTCTTGGTAGGCATGTTTATATATGTATATTTTGTTTTATTTTAGGCTTCAAAACGGAGTGGCCAATCGAGGCCGATGCGTCTGCGCTCTACTCTTAACAGTGTGCGGATTGACATGTGGCGCAAGTGGCTTGGACTGCCTTCTAGTATTGAGGTGAAGATTCCTCGGGCGGAGGAGCGCGCTTAGAACCCGCCGACCGGCTTCATGAATCTTTCTGAGAGCTGCTTGAAGTCCGGGTTTCGATTTCCTCCCTCGGAGGAGGTTATTGAGATATTCCAGTTCTGTGTTATTCCAATTACCTAGTTCACCCTCGCTGGGATGGCAAGGGTTATGGGGATGATCGTGCTCTTTCAGGAGCATAGTGCGCGACTTTCCCTGGAGGTGTTCATGGATTGGTGCGAGGTCTCCACCGACTCAGGTGGTCGTATCAAGGTTCGGAGCAACAAGAACTGGTTTCGCTTCGGGGAGAAGAGCGACTATCGGCACGGGAATCCCTTTATGGGTATGTTTGGAATCGTTGAGAGCTGGCAGAGTTATGGAGGGCGCTTCCCGGTCATTGTCGTCGACAGACGGGGCGTGAAGATGAGTTTTCACCTCTTCCCTGCTTTCCTGGTCCAGAGGGGTGTCGAAGGCCCTGTATTATATTTCTAGCTGTGTGTAGGAGAGTAGACTGCTCTCGGTGGGACTTTCTTGGGATGCCGAGCGTGCAGCCGCCGTTACCCTGGTTCGTGGGAAGAAGGGAAAGATTGTTTTCAAGAACGGAGATTCAAGTCCTGGGCTTATTCCGCTAGTACCTAGGAGCCACGATCACGAGGCTAGTCCGAGCAGTCGCAAGGTTGAGCCATTTCCAGTCGATCCTGATGTCGAGATCTTGGCGTCTCCTGTCGCCAGCCAGGTCCCGCAGGGAGACTTGCTGCCGCCTCCTCCTTTGCCACCAGCGACACGAGTTTCCTCCTCTCTTCAGGCGATGACTTCTGCGGTGAGTGGAATTCCTTTTCTCTAGTTCCGGCCCATCTTCTCCATTGTTGTCTATGTATACTAACTGTTTGCTTTTTCCACAGGTCGACGTTCTAAACAACGTTGCCCTCACGTAGAACGACTGTTATGTGGGCCTCAAGGACGGCTACTTCACTCTTCAGGAGGAGCTGCGGGTGGCGAGAAGCGATTTGTCCATCCTGAAGAAGAAGAGGGATCACGATCTTGCCCATATCAGTCAGCTGGAGGCCGACATCTCCTCTTCCCGATCAGATATTGAGACGCTGTGAGCAGAGTGCGATGGCGATTAGGCGCTTGCTCAGGATTCCCTTCATCAATTGTCGGAGGCTCAGGGGGAGATGTTCCGACAGGAGGGAGAGTTGGGCTTCCTGAGGAGCGAGGTGGACCAGTTGTCATCCATCGAGCAGAGTATTGAATAGACCAAGGCGGAGGGGGTGGCCGAGTATAGAGACTCTCTGGCTTTCGTGGAGGAGTGGTTCCAGATGTCGGAGGAGCTTCGCGCCGAGATTACGACGAAGGAGGTGGAGCCTCTACTAGAGGATGAGTGTGAAGTTGCCTTCTAGAGGGGCATTCAGAAGACTCTCCGCATGATGGAGAGGAAGTTTGGATGTGGCATTGTCGGTCTCGGAGCTGGGGACCTTTCGGAGGACGATCGCTCAGATGCTGCCGAAGACTGATACCTGTATTTATTGTTTTTCATCTTGTTGTTTCCTTTCATTGTTTGCTATTTTTAGTTTATGCGCAACGCTGAGCTGGTGTAGTCGTATTCCTTTGAATTTATTATACAACATTTATTTGCATGCTTCTTTGGTGACTTGGTTGTCTTACTTATTTTTAGAGTGGTGGTTAGGGGGGACATGCCCCAGAATGGCCGGTGAAGAGTGAATGCATTCAAACCGTGACGACGGTAAGAGGGGCCGACCCTTACAACGTCGGGACCTTACTGCGGGGAGAACAGTGGACCTTCGATTGGCGGCAGTGTGAAGTCCCAGGGGTAGGTCCCCGGAGTAGTCGGTGAAGAGTGTATGCGTTCAAATCGTGACGACCGTAAGAGGGGCAGACCCTTACAACGTCGGGACCTTACTGCGGGGAGAAGGGAGGACCTTCGATCCGCGACAGTGTGATGTCCTAGGGGCAGGGCCCCCAAAGTGTTAGAGTTAGAAGCAAATAAAGAGCATTGAGCTAAAACAAACGTTAAAACATGTGTAAGTGTAATTTTGTGGCTTTCGGGTTATTAGTTGTTTTTAATACAAACTAAATAAGAGTGTAGATAGTGTCAGACTCCCTTGTCTGGCTCCTGGTCCTTCTGAGCAGTGCTTACACGAGTTTTCATAATCACCCTGCGTGAAGCACGGTGGTGGTTTAGGAGCTGATTCCCACTGGGAGTTGACTCCCAATTGCCTTTTCTCGAGCAACTAGCTTCTGAGATACTTGGAGAAAAATCTTTAGGTGTCCTGATTGGACAAGGCTCTCGATTTCGTCCTTCAGGCTGAGACATTGTCTCGTACGGTGCCCTAGACCTTTGTGAAAGTCACAAAACATGAATTGATCCCCTGTATTTTGGGGAAGCGGTCTTGGCCACTTGACGATCCTGCTTGTTGGGAATATTTCCCTCAATGTTCCCTTGAATTGAAGAGGCATCACACTCAATGTTAAGTACATATTGTATTTGATAAACCCTATTCTACATCATGTATATGCAGGGTTAGGTTGTTCCAAACTTTGGAATAAGTTCTGTGGTTTTACTGATAAAACTGCTGAGAAGACTTCACTATCTCAGCTGAACCGCTGAGACGAGGTCAGGAGCCGCTGAGAAGGGGACTGGCTCAACTGCATTTAGACAGAATCCGCTGAGAAGACTATCTATCTCAGCGGATCCGCTGAGATGAAGATATATTCAGCCGCTGAGACAGAAGGCTGTCTCAGCACAACCACTGAGACAGATTCATATTTGAATAATACACTGACGGGATCTGCTTTTGGCGCAAACAACTGTAAAGCAAGATAAAGTATTCTATTACCCTCCATGTTGTGTCAGGGGCCTTCTTAGAGCCGTTGCAGATGGATAAGAGTATAAAAGAATAAGTTAGGGCATTGTAGAAAGGGTGCTGAAAAGTGGAGAAAGATTTTCACTGTTCCATTGGCGGCTTCCATAAGTGCTCTCCTTCCTGCTTCCTGAACCTGCAATCAAATACAAGGAGAGAAGATAGATCTTCCTGATTCAATCAAGGAGAGCAAGTTGATCTTTCTTCATCTTCTGAAGAGAAGGGTCAGATAGGAGCAAGGTCTGAAGTTATTGCATTTCAGCCCTGCTTCAAGTCAGCACTAGAAGAACATCCACAACAGAAGACAAAAGCTAAAGGATACATTTAACTGTCATCTGTTGTAAGCATAACTTATTACTTTTGTATGAACACTTGTGTTCTGAGTCTGTATGGAATTTTGCCTGAGGTGTAGGGCTAGTATGTAACATCCCAACTTTTATTGGGTCCCTTGACCCTAGTAGACCCAATAAAAGTAAACCCAAAAAGGTAGAAAAGTAGCACGAATAAGGGATATTCTGCTAGGAGACTCCGATTTGACTTCAGTCAGTTCCGTTAGACTCGTATGACTAGTACAAGCGCGTCACAACCACATTATTGTCATGATCCGAGGTCGTTTACGGAATTCATTATGTCCTGATCCGAGGTCCTTTAGGGAAAACGACCATTTTGAGTATTGTAGCGCGTCACAACCACATTATTGTGGAATAGTGGCTAAACTTACTCCGTTTTGACTTCTGTCAGTTCCGTTAGACTCGTATGACCAATACGAGAGCAACGAAATTCGTTCCACCCGATCCGAGGTCGTTTAGGGAAAATGACCATTTTGAGTATCGTAGCGCGTCACAACCACATTATTGTGGAATAGTGGCCAAACGTACTCCGTTTTGACTTCTACACAGTTCCGTTAGACTCGTATGACCAATACGAGCGCAATAGAATTCGTTACCTCCCGATCCAATGTCGTTTAGAGAGAAAGACCGTTTTGAGTGTCGTAGCGCGTCACAACCACACTATTGTGGAATAGTGACCAAACGTACTCAGATTTGACTTATGTCAGTTCTGTTAGACTCGTATGGCCAATACGAGCGCAACAGAATTCGTTCCATCCTGATCCGAGGTCGTTTAGAGAAAATGACCGTTTTGAGTGTCGTAGCGCGTCACAACCACATTATTGTAAATTAGTGACCAGACATACTCTGAATCGACTCCCGCCAGTTCCGTTAGACTCGTATGATCCATACGAGCGCCACAGAACTCGTTGCACTTCAATCCGAGGTCATACGAGAAATATGCCCGTTTTAGGTTTTGTGGACCGCCCTTCCCTCCCCCTTCCCACTCCCCGAGGCAAGCCAACCACCCTCCCCGTCGCCGGAGCGCTGCCAGCGCTACCCGAGCCTTGCCCAGGCTCGGGTAGAGGCTGGCCGTGAAAGCTACACCCCCATCGCCGATGGTGGCGCTGGGGGAGCAGGCCCAAGCCTGGGGACCTCGGCTCCGATGAGGGAAGGCGACAGGGCCGCCGGAGAACGCGTCTCCGGCGGCACCCGCAAGCTCCCCCCTCCCCCCCTTTTCCCCGTATTTCTGTAGGGTTTTGGCGGCCACCCCCGGCGGTGGCCGGCGGTGCCTGGCCGCCGGACCACCCCTGGAGGTAAGCCCCACCCCCGGCGAACCAGCCAGGGGCGGGGAAAGGCCCTCCCGGAGGAGGGGTGGCGCGGCCATGTTCTGCATGGCTCATGCAGGCCGCGCTTCTGCCCCCCCCCCCCCCCCCCCCCCCCGCCCTTGCCTCTTTTCTTTCATTTCTATGGTGGTCGGCGGCTCCAGGCCGCCGGACCAGAGCCGGAGTAGTCGCCGACCCCCCGGCGAGTCGGTCAGGGCGGCGCCGGCGGCAGATGCCGCCACCCTCTGCCTCGTCGGGAGGGGCAGCAGCCGCCATCCGATCTCTTGATGAGATCGGACGGCGGCGGGAATCTTAATTCCCGCCGTTTCTGTGCCCCCCCCCCCCCCCCCCCCCCCCCCCCCCCCCGCAGCGGATCAGCCTAGATCCGCTGTGGGAGCAAAGGGAGGCGCACGGTTCAGCACCCCCTCCCGCCTCCCAATGTGAAATTTTTTCGAATCTTTATGAAGTGAGCAGGAGTTAGTCAACTTAGAGTTACAAGCCAAACAACCAGAAGCAAATGGAGGCAAACAACTGATCTTTATTGAAAGCAACTTCAAATTACAAGGCAAGGCATGCTTGGCGAGACATGATTTCGCCAGCACAAACACCAAAGAGAAAAATACAAAGTTGAAGATAACACGAGACCGCGCGGTCTCCCCTTGCGACCTCAGCAACTCGCCAACCCGCAGACCGCAGCCGACCTCAGAACAACACCAGACCGCTGATCAGTCCACACCCTTCCTTTCGAACTCCTGATACTCCCGAACTCCAGCACCACAGCTCCAAGCCGCAGACCGCCTGAACACTTTCAGAGGAAGAGGTGATCGTTGCTGCCCGCACTATCCGCAGAAGCTGCACAAGAAGAGTTCAATCAGCAGACCGCCCGGTCAGATAATCTCAGACCGCAGGAAAGAAGAAAGTTCAGCTTACACTTGGTGTGTGTTAATTATTGCTGTCGATGGGTCCTATTTATAGGCGTGAGACCTGATCCAGTCACCACCCTATGAGATAGGATCACCACCCTCCAGACCGCGCGACCTGACCGGTCATACCTCGCGATCAGCAACAGTACTCCTGCTTCATTCTTGGTGAACCCGCCAGCTTCAACATCGACTATGAGAGACCGCCACTCTCACAGCAGATCGCGACTCCAAAGAAGATCGCCAGACCGCCCGAAGCTGTTCACCTCCCGTGTTCGTCCGAGACCACGAACACAGCCAGTTCGCTAACAGACCGCGAACTCCTGTCCGCATGCCGGTCTCCTCCTGAGACCGCGAACAGCGAACAGCTCGCATACCAGTCTCCTCCTGAGACCGCGAACTGAGACCGCGCGACTAAGACCCTTAGTCCGCGAATACCACCTGAAAGCCCGGTCAGCCACCAGACCGCATTCTGGAGAAAACCTGGATCAAGCTGTGCGGTCACACCAGACCACCACAGCCTTGAAGAGGACAGCACGCCACGCGATCAAACACAGACCGCGCACACCTGAAGACGAACAGCCCGCCACGCGATCAGAGACAGACCGTGTGGCCTTCACCTTCAGCCGCCTTGGACCCAAACCAGCGATCAAGCCAGGAGACCGCAGCTAGGCTAAGACCAGCCAGGTCGTGCGGTCACACCAGACCGCCCGACCTCCTCCCAGACCGCCCGACCTCCTCCCAGACCGCGCGACCTTCACCTTCAGCCGCCTTGGACCCAAACCAGCGATCAAGCCAGGAGACCGCAGCTAGGCTAAGACCAGCCAGGTCGTGCGGTCACACCAGACCGCCCGACCTCCTCCCAGACCGCCCAGGTCCAAAGACCCTTCCTCTTCCTGATTTTTCTGAGGCTAAACTAGGCATCTGTGACAAAAACTCCCAACATGAAAAATGTTCCCCACTCAGAGGGGCACCTCCAGTAATTTTTTGAGATTTGTAAGTTGAGTTTTGCTATTTTTAAATGCCTATATAAGGTTTCATTAAAGGAATTAAAGGCTCAAATGACTTTGGAAAATTCCCAATAACTTATAGGCTCAAATTTAGGCTATTTTACAACTACTATCAAAGTTTGGACATTTTATCAATTCCTTTGATAATTTTAAAAACTTAAATGAGATTTCTACGAGCAAAATAACGCCTTAAAATGAACGGAAATATTTGGGAAAAACTTGCTGGCCCTCGACGCGTCATTTTAACTATATAGTAAAATTGTGCGAGTCGATCAAAGATAAATGGAAAGCTCGCCATTTATGGCAAGAAATCGACAAAGTTAAAAACAATGAAACACGCAATCGGGTCGCAATCGCGAGGCAACATTTCTAATCAGTAACGACATGATAATTAAAGTGTGAACCCAAGACACACAAAAATAAGAAGTCTCATAAAATATAAGTCGACCCCGATCTCTAACTAAAATAAGCAGGCTCCTATGAACGGAGAAGAGGCCCCTATGAACGGGGAAAGAATAGAATTTCCTCCTAAGAATGGAGTCGACACTGAAGCCTCCTGAAATGGAGTGATTGGACTACTAACCCGCTTATTTATGTTCTCCAGTCTCGTACTGGTCCTGCATTTACTATTTGCATTTATTCCTTTTAATTCTCCAGTTTCGTACTGGTCCTGCATTTACTATCTGCAATTATTCCTTTTAATTCTCCAGTCTCGTACTGGTCTTGCATTTACTATCTGCAATTATTCCTTTAAATTCTCCAGTCTCGCACTAGTCACTTAGTTATACTTTCTGTTCATCCTTTTCAATACTCCAGTCTCGCACTGGTCAGTTGATTATTATTTTCTGTTCATTCCTTTCGATACTCCAGTCTCGTACTGGTCCCGTTAATTCGGCCCCTGCCTTCGGCCTTCCTACAGTTAAGTGTTTTATTACTCAGCTCCGCAGTTTATGTTGCACTGTGTTATACTAACCCAGGTCCTGCGCTAGATAACGGTTATTTCTATGCTGCTATAAGATCTTAGTTGGGGATAATCAAGAGTTGAGTTCTTCATCTAGGGTTAGTCCCAAATAAGATGCCCCACTTCTGCTGCGTCTCCCGACCAAAAGTTGTCTAGCCGGTTGAGTCAAGAAAGCCGTGGTGGACCTGGAGTAGTCGTTCTTTCTGTAAATTGTTTGCAAATTGCTTGCTATGGAAGTGGCTGGTTAGTCACGCCCACAGACCATTCGTACCGGTGCGGGAGGGATGACGACTCATGGCGACAGGGAGATGTGCACCGCGGGTTAGCATCACTTCAAACCCGTTGTTTTCCCTCCGCTGGTCAGCCTAAATCTCGGAATCGCCGATGTCGCTCACATCCAGTTAGTATACCAAGTTGTACGTGAGGGCCTGGGTGATACAGTACGACTATGCTCAGAAGTGGCAGGACTGACCACTGTCACCAACGGCCATATCGGTGAGGCTCGCGGGGTTCGTACCCTGCTAGAAGAGAAGCGGTCCAATCTGTGTCGACACAGGCTTGTGTGTGTTCAGGTTTGAATACCTGATGTGTGTATGCACGATAGGATTGCTAACATTGTCGTAAACTACGCGTCCCCCCTACTTTATTAAAATTGTGGCTGGTGGGCCCCTATTGATATATAAATATACCTGTTGCTAACCTTTTCTTTGCTTCGGCTATTTATTTTAGTACTTTAGCCCGCCCCTATGATACAGATCCGGGGAGGGAATGTGTTTTCTACTTAGCTCTGTGACTAACGGTTATTCTTATAACCATTTACAGGAGATGGGACAACGCGAAGCCCCCGCACCGCCGGATGACTTACCGGCCCTAGAGATTGCCCGATCAGACACTCCAGCCTCGCCCCCTGTCTTCCGTGACATGAGTCCTAGAGTATAGGGCTAAATAAGGAGTCTTTTGTTGTACCTATTGTAGCCCACGAGGCGTTTTATGTAAACAGTAGGCCACGACCTTTTCAGCTAGATATATATATAGTTTGTGCCTCCTTCCCTAAATTATGCTTCCACTGTGTGACTCTGATATGTGATGTGATGATTCTTGTACCTGACAAGGCGATCGCTTAGTGCTTGAGAGGGTGGGCCGTCGCCACCCGGGAAGCGCTAAGTGGCCGCCTTGGGTAGTAAGACCCCCTCTCCCTGAACCAGGTTCAGTTTGGGGGGGGGGGGGGGGGGGGGGGGGGGGGGGTCTTACAAATGGATCAGAGCTGCCACGATCTGACCACATGGGGCAGTCTTTAGATCCTCCCTTCCCAGGTTCCGTTTCTTGGTTCGGTACGAACCACGCAGCGGAACCCTGGTGGACCCTTAGGTTTAAGAGTTAAGGATCCTAGACTGCACAGTAGTACACCCACACGCTTTCCGCTTCCGTTTCAGTCAGTTCTGCAAAATCCCTTATTTTTGCAAATACTAATGTTCGTCTGTTACTTCTCCAGATACCGGAGTCGAGTAACAGAAGGTCTTCCTCTAGGGATCATTACCATCCTACCACTCCACCACCAGCCTCGGCCACTCCAGCTGCAGCTCCTTTTACTGAGACCGACTTGGGACGGGCGCTAACAGCTTTGCTGGCCACCTTTCAGACGGCCATCAAACTACCACCCCAGCAGCCTACCATGCCCACAGACCTTCTGATGACCTTTCAGGGGTTGAGGCCCCCTATCTTCCGAGGCACCGAGTCTGCCTTTTAGGCAGATGAGTGGGTAGAGAGAGTAGAGGAGCTTCTAGTCGGTATGATGTGCCCCGATGTGGTCGTGGTGTCCTTAGTAGTGACTTTACTAGAGGGCTATGCCCGAGACTGGTGGAGGGCAGCCAACCGCTCCACATTCAGAGGGCGACCACTCAGCACGATCTTATGGGGAGAGTTTTTGAGGCCTTCCTGGAGCACTTCATCTCAGACGCTGACCGAGTTGCTCTCCAGGAGCGATTCCTGCATATCCGACAGGGAGAGAGGACTGTGTCGGAGTACCAGCGGGAGTTTATTCACTTAGCCCGTTTCACTGGGACTTTGGCGACTACAGATAGAGACAGAGCTGCTAGGTTCTACCGAGGACTACGAGATGACCTCCGACTATTTCATATTAATGAAATGTTTATGGTTAAATATATGTAAAGTGACCCACATCTTGGGTAGTATAAGGGTTAGACCCTATTGAGTAACATGTCAAAGTTTGGGACCATTTGGCCCACTTTAGATCATATTTTCTCATATTCATAGGAATGTGATGTATGGAGGGGTGGTGTGGACATAGCATATTTGGGTATTTTTATAATTTCAACACTTATGGCTGGTAGTAGGCTCATGAGATTTTGGTAACACACCTACCATGGAGAAGGGTATCATCCTTAGAAATATTAGGATTTTTGGAAAGAAAAATCCTAAATATTTGGACAATAATGAATTTGTCACATAAATATATCATTCAAATAAAAGTGATCAAACAACCTAGGCAGAACCTGATTTTCTGTCACATGATATTTTAGGATGTTATACACCTCTGTAAATTTTGTTGAAATTTTGGAATTAATTCACTTGTACATTTGTGAATGATGAATTTTGTCACAAAGTGTAATAATGGAATAAACACTTTGATCATGATCTCACAGTCGACCTTCCACACGATCGCCACACACGCTGCAGCATTAGAGATGGACCAGAGGATGGTGGCCCAGCAGCGAAGGGGACATATGGATGTTCCCCAGACTCAGGGCCGAGAGAGAGGGACAGGCCCTCGTAGGCAGGACCGAGATAGGAGACAGCATCACCGGCATCAACCATACATGCAGGCACCCTAGCCTCGATAGGCACCCCCAGCCCCAGCACCACGACCAGCTCCAGCACCTCAGTCCGCCCCAGCCGCACAATGAGATGTTCCCTTTATAGGGAACTGCTTCCTTTGCCAGCATCTTGGGCACATTAGAGCTTTCTGCCCTCAAGCTATAGGTCGGATCGGCTTAGGAGCAGTGCAGGGAGCCGCAGAGAGAGGACGAGGATGAGGAGGTCGCAGAGGACGACCTACAGGCAGGAGGGACCAGGCTAGACAGGGCAGAGCAGCACCGCTTGAGGCTTACACATTAGATCTTCAACACGGACCCGCACCAGACGTAGTGATAGGTATATATTTTCGATAGCAATGCTAGACTGAGTTGATATGATCTAGTAAAGATGTGTGATATAGCCTTTTGTTTAAACTTTGTAGTTACTCCTCTTGTATATCTGTAAAGAACATGTGATCATAGTATATATGTTACCATGTTTACTTTTGGTAGAAGGTCACCCTGCTAAAACGCTATTCGATACCGGTGCCACGCATTCCTTCGTCTCTCGGGATTTCATCGAAGACAAAGAAAACACCGTACGATCGTCTGGAATGTCAATCCGAATATGACTCCCGGACGGATCAGACATGATATCCACAGAAAAGTGTTCTTTCCAAGCAATACTGGGAGACATGGAATTCGAAATCTTCGCGACTATTTTAGCAATAACCGGATTCGACATCATCCTAGGAATGGACTGGTTGGCCGAGCACAATGCCCAAATCAATTGCTCGACCCAAGAGATCAACCTCCAGAACCCGAATGGTCAATCTATCACTCTGGCAGGTATACCATCTGTCACCCGCATCATTCTAACGTCCGCCCAAACAGTCAAAGCTGTCCGACGAAAGGATGAGATGTACCTGATCTACTTTGAAATGGAGGACAAGACGCAAGTACTCACTAAAGTGCCCGTAATCCGAGACTTCCCAGACGTCTTTCCCTAATCCCTTCCAGAGTTGCCCACACAACGAGAAGTGGACTTCCAGATTGAACTGGCCTACGAAGCACGACCAGTATCCCGAGCACCTTACCGGATGGCCCCAAAGGAACTAGCCGAGCTCAAAATACAATTACAAGAGCTAATCGATGCAGGTTTCATTCGTCCAAGTACCTCACCCTGGGGAGCCCCGGTATTGTTCGTCAAGAAGAAGGATGGATCATTACGTCTGTGCATCGATTACATGGAACTAAACAAACTCACCATCCGAAATACCTATCCACTACCTATGATAGATGAATTATTCGATCAATTGCAAGATGCGTCCGTCTTCTCCAAAATGGACTTAAGGTCCGGCTACTACCAACTTCGAGTGCGAGAGGAGGACATCCCCAAAACAGCCTTCAGCTCCTGCTATGGGCTCTACGAATTTATGGTAATGCCGTTTGGGCTGACCAATGCCCCATCCGCCTTCATGGTTCTAATGAATAAGGTGTTTGAACCCTTCTTGGATCACTTTGTGATCGTTTTCATAGACGATATACTAATCTACTCAAAGAACAAAACAGTTTATTCCAGCCATCTTCAAATGGTGTTACTCAAGTTACGGGAACACTCTCTCTTCCCAAAATTCAGTAAATGTGGATTCTGGATGGAGGAAGTTAGATTCCTTGGGCACACGATCAACAAAAATGGGATAGCAGTAGACCAAGCCAAAGTACAAGCAGTACGAGACTGGCCACCACTTAAGTCAGCAGCAGATATCAGGAGCTTCCTTGGTCTCGCCGACTACTACCGCAAGTTCGTAAAAGGTTTTTTTAAGATCGCCTTACCCCTCACCACCCTCACCAAGAAAGATACAATGTTCCAATGGACATCCGAATATGAAGCAGCGTTCGTGGAACAAAAGAACCGGCTAACATCTGCTCCGATTCTGACACTCCCCGCAGGCACTAAGGGCTTCCAAATCTACACCGACGCATCACTGAAAGGGTTAGGATCCATACTAATGCAACACAATACGGTAGTCGCCTACGCATCATGGCAGTTGAAGCCCCACGAACTAAACTACGCAACCCATGACCTAGAACTGGGTGTCGTAGTGTTCGCACTAAAAGTCTGGAGGCACTACCTATACGGAATAAGATGCGAAATCTTCTCCAACCATAAGAGCCTCAAATATATTTTCACCCAGAAGGAGCTGGATCTTCGACAACGTCGATGGTTAAAATTCTTATGCGATTATGACTTCACCCTCCAATACCACCCCGGCAAGGCCAATAAGGTTGCAGATGCCCTAAGTCGGCAACCTCCGGCGACCGGGAATTGGCTAGAAATGATACCAGAGGAGTTGGTCAAGTCCTTGGCAGACTTGGACATTATCCTCATTTCCCGTAGAACCGGATGGACTACCAGGCCCAACTATATTGGATGGAGATACAGTGTAACATTAAAGACAAAATACGAGAGGCGCAAAAGACCGACGCAGAAGCGGCTCTAATCATCCAGACCCTGCAACACGGCGCTCAGGAAGAATACAACTTATACGATGGCATTCTACAGTACAAGCACCGTTTATTCATCCCCTCTACCGAAGGAATCTGGGAAGAGGTACTCTGCGAAGCACATCAATTGAGATATTCAATACACCCGGGAGTAGTAAAAATGTATGCAGATTTATGAAGGACGCTGTACTGGCCAGGTATGAAAAGGGACGTCACCAATTATGTGGCGCACTGCCAGACTTGTCAGATGCTCAAGGCAGAATGTCGCAGTCCAGGAGGCCTACTACAACCCTTACCCATACCCGAATGGAAATTTAAAGATATCTCCATGGACTTTGTCCATAGCTTGCCCCGATCTCGTGCAGGAAATGACTCAGTATGGGTCATGGTGGATCGCCTCACAAAGGTGGCTCGTTTCATCCCAAACCGCCAAGGTGATGGTGTCGACATCTTGGCCCGACTCTTTATAGAGCAAGTAGTCTGATTCCACGGGGTACCCAAGTCAATCGTGTCTGATCGCGACGGGCGCTTTACCTTAAAGGAATGGAGAAGAGTCCAAGCATATCTGGGGACCAAATTGGCATTCAGCACCGCTTTCCACCCACAAACAGACGGGCAAACAGAAAGGACGAATCGGGCGATGGAAAACCTCCTTCGGCTATGCATGGTGGAACACAACAAACCATGGGAGCAGGTGCTGCCTTTAGTTGAGTTTTCATACAACAACAGCTTTCAGGCGAGCATCAAGATGGCACCATACGAGGCCCTCTACGGGAGACGTTGTCGAACACAGTTATCATGGGCACATGATGAGGACCCAGAAGCGTTAGGGGTCACCTACATAGATGACACCACAACGGCGATAAGGTTAATCCGAGACCAAATGTTGGAAGCACAGATCCGCCAAGCAAAATACTACGACGCACGTCATCGACTGGTGGAATTCAACATGGGAGATATGGTATTTTTGAAGATCAAACTGATGCATGGGATCTCTCGGATAAAGGAGCAGAAAAAGCTGGATCCTCACTACCTAGGCACGTATCAAGTCATAGAGAGAATTGACCATGTTGCATATAGACTGGCCCTGCCAGCCGAATTGGGAAATCTTCACGACGTCTTTCACGTCTCGTCACTAAGATGTGTCCTTCACCAACCAGAGCAACATCTTTCTATGCCACCAGCATTAGTGCAATCTGACCGACGTCCAGCTCGAACCAGTGAAGATAGTAGATTCCAATATCAAGGAACTGCGAAACAAGACCATTTCAATGGTCAAGACTCTTACCACAGGTATGTCACATGAACCCCCTACCTTAGGAGATTTTCGGGGACGAAAATCCCTTTATTTTTATTGGATTGTAACATCCCTGCTTTTATTGGGTCCCTAGACCCCAGTGGATCCAATAAAAGTAAACCCAAAAGGTAAAAAGTAGCACGAATAGGGGATATTGTACTAGGAAACTCTGTTTTGACTTTAGTCAAATCCGTTAGACTCGTATTGTAAGGTCTTTTTTTCCAAAACCCGTTCGGGTACTTGAAAACTCGAACCTCTCCCGTATCGCACGGTTGAGGTGGACCTTCGCCCAGAATCGCTGCCTTGCGGTGTCACCAACACTCGGGTTGACTAACACCGCTCAGCACCAACCCTGCCGGCTATACGATCATAAGTAAAATATGCCAAAAAGTAAGTACATAAAAGAAGGCATGTCCACAATCACAGCATCATATATATATATATAAGGAAAACAGAAAGTCCATAAGAGAAGTACAACTAAAGGGGCTTAATCCCGATACATATGCAAAGTAATGTACTATCTCTCTCTCTACAACATGCGGAAGTCTACAAGAAAAGCTCTCAAAAGCGGAAGTCTAACTATCTAATCATCAACCTGCGACGTCATGGTAGTGCGCTGCATCTGCTGCTCTGGTCCTGCCATCTCGTCCTGCTGCGCGCAGGATGACTCCGTCTCCTTGGACTCCTGCGGTCACACCGACCGTTAGTCATAAAGACTAAGCCGTTTTATCCTCGCCTCCCTCCACGACTCCTAGGCACCGAGCGGGAGGAAGAAGCGGAGGACAAACAAGGGGTAAACAAGAAGGTGGTGACATGGCACTACTCTAGCAGGTATAAGTAAAGCAATAAAATCTAGCTAGCAGTATAGTGCAGGTATAAGGCAGTAAAGTAGAGCAATGAAATAAGCAGTAAATAGGAAGAAAATGCAGTGCAGTAAGTAAATCTAAACTACCATCACAGATTCGTACCTTAACTTATATGAACGCCCATACGACATATAAGTTAAGATGTCCAGGTAACCCATCATATAAAAGAGCCCATACTAATTTATATGATGGGGGTATGCTAATGTGTATGTTATGCTATGCTATGGTTATGATGTTTTAATGAGTTTATGCAATGTGACTCACCCACACGACTCTATGCGCACAGACCTTTATAGTTCCCATTTTGTTTGAAAGGAAGCCAACCTTTCGGGTACCGACCATCGTGGCTCACGGTGGTAGTGGATCGGGCACTCCACATCCTAGGCGGGTATAGTCACTACCAAGCCTAGACCTCATGTACGCCTCAACGCTAAGAACACAACAGCGGAGCTCCTGCGTACTCTTGTCGGAATCCACCAGACTTTAAGGTCGGGGTGGGTTATTAGGGATCGTCCTCCAGACCGCGGTACTCAAACTTACCGGCCCTCTAAACCTCACCCTCACCCGAGTCAACGTACTACCGTCGGTGACACGACTAGCCTAGTACCGAAGACTCGCCACTATTTGAATAAGTAATAGGTGTTAACATGTCCACCCGAGCTTCCAGCTCAGGGACTAACACACAAGCTGATCCAACCCATCTCCTTCCCGGAGGAGATCCATACCAGTCTGCATACCCACTTAGGCTACTCTTGCCTACAATTTAGTTCGTGTTATATTTAGGGTGAATCTTGGACTTCCCGCGGTGTACTCCGTAAGGGGCCCCTAACGGTACTACAGATCAATGGGCTCAACCCCACAATCCTCTTCAAGACAATTACTTTAGTTGGTGATTAATGTTTGGTTCACCCTTCATCATTTCATATAGTTAAAATGACTTAGTTCATCTCCCGTCCCACCCAATCGGGTTGGACGTACCTTCATTCCTTCTACATTAACTCTAGCACCACCCCACAAGTAACCCTAGGATTGACCCTACTTGAATGATGGTGTGCTACAACTCATTTACTGATTGTATATACCTCCTAAACACTACTTAGGGGTCTGAATTGTCTAAAACTCAAAATTCTGTTTTTACTAAACGCAGACCACCAATTTGAACTATCCATCAACCTCATAAGGGAACACTTTTAAATACTCATCACCAAGGTCTATAATAATTATCCAAGGTTCCCACTGACCTTAATAGGGTATGTTACAATTTCCATAATTTTCCATATTAAATTGGTATTTAATATAATTTAAAGTAGTTAAGGCCTTAAGGCAAATTACACATGAACTACCCTCAGAATGATGCTACATGCTACATGAAAATTATAAGTAAGGTAATATCCCATATCAATGTGGTTCACTGAGTATCATGACCCTAGGATGTCATTTGGCCTACTATATCATCATAATTGTATAATTACCAAAATGCCACTTTAATTAGGAAAAATAGTATTTCATTTCTGAGAATTCTCCAAAAATTACCAAGTGTCCAAATGGGGACCTAGAGTCCTCTGCCAAATTATTGTGTCATTACCATGTGATTTGATATTTTACAATGATTAAACATTCAAAGGTAGCAATTACCAATTTCTACATGAGGTACTTGAATTACACATCTACAAGCTTCCAAACTGTTGTCATGGGCATAACTTAACATAAAACTACAGTTACCCAAGTATCATAACATTGTCCCATGATTTGATATTTTAAAAAGATTTAATACTCAAGTCTTGTAAACTCCAATTTCTACATGAGGTATAAGAAATATAGTTCTACAAGCCTCCAAATAATTATCATGGGCTTGTATTGACCTAAAACTGCATATAACTAAGTACCACATCATTGCCCCATAATTTGGTATTTTAAAAAGATTAAATACTCATAAGGATGTAAAATCCACTTTCTACATGAGGTACATGAAATATAATTCTACAAGCCTCCAAATAATTATCATGGGCATATATTAACCTAAAACTACAGATAACCAAGTATCACATCATTGCCCCATGATTTGATATTTTAAAAAGATTAAATACTCATAAGGATGTAAAATCCATTTTCTACATGAGGTACATGAAATATAATTCTACAAGCATCCAAATAATTACCATGGTCATATGATAACATTAAATGACAGATAACCAAGTTTCACAATTTAACCCCATGATTTGGTATTTATCAAAATTAATTTCCCTTAAGCTAGCAAGTACTTAGAATTTCCTACACAAGGAATAATGCCCCAATAAATCATAACAAAATTACTATAGTCCATTTTCATCCCTAATCAGCCACTGATGGAGTTTCAACACCATACAAGGTCCTATGACCAAGCATTTCATTTTATTAAGGAAAAGGTGACAATTTCATTTATTAGGAAGAAAATACTTAAACACCTCTAAAAATTCTCATTTAATTAACTAGGTCATTTTATGTACCTACAAACTTATCCACAAAGTTTTGAGCCAAGGCTAGAACATTTGGTCCTAAGTCCTTCACAAATCCCCACTTTGCACCCTTAAGGATTCACCCTTAGGGTTTTAGGTCACACCACCCTAATGGCTCCAAATGGACCATTAGGGTGTGACACAAGCCTTTGTATATCCATACATACATAACCATCATGATGGGAGGAGGATAACACACTCCACTCCTCAAAATGACCCAAACCCTAATATGACCCTTAAAGGTCCTCATTAGGATTTCCCATTTTCCATATCAAATCAACTCCAAATGGAGTGAAATTTTAGGTAGGCACTACTCATGTACTAAAAAACATGCCACCAAAATTTGGTGTCATTTGGACATCATATGCTCCAAAAATCAACATAATTTAAATAATTTAATTTACACAAAAACCCTAGGTAAAACTGACCACCAAGGGCTGCCCCTTTGGAAGGGGGTGCCCCTAGGGTATACCAACCCATGGTTAAAAGCACAGCTCCAAATCTTGAAGGGTTTGACCTAGGTAATTTTTCTAATGGACTGACCTAGTGTAGGACCAGTCCTAGTAAAACAGCTCCCTAGGGAGCTGCAGGTCACCAAATGACCTAAACTTAAGGCCAAATAAAAGTTAAGACCAAGGCCTACAACTTTAATGTTGGGCACTTTTTCTAAATCAGCCATTAGGTGGCCTAAAATTTTATTTGAAGTTAACTAAAAATTAGAGTCAGAAATTCATAGCTTTGAATTAATTAAATACCATAAAATCGAGATCTGCACAGATCTTGATGCAGATCCAACAGCGGCGCCATCGTCTTCGTACTCCAGACAACGGTTGAGATTCAACCGCGCTGGGCGATGTTGCGGGAGAGATTGCCGGCGATCCAGCCACCACCACCGGCCAACACCACCGACACCTTCGTGGTGGTCGGGGCTATCATCCACCGGCGACTGGCGGCCGGTGGAGGCGGTTTCCGGCAATCCCAGGTGTCCCGATTTGCGGCGAAATCCATGGATTTCAGAGGTAGATCCGGGCTCAATTGAGCCCGATCCTTCCTCGTTTTGTGATGGGAAGCTAGCATGAGGGGAGGGGAGGAGAAACGAACCGTTGTTGGTGCGTGGCGGCGGCTCCGGCGGCGGTTTGCCATGGAAAAGCTGAGCTCCGGCGATCCTGCTCCCGAACTCGATTCTCCAGCAAAAACTTTGCTCCAGGTGTCGTTCTCGACTGCTTTCTCCCTTCTGAAGTTGATGAAGTGGTCGAAATGAAGTGGGGAGGCCTCTACATGCTGTTTTGAACATTGGCCTCCTCGGTTCTCCCATGGCTGCCACCCTCCTGCACCAGCTGGTCCATTGCTTCCACCTGGGTCAAGCTCAGACCCACAGCAATCAGGGGAGGGTCCAAGACTGATTGGGGGAGGAGTGTAGAGGGGGGAAATGCTTTCTTTTGCTTTTGCTTTAAGCTTTAAGCTTTTTGATCAACTTTTGGTCCCCCCCCCCTTCCATTTGATTAATCAAGCTTAGCTAGGGTTCATTCTAGGGATGATATGGCTTGACTTAGGTCCATGAGTAGGGTTAATTAATTGGGGTTGGGTCCCATTCAATTTGGGCTTGAAATTCACTTTAAAGGGCAAGGTTGACCATGGTTGACTTTGGTCAACCAAGGTGAGTGGGTTGACCCCATTTGGGGGTCATGGGTCCCTTAACATTACCCAACATAGGTTGGTCCATGGTGGGGCTCCAATTAGTTTAATTTAGCCTTAAGGTGTGGTTTTGACCTAATTTGAGCTAAGGTTGACTTTGGTCAAATTGGTCAATTGGTTGACCATGTGATGGGGCTTTTGGGTCAAATGAGTTCCTTAAAGTGTTTAGAGTGTGGTGGCAAGGTCAATTTGAACATTTGAGGGTCAATTGAACCCTAATTGACTTAGTTTGGTTAAAGTTGACCTAAAGTTGACTTTGGTCAATTTCATGCAAATGGGTCCCACCCAAGTGCACTTCTCATCCTATAGGTCTCCCTTGGTGGTTAGGGCATCATAAGTGAGGTCAACTTAAACAATTGAGGGTCAATTAACTTAGATGAGGGGCTTAGGGTTAGGTTAGTTTTTGAGCTTTGGTGTGCACTTAGCAATTTCCACTTGGCCCAAGGGCCCGAGTGGCCACTCTGCACATCACACATGCCCTAACACCATCTAGGGGTCTAGAAGGATTGGGGATGTTACACGTATGACCAGTACGAGCGCAATTGAATTCGTTCCGTCCCGATCCAAGGTCCTTTAGGGAAAACGACCGTTTTGAGTTTCGTAGCGCGTCACAACCACATTATTGTGGAATAGTGGGCAAACGTACTCCGTTTTAACTTCTGTCAGTTCCGTTAGACTCGTAAGACCAATACGAGCGCAACGGAATTCGTTCCATCCCGATCCGAGGTCGTTTAGGGAAAACGACCATTTTGAGTATCGTAGCGCGTCACAACCACATTATTGTGGAATAGTGGCCAAAAGTACACCGTTTTGACTTCTGTCAGTTCCTTTAGACTCGTATGACCAATACGAGTGCAACGGAATTCATTCCATACCGATCTGAGGTCGTTTAGAGAAAAGGACCATTTTGAGTGTCATAGCGCGTCACAACCACACTATTGTGGAATAGTGACCAAACGTACTCAGATTTGACTTCTGTCAGTTCCGTTAGACTCATTTGACCAATACGAGCGCAACGGAATTTGTTACATCCCGATCCGAGGTCGTTTATAGAAAATGACTATTTTGAGTGTCGTAGCGTGTCGCAACCACATTATTGTAAATTAGTGACCAGATGTACTCCGAATAGATTCCCATCAGTTTCGTTAGACTCATATGATCCATAAGAGCCTCATGGAACTCATTGCACTTCAATCTGAGGTCATACGGGAAATAAGTCCGTTTTAGGTTTTGTGGACCGCCCTTCACTCCCCCTTCCCACTCCCCCGAGGCAAGACATCCGCCCTCCCCGTCGCCGGAGCGCCGCCAGCACCACCCGAGCCTTGCCCAAGCTCGAGTGGAGGCTGGCCGTGAAAGTTGCACCCCAGTGGCACTGGGGGAGCAGGCCCCCACCCGGGGACCTCGGCTCCGATGAGGGAAGGCGGCAGGGCCGCCGTAGAACGCGTCTCCGGCGGCAGCCACGAGCTCCCCCCCCCCCCCTTTCCCCGTATTTCTGTAGGGTTTTGGCGGCCACCCCCGGCGGCGGCCGATGGCGTCTGGCCACCAAACCACCCCCAGAGGTAAGCCCCACCCCCAGCGAACCAGCCAGGGGCGGGGAAAGGCCCTCCTGGGGGAGGGGTGGCGCGACCATGGCCTGCATGGCCCATGCAAGCCGCGCCACTGCCCCCCCCCCCCCCCCCCCCCGCCTCTTTTCTCTCATTCCTATGGTGGCCGACGGCTCTAGGCCGTTGGACAACCGCCGGAGTAGTCGCCGGCCCCCGGCGAGTTGGCCGGGGGCAGGCGGCCGCCTCCTGGTGGTGGCAGAGGCCGCCACCCTCTGCCTCGTCGGGAGGGGCAGCAGTAAAATGGTGTGGCTGAGAGGAGGAATAGGACCTTGATAGATGCTGGGAGAACATAACTTAGTGACTCCTCACTTCTAGAATATTTCTGGGCTGAGGCAGTCAATACTGCTTATTATGTTTTCAATAGAGCTTCTATCAATAAGGCCCTTGGTATAACCCCCTATGAAATTCTGAAAGGAAAACAACCAACAATTTCATATTTTAGAATCTTTGGTTGTAAATGTTATATTTTGAATAATGGAAAATCTCAACTAACAATGTTTGCTGAAAAATGCAATGTTGGGGTTCTTGTTAGACATAGCTCACATAACAGGGCCTATAGAGTATTCAAAAAACTCATGTTGTAGAAGAGATTATGCATGCTATATTTGATGAGACCAATCTGCTTTATAAGGGTTGGTCTAATTCTCCTGTTTTGACAGGTAATGAACATAAAATGCAAGATATGTTTATCCAAGACATGCCCAGCACAAGCAAGATCTATTCAGATGTTGTTGTTCCTGAAGATGAAGATCAGCAAGCTCTTGAAGATCCTGCTACTCCAGAAGAAGAGCTGCAGATTGTGGACAGATTGCCTGCAGCAAACAGGCATCTAAGAGATCATCCAAGGAACCAGATAATAGGAGATGGGAACCAATGGGTGATCACCAGAAGCATGGTTCATAATGAAGCTCTATTCCTGAGCTTTCTTTCACAGATGGAGCCCAAGAAGTTTGAAGAAGCAAATCTAGATATATTCTGGATTCAAGCCATGCAAGAAGAGCTTCTACAATTCAAAAGGTGCAAGGTATGGAAGTTGATGCCAAAGCCTCAAGGACACAACATCATATGCACCAAATGGATCTACAGAAACAAGCTTGATGAGAATGACACCATCATCAAGAATAAGGCTAGACTGGTGGCCAAGGGATACAAGCAAGAAGAAGGTACTGACTTTGATCAATCCTTTGCCCCAGTTGCAAGGTTAGAAGTAATAAGGCCATTTATTGCTTATGCTGCCCACAAGGGGTTCAAAGTATTCCAGATGGATGTCAAGTCAGCTTTTCTGAATGACAAACTAAAGGAAGAGGTATATGTGGAGCAGCCCTCAGGTTTTGTTCATCCAACCCTTTCCTCTTATGTCTATTTACTTAGGAAAGCATTATATGGTCTAAAGCAAGCACCTAGGGCTTAGTATCAGACCTTGCTAGCTTTCTCATCAAGAACAAGTTCTTGAGGAGAAAGATAGATAGTAAGTACATTATTTCTTAGGGAAACAAAGGGCAAATGTCTCATAGTCCAAATTTATATTGATGACATAATTTTTGGGTCTACTGATGACAACCTTTGTAAAAGGTTTGCCAACCTTATGCAGGGAGAGTTTGAGATGAGCAGTATGAGAGTGCTCAAGTACTTTTTAAGCCTCCAAGTGAAACAGCCTGATGAGGGGATATTCATCTCTCAGACCAAGTACACTGGGGATCTTATCAAGAAGTTTGGGATGGAATCAGCTTTCACCATGAAAACTCCCATGGGGTCTAACATTTCACTGGACAAGGATGAGAAGGGTAAGCCCTTTGATGACTCCATGTACAAGTGCATTATTGGATCCCTATTGAATCTAACTGCTAGTAGACCAGACATCATGTATGATATATGTGTTTGTGTTAGGTACCAAGCATGCCATAAGGAATCTCACTACTCAGATGCAAAGTGGATTTTGAGATACCTTAAAAGCAGTCAACATTTTGGCCTTTGGTACCCTAAGAATAATGATTTTGAACTGAATGGCTTTTCAGATGCAGATTTTGCAAGATGCAAAGAAGATAGGAAAAGCACAAGTGGAACTTGTCAATTCCTAGGAAGGAGGCTGATCTCTTGGAGTAGCAAGAAGCAGACCAATGTGGCTATATCCACTGCTGAGTCTGAATATATAGCTGCAGGGAGCTGTTATGCTCAACTATTATGGATACAACACCAGCTAGAGGATTACAACCTCAAGGTAAGTCACTCTCCATGGTATTGTAACTCATCCGGTGCTATCACTATAGCAAAGAATCCTGTCTCACATAACATGACTAAGCATATCGAGATAAGGTATCATTTTATTAGAGAACATGTAGAAGGTAAAGATATATGCATTGAATTTGTCCCCACTGACAAACAAGTAACTGATATCTTTACAAAGCCATTGGATGAGGCTAAATTTAATACTTTCAAAATTGAGCTTGGTATGATAAATCTAGAATAGATTTCATCATGTCAAATTATATATCATGTCTATTACTTTATTCTGTAGCTTTGCTAAAACATGTAAACATATATCACAAGCTTTGCTAGGATAGATTGCTATCTCGAATACTTAGTAACATGATTAGGACTAGAAATAATCCTCCTTATATGGTTCACTTATTGGCAGTAAGGTCAGTTGAATCTGCTGAGAATGTTTCAGCTGAACCGCTGAGACATCTGAGAAAGTCTCAGCTGATCTGCTGAGACGACTAAAACTGTCTCAGCGGTTGACAATAACTTGTCCCAGCGGGTTGTCACTCCGTCTCAGCGGTTCCGCTGAGACGGGATGGTTTAATTAAATTTTACCCTAATTGACATGTCAACAATATAAAATCAATTAAATTGATAAGTCAAATCAACATCTATCATTAGTGCAAACCTAATCCTAAACCAAGTCTATATAAATAGAGTAAAGTTGATTAATTAATTTACAAACTCTTACACCCTAGCCGGCGAGACGAATCATCTTCCCTTCCGTCCCAGCGACTTGTCCTTCTGAAGAAATGACGCCAAAGATGGCAAAGGATCTCCAGGAAGGTTATGAGATCATTAGAAATGAATTCCAGCATGCCCCATGTTGAAATTTTAGAAGTGATTCTACTTCTGAATGATCAAGGTCTAGAATATCTCCTATCAGAGCCAACTGTAATTCTCAGAACTGAAGTTTTGGAATTATTCAACAATGCAAGGCTCTCATCTTCCCACTTCTCCTTAAAATCCAAGATAGGAAGTTTGCAGATAAAGATATCTCCAAGGAAGATGGAGAAAGCCCTTCAACTGCCATCTTGCAGTCATGAGGAAGAAGATGAAGTGTCTGAGAAAGACAAGGAAAAGACCCTTAAATGGTGTGAATATAGTGATGTCAAAACTAGCTCACTGAAGAGAAAATTTTTCAATCAAAAGGGAAAGCTACTATCTAATATAGTAGGCAAGACAGTGCTGTGCAAACCAGGATCACATGATACTATTTCTAAGCACATGTTTGAACTAATGACAAGAGTGGTCTTGAAGAAAAAGACCTCCTGGGCTGATGTTTTGTACCAAAGGATCAAAGAATGTCTGCAAGCCCCCAACCTAGGCAGAATTCTTTCATTATATCTTCTGAGCACATATCCTGAGGTCTTTGATAAGTCAAAAGGATCAAACCTTCACTATCTAAAAAGGACGGAAATTAAGACCTTGGACAAGTTCTCAAGGGTGCTACCAATGAGTCAGCTCTCTGAGCCAAAAGAAAAGAAGAAGGTTTTAGTCAATGGACTAAAGAAGACCAGAATGACTTGTTCTGATTCTGTGTCAGATGATCCTGAACATGTCCTTGCTAAGGATAATCAAGGACTAGCCATAAGTCCAGTAAGAGATGATAATGAGGACCATGGCACTGTAGGTCATGAGGATAATGTTGTTATTCAAGAGCATGAGAAGATCAAGGATGTTGTTGCTGCTGAGGAAAAATCAGAAGGAAATGAAGGAGATCACACTCCATGTGATGCTCCTAATCCCCATATAGCTGATAAAAGTGTACATAATGTGTCATCATCATCAGGAGATCATGAGGATGAACAGGGGGACACTGTTGCCGACCTAAAGGGTAAGATTGATTTAATCATATCAAATCTAGAGAAAATATTTAAACTAATCCCTCATGAACCAGCAGATTACTGGGGGTGATATTGAAGATGATAATGCCCCATCTGAGGGGGAGCAACAGAAGAAAGTTTCTGATAAGGAAGATAAGGATGCTCCTAATGAGGGGGAGCAAGTAGGCTCAACTAACAAAGGAAGCAAGGAGGTTGTAGAAGATGATGTGCCAAGAAGGATGATGCAGCTGAGGGGGGGGGGGCATTTCCCTGCTCAGGCTGAGGGGGAGCATGACAAGCATGCAATGGAGCCATTAACAGTGGTACCTGAAGTCCATCCCTCCACATCTGCAGTATCACATGAACAACTCCTAAGTTTAATCATTTCCACTATTGTAGGTCATATGACTTCAATGAAGGATTATATTGATAGTTATGTCTTGACAGCAAAGAAAGAAGTCATGGCTGAAATTCAAGAAATTAAGGAAGAAACTTTCTTCCTTAATAAGCAGATGACAAAGTGGTTTGACCTAGCAGAAAAATCGGTTGTATCTCAGAATAAAATTTTAAGATCAATGGACAAGCATCTGCAGCTATCTGAGCAAGACATGTCATATGTTAAGAATTATGTTAGCAAGACTGATGAGGTCATAGAGAAGGCCTCCAATCACATTGAAGACTATGTATGGAACACATCTGCAACAATGATTGGAGAGGCAGAAAAGATGAAGGATGAGCTCAAATCAAACTTAGAAAATGCCTTCCAAACCCTCTCAGGATCTGTTGTTGTTGCCTCCCAAAGCTTAGAAACTAAAGTGGTTGAAGAAACCAAAAAGGGGGAGGTGACCAATGTTGAAACCAACACTGAGCTAGCTCTCCAAGTTCTACAGGGAACAAGAATAGCTCTAAATCTTCCTTGGCTGGACAACTTTAGAAAAGAAGATTTTGATTTTGAAGGTCAAGCTAAGATAGCACAAAATGCTCAGCTTGCAAAAAGGAGTCAAAGAGAAGGTGTGCTGCTAGCTGAAAAATTCATGGCTAAGCAAAGAAAAGAGCAGGGCAATGACCCTGATTATGAGTATTGTAGTGAGGACTCCAAAAGCATTATTCCGAATGCTTGGCTGAACCATGGCCAAATCTGCAAGGACATTGATAGGATATACCCAACTGAAGAATGGATAAGGCATCTGGAAAGAAATTCCAAGAGGGAAAGGGCCTTCAAAGAAAATCTTGTAAGGAAGCACAATCCAAAGAGGATGCCTTCAAGATATATTCCCAAGCCCTATCTTTACTTTAAGAGGCAAGAAAACAAAAGAAAGCTAGCTGAGATCAAAGCTGTTGCTGAAGAAAAGGAGGCTGCTGCTGAAGAAAAGGAGGTTGTTGCTAAAGGAAAGGAGGCTGTTGATGATGATGCTGAATGCTCAACTTTAGCAAAGAAGAGAAAAACTTAAATTTATATATTTAGTTTTTTCATTAAATCAAAATGTAAACTGAACAATGTATCAACATTTTGCCATAAATGAAAGTGATTCTGAATGGTTGATATATTATCCTGTGTTATAGGTCATCATTAGTTATGCATAATATAGTTCTATATTAATGCTTTACATATTCTGTGGTGCCTATATGTGTTGAACAATATTATTTCTATATTGTTATGTTGTCATGACCATCTTATAACTTGTCATGATATTTTCCATAATGCCCATTTTCTGTTAACAAATACTTGTCATGTTATCATGAATGTTATTTCATATAGTGTCATGATAGTTCTTTTTGTCGTTATGTATCTTAGCATTGATGTATGTTCTGGCTTCTTCAAATATGGGGAAATTGTTGAGAATATTGCTCTCAATGTTCCCTTGATTTGAAGAGGCATCACACTCAATGTTAAGTACATATTGTATTTGATAAACCATATTCTACATCATATATATGCAAGGTTAGGTTGTTCCAAACTTTGGAATAAGTTCTGTGCTTTTACTGATAAAATCGCTGAGAAGACTTCACTGTCTCAGCTGAACCGCTAAGACGAGGACAGGAGCCGCTGAGAAGGGGACTGGCTCAGTTGAGCTGTATTTAGACAGAATCCGCTGAGAAGACTATCTGTCTCAGCGGATCCTCTGAGACGAAGACAGATTCGTTCGCTGAGACTGAAGACTATCTCAGCCCAACCGCTGAGACAGATTCATATTTGAATAATATACTGACGGGATCTGCTTTTGGCCCAAACAGCTGTAAAGCAAGATAAAGTATTCTATTACCCTCAATGCTATGTTAGGGGTCTTATTAGAGCCATTGTAGATGGATAAGAGTATAAAAGAACAAGTTAGGGCATTGTAGAAAGGGTGCTGAAAAGTGGAGAAAGATTTTCATTGTTCCATTGACGGCTTCCACAAGTGCTCTCCTTCCTGCTTCCTGAACCTGCAAGCAAATACAAGGAGAGAAGATAGATCTTCCTGATTCAATCAAGGAGAGCAAGTTGATCTTTCTTCATATTCTGAAGAGAAGGGTCAGATAGGAGCAAGGTCTGAAATTATTGCATTTCAGCTCTACTTCAAGTCAGCACCAGAAGAACATCCACAACAGAAGACAAAAGCTGAAGGATAAATCTAACTGTCATCTGTTGTAAGCATAACTTATTACCTTTGTAAGAACACTTGTGTTCTGAGTCTGTAGGGCATTTTGCCTGAGGTGTAGGGCTGGTAAGCCTGAGCAGTAAGGTTGTTGAGCCTGAGTGATTGTAGGGCTGTGAGCCTGAGAAGTAGAGCTGAAAGATTGAGTGTAGGATCTTTGTGCAGATCTGAGGTAGGGCTTCATGATAGGCCCGAGGTAGGAAATCATGGGGATTTCTGAGCTGTAGGAGTGGGAGCACTCTGAGTTGGTAGGGTTGTTTAGCCTGAGGTAGGGTTTGGAGCAAACCTGGGAGATCCTGAGGGATCTGTGTTGTAAGCTCTTGGAGCTGAGTTTGGAGGAGGTTGCCTTGTCAAACACACTGTTAGAAAGGTGTAGAGGGAAAGTGGATTACCCATAGACACACTGTCTTGGGGAACCACTATAGATATCTGTGTGCTTTCTGTGTTGTCATGCTTTTGTTGTTAAATTATTTCTAACAACTGCTAGCTTCAACAAAGGAAAATCAAAGAGACCTATTCACCCCCCTCTAGGTGAATTAGACTACTACCCTATAATCTATCATTGTTGTTGTAGATAACAGACAAGATATGCTCGCTGGAGGCATTTAATGGGGTGCAAACCCGAGTTTTTTGGTTCACCAATCCTCGGGAGCCTGCTGACTGATTCTGGTTAGGCTGACCAGATTTTGCGAGCAGGGGTTGTTATCGTCCCTTTCTTTTCCGATCCGCGATTCCAGGTTGTTGTAGGTTTGCCGAAGTTGGGTGATCAACTTCTGCCGCCAATGCTGGGGCCACATGGTTCATGTGCGCAGTCTTTTTCAAAACTCAGACTTGGTGATGAATCGTAGTTGATCCAAGGAAGCCCGACTGTAGCGGCATTGAGTCCAGAAATTGAATCTCTGGGGAGTTTTCCTTTGTTGGCCATGCGGCCCGCCATGGAAGTGTCATGTTGTAGGGCGTCGAGTAGGTTGCTCCCGAATATTACGTCGTACGGCGAGTCTGCTTCTGCAGTGATGAACTGGGCGTTGTTGTAACATCCCCCAGACAGCTAGACCCCCCAGGTGAATCTGTCCTGACAAGGTCATGACAAGGCCTTGGTAGAGTAGAAATCCCTTTAACTTAGGCAAGATTAGGATTGAAAGTGCCTTGGACTGCAAATAGCAATTTCTAGTGACCTAGCTTAGGGTTGGATTTTAGGGCCTCATCTTAACCATTTGGCCCCACCATAGTATCCCTAACCCTTTAGGGGTCCCCTTAGGGCACCAAGGGCACATTGGGGTCAACCAAAGAGGCCAAATTGACCAAAGTCAACCCTAACCCTAAATTGGTCAAAGTAGCCTAATTAGAGTCAATTAACCTCCACCATGACAAATTGATCACTCATCTAGGTCTAGAATATCATGAGAGACCTAGTGGACCTAAAAGCCCCATCATGGGACCCCCATTAGTGCAAATTGACCAAAATGCCCCTTTAGGTCAAAAATGGCAATTCTTCACAAAGTGCCCTAATTGACCATCAACATGTTAAATTGACCCTACCCTTAGGGTTACCATGTCATAGGGGACCCAGTGGACCAAAAAGCCCCATGACTGGGTCAACCCTAGGGCTCAATTTGACCAAAGTCCACTTAGCCTGTTTTGGTCAAATCAGCTTAAATTGGGTCAACCCAGACTCATGTGACCAAATTGACCCCACCAATAGTTTCTAAACCTAATTTGGAATCCAATGGACCCAAAAGCCCTATCCTAGGGTCACCCAACTGGCCAATTTGACCAAAAGTCAAACTTGCCCAAATTAGGTCAAATCTCTTAAACCTAGCCCAATCCCTTTGGGCTAAGCCCAAATTGATCATTTGACCAGCCTAGTAGACTGATATTAAACATGAGAGAGAGGGAAAATCGGCCATGGTGAGTAGGAGAGAGAAAAACCCAATTTTGGAGGAGAGAGGAGGTGGTATTCATGGCCATTAAGGTGTTACACCCCTTGGTATCTCTCCATTACTCTTCCATTCATCTTCTCTGATGAATTTGAGAAGATTCCAGCAGTTCCCAGGAGTTATTGGGGGGTGGGGGAGTGAATAGGGTCGGCCAAGGGAGGGAGACCAAGAGGCCATTAATGGCTTTCTTGGTTAAAGCCTCCCTCCCTCTCAATTGAACCCCCCTTCATCTTCACAACCATCAGAGGAGTGGAACCCCTCATTTTCCCGAAAGTTTAGAGCCCCCTATGCACAAGAAGCCATGGCACCCAAAGCTTGGAGAAGGAAAAATGGTGGCCGGCGATTGGAGCCACCAAAACCCCCAAACAAGGTCCGATCCTCCTCCTCCTTACTCGTGCTAGCATCTTAGATCGAATTAGGTGAGAAATCGGGCTCAAAAGAGCCCGATCGGAGAGTTGAAATCTCATATTTTCCATGGAAATTCACCCTCTTGAGTTCGCCGGAAACCGCCCCTCCGGCGGCCGTGTCGCCGCCCGGCGATAGCCCCCACCTCAACGGAGGTGGTGGCGGTGGTGGCCGGCCAGGGAGGTGGCCGGGTGGCCGGGAAATGGCCCTGGAAGCTACAGGAAAATGGCTTTTTTTTGCTGTTATCGTGCTTTTGGAGAAGATGAACAGTACCCTACTTTATTTTAATGATTTATTTAATTGTTTTATATGTAGTGAATGTTTTAATTATTAAAAATAGATAGAGGGCTCTACAGAAAAAGTGCCCAACACAAAAGTTGTAGGCCTTGACCCCTAGGATCATACAAAATTGACCTCACCCCATTAGGAGTCCTGGTTTGACCTCAGCACCCATTTTAGTGCAAAATTTGATTGAACTTTGAATGGGTGCCCACACCAAACCACTTGTCCAAATGACTTGAGATTTGGACCAGTGGTGAGTCATACCTAGGGCTATGTAATATCCAAAAATCAGAATTTTTGGAGAAACTTTTCCTAAAGTTTTTGTAGAAATTTAATAATCCTTACATAAATTATTTGGAGGGTCAAATGACCTCCAATCTCCACCAAATTTTGGTGGGGTGTTATTAGGGTTATGATAAATCCCTGGTTAAAATCTCAACTCATTTGGAGTTCATTTGGTTAGGTAATCATTAGGCCAAAGATTTGTCCATTAAGGGGAAATTTGTGAATAAGGGCTACTTGGGATCTTTCATGGTCAAATCACCTCCAATTGGAGTGGGACTTTGGCCACTGCCCTAATATCACCCAAATCACCTCTAAGAGAGTTAGGGGGCCATGGGGAGTTGGTTTGCCCTAGGGCATGGGGTTGGAGCACCTTGGGGTGCAAATAGCCAAGTAGAGAATCATTGGCCAATTAGGTCCTTTGAGACTTGAGACTTCTTAGGAAGGTCAGTGGGATGAAGTTGAGACCCCATGAGGAGCTTGGTGAGCATTGGAGTTGTTTTGCTCAAGGTCATAGGGTTGATCCCTATGGGGTGGAATTTGGGGTTGTGAAGGACATAGGGGAGTTTGTCCTTGGAGAGGGGTGTGTTGGACTCCTCTGAGTGTTATAAGTGATATGATACCCTCACAAGAAGTTTGGGTGGATTTGGATAGGTTTAGACCCTAACCCTAGGTTAAACTCTAATGGGGTGCAATTAGAGGCTAATAAATGAAGTAGGGTCAAACCCTAATGGTTTGACCCCAAGGTTTTGGAAGGAAGGTCATAGTGACCAGAGGAGCCTCCCTTGTGAATTTTAAGAGGTTTGGAGTTGTCAAACCTAGGTAATAAACCCTTGGGTAGATTTGTAAATAATTAGGGTTTGGGGTTTTAGGAAGAAATATTACTTAATGGTTTACCATTTTCTGTCACAAACTTGGTTTTAATGCTATTGATCTCTGGAAGAATCTGTTAGACCATGAGAAGACTTTTTGGGGTTCAAAGTGTAATATTTCACATTGTAGACAATTTTTGGGAGGATCAATTTTAGGGTTTTAAATTACTGTAATTGCATGAAACTTTGCAGGATGTCTTTTCATACCAATATGTACCCACTGTAATTTTCTCATAATTTATGGATTAATATTTTTGGTATCTCTAGTTCATTTTGGAATTATTTACAAATATATCCATTGAGGAATTTACAAATGTAACCTCTGTGTTATGTGGTCAAACTTGGTAGATCTGAATATTTTAGTAGGAGACACCTCTGTATAAATTTGCATAAGGTTTAGAGATCATATGAGGGTACCTCCTTTGGAATTTATTGGTAATAAATGAGTTTTGGAATTTTTAAAAATAGTAAATCTTGCAGTATTTCCCTAAGATTTCATGACTACTGATTAATAGGTACTTTTGATTTATGTAAAAATTGGGAGGGGCATTGGAAGTCAGAAAAGTGCACTTGTAGTTCAAACCCTAGGAAGTTGTCCTTGGGAAAAAAATGGTTTTAAATATTAATAATATGGGGAAAATTATGGAACTCTGGAATGGATCTTAAACCAGTGACATGGACCCCCAGTGAGAATATTAGGTCATAGAGTCGATTAATTAATGTACTTCCCTTCATGAGGATCAAAACGTTAAGGGTGGTCTGCGTTTAGTAAATTGACAGTTTTGGAGTTACAGGCCAATTTGCAATACATTGTTTGGAGATGTGGGAATTGAATGGTGATTGTATGGTATGAGAGGACCCTTGGAGAGATTTAAGGTTGATGAGTTCTGGGATGGTGGGGTGCCTCCCTTGGGGTAGGTCATCTTGGGATTTGGCGAAAGATCGTCTTTTCCCCTAAGTGTCTTAAAGCACTTAGGTTTAGACCAGGTGAAATGTTAAGAGGGTTTCTTAAGGGTAGTAACTAATAAAATTAAGTGCCTTGGGAGTGGGAACTTTGGGGTGTCATCCCATAGTGGTTCCTAGTACCGTAGCGAGCCCCTCACAGGGTAACCCTCGGGAAGTCCAAGACTAACCCTAACTCATAGGAGTAAGACATTGTACAAGATTAACTAATAACACACTCATCCATACCCTGTGGTTTCGGAAGTTTAGTTGGATTGGTTGTCCGAGCGGTGGGCTCGGTGGCTGTTGCAGCAGACTAGTTAGTCTGGTGAGCTTATGGCTCGGAAGGTTATTGATGACGGGCAGGTTAGCCCGGGGAGCTTTTGGCTCGGAAGGTTATTGATGACGGGCAGGTTAGCCCGGGGAGCTTTTGGCTCGGAAGGTTATTGATGGCGGGCGGGTTAGCCCGGGGAATTCATGGCTCAGAGATAGGAAGTAGAACATGTTGCATGTGCACTGAAGGTGGTGGGTCTTCGGTATTGGACGGTCGTTCACACCGACGTCAATACGTTGACTCGGCGAGTGTGGTTTTACACTTAGCCTTGATAGTCTGGCGGTCCAGTCAGCAAGAGTACGCAGACGCTCCGCGGGTATAGTGGAGGCGTACAATAGGTCTAGGTTGGGTAGTGTGAATACCAACCTAGAGGTGGGTGGGGCCCAACCCACCGCTTCCGTTTGCCACTACGGGAGTATCCTGGGAGTCTAGATCGCTCCAAAAAGGGGGAACTAAAGGTCTATGCGCATAGAGTCGTAGTGGGTGAGTTGCACTGTATGAACATAGCATAACAGCATACCTTGCATGTCATAGCATAAACATTGCATTCAACCTGCCCCTAACGTATAAGTCGGTTATGGGACTTCTTATACGGTAGGCCCTGCTAAACGACCCCTTGGTCTATAGGTTTGTATGGGCATTCCTATAAATCAATGGTTACCTTTATATTTACTTTACTTGCCAATTATATATACTGCTTACTGTTCTTTACCTGCACTTTACTGTGCTTACTTAATGCTTCATATATATATGCACCTGTGTAGTTCTAGTTCCGCTGTCACCTGCTTGTTTCCACTCTGCCTTTGGTCCTCCTTTTCACTCCTCCCCGCTCGGTGCCTAGGAGCCACGGGTTTAGGGGCGGGGGATTGTTGACTTAGTCTTTTTGACTAACGGTCGGTGGACCATATCATTTTAGGAAATCGAGGAGACGCAGCAGCACCAGAGGCCGGAGCAGACGGAGGCGGGCCAGTCTAGTACAGGAGCACAGGATTCAGGATCTGTGAGTGATTAGTAGTTAGCTTCCGCGAGTGATCTTGTAGTGAGGAAATGATGTACAGGGCAAGAGCCCCTTTTATTTTGTAACCCTTGTTATCTCTTTTTTTCAGTTATATCTGTGGACATTTACCTTTATGGTTTATATTTCATGTGATTATGTGGACTTGTCTTCTCTTTTATGAACTTTTCTTTGTGATCGATTTGGCCGGCAGAATCGGCGTTTTGTGGTGGCGACCTTCCCGAGTGAAGGTGTCACCGCAAAACGGCGGTTCTGGGCCTAAGACCCGGTGGTTTTTGCAAAAAAAAAAATGGGGTGTTACAGTTGTACTAGACCGGTTCCGGGAGCATTTCTACTTGGACAGGGAGGATGATGACTCCTATGGTGAGTATCATTGTTCCGTCTGGAATTTCTGTGCTACTTCCTCTGAGTTTGAGGTTCCCGCCAAGGAGTTTGAGTCGTATTACAGTTGTCATGAACAAGATGTTGAACGAGATGTGGTGGCTTATCAACGCCCTTCTTAGTTCACAGGCTGGGTCGCCGATGCGTGCGTGCAAGCAGAAATCCAACCCTCCGTGGAGATGCATTGGGGTGGGATCTTGTGACGACTTCTTCTTGCTGCTTGTCATGTTCTTCCTGTCTCGGATTAGGAGATCCGTGCAGCTCGAGCTCTTCCCACTCTCATCCATCTTCTTGAATTCTCCGCGTGCGGGCTTCGTACCATTCAGTGAATAACTGGGTTAGCTCGGTGAAGTTGTGGATCGCTCCCTCTGGCAGGGATTTAAGCAGCTGAGAGCGTCTCCACGTAGTGTCTCTGTGAAGATTTTGCAGCTGATTTGTTCGGGATGCCCGAATGTCTCCATCGCTATCAGGAAGCGATTTACGTGCTCGTACGAGTCTTCCGCTCCGTGGAACTCCTTATAGTGTGGGAGCTTTAGCCATGAAGGGATTGGATATGTCAAGATTGACCTTGACAGGGGGGATCGTCCTTGCTGAAACGTAACATCATTCGAACCCTGTTCCGCCGCGAGAGGGGCTGGTTTGCTGGCTATGCCATGCCACTGGAGCAAGATGGGTGCAGCGATGAGTGCTTTATCTCCCGAACCTGCAGGAAGGGAGGAACTGCACGCGTCCGAAATTGTCTGGGGGATATCCATTCCTGTCGGTTCTAAGTACTTTGGCGAAGCGGGTGTCACCTTTATGAAGCTTTTGCAGAGTACTTGGGAACACAATTCCTACAAACGGCGTCAAACTGTTACGGATCGCTCGGGTGTTCTGGTAGACCGATCGAATTGAACCACCTTAGCTCGGAAGCGAACCGAGCGAGCAAACAGTCGTTGGGTGAATTAGTAAGTGACAAAAGGACTTTTAACGTGAAAACCCGGAAATGGTGAAAAACCACGCGGCCGGAGCTGTTTTGGCCAACTTCCACTATCTTCTGGGGGATTACAATTAGAGTTTGAGAACTCGAGCGCGACAGACCGCTGCTCGTTACAATGGTAGAAAGAGAGAGAGAGAGAGAGAGAGAGAGAGAGAGAGAGAGAGAGAGAACTATGAGGGTGACAGGCCACCTCTCTGGAAGCTGAACGCGCTTCTTCTTCTGAGAACAAAAGTGTGAACAAAAGTGATAATGTTGAGTCGCCTTTCGCAACCTTCGAAGGCTCGAAGGAGATCTTTGAAGATTCTAAGAAGATCTTCGAGGGCCGAAGGAGATCTTCAAGCGCCGAAGGAGAATTCCAAGGAAATCTTCAAAGGAGTTCGCTCGGGCGTAGAAGGCAAGTTGTCTTGAAATGAAGACTCTGGACTTCTTTTACAGCTTTGGTCGGGGGTAACCCGGTAATTTTGTCGTTGTAACCACCGTAACCACTTGCCGGGCAAATCACGTTTTCCGATTCGGAGCACATGGATCACCATTTTTTTTAAATGACCGTCTCGCCCTTCGGGCAGTTCGGGCAGCTTCGTTGATGACAATGAAGACGACGAATGGGTCCTGCAATTTGAGAAATTAGGAAATGTTGACTGCGCGCGTGTCGGGAACGTGGAAATATTCTGAGCGCGCGAGGAAGGGTTCTGAGCGTGCCACGAACACGGAAGCGTTCTGTCGCGCAACGAACCCGGGAGAGTTCTGAGCGCGCAACGAACACGGGAGCGTTCTGAGCGCGCAGTGAACACGGGAGCGTTCTGAGCGTGCGAGGAAGCATTCTGAGCGCCCAATGACCGCGGGAGCGCTCTGAGCGTGCGGCAAACGGGGAAATGAGAAGTCGCGCCCCCAAAGAAGAATTGGGCTCCGACCGCACCCGACGAGGGGGGTGATTTCGGTCGGATCCTCTGCATGGCCCCCTGCGGGAGGGGGGAGGCTTAGCCGCACCCCGTCGCGGGGGGAGGGGGGAGGCTTGGCCGCTTCCCAAGGGGGTGCGGATTTTAGCCGCACCCGACATGGCCGCACCCCCGTGATGGGAGGTGCGGTTAGGCTGCACTCCGCCGAGATGGGGGCGCGGTCTTAGTCGCGTCTGGCGCCGCCGGAGCGGGAACTGTTCGTGGCGGATTTTTTCACTCTCACGATCATGGGTTCGACTTTGACCCCACTAACTCCACTTTTCTTTAGTGGGGCTTTCTCTAAACGCACCTCATGACTTATAAATCCATGAATGAACAGCATCTCTACGGATGCACATCACTAACTATTTAACAACTTCAGATGTCACAATTCTGACGAGATATTAATGTGACGTTGATTAATCAATTATACGATAACAAAATAAATTTTTAGTAATTATTTAATAAAAATAATTAAAATTATTTTCATACATTAATAATCCAAGCAATGAAATTTATATTATTTCATATATAAGTTCATTTTTGTAAAATTATCTATGAAATTCGGAGTAAATCAAAATCATTTATTTATTTTCTCGTTGTCACGATTTAAAATCATTATTCAATATAATTTTTGTATCAAAATTATATATTAGGTAATAGGAAATATATGTTTTTTTTAATTTATCAAAATATTTTTCACGGTTGCACGTATAAATAGACAAAGTTATTCTTGTTATCTCTATGCATGTATGTACATATTAATTAGCTCAAAATAGTATAAATTTTATTGCTGAAATTATTATTACACGAAAATAATTTAAATTAATTTTTATTAGATTATAACAAAAAAATTATCATCACATAAGCTATTCGTAAACACTAGATTAATACTTCTCTTGCGCCTAATCATATGAAACCTTTATTAACGAAAGTTAAGTTTGTAATAAAGTATAAAATTAAGAGACGTGTTTAAACCAATTAAAAAATATATGACATATTTGAAATTAGGATAAAAGTTAAGTGATTTATGTAGTTATTTTGCCATATATATAATATAATATTAATCCTTCTTCTCTCTCTTTCTACTTAAGCAGATGCACAAATCACCTTCTCTGATTCTCTCACTAGCTGCTTCTATTCAGAAAGAAGTTTGAGCATATATGGGAGAAGTCCAAGAAGTGCAGCTTCATGTCAGAGGTTGGTGCTGTTTTTTTTTTACTTTCAATTAAATTAAGATTCTTAAGGGTCTGTTTGGGAGAGCGTTTGAGGTTGCAAAAGCTCTAATGAAATCGTATATAACAAGTTGATGATTTAACCAGAATTATGATTTTACAATCGATTTTATGATAATTAGTTCATAATTAGCACAATCATCCCGATCAAATCGGATATACTGATAGCTGAGATGCATATACTATTTGATTATACTATATTAAGCAAAAATTCGACGAGAATAAAACGAGCTGATAATTTAGCGAGGAAATCTACTGTATATGCATGTGATGATTATGCATAATATTATGTACTAATTTCATAAGCCAGTGTATGTAGATTCTTAATTATTTAATTTAAGAACTATATACATGATCAAAAGATTAAAATTTGAAGGGTTTTCCTATTAATTACTCTATATTTTGAACTTATGGAATTTTTTATAATATTCATGCACAAACTAAAGAGAGTAGAGAGGTGCAACCTGTAATTCTGTAAACTTATCGGAGAAGTTGCGTCATTTATTAATATAAATAATTAATACTAAAATACTTCATATTATATATGTTGATGATGAACTATTTCAACAGTTTTGTCATTTCCAAAGTAAAAGTATTGTACTCGTTCTTTGGCTTACAAATTTTCTTTGTTTAGCTGACTCTACTTCCACGATCTCTTTTGGTTTGTTTTCATGGATTCACCCGTGCCTCACCCCCCCATAAGTTTGCAAAATAGACGGTATATTTGGATTCCTCTCGCCGAGACAATGAATTTTGACTACTTATATGTCAAAAATGGTGTTTCGATGAGGGAGAAATGACTCGAGTAAGATGAAGACGTTCATATTTCTTTTTGGGTGGAGAAAGACGATGACTGACCCCCTTATAGAAATTCCTAAATCCGCTCGTGGGGCTAAGAGCAGAGAATCTTCCTCTCGCAAGTTATTGGTTCCTTCTCGAAGAATTAGAGGCGCGCGTTGATGGTGCTTCATGAAATGACTGAATATCTATAAATAGCCAGTGTCAACGAGTAGCGATGTTGATTGATGTTGTGATCTTTAGAGAACACATGTGCATTATGGGAGATCTAAAATTTTAAGTTGTGAAATCAATTCAAATTATGTCATGATACCACTTGTTGGATCGATAAGCACAGTTAGAGATATATGAATAATATTTCTCGCTCACTTACAAATTTAATGAATTAGCATTTTACTTAAACTTGTAAGCATTCACACACATCACAGGTCAAATCGTATAATATCATTTTAGAATGATTGTATCTTATACAAAATGGTTTATGTATGAGCTCTCGCAGCCTCGTCGACGTGCATGATGGAAGATTTACTATATTATTTGCATAAATATTTCAATTGTCACACATATAGATAACACTGTCACAGATGACAAATCTAGTAGGCGCATATCACTACAATATTTTCGGCCTTTAACAACATTTGAAAAATATTGCATAAAACATAAATGTTGTCATAGGGTAGTGTTTAATTTATACCCGTGTTATCTATTCTCAAAGGCAACAATTTTTCATACTTTAGGCAACACACATTATACCACTTATCGATCCCTATGTATTAAATCTAGTCATCTTAACCATTTCACACAACCCTAAATGTCAAATATAATTGTCACATACATTGATAAATTAGCACAAGGAAAAGACAAATAAAGATAAATGAAAGAAGTGTGAAATTTTCAGGATCTATGGAACACTGAGACAAGTACATCAAGAATGAACAAAAACACTTCTTTATTGCTTGACAAGTAGTTACAACAATTGCAAGTGAATGAGCTGAATACAAGTCATCACATACAACTTGATTCACAACAACCGAAAATAAGAAACAACAACTGGTCGCAGACAGAGTCTGCTTCTCCACTCCTCGCTAGCGGCCGACGCTAGCACTAGCGCCAGCGCTATCTCAGACCGCGTGAGCTCGCTGCTTGCACACTCTCCTGATCAGCCCGCAGATGCAGACCGCCCGATCACAACAAGCCGCTAGCGTCTGCGCTACCCGCTACCGCCTGCGCTATCTCAGCGAACTCACACAACTCGCGAGCCTTGCTCTAGGTCGCTCTGAACTCACTCTGAGTTCACTCCCACTTGAGACCGCCAATTTAGACCGCCCGAGCTCTCCTGCCGAACTTACTCCAAGTTCGCTCTGACTTAGACCGTCAATAGAGACCACCCAAGTCGACCTCTTTCTCTGATATACTCTGTAGGAGGATTGTCCCCTATTTATAGATTACGGAGCCGCCACCTGGAAGTTGGGCTAGCGTCGGCGCTAGCGCCTGTGCTAGCTCACTTCACAATTCTCAACACTCCCCCTTGAAGTGAGCTCTGTAAACCACACCGTGCAGCGAGCGAAGCTTCCTGAATGGCCTCGCAGATAGGGGCTTTGTGAGTATATCCGCTACGTTGTCTTTGCTCCGCACATGCTCCACCGCAATCAAACCAACCAATACTTTCTCTCTGATGAAGTGGTGCTCAATCTCAATATGCTTTTTTCTTGCGTGTCATACTAGATTGGTTACCAGTTTCAAAGCGCTCTCATTGTCACCACGAAGAACAGTAGGTCCACTGACCTTCTCATCCACATCTTCCACCAGCTTCCTCGGCCAGACACACTCCTGGGCTGCTAAGCACGACGCCTTGTACTCAGCCTCTGTGGTGGATAGGGAGATAAAATCATGCTTCTTGCTACACCACGAGATAGCAGAAGCTCCACATAGAAACACATGACCTGAGATCAACTTGCGATCATCAACGTCACCTCCGTAATCTGTATCCGTGTACCCATGCAGCTTGTAGTCAGACTTCTCTCCATATGACAACCCCATCTCAAGGGTCCCCTTCACGTACTTCAGAATTCCTTTAGCTACCTCCAGATGAGGCTTCCGTGGCTCCTGCATATACCGACTAACTCGGCCGATGACAAAAGCGATATCCGACCTCGTGATAGCCAGGTAGATTAAGCTCCCCATCAGTGCTCGGAAGATCTTCGGATCAGGAAGAATCCTCCCTTCTTCCTTTCAAATCTTCAACCCAAACTCTAGTGGAACAGAGCTGCTCTTCCCCTCATTCATGCCGAATCTCTCGACGATCTTCTCAGCGTAAGCCCTCTGGGAAACGAATAGTCCGCCACTTCTCTTCGCAACCTGAAGCCCAAGATGGTGCAGTTCACCAAGATCCTTCATCTCAATGCGAATAGATAACTGTTGTTTCAGCGCCGCGACCTCTTCACTATTGTTCCCGGTCACGATCATGTCATCGACGTACAACAGTACCAGAACATAAAGATCTCCACTCTTCTTCACGAACATGCTAGAGTTTGAGTCTGAGGCATCATAACCACATAACTGCAGGTACTCTGCAATCTTCCCATACCAGGCTCTCGGCGCCTGTTTCAACCCGTAGAGGGCCTTCTTTAGTTTGCGCACATGATGTGAGTGTGACTTGGACACGTATCCAGGTGGTTGTACTATGAATATGTCCTTGTCAATCTCTCTATATAGGAACGTGTTCTTCACATCAAGCTGCCACAACTTCCACCCCCGGCACACTGCCAGAGCAATGACCGTCCTCACAGACGTCATTTTCGCCACAGGACTAAACGTCTCATCATTTTTCCATGTCTAGGCTTGTCGCTCAAGGTTTTTCCATAGGTTTGTAAAAAACCTCGAGCGACAAGCCTAGCCTTGTACCGCTCAACTCCTCCGTCAGCTTTCTTCTTAACCTTGTACACCCACTTGCAGGTGACAGGTTTGATGCCCTCCACCATGGGAACAAGGTCCCATGTCTCATTTTTCTTCAAAGCTTCCATCTACTCATCCATGGCCACGTCCCACTCCTTGGTGCCAACAACATCTTCAAAGCGGGCAGGTTGCCTCTCGTCGAGTGGTCCTGCGAAGAAGCAAGAGACCAAACTCACGAATTTCCCCTCCTTATAGCGAGAAGGCGGGACGATGGTCCGCTTCGACCTTCTCAAGGCTTGGCCACTTTCTACCGCCCCGGTAGACTCCTCCTCCACAACTCTTCTCTCCTCATTTCTTGAAGCACTGCTCCCCCTGCTTCTCGAATTCGAATCTCCCCCTGAGCCAGATGGCGATGGGGCACTGGAAGATAGCTCCAACTCCACAGTAGAGTCCTCTGCGACTCTCTCTTCACACCTGCTAGAAACTCCACTCTCCTGCAGTACCACAGAAGAGACTCCATGATACGAGATCAGTTCATCAAACACCACGTCGCGCGAGACGACGAACTTGTGGGTTTGTGGACCCATGCACTTCCACCCCTTCTTCCGCTCATCGTAGCCGATGAAGACACACTTCCGTGCTTTCGGCTCCAACTTGGTTCTCTGGGCATCTGGGCGTGCACGAAGCAGGTAGAACCAAACACTCTCATGTGACCCACATTTGGATTCTCCCCGAACATGAGCTGGTGTGGAGACACCATCCTGTTAGGGCTCAGAGGTAGCCGATTGATCACGTGGGTAGCACACGCCATTCCCTCCGCCCACAAGGCCTTGGGAATCCCCTTGGCATGCAGCCAACTCCTAGTAGTCTCCACCAGATGGCGGATCTTCCTCTCTGCGAGCCCATTTTGCTGAGGGGTGTGGGCGCAAGAGAGTTCTCGCCGAATGTCGTATTTCTTGTAGAAAGAAGCAAACTTGTTAGAGGTAAACTCCCCCCCATTATCACTTCGCGGCTTCTTCACCCTCAGGTTCAGCCTCCCCTCCACAAGTTCCTTCCACTCCTGAAACTTCTCAAACACTTCAAACTTCTCCTTCAAAAAGTAGACCCACGTGTAGCGGGTGTAGTCATCCACCAGAACCAGCGCATACTTATTTCCTCCATAAGAAAGGGTGGCGCACGGCCCCATCACATCAGCGTGTACACACTCAAGGGGTGCTTTACACCTTGTCTCTAACTTGTCAAATGGAAGTCGATGTGACTTTCCATATTGACAGCCCTCGCATACATGACCGTCGCCGCAAGAAGAGAGATTAGGCAAGCCACTCACTAGACCCTTTACAGCCATCATCTTCAACTTGTCCATCCCCACATGACCTAGCCTCTCATGCCAGATCGCAGTGCTGTCATTCATCTTCAGCTTGTCCACATAGGCATTTGCAGACAGAACATACAAATCCTTCACCCTTCTCCCAGTGAGTGTGATGTCAGCATCAATAGACGATATGTTCTTCAGAAACTTCACCTCCTTCGGTCCAAACAACACGTGGTATCCCGCATCCACTGCATTTGCAACCGAGAAGAGATTCTTCTTCATGCCCGACACATGATACATGCTCTTCAGTGTCACGAGCTTCTCATCACTTCCTAGGGATACCATCCCTTCTTGCTCCACATGATGCACCGTATCATCCGTAGTGATGATAGAATCTGATCCTCCGTATGCCTTCAAGGAGGCAAACTTAGACGCATCTCCAGTGAGATGGTGCCCGCAACCAGAATCCACTATCCAGTCATTCTCAAAATTTACAGAGGCTAAGGCATCGACAGACGTGGCCGTCATCTCAGTCAGGAAGCAGTTGTCTCTGCCTTCACCACCCTGGCGACCTCCACCTCTCGCTCCACCTCTCTAGTGGCCTCCTTCCTTCTCAACAACATGACCGGCCTTCAGATTAGACCGATAGTCCTTTGTCATGTGTCCGTACTTCTTATAGGCAAAACAAAGAGATCTCCCCCTCTCATCACGAGCAGGGAGGAACTTCCCCTTATCTCCTTGAGAGGATGTTGAGGGTCCATCTCCGGAGTTCTTCTTCTTCTTGTCCCAGGTCTTCTTCTTGCTTGAGAACAACACCTCACTATCTCCCCCTGAGATAGACACTCCCGCCACCTGCTTCATCAGGCTCTCCTATGACGACATCAGGTTCTCCAGCTCCAGAAGGGAGGGTTGAGTAGCCCATCCTAGAACAGAAGTAATGAACGTTGTATACTCCTTCCGCAAACCACGAAGTATATGCCTCTTCAGCTTTGCCTCGGAGATCGGCTCATCAGGATCCAAAGTCGAGATCTCAGCACACAAGTTCTTCACATTCAGAAAGAAGGTGGATATCGATAACTCTCCTTGAGTGGACCGCGCCAACTCATTCTCCAGAAACTGTAGTCGCGCTACATTCTCCTTGTTGAACAACCCATCAAGGGCTTTCCAGATACCAGACGCTGACTTGCAACCTATGATGTGGTCGAACAAGTCAGGTGAAATTGCTCTCTTTAGAGTGAACTCCACCTTAGCGTTAGTCTTCCTCCAAGCTCGCACAGCTGGACCATTATCTCTGGTAGTTACGACTTCTTCTTGATCCTCTCCTCCAACGACCTCCCATAGGTCTTCTCCAAGAAGGTAGCTCTCCATACATGACTTCCACTTCTTGTAATTGGTCTGAGTAAGTAACTCAATGTCAAGTCCTCTCGCATAACCTCCTCCGTCGTCCATCTTGGTTGCTCAATACTTGTTACTCAGTGCTTGTTCCAACCTAGCTCTGATGTCATGTAAAATTTTCAGGATCTATGGAACACTGAGACAAGTACACCAAGAATGAACAAAAACACTTCTTTATTGTTTGGCAAGTAGTTACAACAATTACAAGTGAATGAGCTGAATACAAGTCGCATACAACTTGATTCACAACAACGGAAAATAAGAAACAACAACTGATCGTAGACAGAGTCTGCTTCTCCACTCCTCGCTAGCGCCCGGCGCTAGCACTAGCGCTATCTCAGACCGCGCGAGCTCGCTGCTTGCACACTCTCCTGATCAGCCCGCAGATGCAGACCGCCCGATCACAACAAACTGCTAGCTCCTGCGCTACCTGCTACCGCCAGCGCTATCTCAGCGAACTCACACAACTCGCGAGCCTTGCTCTAGGTCGCTCCGAACTCACTCTGAGTTCACTCCCACTTGAGACTGCCAATTTAGACCGCCCGAGCTCTCCTGCCAAACTTACTCCAAGTTCGCTCTGACTTAGACCGCCAATATAGACCGCCCAAGTCGACCTTTTTCTCTGATATACTCTGTAGGAGGATTACCCCTATTTATAGATTCTGGAGCCGCCACCTGGAAGTTGGGCTAGCGTCGGCCCTAGCGCTAGCGCTAGCTCACTTCACAATTCTCGACAAGAAGACAACAAAGAATGTAAAATAAGAGAACTCCCATAGTTGTGGATTCTCCACGAGATTAAATATTGTGATCTTGGGATATTCTTCCTTTGAGCTGTATGTGGGGATAATGACGGCCTTTCTTCTTCTGTTTCCACAAATTGAAAACCTCAACCAAGATAAAGTTGAGTGCTAAACTTAGTGATCTTTAGAAATGATAGTGTTCCCCCAAAATAGTTCAGTCGAATCAGAGATTTTTTGTAGCGACCTCGACCGGCTCGCAGATACATTTTCAGCGAACTCATTCTCGCGCAATTCCGAGTTCGTTTGGTCACTCAAACAGACGCCTGAACGCACGTACGCGCATGTACGCAAGCCATACATCATGGGGGTGCAGATAACTGCACACCCTAAGCGCGCGCGCGGGGGGGGGGGGGGGGGGGGGGGGGGGGGGTGTCGCCATGCAGCAGGCCACCCAGCCTCCGCGCGACAGGAGGACGCGTGGTCGAAGGCAGCGGCGGACCCAGGATTTGTGTCAAACCCGGGCACTAATTGAAATTAAATATAAATGAAAAATTTGCATTACAAAAGATAAAAAATTCATTGTAGATGAACAACATATAGTGAAATTAGACATTACATAAATATGAAAACATGTAATATTCAGGTTTCCAAAATAACTTACATATTACAGAGCTACTTTCCGCGTACGAATATTTTGAAAACGCGTGATAATTTCTTCATTTGTAATTGTGTCCACAATATCTTTCTCAATATATGTTATTATACAAGCATTCATCCATTTGTTGAAGCCAGGAAAATTTCGGCTCCAAAATTCAGATCAATGCAGCCTGAGGTTACAGATCCTGCGATCAAACTCCACGGCTCGGACAGCTAAAACAGGAGAGTGAAAATGACTATAAGCACACCCCAAGTGCTCCAGCAGGGAGGTCCCACCACATACCCGAAAGTTTGTGAAAACTTCCCCTCCGCAACTAAAAGATGGGCGAGATACTAGGCGAGCATGGACTTGGCGAGTATCCATCTTGGGGGGACCTCGACCACTTCCAAAAGTGTCATTTCTAGTACCCCTGGGGGGTCTATTTATAAAGAAATCCTGGGGGGGATCCAGGTGAGTATACTGCCTATGCTCGCGAGTTACAAGGGCTACTCGCCCATACTCACGAGGTACTCACCCAAACTCGTCTCTGCTCGCCTCTGCTCGCCCTTTTCTCGCCTCTGCTCGCCCTTGCTCGCCCTCTGCTCGCCCAAGCTCGTCGATACTCGCCCCTTCTCGTCTCTGCTCGCCCAAGCTCGTCGATACTCGCCCCTTCTCGCCTCTGCTCGCCCATACCCGCCCATGCTCGTCTCTGCTCGACCAAGCCCGTCGATGCTCGCCCAAGCTCGCCTCCTTGAGGATGTTCAGTACTCTACTGGCGAGGTCTGCGAATAGCCGTCTCCTTAGACATTTCTGATCTCGAAGAATTACGAGTTATACACCATTCATCCTCCATTCTGTTTCTCAAACGGCTCTTTATAATCTTCATAGCAGAAAACATTCTTCTCATGCTAGCAATTGCAACCGGTAGAAGACAAGTCAACTTTAAAAGTCGATAAACCAATTGGAAATGATCATGCTTTTTAAGCTCCACTATTTTTTCATCTTGCATGTTGCTTGCTCCATCATAACCTTGTCCTCATAGTCTTGAGAGACTTAAATTGTATTTTGCAAATAATTTATCAATAGCAAGCTTGAGTGATATAGCCGTAGTATCAGAAACATGGGCAAAACCAAGTAATATTTTAATAATCTTACCTCTTTTATCTACATATCTCAAAACAATAGACATTTGTTCTTTATTTGAGATATCACTCGATTCATCAACTAAGATTGTAAAACAATCTTGTCCAATGTCCTGAATTACTGCACATGTTGTAACACTTGCAATTGCGAAAACAATATCTTTTTGTATTTTTTTGGGATGTTAATTAACAGTTACTTGGAGCATTTTTAAGAACCACTGCTTTGACATCACTGTTATTTGATGCCTACAACTCCAAAAGCTCCAAAAAATTTCCTTTGTTTGTTGACTCATTGGACTCATGATGACAACGAAAAGCCAATCCTTGACGTAACAGAAAACGAACACTCGATGGAGGCGTTTAATCGTGCACGATATTCAACAAATTGAGTTTTTCTTGTTTAGCAAAAACTATTTAAATGCTCTGTTTTTTATTCATCAAATTTTCACATAATTTTTTTGAAGCATTATGCATGATCGCTATCATGCTTGCTAACATGCTTTTCAAGTATAGTCTTATCCTTCCAATATCTAAAGCCACGAGTAATAAATGTTGGATCACAACCCATTTGTGGAATCATAACAATACAAACAAAAAGTAGCGTTTTTATTTTTACTATACTCCAACCAACCCTTAAATTCAAAACAAATTTTTGTTGAATCGCCAAGCTTTTGTTCCGAATTCAGTTTGGAGAAAATTCTCTAATTGTGGTTAACAAAGGCCTTTTATTAGGTAATACCTTCTAATTTTATCTTGATCATTGACATCAAAACTAGAAATTGATTGTCTTAACCCATGATCAGATAGCAGTTCCTCAACACAATTAAGCCATTGTCTCTTACCACATGATTCTTCCATTGTTTGTGTTTTTAACTAGGTTGAACAACCTTTGCAAAAAAATTCTCCATAACAAATTGAACTTGAAGAATGAGTGTTCTTTTAAATCATTAAAGAGGACAAATCAATTAAACTTGAACCTTAAGCTTGAAAATCATTAAACTTGAACCTTAAGCCATCAATTAAACTTGAAAATCGATTAAACCTTAAGCTATCAATTAAACTCAAGCCATCAGCAGATCCAGCATCACCAAATCAATTAAACTTAAAAATTTCTCCATACAAAATTAAAAAAACAGATTTACAGTCTACAAATTACCTTAAGCTGCAGTCGAAAGTCGGAGCAGATTCACAGTTTACAGAGATAGAGGCGTCGTCGGCTCGTCGTTGCGTCGGGCTCGTCGGCGCAGACTAGCAGTCGACAGCAGCTCTGGTCGGCAGATGCCCATCGGCCGTCGCAAGTCGCCCGTCGGAGAAGAAGGGAGTCGGGGAGATGCCCGTCGTGAGTCGCCCGTCGCCACTCGCCAGTCTAGTCGCTCTTCGCTTCGACAAAAAGCAATGCAGCGGATAGATTTTAGGGCTTTTCGCGATTCGCGATAAACAAATAACAAGGGCAGACCAATGTGTGCGATATTTTAAACCCGGGCACGTGCTCGGGTATGTATGCACGTGGGTCCGCCCCTGGTCGAAGGTCGCGCATGATGCACGCCTCAGTGCGGTCGGAGGCGACGCAGTCGCGCAGGCTGTCTGGGCCTTATGCCTCAGCGCGTCCGGAGGCCGCGCTGGCCGCTCAGACGGAGCACGGTCGAAGGCCTCGCATGACGCACTGCCTCGGTGCGGCATCCACACGGTAAGAGGCCGCGGAGGCTGCATGACCTTCGCGCAGTCGCTGCGCTCACATTCCGTCTCTCGTCTCCGCAGTGCTCGTCGTCGTTGCACTCTCCTTCCGCCGCTTGCCTTCGCGATGCTCACCGCCGCGCTTGCTTGACGCCGGCACGCTCATCACAGTGCTCATCGCCACACACATCGCTCATCGTCGCGCTCGTCGCTCATCGCCGCACTCATCCCCCCGCTCATTGTCGTAGTTGCTGTTGCCGCTGCCGATGAGCCTGCTCGGGCCTCCCTGATTGCCCGGACCGTCCGGGGGAGGGCTTGATTGTCTTTTTCTGAAAAAATGCAATCTATGTTCCCCCGATCGGGATTTCCTATTCGCCCATCCAGAAATAAAGGTGTTGTTGTTACGGAAACTCCCCCTCAAAAGCTATAAAAATGGCCCTGAGCACTCATTTAAGGACACACTGCATTCAGCACCACATACAACTCCCAAGTCTTCTTCGAAGATTGCTTAGAGATCTTTTTCGGCGTTCAAAGACCACCTCAAAGATCTCATTCGGTATTCGAAGATCTCCTTCGTTGTTTGAAGATTCCTTCGAAGATCTCATTCAGTGTTCGAAGATTCCCTCGATGATCTTCTTCGGTTCTCAAGTTCTCCTTCGAAGCTCTCCTTCGACGTTCGTGCTTCGAGTCCAGAGCCTCCATTTCTACGTTCACTCTTCTAGACTACTACTCCCGGGCATGCTTTTCTACGCTCCGCTTCAATCAAGTTCGGTAATCCAGAAAACTTATTATAACGAGCGGTGACCTATCACCCTCAAGAAGCAACTCTTTGTAACACTCTGAAATCTGGTGAATTTTCTATAACCTCGTATTTGCCGAGTGGACCCAACAAGACCAGCAGGCATAAGTAAGTGCAAGCTACCCCCATCGGTCCAAACTCCTCTTTAACAGTAGTTTCCGGATTCAACATATTTGGTCAGCACTAATCTGGCCTCGTGGTTTTCACTTTTCCAGGGTTTTCCACGTAAAATGTCTTTCCGTCATCTGTTGGATCATTTTGTGTCTGTTCGCTCGTTCGACTCACTTTCGAGCTGAGATAGTTCATTTTGACCGGACCGTGAGAGAGTCGAGTGACCCGCAACAATTTGTCGCCATCTGTGAGAACATGTGTTCCCGAAGATCTAAATATTTTCTGAAGATCGCTCTTGTTCTGCATAAATTCACCTGACTAACAACGAAGGCAAAGGCAAACACTTACACGCCCAACGAGGGTTTATCCAAAGAATACGCTGATCAAGCCTCCAACAATTCTCCTGTCAACAGCGCGTTGCTCCTCAAAAAAGTCGTCGTCGCGCTAGCCACATCCCTAAAAGAACGCATCCGTCGGATGGAGGAGCGCCAAGATCAGGCGCTCGCCCAACTAAAGGATTTCGGATCCCCTCGCGCCCCTGCTCAACTTCCATGCTAGACAGTCAACCATCGCTATCTTCGGATTGCGCCAGGCATGAAGGGATCGCACGAACCGAAGGATCCACCAAAAACATGTTATCAGACACCGCAAAAACCAATGGAGGAATCGCTCATGAAGAATCGTGTCGACAACAGAGCAAGAAAAGAAAGAAAGAACGGGGTCTGCACCCAATGCCAAAGAGGAGCAACGGGCGTCACGGAAACTCCCGCCAAAGTAGGGGACACCAACGACACTAATGCTTCACCCACCTTAATACCGTTCGGGCTGAGGTCTTACTCGCCATCTGCAATCATCCCGCTCTTAAGAGACCTAGGTCTCTCACCACGACCTCTGGAGATCAGTCTATGTTTTGCAACTTCCATCGAAGCCACATGCATATCATAGAAGAATGCAAGCGCCTAAGAGAAGAGATCGAATGGCTCATGCGCCTTGGCCGGCTCCTCGAGAGATTTCTGTGGAGGCAAGCGCATCAGCCGGCTCGGAATAGGTCCACTAGGGTGCAGGTGGAGAAAAAGGCATCCATGAACCCTGCGAAGCAATAGATGAGCCGACATCTACTGTGATCCAGCTACCTCAACTGGGCCATCTGCATATCAGCGCAGCCAGAAGGGAACCCCATACTGAGGTGGACAGGATATTAATCGACAATGACATAACCGTCAACGCCATGTTCATGTCAATTATGCTTCAGCTCAGGCTCGCTAACAGAAACATCTTCCTGGAAACAGGCAATGCACGCATCACAAACATCACCCCTTCCCAGTCATGGGGAGTGTCGTCCTCCCCGTGACTCTGGGTTAGCATCCCGTATAAGTGAGCTAGGACATACAATTCATCATCATTCAAGCCGACTCTGCCCACAACGCCATACTCAGACGCACACTTTTGGATGCTTTTTCAAGTAAGTGCATGTTGTTACCACTCTCTCTAGAGGAAGCCCTGAACCTAGAAGCAAAGGCTACCTGGGGATTTTCCACTCATCATCTGCGCGAATAGGGATATATGTTTTTCTTTCAAAAATTTTGCAACTATCTTATGACTTCATATACTGTGGATATTATAGAAATAAATCATCAACGGGTAAGACCATGATCCCGGTTAGACAGGGCAAAATGACCCTACACTGACACAGCAAGCCCACACTCTGCCATCGCCAGGGCTTACCCCCTTACGATCGGCACCAACAAATCATCAACGGGTAAGGCCGTGCTCCCTATTAGACAGGGCAAAGCAACCCTACACTGGCACATCAAGCCCGCGCCCTGCCATCGTCAGGGCCTACCCCCCTCACGATCGGCACCAACAAATCATCAACTGGTAAGACCGCGCTCCTAGTTAGACATGGAAAACGACCCTACATCGGTACAACAAGCCCGCGCCCCTCCATCGCCAGGGATTCCCCCTTGTGATCGGCACTTGCAAATCATCAACGGGTAAGGGCGTGCTCCCAGTTAGACATGGAAAAATGACCCTACACCAGCACAGCAAGCCTGCGACTCGCCATTGCCAGGGCCCTGCCCCCTTTTGATCGGCACCTGCAACTCATCAACGAGTAAGGCCGCGCTTCCGGTTAGACAGGGAAAAATGACCCTACACCAACACAACAAGCACGCGCATCGCAATCGCCAGGGTCTGCGCCCTCGTGATCGACACCAGCACATCACCAACAAAAAATACCAAGCTCCCTGGTTAGACAGGGCTAAACATCCCTAAACCGGCAAACAAACCTGCACATCGTGAACATGTAAAGATGTAAAAAAACAACAACAACGAACAACCGGTAAGAGAGGACAAAGGTCCCTCTCGCTATAATTGAGTGACCAACTCCGACACCAACCTCGTCAAGTAGTGAGATCACCTGAGCGACGACCTTCCGGTGCCGACACCGAGTAGAAAGCTCACAACTGATAAGAGCATACAAAGGTCCCTCTACACCCTAATTGAGTGACGACCTTTAGCGCCCCCCCCCCCCCCCCCCCCCCCCCGCACCGAGCAGTGAACTCACCTGAGCGACGACCTTCCGATGTCGACACCGAGTAGAAAGCTCACAACCAATAAGAGCAGACAAAGTCCCTCGACGCCATAACCGACATCAACACCGAGCGAAAAACTCCAGTGGCAATCCCGAGCAGTAGGCTCACCAATCCCGGTAAGGACGAACAAAGGTCCCCCTATGCCAGAACCGAGCGTCGACCTCCGATACCAGTGCTGAGCGATGACCTCCGGTGCTTACACCGAGCGACAAGATCAGATTCAAACAACGATCTCTGACGCTAACTCCAAACAGCAAGCTCATGACAATCTCTGGTACAAACACCAAGTAACGGGCTCATAGCTCGAACATCGATTTCCGGGATCAACACAGAATGACAAGCTCATAACCGCATGAGGCGTAACAATTCGCCCAAGCAAAATCACGAAAGCAACATGCGTAAGAGAACGATTTTCAACACAAGGATCGAACAAACAAACTCGCACACCCGAAAATATACGGACGTTTGAAAAAATTCCGTGCTTATTTTCTACGAAAAACGACATCCGAAAATTAGGGGGCATTTGATGGGATTCTCCAAAAACAGTTCAGCCGAACTAGAGATTTTTGTAGCGACCTCGACCAGGCCGATACAATTCCAGCAGACTCAATTTCGCGCAATTCTGAGTCTGTTTTGTCTCCCAAACGGACGTCGAGACGCACGTACACGCATGCACGCAAGCCACACCTCCATCATGGGGGTGCATATAACCGCACCCTCCCCAGATTATATGGGTGCGGGGTAATCACTGTTAGGGTTAGAGAGGCGCTCAAGATATTCTACTATGCCCATCAAGTTTGGAATGAGGTTAAATAGTATCTCCAGCTTAGGGGCGGAGCCCTAGGTCGACACACAACCCGTTAAGGCTAATCGTGTCGGTTCGGACACGCGGACATATTATTTAAATACATTAACAATCTCCTTCTATGTCCGCGGTAAACCCGACGACGATTAGGGTGGTTTGTGTAAGTTCAACCAGATCGTGAACAGTACACAACCGTGTTCAACACCTGCAAAAACTGATTAGACTCAAAGGAAATTGTATGCACGCATAAAGATAAGCAATAAATCTCAGCTGCACTACGAAACAGTCTAAAGTACGATCATAGCACAAGTCCAACAAACATAGTGACTAGAATCAACAAAAGAGCAATAGTCTAAATAGCAAGTGTATAAAAAAAACTAAACAATGCTCTAAGCAGAGATAAAACAAAGTAAACAAATAACACTCTAACTATCGTCAGCCTCAGACGCCCAAGAAATCATCCTGCTCAGGATCCCATCCTGCCAGTGCTCCTCCATCAACAACAAATCCTGTAATTTTCAACAGAGAATTTCATTAGAGATGAATTCATCCTTTGAAAATGTACAAGTATCTAGTTCAACAAGAAGGAACGTACGTAGCACTTAATTAAGTTTGAAGGAATATTTAGAGTATTATAGGTTCAACCTCAGAATCTAATATCATTTTTCAACGAGATGATTTATAGACTTCTGGACACCGCAGCGATATCTGTGTTCCAGTGTGGAATGTCCAGGTTACTGTTCTTCTAAAGCTAAGTGGAGATCATCAAGTTTGGAATGAAGACCCCTTAACAGAAGAAGAGTCAACCCGAGTCAGATTGTGTTATCAAATTTGGAATAACACTCACCTTCAAGGTAAGAGAAGACGAATCCAGGTAAAGTTATTAACATCAGATTTGGAATGAAATAACTCACCAGATTCGTACTCAGCAACCAAAACATCAACAGAGCACAACATGCTTGCTTTGACAAAGGAAATCGGGAGAAATCAAAACATCGATATAGGCTAAGGTGATCTAAATCGCCTGTAGTCCCATTTCCCCCACTGTTTTGATTAACCGGTCTTTGGGCATTCCTTTCGTCAATGGATCAGCTAGATTATCTTTTGATCGCACGTCGACCAAAGAGATAATTCCTTGTTCTTTTAGATAGTTTAGCCGAGCGTGTCTCAGTCGTACATGTCTCCTCTTAGTATTGTAGAGGGAATTTTTAACAACTTGGGCTGCTGCTTGGTTATCGCAATATAAGCTCAGTGAGTTGACTTGTAACCTAGACAAGTGAATATCTAGTATCAGATTTCTGATCCAGTCTGCCTCTTCACCAGCCGAAGCTAAGACAAACAACTCGGCTTCCATAGAAGACAATGTTATACAGGTCTGTCTTTTGGATTTCCAAGTGATAACAGCTCCACCTAGAGTGAATATATATCCACTGGTAGATTTGTTGTTGCTGACTTCTGACCACCACGAGGCATCAGAATATCCATCCACAGTAGGTGGGTAACCAGTGTAGCACAGGGCGTGATTCTTAGTACCTGACATGTATTTCATCAGCCTATCGAGAGCATCCCAATGCTCTTTGCTCGGGCTACTGGTAAAGCGACTCAGCATGCTAACAGATAAGACAATGTCTGGTCGAGTACAGCTTGTGGCGTACGTGAGACTACCAATAATTTTGGAATATTTGACTTGATCAATGCTTGTTCCAACATTTGGACTCAATTTTACATTATGATCGAAATGTGTCTCTACAGGCCTACAGTTTTTGTATCCCCAGGTCGAAAGAAGTTGTTCAATGTAATGAGCCTGACTAAGAGTAACTATGCCCTTATCAACTCTAACCTTCATACCTAACAGGGTATCGACTGGACTGAGGTCCTTCATATCAAATTCTTTTGCGAGTGTGGATTTGATATCCTTTACTGCAACAAGATCTGAACCCAGGATCAACATGTCATCCATATATAGACATATGATGACTGTTTTATTTGACATAGAGCGGTGGTAAAGGCATTTGTCTGAAAGACTAGACTGAAAGCCAAAACTTTTTACCACTTGGTCAAACTTCATGTGCCACATCTTGAGCGCTTGTTTAAGCCCATAGATGGATTTATCTAATTTGCACACTTTGTCTTTTAGATCTGGATGGACATAACCTTCAAGTTGTGCCATCTCTTCATCGAGCTCTCCATTCAAGAAGGCTGTCTTGACATCCATCTGATGAACTATGAAGTTCTCGATAGAGGCCAAGGCGAGAAGAATTCTAATAGTGGATAGGTGACACACTGGTGAATAGACGTCAAAGTAGTCAATTCCCCCTTGTTGCTTATAGCCTTTAGCGACTAAACGCGCTTTATATCTAGCTATAGACCCATCATTGTGCAATTTCTTCTTCAGCACCCACTTGCATCCAAGTACTTTGGCTCATTTAGGGAGGTCCACTAGATGTCAGGTGTTATTCCATAGCTGCGAGTCCATTTCATCATCGATGGCTTCTGCCCACATTAAAGAATCTCTAGATCGCATTGCTTCCTGGTAGGAAAATGGATCATTCTCTAAGTGGTAGGTGACAAAATTTTCACCAAAATTCTTAGGGACTCTATCTCTTGTAGATACTCTTACTGGGATAAGATTATCCTCTACAGGTTGGGAAGCAGTGCCAGAGGGGCCAGCTTCAGGTGCTACAGGAGATTCAGAAATCATCTCAGTAGACCCGGAGATGGTTAAACCATGATCTTTGATAAATTTATTTTCAAAGAAAATAGCATCCCTAGATTCTATCACAGTATTGGTGGACAGATCTAGAAACCAATCTGCTGCACTATCTCCTGCACTACCTAGATATACACAAGTTGTTGTTCTAGGTCTCACCTTAGGTCTCTTAAGGTCTTGTATCCTAACATAGGCAATACAGCCCCAAGTCTTTAGAGTGTCAAATCTACAAGGATGGTCATGCCACAGCTCATACGGAGTGGAGGTGAGCTTAGCATGAAGCAATCTATTCAGAATGTGATTAGCAGTTTGGACTGCTTCTCCCCAAAAAGAATTAGGCATGCCAGCAGTAAGGAGCATAGAATTCAGCATTTCTGTTAATGTTCTATTCTTTCGCTCAGCAATACCGTTAGACTGGGGTGAGTAAGGAACAGTGGTTTCTAGGATTATACCTGTACAACCCGTATTCGGCGAGTAGAGTCGAAGGTACCTGGCGAGTAGGTCGGTGCCTCTCTCGGCGAGTAGAGCCAAAGGTACCTGGCGAGTAGGCCGGTGCCTCTCTCGGCGAGTAGAGCGAAGGTACCTGGCAAGTAGGCCGGTGCCTCTCTCGGCGAGTAGAGCCGAAGGTACCTGGCGAGTAGGCCGGTGCCTCTCTCGGCGAGTAGAGCCGAAGGTACCTGGCGAGTAGGCTGGTGCCTCTCTCGACGAGTAGAGCCGAAGGTACCTGGAGAGTAAGCGGGTGCCTCCCTCAGCGAGTAGAGTTAGATTCTGGGGAATAGAATCGTCCGGGCACCCATGGTGGTCTGCCTATAGCCCTTCGGGACAGCGGAGTCTGGCTACCTGTAGACCAATTTGGGGTGCGTTTAACAAAATAGTAAGGCGGAGTTACGTTATTCGCAGGTCATCCGGACCATTCTACCCCTGGGAAGTCTTTCCCTATAAATATGACCCATTATGTCTCAGAACAGCACAGATCCACCCCCTTGTGAGAGCCCGTGCTTTCTTCCTTGTGCTATCTGAGACAGGCTCAGCTTCTGGTTTTTGGGAGGGGAAATCAAGTGGGATTTCCGGGTTAGTGGCGGGACCTCCTCGCTGCAGCCAGTGGGTCATTCTTAGGGAGCTACCTACCAACCGGTGAGGGTCAGTTCTTAGCTCGGAATACTTAGTTCTAGGGATCCGACGAAGAGAGAAGTAATTCAAGCTACTCCTCAAGTCTCGAACAAGTTGGACCGGTATCCGGGTTCCAACATTTTTGGTGCGGTGAGCGTGGACTGTAGCAAGAGAAGAAAATCTCATCTGACGATCCCATGACTGAACGTGACGAGCTGGGAACCGGCGAGGGGAACTCGCCGCCTTCGGGCGAGTTCGTGACCAAGAGTGTCTTCGAGCAGGGGATGAAGGCGATGAAGGATACCATCCGGAGGTTACTCACACCTCGCGCCGAGGTGGGAGTATCCCCCCCGGTTGCAGTCACCTCGCCTACGGAGGCGGGTCCAAGTCAGCGCCCCGGCAAGGAAGCGCTCCTAGGGGAGGAAGACCAGCCGCTCCGCGAGCGAGTGCTCTTTGCCAGCCCGACGGAGACTCGCCAGTCGGAGGGCGAGTACGACCAAGTTCACCCCCTTCGCCAGCTCGCCCCGCACAGTCCGTTCTGCGAGTTGGTGCTGTCCGCCCCCATTCCTGCAGGATTCACGGAGCCCGCCATGAGTTTCTACTCCAGAAAAGAAGATCCCGTCAAGCATCTGCAATGGTTTGAAGATATGGTCTCCATCAAGCCGATGACGGATCCCTTCAAATGTCGGTTGTTCGCCATAACCTTCCAGGAAAAAGCCAGAGATTGGTTCCACCAGTTACCCGCGGAAAGCGTCTACGGGTTCGATGATCTGCGCAGAAGTTATTTGCTCCACTTCTCTACTTCCAAGAAGAGGAGGAAGGGTTCAGAAGATCTTTTCCTTGTCAAGCAAAGACCCCAGGAGATGCTCGGGTCGTATTTGGATCGCTTTCAGGAGGAGATCCTCCTGGTCCAAGAGGTCCCTGGACACACCCTGATCTTGGCATTCAAGCTGGGGTTGCAGCCAGGGTTTTTCAAAATGGAGATCACCCGCAACCCCCCTATCATTCGAAGAGCTTGTCGATCGGGCTGGAAGGCAGATCGCAGGGGAGGCAACCAACTTGGAGTTCGTGGCCAAGTTAGCTAGACTGGAGGGGGGGAGAAGGAAGGAGATGGGAGCGGCCAGCGCGAGTCCAAGAAGAGAGGTGAGCCGAGAAGGAGAGAAGAGGGAGGATCCCGGGAGAACAGGGATCAGCGAGATCAGGAGAGGAGGTTCCAGGCTCCGCCTCGCCGGCCGGCCTGGAGGCCTGCTGGAGGAGGCTACCAAGGGAGACCAGGAAGGAGGTACTCTCCGGAATGGCGAGACCGCTGTCGCTCACCCGAGCGGAGGCAAGGGCAGTGGAGGCAAAACCAAGCGCCGCCCAGAGAAGCTAATGTGATCAGGAGGGGACGAGGACGAGGAAGAGGGGGAAGGCCGCGACAGCCCCGGGGTGAAGAAGAGCGTCGGGCGATGCCCTACTGCGACTTGCATCAGGTAGAGGGCCACGCGACGGCCACGTGCCCTGAGTTCTTAGAGTTGAGGAGGGGAGCTGGAGGAGCCCAGGAAGGGCATGAGAGGCGAGAAGGAGACATGTTGAGAATCGAAGGGGGAGGAGCCCCCGCCCCAAGGAGGTGTGAGGATAGGGGAGATCTGGGAGCCCATGGGGGGATAGGGGTCATCCACGGAGGGGCAGGGTTGGAGGCGACCCGGAAGGGGAGCCTCAACGCCGTGTATCGGAAGAGCGTGGCCTCTACCTCCCAGATTCCGCCACCGTCAGGAGAGATAACTTTCTCGGAGGAAGATATGTTGGGGAACGAAAACCCTTTCTGCGATGCCGTGGTGATCAAGGCCGCGGTAGAGAACTTTACGGTCTCTCGCATCCTGGTGGATAATGGGAGCTCCGTCAATGTCGTGTTCAAGAAAGCGTTTGATGCCATGAAGGTGGAAGAAAAGAGGGTTATCTCCACGGAGGGACCGCTCTTTGGGTTCGCGGGAGAAAGAAAGGAAGTAGAGGGAGGTGTGGAGTTGGTGGTGACATTGGGAGGGACTACCAAGTGTTGCAGGTTTGTCATTGTAGACGCCCCCAGCAGTTACAATGTCATCTTCGGCAGGCCACTCATTAGTGCCTACAAGTGTGTGCCCTCCTCCTACCATCAATGCCTGAAATACAACCAGGGAGGCGTGCAGATCCGGATCCGGAGCAATCCCAAGGTGGCCAGACAGTGTTATCTTAATGCTGTCAACATGATCAGCTGGAAGGAGGAGGCAGATGCGGTAGACCTGGTAATGGAAGAAGTGGCAAGGCAGGAGGCAGCCGAAGAAGCGGAGGAGGCGGCAAGGCCGGAGGCAGCCGAAGAAGTGGAGGAGAAGGAGATCCTATCTGAAGGCGGGAGGCCGGGAAAGGTGAAGATCAGCGGGGAGCTGGAAGAGGAAGACAAGGAGAAGATCATGTCCTGCATCCAGAGGAATGCAGACATCTTTGCGTGGAGCACAGCCGATATGCCAGGCGTCGACGCGGACGTCGCCTGCCATCATCTCAATTTGGATAAAGGAGTCCACCCCATCCAACAGAAGAAGAGAGAGACCGCCACCACCCTTGCCGAGCCCATCAGGGAGGAGGTCAAGAAGCTGCTGGAAGCAGGGTTTGTGTCGGAGATCCAGTACCCAGGCTGGGTCTCCAATGTTGTAACGGTGAAAAAGGGGGAGGGGAAGTGGCGCATGTGTATTGACTTTTCTATCCTTAATAAAGCTTGCCCCAAGGATTGCTATCCCTTGCCTAGAATCGACGAGCTAGTAGATTCGGCCGTCGGATTCCCTGTCATGAGTTTTTTAGACGCTTTTTCTGGTTACCATCAAATCCGCATGCATCCGCCCGACGTAAAGCACGTATCCTTCATTACCAACGACGGGTGCTATTGTTATAAAATGATGCCATTCGGACTTAAGAATGCAGGAGCGACCTACCAACGCATGATGGATAGGGTGTTCAAAGAGCAGAAGGGGCGAAACTTGGAGGTCTACGTCGACGATCTTATGGTAAAGAGCAAAAGCGTCGAAGAGCATCTTTGCGACTTGGAGGAGACCTTCGCCACACTGCGGAAGCACAAGATGAGACTGAATCCAGCCAAGTGCGTGTTCGGGGCTGGAAAGGGGAAGTTCTTGGGACACCTCTTGACTCCGGCCGGGGTAGAACCGAATCCAGACAAGGTGAGGGCAATTATGGAGATGGAAGCGCCTAAGAACGTCAAGGAAGTTCAGCGCCTGACAGTTCGCCTAGCAGGGCTGAGTAGGTTTCTCTCTAGGGCAGGGGAGAAGTGCTCACCTTTCTTCAAAACTCTCCGGGACAATAAGAAGTTCGAATGGTCGGCGGAGTGTCAGGAAACCTTCGAAAGCCTAAAACTCCAGTTGGCCCAGGTTCCTCTGTTGCAAGGGCCTAGGGAGGGAGAAGCCCTCTTCCTATACATAGGGGTGGGGTCGGAAGCGGTAAGCTCGGTCTTGGTCCGCGAGGAGGGGAAACTTCAACTCCCCATTTACTACGTAAGCCGGGTCCTGCGGAAGGCAGAACTGCGGTACCCCATCCTGGAAAAATTGGCGTTTGCCTTGATTGTGTCAGTACGGAGACTCAGACCTTACTTTCAGACCCACCCGATCAAGGTAGTGACCGATCACCCTCTCCGCAGTGTCCTGGAGGGAGTGGAACATTCTGGCAGGATGGCGAAATGGTCAGTAGAACTTAGCGAGTTCGACGTCACCTATCTGCCCCGACTAGCCATGAAGGCCCAAGCGGTGGCAGACTTCCTAACCGACTATATCGCAGAAGTAGGCGAGGAGGAGACACCCCGACAAGTAGCTTGGGAAGTGTTCGTGGATGGGGCATCGGGAAAGAATTCATGTGGAGGAGGCATCATTCTGATCAGCCCTCAGGGCACTAGAATTGAGCAGGCCGTCAGCATTCACTTCCCCGTCACCAACAATCAGGCAGAGTATGAGGTCGTAATCGCGGGACTACGCCTGGCCCGGGAGTTGGGGATCCACGACATCAGAGTCCACTCCGACTCACTGGTGGTCACCTCCCAAATCCGAGGGGAGTTTGAAGCAGAGAGCCGGTACTGCAGCGCTATCTGGTAAAAGTCAAAGACTTGGTGGGTGCCTTTAAGTCCTTCTCCATACAACACGTGCCAAGGGAGGAGAACGCCCGAGCCGATCGACTGGCCAAATATGCCCCCTTGGTCGGAGGAACAATCACCGAGTTGTTTCGGCCTTCGATCGAGGAGGGAGAGGTGATGGACATCGACCAACCCACTTCATGGATGGACCCCCTGGTCACCTTCTTGACCACAGGATGCTTGTCTGCGGAGGTTCAAGACAAGAGGCGGTTCAGGTACAAGTCCGCTTATTATTTACTAACTGACGGGGTACTCGACAGGAAGACTTTATCCGGTCCCTTGGCCAGGTGCCTGTCCGAGGAGGAGGCCTCCCGGGTCTTGGAGGAGATTCACACAGGCGAGTGTGGCAGCCATTCGGGAAGCCGAACACTGGAGAAGAGAGTACTCTGAGCAGGATACTTTTGGCCCACCATTAGGAAGGACGCGGAGGAGTTCGCGAAGAGATGCTCAAAGTGCCAACTCTACGCTCCGCTCCAGTTACAGCCAGCCCAGCGTCTCCGGTCAATCACCACCCCATGGCCCTTCGCCATTTGGGGGATGGATCTGGTGGGACCATTCCCCCCGGCAAGTGGGCAAAGGAGATATCTCCTGGTAATGATCGATTATTTCTCCAAGTGGATGGAGGTGAAGGCCCTGGCAAAAACGACCTCCCTAGTGGTGAAAAACTTCATTTGGGGGGAGATCGTGTGTAGACATGGTTTACCCCTCGCCATCGTCATCGATAACGGCCCGCAATTCGCAAGCCTTGAGCTCACCGATTTTTGTAGTCAACTGGGCATCGATCTCCGCTTCGCCTCAGTTCATCACCCACGAAGCAACAGCCAGGTTGAAGCGGCCAACAAAGTCATCCTCAACCTGCTCAAGAAGAAGGTGGAAAACCTAAAGGGAAATTGGGTGGAGCAGCTCCCCTCGGTCCTCTGGGCCCTGAGGACCACCGCCACCACGGCAACCGGCGAAACACCATTCAAGCTATCACATGGCTCGGAGGCTCTCATCCCGATTGAGTTGGAAGTCCGTAGTCCCAGGGTGGTGGCGGCAGAAGATGGGGATGACGGGTGGAGACTCGAGAACGAAGGGGCGCAGCGACTCGCCTTGGATTTCGTGGAGGAACTTCGCGACCAGGCCACGATCCGACAAGAAGAGATCAAGCGAAGGATGGCAAAGCACTTTGACAAGCAGGTCCGAGTTAAGCAGTTCACCAAGGGAGACCTGGTTCTCAAGAAGGTGGACGCCGCAGGAAGATCCGCCGCGGTGGGTAAACTTCATCCCAATTGGGAAGGCCCCTACATTGTATCTGAAGTACTAAGAACAGGCGGGTATCGTCTACAAAATGTCGAGGGAGAACTCCTAGGAAATACCTGGAGTGGAGACGACTTGAAGCGTTTCTACTCCTAACATTAATGTAATACTTAGTTTATTTTTGTTCTACTTAAGATAATAACGCTTTCCATAGCAAACTCGCAACGCTTCACCACCTAAGCAACAGACCCCAGGCCGTGGGTTCTAAGTCCTCGAGATGTGTTGTTGTCGTAGACCAGGTCACTGCACGAGCTCCTCTCCTGCATACCGGCTACTTACCCCCTCGAGTGAGTTCTATGTCCTCGAGATGTGTTGTTGCCGTAGACCAGGTCACTGCATGAGCTCCTCTCCTGCATTCCGGCTACTTGTGCCCTCGAGTGAGTTCTAAGTCCTCGAGATGTGTTGTTGTCGTAGACCAGGTCACTGCACGAGCTCCTCTCTTGCATACCGGCTACTCGACCCCTCGAGAGAATTCTAAGTCCTTGAGATGTGTTGTTGCCGTGGACCAGGTCACTGCACGAGCTCCTCTCCTGCATACCGGCTACTTGCCCCCTCGAGTGAGTTCTAAGTCCTCGAGATGTGTTGTTGTCATAGACCAGGTCACTGCACGAGCTCCTCTCCTGCATACCGGCTACTTGCCCCCTCGAGTGAGTTCTAAGTCCTCGAGACGTGTTGTTGTCGTAGACCAGGTCACTGCACGAGCTCCTCTCCTGCATACCGGCTACTTGCCCCCTCGAGTGAGTTCTAAGTCCTCGAGATGTGTTGTTGTCGTAGACCAGGTCACTGCGCGAGCTCCTCTCCTGCCTACCGGCTACTTGCCCCCTCGAGTGAGTTCTAAGTCCTCGAGATGTGTTGTTGCTGTAGACCAGGTCACTGCACGCGCTCCTCTCCTGCATACCGGCTACTTGCCCCCTCGAGAGAATTCTAAGTCCTCGGGATGTGTTGTTGCCGTAGACCAGGCCGTAGCACTGGACTCCTCCCCTGCAGGCTGACTACTTACCCTCTCGAGTGGAGACGGAACCCTATAAGGTGCTAAAGCATAGTTACGACCTCAGGAGAGGATAGAAGGGGGGAGGCGAGGCGAGTGACATCAACGTCCCTCCGAAGCGAGCTCGGCACAGCCGCCATCATACCGCCTCGCAGGAAGTCCCAGTGCACGTGGACGAGCACCCAGCATGGCGAGTCTTCCACCAACCTCTTCGCGTTAATGGCTAGGGAGGAAGACCTAGGCGCCAGATCTACAAAAGAATCCTCCCGAGCAAGTCGCAGTCGCGTGCGAGTACTCCCTGAGGGCGAGTAGGAGATGCGTGTGCATACAAACTAATCCCAGACATGAGCGACGTAACCACAAGATAAAATAAAGCGAAATATACATATGCAAGCGCAAGAAGAAAGGCGAGCACACCCAAAATAAACACGCCGAGAGAAGTTTATTGTTACAAAGCCAAAAGATTTAAACATGCGGACCCTCTTCTTCGGACCCGCTGGAGGAGCCCTCGTCCCGGGCCTCGGTGGGAGCTGGATTTACCGCCTCGCGGTATAACTCTGGAAGAAGGGTGCCGAGATCAACTTGGGCCCCATCGGCAGTAAGCATGAAACAGCGCCGGAGGCGCTCCCGCACGAACACTGCGGTCGCGATCGCCAACTTCCGGCGCGTCTCGGCGATTTGGGCAGGGGTGAATTGGAGGAGAGTTGGCGCGTTCGACGACTCCCCCGGCTTTGGTGGCGAAGTTCCTCTATTTCTGACTCGGCCTCGGCGAGGCGATTACCGAGATAATCGACCTGACGCTGCGAGGCTGTGAGTTGCTCCTCCAGTTCGGATATCCGCGTCACTAGCGCCACCACGGCCTCCTGAGAAGTGAAACATTAACTAACTCCAAAGTAGGTAAGGGGGACGAAGACGGGCCGGGCTAAATACCTCGGGAGGGGGAGCCTCCTTGGCCTGGAGCTCGGCTATGTCCTTTTCTCTCTCGATCATCTTCTCCTTCAACTCCGCATGGGCGGCACCCAGGTCGCGGAGCCGCCTGCTCGATTGAATCCCCCGCCGCGCGGTCTGGTGAATCAGCTCGGCTGTCCGGAGGGCGGAGCGGCAACTAAGGTTAGCCAACTCGCGGATAGGAACCTCCGCGAGTACCTCGACGTCATCTCGCCCGTACAGCCCAAAGATCAGGTTGAACGCCTGATCGCCGACCTCTTCGAAATCCTCCCAAGAGTGGAGGAGCGAGCTCACCAGAATCCGATTCGCCTCGTGATCCCATATCATAAGGGGGTCGCCCCGGGGTCCTTACTCCGCATCCCCAACCCATAATGTGGGTGAGTGGAAGGATCGGGAGGAGGACTCGACGGAAGGCGAGAGGTGGAACCCCCTGTCCTCCGCTTTTTTGGCCGCGACTCGCTTGCCGAGGCGGCTCCGGGATCTACCCGCCCCTTGCCCTTGTCCACCGGCGAGGCCGGTTCGCTGTCCACCGTGACCACCACCCCTGTGAGGGACCCCTCCCTGGAAGGCTCACTTGACCGTTGCCGAGAAGCATCATGAGGGGGTAGGAGGGGGACGATGCGCTCTCCTGCATTTAAACACGAGGCAGTTAGTAATCACCCCCGCCAGGAACAGATAACCGATATCGCGAGGCGAGTAAGATTTACCCACTCCCGGGTTGACAAAGGCGAGTTGTTCCACGCCCTGTCACAGGAAAACGACGTCCAGGACCTTGTCTTTCAGATAATGGTATAGCTCGTGTAAGATCCCTTTTTCCAAAACCCGTTCGGGTACTTGAAAACTCGAACCTCTCCCGCATCGCACGGTTGAGGTGGATCTTCGCCCAGAATTGCTGCCTTGCGGTGTCACCAACACTCGGGTTGGCTAACACCGCTCAGCACCAACCCTGGCGGCTATACGATCACAAGTAAAATATACCAAAAAGTAAGTACATAAAAGAGGCATGTCCACAATCACAGCATCATATAAATATATATAATGGAAACAGAAAGTCCAAAAGAGATGTACGACTAAAGGGGCTTAAGCCCGATACATATGCAAAGTAATGTACTAATCTCTCTCTCTCTCTACAACATGCGGAAGTCTACAACAAGAGCTCTCAAAAAGCAGAAGTCTAACTATTTAATCATCAACCTGTTGCGTCGTGGTAGTGCGCTGCATCTGCTGCTCAGGTCCTGCCATCTCGTCCTGCTGCGCGCGGGACAACTCCGTCTCCTCGGACTCCTGCGGTCACACCGACCGTTAGTCATAAAGACTAAGCCGTTTTGTCCTCGCCTCCCTCCACGACTCCTAGGCACCGAGCGGGAGGAAGAAGCAGAGGACAAACAAGGGGTAAACAAGAAGGTGGTGACATGGCACTACTCTAGCAGGTATAAGTAAAGCAGTAAAATCTAGCTAGCAGTATAGTGCAGGTATAAGGCAGTAGAGTAGAGCAATAAAGTAAGCAGTAAATAGAAAGAAAATGCAGTACAGTAAGTAAATCTAAACTACCATCACAGATTCGTACCTTAACTTATATGAACGCCCATACGACATATAAGTTAAGATGTCCAGGTAACCCATCATATTAATGAGCTCATACTAATTTATATGATGGAGGTATGCTAATGTGTATGTTATGCTATGCTATGGTTATGATGTTTTAATGAAATTATGCAATGTGACTCACCCACACGACTCTATGCGCACAGACCTTTATAGTTCCCAATTTGTTTGAAAGGAAGCCAACCTTTCGGGTACTGACCGTCGTGGCTCACGGTGGTAGTGGATCGTGCACTCCACATCCTAGGTGGGTATAGTCACTAACAAGCCTAGACCTCATGTACGCCTCAACGCTAAGAACACAACAACGGAGCTACTGCGTACTCTTGCTGGAATCCACCATACTTTAAGGTCGGGGTGGGTTATTAGGGATTGTCCTCCAGACCGCGGTACTCAAAACTTACCGGCCCTCTAAACCTCACCCTCACCTGAGTCAACGTACTACTGTCGGTGACACGACTAGCCTAGTACCGAAGACTCGCCACTATTTGAATAAGTAACAGGTGTTAACAATGTCCACCCGAGCTTCCGGCCCAGGGACTATCACACAAGCTGACCCAACCCATCTCCTTCTCGGAGGAGATCCATACCAGTTTGCATCCCTACTTAGGCTACACTTGCCTACAATTTAGTTAGTGTTATATTTAGGGTGAGTCTTGGACTTCCCGCGGCGTACTCCATAAGGGGCCCCTAACGGTACTACGGATCAATGAGCTCAACCCCACTATCCTCTTCAAGACAATTACTTTAGTTGGTGGATAACATTGGGTTCACCCTTCATCATCTCATATAGTTAAAGTGACTTAGCTCATCTCCCTTCCCACCCAATCGGGTTGGACGTATCTCCATTCCTTCTACATTAACTCTAGCACAACCCCACAACTATCCCTAGGGTTGACCCTCCTTGAATCATGGTGTGCTACATCTCATTTACTGATTCGATAAAACTCCCAAACACTACTTAGGGGTCTGAATTGTCTAAAACTCAAAATTCTATTTTTACTAAACGCAGACCACCAAGTTGAACTATCCATCAACCCCATAAGGGAGCCCTTCTAAATACTCATCACCAAGGTCTCTAATAATTATCCAAGGTTCCCACTGACCTTAATAGGGTATGTTCCAATTTCCATAATTTTCCATATTAAATCGGTATTTAATATAATTTAAGTAGTTAAGACCTTAAGTCACATTACACATGAACTACCCTCAAAATGATTCTTCATGGTACATGAGAATTATCAGTAAGACAATATTCCATATCATGGTGGTTCACTGAGTATCATGACCCTAGGATGTCATTTGGCCTACTATATCATCATAATTATATAATTACCAAAATGCCACTTTAATTAGGAACAATAGTATTTCACTTCTGAAAATTCTCCAAAAATTACCAAGTGTCCAAATGGGGACCTAGAGTCCTCTTCCAAATTATTGTGTTATTACCATGTGATTTGATATTTTACAATGATTAAACATTCAAAGGTAGCAATTACCAATATCTACATGAGGTACTTGAATTATAAATCTACAAGCTTCCAAACAGTTTTCATGGGCATATATTAGCCTAAAACTACAGATAACCAAGTATCACATCATTGCCCCATGATTTGATATTTTAAAAAGATTAAATACTCATGTGGTGTAAATTCCAATTTCTACACGAGGTATAAGAAATATAATTCAACAAGCTTCCAAACAATTATCATGGGCATATATTAACCTAAAACTACAGATAACCAAGTATCACATCATTTCCCCATGATTTAATATTTTAAAAAGATTAAATACTCAAGTGGTGTAAATTCCAATTTCTACATGAAGTACAAAAAATATAATTCAACAAGCTTCCAAACAATTATCATGGGCATATATTAGCATTAAATGACAGATAACCAAGTTTCACAATTTATCCCCATGATTTGGCATTTATCAAAATTAATTTCCCTTAAGCTAGCAAGTACTTAGAATTTCCTACACAAGGAATAATACTTCAATAAATCATAACAAAATTACTATAGTCCATTTTCATCCATAATCAGCCACTGATAGAGTTTCAACACCATACAAGGTCCTATGACCATGTATTTCATTTTATTAAGGAAAGGATGGCTATTTCATTTACCAGGGAGAAAAATACTTAAATACCTCTAAAAATTCTCAATAAATTAACTAACTCATTTTATGCTCCTACAAACATATCTCCAAAGTTCTGAGCCAAGGCAAGAACATTTGCTCCCATGCCCATCACAAGTCTCACTTTGCACCCTTAAGGGTTTACCCTTAGGGTTTAGGGTCACACCACCCTAATGGCTCCAAATGGACCACTAGGGTATGTCACATGCCTTTGTATATCCATACCTACATAACCATCATGATGGGAGGAGGCTAACACACTCAACTCTTCAAAATGACCTAAACCCTAATTTGACCCTTAAAGGCCCTCATTAGGGTTTCCAATTTTCCATATCAAATCACCTCCAAATGGAGTGAAATTTTAGGTAGGCACTACTCATGCACCAAAGAGTATGCCACCAAAGTTTGGTGTCATTTGGACATCATATGCTCCAAAAATCAACTTAATTTAAATATTCTAACTACCACAAAAACCTTAGGTAAAAGTGTCCACCAAGGGCTGCCCATTTGGCAGGGGGTGCCCCTAGGGTATAACAACCCATGTTTAAAAGCATAGATCCAAAGCTTGAAGGGTTTGACCTAGGTAATTTTTCTAATGGACTGACCTAGTATAGGACCAGTCCTAGTAAAACAGCTCCCTAGGGAGCTGTAGGTCACCAAATGACCTAAACTCAAGGCCAAATGAAATTTAAGACAAAGGCCTACAACTTTCATGTTGGGCACTTTTTCTAGTTCAGCCATTAAGAGGCCCTAATTTCTATTGTAAGTTGACTGAACAAATGGAGGCAGAATAGCTATACTTTGAATTAAATAAATGCAGGAAATAATGATTCTGCACAAATCTTAAAGCACATCCAACCCTCCCCCTTCATCTTCTACCTTCAGCCAACGACTGCGATCAGCCGAAGCTGGGCCATCTTGCTCCTCCCTTTCCCGGCCACCTGGTGGCCACCACGGCCGGCCACCACCTCCACCACCTTCGTGGTGGTCGGGGCTACATGTTCCCGGCGGTATGGCGGCCGGAGGGGGGCGTTTTTCGGCGATCTAGCATGGCCAAAAATCCCGATTTTCCATGTATTTGAGGATTTAAATTCGTCTCAGTTGAGACTTATCCTTCAAATTGAAGAGATGGGAAGCTAGCATAGAGGGAGAGGAGGAGAAACGAACATTAAAGGGGCACGACGGCGGCGGCGGTGGTGGTTTGCCATGGATGCACCTCTCTCCGGCGAGCTTGCTCAAGACTTCATTTTTCCATCGTTTTCCTTGATCCAGGAGTCGATTTCAACTGTTTTCCTACCTCTGAAGCTGATGGGAGAGTTGTTTTGAGGTGGGGTGGCTTGTATAGGGAGTATTCAAAAGGAGGCTCACGGATTTCTCTTGGGCTGCCACCCCCTTGCTGCCACCTCTGCTTTTCAGCCCTTTCCAGGTGTCCCCAGCAATCATCTAAGTCCCTAGGTGGCTGAGGTGGAGTGTGTTACGGAGAAATTCACTTTTTGCTTTCTCTTTTTCTCTTTATGCTTTGTGAACAACTTTTTGTCCCCCCCCCCCCCCTTCATTTGATTCAATCATGCTTAATGTGAGGGCTCAGTCTAGGGCTGATGGGCAAGGCCTAAGGTCCATGATTAAGATTAATTGAATGGTACTATGGGTCATTTCAATTAAGGCTTGAAATTCACCTTTAATGGGCTATGTTGACCATGGTTGACTTTGGTCAACCATGGTGAGTGGGTGGACCCCACTTGGGGGGTCATGGGTCCCTTAACATCACCCAACATTGGTTGGTCCATGGTGGGGCTCCAATTGGTTCAATTTAATCAAAGGGTGTAGATTTGACCAAAATTGGGTAAAGTTTGACTTTGGTCAATTGGGGTCAATTGGTCCCACCATGATGGGGCTTTTTGGTCCATTGGGTTCCTAAAGGTGTTTAGAGTGTGGTGGTGAGGTCAATTTGAACTTGTGGAGACAATTGAACCCCAATTGACTTAGCTTGGTTAATGTCGACTTAATGTTGACTTTGGTCAGTTTCATGCAATTGGGTCCCACCCAAGTGCACTTCTCATCCTAGAGGTCTCCCTTGGTGGTTAGGGCATCATAAGTGAGGTCAATTTGGACAATTGAGGGTCAATTGACCTAAGGGAGTGGTATTGGGCTATGTTGATTTTGTGCCCTTGGTGTGCACTTAGCACACTCCACTTGGCCCAAGGGCCCTAGTGGCCACTCTGCACACCACCCATGTCCTAACACCATCTAGGGGTCTAGAAGGATTGGGGATGTTGCAGCTCAAGCGCGTACCCCCTCAGGTGAGGCGGTCGGTACTCCACCTCGGTCTTCTGGATGGGGGCGAAGGGAATATTACCGTAGTCGCCTCGCACCGGGACGAATTTGTCAGTCCAATGGTGGACCTTGTTGAAGGTCTCGGCGACCTTGACACACACACTGGTGAAGAATAAGGTACCATCGCTGGTCGCCTTCAGGGTCATTACTTTGCGGAAGGTGGGAAGGTTAAACTCTATCTTCTCCCCGCGGAGGTAGCAGGCATAAGCAACCAGAACGCTGATCGCGTTAGGGTTGACCTGCGCGGGGATCATCCCGAAATACCGAAGGACTTGACGAACCTCGGGCCACAGGGGGAGCCTCAACCCGACCTGAAAGTGGGCCAAGGGGATGGCGAGTTCCCCACTGTAGAGCGAGTTGAGAAACTCACCCGGCCCTGGCCGCCACGCAGTATAACCCGGAGGCAAGTACCGCTTCTCGACATCCGCTAACTCCTCGTCGAGAGTCTGCGAGCTGGGAAAGTTGTGTGCTCGGAAGTTGCGGACGCAGAAGGCACGGCCCTCCTCGGATGGTTCTTTCCCCATGACTGGCCGCGAGTAGGAATAAGAAGATTCGGCGGGGAGGGTTCAGAGAACGGTGCCTGGGAGTGGTAGGGGAACGTATCCTCCAGCGCAAGAGGACCCCCTATTTATAGATTCTGCCCCCCCCCCCCCCCCCCCCCCCCGGGCCTATCCACGCGCGGATGGATCACTTAGCGAGGCGATTAGGTTCAAAGCCGTGAATAAATAAGCAATGGAGTACACGTCCGCGCGGAAAAGAAAGAACAACGAACAAAGAGAGCGCGCTAGACGAGCACCAAAAGCACATATATAAACCTGTCAGAAATTCTCGGGGCGCCAAGCGCGAGTACAAGCAAAGAAACACAAAATGATGCCAGAGGATTACAAGGACCCGTAGGTCGCGAGTCAGACCGCTAATCAGGCTCTCAAAAAATCAAAAAAAGGGGAGATCACCCCATAGGACCTCAACCACGATGCACCGGACCGCGGCCTCGGCGACGCGTACGCTGAGGGTGGCGAACCCTCCAGGTGATGCTGCGGGCTGCGCGCAGATCTTCGCGAGCCCTCCCCAAGCTCTCTTCACCCTGACGGAGATGGTCCTCGCCTCGGCGGATATGTTCTTCCAGCAGGGAGGCTTCCCACACGGTACCGGCCACCTGCGCGAACTGATGGAGGTCATCCTCAGTGGCCTTCTGGCGAGTTTCCATCTCGTACAGCCTTGCCTCCAAGTCGGTCATCCGATCAAGTAAGCCATCCTCGCCCTGCAGCTGTTGTTGGAACTCCTCCACTCCGGCGAGGCGGTACCCCAGATCAACCAGCTGAGCATTCACCTCGGCAGGCGGCATAGCCAGTAAAAATGAGTCATGGGCTCGGAGAACAGCAATCAGGCGGGTCCATGACTCTTCGCCAAATGCCGGAGGGTCGGCGAGGAAATACCTCATGGGAGTAGACATCACAGGCGGCGGTGATTCCGGAAGAGACTCCGGAGATGGCTGATGGCTGGAAGAGGCGGACCTCTGATTGCCTGAAAACGAGAAAGAGGGCTGAGACAGCGAGGCGGAATAAGGAAAGCGAGAAGAAAAGGGATCGAGTAGAGCGAGTACCGGCAAGAGAAAGGCGAACGTCCACAAGGGCACCACCCTCCCCTTGAAGTCGTGGTGGATCGACCCGCGGCGCGCCGACGGAGCCGGATAACCGAAGGATCACACCCGCGCCCTAGGCCTGGGGCTGATGGTTATGGACTTCCCTCTGGAGATAGGGCGAGAAGATGGGATGATGGTCACCCACGCGTACCCCAGAGCAGTCGAGGACCCAGTCGTCCGGTCTCTGATGAGCACCTCGCCCCGGCAAGATGGCGGGAGAAGACGATTGGAAGGTGCTGCAGAGCGAAAAATCTCGGTGAATGGCCCGATTCGAGTAGATGGGATACCAAAATAAAGTGGTTCAGCAACCCTACCTGGCGTGTCGGTATGGCGAGTCGGGGAAGAAGACAAGATGCCTGTATGGCTCGGAGGCCGTCCCGTCTCGCCAACCCCCTTGATCATGACCTCAGCCGCGCCCCCACCTTGCCGCGGGATCAGGTCGAGATTGGACTCTTCCTGGATGGGCGAGGCGGCCACCCTTTTTGGCTTAGATCCGTCCCGCGCAGTGGACTCAGGTTCGGTGGAGGACCTCTCGTGGAGATCGGGGTCGATCCTTCTCTTCTTATGCTTCTTCTTCCGCACGGAGCCTGGAGGGCAAGGCGTCTGGAACTCGCCAAGAATGCCCAAAACCTCGACCGCCTCGGGCTCGTTGTCCGCGAGCTCCCAGTTAGCGGCCGCGGTAGAACCACCTCCAGAAGACATCCCAGCTTGCAGTATATAAGGCATCCCCCTGCTCTATTTATAGAGGAAGAGCTGGTGGACTCACAGCTTCGCCGAATAAGGGGTTGGACTCTTCTTTCCGACCTCTAGCGAGCTCGCAAAGAGCGGGGATTGTGTACAACCCGTATTCGGCGAGTAGAGTCGAAGGTACCTGGCGAGTAGGTCGGTGCCTCTCTCGACGAGTAGAGCCGAAGGTACCTGGCGAGTAGGTCGGTGCCTCTCTCGGCGAGTAGAGCCGAAGGTACCTGGCGAGTAGGGCGGTGCCTCTCTCGGCGAGTAGACCCGAAGGTACCTGGCGAATAGGCCGGTGCCTCTCTCGGCGAGTAGAGCCGAAGGTACCTGTCGAGTAGGCCGGTGCCTCTCTCGGCGAGTAGAGCCGAAGGTACCTGGCGAGTAGGCCGGTGCCTCTCTCGGCGAGTAGAGCCGAAGGTACCTGGCGAGTAAGCTGGTGCCTCCCTCGGCGAGTAGAGTCAGATTCTGGGGAATAGAATCGTCCGGGCACCCATGGTGGTCTGCCTATAGCCCTTCGGGACAGCGGAGTCTGGCTACCTGCAGACCAATTTGGGGTGCGTTTAGCAAAATAGTAAGGCGGAGTTACGCTATCCGCAGGTCATCCGGACCATTCTACCCCTGGGAAGTTTTTCCCTATAAATAGGACTCATTATGTCTCAGAACAGCACAGATCCACCCCCCTTGTGAGAGCATGTGCTTTCTTCCTTGTGCTGTCTGAGACAGGCTCAACTTCTGGTTTTTGGGAGGGGAAATCAAGTGGGATTTCCGGGTTAGTGGCGGGACCTCCTCGCTGCAGCCAGTGGGTCATTCTTAGGGAGCTACCTACCAATCGGTGAGGGTCAGTTCTTAGCTCGGAATACTTAGTTCTAGGGATCCGACGAAGAGAGAAGTAACTCAAGCTACTCCCCAAGTCTCGAACAAGTTGGACCGGTATCCGGGTTCCAACAATACCCGCAGAGGCATAAAAGTCTTGAAACCCTGTTGTAGTGTACTCTCCTCATCGATCACTTCTAAAACGCTTAATCTTCAGGTTTAACCGATTTTCAACCCGGGATTTGAAGATCTTGAAGATCTCAAAAGTTTCATCTTTCGATTTCAATAAATAGACATGACAATATCTGGAATAATCGTCAATGAACGTGATGAGATACTTCCTTCCCCCTCTAGTGGCATGACTCTTAAAATCACAGAGGTCTGAATGTATCAAATCAAGAAGTTGTGTACTCCTAGAAACAGACTTAAACGGTTTTCTAGTGATCTTGGTTTGTGCACACACCTCACATTTATCAAATCGAATAGAAAGATCTAAGGGGATGTTATGAATACTAGCTAGATCAAGCATTTTCCTGTAGTTCACATGTCCTAATCTGTTATGTAACAATTTAGGATCTATTAAGTTTGAACTCACTTGGTTTATGCTATCATTATTAAGGCTAAGTCTATACATTCCGTTGATCAAATAAGAACAACCATAGTAATGGGAATTTACTGTTAAAGTTATTCTACCGCTAGAGGTTGTGAAGGACATTCCTGCTTTATCTAACAAACTAATAGAAATTAAGTTTTTAGTTAAACTAGGAACTACTCTAACATGTAATAAAGTTAAAGTTTTACCTGAAGAGAGAACCAGCTGTGCTGTCCCAGCATGCTTGACTTCAGTCTCTCCTCCATTGCAGTTTTCTACTTTATCTCTGACCTCAGTAACGTCAGTGAGAAGAGCTCTGTCATTCGTCATATGACAGGTTGCACCACTGTCCAGCCACCACTCTGAAGACGAACTGCAGTGACTGCTTCCAATCATGGCCACGAAAGATGTAGGACCGGAGATGTCAACCAGCATGTTTGTAGCATTCTGTGGGGCTTCCTCCTTCTTCTTCGGTCCTTTGCATTCAGCTGCCCAGTGACCCCACATGCCGCAGTTATGGCACTTGCCTCTTTTCCTTTTGAGAGATAGCTTTTTGGCCTGTACCTGTGCAGAGGCTTCACTTTTGGGAGTTGCGGGCTTCCGAGGAGGCTTGCTAGGTCGAGAAACGAAGTTGGCAACCTGTGAGGGTTGGCCAGCTTGCTCCAGGCTTTTACCAGTAATGTTTTGATCTTCGATGTAGATGAACCTTTTGAGTTCATCCAATGCGATCATCTCCTTCAGTCTGTGCATTTCAGTCTTGAAAGTATTCCATTCATGAGGCAACTTGCTCAGGATCAAACTGACGAATAAGTTATCGGACATGTCAGACTGTTCGTCTTCCAGCTTGAGATGCAGATTCTCTAGATCGATCAGTTGGGAGGTGACTGACGAGTTTGTATTGAACTTGAAGTTGAAAAAACTTCTCGCTAAGGAGAGTCTTCGACAGTCCCTCTTCTTTCTGGAATTGTGCGTTCAAGCGATCCCAGAATTCCTTCGCAGTCTTGTAGACACTGTAGGTCATGGCGAGGCGAGGGTTCAGGGAATTCAGGAGATAGTCTCTGCAGAAATCCTCGTCCACGTCTTCACGCGTCGTAGCAAAGTCACTGAGTACGGTGTAGAAAATTTCACGCTCTTTCATGCCCAATTGGACATGGATTTTCCAAACATGGAAATCCGTAGCGTCGAAAGACTGCAATTTTACGATGTCGTAGGAACTACGCTTCGACATTTTCCACACAAGAAAAATAAAATAGATAGAGCGATGTCACCTGATCCGTGTGAAGACGATCGAGAACCTTCGGATCCAATCCAGTAGATGTTTGTTTGCTCCTCCGCTCCGGCTGAACACAGTCGTCGAAGACTAAGTCTGAGCAGTAGGAGAGACGGCCAACAAAATCCTCCTCCACTAGATATGGACTCGCAAGGACTCCAAGATAAAATAGAACTTCTTCCTCTGGTGGAGATCCGGCAAGATCAGTAGCAGAAGAAATGGTCTTTGGCAAGATCAACCAAAAACTTCCATCAGGAAACCCTGCTCCAAATTTCTTTTCTAAAAAAAAAAAACTGTAGATCCGAACTGGAGGGTGGTTGCGATGGGCTTCTTCAAGCAGATCGGCAACAACAAAGATCAAAGACTCTTTCCCGATTGCAAACGTCTCTTCCACGATCGATCTGGAGATCGGCAGAAGCAACAATATGGCGGGTTTCGATCTGGATCTGGAAGATTCTCACTGCTTCTGTCTTGATCTGAAGTAGCAAGGGAGGTCGGCGTAGAACCGGCGACGAACAGAGTCGAGGTCTGCAACCTGCAAAACTCCCTCTTCCTACAGATCGGTTGAAGTAGCAAACCAGATCTGGATGGAAAGAAGCAGCAGACCAAATCTGGTTCTCTATCGGCAGAAGAGCAGGGATTCACTAGTCCTTCTTCTCGATCGAGCACAATGCGATGGAGAAAACGAACGAGAGCGAATCGCAACGGCAGAAGAAAAAACTTCTGGCGACTGGCGATGGAGAAGAACTCGCGAGCGGCCCGACCTCTGCGCCGATCAAAGATCTAGGGCAAGAAAATCGCGACTCCTTCTTCTCGATACCTTGGTCGTTCTCTCTTGCGGCAGAAAATCGCGAACGGGAACGACAGACGGAAGAACTCGCGAGCGGCGGAGAAAAATTCTTGAGCGGAACCCTAGACGACTATCTTGAGAATGTTAGGGTTAGAGAGATGCTCAAGATATTCTACTATGCCCATCAAGTTTGGAATGAGGTTAAATAGTATCTCCAGCTTAGGGGCGGAGCCCTAGGTCGACACGCAACCCGTTAAGGCTAATCGTGTCGGTTCAGACACGCGGACATATTATTTAAATACATTAACAATCACATCCATCACGGGGGTGCGGAAAATCACACCCCGCATAATGGGGGTGCGGATAACCGCACCAATGGTTGTTCACAAATAGTTAGTTCATGAATAATTCGGGATTCGATTTGTGAAGATTCGATTCGGGAAGATTTGACTATGGAAGATTCGACTCATGAAGATTCGATTCGTGAAGATTCTATTAATGAAGATTCGAGACGATTCGATTCGTGAAGATTCAATTCGTGAAGAGCTATTCAATTGAGTTGGTGAACACCCCTGACTCATCTCAGGACTCCTCTGATAGAAGCAAGCTTAACTACAAAGTTTATCCAACACAATTAACTCCACAACAACTTAAAAAGATGATTGTATATATAAGATTTCAAATTATTAATTTAGTCAACAACTTTTTCTCTCATTTTGATGCGAGATTCACTTCAAATCATTGTTTTGTTCTCTAATTTCTTTGTTTAGTTTGTCCCGAAGACATATTACATAGTACAATTCAATATCCTTCAAAATGTGTCAAATGAAAACTAGTTTTATGCAGATCCCCAAGCCCACAACTGCAGCCCCCTATCATGGCTGCGCTCGGGGTCTGGGGCTGCGAGCGGCGGGAGTACCATCCGTCGGGCACTGTCGTGGACCGCGTGCTATCTCTCGTATATATATATAAAAAAAAAAGATTACATTAAATTTTATGCACTTGCATAAGATTACCTGTGCAGTATATATATTTAACAAGTTTTTTTTTTGTAAGTTTTAAGGATATTTACCTGCAATCTACTGTTTGCTCGGTCCAGATCCAGTAGAATTATCTCGGAAGGATTCGGCTTCCACTCAACCGAAGCCCAAAGACTGGAGATGGTGGCTGCTCCTCCTCCTCTTCACTGCACTCATCCTCTCCGGCCAAACAGTTGGCACCCTTCTCGGCCGCTTCTACTTCCTACATGGCGGGAATAGTACGTGGATGCTGACACTGATCCCAGCCGGCGGCGTCGTTTTCGTCATACCACTTCTCATACTCCTCCCCTCCACCTCCCACCGGCGCCCCTCTTCCATCAAACTCGCCGGAATCTGCATAATCCTCGGACTCCTCGGCACCGGAAATAACCTCATGTTCAACTACGGCATCCGCTACCTCCCCGTCTCCACCTTCTCCCTCCTCTGCGCTACCCAGCTCGCCTTCAACGCCGTCTTCGCTTACTTCCTAAACTCCCAAAAGTTCACGCCGTACATCCTCAACTCCGTCCTCATCCTCACCCTCGCCGCCGTCCTTCTCGGCGTCCACTCCGACGGAGGATCCGCCTCCTCCAACAAATACCCTCTCGGACTAACCCTAACCTTAGCTGCTTCCGCCCTCGCCGGATTCGTTCTCTCCCTCACGCAATTGATTATCGAAAAGATACTGAAGGCCAAGACGATGGCCATCGTGCTGGAGATGATGTTGTGGACAGGAGTAGTCTCGTCATTGGCTTGCATTGTCGGGCTTTTCGCCAGCGGGCAGTGGAGGGGAGTTCACGAGGAATTTGTGGGGTTTGAAAGGGGGAGGGTTTCGTATCTGATGACATTGATTTGGATTTCGGTGAGCTGGCTGGTGGCTTCTGTAGGGCTTTTAGGGCTGATTTATTCGATTTCTTCCCTATTTGCGAATGTGATTGGAACCGTAGGGCTCCCCCTGGTGCCGATCTTTGCAGTCGTCTTCTTCCATGAGAAGATGGAAGGGGAGAAGGTGGTGGCTCTGCTGATGGCGGTTTTGGGATTTGCGAATTACATGTATCAGCATTATCTTGATCATTCAAGGGAGAGAAATGCACATCCTTTAATGGAAGCAAGGCATGATCACTCTGCCATGGATTCTGTGAATCTGTAAGTCCTCTTTCTTACTGTTTGTTTATTGCCTCTCAGTTCTATCTTACTAGTGTAACGAGATGTTCATATCTTTCTCTCTCTCTCTCTTTACATTATACTACTTTCAGCATTTCAAACAAATGCATCAATCCATCTTCTAGTTTTAGATTTGTATTTGGATTCAATTGTGTTAGTTTAGTAGGTGTTGGTGGCTTGGTTTCTCTTTAAGGCTCTCTTTGTGGTAGCTTTTGAGGATGAGAAAACTGCTCTGAGAAAGCAGTTATGAGAATAAAGCTGTCAAAAAAGCACAGATAAGAAAGCTGCAGGCTGTTTGGGGAATATTCTGATGAGAAAACTGCTCTTTGAAATGATGTAACTGTTTGGCATAACAATTTTCTGAAAGCTATTTAAAAAAAAAAACGATATTAGAGTAAATCATGAATTTCTTATCTTTGTCTTTGACTTCTCTGTGCTCTCAGATCACCATCCTTGCCGCCGCTCCTGATGCCGTCGTTGCCGATGTCGCCGCTGCCTCCACCATACTCGTCCCTGCACAAGCCGCCACTCTGAAAGTTAATGTTAGTTTTCTTTATTTTCTGTTGCCTTGCTCAGCTATCCCTATATATAAAGGGAAGCTGATGTTTTATTTTGGGTAGTGGAAAAGGGAGTTTTGTAAGGTCTTTGGAAGTAATGAAATATGCAGTAGTACCACCTATTTTCTCCCTTTTTTCTTCCATTTGATTGTTTCTACATGGTATCGGAGCATTAGATTATAATCGACCTTGTGTTTTTTTGTCTGCTGGGGTGTTTGCTATCTTCCATCGGATCTCTTTTTCGTCTTCATCCCTTTCTCAGTTTCTCTTGTTTGCCCTGTTCTTATTTTTCCTAAGTATCCTCATATGGCGTCATTTAACCCCTAGTCAGTTTGGAATTTTCAATACTCTCCCAGTGGAGTACCTATATTTGAAGGAGAATTTTATGATTTTTGGAATGTTCAAACGGAGACCTTGTTCATGTCTCAAGGCCTGTGGGGCATAGTTCAAAATGGCTACACCCTGCCATCATCTCAGACCTCCCCAACTTTAGAGGAACCAACCCAAGCTACTGCCCTCGATGAAAATAAAAAACAAGACGCCAAAGCTCTCCTCTACATTCAAGAAAGAGTAGGGAGGAGCATTTTTCCAAGAATCATGGGTGATGTTACCACTAAAGATGTCTGACAAATTCTCAAAGTGAATTCCAAGGCTCTTCAAAGGTAATATTCATCAAACATCAAAATTCGTGGCAAGAATATGATGCTCTAAAGATGAAAGAAGGTAAGTTAGTTCACAATTATTTTACAAAAATATCTACCTTAGTAAATCAAATCCGTTGCTATGGTGATACATTAGAAGAAAAGAAGGTTGTTCTAAAATTGCTAAGAACTCTCACTAAAACTTACAGCCAAGTTGTTACAGCCATAAAAGAAGCCAAAGATATAAACACATTAAGCCTAACTGAACTCATGGATTCTCTTCAAGCCCATGAAGAAGTAATGAAAATGTATGAGAGCCTACCTTTGAACAGGCTTTCCAATCCAAAGTGTCTTTTCCCCAAAACCAGTTGTCTGGTGAGAAAAAAATCCCAGAACAATGACTGGAGTGATTTGCAAAGGGAAGAAAGTTCCAATATCAGATTATTTTGTAATCTTTGTAGAAGGCCCAACCATGAAGCCTATACTTGCCTTTGCAAATGCAAACGTTGTAAAAAATCAACTCATCTTCAGAAAGACTGTTGGTTTCAAGTCAAACAAGTTGGCCAAGCCTCAAATCCCCCACACATTGAAGAAAAATCTACTGATCTCCTTTTCTATACAAGTCTAAAATCGAAAACCATCTCTGAAGATGTATAGTATTTAGACAGCGGTTGTTCAAACCACATGACAAATAGTAGGGAAGTTTTTGTCAGCCTTAATGAAGAAGTGAAAGCTGAAGTTCAACTGGGAGATGACAAAACTAAAGAAATAAAAGGAAAAGGTACTGTGTCCATCTAAACCAAAATTGGAGACATCAAGTACATTCCTGATGTTCAATTTGTTCCTAGCCTTGCTCAGAACTTGATTAGTGTAGGGCAACTAGTTAAAAAAGGATACAAGTTGATCTTTGACAATTCTCAATGTAAAATCATAGACAAAGAAATGACACATATAACCACGATTAACATGACTTGCAACAAAGTGTTTCCCATTTCCTTAGTCTCACCACAGAACAATATTGAGTCACGTAATCTTGTCATAAATAGCAAAATATGGCATGAGAGGTTTGGACACTTGAACTATGCTAACATTAGAGAAGAAGAAGGAAATTGTGAAGAGTGTGAGCTTTACAAACTCCACAAACTCCCATTTCCTCCACATGCCACTAGAATGTCTTCTAAGCCTCTTGAATTAATTCATCTTGATGTATGGGGACCAGCCCCATTTTTATCCTTTTCTGGAAACAAGTATTATCTACTCATTATTGATGACTTCACAAGAACGTTCTGGATTTATTTCTTACAAAACAAATCTGAAATTAATACGAACAAGAAGGAGGTTGCTTGGATTAATGAAACAACGGATACAATCCGGAGCAAGCTCCGGCCAACTCTCAGAGGCTGGTTCCTCCAAAGAGCTTCTCTCAAATGAGAGCCCAAAGACAATAGATCCCAAAAGATAACCTAACTCCCAAAACCACCTCCTTATATAGGGATGGGGGGGGGGGGTCACATCAAACCTAATACAACAACAACACTCAAGCCTTTATCCCACCATAGTGGGGTCGGCTATATGGATCCTCTGTCGCCATTGCGCCCTATCTTTAAGCATAGTCTCATTAATGCCTAAGTACATCATGTCTTTCTTTATAGTTTCATTCCAAGTCTTTTTTGGTCTACCCCTCCCCCGTTTAACAAGTCTAGTGACTAAACTCTCACAACGCCTAACAGGTGCCTCTAATGGTCTCCTATGTACATGTCCAAACCATCTTAAACGAGCTTCTCGCATCTTCTCTACAATTGGCGCCACTCCTATCTTATCCCTGATACATTCATTCCTAATTTTATCCAGTCTCGTGTGACCACACATCCACCTAAGCATTCTCATCTCCGCGACTCCCATTTTTTGCTCGTGTACACCATTCACTGCCCAACACTCAGAACCGTAGAGCATTGCAGGCCTAATTGCAGTACGGTAAAACTTGCTTTTAAGTTTTAGTGGTACTTTACGATCACATAGGATCCCAGACGCGCCTCTCCACTTCAACCAACCTGCTTGGATTCTATGAATCACATCTTTATCTACACCTCCATCTTTTTGAATTATCGATCCCAGATATTTAAAGCACTCACTGCGGGAAATATCTTGGTCACCCAATTTAATGACGGAGTCATCTGACCTTCTTGCACTACTAAATTTAAGCTCTATATACTCTGTCTTTGTCCTGCTCAACCTAAAACCCTTCTTTTCTAAAGTGTCTCGCCAAGATTCCAGTTTCGCGTTTACACCCTCGCGCGTCTCATCGACCAAAACAATATCATCTGCAAATAATAAACACCAAACCTAATGACATTTAAAAAAACATTAATATTAATAATAATAAGAGGGCGCGTGCGCGTAACAATACATCCCGTCAGATATGCGACCGTGACCCCAAGGTCGGAACGCCGCCCGCCGATCAGTAATGATATGCTCGCGGTTGAGATGTCGTCGATGTGCCCGGGGGGTCGCCTGGTAGTCCGTCTGAGAGCAGCAGAGCGTCAAAGTCGGCGGCGAAGAGCGCGACCACGTCGTCGCCGATGAGGACCCGACACTCCTTCACCGAGCACGCATGACCAGGAGAGTAGGGGTGCTTGCAGCGGAAGCACAGACCCTTGCTCCGTAAGTCGTTGTACTTCTGGTTGGTCAGGCGGTGTGTAGGGACATGCCGAGTGTTGGTTGGGCCCATAGTTGGTGGCCGGGGTAGGGGAGGTGGCAGAGGTGGAGGTTTAGGATGGGTCGAGAAATAAGGTTGGGAGGGATGCCTGGAGGAAGGTGATGCGAAAGGAATGTCGCCGGACGTCGCAAGAAATTCCGCCTCCATAAGGGAGGAGAGGTTGATGACTTGGTGGACCGTTACGGGTTTGAGGGTGCGGAGACGGGAGTGGAAGTGGGGTTACAAGCCGTTCATGAAGAACCCCATGTAATGGTCTGGGGGGAGTCTGGGAACATGGGCGAACAATTCCACGAAGGCATCAATGTACGAGTCAATGGAGCCGGTGTGTCGGACCCCGCAAAGCCGCTCGATCATGGGGCCGGAGTAGCGGTCGTCATATCGCTGAATGAGGGCCTCAGTGAGAGCTGTCCAGGTGAGGTCGGGAGAGGTCTGGCGGAGCCAACGGACCCAATGGAGGGCAGACCATTCCATGCCGATAAGCGTTGTGGAGACCCGTTGTGTCAGAGGGGTCTGGTGAATGTCGAAGAACTGTTCGGCGCGGGCAATCCACCCGAGGGGGTCAGTCCCGTTGAATGTGGGAATGTCAGGTCCACGGTACAGTTGAGTAGGTAATTCCACCAAAGCGGGTGTATCAGGGATCACGGTGCCGGGGGATCCCACAGCAGAGGCGGTAGGAGGCCTGGAATGTTGGCTGGGCTGTAAGTTCTGGAGCATGGTCAGAATTGAGGCGAACTGCTCGGACTGTGCCTCGAGACGAGCGTTGATGGTGGTGAGGGAGTGTTCGAGGGCTTCCACGCGGGATTCCATCCTCGCCTTTGGCATATGAGGATGCACGAGGGATAGAGTGTCGCAGGAGAGTGTCGAAGAAGTCGGAGATGTGCGAGCTGGCGACGGAGACTGGAAGCAGGCAGGGCGCAGCGGCGACGGGCCGGCGACTGAGCAATGGTGCCGATCCGGTTGGTTTAGGGTGGAACAGGCGCTGGATCTGGTGCTGGTCGAGAGATCGGGCGGAAGCGGCGCGGATCGCGTGCACAGGTAGAAGCGGCGAGCACAGGTGGAAGCGGTGCGGATCGCGGAAGCGGCAGCGAATGCGGGGTTACGCGCGCGAATCAGTCGGAGGTGGAAGCGGCGAATCGCGGAATCAGTGCGGATCGCGGAAGCCGGGCTGCGCGAGCTCTAGGACATTAAAGTGTAAGACTCCATGCGGCTGTAGCAGCGGGCGGAGCGGCAGGTCGGACCAAATAATACGAACAAGAAGGAGATTGCTTGGATTAATGAAACAACGAATACAATCCGGAGCAAGCTCCGGCCAACTCTCGGAGTCTGGTTCCTCCAAAGAGCTTCTCTCAAATGAGAGCCCAAAGATAATAGATCCCAAAAGATAACCTAACTCCCAAAATCACCTCCTTATATAGGGAAGGGAGGCTCACATCAAACCTAATGACATTTAAAAGAAAAACATTAATAATAATAATAAGAGGACGCGTGCGCGTAACAGAAATCTTCGCTAAATTCCTTCAGTTTAAAGCTCAAATAGAAAAAATTGCCGAAGCAAATACAAAAACTATTCGTTCTGATAGAGGAGGGGAGTTTATGAGCTCAGAATTTATTCTCTTCTGTCGAGAACATGACATTAGAAGAGAACTCACTGTTAGAGGGACACCTTAACAAAATGGAGTTGTTGAAATGAGAAACAAGACAGTCATAGAAATGGTTAGATGTATGTTGCAAAGCAAGGGGCTACCAAAGACATACTGGGCAAGACATACTGGGCAGAGGCTGCCAATACTGCCATCTTTATGTTAAATCGAGCACCTACTGAAGCTTAAAAAATTAGCACACCATATGAACTTTGGTATAACAGAAAACCGCATGTTGCTAATCTCAGAACTTTTGGGAGGATAGCTTATTATCTTCTCCCCAATATTCATAGAAACAAGCTACAAGTGAAAGGTGAGAAAACTATCCTAATTGGATATAGTGACGAGTCAAAAGCATATAGACTTTATAATCCCATCACAAGTAAACTTCTTATCGCAAGAGATGTGGTTATTGATGAAGAAAGCCAATGGAATTGGATAAAATCTGTGGATCAGAATCATCATACTCTGGGGTTTGCTGGGAAGCTATGTCTGAAATTCTCATTCCTCCATCTGAAAATCCCACTCACAATGACAATGCCATCAATATAACTACCCAGCTCCTCTCCTGATATATCTATCACAAAAACTCTCGTCATCCCTTCTGATTCATCACCTCCACCAAAAACTCGACTCATTACTGATATTTATTCCAATTGCAATTCGGCCTTACTTGCTAAAGAGAGACCCCTTCAAAGAAGCATTTATGGATGAGAAATGGGTAGAAGCAATGCAAGAAGAATTAAACAAGATACAAAAAAATGAAACTTGGGATCTCACTGAGCTTCCAACCAGTAAATCCTCAATTTGAGTAAAATGGTTGTATAAGATTAAATACAATGAAAAAGGAGAAATCTCAAAGTACAAAGCGAGACTGTAGCAAAAGGGTACTCTAAAAAAATGGAATAGATTACTTTGAAGTTTTACTTTAGTGGTTAGATTTGAAACTCTTAAAGTCCTTCTTGTCATAGCAGTCCACAAGCACTTGCATGTGTATCAGATCGACGTGAAGTCCGCATTTCTAAATGGTAACATTGAAGAAGAAATATATGTATCTCAGCTAGAGGGTTTTGTGAAGGAAGGAATCCAAGGAAAAGTCTACAGGCTGAAAAAGGCCCTATATAGTCTTAAACAAGCCCCTCGTGCATGGAATTGCAAGATTGACACCAGCCTCATTGCCTATGGATTTCAAAAACCTTCATACTATAATTTCATTCTTATATCTGTTTATGTTGATGACTTACTTCTCACAGGAACTGAAGCTAGCGCCATTCTTGCAGTAAAAGCAAAATTAGAAAATGAATTTGAAATGACAAATTTGGGTCAGGTGAAATACTTCTTAGGCATGCAGATCTCGAGAGATGCCACCAACATTCAAGTCACTCAAAGCAAATACACTAAGGATTTACTTGAAAGATTTGGGATGCTGGACTCAAAACCTGTATCCACCCCTATGGTAACTAGTGAGAAATTAAAGAAGGATGATGGAGAAAAGAAAGCTGAATCTGAGGAATTTCGTAGTCTTGTTGGGAGTCTTATATACTCAACTAATACTCGACCGGACGTTAAGCTAGCTGTCAGCATAATTTCAAGGTTTATGCATTCTCTAAGCGTCAAGCATCTTACTGCTGCTAAGAGAATTTTACGATATCTTAAGGGAACCCCACAGTATGGCATCAGGTATGACTCCTCCTCAAAGATGCATTTTCATGGTTTTTCCGACAGTGGCTGGAGAGGTTGCCATGACGATCGGAAAAGCACCATCGGTTTTATTTTCTTCCTTGACAACAATCCCATTTCCTAGAGTAAAAAAAAACAAAATACTGTTGCCCTCTCTTCAACAGAGATACACAGCTCTGAGTGAAGCAACAAGTGAACCCGTCTGGCTTGAAAGAATTGTAGGGACTCGGCGCTACCAACTCTCCCAAAATCCCAGACTTTTTGGGGAAGGCGCTACCGCTCCTTTATAGAGCTGGCTACCCTAGGCAGGATCCACGGGGCGGCCAGTTAGGCCCAGGGGACACGCCCTTCTGTTCGACTAGTGTGGGTCATAGCGCCTCACGCCGTACCTCCCAACACCGGGGGCATTGCTGAACCCGTGCAAGAATGTTCAACGAAATCGGAGAAATAGATGAAGGAGCCTCAGAAATCAAAATTGATAATAGCTCAGCTATCGCTCTAGCTCACAATCCTGTTTTTCACAACAGAACCAAACATCTAGAATTGAAACTCCACTATACGAGAGAGCTAATAGGTAAAGGTGAAATTTCGGTTACCTATTGTGAAAGGAAATTGCAACTTGCAGATGACCTAACCAAGCCCCTTGCAATAGAACCCTTCGAAGAAATCATATCAAAATTATCAGTTGTGAAATGTCATGATTAAGAGGGGGTATTAGAGTAAAACATGAATTTCTTATCTCTGTTTTGACTTCTCTGTGCTCTCAGATCACCATCCTTGCCGCCATTCCTGATGTCACCGCTACCGATGTCTCCGCTGCCTCCACCATACCTGTCCCTGCACAAGCCACTCTGAAAGTTATGTCAATTTTCTTTATTTTCTGTTGCCTTGCTCAGCTATCCCTATATATAAAGGGAAGCTGATGTTTTATTTTGGGTAGTGGAAAATTGAGTTGGGTTGTATGGTCTTTTGAAGTAATGAAATATGCAGTAGTACCGCCTCTTTCTCCCCCTTTTCTTCCATTTGATTGTTTCTACATTTGATCATGAAATTTTCTAAATCTAATTTTAAACTTGAATTAATGAAATTTCTCATAGTGAGTGCTTTAAATATCTGGGATCGATAATTCAAAAAGATGGAGGTGTAGATAAAGATGTGATACATAGAATCCAAGCAGGTTGGTTGAAGTGGAGAGGCGCGTCTGGGATCTTATGTGATTGTAAAGTACCATTAAAATTTAAAGGCAAGTTTTATCGTACTGCAATTAGACCAGCAATGCTTTACGGTTCTGAGTGTTAGGTAGTGAATGGTGTACACGAGCAAAAAATGGGAGTTGCTGAGATGAGAATGCTTAGGTGGATGTGTGGTCACACGAGGCTGGATAAAATTAGGAATGAATATATCAGGGATAAGACAGGAGTGGCGCCAATTGTAGAGAAGATGCGAGAAGCTCGTTTAAGATGGCTCAGACATGTACATAGAAGACCATTAGACGCACCTGTTAGGCGTTGTGAGAGTTTAGTCTCTAAACATGTTAAACGGGGGAGGGGTACACCAAAAAAGACTTGGAGTGAAACTATAAGGAAAGACATGATGTACTTAGGCATTAGTGAGACTATGATTAAAGATAGGACGCAATGGCGACAGAGGATCCATATAGCTGACACCACTATGGTGGGATAAAGGCTTGAGTGTTGTTGTTGTTGTACTTTTAAACTTGAATTGAAATCTATCCATAAATTATTTTACGCAAATCATCACCAAAGTTCATATAAAATTTCAAGATAGATATATTCAAATAATCATCAAAGTTCATATAAAACTCCAAGATAACACCATGCAAACAAGCTAATAGTTTGCCAAAGTAGTCTCGTAGTTAAACACAAAGGTTGCTGTTGTTGGCCATGCTATGCATCACTTAAGAGATAGATGAATTAAAGATTAGTAAAAAGATCAGTTTTATAGTATGAAAATTATGTAAATAGGAAGCTTAAAGTAATACCTGCCAGCATTGTGCAATATCTTAGCAATATTATCCCGTATCGTAGACATCTCATCAACACTTATATCTTCAAACATGTCAGTGTTAACATCAACTTCTGCTGTATTATTTTCTTGTGCTTGTCTCCTTCCGTGCACATATGCCTCTAGGTGTATGAATGTTTCATCAACATCGCAAGCACTAAACTCTGGGTCAACACAAGACAGATGTTTGCGGATGAAGTTATGCAATGTCATAGTTACCACAACAATTGAACGCTGCTTCCGAAAAGTGTGCTGCGACATATTTTGAAGAATGCGCCACTTTTTCTTCCAAACACCAAATGTTCATTCAATTACACTTCAAAGAGATGAATGCGCTTTATTGAAATGTTCATGACGACCTTGAACTAGAAGATTGCCACGTGCATAATCTGCCAAATGATATCTTGTTTCTAGATATAGCTTTAAATACCCCATTTTTAATAGATATCCAACATCCACTAAGTAATATTTACCTGCTTTTTTAAATACTTCAATTTTACTTTTTTGAAATGATATTAACACATCGATATTTACAATGAAATTACCTCGAGAAGGATGTGAAAAATACAGCCCACGGTCCGACAAAGTCAGTGCGAAGATGCGACTATCATGAGCTGATCCTCCCCATCCAGCAAGCACAAACATAAAACACATGAAAATCACAAACAACCATAACATTTTTTGTGGTAGTGCCATGGCGACCAATATATCCGACTTGATCTTTAACAGGTATTCTTGTATCGATTTGAGTACCGTCAATCACACCTATGCAGTCTTTAAAGAATGATATATAATGCTCATCATACTTTATTTCTGGTGGTATATCTCTGAACTGTTGATCAATTGGTTTGATAACATCTATCGATAATAATCACAGTTCTCTCAGTCCATTGCTGAATTATCTACTTATGGTTGTAGATGAGTGTTGAAAGCATTCACATGTTGATCTAATTGATCCATGCTGAGCTAAAATGTACAATATTATTCCCAATACTTCTCATGTTGTTGTGCGTTGTGATCCTTTTAAACCATGGTCATGTTCAAGCTTCCTAAGTAGATTAGTAAAAATTCGACCTGACATTCTAAATGTATTGTGAAGCCTACCTGGATGCCCACCAAGCAACTCTCTGATCCATTTATCACCTGTATCAGTAGACGTCATGCAAGGTCTTGCATCACATATACTATCATGCAACACAACAATCGTTGAGATAATTCTGTTTGTGTAATGAATGTATTGCACACGTTCAGGAGAGATATTTGTTGAATGTTCGGAATCTTCACTCGAGGAATCATAATTTGCTGATTCCATTTCTTAATCTGTCACAGTGCATGAAAAAAATTAAAACATCACAGCATAATAACATGTTAAATAATACCGATTGGAAGTGACATTCACTACTAGTTAACTACATGAAATTATCTAATCCTTGTTTTCAGTTCAATAGACACGAAGAGACAACATTTATCCCCAGCTGCATGAAATCTAATCCTAATGTCGACGAAGTGACAGCCGTTCACTGCCTGCAGTTCGCGACAAGTGAACTGTATCATTCACTACTAATGAACTACAACTGCAAATCCGGCAGTGAACTACAACTGCAAATCCGGCAGTGAACTACAACTGCAAATCAGGCAGTGAACTACAACACTACTGTTCACTACTAGTGAACTCACTGCAATGAACTGCTGCAGTTCACTCTGCATTTTCACTATCAGGTTATGTCAGTTAAGGCATGAGCTAAAACCTCACTCAACACTCAAAAGTGATGATATGATTTGTAGCATTATGAAATTCCTGAAATCTGGACTCATCAATAACTTTAATGGCTTAAATTAAGTGGAAGAAAAACTCTATAGAAGAAATTTCATTGGCTTTGTTTAGCAGGTACTGGAAGGAGTCCCAAAATTCAGAAATATAAATCTACAGCTAGGTAAATGTTGTTTGATTACTTGTAGCATAAGATAATTTGATAACTTAAAATTATATACTATTAATTAGCCAAATCTCCCCTTTTACATATTGCACCCAAATCTCCTCTTTTACATACAGAGTGCATTAACAGTGGAAAAGAAACAAGAGTCTAATACAACATATAATCTACAAGTGACGTGCGAATGACCACATCTAAGACGACCAATTACCATTTCCATATTCACTAAATTCTACCATATAACATACTATTCAACACATTCTTTAACAAGTTTAGTGAAGAAAATGGGAAGAAATTTAGCTTCATGGAAAAAAAACATCACAAATGCTGGACTCACAAAGAAGGGAATGTCTATTGAAACCAAATATAAAATCTGTACTCCTCTTATCTTGCCACAATAACCTAAATGACAACTTAGTGTTGGTTTTGTTAGATGTATTATGCATTATATTGTATATTCTGGTGGTAGACCCTCTTAGGCTCACCTCTAGGTGTTGGGAACCCCTCTTCTCTTGTGTATATATATATGTATCCTCAGGGGCGGACCTACGTGGCGGCACACCCGGGCACTTGCCCGGGTCTAAATTTTCGCGGATGTGAGAAGGCTTCGCATTTCTCTTCATTTTCCGCGACTAGAGAAGCCCTAATGCGAGCGCAGCGCGTCCCCTGGATCTCTCTGAGACGACGACGAGCGACAGCCTCATATCTCTGCGATAGTGTGCATCGACGACAACAAACGGCTCTGCATCTCTGCTGCTCTGATACCTCGACGACTCGGTAAAAACCGATCTTCATCCTCCCGTTTTCAGCACAGGAGATCGCTGGAAAGTGGAAAACGCCGCCTGCAGTTATCGGTCCCTGGAGAAGTCGAGGACTCCTCTTTTTTCATCGTTGTTCTCCATTGTGTTTCCAGGGCCCCAGGCGAAGCATCAACATCAAGCAGTGGCGGACCCAGGATTTCCGTCCTACCCGGGCACCATTTATACTTTGATTTTGAATAAAATTTCTCCATCCCAATATAGATAATCACAATTGTGCACAAACTTAAATTAAATTAAAACTTAGTTAAAAGCAATTGACCTCATAAGTAAACAATAAATAAGATATCATATTGTGCATCTTAAATTAAATTGAAAACTAAAACATACCGGATTCAAGCCTTTGATAGAAAAATCAGGAATGTTATCACACAAACAAAGCGTGTGATAAAATTTAAATAGCATTTGTTTCAACCTTAACAAAATCTAAATAGAACGCCACATTAGTGAGACAACAGATTTTTTACCATTATTTGCTTCTTGTTCGTGCAAACATACAAGTGTATCTATAACCAAGATTTAAGCCTAGATCTCAATGTTTCATATGAATCTCAGCATAGAGATAGCGAGATAAATGACCCAAAGTTTGGATTAATTCCAACAAAAAAAAACTGATGAGATATTGAAAATACCTTATGAGGATTAAAGAGATCCAAAGCCCAAAACAGTCCTCTTGCATGCTTGAAAATCCCGGTCCTTATCCTAATGGCTGAAGTCTTTGGATTGCCGGTGGCATTAATGCCGAGAGAGGGTGTGAGCCCACCTATTCTTACTCCAAAAAACTGAAAACTGAGAAGTTTGCAGCCCAGATTACTGAAAAGGGAGTAAACCCAATCCAGATTTTCTCAAAAGGGTCAGATCCCTTGTGCGTTTCTCATTTCTCCTCCTAGGGCAGAGCACTGAGCACGAACCAAAAGGAGAAATGCTTGATGTTGATGCTTCGCCTGGGGCCCTGGAAACACAATGGAGAACAACGATGAAAAAAGAGGAGTCCTCGACTTCTCCAGGGACCGATAACTGCAGGCGGCGTTTTCCACTTTCCAGCGATCTCCTGTGCTGAAAACGGGAGGATGAAGATCGGTTTTTACCGAGTCGTCGAGGTATCAGAGCAGCAAAGATGCAGAGCCGTTTGTTGTCGTCGATGCACACTATCGCAGAGATATGAGGCTGTCGCTCGTCGTCGTCTCAGAGAGATCCAGGGGACGCGCTGCGCTCGCATTAGGGCTTCTCTAGTCGCGGAAAATGAAGAGAAATGCGAAGCCTTCTCACATCCGCAAAAATTTAGACCCGGGCAAGTGCCCGGGTGTGCCGCCACGTAGGTCCGCCCCTGACATCAAGCATTTCTCCTTTTGGTTCGTGCTCAGTGCTCTGCCCTAGGAGGAGAAATGAGAAACGCACAAGGGATCTGACCCTTTTGAGAAAATCTGGATTGGGTTTACTCCCTTTTCAGTAATCTGGGCTGCAAACTTCTCAGTTTTCAGTTTTTTGGAGTAAGAATAGGTGGGCTCACACCCTCTCTCGGCATTAATGCCACCGGCAATCCAAAGACTTCAGCCATTAGGATAAGGACCGGGATTTTCAAGCATGCAAGAGGACTGTTTTGGGCTTTGGATCTCTTTAATCCTCATAAGGTATTTTCAATATCTCATCAGTTTTTTTTGTTGGAATTAATCCAAACTTTGGGTCATTTATCTCGCTATCTCTATGCTGAGATTCATATGAAACATTAAGATCTAGGCTTAAATCTTGGTTATAGATACACTTGTATGTTTGCACGAACAAGAAGCAAATAATGGTAAAAAATCTGTTGTCTCACTAATGTGGCGTTCTATTTAGATTTTGTTAAGGTTGAAACAAATGCTATTTAAATTTTATCACACGCTTTGTTTGTGTGATAACATTCCTGATTTTTCTATCAAAGGCTTGAATCCGGTATGTTTTAGTTTTCAATTTAATTTAAGATGCACAATATGATATCTTATTTATTGTTTACTTATGAGGTCAATTGCTTTTAACTAAGTTTTAATTTAATTTAAGTTTGTGCACAATTGTGATTATCTATATTGGGATGGAGAAATTTTATTCAAAATCAAAGTATAAATGGTGCCCGGGTAGGACGGAAATCCTGGGTCCGCCACTGTGTATCCTTAAGTGTGCATAATATACAAGATTCATTATTCCTATCATGGTATAAAGCCTTAGGGTTTCTCCGATCCCGTCGATCTCTGCTCGTCTCCGATCGATCGATCTCTGTTACTCGATCGATCTCCTGCTGCTTTGCTCTCGATCGATCTCCCGCAACTCGATCGATCTCCTGCTACTCGCTCGTCTCCTGCTAGCTTTGCTCTCGATCGATCTACCGCTACTCGATCGATCTCCTGCTACTCGCTCGTCTCCTGGTAGCTTTGCTCTCGATCCTGCTCCTGCACCGACGGTTACTGCTCCTGCTTCCGACTCTTCCACTGTCAGCACGACCGCATCCACCCAGGGCTCTGACTTAGCGCGATGGCGCTCTGACGATTCTCGCACGATTGCCGTGATCTGTCAGTCTTGCGAGCTTCCCATTCGGATGGGTATCTACGAGCTCCCGACGGCCAAGGCGATGTGGGATCACTTGCGCCGTCTCTATCAGCCGTCCAGTCAGGCTCTGCGCTACTCTTTGTTCCAGACCCTTGGCGCCTGCTACCAGCGTGATCGGTCTGTTCAGGCCTTCTTTGTCGAGTTCCTTGATCTTTGGCGTCAGTGCGACGAGATGACTCCTTCCCCCTGTGCAACATGCCCTCAGTGTGTTGCTATCTCTCGGAATCGCGATTGTCAGCGCTTGTTTGAGTTTCTTATGCGCCTACGCCCGAGTTCGAGTCCATTCACGCTCAGCTTCTACACCGGCATCCCCCTCCGTCTCTCAGCGATACTTTGGCCTTGGTGATCGCTGAGGAGACTCGTCTCCACTCCTTGGACTCCGCTATTTCTCCTGGTGGGATGCCTCACGCTGTTCTGGCTGCTCCCCAGCTTCCACCACAGTCATCTCTTGTCAGTGTTCCTTTGCTGCCCTCTCCAGGTTATAGTGCTCCGGTGCGCCCTGTTCCTCATCCTCCGGCGCCCTTTTCGGCTCAGTCCGGTGCTCCCCGTCGCCCATCTGTCCGCTGTCACTACTGTCAGTGCCTTGGTCATATCAAATCTGAGTGTCGCAAGCTTCAGAGAGCTCAGCAGTCTGGTCAGCAGCGTGCTCCCGGTGCTCCTTTCTCTGTTGTGGCACAGTCTCTTTCCATTTCTGAGCTTGCACAGCAGATTGCTCAGCAGCTCTCTCAGGGATCCCTGCCTCGCTCTACTGTCTTAGTTCTTTCACCTCAGCCGGGCGCTTCTGATGCTTCTACCTCTCAGCCGGCAGCTTCTGCCCCTTCAGGTATCTCTTTCTCCGACTGGTTGCTTTACTCTGGAGCTTCTTTTCATATGACTCATGATGCCACACACCTCTCATCTTGCCAGCCCGTTTCCCCTGCTCTTAGTATTATGGTAGCCAATGGTACTATTCTCCCCATTACTAGTCGTGGCCTCCTTCATACTAGTCATTTCCATATCCCTGACGTTGCCTACATACCCAAGCTATCCATGAATCTTATATCCGCCAGCCAACTCACATCACATGGGTGCCTTGTTGTTTTTGATGAGTTTGTTTGTCGTGTGCAGGATCATCTGACAGGGACACTCCTTGGAGTTGGCCGTCGCCGTAGTGGGGTGTACGTTCTTGATCGCCTCCATCTTCCTTCCACTTCGTCATCTCCGGCTGCTGTCACCTTTTGTCTTCCTTCAGTGGCATTTTCTCAGTGGCATCACCGTCTTGGTCATCCCAGTGGCCCGCGCCTTGCGTTGCTTATTAGTCATGGTTTTCTGGGTCGTGTTTCTGTTGATCGGTCTCATTCTTGTACGGGTTGTAAGCTTGGTAAACAGCTCCAACTCCCTTATCCGTCTAGTGAGTCAAGATCTTCGCGTCCTTTTGATTTAGTTCATTCTGATGTCTGGGGTCCCACACCTTTTGTATTAAAGGACGATCATCGATATTATGTTATATTTGTTAATGATTATTCTCGTTACTGTTGGGTTTATTTTATGCATGCTCGTTCTGATTTCTTCCAGATATATGCTACATTTTCTGCTATGGTGCGCACCCAGTTTTCCGCTTCATTCATATTTTTCGCTCCGATTCTGGGGGGGAGTACCTCTCTCATGCTTTTCGTGATCTGCTGGCTACTCATGGTACTCTTCCCCAACTTTCCTGTCCCGGTGCCCACGCTCAGAATGACATCGCTGAAAGGAAGCATCGTCATATTGTCGAGACAACACGCACTCTTCTTATCTCATCTCATGTTCCTCCTCACTTTTGTGCTGAGGCTGTTTCCACTGCTGTCTATCTTATTAACCTGCAACCATCCACCTTCCTTCAGGGCCAGTGTCCTGGTGAGTGTTTGTACTCTCGACCTTCGCGTTACACTCATCTTCGTGTTTTTGGCTGTCGGTGTTACGTCCTCCCTCCACGAGAGCGCACTAAGCTCTCTGCTCAGTCCGTACCATGTGTCTTTCTTGGGTATAGTACTGAGCACAAGGGCTATCGGTGTTATGACCCTGTTGCACGCCGTCTTCGTATCTCACGTGATGTCACTTTTGATGAGTCTGATCCATTCTTTGTGTCATCCGTCTCTCCGAACTCACACTCATCTGTGACTCCATCTGATGTGCAGTTTCTCACTCTTCCCATCTCTCCACCGGTATGTCCTCCTCCTCTCCTCCTACCACTGACCACTCCATCTCCGACCTCTCCGTTCTCTACTTCCACCTCTTCCTCTGATACGCACGTCGCTCCCCTTCCATATCACTACACTCGTCGTCCCCCTCTTGGTCCTTCGTCTCCTGTGCCCCCCGACTCAGTGCCCGTCTCCTCCAACGAGGTCCCTGCGGATGATCCTCCTGCTCGTCGCAACCCACCTCGTGAGCGACGTCCTCCCGACCGCCTCAGCCTTGCTACACTACCTCTGGACCTTCCTGCTCTCCCTACTACTGCCTGTGGTACTCCAGAGCCGACTTCCTATCGTGAGGCTGCCCAGATACCTGAGTGGCAGAATGCTATGTCTGCTGAGTTGGAGGCGCTTGAGCACACTCGTACCTGGGAGTTTGTTCCTCTCCCCCCTGGCGCTGTTCCTATTACTTGCAAGTGGGTCTTCAAGGTGAAGACTCGCTCAGATGGTTCTGTAGAGAGGTACAAGGCCCGCCTCATGGCTCGTGGTTTTCAGCAGGAGCAGGGACGTGACTATGATGAGACTTTTGCCCCAGTTGCTCACATGACCACGATCCGCACTCTTGTTGCTGTTGCAGCTGTTCGTCGCTGGTCTCTATTCCAGCTCGATGTGAAGAACGCCTTTCTTCACGGTGACCTTCAGCAGGAGGTGTACATGCTCCCTCCTCCCGGTCTTTCCTCTCCTCCAGGACTTGTTTGCCGCTTGAGATGAGCTCTTTACGGGCTCAAGCAGGCGCCCCGCGTGTGGTTTGCTCGTTTCAGTTCGGCCATTACTGCCGCCGGTTTTCAGCCGAGCCCGCATGATCCAGCCTTGTTTGTGCACTCTTCTTCTCGTGGCCGGACTCTTCTATTACTTTATGTGGATGACATGATCACTACAGGTGATGACCCTACTCATGTGACATTCGTCAAACATCACCTCCAGCAGCAGTTTCAGATGACTGATCTTGGACAACTGAGCTATTTCTTGGGCCTTGAGGTCACCTCTACAGACCGTGGTTTTCAGCTCTCTCAGCGGCGTTACACATCAGATCTTTTAGCTCGGGCCGCTCTCTCCGACTCTCGCACCGTGGATACCCCTATGGAGCTTCACCTTCAGCTACGACCGGATGATGGGGTTCCACTCTCTGATCCTACTCGTTATCGTCACATTGTCGGGAGCCTCGTCTACCTTACTATTACTCGGCCCGACATTGCACATGTTGTTCATGTTTTGAGCCAGTTTGTTGGTGCGCCTACCTCCGTGCATTATGGTCATCTACTGCGGCTGTTGCGTTATCTTCGGGCGACGACTTCACGTGGTCTCTTCTACTCCAGTAGCAGTTCTCTGCAGCTTCGTGCTTACTCAGATGCTACTTGGGCCAGTGATCCCGTTGACCGCCGATCTGTCACTGGTTTCTGTCTTATCTTGGGTACTTCACTTATTGCCTGGAAGTCCAAGAAACAGACCGGGGTTTCTCGTTCCAGTACTGAGGTTGAGCTGCGTGCCATGACCACTACTACTGAGGACATTATTTGGCTCCGCTGGCTCCTTGAGGATCTCGGTGTCTCTTCTCCGGATCCCACTCCACTCCACTCCACTGTGATAACACCAGTGCCATTCAGATCACCTTGAATCCGGTGAAACATTCTCTTTCCAAGCACATCGGGGTTGATGCTTTCTTCCTTCGTGAGCAGTATGGTCGGGGAACTCTTGCTCCTTCCTTTGTTCCTTCTGAGCAGCAGCTTGCAGACTTGATGACTAAGCCGCAGACTCGGTCCCAACATGCTTATCTATTATCCAAACTCTCGGTGTATGAACCCCCGTGAGTTTGAGGGGGGGGGGGGGGGGGGGGGGGGGGGGGGGGGGGGTGTTAGATGTATTATGCATTATATTGTATATTCTGGTGGTAGACCCTCTTAGGCTCACCTCTAGGTGTTGGGAACCCCTCTTCTCTTGTGTATATATATGTATCCTTAAGTGTGCATAATATACAAGATTCATTATTCCTATCAGGTTTTACTTCAGATAATGCTGCTGTTATGGGTGCCGCGGTTGCGCCCAATATTTTCAAATAATAATGAGTCAGTGAATAGTTGAAAAGAAAAATAGAAATAGGTTAGTTGAGTGTGCGGCTAGGAAGAGATAAATGAAAGAAAATAAGAGGAGGGTTGGGGGTTGATGTTGATGGGAAAGGGACTAGGGAAGTGGGCAGGATAGGAAGATAAATAAGGAAAAGATGGGGGATTTTGATGTGGGACAGCTGGAAGAGAGAGGAATGGGATGCCAGAAAGAAAAATTAAAAAGAAAAAGGAAATCGAAAGAGAAGGCGACACAGGGCTCGAGGACTGCGGTACGCGGGGAACGAGGGAGGGAAGATCAGAATGAAAAGGGAGACCACGCCTGGGCCAAAAGAGGGGGTGGCTCGAGGGGTTCGATGGACTGCGCGGTGGGATGGACGCAGAGAGGACGTCGTCGTAGGAGATCCGTAGGAAGGGCGCGTTGTTTGCGGTTTCGATCGTGTGCGGTCGTCAGCGCTGAAGGAGAAGAGCGGGATCGACGATGGAGGGAAGGCGTGGTTGGCGTTGTTCACGAAGTAAGAGTGGGGTACAGTGGGGTTGACGATGAATGATGCTGGTGGTCGGGGTTGCTGGCATCGACAGACGGAGCTGCGGTTAGTAGATCGCTGGAGATGGTGGAAGGAGTGCCGGGAATGGAGTCGCCGGCGTTTAGGCTTTGATACCAAGTTGTTATGGGCCTTGGTCGGAGGTGGCCGGAGGTGGAGACGATGATGGTGGAGATACTACGGAGCCATGACCGCGGCTTCCTAAGCGGGGCTTGCTCGTTGAAGGAGAGAGCTACCAAGACCTCACACTCAAAGATGGGAATTAGATTTCTTCTTGCTTCCTTCATACAACACCTCTAATGCCTTTATATAGGCTACAACATATAATAAGACATAATAATGATGATGACACCTAATAGTAGACTCGGAGCTCGAGGCTCCTACATAAAGATGACGACTAGACACCTAGATAATAATGCGTGGTACAATCATAATACGTGATCCGTAACAGCTGCATACTCACTTCAGACTTGTGCATAATTCATGACCTTATTTAATTCCTAAGCTGCATCAAAAAGAACTTAAATCTAGCATGCTTCAATATAAAAATAAAGTCAGATAAGCTCAAAAACACATAAAAGCATGAGAAAACCTCAATCAGGCATGTTGTGCCCTCACCATCCCAAGCTAGAGACTTTGCAAGGCATTGCATAACATGCAAGCAAGACAATGATTTGCACTATTCAGTATGATGTACAATATTCAATAAATGCTTAGAATGCTTACCAACTAACAAAGAAATCCAATTAAAAATTGGTGTGCCAAAGTTAGAATTTTTATATTAGAGAAAATAGAGGGACTGACGATATATTCATAGAAGAAACAGAGAAATGAGTTGCATGGATAAATACATTCCACATCAATATATTCATGATCCATAACATCAAAATATTCATGATCCCTAACATCTAAATTTTCATGGCCAAGAACCTAGTAAAATGTTTCATACATCAAAGTTGAACTAAAAAGACTAACATAGAAGACTAACAAAACATATAGGATAAAACGAAACATTAGATAGTCTCCAGTCACTCAAAAACTTCACCTGCCCTCTTTCTCAAAACTATTTTTGAGCCACCAGGCCCTCTTATTACAAGGAATGCTCATGAAGATTTCTCTATTATTTTTGTCGTTTATATATAGCTTAGAGAAAAGTCAAGTTTTATTGTACTGCAATTAGACCAGCAATGCTCTACGATTCTGAGTCTTGGGCAGTGAATGGTGTACATGAGCAAAAAATGGGAGTTGCGGAGATGAGAATGCTTAGGGGGATGTGTGTTCACACGAGACTGGATAAAATTAGGAATGAATGTATCAGGGATAAGACAGGAGTGACGCCAATTGGAGAGAAGATGCGAGAAGCTCGTTTAAGATGGTTCGGACATGTACATAGGAGACCATTAGAGGCACCTGCTAGACGTTGTGAGAGTTTAATCACTAGACATGTTAAACGGGGGAGGGGTAGACCACAAAAGACTTGGAATGAAACTATAAGGAAAGACATGATGTACTTAGGCATTAGTGAGACTGATTAAAGATAGGGCACAATGGCGACAGAGGATCCATATATCTGATCCACTATGGTGGGATAAAGGCTTGAGTGTTGTTGTTGTATATAGCTTAGAGAAAAGTAGTATAAGTCAGGATTATCATAAATATCAGTAATACTTGAAATTAGTTCCACCGTCTCCTTGATGGTGACTACTGGTGGAGGCTTCACTGCAAGAGCAGATTCTCTCAACTTGTTCATGTATTATAACGCTACATCCTTCTTCCTCGCCATCTTTCTTCTTTTAAATGAAGATGTGGAGGCATTATCAATGTTGGTTGATGTTTCGGCTAGCTCTGCATGCTGGCAAGTTGGAGCACCTATATCTTGATCTAAATTATCCTCCTCCTTTGCAACGTTTCCCATATCCTGTGGCAAACTCCCTAGTGAAGTGCCCACGAATCATTGTCAATCGATACCACTTGACTGAACATCCAATTTAATTTTTCTTCTAAATCTGAAGCTGTACCCACATAGCAAAAGTTTTTGGCAGCAGACGCAACCTAAGCAAAATAGTAATGAATTAACCTTAAATTTTTCTTCAAATCTACTTACATGCTAAAAGGCATTATGAGTAAACCTTGAATTTTTCTTCCCACCAATCATCAGATGCAACAATGGTCCGCTTCTCTGAGTCCCCACCCAACCCTGTCTCACCATGCTTAAATTCTTTCTACAACTTCCACTCTTTCTTAAGGTGGTCTCATTTGTTTTTCATTTGCTTTTGATCATAACTTTTCCCAGTGCGTTGTTTAATAGAAACCACCCAATTTTTTCACCCATCTTTGCTAATGTGAGTTGTGAGCCGATTCCCCAACTCAATCTCTCTAATGCAAAGATCACAAAAATCAACACTTCGTTTGAATCCAAATTTGCCAATATTCATCCCTCCTTTGGTTTCCTCATTAAACTGCACCCAAAACATCAAACAAAGATTATCCACATAAATCTCAAAGAAAAACTACTTAAGATCTAACATTTCGTTTTTCAATTCAGAAATCAACAACAACAACAAATAGTCATATGGCGTATAACTATTAATACATTTGTCCATGCAACGAAGAAATGAAAGTTTTACTTCATGCGTTATGAATATCAAGCAAAAATCAAGCTACAAGTACAAGAGAGGCACAAATTTAACGTGGTTCATACTTTTTTACGAACAATAGCAAATCGATTCACTAGATAAGAGAATGAGAATTTATAAGATAATGTGTTGTTCTACACAGTACACACTCTCTTATCCTAATCCTAGAACATGAAGAGTTTTAATGTTTTGTCAATAAGATTAACCCATAGAGAAACATATTTACTTCAAAAAGTTATTCACACTATGCTCGATGCCATATTGTTGTGGTTAAAAACTAATGACCCCTAAACTTAATATTCAAAGAGATAATAACACAATTTGGGAGAGCACCTTAATGATGTCATCTTGAAGGCAAATTCAAATATATTCAAAGATGGGAAATTTGACCTCGATTTTACTAATTGAGTTCAACTAGGACAGAAGGAAATCTTCCGGATTGGAAGAAAATGAGAGTTATCAATTGTAACGAATTGGTTCACAAAGGACAGTATAGAGAAGATCATTCCCCACAATGAATTATGAATTCACAATATTACTAAGTAAAATATATTACTGCAATCACCTATATTTGGAGGACTCCAGGAGTTTACTATCTTAAAACTCAAATGTAGACATAAAAATTTCTCCTCATAATCCCTCACAGTAAGGATCATCTCTCTAGCTTCAATTATTTTTGTCCGTTGAATTCCACATTCATGAGTAATTGAATTTGGTTGGATCATTTGAGGCACATAATCTACTCACACATCAAGATAAACCATGAGCGCAGAGTCTCACCCGAAATGGCTAACACCTTAGGCACCAAAAAGTTTAGTCCTCGGCATGACCAACTACTTAAAAACACTGGATTTCTAAGAAAAAAGTGTCTTGCTCGACTTTTCCAAGACAAGAATGAAAAGTTCTTCCAATCTGGAAGGATTCACTAGATATGAACATTCCCAGAGGTTCAACTCCAGTCCGACAAAAAAAATTGAATCAAATCTGGACAGACTGCTAGTAGAATACCAAAGGACGATGAGAAGAAATCCAGCAAAAAAGGAAAGTCTGGAGCTTGAAAACGGTGAAGAAAGGAAAGCAGCAAATCGCAAAAACAACTGTTGCCTTTCGAAATGCTCGCAAAAACTGCCAGGGAAGGCAACAAATCGCCGCCGAGGATAAGGAGGGATGCCGACGCCGGCTTGCGAGGAAGAAAGTGGGAGGTCGCCGCCGATGATAGGGGAGGAAACTATTGCCGCCACCGAGGAAGAGGATTTCTGCAGTTCATGCGACTCTCGAAGGTTAGGGCAGCATCGCTCGGGATTTCCTATTTTCGAACCGCCCGGCTCTAATAGCCAGGCATTGCTCGGCTATCCCAAAAGAGGCGAAAACATCATTTTAAAAAACGCTCTATTCAAAGAACTCTCTAAACAAACAGCTTAAAAACAACGTTTGCGGTTCCAATACAGCTTTTGCAACCTCAAACACTGCCTCAAACAGAGCTGAGGTTTGAGTATGAGAAGTGCATGGCTTTTCCTACGGTACCAAAATACCCAACAAACATAAGCATTAGCTCTCCCTGAAAAGGAGGTGATCCAACCGCGCCTTCAAGTACAGCTACCTTGTTACGACTTCACTTCAGTCACTAGCCCATCCTTCGACATCCCCCTCCTTGCGGTTAAGGTAACGAATTCGGGCATGACCAACTCCCATAGTGTGACGGGCGGTGTGTACAAGGCCAGAGAATGAATTCACCGCTGTATAGCTGACCGACGATTGCTAGCGATTCCGGCTTCATGCAGACGAGTTACAACCTGCAATCCGAACGGGTTATTGAGTCCAAGCCTAAGTGCCCTGTCTTCTTTATCTATACTATCTAATGCACTTTTCGCGGTGTGGTAGATTTCAGTTGATGGATGTTTTTTTAAATCCTCTGAGGTAGCAGTTATTGCTGCAGTAGGAGGCTATCACTTTAAAGCAATTAAGACAGTTCTGATTGCATCTACCCCCTGATTATCCCGGTAGCCATTTGCCTGTTCAAGAAATAATACGCTACCATACCTTGTTCGCTCCAGTATGGAACAAAATGCTATTTTCAACTATGAGCAATTTATCAGCAAGTGTAAATTGTACACGGTGGTAGGTGCGGTAAGCCAACAATATGAATCGTTGCATGACTTGATTATAGTTTAAGAGCAAAAGAAAAGAAAAACATGTTCAATCTCAACATAAATAATGCTTCGTTTGGCGCGGCGGTGGCGGTCATGAGCGCGGTGGTTATGAACCATCGTTCGTGAGGCGCATCGTTCGTGAACGCCTGACCTCACCTAATGAATTTCATTCATTTTTTATGTTCCAAACTAGTAATCTCTTCTTGGTGGCGGTCATAATCATTGTTATGCCAAACATATATTCAATGATGGTGGCGTTTTTTATCATACAGTATATGTAATGACATTACCCCCAGTCCAATGTTGTTCTCGCTCCTCCAAAATACTTGAAAGTATGTAATTCAGTGAGCAAGTTCATAGTAGTTGGAATCGAAGGCCGCTCATAAGCATTTTGCATCTCAAATCTTTTAATTCGACACATTGCACCCCTCAATTGAATTTAAGCTGACAATTTGCAAAATAAGCTCAAATTAGAGAGGTATTTTGGTTTGGATCTAAACCCCCCCCCCCCCCCCCCCCCCCAGATATTAGGTCATTCCATTGCGCCCGGACATTGAAACAACGAAGCTCTTCGCAGTCGCGTTCCTTCGCTTATGCCATTGCCGAGTTCCTCTCGGTTCCAGCCCGGCCAACATTCCCGAGCCTAGCGTGAACTATCTGAGCATTTCTACCCCCTGCATTGTCTACGAATAAGAAAGTGTTGCTCTTTATTATTTATCTTCATTTTCATTTTATCCCTAATTAAGTGCTTGCAATAGATTTTTTTTTGAAATGCTTCACTTTTCTTAAAGTTCCTAGAATATTTAATTTCATTTGCATCTGTTCAAAAAATATTTCTCATTCATACCAAATTTTCTCTTTCGGGCAATAATATTTTTTATAGAAGCAGAAATGAAAATAGAGTGCATTTATTTCTTGTGAAGTTATTTTCCTTGCACCCTCTGCTGCTAAGCACTCTCCTTCCTAAAAGACTCATGCTACACTTTGAGAACAACCTTGGTGAAGCGGCAGCACAATTGAGAAAGAGTAGGACAGTTACTATAAGAGATACCAAGATGTGTCCGTTTTCGGTACGTATACGTACCTATTCATAGGTACGTATATATAAGCCGTTTTTTGTTGTGGGGCCCTTCGTTATCGTCGACCTTTTGAAATTCAAAACTGAAACCCCAGGCGGAAACCTAGTTCTCCTCCTCAAATCGACGCGATTTGTGCTTCAAAACAGAAACGGATTGCCACAAATAAGTCTTCTCGGTTATCGACGCGATTTGTGCGCACACATTGGACATCGTCTCCCCTCCTGGACAAAGAATCGAGGAACACTCCGTCGTTGAAGATAAGGTTTCTGAACGCCCGTTTTATGGTGGAAAATACTTTGCCAAAACTATTTTTTACCTGTTCATGGAGTTCGTATGCGTTTTTTACCTGTTCCGATGATATTGCTCCGATTTTTTCGAAATACAGCGCTAATTCGGCAGTATTAGTCATGGTTTTCAAATATTTAACCCTGAATACTGCCGTATCTACGCGTTCAATACGATTTAGGTTAGTTTCTCTATCTATCTTGCGGAAATACCTCTGTATTATTGAAGTGTTGTGATAAAACAATGGTATTATCTATGTTTAACATAAATAGTACCGTATTACAAACGTAATACGTCCGTATTACAGTTATATTCTCATTGTGATATCATCCTATGTTTAGAAAGTGCGTACGACCCATTTTTTGCTTCTATTTATTGTTTTATAGTTTAGTGTACAACGGTATTATGCATATAATGCAGTCTTATTCTCATCTATGTATATAATGCATATAATGCAGTCTTATTTTTTCGCCCGGGTGCGCATTTTTTGCCCAGACGCACATTTTTTTGCCCAGCTGAGCATTTTCGCCCGGAAGAGCAATTTCAACCAGGGGGCGCAATTTCTGCCCATGCACACATTTTCTTCTCCGGTGTGCATTTTTCGTCCTACACATATTTCGCCAGGGTGCGCATCTTTCGCCCGGGCACGCATATTTCGCTTGGGCGGACATTTTTCGCACGTGCGGACATTTTTTCGCTCGGGCGCATTTTCTAACCCGAGCGGGCATTTTTCGTCCGGGTGTGTATTTTTCGTCCGAGCGGGCATTTTTTTGCCCGGGCCCGCATTTTTTGCTTGGGGGCGCATTTTTTTCCCGAGCGCATATTTTTCGCCCGGACACATGTTTTCAGCTGGGTGACGCATTTTTCGCCAGACGCGTATTTTTGCCGGACACATTTTTTCAGTCGGGCACGTGTTTTCCACCCCGGTGCGCGTTTTTCCCACGGGCATAAGTTTTTTAGCCGGGCTGCCTTTTTACCCCGGGTAACCTTATTTCGCCCGGTCTCCCGTTTTTTTGGCCCGGGCGCCCTTTTGTCACCCGGGCTTGCGTTTTTTGCCGTGTGGGCGCACTTCTTCTCGGGCGAGGATTTTTCTCCCGAGCGCGGACTTTTTTGCCCAGGCGCGGGTGTACGCCTTGGGGCGCGTTTTACTTCGGCGCACATTTTCGCCCGGGGCGCATTTTCCCCGGGCACACATATTTCGTTTTTATTTTCAATTCTTGAAAGTTAATGTCTTCAATCCGAACAAACAAAAATGACAAATGTCAATTCTTTTGATACAAATTATTCATCATGCACCGAACAACAAAATTGGAATTGAACACAATGTCAATTCTTGCATATATATTGACATTAGATTGAAAGTCAATTCTTGAAAACCAATGTCTTCCGAACGAACGGACCCTTAGAGATGTCTCGAATATCTCGACCGTTTTAAAAATATCTGAGAGATGCCTAAGATATCACAGCTATTAACGCAAAAACGGAAACTAAATACATCTTTCCGCGTGCCAGTGTTAGAAATTTATTAAATAAACATTTATTCCAATAATTTGTAATGGAGCTTTTATGGTGTTTTCTTCTTTCTTGTGCGTCGATATGAAATTGACGAACATCAATATCTCATGTACGAAACGTGTGCGTGACGGTGTACGCGATTTTGCTCATTTAATATTACATTGGAAATATACGTCTTCTATATACGACAAATTTACTTCATATAACCATTGCAAATTAATTACGTAATAAATTTCTTACGGTTTTACGAGATTCTTATATATGAGGTATTTTCCTGAAACAAAATTTACACATTATCAGACACACATTCAGTTTTCGCGATTTTGCTCTTCCTCTCTTTTACGTTTGCTTTATCAAGTGAAAGTTCGGGTGCTCTGTGTTTCTTCGATGTCCGCGCATATCAGAGTTTTCGGGATCTAGCTGGGCGTTGTTACTTGGAGGAGCGAACATCGGTTGAAAGCTCTGCCAGAGGGAGGTACAACTTCTTTAGGGAGGTGATCACACACCTATCCATGCACAATTTTTTAATTTCTTTATTTACAAGTTTTCTTCAATCTTACTATTTTCAAGATCCTGCTATTATATTATAATAGTTTTTCAAAATGGAAAAATATACATTATTTTGAAAATATATTATAAATATCCTAGCAATATAAAGAATTTGTATTTCACATCATTTAATCTCTTGTGAAAGGGTCGTGTTGGTTATTATCCCACAAATTACCTAGTACCAGTAAAAACCCGTCATTGAGTATTCTTTGGGAAGTCCAAAAATAACAAGATATTAAAATCAAATAATTAAAATGATTTTGTATGATATTATTTTCATGTGTTGCAATTTGTTTTATGTATTTTAAATTTATGCAATTTGTAATGATATCTCGTTCTAGTGAATCTGTCAGGGTCAAACTCGAAAAATTTAATGGAAATAGATTTCGTCGTTGGCAAGCAAAAGTTAATATTGACTGAATACCTTAAGTCTTCTATTCGCCATTTTTGATCCTCCTGTAGAAATTGAAAACCCTTCTAGTGCTGTAATTGCTGTCGCCTTCTCCCTTCCATCGTATTCATCTTCTAGTGCAGATCCGATAGATTTAAAATGTCATTGCTGTCACCAAATACTTAATGATTTGTTTGACATCCTTTACGATGTTTTCCTCCAATATCGCATGGCTAAAACTTGTGATATGCACTTGAAGCGTTCTATAATCTCGACAATGCGGGTATAGAACGCTACAATGTCTCCAATTTCCACAAGTTTAAGATTGATGTCTCCAAGTCTATCAATCCTTAACTTCACCAACTTGATGAAATGTTATCTAAGATTTGAGCCAAGACTCAATCTTATTCGAAAAATATTAGTAGCATGTCTTATAAATTTATTTCTTGATTCATGGTCTGCTTTAACACTAGGCTTAGGCATGACCAAGCCAACCTTATGTTCAAGTTCAAAGTGCTATCCGTATAGAGGAAGAATATAAGCATAACAACTCGAAAACCCCCAAAGATCATGCTCTTAAAGTCAACCTCACCGAATCTCATGACAACCATTCCTCCCACAATCACTTCAAACCCAAGGGTAAGACGTAAGAACCATAAAAAACCTTCCGCCCAAGTTCCCGCCATCAGAAACCCAATCATTTCAAACTTGGTCATTCTAACCAAAACCCAAGTAAAGGGAAATAATGCTTTGTCTGCGGTGGTACAAATCATCTGTCTACCGACTGCTTATACAAGAAGATAAAGCCTATGACCGAAAAAATACCATGTGGTCAAGCCTCATGCCAACACGATCCAATCACCTGATCAACCTATCTTAAGGTTAAATTATACTCCTAATCTTCTTCTTACTTGTTCTTCAGATTGATGACTTGATTCTGGAGCAAATGTTCATATTTATTTTGATCGTTCTTGTTTTGCCACCATTCTAAACATCAATGGAGGAAGCGTGATCCTAAGAGATGCGTCTTCGACATAAATCCTAGGAGATGCGAGTGGATCTTAATCTGACATCCAAGAAAACACCAGCCTTGCATGACGTGCTTTATGTGCCAAAAGTTAGAAAGAATCTATTGAGCGGATCTTTGTTAGTGAAAAAAGGTTATAAAATTATTTTATAGTCAAATAAAGTTGTAATAGCTATAATAATATTTTTATTGGAAAAGGCTTTGTATCCGATTGTTTATTCAAATTGAATATTATTGATTTATAGGTTAACCAAATTTCTTCATTTTTGATTCCTAGTTTCTTTACTAATTTTTGACATGCTAGATTAAGACATGTTAATTCCGATTGAATAAAAATGATAATGTCTCTAAATCTCATCACTAATTTTTGGCATGCTATATGTGAGAATTTTATAAAATCAAAATTCTCTAGGAACTCATTCAAATCAATTAAAAAAACTTCAAAGCCTTTATAGTTAATTCACTCGGATGTATGCAACTTGAATCACCAATCCACTTGAGCTAAAAAATACATATTTTGTAGCATTCATTGATGATTTTACTAAATATTGTTACAAATATTTTTTAAAGTTGAAATATGAAGTATTTTTATACTTTAAGATGGAGAATATACTTTGAATGAACTAACATAGTTTTGCCAAGAACAAGGAATCCTTCATCAAGTAACCGCTCCTTATTCACCTCAATCGAATGGTGTAGATTGACGTAAAAATCCGACTTTGATGAACATAGTAAATGTCAAGTTAGCCGAGTTTGGCGGCCCATAAAATCTTTAGGAAGAAGTGTTGCTTACCTCCTATTTTATCCTTAATAGGATTTCAACAAAACACATTGAGGAAACCCAATTTTAATTATTCAAATTATGGAAGCTTAACCTCCACATTCTTCGCGTGTGGGGGTGTTTGGCTAAGGTAGCCATTCCTGAACTTAAGATAAAGAAGATATGACCTAAAATCATAAACCCCATTTTTACAGGATATGCATATGATAGTAGTGTTAATAGATTTCTCATAACCAACTCTCAGATTAGCGAGATCTCTAATAACACTATTCTAAAAGCTATAAATGTAGTATTTTGAAGACAAATTTCCATACAAATTAAATAACTCACCAAACCTTCTTCTCACATATACTAATTAGAAACTAATGAACCTAGAAGAAGTAAAAGAGTTAAAACCATAAGAACCTTTGGAGATGATTACTTCACTTACCTAATTGAAGGAGATCTTAACATAATATGAGGAAGTCATGAACTCATATGACTATCCATTTTGGAAGGAAGCAATACATATAGAAATTATCACTATATTAGAGAACAAAGCTTGGATTCTAACAGATCTACCTCCCAGTGGCAAAGCCATATGATGTAAATGGATCTTTAGGAAGAAACTTAAGTCGGATAGCTCTATAAAGAAGTATACGACTCACCTTGTTGCTAAAGGTTATGCTAAAAAATAAGAGAAATTATTTGGACACTTATTTCGCCGTAGCTAGGATTACATCACTTAGTGTGCTAGTAGTCTTAGCTTTGATTCATAAGATGACCATTCATCAAATGTATGTCAAAGTTGTCTTCTTGCATGGAGATTTAAATGAAGAAATCTATATAACTCAACCTGAATGATTCATTATTAAGAACCAAGAATATAAAGTTTGCAAACTTATTAAGCCTCAAAATAATGACATCAAAAGTTTGATTCCGTTGTATTATCATTTGACTTCATACCTAACGAATATGAAAAATGTATTTATCCAAAACAAGATGACAATGCTAATGTTTTGCTTTTTCTATGTAAATGATATTTTAATTTTTGGAATTTCTTTAAAAATATTAATGATATTAAAATTATTTATCATATAAATTTAATATGAAAATTTTAGGAGTAACTAACTTCATCTTTGTTGAAACCAGTAACCCGGTTTCAGCGTTTGAAAGGGGGATGCGGCTAACTCTTACTTGACCCAAGCTAAGACCCTTGACCGGTCACTAGGAACTGAGAGACTTACCCTTGGCGATCACTGGAGTCTATAGACAGACCCCTTAAGCTGCAGCGCGGAGGTCCCACCACACACCCGGAAGCTCACTCGGAACTTCCCCTCCCAAGCCAATGCTGAGCCTGGGCACCTTGGAGGGCACTTAGAACCACCTCACTGTCAATCTTCGAAGACAAGAAGAGGGGGGGGGGGGGGGGGGGGTGCTTGCTCACAAGACCACGCGAGGGAGGGGGCAGGAACCAACCCTTCCCAAGGCGCCCATGAGGGTCTATTTATAAACTTTCCCAAAAACGAACTATGAATAGCCAAAATCGGACTGCGAATAGCCAAAATCGGACTGCGGATAACCAAATTCCTCCGAAAGATAGGGGGCGGGCGAGTGGGGGGATGCCCCCACTCGCCCCTCAAGAGGGAGGACGGGCGAGTGGGGGATTCTCCCACTCGCCCACGGCCGGGCGAGTGGGGGGTCTCCCCACTCACCCACGGCCGGGCGAGTGGGGGGTCTCCCCACTCGCCAACGGCCGGGCGAGTGGGGGGCCTCCCACTCGCCCATGGCCGGGCGAGTGGGGGGGGGGGGGGGGGGTCTCCCCCCTCGCCCCATGGCCGGGCGAGTGGGGTCTCCCCACTCACCCATGGCCGGGCGAGTGGGGAATTTCCCCACTCGCCTACGCCAGGCGAATGGTGCCCCTCCCACTCGCCCAAAGGGCCGGGCGAGTGGGGGATGTCCCCCCCACTCGCCCGAGGGAAGCGGATGCTCTGCCCGCTCGCCCCACCGCCCTTCCTTCCATCTCCTCCGGAACCGCTTTCACCTTAGCTAGTTCCGGTCGCTTGTGAACGGCTATCCTCCTTATCCGCCTCGATTCCGCTGAGTCTGGGTTAACCAAACCAGCTCGGCAAATATGAGGGTTGTACATAATCCCCGCTCTTTTCGAGCTTGTCCCAAGCTCGGAAAGAATGTCCAACCCACCTATTTGACGAGTAGGTAGAGTTTTTTCAGGGGAATCTTCGGAGGGCCCCGCTCGACGGCTATAAAAACCCCGAGGGGGAGATGAGGAGAGCACCATCCCTGAGAGCTCCCCCTACTCTCCCCACCCGAACAAGATGGATCCACCCCGAGACTTCAGGGCCCGCTTCAAGGCTCTTTCCGGGAAAGGCCAGACCGACCTAACGGAGCTTAGATCTTTGGTTCGTGGCCCTTCGCTCTCCCCCACTCGTCTAATGGTGCGATCACCACGAAAGAAACTTCGCCCTGATTTAGCGAAAGAAGTGGCGGCGTCATCCTCCCACGGGGTGGTTGACTATGTCCGGGACCTAGAGCTAGATGCAGTATCAGCTCACTTCTTATTTTCGCACCTATTTTTGCGATCGTGTTGCACTAATGAAGGCGTGTCTCTCATATGCTAACAGCTTTTTCAGGACCACCCCGAGGGGGTCCGGAGCGCGATGGAGACGTTGGGTGCAGATGCTCGAGCAAGCCCTGCCCATGACAACCCTTCCTCGAAGAGCCATGAGATTGAGGATTCACAAGGTAACGTCACTGCGAGAGCCTCTATCAAGGTGTAGGTTTTGGTATCTAAAGCTATACTTTTTGTAGGGGGGACAAGACCTCGACGGGTCAGTCGAGCCGGAGGGAGGTCTCCCTACCGATCCGATCCCCCACCCTGGTGGAGGAACCTGCCGAGGACCAGCCCAGCCTTCTCGAACGCCTGAATCTTTTGGCCGATACAGTGCGGAGGCAAGAGGCCCTTCTTCTCGAGCTGCGTGACGGAAGGTGGTCCGCCGGACCTGACCCTCTTGCCCGCGTCTGCGCGCTGGAGCGGCGGTCGGAGAGATTGGAGAATGAGCTTATTCTGCTGAGGGGGGAAGTCCGGCTTGCATCCGGGGGCATAGCTGCGCCACTTGCTGACCACCTGCGCCGCGTTGAGGCTAGCTTCCGCACCATAGGTGAGGAGATCGCCGCAACGAAAGAATGCATCAATTCTATGCAGGGGGTGCCGTCGTGCACCCAGGATCAAGGTTTCTGGAAGTGGATGCCACGCTGAGCGACTTTTATTTATGACCTTTTATTTGTTATGTAATAATAGGGGTTAGCCTCGCATGGTGGTCCAACCCACCTTGCGATCAGACGCTCTGACCTTTGTTGATTCGTATCTTGCTTAGATCACTACTCTTTTGCTAGTCAATATGCCAGGGTAAGCGATGTGATGTTTGAGACAACCGACTAACAGGCTGGAGGCATGGACTACGAACGGATGATCTCGAGATGGATTGATTGGACAGTGTCAGGGGGAGATATGTGTGAGTGGATCTGACGACCTGCCCACCCCTGCCGGGCGAGTGGACCATGAGGTCCACTGCCGTGCCCCGGGCGAGTGGACCTCGAGGTCCGCTCGCCTGTGCATGGGGCGAGTGGACCTCATGGTCCGCTCCCCCCTTGCCCTAGGCGAGTGGGCCCCGTGGTCCACTCGCCTTCCTTTTGCACTCCCCCCTATAAATACACCTCTCCTTCCCTCTTCTATGTCCTCACCCTTACCTTCCTCCTTGTCTTGCCCTCTCTTTGGAGTCTACTCCTCTTCCTAGCGATTCTGCGATATGGCACCTAACCCCCCCCCCCCCCCCCCCCCCCCCCCCCACACCCCGTTGTGAGGAATGGTCGAGAGCAGAGTGCGGCTAATTTTTCAGTGCACTCCTTCCCCGAGGGAAGGGTGTCCAAGGAGGACTTCCTAGCTTTCAAGAACTCTTACCTTCCTGAGGGGTGGTCGTCCCGTCGCCCATCGGCGGGCGAGTCCATCAATTCCTTTTACAGGGACTGGCTCGCATTCCCCCTTCCTCACTTTGAGGCTGGGCTACGGCTTCCCCTGTGGCCCAAGGTGAAGGAGTTTTTTAACTACTTCGGCGTAGTCCCCGCTCAAGTTAATTCAAACGCGATCTCGATGTTAACAACCTATGCTTGCTACCTGCGTGAGGAAAGGGTCGAGTTCGACCTGAGCGTATTTCGCAAGGTCTTTATCTTCCGAGCGACTCCCGACGGAGTGTGCTTTTTAACCGGTTCGCATGTGAAGGTAAGTGAGACCTCCAACAAGGTTCGCCACTGGAACGACTCTTTCGTGTTCGTTCGGGGTGACCTGGGCGACCTCCCCTTCTCTCCCATTCAGAGGCCTGAGAAGGTTTGCAAAGCTCCTTCGTTATGTGGGGAGGCCTCTGAGCTGCACAGCCGCCTTGAGGGTGTGTGCTTTGGGGTCGAGCAACTTCGGAGGAACACTAATCGGCTCACCTATGTGGAGCCGGGAACAGGTACTCGGACCCTACTAACGTCCCTTCTCTCATTTTCACCTCCACCTATGGTTGGTCACTTCCTTTCAACTTGTGCAGGTGAACGGTCCCTCCCGCGGTATCCTTCCTTTGGGGGGGGGGGGGGGGGGAAGCTCCACTCCCGCCTGCTGGTTTGCTAAGGAGGATGCGACCAACTGTGCCTCGGCTCCGAGGGTTCCCGGACCAAGGCAAAGGAGGGACAAAGGTCCGACCGAAGAGGAGGGGGTACCTTCCTCCCCGCCGAAGGGTCCGAGGGTGCGACGGGGGAAAGTTGTCTGCCGGAGGGACCCCGGGGTACTACCTAGGGAGAGAGGGGAACCGAGAGATCCCCATGCGTTGGCGAACCATCCCAACTTCGGGATGGGGGGGGGGGGGGGGGGGGGGAGCCACGGACCCCTTCGACGACCCCGTCGTCCATTGGGACGAAACGATGAATCGGGTCTCGCTCACCTCTCAGCGACCTTCGTGGGCTGAGGGGGATGTCGTTGACGATGCTGCATACAACTTCTCCTTTGGCATCTATGGCCGACACGATGCTGCCTCCTACAAGGAGATGTCCATGCGTGACCTCGCGTGCGCCAGCTCTCAGGCCTTGCTTCGTACAAACGAGCTCTCCCACATGGCCTCCCGCCGAGGCCTTAGCCTCTTGAGCAGGTGGAGGCGAGTCGATGCGTCGAAGATGGAGGCGGATGAGAAGGCTGTCGACCTTGCGACGCGCTTGGTCACTGCCGAGAGACTCTTAGAGGAGTCGTCTGGAGGCTTGGTTCGTGCTTGTGCTGATGACTTTTCCTTTCCCAACCTCTTCACCTACACATGCTCTAATCGTTCTGCTTTGCCGACCTGCAGGGACCCGGTGCTGCCGACTCGCTTAGGAGATGGTGCGAGGAGTCGGACCAGGAGGTGCATGACCTGAGGGCTCAGCTGGCTGATGCCCAAAGACAGTTAAAGGAGAAAGGGAGGGAAAGAGGTGGACCTTTGAAGGCATCGACGTCTGCCCCGCCTTGCCCGGCTGAAGCCGAGAATACTCGGAGGAAGATCGTGACGTCAACAGCCCAGGCCTTGGTGAACCGCCTTCACGAGGCGGATGCTCTCCGAGATAGCTGGAGGGGGGTCTCTGCCGACGACATCCTGCACGAGTTCTTCCCTTCTCCCGGGCGACCTGACTCGTCTCCTTGCAACGGTGGTTATTCCCACTGAATGTTATGGTTGTCAGGGTCCCCTCCTTTCTTGCTGTTTCTTATAGGAACCATGTACCTATTGCATGTATTCTTCTTTTCATCCTGCATATATAAGTAAGGGTGAAGTAACGATTTATGTAATATATGTCGCTACCGAACCAGCTATTGTTCTAATGAATATCTTAGCTTGTTCTTCTTTTTCCTTACTGCTTGAGGAATCGATGCCTTGTTGAACCGATCACCGAGTGACTAGTCAGTCCGACCAGCCTCACCGCCTGCCGGCATGGACGAATGGTCCCTAGTCAAGGACCTTAGATATTTGAGGCAGAACACCCCTCCACGTCCTAGGTGCTTCGCTTACCTGGAGACAGGGAGAACCAATGCCTTCCCTAATCAGTTGGAGGTGGGAGTACCCATCCGCGTCCTAGGTGCTTTGCCTTCCTGGAGACAGGGGGACTCACCGCCCTCCCAATCCAATGGGAGGCGGAGGTGTCCACCTGCGTCCTAGGGGCTCAACTTGCCCGGAGACAGAGGAACTCAGCGCCCTCCTAAATCAGTTGGAGGCGGAAGTACCCATCCGCGTCCTAGGTGCTTTGCCTTCCTGGAGACAGGGGAACTCACTGCCCTCCCAATCTAATGGGAGGCGGAGGTGTCCACCCGCGTCCTAGAGGCTCAGCTTGCCTGGAGACAGAGGAACTCAGCGCCCTCCTAAATCAGTTGGAGGCGGGAGTACCCATCCGCGTCCTAGGTGCTTTGCCTTCCTGGAGACAGGGGAACTCACTGCCCACCCAATCTAATGGGAGGCGGAGGTGTCCACCCGCGTCCTAGGGGCTCAGCTTGCCTGGAGACAGAGGGACTCAGCGCCCTCCTAAATCAGTTGGAGGCGGGAGTACCCATCCGCGTCCTAGGTTCTTTGCCTTCCTGGAGACAGGGGAACTCACTGCCCTCCCAATCTAATGGGAGGCGGAGGTGTCCACCCGCGTCCTAGGGGCTCAGCTTGCCAGGAGACAGAGGAACTCAGCGCCCTCCTAAACCAGTTGCTGAATTAGCGAGTCGACCTGACGAGCCCCCATCTGCCGGCATGACCGAGCCCGGCGGAAGGTCTTTAGTCAGGGATCTTGAACCGGGATGTTACCCCAGAACCTTTTTCATTCATAGTTCATCTATTACAACTTCATTACATTACGCCCTCTCGGGCACTTCATTACACCTCGCCCTTCCTGGGCACTTCACTACATCTCACCCTTCCCGGGCACTTGACTACATCTCGCCCTTCCCGGGCACTTCACTACATCTCGCCCTTCCCGGACACTTTACTACATCTCGCCCTTCCTGGGCTCATTCGGCCGCATGCTCCTTGGCCATCTTCTCCATCGCTTCTTCCATCTCTTCTGCTCCCTTCGTCCATCCAATCATATTGACCGCAGTGACATAGCACTGACGCGCCTCCCGGGGATCTCCCCTGACTCTGACATGGACCTCTCCGGAGTTGTACTTCAGACATTGGTGGTAGGAGGACGACACGCATTTGTACGCGCTGATGAGGGGACGCCCGAATATGGCGGTGTAACTGCTTGGTGCGTCCACGATGACGAACCGGCAGTTCTTCGAAGCTCCCCCCAGGGTGACGAGGAGTTCGACTCCCCCCTCCACTTCCTTCCTTTCCCCGAAGAATCCGAAGAGCGGCCCATCCGATGCCAGCACTCGCCTTGCCTCGACCTTCATCCCCTCGAAGGCCTTTTTGAACACCACGTTCACCGAGCTCTCGTTGTCGACTAGGATCCAGGAGACCGTGAAGTTCTCGATCGCCGCCTTGATGACGAGTGCGTCGCAGAAAGGATCCTCGTGGGCCGGCATATCCTGGGCCGAGAAGGTGATCTTCTCACCCAAAGGTGGGGATCGGGAGGTCGAAGCGATGCTCCGACGGTATATGGCATGGAGGCTCCCCTTCCGGGTGGCCTCTTTGCCTGCTCCTCCATGGATGACCCCGATCCCTCCCAGGGCCCCTATGTCGATCCTCTCCTCGCACGGGTCATCTTCCTCCTTACTCTTCCCCTTCTCTCCTGCCTGCAGTCCTTCTAGACAAAGTTGTCCCCCCCCACCAGGGCTCTCCATTCCCCTCTCTTCTCGAGGAACTCCGGGCAAGCCGCGGTTGCGTGACTTTCCTGCTGGTGGAAGTCACAATATAACAGTGCCAGCTCATTCCCCTGCTTCTCCCAACGACCCTTCTTCTTTCCTCCCTTCTTCCGGCCGATGGCCATGGCCTACAGGGGCTGGACTTGTAACGGTCCCGAGTTCTGCTACCACCCCATCGGATTGAACCGCCCCTGACTCCCCTGAAAACCTCCTCCTCTTTGGAAGTGGCCCCTTCCTTAGCCTTGAGGGGGCCCTACCTGTGACCTCCAAGCTGGTCGGGCGGCTGGCGGATGTGACCTCCAGCCTTGCTCCTGTCCAATGGGGGGTCCCTGGTGTCCCTGACTCCTCATCTCATCCTTTCTTCTTCCTCCATGCTCTCTCCTCTCCTCCTCTGCTACCTGGGTGAACCTTGCCACGAAATCCTGGTTACTGGCCTCACACTCGATTTCCCGACCAGCTCGCTCCATCAACTCCTCGAAAGACAGGGGAGGGTCCCGAGTCAGACTCATCTTGAACATCCCCTGCTGTAGCCCAAGGGTGAAGGCTAGCTGCAGGGTGTGCCCGGGTACCTCGACGACAAGGAGGACCTCCCCCTGGAATCTAACCATGTAGCTAGCCAGCGTCTCCCCTGAATTTTGCCGGATCGCGAACATGGCCTCCACCCCCCTTCCTCCTCTTCTTCGAGGTAGAGAACCTCAACAGAAAACTTCGGCGCAAGTCCTCGAAGCCGTATATGGTACCTACCGGGAGCTGGTGGAACCAGTCTCTCGCCTTTCCCTAGAACATGACAACGAAGAGCCTGCACTTGAAGGCATCCGACATCTTCCTGATCGAGGACATGTCTTCGAACCACTGAAGATGCTGGAGAGGATCACTGTTCCCTTCATAATAGGACATGGCGGGCTCGCGGAACCCATCTGGAACAGGGGCTGACACGATCAGCTCGCAGAAAGCGCTCCTCCACCCCCCTTGGTTGGACGAAGGCGTTCCCATCATCTCCCCGCTGGGGCAGTTGGTCCCAAGCGAGTTGTTGAAGAGCACTCGCGCTTGGAGGCCCAAACTTTCCTCCGAGGCTGGCTCTCTCCCTTGCTGACGGGTTCGGCCTACTTCCATTACCGGTGGTGATACGACCATAGGTGCAGGTGGTGTCGAGCACTCACCGCGAGTGGAAGGTGCGACCTGCAGGAGCTCCAAGATCCTCTTGCTGAACTCATCGAAGTCACTCTTCTTTACATACTCACCAGTAGGAGGTCTGTCCCCCAACTCATCGTTTCCAGCCATGAGGCTTGGCTCAGAGCTTTCCGGACTAGCCGCTTTCACGCTCACCGCACCAGAATGTTGAAACCAGTAACCCAGTTTCAGCGTTCGAAAGGGGGATGCGGCTAACTGTTACTTGACCCAAGCTAAGACCCTTGACCGATCACTAGGAACTGAGAGACTTACTCTTGACGATCACTGGAGTCTATAGACAGACCCCTTAAGCTGCAGCGCAGAGGTCCCACCACACACCCGGAAGCTCACTCGGAACTTCCCCTCCCAAGCCAATGTTGAGCACGGGCACCTTGTAGGGCACTTAGAACCACCTCACTGTCAACCTTCGAAGACAAGAAGGGGGGGGGGGGGGGGGGGGGGGGAGTGCTTGCTCACAAGACCACGCGAGGGAGGGGGCAGGAACCAACCCTTCCCAAGGTGCACATGGGGGTCTATTTATAGACTTTCCCCAAAACGGACTGCGAATAGCCAAAATCGGACTGCGGATAACCAAGTTCCTCCGAAAGATAGGGGACGGGCGAGTGGGGGGCTACCCCCACTCGCCCCCTCAAGAGGGAGGACGGGTGAGTGGGGGATTCTCCCACTCGCCCACGGCCGGGCGAGTGGGGGGTCTCCCCACTCGCCCACGGCCGGGCGAGTGGGGGGTCTCCCCACTCGCCCACGACCGGGCGAGTGGGGGGTCTCCCCACTCGCCCACGGCCGGGCGAGTGGGGGTCTCCCTACTCGCCCACGGCCGGGCGAGTGGGGGGGCCTCCCCACTCGCCCACGGCCGGGCGAGTGGGGGGGGGGGGGGTCTCCCCACTCGCCCCACGGCCGGGCGAGTGGGGTCTCCCCACTCGCCCATGGCCGGGCGAGTGGGGAATTTCCCCACTCGCCCACGGCCGGGCGAGTGGTGCCCCTTCCACTCGCCCAAAGGGCCGGGCGAGTGGGGGATGTCCCCCCCACTCGCCCGAGGGAAGCGGATGCTCTGCCCGCTCGCCCCACCGCCCTTCCTTCCATCTCCCCCGGACCCGCTTTCACCTTAGCTAGTTCTGGTCGCTTGTGAACGGCTATCCTCCTTATCCGCCTCGATTCCGCTGAGTCTGGGTTAACCAAACCAGCTCGACAAATATGAGGGTTGTACAATCTTAGGCATGAAGCTAGTCAAATTTGATATAAGTGTATCATTATCTCTCACACTCGATTGAAAAAATGTTATATAAATTTAGCCTATATGATTCCACACCCGCTTTTATTCCATATGACGCTAGTGTACAACTCTGCAAAAATGTTTTTGAACCTATTGGTCAACATAGATATGCTCAAATGATATGATCACTACATTATATTGCCAATCACACTACACCTGACATTTCTTATGGCGTAAATAAGTTAAGTAAATAGTCAACATTGGATAACACTAACAAGGATATTTAAATATCTTTGATGGACTATTGATTATAACTTAGTATATACAAGTTTTTCTGAAGTACTAGAAGAACATTCAAATGCGAATTGGGTAACTGATTCATTAGATGGTAAGTCCACTACATGATATATATTATTCTTAGGAGGAGCTAGCATTTCATGTGCGAAACAAACTGTGAATTCTAGGAGCACCATGAAATCCGAGTTTATAGTTTTAGACATTACATGTGTCGAAGCAGAATGACTTAAAATTTTACTTTATGAAATTCATGGTTATCCAAAACCTATTCATGCTATTTCATTACATTGCGATAATAAATTTGTGATTGGTTTAACTGTTTCTAATATTACTAATTTCAAAATGAACAAGGTCATGATAATCATGTACAAATCAGTAAAGCAGATAAAAAAAGAAATGATATCACTCAACTATGTAAAATCAGAATTGAATCTGGCTGATAATCCTACCAAAAGATTGTCCCGAGGAGAGATATTATTGTCATTGAGGGGAATGAGACTTAAGCCTACATGATTTGCTACCAATGGTGGATACCTAACCCATGTAATTGGAGATCCCATGAATTTAGTTCAATGTGATAGAAATGAAGCTGCTGATGTAGCATAGTTGAGAGCACAAATTTTACAAGGTTGAAAAAACTATCTCCTCATTTCTATGATGTGGTGCTCTACATAACATATAAGATGAACTCATAGTTCTTAATGGTTAAAAACATCTTTCTATGCGAGATATTAGTTACGTAATATCTCTTAAGGTGATATCTATATGTAGTAATCGTGAGGCCATGACTTTGGGATCTGTGCTGAACCCTAATAAACTATAAAAATCAAGGACTGTGCATGACCATTAAAGCACTCACCGATTAACCCAATAAACAATCAATCATATGCATGCTTAGTTATTATATCAGTCAAAAGAATATAATTCAAATTCTCCGACATATTATATTTATCGGTTGAGAAAATAAGTACTAAATGTAGGTTCAAGATAACCATTCCACCTAAACCATTGCATTATATACAACTTGATTAAACAAATATTTATTTTATTTTATTAATATTAATCTTATTATTTATGAAGCTCGGTTTTGGGTTCACTTTTATGAGAGATTGTTAGAAATGTATTAAATAAAGCATTTATTCCAATAATTTTATTGGAGCCTTCATTGTATTTGATGTCTGGGCTTCACATCAATTGATAAGAAAAACTCAAAACCAAATGAAGGGAACTCAAATTCTTAGATGAAAAACCTTTCATGTAAAAAGATGAAACCTTTAGTCTAACCTTGACATCCTACACCACTTTAAGTGCGTACATAAACCTTGCATCAAATTTGAGATTTGAAGAATAATTTAATTGAATTATATTTTTTGAACTGTAATTTTACAACTTCGAAAACCTTAAATAGCACATTTCGATGTACGTAGAATAAAAATCAACTTACGTCATTTTCCTTACGTCGATTTCTCTTCACATTAAATCACTGTACGTTGATTACTTCTCCGTCTACAAATTGACATACGTCGAGTACTACGGTTCCCACCATGCAGCATTTCCTTCTTACTTGTGTGTCAATATGAAATTGACAAACATCGATTTCTCCTGACCTAACGCATGCATGATTTATGTACGCAATGTACACATTTTTGCTCATTTAATTTTACATTGAAAATGGCATATATTCAACAAATTTATTTAATATAATCATTGCAAATTAATTAAGCAATTATTTTCTTACAATTTTACAACACTCCCATATAAGAGATTTTCCTAAAACAAAATTTACATATTCTCAGACGTTCTTTCAATTCTCCCAATTTTGCTCTTGCTCTCTTTTACATTTACTTCATAAGTGAATTCAAATGCTCGGTGCTTCTTCGATGTGGCTGTATTGTACCTTAAAAGAATGAGTATCAATTGAAAACCCTACCAAAGAATGGTGCAGCTTCTTTATTTACAAGTTTTCTTCTTTTTACTGTTTTCAAGATCATAATATTATATTAATAGTTTTTCAAAACGAAAAAATATACATTATTTCGAAAATATATTATAAGTATCTCAACCGTCGTCATCTTGCGAGCGAGATGAAGCCCAGACCCAAAAAATTATCAATTTTTAGCGGTGTAAAGTGCCAATTACCCAAACAAAAATTAAATGACTAATATTCCTTTAAGTCAACAAACATCAAACATCTTCAAAATAGATAAAGACAAGCCAAACTCCAAAGATAAAGACAAACCTTGGTAATAAAACATACATTTGATAAATTAATATTAATAATAATAATAATTACACTTACTGAAATGCTCAACATATCTTCATTCATATTTCCAAACTGCAGCAAACTCAAAACCCCAAGACTAACAGAAAATAATAATAACAGATCAGGAAACAGGCGCAGGCATCTGCTGCTTCTTCACTCTGTCCCCACCCTTCACCATTCTGAATGCCACAATAATTTAATCAGCAGCATGCTATAACAAACAAACAATCCAAATACAGAAAATGGAATTATCACGAAAAGGGGAGAGAAAGAACTCACCCAATATCGTGCGGGGTGATGAATATCCACTGCGAACCTTGGTTCACGGCGAATTCTACCAACGTGTCCAAGCTGATCTTTCGGCTCACCGCGTCCTAATGCGAGAATTTCAATAGAATAAATTCAAATTTCTCTTCTATGTTCGAGGTCTGCGTGGTATATCTTACCATAAAAACATCGAATTCATCCATAGCTCGGAAAGGAGCCTCCGCCATATCATGAAGAGCTAGCGCAAAGCAAAGAGTCGAGAATGAACGCTCTCCACCTGAAAAATTCATCTTAGAGCTCCCGTTAAGAATTCATCTTAGAGCTCCACTTCTGATGAAAATTAGAGTTTCGTGATATGGAAAGGTAATGATGATGTAAATAGTTTTGTATGAACTAGGCTTTGTTTGGCGCGGCGGTGGTGATCGCGAACACAGTGGTTATGAACCGCCGTTCGAGAACGCCTGACAACACCTACATAACTTCATCCACTTTTATGCTGAAAACTAATTTTTTTCTTTAGGGGTGGTGATGGGGATCGACGCTCGACTTTGGGTCACCATTCGGTGGGGCCCGCATTCGTGTATTTGCGTAGTAGGCGCTGATCAGATCGGCGATCCGAGACCGCGAGCGCGTCCGGATCGTCGCTTTATTATTTATTTGTATTTTGTTTTTTAATTGGACTTATATTTAGTGTTTTAAGACACCAGACGTAATAACTAATCATAGCCATTCACGCCGGGTGCCCAACCGCCCCTCTCGTTATAAATAAGGACGGAGGCTGTCATTTATTTTCATTGTTTGTTTGTGAGAGATTCCAAACTGACAATCAATCACAAAACAGCTCGAAACCATACATAACCGTCCAATGTTCATCGTCTTCCCCGATTCCAGAAGCCATTACCGGGTGGATTGTCATCTGCAAGATATCGAAGCTCCCCACTCTCTCCTTCTTCTTGTACGTGCCTCCCACACCACAATTTCGAACGGCCAAGGCTTTCCATTACCGCTAGGATTGTCCGCATCACCCCCTCCCCGATCCACCTTCTTACAGACGCCCGACTCCTATTTTCGTTACGCCTCCACAAATTGACGCCACTTCTCCTCACGTTTCCCCTTCCAACCCTCGTGGCCTCATCCAACACCCCTCGCCATTTCCAGTGCTGATAGTTCCCTCATCGTCCAGCGCTAATCGCCCCCTTCCGTTCCTGCATCCTACCGCAAAGCTAAGCCTACAGGAATCATGTAATCCACTTCCATCAACCATACACCCATCAACCCGATAACTACCAGACTCCACAAACCCGTTCATCTCCAAAGCCAAAAATAGTTGCAGCTTACTTCTAGGGATCGCCTCCCACCACCACTGCTAGATCTCCATTGCTATGTGAGTAATTGTATTGTGTTTTATTTTTCAATATTGAATATTGAGAAAACATTTCATACTAGTTTGGGTATTTTGATTCATTAGTGTAATTGTTCTTTGTTCTCTTTTATTTTATAAAGCCTAATCGTGAAAATTGTAGTGAAAGCATTTTGTGTGAAAGTAAGCGTGGTTTGCTTATCTGTCGGAAAATTATTATTCATCTTGTGTTGATTTGCTAAAATTATAAAACTTTTCTTGCTAAACTTAATTTCCGGATTCAAATTGAAATGCCCTCGCATCATATACTTTAGGTGTCCCTAAGTTCATTCCGCACATTCACTTAGGTTTACATTAGCGTCGGCACATCCCAGTCTCACAACCTACCCTACGTCAGGCGGTCAAAACTGTTGCCATGCCAAACATATACTTTATGACAGTGACATTTTTGTCCAATCTCACCGGAGCAAAAGCGTCGCACCAAACGGAGCCTTGAACTTTTAAACATCAATACGTCTATTAGTGTAATGATTAATGTTTCGTCAAGAACTTCAACGTTAATTGTGCTCATACTAAGATGCTCTGTTTGGGTTATAGCTATGGCATTTGAGAGATGACATTGTAAATTTTGGAGCCTTGGCACACCGGTTGAGGTGTTGCCGTGTGACCTTGAGGTCACGAGTTCGAGTCTTGTAAGCAGCGACTCTGTGATTGTCATGGCATTTTTGGCCCAAATTCAGTTTTATGCGGTCTGCGTGTTCACAACTGCCACTTCTCTCCCAAATATGGCCTAAAGCAGTCTTGGAAAGGGTGGTCTGCTTCGAAATTGCAGTAAGAATGCAAAATCACGAATTTTCTTACGCCAAAGCCGATGATATCTTAATTGCTGTAGTTTAAGCTGCTACGAAAGACAGACTCCTCACATAGAGCTTCTAAAAGGTCTTTTGATTCTAGGATGGGCAAAGTGGAACAAAAAATAGAGAGAATATCAAGTGTGAAAAAAAGACATAATAATTGGATAACCTGAAAGCCCTCTGGTGTCTCTAACATTGTTTCCTGAAGCATCTTGAGGCATCTTTACCTATAAACAGCAAAGTGACAATAAATAAGTGATGGTAAAATCATCATACTAGACCATGGAAAACTAAGGGTCTGTTTGACACGGCGGTGGCGATTATGCAAAGTGGTTACAAACCGTCGTTTGGGAACACTCGACCTTACCTAAGGAACTGTATCCATATTTACATTTAAAATTATTTTTTCTCTTGGTTGCGGTCATAACCGTTGTTATGCCAAACTCATATTCGTGACGGTGGCGTTTTTGTCTAAACTCACCAGAGCAAAAACGTCACGCCAAATGGATGACAGTTCGTAACCAATGCGTTCACGATCGCCACCGCCGTGCCAAACGGACCCTAAAACTAACAGAGTAGTTCTATGAGTCAAGTAAATAGGAAAATATGTACTGCGTGAGATGGAGTAAAGAGAGAACCTCCACTGAAAGAAGTTTCTTATCATAATCCACCATGATTTTCCCTGATATACCTTTTTTTAGTAAATGTCTATTAAACCTGACACGTAAGAACAAAGCATCAGTAAAGTTACCGAAAGAGCAATATTTTAGAAAGACGCTTTTGTTATCTATCCACTACACCAGAACCCATGCCAGACTGTTCTTTTCTAGTTTTTAATAACAATTGATAGAGTATAAAAGAAAATTCAAACAAATGGTGTGACCAACGTCTGCTAAAACTCAAGCTTCCAACCTAAAACTAATTGATTGGAAGAAGAGAGGCTTGAGATCTATATCAAGTGTACAGAACTATAGTAATTTCTTCATATGAGACTATTGTCAACATGCCCCACACACATGTAGGTCTTTGGCTTCTAACATGTGGATTATTATTTTTAATTGGATTAAGTGGAATGACTATTAAACCTAGCCTACTATGATACCATGTTAGAACACAAGCTTCGAACCTAAAGACAATTGTTTGGAGATGTAGAGGCCCGAGATTTATATTAAGCAGAGAAAGTACTGTTTGTATCTATATGTAAGACTATTCTCAACACACCACTATCGTGTAGGGTCTTTGACCTCTACACGTGGAATATTTTTTTGTTTAAATTATGTTGCATGGAATGGGCAGTTAAACCAGTCAGATTGAGAAAATAATGAGAATAATCTTTATTCCAAGGAGGCGTCCTCATGGGAGTGATCCCAAACAAGAGAAAATAACTGGAAAAATAAACAGACCTTTTATAATGGGCCATTTACAATATGATACAAACATTTAATTCAACTCTCCCCTCAAGATGGGAGTACATGTCGAACATTCCTAACTTGATAATGTTGTCCTTGAAGATATCACACCATAGACATTTGGTTAAGATGACTGCTACCTAATCCTGAGATTGAACAAACTTAGTGTAAATATTGTTTTTTCTAGGCGATCCTGAGATTTGATGATTTGATTTGACGATCCTTCATAAAGTGCCTATCAATTTCGACATGTTTTGTTCGATCATGTTGAATAAGATTATGTGCAATATTGATAGCAGCTTTGTTGTCGCAGTATAATCAGATAAGTTTTCCAATCTGTAGTCTCAAATCTTGCATTATCGTGTTAAGCCAGAGCCCTTCACATATTTCTTGTGACATTTCCCTATACTCCGCTTCTGCACTGGATCTTGCAACAACATTTGTTTCTTACTTCGCCGGGTCACTAAATTTCCTCCAACAAATGAGCAATGTCCGGTGGTAGACTTTCTGTCATTTTGACTTTCAGCCTAATCAACATCTGTATAAACATTAACATCTAGTTGTTTATTGCGAGAGAATAGAATTCCACATCCAAGAGAGTTCTTCAAGTACCGCAACACACTCATGACAACTTCATGATGTCGCAATCTGGGAAAATGCATGTATCTGTAAGGATCCCAGCAACATGTGTGATATCCGGTCGAGTATGGGAGAGATTGATTAGCCTCCCCACCAGCCTTTGGTAGCTAGAGGAGTCCACCTTCTGACCATCCTTGCCTTCATCAATCTTACAAGAGCACAACCAAGCATCCCTGTGTTTTCTAGAAGATCTATGACATATTTCATCTTAGAAATGAAGATACAGCGGTCAGAATGCGCAACTTATATTCCCCAAAAATACTTCAACTTTCCTAGATCTTTAACTTCAAACTCTTTACACAGGCGCGCTTCAAGCCACATGATTTCTGCAACATCATTTTCGGTGAAGATTATGTCATCGACATAAACAATGAGAATAACCACTTTCTCTACTTTCCTTTTCACGAAGAAGGTATGATCAGAGTGACCCTGCCTGTATCCCAATTCCCAATAAGGTCATGGCATTCTAGAACTTTCCAAACCAAGCCCTAAGGAATTGCTTTAGACCGTAGAGAGATTTTTGAAGTTGACACACCATTCCTTCTGATCCTGTCTTTACGAAACCTGGTGAAACTTTCACATAGACTTCTTCAAGATCACCATGTAAAAAGGTGTTCTTGACATCAAGTTGTTGTAACTCCCATCCCAAGCATGCAACACATGATAAAATGACACGGATGGAGTCCATCTTGGCAATAAAGAGCAAACGTTTCATGATAATCTACACCTGGAATGAGTATATCCTTGAGTAACAAGCCCTGCTTTATATCTCTCAACAACCTCATCTTGATTCTGTTTAACAGAGAACACCCATCTAGAACCAACAGACTTCTTCCCGGCGGGGAGATGGGTGAGCATCCAAGTCTGGTTCTTCTCCAATGCCAACATCTCTTACTCCATTTCCTTGCACCACACATGTATCTCTCTTGCTTCATGCCAAGTATTAGGAATGAAAACCGAATCTAAGGAGGAGATGAAGGCCTTAGGCGTCTTTGTCAGGTTTTGGTAAGTGATATAATTTGCAAGTGGGTATTTAGCAGAGGACGACATCCGCTTCAGATGTATAAGGGGATGATGAAGCTCGTCATCAGAACCTGAGTCAGATGAGCATACCTGTGGTGGTGGTATGATCGGGGGTTGCAACACCGTAGCACTAGGGTTGAGTCTGTGATAGACCAGAGGAAGAGGAGGAATAAGGCCCCCATGAGTTGGATTCGTGGGAGGAGGTATGGCAGAGGCAGTCATAGGAGGTGATCGCGAGTCTCCAATAAATGGATTCGCGGGAGAAGGCATGCCAGAGGAAGTTATAGGAGGTGATTGTAAGCCCAAAATAGATAGAGGAAGATGGGGATCGTTAATAGCAATGTCCTTCTCCCCCTGACGAGAACCGAAATACGGTGTCTCCTCACAAAACGTTATGTCCATGGTGCAGTAGCACAGTCGAGAGGGAACGCACATCCAATTTATCATGATGTTGCCGATGAACATGAACGAAGCAGACACACCCAAACACACGTGGAGGTAGATGAGAGGTGTGTACAATGCATTTAGTAGACAGACGGGATAAAGGAGAGGCATACTGTAAGGTGCTCGAGGGTAGACAATTGATGATGTAAGCAGCAGTGAGAACCGCGTCACCCCAATAGGACTTGAGAAGATTCATGGTAAGAAGAAGACATCTGGTAACCTCAAGGAGATGCTTGTTCTTACGTTCAACCACACTATTCTGAGTAGAGGTGGTGACACAAGTTTTTTGATGAAGAATCTCATGGTCTCGAAGATTAGTGCCGAAAGCACCACGATCGTCATACTACCCCCATTGTCACTATAGAGCACACGAATAGTGCACCAAATTGAGTAGCCACCATGGTGTGAAAGAGTCGAAAACAATCAAAGACTTCGCTTTTCTGTTTTAATAAATACACCAAAGTAGAACGAGAGAAACAATCAATAAAAGTTACAAACTATCAGTAACCAGAGAGATAAACAACAAGGGATGGCCCCAAAATATTAGTATGAATAACATCAAAAGGAACCATATTAGTAGAAGAAAAATGATTTGGACTATGTCGTACATGTTTAGAAAGTTCACATTCATTACAGACAAAATAACTCAAAGAGCTTGAAAACATAGTAAATAAGTTGAGAAGATAGCTTTCTCGCAGAGGAAGAGTTCGCACAGCACGGGACAACGTCCGCAGAGCTCCCAGGAGAAGAGCTCGCACAACTCGCAGGGGAAGAGTGCGCACAGGTCGCAGAGATCACAGAGGAAGGGTGCGTCGAGCACAGAACAACGTCCGCAGAGGAGAAGAGCTCACAAAGGAAAAATCGTGCGAGAAGAGGACGCTCGGGAAGAAGACGCGCTGGCTGGCTGAGCTCACAGAAGAGACCACAACTCCCGTTAGATTTGCGGGGGGAAGGCACGCGGGATTGTTGCGCTCGCAGAAGAGACCGCAACTCCATTTTTTCCGTCTCTGATACCAAGTCAGATTGAGAAAATAATGAGAATAATCTTTATTCCAAGGAAGCGCCCCCTATATATACATCACGGGAGTGATCCCAAACAAGAGAAAATAAATGGAAAAATAAACAGGCCTTTTACAATATGAGAGAAACACTTAATTCAACTAAATCTAGTCTGCTCTGATATCAACGTGGAATATTTATTAAGTGAACAAGACAATATTAATTTTCCAATATGGGACTATTCTCAACAACATCATGGTTATTATTGGGTGTGATCAAAGTGGGGAATAAGAATATGTTTTTTATAACTACATAAGAAAATTGTACATACTTCCATGTTAGCTCACGCTTCAAGAGATTGGCATTTCGATCGAACTTTTTCCAGCGCAATTCAAGTGCTTTTTCACATGCCTGCATGATAATGTCATTTGACTGAAAATGGAGATATTCACAAGAAAGTATTGAAGATGATTGATAATGTTCATTAGAAAAGAGTAATGCACCAAACATAAAATGAATTACTTCGAAAACCGTCAAATTATTGAAGTGTCAAATGCTCATCCTAGCCAAGCCTCTTGCAATATTTAAACAAAATCAGTTCCAAAGTAACATATCTAGATATTATTTATAAAGATTTGCAAAAAAATAGTTTTAGTACCTCATGTAAAACACAAGAAGCACAAATAGAGAAGAATAATGAACCTTGAAGTGCTACTCTCCTTAGAATAGATGGCACTTTATAAATATAATTAAGCATTAAGCATACATAATTTCATAACACTAAACAAAATTGTGATTGGCCCTCACTATGTAGTGTAAGAATCCTCATAAGCAAATTTAAGAGGAAAAATTATGAGGCCTAAGGCTCAATAAATTTCTTTGCAGGCTCATGCAGTTTCCTTCAGCTTAGTTCAGAAGTTTGCTAAGGTTGTTTGCATCTTCAAATTCTGTTGAAGCAAATATGATGACAGACAATAAAAGTACAAAACAAAAACAAGCACACATACATCAAATGGTAGGGCCTATTACTTGAAAATGGAAGGTGGTTTGATCAAACAACATCAATAATTATGGCTTCCCTTCCCAAGAGCGCACTTGCAAAATAGAGGGAGTACACTGTTATGGTCCCAATCCGGTTAATGCATCCTTAGTGTATATTATTATTAGTTGTGCTTAGTCGTTAGGGTTTTGCATTTTTAATAGTCTTATATGTAGGAGAAAATAATGAAAGCTCATATCTCCAAATGAGGAGACAAATCAATTAAATAGACAAAAGAATATTACAGGCTAAAGGCAGACCAGACCAATAAGTACAAATACAAATATACAACAATAACTCCAATACTCCCCCTCAAGGTGGAGCAAAGATGTCAATTATGCCCAGCTTGGAAGAGAGCAAATCTGAACGAGTAGGACCAAGGGCCTTAGTGAAGGCATCAACAAGTTGATCGGCCGTAGGAACATAAGTAGGAAGGACGGTCCCAGTACGAACGTGATCACGAAGGAAGTGAACATCCATCTAGATGTGCTTGGTGCGCTCATGAAGCACCGAATCCTGAGTGAGAAGAAGAGCTGACTTATTGTCACAGTAGAGAGTCGAGCCAGTGGTCAGGGATAGACCAAGTTCAGTCAGCAGCAATCGGAGCCAAATCAACTCAGTAACACAATGTACCATGGCACGGTATTCAGACTCAGCGGACGAGCGCGATACAATGTGTTGTTTCTTACTTCGCCATGAAACAAGATGATCACCATGAAACACACGGAGGCCGGTAGTAGAGCGCCGATCAGTCAAAGAACCGGCGAAATCAGCATCAGTGAAGCAGGAGAGACCGGAGACACTGTCAGCCCGATAGAATAGCCCAAGACCAGGAGCATGCTTGGGATAGCGAAGAACACGCCGAGCGGCCTCTAGATGAGCAGTCCTAGTAGAATGCATAAACTGACTCAGAACGCCTACTGAGAAGCTGATGTCTGGCCTCATATTTGTCAAGTATATCAGGCGGCCAACCAGACGCTGGTACTGAGAAGGGTCTAGTAGAGGATCACCATATTCAGCATGAAGACGATGATTGGTATCCATAGGCGTACGCACAGGACGACAACCCAGGAGACCAGAATCCCGGAGGAGATTTAAGGTGTACTTTCGCTGGGATATGGAGATGCCCTGTCGGGAGCGAGCCACTTCAATCCCAAGGAAATAACGGAAAGATCCAAGATCTTTCACCTCAAAGGCGGAATAGCTTTCACCTCAGAAATACCAGCAGAGTCATCCCCAGTAAAATAATGTCGTCAACATAGACCAAGACAATGGCACGACGGCCCTCTGGCGTGGCGCGAACAAAGCAAGTGTGATCCGCATGACACTGAGTGAAGCCTATCTGAAGGATAACAGTGCTGAACCGGTCAAACCAGGCACGCGGTGAATGCTTCAGGCCGTACAGGGATTTGTGCAGACGACAAACCCTGCCCGAATACTCCCCCTGAAGGGCAAATCCCGGTGGAGGAGCCATATAAACCTCCTCCTGTAAGGTTCCATGGAGGAAAGCATTCTTGACGTCGAGCTGGTAGAGCGGCCATGCCCGGGACGCCGCAAGGGAGAGCAGAAGACGGACACTAGTCAGCTTGGCCACGGGAGAAAACGTGGCCCCAAACTCATCAGGAGCCTGAGTAAATCCCTTAGCCACCAAGCGAGCCTTGTAGCGATCAATCGAACCATCAGCACCATACTTCACAGTATAGACCCATTTGCACCCAACGGTGCGTTTCCCGGGAGGCAGAGGAACAAGAGACCACGTCCCGGTATGAAGAAGCAGACATCTCCTCCTCCATGGCCCGAACCCACCGCGAATCAAGGAGAGCCTCAGCAGTCGAAGCAGGGATTCGAACCGAATCAGCAGCAGCCACAAAAACCTGGTAAGAGGGAGAGAACCGCTGGTAGGAGACAATACTAGCCAGCGGGTGCTCAGTAACAGAAGAACGAACACAAGCAGGTGGCCCTTTCGCAAGGCAATAGGTAAATCATCAGAAGTAGTAGAGGGAGGAGGCTCAAGAGAGGTACCTGCAACCGGAAGGAGCAATGGATCCGGAACTGAGGGAGAAATGGGAGTAACAGGTGGTGTGGGCGCGCGGCGGCGAGTGTAAGTAGGACAGACGGAGGTGATTGAGGTGAGACGGCAGGGACGATCGAGACAGGTTGCACAATAGTAGGGGGGTCCGGGGTAGTCGAGGGAGAGGGAAGGAAGGGAACCTCCTCGTGAAACGTCACATCACGAGAGTGAATGATACGGCGGAAACGGGGATCATAACAGTGATACCCCTTAGTGGTAGTCGAGTAGCCGAGAAAGAGACAACGGACAACCCGATCGTCGAATTTTGTCCGGGAAGGACGCCGATCCTGGACAAAACACATACAGCCAAAGACCCAAAGAGGGATGGGAAAAACAGAGGCGGAAGGGTGGACAAGACTGTAGGGAGCAATACCGCCAAGGGGGCGGGACGGAGTTCGATTGATAAGAAAGGCCGCGGTAAGGAGAGCAGCACTCCAGTAGGACTTAGGAACATGCATGCCTCGAAGAAGGCATCGAACAGTGTCCAACAGGTGACGGTTTTTGCGTTCGGCCACGCCATTTTGCTCGGGGGTGGCTGGACACAAAAACTGGTGGAGGGTGCCTTCAGTGCGAAGAAACATGTCAAAGGAGCGTGAGGTGTATTCACCTCCACTGTCAGAGCGAAGAATGTGAACAGACTTGCCATGTTGTGTCTGTATTATACGAGTAAAGTGAGTGCAAACAGAAAGAACGTCAGATTTACGTTTCAGAAGGTAAACTCATAAACAGTGAGAATAGTCATCAATAAAAGTGACAAAATACGAGAATCCATCAAAAGAAACAATAGGGGCAGGGCCCCAAACATCAAAATGTATCAACTCAAAACAAGAAGTAGCACGACTAACAGAAGATACATAGGTACTGCGAGTGTGTTTTGACAATTCGCAAACATCACAATGAAAAGGAAAAGAGAAAGACACATCAGGGCAAACAGATAACATCCGAGGAGGGCTAGCATGACCGAGGCGGGCATGCCAAAGCAAACTCGATGACGAAGCAGAAGCAGCAGTGGTGGTGGTAGCAACAGTGGGGGGATGCATCACCAGATGGTACATCCCATTCTTCTCAATCCCCGTACCAAAAGTCCTCCTGGATCGCAGGTCCTGAAAAACACAATGATCAGGGTAGAAAGTGACTGAGCAGTTCAACGCACGAGTTATACTACTAACAGATAAAAGGTTGAGAGCCATGTGAGGTACAAGAAGAATAGAGTCAAGGGAAAGAGAGGAAGAGAGAGGGACAGTGCCCCGGCTGAGGACAGGAGTAAACGAGCCATCAGCAAGGCGCACATCCCGGTGGGAGCAAGGAGCAACCTGGCGTAGGAGGGAAGACGTACTAGTCATATGGTCGGTGGCACCAGAATCAATCACCCAGGGTGGTCAACCGTGGTCGCAGAGCAAGCAAACGGAGTACCTGAGGATGAAGAGCTAGGAGAGGCAGAGGCAACAGTGGAGGACTGAGATTGCTGGAACTGCTGAAACTGGGCCAATAGGTGACTGAAATCCGAAGAAGTGACTCCCGAGGGACGCTCGACGGTATCAAAAAACTCGGCAGTAGCAACGGTAGAGCGCGGAGCACCAGACAAAGTACGATCAGAACCCCAGAGGTGTGGGTAGAGCTGATAGCAACGACTGCGGTCATGATAGAGACGCCCACAATGAGAGCAAGGGCCAAGCGGACCCGTAGAGCCACGTCCACCGGAGGAGACACGTCCCCCAGACTGTGTAGAAGAACCACGACCTCCACGACTCCGAGAGCCAGAAGCGGGAGGACAGGAAGAAGCTGCAAGAGCCATCTGCTCAGTAGGGAGCGAGGAAGTAGTACGCGCGCCTGAGAGGCATGAGTGACGCTGCAGGCGTTTCTCATGCTCAAAGACAATGGAGTAGGCCTCAAGGAGATCTGGCAAAGGAGACATGCCCACAATCTGAGCACGAGTGGACTCATACTCGGGGCGAAGCCCCATCAAGAACTGGTAGGTCTTCCGACGCTGTCGCTGTTGCCGAATAAGGGTGACACCCTCGGGAGATTTCAGGGCACTAAGAGGCTCTAGATCGTTGAGTTCCAGAAAACGATCTTGAAGGTAGGTGAAGTACTCCTGAACAGACCGCCCCCCTGAGTAGCGGAAGCAATATCCTGAAAGACACCAAAAATTTGGGCATCAACACGTGTGTGCCCGAAGGTGCGCTGAAGGGCAGACCAAAGTTCGGCGATGTCCTCAAAATGCATGAACTGGCCGAAGATACGAGGCTCCATCGAGCACTGGATCCAGCCAAGAACCATGAATTTCTCCGTGGACCACTTGACCAAATCATCTTTCTTGTCATCAGGAGGCTTGGGAGGGCCGCCAGTCAACTAAGAAAGTTTATTTTGACCAGCAAGGGCCACCTTCATCGATGTAGCCCAAGAAGAATAGTTCCGCTCATCCAGAAGGATGCTAGTAATCCGCCCCGAGGAGGATTCGTAGGTGTCCGTAGAAGCCATGAACCAAGAGGAAAGAAACACCGAGATAGGCTCCATCGAGCACTGGATCCAGCCAAGAACCATGAATTTCTCCGTGGACCACTTGACCAAATCATCTTTCTTGTCATCAGGAGGCTTGGGAGGGCCGTCAGTCAACCAAGAAAGTTTATTTCGACCAACAAGGGCCACCTTCAACGATGTAGCCCAAGAAGAATAGTTCCGCTCATCCAGAAGGATGCTAGTAATCCGCCTCGAGGAGGATTCGTAGGTGTCCGTAGAAGCCATGAACCAAGAGGAAAGAAACACCGAGATCCCTCCCACAAAGGAGATCGAGGATCGAAAAGAAAAACTGCGCGGGAACCTGAAGAAGCGCTGGAACAAGCGCTGAAACAGGGAAGCCGATCGCGGGAAGCGCCGATACACTGGAGCAGGATACGCCGATCGCGAGCGGAAAGACAACGGGAAGCGGGATGCCGAGCAGGATGAAGAGCGAACGCCGATCGGGATGTCGATGCCGAGCGGGAACCGAGCGGGATGCCGAGCAGGATGCCGAGCGGGATTCGGGAACCGATCGGGATGCCGAGCGGGAACCCTAGGGTTGCTTTGATACTATGTAGGAGAAAATAATGAAAGCTCATATCTCCAAATGAGGAGACAAATCAATTAAATAGACAAAAGAATATTACAGGCTAAAGGCAGACCAGACCAATAAGTACAAATACAAATATACAACAATAACTCCAATATTGTAGCCTATTTAAAAGCAAGTAGGGTTTGGATGAATGGATGAAAGAAGTTATTTCCTATTCCTTGTCTTGAGTAAGAGATTTTGGTAGCTCTCTCCTCCCGAGCAAGCCCTGCCTAGGCATCCACGGTTCCGGCTCCAAAATATCCCCTCCGCCTCCGACCACCATGTTACGGTCCTAGTCTGTAGGTTGCCGGATGATGACCGAAAGCGGGGATATTGGCGGTGATTGATACAACGGAGCTGAAACCGCGGCTGCATAAACGGGGAGTGCTCGAGAGAGGAGAGAGCTTCCAAAATCTCAAATAAAAGACAAGGAATTAGAAATACTTGCTTAAACATACAAGACCCCTAGGGTATCTTAAATGGAGTATACAAGGGGTATTTACGTAAATCCCTGACACAACCTAATAAATCCTAATACAACATAAGGATCGAACTATGACGTAACAATACAATAAAACACAATAGAAGACGCATCATAGTACAACCACACATGTATCACAACTATCCAGGCTACCCTGATTGTTGGCACAATTTTTGTGACACTGTTTCCAAACTTCAACTTGAGGCTTGATGATCCTCTTATCTACAAAAACCTTAAAGTTCAACTTCAAAATGTTGGGGCATCTCAAGTTGCAGGAACGTATGCTGCTACTCTCCACTATCAAATGACTTATCGGGTCCAAAATCATTCCTTTGACTTAAGCCTTCCTCAGAATACAGACGAAGCTCTCTACCTTGGGATAGAAGCCCGTTCCATCTCCACTTGCGTTCATGTCCCAAAGCAACTTCCAAAAGATGAGCTCATTAAACTTCTTCTTGAGTCATGGGTCATACACTATGAGAAGATACAGAACGATAATCAACCAATTCATTATATAACATCTTCGTTTATCGGAAAAAAAGACGGAGCGGTGAAAATTGTGTTCAACCGAGAAGACTCCTCTTCCAGCACGCCCCCATCTTCTCTTCAGAAATAAATATGATTGAAGGCGACAGATTTGGGCTCGACGTGCCCATTCTTTATTTCAGATCCGATGGATTACCTGTCTATCAATTCAAAGATGAAGATGGTCATCAGTTCTTTGATGTCTGCTCTTGTGCCAAATGTGGAGCAGATCAATGTGATGATGATTCCGATCAAGATGATCCACCCAGAAGGAGACGAAACAAAAAGAAGTCAACGCAACGTCTGCTCGAGGAACGCTACAAAAAAGGAGATCCAAAGGTCAGAGTGCTTAACGAGCCGCCTGGAAAGTTTGACTATTATGTCCTCTATTCTAAAGGACCAGAGATTAACATGCTCCAGCCAACTTCTTATGATGAAGAATTCCTCCCTATGGAGTTTGATAAAGATAGAACTTCCCATGTTTGGAAGATAAAAAATCAGAGCACCAAAAGTCTAGATGGAACAACTAAGCATGTATCTCATGCAGAAGCTGCGTTGAATTGACAGCCTGAAAATGAAATGACGTAGAACAAAGTTTTGAAGCAAATAGTGGTGAGCCAACGGACGATTGAGAAAAGGCTCGACCATAGGCTTTCGACCAAGCTTGTAAGGATCAGGATCGCGATCTGGATCGTAGGATCGCACGATCCTACGATCCGGATTTTGAATTTTGATCCGAGTCGTGATCGGGATCGAAATCCAGCTTTGACCACACGGAATCGCGTATGGGATCGTAGGATCGTTAGGATCGCGATCCATGCACGATCCTAACGATCCAGGCGGAGCGTGCCTAATTAAAAACTGAGCGCCTCTTTCATTTCCTAACTCTCGCGTCTCGCAAGTCGTATCTACATCTTCCGTAAACCCTATTCTCCTTCTCCGTGCGCTCCGACGGCGAAGTACCGCTGATTTTGTGCTCTCTCCGGCGACGCTCCACCCGGTCCACTCCAAATCTGCTATTTCCGGCGTCGTTCGGCACTTCGGCCCTTTCCTATTGTCATCCTGCTCTCTCCGGCGCCGATGTTCCGCAGTTCCGACTTCCGATCGGTAATTTTCCTGACACTTTTCTTTCAAGATATTACATAGAATCATGTATGCTGCACTGCTACTGCTATCTAAGAGTCATACCTTCTTGTTTCTGATATTACAATATCTCCTAAAACATATGTTCTTGATCTAGCAGTGCAGTACTGATGGTCATACCTTCTTGCTTCTGCCATACCTTCTTGTGCTGCAGTGCAATAATGTTTGTTCCATCATGCCATTTATTTTCTTTCTATATACATATTATTTGCGTGGTGATTATTTACAAGCGTTTAACAATTGTTCTCGATCAAGCTAGAATTTTGATGAAAATTAAACATCTGACATGAGCAAACACTGTTATCTGGATGTGATAAGTTTTACTGTAATCCCATGGTATCTTATTTGTGTTTTTTGAGTGGTTTGAAAGAAATCAACCATTAGTCATCAAAGATAACTTGAGTTGGCAATGTAACACTAGCAAAAACGCCACCGCCATAGAATGTATGATTGGCATGACATGGATTCTATGTTACTACTTTTATAGTTTATTTGACAATAATTTTTAGAATGGCCTGATATCTAATATTTTGTGTAAACATTTAAGTGTTGGTCAGCAAAAATATGGTCATGGCTTGTTGCTTCCATTACATTTATTTCCATTCAACTTTTATTTCATATTAAATTTTTGTGTGTTTTATAGATTCAATCCAGCATTTAATTGATTAGTTTTATAGTTTTTTGTGCATGCTTACTTGCTTGTAGATGTCTGCTTCGGGGTTGGGTTCAATTCCCGTTGGCAAAAAAGCTCGAAAAAATGCATCCAGTTCTAGAAGTGATCCGGGTTGGGAGCATGGGATTGAAATAGATAGTACGACCAAAAAAATGCAATGTAAATATTGTCTAGTGAATCAATTCGGTGGGATATACAGGTTGAAACATCACTTAGCCGGGACCAAATTTAATGTAGAAGCAGTTGTAATAGTTTAATCAAGTCGGTCATTATATTAGTATGTGTTTAGTCCCACATCTGGTGTGAGGCTTAGTGTGTTTCTTTGTAATGTAATAAGTATTCCTCTATGTGGATGAATGAATTATTGAAGCATTTCTTTTCTCTCAACTTGGTATCAGAGCGAAAAAAAAAATATTTCGCCCTAGCCGCACTCTGCCTCTCATCTCGCGATCGACACCGCCGGTTTCTCCCTCTCTCTCGATCGACTCTCGCTTCTCTCTCGTTCACGCTCGCCGACGATTTGAGAGTCCTCGAAGTTCGTCACCGTCGCCGCTCTTGCGGGTCCTAGGCGCCGCCGATATGCCCTAGGAGCCGCGTCTCATCTTCCCTCGTTGACGTCCGATGCTGCGTCTCCTGCCGCTGATGCCGTGTTTCCCCGTCGACGTCCGATGCCGCGGATGCCGTAATCTGTTGCCCTGGTTTTCCTGCTGCAGTGTCCTCCCGCAGCTGCTGTTTCCCGCTGTTTTTCTGCCGCCGTAACCTCCCGCAGCTGCTGTGCCCAGCTGTTTTTTTCTGTTACCGTGTCCTCCCGTTTCTGCTGTGCTGATCCTGCAGCCCTGTGCGATGCCGTGCTAGTGGTGCTATCGCCTCTCTTTATCCGTACGTGATTCGTCTTTCCCTAAGGAGTATCATGGGGGATTCTACGGGTTCTTCGCCGAGTGAAGTTATGCCACAGATGAGTGACCCTCAGCGGACTCATGGCCACTCCGGTTCGTTGAAGATTACCACCGTCCCCTTGGATGGAACAAATTACCTTGAATGGTCGCGTGCTGCTCAACATGTGATACACAGCCATCAGTTGTTCGGTTACATAGATTGGACTGTTAAGGCTCCATCCACGGATGATCCCACTTGGAAACGTTGGGACTCCGAGAACTCCCTTGTCGTGTCGTGGCTTCTTCACTCTATGTCACCCAAGGTGTATCGCAGTTATATGTTGCTGGACTCAACTTACGATATCTGGACCCGGGCTCGGGACACCTACTCCCAGATTGGTAGTTCCACTCAGATTTATGAGCTCACTCGTCGCATCTTGGAGCTCCGACAAGGATCTATGACGGTCTCCTCCTACTTCTCTGAGTTTGAAAGCCTTTATCAAGAGTTAGATTTCTTCGAGCAATTCACAGCCTCCTGTATGACGGACGCCGTAAAATTGCAGCAAAAGGAGAGCCGCTACCGCCTGCATGTCTTCTTGATGGGGCTGAATATGGAGTCAGATACTATCCGGACTCATATTCTTCATCGTTCGCCTCTTCCTTCTCTTAGGGAAGCCTTCAGCATGGTCCTTGGCGATGATGATCGTCGGAAGTCCCTTAATATGGTTACTCCTCCGGATCGCTCTGCTTTGACTAGTGTTGGTCGGGGCAATACCAACACTAGTGTTCCCACTTGTGTTTACTGTGGTCGACGGGGTCACACTAGGGATGCGTGCTTTAAGCTCCATCCTCATCTTGCTCCTGCAGGCCATGGTCGTGGCCGTGCTCCTGGCCGTGGAGGAGGCCGGACAGGCAGCCCTCGGTTCTCAGATGCTGCTTATGCTTCAGAGATATATGAGGAACCTCCTGCCCCTAGCTCCTTCTCAGCCCAGGAATTGGACGCTTTGCGGCGTTTACTTCACTCCCAGTCTGACTCCGCTCCGGGTGCTTCCTCCTCCTTTGCTACTGCGACTCAGGCCCATGCTCATGCTACTACTGCCTCCTCATCTGACTGGATCATTGACTCGGGAGCTACTGATCATATGATAGGCTCCTCCTCAGGTTTTGTTTCCTACACACCTTTGTCCGGTCGGGATAAGGTCATCTCTGCTAAATCCCCAATTGCGGGCAAAGGACACATTTCCTGCTCCCCTAATCTCTCTCTCACATCTGTTCTTCATGTTCCATCTTTTCCCCGCAATTTACTTTCCATTAGTCATATTACTCGCTCGCTCAACTACTCGGTAACTTTTTTCCCTGACTCTTGTGTTTTTCAGGAACTGGGTACGAGACGAAAAATTGGCAGTGGTAGGAACCACGGTGGTCTGTACTACCTGGACTACCAACATCCATCTCAAGCTTTGGCATCTGCTACCATCACCCCTGAGGATGTTCGTCGATGGCATCTTCGCCTCGGACATCCCTCTCCTGTTTATCTTCAAAAATGTTTCCTGCTTTTATTCATTTTATGAAATCTTGTGTGTGATGTTTGTGCTACATCAAAACATGTTCGTCCTACTTCTGTGCATTTATCTTCTCCTAGCACTATTCTTTTTTCGGTGATTCATTCTGATGTGTGGGGTCCTTCCCAAGTGTTATCTTTATCTGGTTTTAAGTGGTTTGTTACATTTATTGATTGTTTTTCGCGGACCACGTGGGTTTATTTATTAAAGAAAAAAATGAGGTTTTCACTTGTTTCCAAGCCTTTCACAAAATGGTTCAGACCCAGTTTAATGGTAAAATTTGTGTTCTCCGTAGCGATAATGGGGGGGGGGGATATGATGATCGGGGTGTTTTTGGTTCGTATCTTACGAGTCATGGCATCTTACACCAAACCACTTGCGTTCACACCTCTACTCAAAACGGGGTGGCCGAAGGGAAAAATAGGCATCTTCTTGAGGTGGCTCGTTGCCTTCTCCATACTACGCACCTTCCCAAATCTTACTGGGGTGATGCGGTTCTCACCGCTTCTCACCTTATCAATCGCCTCCCATCGAGAGTTCTGGCGTATGCTAGCCCTATTGGCCGTCTCTCGTCCACGTCTGTTGTCCATACCTCCCACTTGCCCCCTCGGGTTTTTGGATGTGTGTGCTTTGCGCATGTTCACTTACCCCATAGGGATAAACTTGACCCTCGGGCCCTCCGTTGTGTCTTTATTGGCTACTCCTCTACCACAAAAGGTTACCGTTGTTACCATCCGCCTTCTAGTCGTATCTATTGTACTATGGATGTTACCTTTCAAGAGAAGGACTCCTATTATCTGACCACGACTCACTCCCTTCGTCAGGGGGAGATTAGTGAGGGTGAAACTGTGTTAGATACTCCTATCCCTTACCCTTTGATTCAGGTTCCTCCTGCAGCTCCACCTATTCAGGTGCCTTCTATTCAGGTACCTTCATCTCTGGTGTCTCCCTTTCCTCACATATACCACCACCGTAAGACAGGGAAACAGATAGCTAGTGCTCCTCCACTACCAATGCCCGCTTCGGATTCAGGTTCTGGAGATGAGGAGTTACATCCCCCTCTTACTTTGCCGGAAGGTACAGTTCCTAGTACCCAACACCCCATCTCTAATCATGTCTCTTCTCATCATCTTACCCATGCACATCAGTCCTTTGTGGCTTCATTATCTATGATTACTGTTCCTAAGACATGGCAGGAAACATTGAGCATACCTGTATGGTCTCGAGCAATGGAGGAGATGTCTGCTTTGGACAAAAATCATACTTGGGAGGTTGCTTCTCTTCCTACTGGAAATAGAGCGATTGGTTCACGATGGGTTTTTTCCGTCAAGCAGAATTAGGAGGGTAAGATTGAACGATGCAAAGCGAGGCTGGTTGCTCAAGGCTACACTCAGACCCAGGGAGTTGACTACCAGGAAACTTTTGCTCCTGTGGCAAAGATGGACTCCATACGGACCCTTCTATCTTGTGCCGCTTGCTTAGGATGGGATCTTCACCAACTGGACGTGAAGAATGCTTTCCTTCACGGTGAGCTCGATGAAGAGGTATACATGAAGTTCCCTCTGGGTTTTGTTCGAAGAGGGGCCGAAGGACTTGTTTGTCGGTTGCGAAAGTCGCTTTATGGATTAAAGCAGTCTCCAAGAGCCTGGTTTGGCCGGTTCCTTAAAGCCATGTTGAAGTTTGGATATGTTCAGGCACAATCGGATCACACTATGTTTATCCATAGGCATGAACGGAAAATTGTGGTCCAAATTGTCTATGTAGATGGCATTGTAATTACTGGTGATGATATAGAGGAGATTCGTAACCTCAAAAACCTCTTGTCAGCCGAATTTGAAGTTAAGGACTTGGGAAAGTTGCAATATTTCCTGGGTATTGAAGTTGCTCGGTCAACCCAAGGTATCTTTATATCTCAGCGCAAGTATGTGTTGGATCTCCTGAAGGAAACCGGAATGCTTGGGTGTGTCCCAGCTAATACTCCCATGGAGGAAAACCACAGGATCAATGAAGACGGTGACGGCGATCGGGCTGATACTCCGAGTTACCAGAGGTTGGTTGGACGACTTATATACCTATCCCACACCCGACCGGATATTACCTATGTTGTAGGTATCTTGAGTAGGTATATGCATGCTCCGAGGATTAAACATCAAGAAGTCGCATACCGGGTATTACGATACCTGAAGAAGGCCACCGGTCGGGGGCTCTTATTCTCTCGGAATAGCCACCTGAAAATTGAAGTCTTCACTGATGCAGATTGGGCTGGATGTCATGATGACAGAAAGTCCACCACCGGATACTGTACGTTTGTTGGAGGAAACGTTGTAGCATGGAGGAGTAAGAAGCAAAATGTTGTAGCAAGATCTAGTGCATGGCTGAGTATCGTGCGATGTCTCTGGGTCTCTGTGAAGGCCTTTGGGTTCATACCATGCTTCGTGATCTGGGGCTCCAGAATAATGGCCCCATATCGCTGTACTGTGACAATAAAGCTGCGATCAGTATTGCTCATAATCATGTCCAGCATGATAGGACTAAGCATGTGGAAGTGGATCGACACTTCATCAAAGATCACTTGGATAAAGGAAATGTGGTTACTCCCATCGTGCAATCCAAGGATCAACTCGTTGATGTGTTCACCAAAAGCCTTAGTTGTGATATGTTCGTTGATAATATTCAGAAGCTTGGGATGATCGACATTTACCGTCCGACCTGAGGAGGAGAGTTGTAATAGTTTAATCAAGTCGGACATTATATTAGTATGTGTTTAGTCCCACATCTGGTGTGAGGCTTAGTGTGTTTCTTTGTAATGTTATAAGTATTCCCCTATGTGGATGAATGAATTATTGAAGCATTTCTTTTCTCTCAACTTGGTATCAGGCGAAAAAAAATCGCCCTAGCTGCACTTTGCCTCTCATCTAGCGATCGACACCGCCGGTTCCTCCCTCTCTCCCAATCGACTCTCGCTTCTCTCTCGTTCACGCTCGCCGACGGTTTGAGAGTCCTCGAAGTTCGTTACCGCCGCCAATCCGATCCTACGATCCGATCCGATCCAACCAGCAAAACGATCCCACCTAGGATCTCGATCCTGACAACCTTGCTTTCGACCATCACAGGAGTCACGATGCAGCTACAAGACGAGATAACAGCCTTGCACCACGAATTACTCTAGTTGGACAACACTATTTCATTCAATACACCAATCTTGGACCAAAAGGAGGTGGAGCTCGAGGGTCTCAAAGCCCAACTTCATTCTATCCAAACGCAATATTTACCCCCACTTCCAACATATTCCCAACCACTATCAACTTTCTCCCCGTTTGATCACAATTCTTTCAATAGTTCGCCATTCCTCCCGAGGACGCGCTATGAAGCACCTCAGTCTTCAAAAAGAAAGCCGAAAAAATCACCATCTAAAGAATATTCTCCTCAAGAGTTGCCTACAACCCAACCATCTTCTCAACTTATGGTTGAAAATCCAATATCTTTATTGCTGAAGCAGATACTCTACACAGCCACAGTCTTTGAAAAAAACACCATCCATAAGGAAAAAGTATTCCAAGGATTCAGATGATGAAAGCATGTCCCTCGACATTTTAATGGCTAACCCACCTCCAGAAGATCTAACTGTTGAAGATGATGAAACATATGAGTTTGGTCAAGTAGCCCATCAAGGATCTGAGCAATCGGGCCAATTCTAGAATGACCCATCTAAAGGGTTCTCGTTTGACAATATCCCACCATTAGGATGGAGAGATAAAATCTATGAAATGCATGCTTGGTGCACTGCAGAGCTGCTGCAGCCAGGAACGACCATGCCTGCTGTCGTGGAAAGATTTATGTCAAAGTTTCATGGCAGACTAAGACAATGGTAGATTGCTCTAGGAGCGTACATGCAACAGATGGTCAGACAAAGTCCGAATGTGGATGCACTGATTAAGCATGTCCACAGTGAATTCTTGGGAGCATGAGATCATTATATTACTCAAGCCAGAGAAGAATACTCGAGCATGAGACGTAGCTCTTACAAAAGAAAAGATCTGGAAACCCATTACGAAAAGATGTCAAAACGGTTCTATGACATCAATGGAATCGACGACGTCAACTTGAAATAGAATTTTCTGAATTCGCTTCAAGAGCCTCTTGAAAATGAAACATCTCGACTCCTCCAAGTAAAGGACATTTCGATTAGCCACACCTCCATTGGTGATCTATACCAGAATGTGTTACTTCCACTTTAAAAGCTTTGCAACCAGAAAATGCTCCTCAAACAAATCAAAGACCAAAGTAAGAATCTCGAATCGACTTGTAATCGTAATGATCTCCAAATCAAATGCTGAAGAGACAAATCTTGTGCATGCAATAAGAAGAAAAAAGACATTTTCAAATACAAAAAGGATGGAGGGAAAAATTATTTTTCCAAAAAGAAGTGGAAATTTCTCAGAAAGAAGAAAGGGAACAAGAAATCATCATCAAGATGCTATATACGCAGAAAGAAGGGACATTTTGCAAAAGAATGTCCAGACAAAGAGAAGAGCTCGCGACTCATTGAAAAGATTTCCCAAGTTATAGACAGACAATGATGACATTGAGTCACTCTTCTTTATTGATGATGAAGCAGGTCCTGACACAATCCTTGCCCTAGGAGCGCACCTATCAAACTCATCTACATAATCTGAAGACGATGATGTTCTCTTTGATGATGATATGCATACTCTCACGTCTGAAGATAGTCTTCTTTGCCAGCCAATGCCTTCTGCAAAGATTCGTATTTTCCCAGGGAAATGGGATAGACCTATTCCGATGATAACATTCTTCGACACATAAGCTGCATCTTCCATCATGAAGACCAATATTCTGCCAAAGGAATGTTGGAACTCTTACTACAGATCATTATGAGAAGCCAACAATGACTGCTTCACGATCACTCTGATTAGCAAACCAATCAAAATTCAAAATTTTCCAGGATACATTATCAAACATCAAGTTTATGGATCAGAACTCCCCGAAAAAGATCTACTCATCGGGTTTGACGTCTTGCACTTATTGAAGAGAATCTCGTGGAATAAGGAAGGGCTAAAGTATAAAAATCACATGCTGTCAAGGACAAAAACTGTACATATTTACCCGGTTGAAATTCTATGCTCCATAAGGGACGATATTGCCCGCACCTCTTGCATAAAATCACACAGAATTTCTACAGAAATGTGCTCATCCTCTGTGGAAGAATCGAGAATTCTTCGTCTCCTTGCCTTTACAAAAATGAAGATATCAACCTAACAAAAGTAAGCCACAAAGGTATGAACTCAGATCATTATGCTCTTGTGATAAAAGAAGTTGATCGGCTGTAGTAAGAAGGGTTAATTGAGCCCACAAAGTCATAATGGGCTTGTGAAGCTTTCTACGTGAACAAATGGTCCGAGCAAGCTAGAGAAAATACGAGACTGGTGATATATTACCAGCCTCTCAACCATTTTCTCGAAGATGATAAATTTCCTCTACCAAAAAGAGAAGTTCATTTCCAGAAACTTCCTCAAGAAAAATATTCTCCAAGTTCGGTCTTAAAACAGGGTTTTGACATCTTGGTATTCATCCTGATGACAGGAAAAAAACAGGATTTTGCATCCCAGAAAGGCACTACCATTGGACCGTTGTAGCCTTTGGGCTAAAGCCAAGTCCTTCATTATTCCAGAAGGCTAGGTCAAGGATCTTTCAGGGTAATGCATTGGTCTACATCGATGATATTCTGCTGTTCTCACCAAACGTTGACTCTCATCATACCTTGCTCTTAAAGTTCCATGATTTAGTTAAAAATTATGGCATTATGCTATCCGAGAAAAAAATGATTAAAGGAGAAATAGACATTGATTTCTTGGGGATGCATATCACTAATGGTCAGTATCAGCTCCAACCCCTGTGTCGAAGATATTGAGCTTCATGATGGAAGAAGTGTGCACTGATGCAGGACCCCTCTCACTAATCTAAGGGATATGCCAATATAATGATGTACTTACACCACACACTATCTTATCTTAAGGGATAAGATTCCTTTCTTACAATACAAGTTATTCCTTACTTGACTTCTACGACACTCAACATACATATATCTTATCTTAAGGGATGAGATTCCTTCTGCTTTACACGCCACACTTTAAGACATAAGATTCCTTCTGCTTTACACCACACTTTATGACATAAGATTCCTTCTGCTTTACGACACACTTAAAGACATAAGATTCATTCTGCTTTACACGCCACACTTTAGGACAAACACAAACATAATTATTACATATATTCTCTTCTCCGCGGAAGTCCTTCGACAAAAGCTCTCCTCTTCGTCGAAAGCCTCTTCTTTTGCTGCTCTTCGTGTGCCGACATTGTCCAGCAAGAATATGACTGCCGCCTAGGAAGCACCGGTACGGGTACGAGTACCGGGTGCGATATGTATCCGGTACGGTGGTACGACACAATTTAAAAAATAAAGATACGGGTGCGGCAGAATATGTTGTATTAAATATAATAAATATATATATACTCTCACAAATATAATTAAAAGTCCTCAAAATAATAAAACATCAAGCATAATTGCATAAATCATCAATTGAAGTACAAATTCATAGTTAATGCAATATAATATGAAGTTCTCGAACAAAAAGTATTCATAATCATTTGACTCAAATTTAAGGATGTTAATAGTCATTTTCTTCCTCTTCTTCCCCATTATTGGAGATTAACAAATCTTCAACTTCTGGTTCGTCTAGAGACAATTTAGCAAAATATTAAAAATAAAAAAATTCATGTTGAACAAACAGAAACAGTATCATTTAAAACATCTAATCCTTAAATATATAATAAAAAACAAATAATAAAATTTAAATCAATTTCTTTATAGTTTTACCGAAAAAAGATACTTAAATCTGAAGTACATTTTGTTACTATAATAAACAAGCATCGCTAGTTGCATTTTTTGGTCACAATTTTTCTTTTCTAAAAGACACGCAAAAGTCATTTCTTTACTTCAGAAAAACACTCGTATTACAATATGCAGAACAATCTACCTCCAAGTGTATCTACATACTAGAATAAGAGGTGTATCCGCGAGTATCGGGTACGTACCGGTATCGAATACGTATCCGGTACGAGTACGTGACCCTCAAGAAAGTATCGGTGCTTCATAGACTGCCGCATTCTGGAGGCACCAATACTCGAAACTTTATAAGCGCAGGCCCACGGGCAAAGACCACTTGATGTGTGATTACTGTGGCCGGAATCGACATACTCGCGACACTTGCTTCAAATTGCATGGGCCACCGTTTGGTGGAATGGTACCTCGTGGAGGTCATGGTCACTCCAATTTTATCTCTCCTCGCTCTCCTCGCCTGTCTGAGTTCATTGATGACAGTACCTCTGGTGGCCGGATCTCTAAGCCTCCTCTACCTGGGTCCTTTTCTACTGATGAGATGACGACCCTCTGCCGCATAATGCAGGGGTTATCCTCTGAGCCCAGTCCTGGTCCATCCTCGTAATTTGGCCATTCAGGCAGTCCAAGTGCTCACTTTGCTACTGTACTGCATACCACTTATTGGATCATTTACTCTAGGGCCACTAACTATATGACTGGGTCATCGTCAGGTTTTGTTTCCTATTCACCATTGTCTGGCAAATACAAGGTAAACATTGCTGATGGAACTCTTTCCTCTATTGTAGGAAAGGGATCCATCAATTGCTCTGCTCTAACCTTAGCTTATGCTATACACGTCCCTTCTTTTACTCACAACCTTTTATCTGTTATCCATACTACAAACTTTATGAACTGCTCTGTCACTTTCCTTCCTTCTCACTGTGTCTTTCAGGACCTGCAGACGAAGAAGGTGATTGTCTCTGTCTGGTAAGATGCGAGATGAATTTTATGTGTTTGATACCTCTATTCCCCAGGCTCTTCATACTCACCAGCTCCCTTTGTTGGCTACCTGACATCGTCGCTTGGGCCATCCCTCTGTTACCACTATGCAGTCTTTATTTCCTAATTTTTTATCTTGTGTTTCAAGCCTTTATGTGTGATGTTTGTGAACTCGCTAAACATAAACATGTCTTTTTTAATCATATGTCTAAGCCTTGTACTATACCTTTTCATACTATTATAGTGATGTATGGGGCCTGCCCTGTTGCTTTCATCTCCGATTATCATTGGTTTGTTACATTCAATGATTGTTATTCTCGCATTACTTGAGTTTATTTGATGCGTAGTAAAAGTGTAGTGTTCCCACTTTTTCAAAAATTTCAAAAAAATGATTTCTATTCAATTTGTTGCAATCATTAAAAACTTCACAGTGATAATGGTTGTGAATATATGGATTCTAAACTTGAAAATTAATTGAGTGACCTTGGCATTGCTCATCAAACCACGTGTGTCCATTCTTCTGCACAAAATGGCGTTGCTGAACGTAAAAATTGTCGTCTTCTTTAAGTGACAAGATGCTTATTATTTACCATGTCTCTTCCGAAATGCTATTGGGGTGATGATCTTCTTATTGCTGCTTATCATTAATCGTATGCCTTCCCGTCATTTGGGCAATCACACTCCTCTACATACCTTAGGTATCCCTCCCACTACTCTTTCCCCTCGCGTGTTTGGATGTTTATGTTCAGTTCACATTCATAACATTACTCGAACAAAATTTGATCCTCATGTCATTCGATGTGTGTTCATTGGTTACTCTCCTACACAAAAAATGGTACAAATGTTATCATCCTCCTAGCAAGAAAATCAGTCTCCATAGATGTCACTTTTCATGGAACTACATCCTATTATGTGTCCTCCCTTCAAGGGGAGTCTTCACACTTGAAAGTGAGTACTCCTACTCTTCCTTTACCTATTCCTCCTCTATACAATACCACTCAGGGGGAGAGTGTAGATATTCCCAAGGAAATTTCCAAAGAAAAGGAGTTGCAAGTGTACACTAAGAGAAGCAAAAGATCAAACACTCGGTCTCATTCCATACTACCAAAGCCACTACCCGATTCGTCTTCAGCACCCCTTGAGTTACCTATTGCTCTCCGAAAAGGTATTCGCTCATCCACTCAACATCCTTTATCTAACTATGTTTCATATGCCTCTTTAACCTCTTCCCATAAAGCCTTTGTCACTTCTCTATCCGCCGTGCCTGTTCCCGGTACATGACAGGAGGCACTTGGTCACCCAAAATGAACAAAGGCAATGATGGACGAAATGCAGGCTCTAGAAAAGAAACGTATATAAGACTTGGTCGATCTCCCTCCTGGAAAGAAGATAGTTGTCTGTTGAAGTTTTTTATAGTAAAGCAGAACTCTAAAGGTATTGTGGAGAGGTTCAAGGCAAAGTTGGTGGCAAGAGGTTACACTTAAACTCATGGTATTGATTACCAAAACACATTTGCTCTGGTCGCAAAAATGAATTCAATCAGAGCCTTGTTATCCCGTGCGTCCTGTAAAGGGTGGGATCTTCAACAACTGGATGTAAAGAATATTTTTCTTCATGGTGAGTTGGAAGACGAAGTCTATATGTCAATGGACACTGGTCTTGTCCCTAACGACTCAGAAGGGAAGGTTTATAAATTGAAGAAAGCTCTTTATAGGTTAAAACAATCTCCGAAAGCTTGGTTTGGAAGACATCACAAAGTCATGACCTCGTTAGGCTATACTCAAAGTGTCGATCACACTCTATTTATCAGATATAAAGAGATGAAGGTGACTCTCCTGATTGTGTACGTTGATGATATGATTATTATAGATGATGACATGGATGAGATCCGTGTTCTGAAACTATATTTTCTAGTGAATTTGAAGTGAAAGATTTGGGAAAGTTGAGTTATTTTCTAGGGATTGAGGTAGCAAGATCGAAATATTAGATTCATTTTTCACAGCGGAAGTATGTCCTTGATTTATGAGAACAGACAAGAATGAGTGGCTGCAAGTCTGCTGATACCCCTATTGAAGTCAACCAGAAAATTGGACGAGATGATGGAGAGTCAGTGAAAGATATTTCGAGTTATCAGAAGCTGGTAGAAAAACAGATCTACATATATCATACTCGCCCTGACATTTCATATGCAGTGAGAGTGGTAAGTCAATACATGCATTCTCCTAAGGCTAGACATCTTGATGCCATGCACAAAATTCTGAGATATTTGAAGACCTCACTTGGTAGGGGAATTCTACTCTCACCCAGTATTAACTTACAAATTGAAGTATATACTGATGCAGACTGGGCGGGATCAATTGGTGATAGGAGATCTACTACATGATATTGTTCCTTGGTTGGGGCTAATCTGGTCACTTGGATAAGCAAGAAACTTGTAGTGCCTCGCTCTAGTGCTGAAGCTGAGTTTAGAGCTATGACACATGGTATATGTGAGGGGATGTGGCTTCGTTCTCTCTTAAATTATCTAAGTTTGGAAACTGGCCCTTTCAACATGTATTATGACAACAAGACTGCAATCAACATTGCTCATAACCCTGTCCAGCATGACAGCACCAAGCACGTTGAAGTTGACCAACACTTCACTAAAGAAAATATTATTAAAGGGATTGTACGTACCTCTTTCGTATACTCGAAGGGACAACTTGCAGGTTTCCTCACTAAGGCATTGAGCGAAAAAATATTTGTGACTATTATTAATAAATTGGGTACGAAGAACATTACATGCTCAACTTGAGTGTATGTGTTAGAAATAATTAGTTATTTCATATTTAATGGTTTAAGTTATTTACTTGTAATACCCTCTACTATGGTAGAGGGCATCTTATTATTCCAAAATATGATACTATTGTGAAATTCCAACACGCCCTTCTAGCCCTCTCACAGCCTCCCTAAAGCCGCACGAACTCTCAAACGAGTCTCGGCATTTCTGGTTCAGGAATAGTGATCCTGGCAGCTTTCCTTTGTTAGAGAAGAAGTAAGCTTTTCTTTGCTCTCCTTTTTCTTCGATTCACTTCTCCTCATGCCTCCTTCCTCACACGAAGTTCTTGGCCGAATCCAGCAAGTCCTCATGGGCTGTGTTTGCTTTTTTTGGACAGATAAAGAACCAGCGAACCCTTCATTGTCGGTAAGCAACAACTGTTTTCTCTTTGGACCTAAGGCAAGATGAGATTGTCTTCTCGTTCCGATCACTCCTACTAATTTCATTCTAGTTCACAGATTATGTTCCTAATAATCATTTGAATCCTTGGACTTGTAAGAACATAATTAATATTTCCCCTTAGGATTCTTGAGGAGGATCGGAGAAGGGAGCCCCATTAATCGGAGAACACTTCGTGCTTTTAGAATATTCTCGTAAGGAATCATGTCGCCCCATCGAATTAATGAGCGCTGCAACCTAAATGTAAGAAATTTGATTCCTCTTGGCTAGGCATATCACCTAATTTAAATGCATTGCCTAAGTCGTGTAAGAATGCTTGTGAACTTGAAATACTCATAGCCCGTAAATTGCATGTTAATAGTTAAGTAAAGTATTACAGAACGTATGTGAAATTGAATTACTAGTAGCATATTAATTCATGTTGAATGTCAACTAAATTAATATGATTCGACGCACAGATCAGTGCATAAAAGTACATCTCAATGTAAGAACATAAATGATTAAAGATGTCCAATGCAATTAGTCTAATAGTAAAAATTTAAAAAAGTAATATGCATTGGACTAGTGACTGGACGACGTAATGTGATGATCGTACCAACCACTAGGTGATCATTTCAGGAGGGGGGCATGGGAGGTTCTTCCCTCAGGATTGATGGATGCACACCATCATACTCATATGGCCAGTAGACCGTATGAGCCTCATACACAAGGTCGATGAACCACACTTCCACGCTTGGAAATAGTCAGATACAAGTCCGTGTTCCCCACAAAGGACACATCAGGTCAGGGCACCTTCGGTTGTCATCAAGGATTCAATATTTAGAATGAGCTCAATAAGCTATGAAATATAAATTAACAATAGAAACATAAAAATGACAAACCTCAACTCCAGGAAGGAATTTAGAACGCAGAAATCTCTAAATTTCAAGAAATTAAAACCATGAATGTAACTCATAATGCGACAATTAAAAAAAAGAAAATTTATGTTTACAGTTTAGTTCAACAACATGCATAATAATCCCATTAATAACTATGTTTCCTAGATTCAATTGTTGCATATTTTAACTGCTCATACATGTTTTAATTATGTCACTTTAGTGTCACTAGAGGGAAGAGTTTTTCTTACTCACTAGTTGGGTTGTCCCTGTCCTCAGACATTTCTGTACAGGGAGCTCAGGTCGAGAGATTCACTTAAGATAAGATTTCAAGGGGTTTTCTACATTTTAGTTTGTTTTACCTTTCAGTTTGATGTATCTTTAATGTTTGGACTTATGTTCCAGACATTTTATAAGAGTTTCAGTTATCCAGACTTCTTGCACATTTCATTTTTAGTTGGCTATGTGAATCAGAATTTGAGGTATTTTTTTAACCTTAGCTCCGATATTTTACTTATGCTGTTTACTCTAGTTATTTCCGTGCAACGATATCAATTTTATTACTATTACTTGATTTGCTTCATATCACAAGTGCCGACTGGGCTTTTGAAATGTTGTTGAACTACGTAGGGGTAATACATGCAAAGATGTAGAAAGAAGGTTAGATGAAGATGAAAAGTGAGGTTGCTACACAATAGAGATGGTTGCAGCAACAACACAACTTTGAATCCAAATGATAGTAGACGCTTACAGGAGAGTTGCTCAAAGATGCATGTAAAGAGTTGGGGTAGAGGAAATTTTGGTCTTAAAATAATATATATACTTACATTATTATGCAAGTAGTTTAAGAGTTAAACAATGGAAAACAAATTGAGAATTGTATGCACCCTACTCTCAGCTGCAAAAAACATCTCAGTAATGCGGATGGCCACGCGTGTTTCTGCAGTCCGAGAGGAATCCAAACAGCGTGACTGGTAATGTTTCTTGGGAGTTGGAAGACCCCAATATTTCGGTATACAACATGAAGTCTTAGATCTTCGAGGCTTATCTCAGCACATAACCAATTCAAATAATTGGTGATAGGCTTTCTAGTAGTCAATAATTGAGCATATCAAAAGAGAGATACATGGCTAATTGGTTAGTTATTTTTGTAGGTAATAAGGAAAGTAGTTAAGGCTATAGCCTAAGCACTTATTCATCTAAGGATATCAGTTAATGCTACAACAAATGTAACATAAATCTCTCCAATTAGATGAAAATAAGTAACTCAAAACCATCATTAAATAGTTATTTTGTACTATTTATTTGTCGTTACTCGTCACCCCAGGAGGCAGACCAGCCATTGGAACTAAGATACTAAAGTGTGAAAAGATGCAAAACTTCAATCCTATCATATCAGATGCATTTTTTCCAAAATAAGAACTTTGACTAGCAAACAATAGTTTATGAAACAAATGCAGTATAATAGTAGACACACGAGTTGTTTTTCTAACCGCAGCGCCCTCTGCGGCCTTTCTGTTCGTGCGGTCTGCTCCGACTCGTGCGGCTTCTCCCAGCTCCCTCTCAGCTCGCGCGGTCTGCTCCGGACCGGTAAGGCTTCTTCGTGCGGCATCCGGCGCTCTTCTCCCACACTCGGCGACTTCTCTCCTCCTGCCGGTCTCTACCGTGCTCTCGTGCGATCTATATCTGATCGCCAGGATCTCGTGCGGTCTCTCCTCTTGCGGCTTCTCCTCTTTTAGACCGCTTCCCCTCAGCTCGCCGCTCTGCCCGCTGCCACTCCAGACCGCTGCGATCTCTCCTTCCTGCTGCTCTGCTCAGACCGCTGCCGTCCCTCTGCGTAGACCGCCCCTCAGGCCGGTTGCTTCTATTCCGACCAAACCGCTGCTACCCGTTCCTTGCTGCTCCGTTCACAGTTCGGTCTCATGGGTTCATCAGTCGACTCCACTGAATTGTCGGCTGCTCGTGTAGCTCCTACTCCCGAACTCCGCGATGAGTTGCGGATCACCACGATTTCCCTGTCCGGCAAGAAAAAACTTTGTGCCTTGGGTGCACTCTGTTCGCCGGGTCCTTCAGGCCAAAGGATTTTTGACTCATCTCACGCAGGCATCTCCCTCCCCTTCTACCGATGATTGGATACGGAATGACGGTAGAGTTCAGACATGGCTTCTCAACTCTATGGATGGCGAACCTTACCAAATGACCATGTATCACGAGACGGCCAAGGGCATGTGGGATGAGCTTCATTCCTTGTACTCGGGCAAGGACAACCTCCAGCACCTCTATGACATTATTACTGATCTCCAGGCCTTGGATACGGGCGGGGCTGCGGACATGACCTCCTTTGTTGCTCGTGCTAAGGGTCTTACTGAAGCATGGATCCAGCATCAGCCATCTACCACTGATCTCGCGACTCAACGGGCTCAGAAGGAATCCGTATGTGTTGCTATGATGATGGCCCGTGTTCCCCCACATCTGCACAATGTTCAAGCTCAGATACTCTCCTCCACTACCACCCCCTCCCTCCATGATGTTTGCTCTATGTTACTCAGGGTAACTCCTCCATCTGAGACTCATGCAGGTTTTTCTCCAGTCCTTCTTCAGCAATCTCTCCTGCCAACTCCTCCTCCTGGTCGTGGCCCTTCCACCAGGGGAGGACGCCACCCGTCTCGGGGACGAGGACGTGGTGACCGCTCTTCTTTGAAGTGTACTTACTGCTCTAGTGAGGGTCATCTAGAAGCTACATGCTACCGTAAGCATGGCCTACCTCCGCATCTCGCCGCCTCCGCTACTCCAGCTCCTTCTGATGCCCTTGACACTTCCAACCGTGGTACACCTACTCGCCAGGAATATGAAGACCTTCGCACTCAGTTCCAGCAGCTCCAAGGCAGCATTGATAGGCCATCTGGCTCGGTTGCCTCCTTCTCTACTCAAGGTATATCCTGTCTTTCTTACAACTCTCACTGGATCGTTGACTCTGGAGCAACTCGTCATATAACATCTCAGAAACCGGTATTCGACAACCTCTCACCCGCCATCTATTATTGTTGTTAATGACGACACTACCCCGGTCTCTGGTGCTGCTGATCTCCGCATCACTCCTACATTTCTACTCTCCTCAGTTCTTCATGTTCCGGGCTCCCCGTTTAACTTGCTTTCTGTTAGTCAGTTAACACGGGATCTTGACTGTTGCATAACTTTTTCTCCTTCATCTTTTGTTTTGCAGGATCGCCGCACACGGAGTACCATTGGTAGTGGTCGGCTGACGAATGGGCTATATCTCTTGGATCTCCCACCTATCAGTCTTTATTCCATCTCCACTTCTGACTGGCATCGTCGTCTTGGGCATGCTCCCCTTCCGGTTCTCAAGAAAGCTCTTCCTGGTGTTTTACTCCAAGAGTTCACTTGTGAATCATGTATCTACGGCAAGCAACACCGTGTTTCTTTCTCTCCTTCTTGTACCCGGAGTGATACTCCGTTATCTTTAGTTCATTCTGATGTATGGGGTCCATATAGGATCCCCAGTGTATTTGGACATCGCTACTTTATCACTTTTATTGATGACTACTCGCGTGTTACTTGGCTTTATTTTCTTCATGATCGCACTGAGATAACTTCTGTGTTTCGTGCATTTATATCTGAAACACGTACGCAGTTCTCGACACCTCTTAAAATACTTCGCACCGATAATGCTCGGTAGAGACCACCAAACCTCCTTCTCCGCTCTGTGCTCCGAGTTTGGTGTTATCCACCAAACCTCCTGTGCCTACACACCTCAACAAAATGGCGTGGCCGAACGAAAAAATCGCCATCTTCTCGATATCGCTCGGTCCTTCATGTTCCAAATGCAGGTCTAAACTGAATGCAGGTCTGAACTCGGCCTTCCAAACCAAGGATCTTGGAAATCTTAGATACTTCCTTGGGATTGAAGTCGCCCGACGACCCGATGGGTTGGTTATGTCCCAACGGAAGTACTGCATCGACTTACTTCATGAAGCAGGATACTCCGGGTGCAAACCTGCGGATACTCCTATGGAGGCTAATCAGAAATTGTGTGTTGGTGGGTCTGACTCTGACCAGCTTCTTGAGAATCCAGAATATTACCGACGATTGGTTGGGAAACTGATCTACCTAACGGTTACTCGACCGGATATCTCGTTTGTTGTTGGTGTTGTAAGTCGCTTCATGCATACTCCCCGCACTTCTCACCTTCAAGCTGTTGAGCGTATTCTCAGATATCTAAAGACCGCTCCGGGACAAGGCCTTGTCTACAAACCATCCAACTCACCATCTCTTCTTGCTTACTCGGATGCTGACTATGCCGGGTCCCCTGATGATAGGCGTTGTACGACTGGCTTTTGCACTTACTTTGGTGGACACCTCATAACATGGCGAAGCAAGAAACAGACTGTGGTCGCCCGCTCCTCGGCTGAGTCTGAATACAGGGCTATGGCTGCTGTTGTGTCAGAATTAACATGGCTTGAAAGCCTTCTTGGTGACTTGGGTGTTAGACTTTCTTCTCCGACAACACTTCGGTGCGACAGTCAGGCTGCAATTCATATAGCCAACAATCCAGTTTTCCATGAGCGAACAAAACATATCGAGGTTGACTGTCACTTCATCAGAGAAAAAGTTCAAGCAAAGAAGGTAGAATTGGAGCATGTTCCTGCTGCAAGACAAATTGCTGACATCCTAACAAAAGCTCTTCCTCGGCCACTATATCCCCAGTTCTTATCCAAGCTGGGTGCCTACGATTTGTACGCTCCAGCTTGCGGGGGAGTGTTAGAGAAATTAATGTAAAAGCCCATTTATGAGGCCCATTTATGTTGTTCCTTCTTACTCTTGTTTAGTCTCATATCTTGAGATTGGAGTGACTAGCCTCCTTCTCTTCCTATATATTTGTATTCATACTTGTAATTATGAATTCAATAAGAATATACAAGGTTTACACCTTTCCTCTACAGTTTTGACATTTTTTACTTCTATAGGAGAAGAAAAACCTATTCAAAATGTGGAGCAGATAACATGGAGAGCAAAAGGGTGCACAAATTGTAAGAGCTTACATTTAACTTCTCACGAAAAGCTGCATATATTAGCTGTTTTTTAGTTATTTTGCGTTCCTTTTTATCATGCCTCTCTCGGAGATCGTCAATGGAATCGGTATATCTGCAAACAGATTCAGGTCAATCACTGGGGGTAAAAACAGATAAAACATCTAAATCACTATTTTCTGCATGCATTCACACCTTCGACTCTCTTGCAGCAGCCTCTGGTTTAATCTGATCAATTTGGCACTCAGCTGCTCTGGTGTGCTGCCAGAACAGCCTCCTAAAGCCTCCACCACACATTCAGGACAAATGATGGAAGCCTTTTTAAAGTTCTCCTGTAGTTTTAGGAGCATGTGAAATTCAAAAATAGTGAAAGTAAAGGGCAGGAAAGAAGAAAAAAAAAGATACACTAGAAGAATTCAGGCTGACCAAAAATATAGTTAACACAAAGAAAGCAGGACAAATAGTATCTCCCAAGTTACAATCAGAGATAAACATCATGTAGTGCTTGAGAAGAACACAATTATGCATAACAGAACCAGTTCCAAATCTATCATTAAGTAACAAGGCATTTATAATACTACACACATTAACCTGTGTGTGTTTCAACCGAAAGGGTAAATATTATTGATGAAATCTGAAAGTGCATAGTCGTTGTGTTAAATTCAGTCAAAAAACAATTTATTGCTTTATTATTATTATAAGATTCTAACTTATCCTAAGAGTAGCTGTATCTCATTAATTCAGATCTTTAGATTAAGCTACTAGTTTAGTTTTGGTTCAAGTCCAGATGATCCTTGGCTCAACGTCTATTCAAAACTGGACAAATTTTCTATTTGCGTTCACCAGATCAAATAAAAATCAATAATTGCACATCATGTATTTAAAAGCATAAAATATGGCCGGTAAAACAAATCAGCTGCATATAGAAACCATAGTAGCCAGGAGATTTCTTTCAATAATACCCAACTTTGATACACTATCAGTGAATGTATCACAAGTTAGTCCTTTTTGGTGAAAATATTTGTTAGTTGATCTTTGGATTGAACTGATGAAAGTGCTGCTTATCTACATAATTAGGCCCAAGGTCCATATCTCCCATTCAACGCATAAAATTCATATGGAAATCCATTCTAATAGAATGGAAGCACATCAAAAGCCTAAATATAACTATTCAATTGAGTTAAAAGAACAAAACGCATGTCAAGTAAATGACGGTGAAACTGCAACCAGTCAAATATGTCAATAACAGATAGCAACCTGACGAGTGTGTTGTAGATTGCTCAGGTATACTTCCGCTTCATTAATATCCAGTAGTACCTTGTTTTGCATTACTCCCTCATAATGGGTTTTTTCCTGGAATAAAGATAACGAAAAACTAAAATAGATAAAGAAAGAATTAAATTTTGAGCACATAAATAACACTTTATACCGCCTCTGCGGAATTCACATCTTGTTCAGCCAGTAAAAGTTCGCGCTCAACTGCTTCAATGGTGTCTATTTCACCTTTGGCTGAATCTGCAATTCCAATTATAAAGAAAATTGACGCTACATCACCATATCCTGTTGGAACACATAGAAGCATGCAGAGAAATGCATACATTGATTGAAGTGAAGAAAGAAGAAGGAACAATGAAATGGTACTCAAACTACTAAGAGTTATGACCCATACGTTTTAGGTTCAGTAACCTGACAAATATAAAATTAGTAACTAATAATCATTAAGTTCACCGCTAAATAAAACGTTTTATGAAGTCTATCAGCTCCGTTGAGATACCAAACTAAGGCTCTATTTGGAAGGCCATTTTTGCTCTAGTTCGGTAGGCTTCATTTGCCATCAGAGATTTAGGCGTAGTATGGAAAACTGTTCAAGCTCCAGTGCGACATCGTTCGATTTGCCATATGAATTTCAGTTTTTTGAACCAGACCTTGGAGCTTCATTCTCCGTTCCAAAAGGAGCTCCATTCCCACTGCATCGGAACCCAAACGCCACTGTGTTCTCAAACTCAGAGATCGGATTTAAGTTACACGGTGGAGTATATCGTGCTACTGATTTCAGGGTCAAGTAAATCAGATCTTTAAGGAGTCAAATTGCTCTAGAAATAGTAAATTCTAAATCATAAGCTCAGTAGAGATTGTTGCAAGAGAAACTATTTTTAGCAGAGAACATGTAATTTCTACCCTGTGATCATGTCTAACAAGTATAATACAGAATAACACGTACCCAAACAAAAAACTGACGAATAAGCAAGTGTTTAGAAACACTGAGCACAAATCTCCACTACAAAGCCTGATATCATACATACTAAAGTGACTTACCTAAAGCTTCTCAAAACTAGATTTTATTTAGTTCAATAAGAAAAAAATTGTCAATAAAAGTACCAAATTAACAAATTCCATTACACTAATTTCCATTATTGTATCCATCTTAAACGCTCTTCTACAAAATTCTACAACTCTTTTCATAATTACTAAAAATAATATTACAATTTTAAGGTATCCATCTTAAAAAATTAAACCATTTTTAATCATAAGACATCTAAGTTGACTCACAACTATCCTTTACTCCGCAGAAAAGATGTTGCAACTTGAGTAGAAAAGAAAGCTTAATTGAAAATGTATTTTGCAAGATCGTTGCCTGGTAAATTGGTGTACAGAAGATCATGGTGCGTTGTGCGAAAGGTAAACCTTTCCTATGCTGTTAGAATAGCATACTTGTATTTAAGGTATATACATCCCCTATTGGGGATGAATAAATGAAATGTATTAAAACTATAGACGATGCAACCCTAGGGTGTAGTGTCGTGGAAATTCTAACTAAACCTAGAATGATGTAAACATGCATGATTAGATCCTGTAGAAGAATTGAATAGGCCCATGTGAAGACTTGTTTTTCTCATGTATAGTTTAGTCCAAAATTTTGGTTCGGAATTGAGTTTTCACTCCTCCATCCTATATACATGTGTTAAAGGTCAAGTTACCCCCTCACCGGGTGGTGTGGAGAAGCGTGGCTAAGCAAGTGAGGTAAAGTCGAGGGCTGAGAAGCTAAGAGAGAAGAGCAGATCGCGTACGAGACTGAAAACCCTAAGGTTCGTTTCTCGGTTTCTCCTCTTCGTCTTAACATGGTATCAGAGCAACTGAAGTAGTGGAAGAACTATCCAGTCCAATGCTTCTTCTCAAAACATTGCCATTATGTCTAGCATAAGAAGGCACTGAACTAAGAATATTTGTAGCAGATAATGTCTTTCCTTGTAAAATGGGCCATTTAGTACTGGAAGATCCTTGAAGAAGTACGAAGATACCTGCAACATGGTATCAGAGGAGTTCTTTCCGTCGACCTGAGGGCCCGTCGTATCGATCCCATCGATCGTTGCTGCCGTTCCCGTCGTCTCTCTCGCCGCTGCTGCCGCACGTCGTTCCGTTTCCTCGTCGTGCCGATCTCTGCTGCCGCTCGTCGTGCGGATCTCTCGCCGCTGCTGTCGCTGCTGCCGCTGCTTCCTCTACTGCCGCTGCTGCCGCTTCTGCCGCTTCTGCCGCTGCTGCCGCTTCTGTGATTTTGCCGTGACCTGAAGGTCTTGCTGCCGAGGATCCGTTGCCGGGACCTGAAGGTCTTGCTGCCGTGGTTCTGACCTGAAGGTCCCCCCTGCTGCTGCTGTTGGTTTTCCGTCTGCTTCCTGGTGGTCCTCCGGCTTGAGTGCCCGTATGGATGACAACGTGAAAAGTGCAAATGCCTCTGAAGAGGCCGTTAACCAACCCAGACACTACAGTGGAGGGAGCTCTAACATGGACTTCAGTCAAGGTGTTACTCACATTAAACTCAATGGAAGGAATTACCTTCTATGGGCTCAGTCCATGAGGATTTTCATTGGGAGCCGTCGAAGACTGGGTTTTCTCACAGGATCCAAGCCGGCTCCAAACAAGACCGATCCCAAATACGAGGAATGGGAAGGTGAGAATCTCACAGTGATTAATTGGCTTGTCAATTCTATGGAACCCAAGATTGCAAGTCACTTTCTATTCTGTGAAACTGCAAAAGAAATGTGGGAACAGATCGAACGAAATTACTCCAAAAAGAAGGACTTAGCGAGAATATATCAACTCCAAACTGAACAGATCCACATGGCTGGAATGGGGGATTTCGAAGAATATTATGGCAAGTTGACCCATAAGTGGGCTGAAATTGATCAGTATTCTGCTATTCAGACTATTGAAGACTACAAGACTGAACTCATGCAACGGAGGGTTTTTGAGATGCTCTCTGGTCTCCCTCCTGAACTTGAATTCCAGAGGGTTCAGATGTTGGGACGTGATTCTGTGCCTGATCTAGAGACTGTGGCTCACTATATTAGGGGAGAAGCTAGTCGTATAAACTCCCTTCGTTCTGGTACTCACGTGGGTCATGAGGTGTCTGCCCTTGCTGCTGAACAGAAGAAATGGCATCCTAGAAATATGAGGCAAGAAGACAAGAGTAAAATGAAGTGCCCTCACTGTGGGAAGAAAGGCCATGGGAAAGAGAAATGTTGGGATCTTCATCCTCATTTAATCCCTCCAAGATGGATTCGGGGTTCTGATGGGAAATATGTAAGGCCTCCTACTGCTATGTATGGCCACCTTGATAATTCTGGGTATCTTCAGGCAGATAACGAGAGGTTGATTCGAGAACTCAAGGATCTGAAAGCCAAATCTGCTTCTGCTGGTGATCTGGCAGGTACGGCCGCTCATGTTCGCTCTACTACTGTGTCCTCTAAAGAACTATCCACCCCTTGGATTATTGACTCGGGGGCTTCCGATCACATGACCGGATCTTCTATGGGAGTCTCCTCTATTTTACCTACATCTGGCAGTGTGAAACTCGCTGATGGATCCTCGGCGTCTGTGACTGGTAAAGGGGTTATTCATCTTTCTCCCTCTGTCTCTCTCAAGCCTGTGATTATTGTTCCCTCATTTCCTACGAATCTCTTGTCTGTTAGCAGTTTAACTAAACAACTTAACTGCTCTATCACATTTTTCTCCTCTCATTGTGTGTTTCAGGATCTGGCGAGTGGGAAGACGATTGGTGGTGGACATGAGTCAGGTGGAGTGTATGTCATGGACAACTGTCAGGCTCTTAGTTCTCAGAAAATTACCGACCAGGATCAGTTGAGGCTGTGGCACAAGAGATTTGGGCATGCTCGGTTGAAGACCTTGAAAGCTATTTTTCCGCATTTGCTTAATGTTAAAACTGTTGCTTTTGATTGTCAGTCTTGTGAACTTTCAAAGCATTGTAGGACTAACTATGCTCCTAGTTTGAGTCGAAGTTTGAAATGTTTTGATTTGATACATTCTGATGTCTGGACATCTCCTATTTGTTCTGTGAATGGTTTTCAATATTTTGTTTCTTTTATTGATGATCACTCACGCTTTACCTGGGTGTACCTCATGAAAAAGAAGGATGAAGTCTCAAAAATATTTCAGTTGTTCTATCATTATGTACAGACTCAATTTGGAACTGGAATTAAAATTCTTAGGAGTGACAATGGAGGCGAATATACGTGCAGTGACCTTCAGCTATTTCTGAGAGATAATGGGATTATCTTTCAATCTTCCTGTCCGGGGACTCCTCAACAGAATGGGGTTGCCGAAAGAAAGAATCGTCATATCTTGGAGACCACTCGATGCTTGTTGCAAGAGATGTTTGTCCCTAAGGGACTATGGGATGAAGGAGTTCTCACTTCCGTCTATCTTATTAATAGGATCGCTACCGGTACTTTGGGAGGAAAGTACCCCCTACAGATTCTCTGCCCAAATATGCCTCTTTTCAACCTTCCTCCTAAGGTGTTTGGGTGCGTCGCATTTGTTCACATCGTGGGGCCCCATAAGGACAAATTAGGGCCACAATCAGTAAAATGTGTTTTTGTGGGATATGCTGCAAACCAAAAGGGATATAAGTGTTATTCTCCTACTCTTCGGAGAAGGTTCATATCAAAAGATGTTACCTTTTTCGAAAACACTTCTTTTTATTCCAATGAGGGCAAACTCATCACGTTTCAGAAGGAAAGCGAAGAAGAAAGTGACATGTTGCCACCTCTTCCTGTTCTTGTTGATGTGTCTGCTCCAGAAAGTGTTGATATTTCTGTTATAAAGGAAACCCCAACGAGTGATATTCGAGTTTACAGAAGAAAAGGAGATCTTCAAGTTTATCAAAGAAGGAAAAACATCAAGACTAGACAAGAATGTCACACTCATGCTCCACCACCTACCACCACTCCGCCAGATCCAAGCTACGACACCACTTCAGAGATCTCTTCTGCTCTTCAAATTCAGAGTGGTCGTACTAGATATCCTATGAATAAGTATGTTGGGTATCACTCTATCTCTCACTCATTACAAGTATATCTTGCTTCTGTTTCCTCTATTCCTATTCCTAACAGTTTTTTAGAAGCTAGCTCAAATTTCCACTGGGTAAAGGCTATGGAGGAGGAGATGAACGCTCTCCAACGTCAAAAGACTTGGGAAATTGTTCCTATTCCTCATGGGCGCCATCTAGTCGGATGCAAATGGATTTATACTACTAAATTTCTACAAGATGGAACTCTTGATAGGTACAAAGCGAGATTGGTAGCTAAAGGTTTTACTCAGGTTGATGGTGTAGACTTCCAAGAGACCTTTGCTCCAGTTGCTAAATTGAACTCAGTCAGAATTCTCCTATCTATTGCTGCTCATAAGTCTTGGACTCTACATCAACTCAATGTTAAAAATGCTTTCCTCCATGGTGAATTGGAGGAAGAAATCTATATGACTCCTCCTCCTGGTATGGATGTTCCTAAAGGACATGTGTGTCGCCTCAAGAAAGCCCTATATGGCCTCAAACAGTCTCCACGTGCCTGGTTTGCCAAGCTAAGTGATAAACTTGTTCATTTGAATTTCAATCGCTGTACTTCAGATCATTCTGTCTTTGTCTACAAAGGGGAGGAATGCACTACTATTCTCGTGGTCTATGTGGATGATATCATTATTACAGGAACGGATGACCTCCATATTACTCGGGTTAAGGAGGAATTAGCGTCCGCTTTTGAAATAAAGGATTTGGGTCTCCTTCGGTACTTTCTTGGAATCGAGATTGCGCGTTCTGCCGGGAAGATTATGATCTCCCAGCGGAAATATGTCTTGGACCTTCTCAATGATGTTGGATATTTGGGAGTCAAACCTGTGGATAGTCCTGTGGACCCTAGTTATGACATTCATAAGGAGACCTCTCCAGATCTTGAGAGGAAGTCTGATTTTCAACGGATTGTGGGAAAGTTGATTTATTTGACAATCACCAGACCTGATATCTCCTTCGCTGTTGGGTTGGTTAGTCAATTCATGCACAATCCTAAAGTTCATCACTATCAAGCTGTTCTGCGGATTCTAAAGTATTTAAAAAAGGACCCTGGAAAAGGCATTATCTATCAAAATCATGGCCATCTTAAGGTCCACGGGTACTGTGATGCTGATTGGGCAGGCTCTTCCGTGGACAGAAGATCTACGAGTGGATATACCATCTTTGTTGGTGGCAACCTTATTTCCTGGAGAAGTAAAAAACAAAATGTTGTGGCTCGTTCCTCCACTGAAGCAGAGTACCGTGCCATTGCTGTTACTGCGTGTGAACTGGTTTGGGTTAAATCTATCTTGGGGGAAATGGGATTTCCTGTCATGGAGGCTATGCAACTCCATTGTGATAATCAAGCTGCAATTCATATATCTAACAATCCTGTCTTTCACGAGAGAACAAAGCATATTGAAATTGATTGCCATTTTGTGCGGGACAAAATTCAGGATCAAACTGTTACTATGGTGTTTGTGCCCTCTGAAGATCAACTGGCTGACATGCTCACTAAAGCGGTCTCTGGCAAATCTCTTCATTCTTACTCCCTTAAGCTCGGAATGCTGGATGCCTATGGGGTTAGCTTGAGGGGGGGGGGGGGGGGGGGGGGGGGGTGTTAAAGGTCAAGTTACCCCCTCACCGGGTGGTGTGGAGAAGCGTGGCTAAGCAAGTGAGGTAAAGTCGAGGGCTGAGAAGCTAAGAGAGAAGAGCAGATTGCGTACGAGACTGAAAACCCTAAGGTTCGTTTCTCGGTTTCTCCTCTTCGTCTTAACAACATGTACAAACTGTTGAATTATGATTGAATATTGAAAGAATCAAAAACATTGTTCTGCTTTGTATACTATTCTTTTTCATGGTTTCAGAGCTAGGTTTCCAAACATCAAAACTCTCGCCAATTGAGTTTTCCTGGCTGCAATTTTCCTTTTCTTTCTTTTCTCAGGTACGCGCAGATCCCCCCTGGAGTTCGTCCAGATTGCTTTCCTCATCTGATGTTGGCATTGTTGTAGATGTGCCGACATGTTGGACATGTCGTCCGACATAAAGATTTTGGGAAGAAAACAACACGACATTGACATTTTAAGTAAAAATGTCAAAAATATCGCCCGCTATTTTGGTTTTACCTGATATATCGGGTGATATCTCGCGACAGATATATCGGCGTGAATATTAAAAATATTTTATTCATTTCTTTTAAGAGATTGAGCAGTAATATTTGTTTGTTCTTCATTTATCTCTCTGCGCTTAGCTTCGACAACTGAGCGGTAATATTTTGTTTTGTGTTCGTTACATCAATATAATCATATCATTACATGTTTATTGGATAATTTATAAACATGCATTATGTGTACAGTTGTATATATTTACAAAAAATAGATATATATGAATACATATATTTAAATATTAATATCCGACATTGTAAAATATCCCCGATATATCTCCCGCAATCCGACATCCGACATTTCAAACTCAAACCGACATGAACCTGACATCCGACATCTACAACCGTGGTTCATGTTGGGCTGAGACCCCCTACCCGCCTTTTATAGACCCATACAAATCTGGTAAACTCACTGCCTGAACGTTAGGACTCGTCAATTCTTACATCATGCACTGCACTCGCCTCTGCGCTAGTTCACATGCACTGCACTCGCCTCTGCACTAGTTCACAGTGCAACCCGTCCTCGTCACCTTCGACATTTTTGAACTCACGGGAGCCCGTCTATGTACTCGTTTGTTGTTTCTCTTATGCGTCGTTCAGCCTCGCAGACGCCAATAACCAGAGCTTGCCAATCCTTCTTTCCAGAGCTCCCCGACTTGAGCTCGCCCTCGGTTGGCGCTCATTGGATTGAGCTCGCCCTCAGTTGGCATTTGCCGACTTCCAGCATCCTGAGCTCGCCAATACAGGTTTCCTATGCTTGATCACTTAAGCTCCCTTACTAGTTATTAAAGGCTTAGGCGCACCAAGGGGCAAAGGGGTATTGGAGTCTAGGCGCACGCCTGACGAGGGCAAGGCGCAACCACATCCATTTTAAATAATCAGCATCAAACATCAGATTATATTCTCCATCTATTCTACTCATTAATCGTTCATTACTATCATTTATCTCTCTTAAAAATAGAATCAATGTGATCACTTGCATCATAGCTAAGTCTCAACACTCGATAATGATTCAGAAACACTAAGTCATGCAAAAATTATTGAGTTCTTACATAATTTATTTCTTTACTATGAAAAAAACTTTATAACACAAATCTCACCAAGATGTGACTTTTATGCTCCTAAGGCGCAAAAAAAGCACACGAAGGCGTAAACTTCTGAGCCTGGTGAGCCTGAGACGCGCCTTTAACAACATATGCTCCCCTTCGCCCTAGACCTCGCAGTCTATTCTTCCAGCGCTCCCATATGCGTTGAAGCTTGCAGCCTTTTCTTCTTGAGCTAGCCGACTCCCGACTTCCGAACTCGCACGACCTACCTCGCAGAGATCTCAGCTACCATCCTTCCCGCGGCCGCTGCTCCTCTTCTTCTATAATTCCAAGCTCACTGCCACTCTGCAGTGAGGGTACTCGCCACTTCCTGGTGTACTTGCCGCCACCCTGCACCGAGGGTACTCGCCACTTCATGATGTACTCCCCCCTGCTGCTTTTTTCCAGCTATGCCTAATCCTATGAGGACAAATGTTGTGTCCTCCTCGTCCAACATTCCGGCAACCATTGCTCTGGCATGTCCCACTGATGTCCACGGCAAACTACGCATTTTCACCATCTCCCCCACCGAGAAGGAATTTTTGGTTGAATGGGTACACTCAGTGCGCCTTGTTCTTCAAACTAAGAGGATGCTTCATCATCGAACTCGTGACCCGCCAGTTGACCCTACCGAAGCAATGCCTCTGGGATGATGGTCGGCTACAGTCATGTATTCTGAATTCAATGGAGAGTGAGTCATATCGCATGACTATGTACCACGAGACTGTAAAGCCATGTGGGACGAACTTCAGTCTCTATACTCTGGGAAGGACAACCTCCAACATTTGTTTGATATGTATACAAACCTACAAACAGTAGAACCTAGTGTGGATGGGGACTTGACTTCCTTTGTTGAAAAGTACAAGACCATCGTCAAGGCATGGATCCAACACCAGCCACCAACTTTGGATTTCATAACACAACGAGCTCAGAAGGAAGTTGTTGGCATAAGCCCTGATGATGACATGAATCCCCCTTCATCTATATAATGTCTATGCAAACATCTTATCCACTCCTATCATTCCTTCTCTCTCCGATGTATGCTCTATGATTTTGAAGGTGACGCTGCCGACCGATGTCTCGGTCACGCCCTCTCTTGCCCTTCTCCAACATTCTCCAGAAGCTCTCCCTCCACCTATTGTGACTTGTGGCGGGTTCCATAGGTCTGAAGCGATGGGCATGATGGTCAGAATCGCTCCAAGGGGAACAACAATCGCATGCGTACTCATTGTGGCCACACAAATCATATTAAAGCCACATGTTACAGGAAACATGGGTTCCCACCGAAGCCGTCCAACTCTAAGTACAACGCTTCTCCGGCGGTGGATGTTTCCACCACATCACGCTCCGACATTGACACCTTGCGTCAGGAATTCCAGCATCTCCGGAGCCGGTTACTCGGACTTCCGGCTCAGTCGCCTCTATCTCCAACGTAGGTATATCGTGCTTTTCCTATAGTCCCTCTTGGATCGTGGACTCGAAGGGGGGGGGGGGGGGGGGGGGGGGGGGGGGGGGCATGAATCACATTACTCCGCAAAAGCCTTCTCGGTACACAGACTCTACTTGTCGTAAGTTTACCACGCTGGCCAATGGCGAAACCGGCAGGTCTGCGGCTCTGGAAATGTGTCTCTCACTCTGTCCCTCTCTCCGTTCCATTTTTATGTTCCTGGCTCTCAATTTAATCTCTTTTCTATCACTCGCCTTACTCATGATTATGATTGTTCCATCACGTTTTCCTTTTCTTCCTTTGTGGTGCATGATCGACGAACACAGAATATCATTAGTACAGGACAACTGTCAAATGGCTTTACACTTTGGACCCTCCTACCATGGTTCTCTCTTCTGTCACTTCTGTCGATTGACACCGATGTCTCGTTGATGCTCCTCTTCCCATCCTGCAAAAATCTCTTCCTGATTTTTCTTACATGTAAATCATGTATCTACGAGAAACAACATCGCTCTACTTTCTCCCCTCATTGTATTAAGAGTACTGTTTTGATTTAGTGCATTCAGACATTTGGGTCATGTATAAAACTGCTAGTTTATATGGATATCATTATGTTCTAACATCTATCAATGATCATTCTTGCATGACATGGTTTTATTTGCTTCGTGATCGCTCTTAATTACTACGTGATTTTCGCTCTTTCATCTCTGAGATCGTTCTCAATTCTCACACTCAATTAAAATACTTCGAAACAATAATGCGCGCGAATACATAAGCCACAACTTTCAGAAAACCTACAATCTGTTGGGTATTATCCATCAAACGTCATGTGCCTATACACCGAAACAAATTGGATTGGCCGAGCAGAAGAATGGCCACCTCCTCGAGGTTGCCCACACTAAATATTTCAAATGTAGGTCCCCAAGATCTATTGACACTTTGCGGTCTCCATCGCATGCTATATAATTAATCGCATGCCCCCGTCAATTCTCAACTTTGCAACACCATTTTCCATCCTCTTTCCTTCAACACCCTTCTTCCCCTTGACTCCTCATGTCTTCGGTAGTGTTTGCTTTGTCCATCATCTTGGCCCTGCCATAGACAAACTGGCCCCACACGCTACCAAGTATATGTTTATTGGTTATTCTCTGAATCCTTCAGGATCTAAAGAATGCTCTAAGATAAGGGCTTGTGTATACATCTTCCTCTTCTCTATCACTAATTGCCTACTCTAATGCAGACTATGACGATTCTCTCAATGATCGGGGTTTGTGAGTGGCTACTGCACATATTTGAGAGGACATCTTATCACCCAGCAAAGCAAGAGGCAAAGGGCGGTTGCACGCTCATATGCGGAGGCTGTGTATCGTTCAATGATGTCTGTTGTTTCTGCACTCACATGCTTGGAAAGTCTTCTTACTAATCTTGGAGTGAAACTCCCCTCTCCAACCGTTCTCTACTGCGATAGTCGAGTTACCATCCATATCGCCGAGAATCCCATTTTTAATGAACGTACCAAACATATCGTAGTTGATTGTCATTTCATCTGGGAAAGAGTTCAGCTCCGCAAACTTGATTTGAGACATGTACCCGCTGCCAAGCAGATTTTCGATGTCCTGACCATGGACTTACCACACCCACTATACTGACAGTTCGCTTCCATGCTTATCACCTACAATCTGTATGCTCCAACTTGCGGGAAAGTGTAGAATAATTGAATAAGCCATGTAAAAGCTCAAGTAAAGGCCCACTTTCTCATGTATAGTTTAGTCCCACATCTTGGTTGGGAGTTGAGTATTCACTTCTTCATCCTATATATATATAGAGACAAATCCTTGTATTATGATTGAATATTAAAGGAAATAAAAACATTCCTTTGCTCCGTGTACCATCAATCTTCTACAGATCCGACAAGGTTTAGCAAATAAAAATAAACGCATACAACTTTAGCAATTAGCACAAGTGTTTTCACAGAAAATTGAAAGAGTGAGCATCTTTAGTTCTCTTTTCAATTGGAGTGCTTTTAATTTAATGTGAAATAAAATAAGTCGTGCAAGTCAAGATCAATCACAGAACAATTGCACTAACACAAATACGCATCTATAATCATAAAAATAATTTGATCCATAAGCAATGAAGAAAACGAGAAACAAAACTAAGAACTCACAAGTGTAGACTCCATAAGAGACAAGGAGATAAAGATATGGGGTTGTAGAAGACATTGTGGCAGCCCGGAATAATAATACAACTACGTTGTGGGTTGTCGGAGGAGGAACAGAGCTAGTAGTGAACTGAAAATTATAGAGGGAGGAATGTGGCTTGACTTGGACATAGGGGGTATGGAGGTGCTCTGTAATGCTCCGGTCTACTGTGAGTGTGCTACAGGTCTGCAGACCAGTGACCCCAACCCATCTCCACGGATCTGATTGGCCACAACCACTAATTCCAATGGCGTGTTGTTGAAGCTGAGGCTTGAACCCCAGACCACCTAGATAAGGTAGCTCTAAACTGGTCCTCATCACCAATTGAGCTGACCTCTTAGATAAGGGAGCTCTAAACTGGTACTCATCACCAATTGAGTTGTAGCTCAATTGGTGTTGAGGACCAGTTTAGAGCTCCCTTTATCTAGGAGGTCTGGGGTTCAAGCACGAGCCTCAACAACGTGCCATTGGAATTAGCGGCTATGGCCAATCAGATTCGTGGAGATGGGTTGTGGTCACTGGTTTGCAGACCTGTAGCGCACCCACAGTAGACCGGGGCGTTACATGCTCAACATGGGTTGTAGGTGGCTGGGGAAGACCATACCCTAGATTGAGCTTGGATGGACGACTGGGATGTGAGGGAGGAGGGAGAAGGTCGACCAGATCAATAGAGCCTAAGAGGGTTAGGGCAAAAGGGTGTTTATTGGGACTCGGACAGAGAGGAGGGGGTTACGGGAGGGGTGAATGATGGGTTTTCAGATTAGGGAAGGGTTTGCTAGTTATTTGGAGGAGATAATGGGGGGGGGGGGGGGGGGGGGGGGGCGCTGGTTTGGTGGACGTCAGTGAGTTGGGATGATTGGGGGGGATGGGCGACAATCCAACGAAGAACAAGAAAATGCAAGAGGAAAGATATTACCTATGAGTCGACGCCTATGGTTGTGGAGTCGACACGGTGGATGACCGACAGATCGTAGAAAAGCTCTTAAAAATCTACGATAAGTCTTAAAGGAGCCCATACAATTGTTTATATAGACAAACCACTATAGGACAACCATCATGACCGGCTTAGATCGCGTGATCATGATGATTGTTTGATCTCTCAAAATACAAAAACTAAAATAAAAATACATAGAAATAAATAGGCATCGCTCTGAATACAATTGCAGACCCAAACCATCCAACTCCTGACCAGATCAACGCCTCTTGCGTGAAAAGACTAGTGTGGGCAACGAAGCACGAATACTTAAAAATGATTCACGTATCGGCTCGAACGCGTATCGGATACGGGAAACACCCGGAAACGCGTTTACGAAACGTAGGAAACGCAATATTTAAATTAAATAAAAAAATTAATTGGGAAACGCGTATCCCGCTTGCGGGATATGCGTTTCCCGCTATTTTATTCACGACGTCAGGCGCGCGGTCACGCCTCATTAATTTGATTGCTTAGGGTCCACACTCGCGCGCATTTCACGACCCCGACCCCCGCAGTCGAAGCTGTTGCCGCTCCACTGTCGCTCCAGATCACATTCCTTGCTCTCGATCCCTCCCTGCAAGTAAGCTCCTTCTCTTTTTCTTCTTCCTCTTCTTCCTCCTCCGTCTTCTCTTCTTCTTCTTCCTCAATGTGTACTTGTAGGCTCAATCTTGACTCTCGAGTAATCTGTATTGATAATAAATAAATCAAACTAAAATGTGAGTACTTGTAGGCACTATAAATAATGTTTGTGTTTCTGGACTTGATATACCTCAAGGAATAGATTGCATGTGCTATTCTTCATATTTTCTCTTCATGTGATATCCAATACCTTCTCCTAGCCTAATCTTTCCCATTGTGCCTAAACAACATGATTGTGCGTCAATTATTCTTTATTGAATGTAGTGACTGAGATGGTACCTTAGTTTGTTAATTGTATTTTTTTATATTAATTAATACTTATAGTAAAATAATTTTAAAAAAAAATTAAAAACGTTTCCGATATCCGTATATTTTTAAAAAACACATTTCCCGTATCCGTTTCGTATCGTATACCGTATCCCGTTTCCGTCCCCGTGCTACATAGAGTGTGGGCCCCAATAGGTCACTCTCGAACTGTGGTCCCCATAAATCATTTTGTTCATTCTAGAGATTAACTAATGGATGCTTTCACTAAAAGATTGAGTTGTGATATCTTCACTAATGACATATTCAAGTTGAGAATAATGGATATTTTTTCCAATTTGAGGGGAAGATCTGAATAATACAATTCCTCACTTCCACCTATTGTTATTTTATTCATTCTTTTCTTCTTCGAACACATGCATATACCCTGATCTCTCTCTCTCTATATATATATATAGTTTGGTCAAATTACATTTATTGTCTCCCGTGTTTTTTCAAAATATTTTGAAATGCTAAAATAGTAAACAAGATTGTTGGTCTTCATCTATACTGCATGCAATACTTACAGTCTTGAATTGAAAAGAAAGATCCACAAAGTTAACTGCAAATAGTTGCAATAAACTAATTGATGATAATGATGTGATTCTTCAATCAAATACTCAACATACGTATATTAGGCGTTCTTAACAAAGGTGCTTCATGCAGTCTTGCAAAGATCTGTAGATTCTCAGATTCTTTGCTAACTCTTTGAAGGTAATTTAAAATTTTAGTTATCACGAAATTCTCAACAAAGAGAAATGCCACATCTACAATTAAAGTTCGCATTATCAGAGAACCAAAATTGATCCACGTAGAAAGTCACATGATGACTAAGCATCCCTTAGATGGTTGATAATAGAATATGATAAACTAGATGCAACAACTCAACCCTCATAATACCAGAATTATTGTCCACTTTGGTTCATTCCATCCTTGAGCTGAACCGCACGGTTTTGCCCTTTTTCATAGGTAGCCTACAAACACTTCTCAGGAAGTCACTCATGAAAGGACTATTCCCACCGGAGCATGTTTAACCTTGGAGTTTCAAACACAACTCCACAAATTGCTCCGAAAAGGCGTCTTTGATATTTGAGGATTCGAATTATAACTCAAGTCCAATAACTTTTCCTCCAATTTCGATGCGAGATTATGTTCATTTATGCACCTCCTTTCACCTAGAAGCCCGCCATCCTAGAATCCTATCAGGAGCTGCTTTGAATGCATTAATTGTATGCCTCAAATCCTAATCCAAAGGTGGCGACTGATGTTGAACACGACCATCATCACACAGTAAGAGAAACCCTAAAGAAAAATGGAGCTGCAGAACACATGAACATGACACTATTAGAGAGGGCTCGATGCATGCTCTCTAATGCTGAGTTATCAAGGGACTTCTGGGTCGAAGCTGTGAATACATCCTGTTATCTGATAAATTGCTCTCCTGCAATTGCAATTGATTGCAAAACCCTCGTTGAGGTATGGTTTGGAAAACCCGCTGATTTATTCTTTACTTAAAAGTATTTGGTTGTCATGTCTATTGCCATATTAATGCGGGCAAATTAGAAGCTAGAGCAAAGAAGAAAAAAATTATGGGATATGGTGTTGGGGTGAAGGGGTATAGAATCTAGTCTGCTGAGTCAAAAGTCATTATGAGTAGAGATGTAACTTTTGATGAAAATTCTATACTTCACCCGAGACTGGAGTCTGGTGTTGCAGGAAAACATAATATTATTAGTGAGCGGGTAGAGTTTGAGATGACTCCAGACTTGGGACAAGGGTTTGATCTACCTCATTCACACAAAACTGATGAATAACCAAATGCAGAATTAGAGGTGGGGTCCAATGCAGGTTCACTACAGGAGAGACAGTATAACATTGTTACTGATCGTCCAAGAAGGCAAATCCGACCTCCACAAAAGTATGGCTATGTTGATTTTGTAGTGTACGCACTCTAAATGGATGAAGAGGTGGAGTTACCAGAGCCTTCTATCTACCAAAAGGCTATTTCTAATGTTGAAGCTACACATTGGGTTGTTGCAATGGGTGACGAGATGGAATCTCTTCACAAGAATCAGACTTTGGGAGCTTGTCAGACTACCAAAGGGAAGAAAAGTGGTTGACTACAAATGAATCTTCAAGAAGAAATCAGGAATCCCGGGTATTGAAGGTACAAGGTGTAAGATCCCCCCTCGGAAATTAGGCACGACAATGGGATCTTATCGCACACCACCGTCAATACACAACAAAGAAAGAAATAATGGAAGAGTAGAGGAATACAAGTCTCAACCCTCTACCGTCATTCTCTCCTAACGCCACGAATCAACGATGGTGCTAAGCGAATAACTATAACATCCCAGGCCTAGAATAGAATTTGGGTTAGCCTTCTCATATGGTTGGCGGGTGCGGCCATGATTTATCAGACATCATGTCGTCGATTAATTATCATGAAGTAGGTAGTGTTAACGGTGTATGTTCAGTTATTCTACTCTAAGTCGACTAAGCATTCCACAGACTGGGAATCTTCACCGTCGAAGGTCTCCGTCGTAAGCTTCATGATTATCTCCAACGTGTCATCATTGTTGGCTTCGTCACACGGTCCACCGCTGATTTTACCGTGAGAATTAATATCATTTATCGTCGCACGATCGTTGTTATTTCGATCGCGCGCAACCATATAATTTATCGTCGTTATTTCGATTGCGCGCACCAATCTAATTTATCGTCATGCGATGATCGTATTTTGATCGCGCACACCAATATAATTTATCGTTGCGCGATCGTCGATATTTCGATCGCATGCACCAACATAATTTATCGAATGCGTCGCACCTCGAGACTCGCGGAGAGGGGCCGCAAGGAACCAATCTAATGATCTACGTCCACCCTGAGCACGACAACGCTCGGGTGTCCGTGGGTCGCCGGAAAAGCGAGGCTTTGGGGGGAAAACGTCTATATTAAGAAACCTTAAGATCTAGGCTCGGAAGAAGTCGAAGAAGCACTCACAGAAGTCCATGCAATCTACCCAATCGCAGCAGAGGTGGCATTTGTCCGTTGCTCCCATCCATAGTCAGATTCTGTCGAACGTGCTGGATTTGATTGAAGGTGGTTGGATCTTGAAGTCGGAGGCCGGATTTGATGGAGAAGGATCCCGAAGACGCAATGTCGTTGCACCTTGCATGCATAACATGGTGGAGAGAACGAAAGCGTCGTTGATGTCGGCCCCTCCCTCGTTTCTTTGAATGGTTAAAATAAAAGTGGAAACTCTGACTTCAAATCCAACATAGACGTTGCAACCCTAAACTGAAATAAACTTCCACGTAGATCTCTAACATTCATAGCTTGGAAGGAGATCGCTTGATCTTGATAAGATGCATTGAAATCAGGTATAGAGGCTGTTGTTGGAGAACGAGAGAAACCATTGCTCGTGTACGAAGGTGGGATTTGATGTAGAGGAGGTTGTCGACCATGGCTAGAGAGGAAGAGGGCTTTTCTCGAATTTGGGAGGGAGGTGGAGTTCGTTTGGAACTGTTCAATTTGAGGGAGATGGTGGTTTTACTGGAGAAACCGAGCAAGGAGGCGGCGGTTTGAAGCTTGCCTCTGAAAGATAGAGTTGGGAGGCTCTCCGTTGTAAGTATGTCGCTGGAGTGAAGAGGCGGCGCCGTTTTCTGGATGCTCGTCCGAAAAACGAGAGGCCGACTGATTTCTTCTGGGAAGGAAGACCTCGCCGGAGGGTAGAGGTGCGCCGGTGAATGAGCTCGCCGGAGAGGAAGGTGATCGCCAGAGAGGAAGGAGATCGCCGGAGAAAGGAGGGGAGGCGCTGGTTCCGTCGGGCATCGGGATGGAGGTGTGCTTGAGTTTTTGTGGTTGGGAGAAGTGAGTGTTTAAACCTAATTATAAAGAATATTTATAATAATAATAGTTAGGGTTTATAATAATAATAGTTAGGGTTTGATATTTAGGAGGCTTGATTGAATTTCATTCAAACGCATGTAGATTTTTGTAGGGATCTCAGAATTTGTCTAGGACGGGCTCGTTATGACCGTCTCGTCGATACACATCCACTGAAACGATCCAATGTCAGTTCCGATTTCATTTGCTCATTTTACGCAAACCCTCCTAAGCATGTCGGAATTGCAAACGGACAACTCTATTGGACTCGTATTATCGTTACGAGACTAACAAAACTGACCGAGGTCATATGCTTGATTTCACCTTTTGGATAATATTGCTACTTAAACTCGCGCCCACGCGATAATTTTTAGATACTCATCGGAATTGAGCGCTGAAAGTTTCGTTGAACTCATACTGGCTGCATGAGTCTAACGGCGCTAACAAAGATAAATTCTGAGGTCATTTACTTAATTTAAACTTTTAGGGTGAAATCGTTACTTAAAGCTGGGTCGACACGCCAAATTCTTCGATACTCGTCAGAACTCCTCAGAATTGAGTGTTGTCGACTCTGTGGGACTCGTATAGAATTCACGAGTCTAACGACGACAACCGAGGTCAATTCCGAGGTCGTTTACTCAATTTCAACTTTTGGGGTGAAAACATTACTTAAAGTTGGGTCGACAAGCTAAATTCTCTGATACTCATCGGAACTGAGCGCGATCGACTTCGTTGGACTCGTATAGACTTCCCGAGTCTAGCGGCGCTAATTGAATTTGATTCTGAGGTTTGAATAGCTCGTGAGAAACCGATAGGTTTAGGTCATGGTCGAGTAATGAATCACCCAGACTCGACCAGACCGCCCACGAGGGTCAATTGAACCGACTAGACTCCTAGATAGTTCAATTGAAATGTGGGATGTTACACAAGATACAAGGCACGTCTCGTTGCTAAGGGATACAGTCGGGAAGAGGGAGTGGACTATAATGAGATTTTCTCACTCATCGTCTGGCACACTTCCATTCGGGTGCTACTAGCTTTAGTGACATATCAGGATTTGGAATTAGAGCAACTTGACGTGAAAACAATATTTCTTCATGGAGAACTAGAAGAGAACATCCTAATGAGTCAGTCAGAGGGATTCATTGTTCAGGGAAAGGAAGATCATGTTTCTAGACTTTGGAGATCTTTATATGGACTGAAACAACCCTCAAGACAGTGGTACAAGAGATTTGACACATTCATGCCGACACGTGGCTACTGCAAGAGCACTTATTATTGTTGTGTGTACCACATAAACATTCAGGATGGTTGATTCATCTACTTACTCCTTTATGTAGATGATATGCTTATTGCGGCTCGACACGAGGGTCAATTTGATATGAAAATCTTGGTGCAGCACATAAAATTCTAGGAATGGAGATTTATAGGGACCGTCATCAGCGTAAGATCTTTCTTTCTCAGAAGAATTACATTCAGAAGGTTCTATCCAGGTTTGGTATGACCACTACTAAACCTTTAAATATTATATTACCTCCAAATCTTTGATTGTCTATTGCTTATTCACCTCAGTCAGAACAAGAGTTAGAATTCATGTCTAAGGTTTCATATGCTAGTGATGTGGGGAGCATGATGTATCCTATGGTGTGCATGGGGCCTGATATTGCGCACGCAGATAATATTGTGAGTCGATATATGACTCATCCCGGGAAGGAGCATTGACAAGCCGTGAAGCGCATTTTTCGATACCTCAGAGGGACATCAGACTTATCTATGGAGGCAACACTGATTGTATTGTTGTTGGATACTCAGATTCGGACTATGCAGTGGATGTGGATGACATAAGATCAGTTACAAGGTATGTATTTACCCTTGGTAACTCAGTGGCCAGTTGGAAGGCTACTTTGCAGTTGTCCACGACAGAAGCAGAGTACATGACTTTTAACAGAAGCAACCAAGGAAGGTATTTGGTTGAAGGGCCTACTGAGTGATCTTGGTTTTCATCAGGATCAAACTATTATATTCTGTGATAGCTTGAGTCCCATGTGTTTGGCAAAGAATCAGGTGCATCATGACAGAAACAAGCACATTGATGTGCGATATCACTTTATCCGGTCAAAAAAAAGGATCGAAGTGAAGAAGGTTGGCAAAACAGATAATCCAACGAAAATGTTCACTAAACCAGTTCCGAAGAGCAAGTTCATGCACTGCTTAGACTTACTCAACATTGACAGTTGGAGATAGACCCAGGTGGGGGCTGACAGCAGCAGACTTATGGCGTGTTACTTCTGTTCAGATAGGATTCAATGCAATGTAGAGATTGTTAATTATATGCCTCGGAATCCTAATCTAAAGGCGGTGACTTTTGTTGAACATGACCCGCGGGGACCGTTCCAGGCACATGTCATGAGGCACACGAGCGTGTGTCCAGGGCGTGTGCGGTTGAAACCGTACCAAAAGTCAGTGGACGCATCCAGAAGGCGGAGACACGACGTTTCAATTCACACGCACGGACGACACAGCCGTGTGTCGAGAGCATGTGCCATTCTGGCGACTCCATGGCGAATGCTAGTCGGTTGTCAGTAAAAATACTCGTTGATTAGGCCACATGCTCGAGGCACACGGGCGTGTGCCAAGGGCGTGTCAATTTTTTCTTCTTGTACGAAGTGTTATATAAACTCCTAGTCGATCTGTCTTCAGAGTGACTATTTTTCGAAGCAGTTCTAAATCATTTCTGGTGTTTTGGGGATTTCTTCTGAATTTTGGAAATCCATCCATCAGTTCTGTAACCGCCTCTGTGCTTGATAATGAAAATCCGACTGTTGCTGCCCATGGACGTAGCACATCTTGGGGTGAACCACGTAGATCTGTGTCGTCTGTGATTGTCGATTTATGTTTCAGCCTTCATTCTTCTCGTATTTCCGCAATAGCCTGACATTCACTGCCCCCAAAGCACTCCCAGCTCTTATCAAACCACCCTAATCGAATTTAGGATGTTACACTACAAGTATTTGGATTTCAACTTGAAAGTATGCATTAGAACATTGATTGATATATTGAAAAAGATGGAAATCATAAAATCTTAAAATAAAAAGGATAAGACTATATAACAATTGCGCATGAATGAGAGCACGAGGACATTCTTGAATCGGAAGAAATTACACTAACATTAAAATGGTAAAATGCCACTAAACATACCACACAAACTCTCAAACGATCTTTTAAGCTCATTGGCCTTCTCCTCTGCCATTATCATCTTCATTCGAACTTTTTCTAACAACAACCCCTTGGCTTGTATATCATCTTGTACTTGCTGAAGGGAAGAAAGGTAAACAGATAGCATAGATGAAAAGACTTCTAAAACAAACAAACTAAAAGAGACTAAGAAAAATAATCTTATAACTAAACTTAAGGACTTACCATGATCTCTTGCTGAAGTTCCACTGCGGTTGTTGTGTCAGGAGCAGGCTCAATGGAACGAGAGCTATTCATATCTTTCAATGCGAGTTGTTTTGACATCAAAGTTCTTTCTTCACTAATCCGCCGCCTCTGAGATAACAGAATAAAATGACCAGAAGGTAAAATATGAACTTCACAAGTGAAGACTGACATATCTTGCAAAAGTTAATTACCTTGACATTTTGTACTTCCTTTTCAAGTTCTTGAGAGGCTATATCAGCATTTCTTTTCCTTTCTTTTGCTTCTTTAATAACCCCTTGAGCAAATTTGGTCTCATTCTCAAGATCATGAATTTGATTATCAATAGAGCTGCAAAGGCGGCCGTTCTTTATTCTCTTGTTCGGAGGGAGTGTAGTCTGGACTGAGCCCCTAAAAAACCTGATAGAATACTGAAAATACATTAGAAATGATTGATGTACTTGCACACGTAGTGTTTGTTGTCCTTTGATACTCAGACATGCTATGATGTAAGGCTATACGGCCAAACAATATTTTATTCCTAAATGTAATAGATGGGCATTCTTAGGTTATGATATTAAAAATGCTTCCGCTAGTGTTGCTTTATGAGCATCTCGTTCTTTTACCTCTTTATAGCATTTGCTTGTTTAAGTGATATGTTGTGGGGGCCCGTACGGATACCATATTATATTACGTGGACGGGTGGAGTGTTATGGGGCCTAGATACAGGGAAGTAGCAAGTTGAAGCAACAGTCACACTCAAGCTGTGAGGTCGGCGAGTACAGGAAAATAGGGAGCAACGCGGTCTGGATGTAGGGAATCTGCAGGCTCAAGCGGCAGGTGCACTCAAGCCAGGAAGTTGGTGAGTATCAGAATCAGTAAAGCCGTGAGTACTCGAAGCAGGGGTCGGCGAGTTCCAGGGTAGGTGAAAACGGCGAACTTAGAAAGGCAGCGCATCTGCGAGCTCTAGAAGCACAAGAGGCTACGAATACAGGGAGACAGATGCGTCAAGTCCAGCCAACGTGGAAGGAAGGAGGAGCGACAAGTTCAGAAACATCTGACATCAGGGGCCGCGAGTCCTGCATTAGGCTGGTTTCTATAAAATGCAGTTTGGAGCTGGGTTATTTGGATCCAAGCTAATGAACAGAATTGTGGCTAGCTCAAAAAGTTGGTTGACGAGCCCTACAGAGAAGCTGGCTGAACTTGCAAGAAAGAAAGCAAGGATCTCAATCGTCGAAAGTAAGAGCTTAATTAGCGAGAGACTAACATCAGCAATCACGTGTCAACGATACCATGTAGAAAAATGGAAAACGAAGCAAAATAACCTTTATTACTTTGTATTTTAATATACAATACAAATATTTTTACTCATATTTACAGGATGGAGAAGCGAAATCTCAATTTCAAACCAAGATGTGGGAATAATCTTATACATGAGAAAAATCACCGAAAGGGCCAAGAAAAAGGGTCTTTACATGGGCTTATTCATAGTTCTTCTACATATCTTATCGCCCCCCCCCCCCCCCCCCCCCCCCCCCCCCCCCCCCCCCCCCCCCCCCCCCCCCCCACAACCCGAGGGACTCAACAACAACCTATTTCATTACCAACCCACCCATAGTGGCGTGAATTGGATTAGAATAGAGAATCTAAAGATCATGACCATCCATCTCCAACATTGGTTAAATTTAAAGAGAAGACTAAGCATGTAGGAAGGGGAGAAAATGACAGGAAAAGCATAAATTGTCAGTAGTATAGCTTACATTCTAAATCCATCAGAAGTGTAGACGTCCTTCAAATTTTGAATTCTTTGTTCAAAAGCAACATTTTTCCCTATCTCATAGCTCGGTACAAGCACTTGTCTTTCAGCACTACCCTGCAGCGAAGAGAAGGATATTTACTAATAAAATCTAGGAGAAGCAAGCTAATCATGAAATGGACACAAGAAACATGTAAACCAGAGAATGATAAACAAACTTAGGCCCAATTTCGGCGTTCGACACACCCATTAAGGTGGACAGTTGAAATTCCTGAATTTCATGGGAAATTCATTTTAGTGCAATTTCTTCCTCCCCAATTCAGATGCATTATTTTCACTATTATTGTTATTATTATAATTATCCAATTGACTTAAATATGTCAATGATGTGGAAAATACTAAAATCATTGGAAGACATTACATCTACTGTAACTGGCTGAAATTAAAAAAGAAACTTTTTAAGAAGATACCAATGTTGAACTACACACCTGACAGAATATGCTAGTTTCTTTACATCTGTATTGCAGAATCTGATACTTGTTCATATGTAATAAATACATAATTATACCGACGACCCTACCTTCAAAGTAGACCTCTTATGGCTTTTCCTCCTAAAATGAAACACCACCACTGCAGAAACCAACGAGTTTTGAAGATTTGTAAAGCCGAATCCTAATTTAAAGATGATAGGTTACTAGCAGAAGAGAAACATCTCTTGATTCTATGGAAAGCTCCATTAAATGTTTTAGAGCTCAGGGCTTGTCTGGGCTTGTAAAGAATCCAGATATTATAATATTGAGTTTAACAAAAAGCATCACCTACCTAATCTCTTAAATCTACCGAATTACTTAAGTCTCCCCTATGAAAAATCGACCCTGATCGAGTCAATTGCATATGCGGACTTTGATGGTTCAGATGACGATCCTATAGTTGTCGATCACGGAAATCGACCCTGATCGGGACCTGATGCGTGCATGATATGGTTGATCACATATCAATTTGCTTAGTGATAAATATAAAATCCTGAAGTACTGAAAGCAATTTAATAGCTTACTACAAACAAGATCAAACCTTGAATTTCTTTTTCTATTGGTATTCATATAAGGTCAAAGCATGACAGCTACATTAAACAGGAAATAAAAGAGAATAAATGGGCCAATAACCTCGAAGGGTGATGGAACATGCTGGAATAGTTATGGGTGTAAATAGTGTATGTTGAATTACGTGCATGGATAAACGCCAACTACTTTAACCAAAATCAAAAGGGAAGATCGCGCGTGGTGGGATAGGATGAACCATAGAAATGAGGAGCCGATGAACACTTAACGTCAGCTTGATATTACCAAACCAAAATTCGTCATGGAAATGAGGAGTCGATGAATACTTAACGCCATCCTGGTTTTGCCAAACCAAAATTCGCCGCAGAGATCACAACTGATTGATCACAAGTGGAAGATATTGTTGGAAAGGTCTCAACATGTCATCTCACCAAGTCTCCATGAAAGGTCTCGAACAAGACACGCAATGCCAAATCAACACAACCACGGGCACAATCTTCATAAATGGGACATGCCACAATGTTGTCAACAAAGGTTCCATAAACCGTCAGATGTCAAAAAGTACAAGCGAGCGTAAAACAAAATGTTCTATAATTTTGTGAAACTGATTTAACAAGTCAAACAGTCAACTTTATTGAAAAAGGACACATACTCGCTCTCAACTCCCATCAAGGTTCTCAATCTTGATGAAAAACTCTTCTAAATGGAACCTTCAATTCCTTCTCTTCTCTCTTTTATCCCTCGAGTAATCTTTGAGTCAAATATATCCACAAGCAAGTTAGGTTACAACACCTTTTTATGGTGCATTAAGTTTGGATTCGGATTCAATGATAGAAACACTTGTTAAAAACACCAAGGAGCCATAGCGCAATCGACATAGACCCTAATGTCTACTTCAGCACCATGGATAGGATTCAAGCATTGGATAATGTCATGTCTTTCATGCGAGATTAGATCCAACCCACAACAATAGTCTCTCAAGTAACAGCCACCCCATCCTCCTTTGCACCTCTCACAGCTATGGAGCCACTTGTGTAAGGTTCAGTAAAGCCATCACATCACTCATCTTTCACTACATAGACACCATGGAAGAACTCCCCATCACCCAAGGAAAGATAAATTAACATGTTGGTGAAAACTAGGAGTATATGTGTTACGCGCACGCGCCATCTCTTTTATTATTACTGTTTTTCGTTAATTGTCTTAGGATTGTTGTGAGCCCCCTCCTCCCTATACAAGGAGGAGGTATGGGAGTGTTATGGTTATCTTTGGATCATTAGGAATTTAGGCTCTCATTTGAGGGAAGGATCATTGGAGGAACCAGCCCCCCTTGATCTTGGCCGGACTTCGATCCGGATTGTATCCGTGTTTCTTCTCCGATTAATGCAACTTGCCTCTTGTTCGTATTATTTGGTCCGACCTGCCGCTCCGCCCGCTTCTACAGCTGCCGGAGTATCGAGTTCTGCTCTAATAGCACCGCTCGACATCGCCATCGCCTCTGTCGCTCGACGACGCCTGATCGTCACGCCGCACGCCGCTCCGCTCGATCTCCCAGCCCGATCGTCACTGTCGTCACTGTCGCTTCTACAGCTGCCTGATTGTTACGCGCACGCCGCATACTCGATCTCCCAGAGACGCGTCGCACGCCGCATCTCAGATCCGCTCGATCTCCCAGTTCGCCAGATCCGCTCGACCGCTGCCGCTCGACCTCGCCATCGCCACTCCCGCTCGATCTCCCAGCCGCCGCCCCGTGCCTCCTCCTCAGCCCACCAGCGATCCCAGCCACCGCCCGTGCATCTTCCTCAGCCCGCCAGCGCTCCCCGCAGCCGCCCCGGCCCCATGCGGGCCAGATCTGCCCCGTGCCAACCTCCAACTCGGAGCAATCGTCATCATATGCCAAAGAGCCGGATGGAAGCCCGCGTGGAAGCCCTCGAACACTCCCTCGCCACCATCAACTCTCGTCTCGAGGCACAGAACGAGCAGTTCACCTCGATTCTGACCATACTCCAGAAATTGCAGCCCACCCAGCACTCCGGGCCCTCTACCACCTCTGTTGTGGGATCCCCCAGCACCGTGCTTCCGCAGTGGTGGAAGTGCCTACTCCACCGTACCGTGGACCTGACATGCCTACCTTCAACGGGTCTGACCCCCTCGGGTGGATTGCCCGCGCCGAGCAGTTCTTCGACATTCACCAGACCGCGCCGACACAACGGGTCTCCACCGCAATCATCGGCATGGAAGGGTCGGCCCTCCATTGGGTCCGTTGGCTCCGCCAGACCTCTCCCGACCTCACCTGGCCAGCTCTCTCTGAGGCCCTCATTCAGCGGTATGACGCCCGCAACTCCGGCCCCATGATCGAGCGACTTTGCGGGGTCCGTCACACCGGCTCCATTGACTCGTACATTGATGCCTTCGTGGAATTGGTCACCCATGTCCCCGGTCTTCCCCCAGATCATTACTTGGGATTCTTCATGAACGGCTTGCAACCCCACTTCCGCTCCCGTCTCCGCACTCTCCAACCGTTAACGGCTCACCACGTCATTGACCTCGCCCCCCTGGTGGAGGCAGAATTTCTCGCCACGTCCGGCGACATTCCTACCCCATAACCCCCCTCTCGGCATCCTTCCTACACATATTTCTCGACCAATCCGAAACCTACACCTCCGCCACCTCCTCTGCCCCGGCCATCATTGATGGGTCCTCGCAACAACCGACCTGTCCCTACCCACCGCCTCTCCAACCAGGAGTACGACTTACGAAGCAAGGGCATGTGCTTCCGCTGCAAGCACCCCTACTCTCCTGGTCATGAGTGCTCCGTGAAGGAGTGTCGTGTCCTCATCGGCGACGACGTGGACGCGCTCTCCGCCGCCGACTTCGACGCCCTGCTGCTCTCGGACGGACTACCGCACGACGCCCCGGGCACCTCGACGGCATCCCACTACTGACCGGCGGGCGGCGCTCCGACCTTAGGGACAAGGTCGCTTTTCTGACGGGATGTATTGTTACGCGCACGCGCCATCTCTTTTATTATTACTGTTTTTCGTTAATTGTCTTAGGATTGTTGTGAGCCCCCTCCTCCCTATATAAGGAGGAGGTATGGGAGTGTTAGGGTTATCTTTGGATCATTAGGAATTTAGCCTCTCATTTGAGGGAAGGATCATTGGAGGAACCAGCCCCCCTTGATCTTGGCCGGACTTCGATCCGGATTGTATCCGTGTTTCTTCTCCGATTAATGCAACTTGCCTCTTGTTCGTATTAATATGCATCGACATCAAGTTGAGTCATAAGGAGAGAATATCTACAGTATCAAAGAATTTCAACAAGTCTGTAGTTGTAGAGATGTTTGTCATTGACATCAATTCTCGTATGCTACGTCTCAATATTAATGAAGGTGCTAGCCCAGTTAGGCAAAAGAAGAGAAAAACACGTTCAATTCATCAGACCCTTATGCAAAGAAGCGGATGAACTTATATAGGTAGGCTTTATTTGTGAAATCCAGTATAGTCACTATATCAAATGTTGTGATGTTAAAAATCCAACATCCGAGTTTTAGAGAAAAATACCCACCAAATGAGTATAACTAACAATGTCAGTACAACACATACAATGAAGAAAACTACTAACTCCAAACACAAGCGTATAAGGGATCTAAGGGAAAAAAGATAGATTAACAAATGCTCGGTGATGATATCCTCCAAGAAATGACAACACCAACATAAAGGGAAAGCACATGAGGGAATGGATGACGGATATTAGAGAGATTTGGGGTTGGTGGAGGGGTGGAATATTTGTGGTGTCCTGAGAGGTGGTTGAGATGACTCCGGCCAGCAAAGGGGTGATGAGAGGACTCGATGGGAGGTTTTGAGATTTACTAGAGATGCTGACAGAATGTTGGGTGTAAGGGGTTCATAGATATAAAATGGGGGGACTTCTGCGTGATTCGATGGTGTCAGCAGCGGGTACGAGGATTTGAGGGCCCGATAGAGAGAAATGAGGGACTCGCGTGAGTATTTGGTAGTGAGGAGAGTGTTAATGAGGATTTTGGATGGGTTGGAGGTGCTAGCAGGAAACTAGGGTAAGGAAGGCTTGGCTTAACAACCAGGTATATTATGTTGTGAGTTGGAGTGGTAGGTTCAGAAGATCTTTATAATGGGCCAGTTAATTAACTGGATGTTTGTGCAATGGAGGATTTGTAAAAGATAAGTAGCTCTCTACTGGAGAAGTGGAGAAGTAGTTTTATGGACCATGGTTAGTAGATAGTTAAATTAGTTGTCTGTGTGCTTGGGGACCGGTGTGTGTGTGTGTGGTTTGGGGGGGGGGGGGGGGGGGGTAGCTATGAGGGATGAAGTAAGCAATTATGGTCTTTATTTGCAGTTGGGGAAGTTATGATGGTTATAAGAAGTGGAGAGAGGGGTAGTTAAGGTAGTTGTTGGAGGGGGAAAGGTCGTGATAGGACATAGCAAGGTGGTGGCTGGCCAAGGAAGGAGGGGAAGTGACTTAGGTTTCAACACCTAGGTTTTACAACTTCGGCATCATGGAGAAGACCGAGAAATCCTTGAAATCTATCCAAAATCTTTGATGCCTATAATCAACTACTATATAAATATTTACAGTATTGATGGTCATGATCATCCGATCATTATGGACGTTGCACATGCCTAAAAAATAAATAAAAGTGTCTTGCAGTCGATCCGGACGCGAATATAAACTCTGATTATCGAATTGACAATTCCACCCCTATCTCTACGAGTGTACATTTGTAGGGGCCTAGGCAAGTGATGATATGCTCTCTTGATGTGATCCCCATCGAAGAGTATTGCATTACTCATGGATGATTATATTATGGATGTTGATCAAATGGAAGAAGTGGAACTTGGCGCCTGAGATTAAAAAAGGAATTAACAATTTTTGGCAGCTTCAAGGAATGTATCAAGGCAGTTCTCATAAGAGGCCTAGAAAAGGTCAAGCTCAAAATGATTGTTTCAGAAGGCGATGCACTTGCCCAATCTGTTGTTGGCGATCTTGCTCGGTGTTATGTCGTATAACATCTCCAATAATCATATATGTCCTCCCAAGTTTTTTTACCTCATGGACAACATGACAGAGGTACAACAACCATTTGGAGCTATTTTGACATGATGTAAAGCATAGGTATGAAGTTCTAGCAAATGCGGCTCCTTATATTGAATGACGTTTTTCTTACAAAGTTAGATGGGGCGATGGAAGATTTTGCTGTAATCCAAGAAGTTCTTTTGAAGCAGGGGAATTAAAGGCAAAGCATTTTGATGTGGTCATCCAGTTTGCATGGTTGAGAGCTAAAAACCTAAAAAATCAACTTTTTAAACTGGGCCGACATGTTCGAACTGATCGATTCGGTGTGGTGGCAGCCGAAGGGAGAGTGGAACTTAAAACCAACATACTTTTGGGTCGATTTAGTCCTTGCAAAAATAATAAAGACCCTAACTAGGCCATTATTGATTTATCGTGCTTAGATTATTTCAAAATCGATATATACCTAATCTAATTCAAAGCTTTCAGCTTCGGTTTCGTCATTTTAAGTTCAAGCATTTACAGGTTCAATAACATATTATTGATACCTATTAACATATATTTCAATGAATTTGCTGACTATGCTAGTGTGCTTTCAACCTTTTAAATTTTAATACCTTATTTCTAAAGTCTGAGGAGAAGCCAGACATAAGATGTGACGACTCAAAATTTACAAGAAAAAGTAAATACGTGACAAATTCACGAACTACATGGAGAGTTATTGAAATCATGAGTAGATTTTATTTGTGTCATTTGAAGCTCATCATAGGTAGGAATGTTTATTAAATTGACAAATAATATTTATTATGTCAAGATAAATCTCATTATATCAAGGATGATGCGGGACTATTATTTGATTTAAAATACGCGAAATATTATTAACGATGTGAGTTGCATTGAGATGACTGTTATTCTTATGAATATAAATGTCATTCCTTAACTCATTTAAAATAATAAGTTATATGAATATAATATAAGTAAGAGTAAGGGTGACGGGGCTTTTCTATTTTGGGGCTCCCCGATCATTCCAGAAGGCAAGAGAAGGCTCCATCTCAACTCTTTATTCCTTCTACCTCTTCTCGCCAAAAAAGGGAGGGATGAGGAAGAAAGGGTTTCTCCGTCTCTGCCTGCGCCGCTAGAGGAACAATCTCCATTCTATCGTCGAGTTCCACGGCTGATGGTTTCTCCTCTGGTTTTGATGCATCGAGAAAGGCTTGGAAGGCCCCATGTAACTAGTGTGGTGACCATATAAGTGAATCTCTTTTTTTCTTTCTTTCTCTGGTACATCTAACCTCTAGTTCGAGGATACTTTTGGGTTGTGATTGAAAGAGATTTGTATTTCTCCTCTAAGCTCTAAAAGCATAGGGCTATGTTTTGAACGAATACTTAGTAATATCATGCTTTTCTAATGGACACTTTTTGAAAGGATCCGAGGGCAGGAGGTTTATGTTACGACACCAATCATGGACGACGACATCGACGGCATCGAAGGAGATCCTCATTGGGGGTGGGTATACCGTCGCCGCAAATCTACCGCCGGACCGCAAGCAACACCATAAATTTATCTTTTAATTTACTGCATATTTTAGTCTCTCGACGTATGGCTATATTTTTATCATTTAAATTGTTATGCCTAATCTAGCCCGGTTAATTATGGCTAAATTTGTATCTTTAATTTTGTCCCGTTGTTTAAGGCCCAAACGGGGGGTCAGCTTTTATTTTAAGAAACTCTATTTATATGGAGGGTGCTGGTACCAAAAAAGGGAACAAGAAATAAAATTATCTTTCTCCTCTCATCAAGTCTTCTCTCTCTCGCACCTCTCTCTCTCTCTCTCTCTCTCTAATTCCTTCTACATCCCGCCGCAACACCTCATCCTTCTTCCCATCCTGGAGGATTCCGCCTCCAACCGGCCGTTCATGCGCCGCCAAGCCTCGGCACGTAACAAACTGGTATCAGAGCTACCGGTCCCAGGTTCGGCCACCAACACCAGCGCCGCCGGATCAGTCATGCCGACCACCCCACCTCGCCTCGCCGCACCGGACAGCGTACCACTCCTACCGCTTCCCCCGGTCTACAAAATCTTGGACCAAACACGAACTACTCCAGTAAATCTTGGACCGGCTCTACAAAATGGATTCTCGCCTTGGCGAGGTCGACACCCGCACGACACACCTCATCGCGGAGTGGTCTCCCTCCGAACCTCGACCGAGCCAACACTCGGCACCCGAGCACGCCGCCAGTGAAGGCTACACCGGCCAACGTCACGAAGGAAGCACATTTCCTCGCTATGTCAAACTCGATTTTCCGAGCTTCGACGGGCACGAAGATCCCCTTGCATGGCTTACTAAGTGCGAGTTATTCTTCTCCAAAAAGCACACAACCGGGGAGGACCGATTGGGCCTTGCATCCTACCATCTCAATGGCGCCGCACAACTCTGGTTTTCACAAATACAAGGCGAGCGCAAAAATCTCCAGTGGGACGAATTCAAAGCCGCCTGCTTACTTCGCTTCGGCCCCTCGATCCGCGGAAATTCCCTCGGCGATCTCATCTCCCTCCGACAAACGGGCGCACTGGAGGACTACATCGACCGCTTTCAACTTCTGCTCGCAAGAACATTGACGTGCCGCCTGGATCAGCAGTTATCTATATTTACGGCGGGCCTCCACGAACGTCTCCGCCTTGACGTCGAGTTCCAAGATCCCCCAGACCTCACGACAGCCATGAGCATCGCGAGGACATGCGAGCGCCGCATACTTTTGGATCGCCAACACCTATCACGTCGGGATTACGGACACTCCTTCCGCGAGGGTAGTCAGCCCACTCCACCCGCTCCGCCTGCAAAACCGACGGAACCATCCAAACAACCCTTCCGGCGCCTTTCCAACGTTGAGATGGTCGAACGACGCGCAAAAGGACTCTGTTTCAACTGCGATGAGTAGTTTGGACCCGGCCACCGCTGCAAACGCCTCTTTTGGATTGAGGTGGACGATCCGTCCGATGACAACGGCGAGGATCCGGAATCAGAGGCACCCGAAATCTCCGTCAATGCCATTTCCGGCCCGCATGGGGGCCACATGTTGCAGCTTCCCATCCACGTGGCAGGCGCCTCTCTGGTGGCCTTGTTGGACTCCGGCAGCACACACAACTTCATCCGCCACAAAACAGCAAGCGCCTTACACCTTCCGATCACAACTTGCCACCAGCTCCAAGTTTCTGTGGCCAATGGTCATAGCATGGCATGCCCCGGACTATGCCGGCGGGTACCGCTAACAATACGCAACTGAAATTTTGAAATCGATCTCTTGGTTGTCGACCTCGATGGCTTCGATATTGTCTTAGGGGTACGATGGCTCCGTACCTTGGGACCCATCGCATGGGACTTCAACAACCTTACCATGCAGTGGTATAACGAGGCGACGAAGGTGGAATGGCAATGCCTCCCCCCCACAGCCAAACCGCGGGCCTTCCTCATCCAGGGATCGGAGCAGTCGGGCGACGGCCACCCCAACGAGCTCCAACTTCTACTCAAGGAGTTTGCCGACACTTTCACCATTCCGGAGCAACTACCGCCCCACCGACTACAGGATCATCGCATTTGTCTTCTACCAGGAGCGGCGCCGGTCGTGGTCCGACCCTACTGCTACCCGTTCCTCCAAAAGGACGAAATAGAGCGGCAGTGCTCCGCCATGCTCCAACAAGGACTTATCCGACGGAGCGTCTCCCCTTTTTCCTCTCCAGCTCTTCTGTTACGCAAGAAGGACAATACCTGGCGCTTCTGCGTAGATTACCGCAAACTCAACGCCAAGACAGTCAAGGACAAATTTCCAATCCCGGTGGTCGAGGAGCTTCTCGACGAGTTACATGGCGCACGTCATTTATCCAAGCTTGACTTATACTCCGGATATCATCAGGTGCGCATGGCGGTCGAGGATGTGGAGAAGACCGCCTTCCGGACACACCACGGACATTTTGAGTTTCTCGTCATGCCCTTCGGTCTGACTAATGCGCCATCCACATTTCAATCACTCATGAACGAGGTATTTCAATCCGTGCTCCGTAAATTTGTGCTCATTTTCTTTGACGACATTTTGATCTATAGCAAGTCTTGGGCGGAACATCTCTTTCACGTGCGCGAGGTCCTCAACCTACTCCGCCTTCACCGCCTTGTCCTCAAGGAATCCAAGTGTTCCTTCGGGCAACCTAGTGTCGCCTACCTCGGCCACGTAATACATGAGCAAGGCGTGTCCACCGATCCGGATAAACTACAAGGAATCGCCGCATGGCCGGCTCCCCGCTCGCAACACGACATCCGAGCATTCTTCGGATTGACGGGGTCTACAGGCGTTTCATCCGCGGTTATAGTAACATGGCCGAACCCCTCCTGGCGCGCCTACGCCACAAGGAATTCCACTGGGAGGACACCGAGCAACGGGCATTTGAAGCCCTCCAAGCCGCCCTCATCTCGGCTCCGGTGCTACAACTTCCGGACTTCAATACAATTTTCATCATCGAGTGTGATGCCTCCGCTATGAGATGCGGCGCCGTCCTTCAGCAACAAGGGAACCCAATAGCCTATTACAGCCGCCGCACGACGGTACACCACTGCAAACTGCCGGCATATGAGTTGGAACTCATCGGCCTAGCAAAGGCCGTCCAACATGGCGACCCTACCTATGGGGTCATGCCTTCATCGTCCGCACGAATCATTATAGTTTGAAATACCTCTTGGAGCAAAGATTAACCACCATACCACAACAACGGTGGGTAAGCAAACTATTGGGCTTTGATTTCACGGTTGAATACAAGGCGGGTACTCTCAACAAGGCCGTGGACGCCCTCTCACGCCGACACTCCGACGACGCCATCCAAATCTGCGCCATCTCACGACCGATTATCCCCTTAGTGGATGACATCCGGACTGACAACATCAACTCCCCGGCCCTCACCGAGCTAATCCACCGGGCACACGAGAGCCTTCTACCGCCCACATGGAAGGTGCACGACGGACTCATTCTCTACAAGAACCGAATCTACTTGAGCCGAACCTCCCCACACATTCCCACCATAGTGCGGGAGACGCACGCTCGGGCTCATGAAGGGGTTCACAAAACCCTCCACCGTATTAGGGTCACTTTCTATTGGAAGGGACTTCGCCGCCATGTCCAAGAATTTATCGCACAATGTGCCGTTTGTCAACAACAGAAGGCGGTCAACTTGCTACCAACGGGGCTTCTACAACCGTTACCAGTACCGACCCAAATTTGGGCCGATATCTCCATGGATTTCAACGAAGGACTTCCACGCAGCAAGGGCAAATCTATCTTAATGGTAGTAGTGGACAGATTTTCAAAGGGGGCGCATTTTCTACCACTAGCCTGCCCACTTATCGCGGAACGAGTGGCTCAAATATTCTTCCACGAAATCTTCCGGCTACATGGCTTACCGGAAAGTATTGTATCCGACCGAGACAAAACCTTCACCAGCCGTTTTTGGAAGGAGCTTTTTACGCTTAGCGGCACAACGATACAATTCTCCTCCACATACCACCCGCAATCCGACGGCCAAACAGAGGTAGTCAACCGGACCGTGGAGATGTACCTCCATTGCTTGACGGGTGCACACCCCAAGGCATGGGTAAAGTGGCTTCCATGGATTGAATATTGCTACAACACGTCCTACCACTCGGCCCTCAAAACGACACCATTTTGGCTCATTTATGGGCGCAACCCACCCAAGCTCATTTCTTACGAGCAAGGTCAGGCCACCATGACATCCGTGGACTAACAACTACGTGATCGGGATCACATGCTAGCCACTGCCCGCAAACATCTTCTGCTAGCGCAACACCGCATGGAGACAACATATAATCGCAGCCATCGCAATGTAGTATATGCAGTTGGAGAATGGGTATGGCTCAAGCGCCGGCCATATCGCCAGTCAACGCTCCAGCACACCGACGCTGACAACAAGTGGGACCTCGGTTCTACGGTCCTTTCCAAATCGCTAAACGCATTGGCGAAGTTACTTATCGCCTCCACCTCCCATCCGACGCGCGAATCCACGACGTGTTCCACGTATCCCAACTCAAACGTTTCATCGGCGAGCCTCCAACAACTCTGATCGCGGACCTTCCAACACAGCTTGAGGACAAGCAGTCTTCCGACGAGGAAGGAGATGTTACGGCACCAATCACGAACGACGACATTGATGGCATCGAAGGAGATCCTCATTGGGGGATCGGGTATACCGTCGCCGCAAATCTACCGCGGGACCGTAAGCAACACCATAAATTTATCTTTTAATTTACCGCCTATTTTAGTCTCTCTACGTATGGCTATATTTTTATCATTCAAATTGTTATGCCTAATCTAGCCCGGTTAATTATGGCTAGATTTGTATCTTTAATTTTGTCCCGTTGTTTAAGGCCCAAACGGGGGGGGGGGGGGGGGGGGGGGGGGGGGGGGGCGGGGTCAGCTTTTATTTTAAGAAACTCTATTTATATGGAGGGTGCTGGTACCAAAAAAGGGAACAAGAAATAAAATTATCTTTCACCTCTCATCAAGTCTTCTCTCTCTCGCACCTCTCTCTCTCTCTCTAATTCCTTTTACATCCCGCCGCACCACCGCATCCTTCTTCCCATCCTGGAGGATTCCGCCTCCAACCGGCCGTTCACGCACCGCCAAGCCTCGGCACGTAACAGTTTACTTCTTTTCCTATGCCTCTTCTTGCTCACGAACTACTTAAGGATGGCAGGGGTAAAATGATGAAATCATGGCCTTTGATGCATAGTTTTCCTTTTGGAAATTTAATGGCTGGAATTTCTTCGTGTGATTATGCTTCTTTTTCCCCATCTTCATAAGTTCCTCCCTCATGAACGTCTAAGAAGTCTCTTACAGATAATTGATTTGCTTATTTTTTTTGGTTGATTGATGCAACGTTTATGATGTTAATGATGAAAGGGAAGGGTGAAAATTTGCCCTTCTCAGGAGGTTGCATCATCGTCTCATTTAATAGCTCTTGTTCCACAGCCCCTCTCATCTTTAAACACGGATTCAGCTTATGTGGGTGAGATGCTTATCTTGAACTGCTTATTGCTTTTACAATTCAAAAAGAATAAAGGTATGGTCTTTAAAGTGATTTTGTTAAAAACTGTTACGCCTCTTTGTATATTATAAGTCATAGTGTGCCTTCGGTGAATGAATATTGTGCCTATAGAAGAATAGGAGTTCATGGATGACCTCAGAATGCACTCAAGGCAACCTGGACTTCTGTGCCTCGTTGGAAATAATGTCTTATTATAAATCATAAATTAAGATGCTTTTGATGTGCCTTCTCATATGCAAGTTATTACATACTTAAGTTCTAAAGGTTGTCTTGATGGCTTGCTTTCTTTTAGCATGTATGGTGACAAATGAAGATGCAAGCCGCCAAAATGAAAGGGATATTTCAAAGGGATCTTATGACTGGTGGTTGATGAGCTATTCTATTACTTTTTATCTTCTCTACTCTCTATTATCTCATCTTAACTTTATTCATTCTATAAAGATGAGCATATTATGGTGACAGTTGAAAGAAATATGTTGCCATATTGAAAGAAATGTGTGCCTCCATGAAAATATGGTGCCTTATTCGAAAAGAGTGACTTCAGAGAAAAGTACCTCATAAAATGTGTCTTTAGTAAATACGAGGGAAAATGAAATGTGCCTTACAAATATACGTATGATGGACGGTCTGAAAATATAATGAAAGTGTGGAATGATATTTGAGAATTACTCTAGAGGGGGGATATAGTTATAAATTTTTTTACACAATCAATCACAGTACATGCTACAGATTATGAAAGCAACAATAAAAGATCATGCAGCGTAATAAACTAGGTTATAAAGTAGATCAATCAAACGACACAAATATTTTATAGAGCTTCCCCAAATCTCGGTACGTTCTCTCTTCTACCCCTTAGTAGGAATTCACTAAACAGTGCTGAATTTTTTTATAAGTAAACTCTTAGAACCATTACTGAATCTTTTGATAAGGAGATTCTTAGAACCACTGACTTCTTTTAAAGAGGGATTCTAAGTACTCTAGCGCTGAATCCTTTCAAAGAGGGTTTCTTAAAACTCTATCACTGAATCCTTTTAAAGAGGGATTCTTATAACTCTATAACTGAATCCTTTAAAGATGGATTCTTAGAACTTTAACACTGAATCCTTTAGAGAGAGATTCATAAAACTCTTTGAATGAATGGTTAAGGAAGATGGATTGTCTCTGATCGGCTGTTCTTGATGGGGAAAGAAGACAGATCACCAATCAGCAACGCAGAAACTTGATCAACAACTTCTTTTATTTCAACGAGCTTGCAGAAGAATAGCCGTTTTCAAATCGAGAGAGAAGAAGAAGAATGAGACTCAGATAATTGATGATTCCTTCTTGAGATTGTGAGAGAGAAGAGAAGAAGATTTTTTTTTCAATCATTTGAATCTGTCAACTCTTGTTTCTTGTTTAGAATCTTCTTTATATATAGAAGATCATCTGAAATAATCTTTTTCTTTAAAAAGAGCACCAACAACTAGATAGATTTGAGAAACAATAACGGCCTTAATCTGCTCATTGGCATATCCATCATTTAGAAAGAAATCAACGTAAGTTCAGCAAACCGTCGATTACTTCTCGACGTACATCGATTTCTGTGTATGAAAAATCGACATAAGTTGATTTTATTCTGAACATCGTTTTATTCTTTTAAGACTTCTGAGAAATCGACGTAAGTTGTCTTAGCTCTTCAACGTACGTCGAATACTTCTCGACGAACAGAGCCTTCTGTCGACGTTTTTCCTTAACTTGATTCAACCTTCAATATTGCTAGCTTCTCCTATTTATACAGTTTAATAAAAACATTTCTATACAATGTATAAGGCATTCCTAAATCACTTATTTAATCTAACATATCAAATCAAGAGATTTTTCCCAACAATCTCCCCCTATTTAGTATAACAAATTTTATAGATTAATAAATGATTTTAAATAGAAAGAAAGAAAAAGAAAAAGAAAATGCAATACAAAGTATACACAGAGCATAACAAAGAACAAATATTCACGCATTCATCTTTATCAAAGCTTTCTTCTATACAACTTTTCCTTTCATTTCTTCATGGACTCAGAAGTTTCACAGGATCACTCTTCTTCAACGACTTTAATCAGAGATTCATAAGTAAAGAGTAATTTTAAGAAGGAAACATGTTCTAAGTGAGTAGCTGTTGTTTCAGAAGATGTTAGTTTCACAAAATTTGATAGATAATAATACTCCTCGTATTTAGAGTAGAATATTAAAATGTCACACATGTAGTATAAGGGTACATGTAATATTATTCTTTTTCAACAAAAGTAATAGAGAGAGAATCATTGTTTAGTAGAAAGTGGAAAGTTCAGACAGCATAAAGTTGTTCTAAAAAACATCTGCATAAAGTTCAGACAAAAGATTCAGGTAAATTATTATGAAGTTAGAAGATTTGTTGCACTCTAAGTTATTGAAGATGCAAGGTGCACCGAAGCGCAAAGGATTCCGGGAGCCTAGGCGCAAGGTGCAGGAGCGCGCCTGAGGCACGTGAGGCGCAAAAATAAATTAGGTGCCCAATTCACTGAAAATCAGCGAATTGGGCATCCAATTCACTGATTTTCAGTGAATTTGGTGCTCAATTCATTGAAAATCAGCGATATGATACTCAATTCGCTGATTTTCAATGAATTGGGCAAATTGGGTGCTCAATTCAGGCATACAATTCGCTGATTTTCAGTTAATTGCGCAACCAATTCGCTGATTTTCAGTGAAATAGACACCCAATTCACTGAAAATCGGTGAATTAGATGCCCAAGTGCGCCTGGGTGTGCCTCAGGTGCGTCTGAGATCATGCTTTTGCCCACCTCCCAAAAAAACAGGTTGAATAAAACACTTTGAAAGCCCCAGGCATGCCTTTGGTCCGCGTGGGATGTGGTAAGGCGTGCGCCTAGGCGCGCCTGGGACACCTCACCAGCCTCTACCTTGCAGAGGCGAGGGCTGGGGCGCCTGGTGCGCCCAGCGCCTCAGGCGCGCCTAGGTGCACGCCTTAATAACATGGATTGCACTTGCTCATTTCTATTTACTTTCCTTTATCCTCCCCTGGGAAAAACACCTTATTCTCCATCTCCAAGACCAGTCCTCCCCTTACAAGATTTACCTACTGCTTAACTTTATACAGAATACTAGCAAATCCTTTTTCATGACATCTCTAGGAAGCATGCATATCTGGCTGGCATTCTTCCCCTTCGGTGCTTCATTTATAGATGAAGCAATGACATTCCTGGAGAATGGTCATTAATTCAGATGATGAATCATGACTAGAAGTTGATTCCTCTTTAGATACTTCTTTCATTGATTCAAAATAATAGGTCGTTATAATTCTTCTTTCCTCTGGTATACAAAGTCCTCGATGACCACATAGATGAGGATACATGCATCGTAAGACTATACTTATTATTCTTCCATGATGGATGGTTGAAAGTGTTATCCTTTGCTCGATCTGATTGTAGATCAGCATTCCCCAGTTATATTTCTTTCTCAATACTAACCTCATCATGAGATGTAACCGTTCTCCAAAGAACCAATTATATGTTATTGCTTTACATAGAATCATCATACAAATAACATCGGCTAGGAACTGAAAGTCAACTCCTACTTCACATTTATTAACATGTTTTGGGGTTTTTCCCACAAAACCTCATGATTGACAAGGTCTCACATGTTTCTTCATCAGTTATAGGTTCTTTTGCTCATTTCTTTCAAAGTCGAAAGTTATAGCAATCATCCCAAGATTGAGAATGACATCAACAAGGTGAATGATAGCTTTGATGTGATTTTCACTTGAAATTTTAGCACTTTGATGGAATTAAATCAACTTGGTTGGGTATAAGAGGCATTGAACAGATAGAAGAATGTTCAAATGGCTGTCTGTCAAAATATCAACGATCTTCTTGAAGCCTTCCCCATATTCCTCAAAGCTCTTGAGATCAAACTCATACCCAGTATTAATCTGATACGGTTCACATGCCATATCTGAGTCTGATCTTGACGAATATCCTAAACATAACTAGGAGATGAATGAGAAGCAGGAAAATAAGGAAGCAAATTCTACAGACGTGACTGAAGATCTCTTTCTCTTGTTGTATGTATTTTGATTTGACTAGGTTATTCTTAACGGAGAGCAAACGATGTAAACGGTGTTTAGCTGGATAGTGTTAGAAGAGGAACTTAACCCGCTGCTTGAGCGCTGAATAGATATTAACATTCGTCGAGAAAACAACTCAGCAAACCTTTTTATGTTATAAATGTGAGCCACTAAATTTAATTTTCTTATTTTATTGTAGCCTCCATATTTTTGATTTCACAATGAGTTGATATTATTATTGAACATACAACTTAGCATTTTATCTCTCAATTTTCTTGCTTTTTTAATTTGTTTTACAAGAGTTTAATAACATCTTATGATTTATACATTTGGAGCTACAAATTAACTAAATCATTCTTTTAATTATGTATTTGAAAAGGGACGTAGTATGACTTAGTTCAGAATTTTGTTGATAGGAAGAGATTGATTTATTAGGATGGCTTAAGTAGGGAGCATCATTTGAGATTTTTGATTTATTAAACCAACAATCCTTCAAAAAGTGTCCAATTTTATGACAATAATAACATTTAAGTCTATTATATGCACAATTTCTCTTTGCAAAGATGTGTTGATTTAAATATGAATTTCTTATATCAGGAGGGAATAAATTTTCTTTGACAGGCATGCGTCGAGTGGAATTCAACGCATATTATGTCGTGCGTCGATTAGTACTCGACGCATACTCAGTTGTTCGTCGATTTGTATTCGAGGTACGCTGAATATTATTCAAAACAAAATTCTATATACTTTTCTTCATTACTGGAGGCTTGCCCAGAATTTCTTGTTGTGAAGGAATGTGTATGGGGCCTTTTTGTAATTTCTTCTTTTCTATTTTTCTAATTTATTTTAATCTTCTGAGAGGTTGAGGCAATATTTGAATAATCAATTTGCTTCTTCCCTTTTTCATTAACAAAAGCAACATGGTTCTTTCATGCTGGAATGTTATTAGAATCTTTTTCTGTGGTAGGATCAACACCTAAGCCCCAAGTTCTTAAATCTACTAGACAAATTTTCAGAGATGGATTTGAGTTGTTGGCTTCTACTATTGAGGTTATCCATAAATTGTTTTGCTTTAAATAATTCTTCTCTCAAACTTTTGTTCTCATTTATAAGTCTATCTTGATCTCTTTTAAGAAAAGCATTTTCAATTCTAAGTTGATACATATTTTTGTAAGTTGTTTTAAAGATAAAGCAATGAAGCATTAACATTTTTCTCTCTTCTTTCTTTTTCTTCTAGTCATTAACTCTAAACTCTTTTTTTCTGGGATTTTTCATTACTATTTTTGGGCACTCTTGAGCAATATGTTCAGCTTTCCTGCAGGTAAAACAGATAATCTCATTAGAAGAGGTTTTATTAAACTTTGGGTTACCTCTGGAGTTGTTGCTCTTTTTTCTCAAGTCTTCAGTCCTGATCCATTTTTTGAATCTCTTGGTTACTAGACTCATTAGCTCATCATCAAGAGCTAAAGCTTCAACATCAACAACCTTTAAGGCTATAGACTTCTCCCTTGGTGTGGAAGTAGCTTTCTCCTTCAATTCACTTTTCCATCTTATTTTGAGGAGCATCTCATATGACTTTAGCTTGCCTAGGAGAGCATCTATGGTGATCTCCTTGTGGCATCTAGATTCTCTTATAGCCCAGATTCTAGAGTCACATGAGCTAAGGAAGCGCATAAGTAGGTTGTCATTAATCTCAGCGAGTGAGATTTCTTTGTTAATGTCTTTTAGTTCACTCACAATCAGACTGAATCTTTGGTACATGCCAGCAACATTGTCTTCTTAATTCTTCTTGAAGTTCTCATATTGAGAGATTAAGAGAGAGATCTTATCTTTTCTCTCATCTGAGCTTCCCTCTACAATGCCTACAAGAGAGTTCCAAATCTCTTCGGCTGACTGACATTCTACTACTCATTGGTAGATGTCATCACTTAGTGGAGACTAGAATGTTCATTGCCCTGGCATCATAAGACCTTGTTTTCTTGACACCTTCACTCCATTCAGCCTTTGGCTTTGATACTGTTTCTTTATTGAGATTCAGTTTTGTTGGATTATAATGGACCTGTAAGAACATAATCAAATATATCCTTATCAATAGAATTCATGTGTAATTTTATTCTTGATTTTCATAAATAAAATTTATCTATATTACACATTGGTGGTCTGGATGTGGCATAATCTCTAATCTGTGTAGAACTCAAGATTGTATAAAATTTGTCAAAGGAACCAATTCTCAATTATGAGGATCTTGATTAATCAAGGTGTTAGCCCTTTTCTGATTAACCTCCCTTTGATACAAATTCGCAGTGCGGAATGATATTTGAGAATTACTCTAGAGGGGATGAATAGAGTTATAAAAACTTTTACACAATCAATCACAATAAATGCCACAGATTATGAAAGCAGTAATAAAAGATTATGAAGTATAATAAACTAAGCTATAAAGTAGATCAACAACACGACACAATTATTTTATAGAGGTTCCCCAAATCTGAGTGCGTCCTCTCTTCTACCTCTTAGTAGGAATTCACTAAACAGTGCTGAGTCTTTTGATAAGAAGACTCTTAGAACCACTACTGAATCTTTTGATAAAGAGATTCTTAGAACCACTGAATTTTTTTAAGGAGAGATTCTTAAGACTCGATCACTGAATCCTTTCAAAGAGAGATTATTAAAACTCTATCATTAAATCCTTATAAAGAGAGATTTTTACAACTTTGCCACTGAATTCTTTAAAAATGGATTCTAAAAACTCTATCACTGAATCCTTTAGAGAAGGATTCTTAAAACTCTTTTGAATGAATGGTTGAGGAAGATGGATTGTCTTTAATCGGTTGTTCTTGATAAAGAAAGAAGACAATACCAATCAGCAACGCATAAACTTGATCAGCAACTTATTTTCTTTTCTATGGGTATGCAGCAGAATAGCCCTTTTCAGATCGAGAGAGAAGAAGAAGTCTCAGAGAGAAGATGAGTGTTTTTTCAGATCGTGAGGGAGAAGAGAAGAAAACAATCTTTCTTTTTCAATTCGTTGAATCTGTCAACTCTTGTTTCTCGTTTGAATCTTCGCTATACATATGAGACCATCTAAATCAATATTTTCCTTCTCATCTCTAATTCGATATAATCATATTCTTTAAGAGGAGCATCAATGGCTAGGTCTGACAAACAATAACGGCCATAATTTGCTCACCGCCTGATCCATCATTCAGAAAGAAATCGATGTAAGTTCAGCAAACCGTCGATTACTTCTCGACGTACGTCGATTAAACTAGGAGTATATGCGGTCTACTGAATAACATACAACTTAATAATAGATTTGGTTCAAATGGCTGATGATTTATTAGAATATAAATTAGGCAAGTTTAAATGCAAGGGTTTCAATGATGAATTGTAAAAGTAAGCGATATTAAATATTAGGGTTTGAGTTCAAATCCTAAAAATGAGAAGCTTGAAAGTGAAAGAAAGCCTTCAAGTTGTGATGGCAATTGTAAAAGAAACCTATAATGAACTATGTAAAGAGTTATAATAAAAGAAAGAAACCTATGAAGATAATAATTAGATGGACGAATTACTGTATAAGTGAAGTGTATTATTATAAATCAAAAGATGATATATGAAATTAAAAGCTTAAAGATATGCTAATGATTTTCTATTAATAAAGAATAGGTTATAAGCTAAGAATAGGTATGCCCTACATATGGATTGATTTAAAGTGGATTGTTAAAAGACGTAAGAATTAAGTGAAACTTGATGGTACGAAAACGTGAATGTCTACTAATGAGAAATTGTATTAATGTAAAAGATTAACTATGAGAATGTGAGCTATATATGTAAATATTAGAAGAATATGAGGATAGATAAAATTAATTAATAATTAAGAGGTTTATGAATGTTATGCAAATGCTCGGGGAATGAAATAAAGAATACGTAAGGAAATATAAAAGCACTAAATTTATAATTGCATGAGAATTATATACGAAAGAAAACTATGTGATGAATTATAATAAGTGTGTGAAGTAAGGAGATACTTTAGGTGAAATAAGGTGCTTCTAATGTACTAGAATGAGCTACAGAGAATGAATACAAGTGTGTGATTAATTACTAGGAATTAAATGACTTATCCCTTTAACTAATATTAAACCCATTTAATAAAATAATATTGAAGGTATATGAATAATGTTCTTGGTAACAATATGTATATCCAATGTCAGGATAAATGCTAACCTTATTGTACGGTTAAAAAGGAAGGAATATATAAACCATTATGACCGCGAGCTTTGTAACTGTAACATCTTGAAATTTTAATCCATAATTTAAAATTTTAATTCAGGGTTGGATCAGAGATAGCACCGACGTTGCAGTCACCAATCGAGTTGAATATCCTTGTCGCGTTTAAATTTTATATTATTAATTAAATAATAAACTATTTTCGTGGAGGAAACTTTAAGAAAATTTTCTTGGCAAGGGCGTTTCTTATTCAAAATTATAAAGGTTTAATGCATAATAACATTTTTGTAAAATGCGCCTAGTTTCTTGTCAGTGGGAATCAATAATTAGAGTTTCACGGTTCTTTTTATTTCAACTTACGACCCCTCCCTTCTAATGAAAGCGTAAGCCACAGTTTTCCCTCTCAGTCGATGGCATGAGTCGAATCAAACAGCAGGTCGTGCGCCTCTCGCAGAGGAGTCCTCGACCTTTCCCTCTCTGGTTCCAGTTGATCGGCAGAACACCGCATGCAGCGGCTTCCTCCATCGAAGCCAGCGGCAACATGCAGTGGGTCGTAGTCTCCCTTACGCTCGACAGTAAATCGAGCGCCCTTCCTCACGCTAGACCTCCCTTTTTCTCCAGTTTTTCCAGGTAATCTTTGTGCCTCGATTTCCAGTGGGATTTCAGTGAGATTCTTGGCTTCTCCTTCTTTATACTCTCGATTGCAGGAATTAGGGTTTTCGATTCTTCATTTTTCAGAGAACCCGTGTAAGAACCGAACCTGATGATATGTATAAATGGTGTAAAATATAATAAAGAAATAATTTCCCCGATGATGAAAAATAAGATTCAGTGCCGATTCGACGTCGCACCTTGTATTTTTGAAGTTCGAGATTTTTGATGTTTTGCGGCGTTCGTTTCGTAGTATTTGAAAGGGGAGGTGGACTGGGTTGGCTTGGTGCATGGCTGACTTGGAAATTTAGCCTGGCCGGTTGCTGTTTGGACAAGTTGTGCCTTGCTGTGATTACTGGTCTCCTTTAAATGATATATGATATGATATAAATAGATATAATATTGATATAATATTAGATTATATCTATAGAAATAGATATAATATTAATACATTCCCTTCTTAAGCGGTGGCTGGTTTGGCTGATTTTGGGCTGGTTGGTGGCTGTGCTGATACGTATGATTATTATTATTATATATCTTATATCCCTTAGGCGGTGGCTTCATTCTGTGTCTACTCCCGATACCTTACTCCTGGAGCCTTGCCGATCTCAGCCCCTCTTCTTCCTGCTCCTTTCCGTGGCTGTGCTGGCTGTGCTGGGAGTCTCTTTCCGTGGCTGTACTGGGAGCTCTGATTAGGGCCTTGCTGCTCTCCTTCTGTGAGCTCTTCTTCTTTATCTTTACCCTCTTCTCTTTGTTGTTAGAGATGGATGTTATGCTGCTGAAATTGGTCGGGGAGGAGTTAGGGTTTTAGTAGTTGGCGGATTTAATTCCTTTGAATTGCTAGGGTTTTGATTTATTACCTCTCCCTCTCCCTCCATATTTGAGCTGATTTCTTTTATGCCTTGTTGGTTGTTGGCTGCCTTGTGCTATTGTTGTTGGCTGAGTTATTGTTGGCTGTTTTGATGGCTCTCCCTCAGCTGTTGTTGTGCATATGATGGAGGCTCATGAACTCCGTTTTTGGCTGTTATTCCTCTTGTTTCCTCATAGCCGGCAGCTGTGTTGGTTCCCTCTTATTGGCATGCTACTTTGATAGTGATTTGCCTTGATTTTCCTTGGATTTGGAAGCCATGAGAGGGCTGTTTTGAGTATGATTGCTGGCTGCTTTTGATGGTGCAGGCCGGCTGGTATATAGATTCATGAAATCTGTTTGTGGTGGCTGTTAGTTGGCTGCTCTTGCTTCTAGTTGTGGGCTGTCATTTGGATGCTATATGGGCTGTTAATTGCTGTAATATTTTTGGGAATTGTCAAGGGCTGAAATTTGATCTTTCAAAATCTTTCGAGTCACCCAAGCTTGTCCCTTCCTAGGCAACTCCTAGGGGTCCTAGTTTTGTCCATCTTAAGGACTCTATTCGTAACTATTTAAAGACGCAACCCTATAGTAAATGATTTAATTGATACTGCAGAGGATGGCGTCCGGAAATAGACGCGACGAGAATCCTGCGAAGGACAAGGACAGAGGAAAAGCTGAGGTGAGTCCTTACGGCTTTGATTTCGTATACATTCGAATATTTTGTTGAATATGAATTGCTATGATATAGAATGTGGAAGATTTGAAATCACTGAAATATATGAAATCGCTAAAAAGCTAAATATGGATTAGCAAACGATAGAATTTCTGAGGGGAATAAAAACAATTATTTCCTATATTTATGATCTGAATATGAAATGAAATGAATAAGAAAAAGAGAGTGCGTCGACGCATCGAAACACTAAGGGTCAGCCTAGTAGGGGGGTAAGATTCAGACTCCTACACCAGTGGAGGGGTAGATCTCCGACGGAAATTGATACTGAAATGTCCAAATTAGGAGGCATGAGAGCCTGTTGCGTGGTTGAACGCCCTAGAATGGACATTGATTTTGATGGGCCCAGATATTTGATTGAGAATGACCGTCAGTATTTCGAGATAACGAAAAGAAAGATAAAATGAACATGAAAATGAACTATCATAAGATATATGAACTGAATTAACAGAAATTATATATTTATGTGCCCCAGTTTACTTTACCTGTTTACTTTCATGTTCATACAGTTTTTCAGATTTATATAACTGCTTATTATAGCTGACTCTTCGTGTTTGCCTGTAGGGCGGTCGAAGAGGTAAGGAACTCACTTAGTTTTCTAAAAACTAATTGGATGTTAATTTTCTTTTTAGGATCAGACCGCCAGCGTGATAGGCCCCGCTAGGAGGAGACCTGCGGAGGCAGAAAGAAAGCAAAGGGAAGATACGTTTCGACTGTGGGTTAGAATGTATTTTAGTATTGTACATTTTATTTTGATATGCACTTTTGCATTTTGGCTTTTCCTGTAAGCATGGACATGATGTAAATTATGATATTGAATAAAAGTATGTTTATGTCTTTTTCTGGTACCACTCCTGGGAGTCGCTTAGCTGCATTATTTATTTGTGTGAAACCTGCTCAGAAGATAAAGAAAAAGATTTAAATTGTGGCGGGCTTCGGGCCGTTACAACCCGGCCACCTCCAACTATAGGGGAGAGGTAATTTTTCATTGATTGTTCTTTATTTTGTCTTTTCACTTCTTCCCTTGTTTTCGTCCTGCATATTGAAATGGTGAAATAATTTTAGTGAAACCCTAGAATGGAAAATTGTGATCTCTAGTTGTATTCCTTTCACTTATTGTTTGTTTAGGAATTCTATTTAAATTTCAGGTTTTTTCATTAAGCATTTTAATAGATCAAAGGAGGTTTACTTAGCTCCGATGCAACCACATCATAGATCAACCGTGCTTGTTAAGGGTATGTGACAGTCCCATACAAATTTTATTTCGTTGTTACATTTCCCAACTTCGTCTAAGTAATGTTATTAGGACTTCAATGTAACCCTAGAAGTGAGGGAGGATTTTTCTCGTGTGGAGTCAGTATAATCCAGAGAAATCATGTCGTCTCGCCGCATTTATGAACGCCGCAACACATAAGGTAAGAAATTCTATACCTTTTGGTTAGACATACCACCTAGTTCAAATTATGTATTAGATATTATTATGTAAGAATGTGATGACATCATGAAATTATGTGTATCGTACTTATGTATAATTAATAACAATAAATAATAGCATAGCCATTATGTCATCATAAAATGAATAATGTTATAATGCAAGAAAAGTCCACACAATTTCCTATACGCATAATATATGGTCATGAAGGAACATGATATGATCGCCAAATTTAAAATCTCATACCTTAGGTATAGAAGGTAATAGAAGATTATAAATTAATCGTCTTGACATAATAATGCAAACGACGTATATTAGAATATGAGAAATTGTACTTCTCTTTGGTTAAACATATCACATAGATAAATGCATATATTTCAGGTTATACAATCTACCTTGATACAGAGAAATTTGATAAATGTTAATATATGAAAAATCATACCTTTAGAAAGGTGAAATCCGTAGACTATAAATATATCACTTTTCAACATATTATGAATAGTTATGTTAAGCAATAAGAAACACATTAAGGATTCCTCCTAGGCACACATGTAAACAAGTAGAAAGAATATAAGTGCATGGAATAGGAAACTAAATAATTAGAGATTGATGTATAAAGAAAATTATGTTACGACAGATTCATTGCGTTAACATCAAGAATACCAAGACCAGTCATAGACTGTAAGGGTGATGAAATGCGTAAATTTAAGATGGTGCATAATGCGAATATTACCTTAAGAATAGTCATGCAGACCATTAATAAGAAAGTAAAAATTTAATGGAATGATAAGCTTAAACTAGTGGCATTAAGTGGGTGTTCTTTCCTTTGTTTATGCCGACTACCAATAGAAGATAATCGGGAGGCACAATCGAGATTTTCTTTCGTGATAGATAGAGACACGCTATCTTACTCATATGGCTTAGCAGTCCTTATGAACCTCATGTTGGGTAGTCGGCCCCGCAGTACTAGATTCGAGTCTGTGTCTGTGACTGTGGGACACTAGAACACCTATGTTTATTAGTAGAGACTCGAATCGCTAGATTATGCATAAGAATCTACATAACCATAAATAAGAAGAAAAGAGAAAATAAGTCATCTTCACTTGAAATACGAAGTCGAGTCCTAGAACCATACACATTAATAATCCTGAACTCATTGAAGATTCAGAATAAGATTTAATCACAAAAAAGATGATTTATGTTCAACTGCACGTTCTTAGAAAAGCATGCATCTAACTATATTATATTTTCCATAGTATAAAGCATAATTTTAAAGTATGCATGCTTCATTTCATTATGTATTAGTGTCACTGGGGGGTATCTTTCTTGCTTGTTAGTGGGTTGATCCGTTTTCGGAATTTTTCTTTAGAGGGAATATGGGTCAATAAATTTGTGCATGCATTTAGTGGGTTTTATGTTTCAGCTTAAGTATTTTTGCAAAATTTAATTCAGTCCTTTACTTTCATTGTAAACTTTATTTATTCTTGTTATGATACTAATTTTATATACGGTTACTTAGTTAGTTTCATATCATAAGTGGCGGTCGGGCACTCAGGCTTATGAATTAATGTTAAACTAGGTAGAGGTGTTTCAATTAGTATCAGAGCTAGGCTTGGATCCTTTGAACCCTAGAAACTCACAGGGCTTAGGATTTTCACATGTTTCATTCACTGGACGTTAGAGTTGTTAAGTCATTATCCATAAGTATATGTAATAGGGATACAAAATGTTTGTCATAACTAAGTTTAATGTTGAAAGTTTAGTTGATGTCTAATCCTTTGGCATTGTCTAATCCGTTAGTGACTAGAGTAATTACCGATAAGATTACGACTTAAATTCCTTTTATCTTTAAATCTCCCTAGAGAAAAAAAAAAACTTGAATTCTTAGCACCTTATATGACAAACTATAAATCATGTCATTGAATCCGGTAATGCAATATCTAACTTCACTTATCAAGAAAAGGGAAAATTTTCAATTGAATAGTAGAATGCGAGTCAGCGCTGAAGAATTGAAATTCAAACATTAAAGACACTAATATTGTGCATACCTTGACGAGTTGAGATATTTCAGCTTTATAGTGATGCTTCAGACAAAGGTTTGTCATGTGTTTTTATAAAGTATAAGAACGTCATAGTGTTTGCATCCAAACAGTTGAAAGACCGAGAAGAGATATCTTGTCATGACTTGTAAATACCTGCAGTCATTCATGCTTTGAAGAGTTCAAGACACTACCTTTGTGGAGCTTACTGTAAGATCTTCATAGATCATAAAAGTTTTAATTATTTTTGTTGACACTTCATGCATTCATTCTGAGGCAACGTAGATGGTTGAGGTGGCGTTTGGTTCGACTGTTAGGCTGCGGTGCGGTTGAGACGCACCATAATTTTGGTAATAAGCTGTGTTTGGTGCGGTTTTTTTTCCTAATTCTTGTTTCTTTGACTCCGTCGTTTCCTCCTATACCCCAGCCGCGCCCAAAAAATGCTTTTCGTGCGTCCAGGCGCGCACGGAAGGCGGAAGGCGAGATCAGCGTGTCGAAGGCGGAAGGCGAGATCGACTGCGACGACGAGCGTATGCCTCCATTCCGACGGGACATTGACGGCGACGACGAGCGTATGCCTCCATTCCGACGGGACATCGACGGCGACAATGAGCTTTTGCCTCCATTCCGCGATCCCCTGTTTTTACTGTAACTTCTGCAATTTCCCCTGTTTTGGAAGAAATCAAAGAACAACCCCTCTCAACGGCAGTAATGTCCATCTGGGAAGCAAGTGGCGATCATCTGCAAGTGGAATCACAAGAAGAACATGTCGTATAAGGGGTCAATATATGATGTCGGGCAACTTTTGAATCCTACCGCGCTCCTCACGGATCTTCAGGTTATATTCTCACAGTTCTTTCTTCGTTTTTACAGTACCTGTTCTTTCTCTGGAGTCTTTACTATCTCCCTGTTTGGAATATTATGAACAAAATTATGTTAACTTAGCTCCAGTCCTTACTATCTCACTCTTTACTATCTCCCTGTTTGATAAGAACTCGCGTGATAAGAGTAGGAAAAATCAGTGATAACAAAAGAGAGGGAGAGAGCAAACACAGCCTTTATATTGATAACAAATTTGTGAAATGTGACTATCTTAAATTCTGTTTGTGTGTTTATGTGTGTGTATTTATGTGCGTGTAGTTGTATGTGTGTGTGTGCGTGTGTGTTTATTGTGTATGCTTGTATGTGTGTTTGTTTATGTGTATTTGTATGCGTGTGTTTATTGTGTATGTTTGTATGTGTGTGTGTATTTATTGTGTATGTTTGTATCGCCGTTTTGTTTTTTATTATATTTTTTTGTTTTCTAAAGATGAGGAAAACAAAAGATGGATGAGTATCCGCTATGTACAAATGTTAATGCATGTTGGTAACTGGTTAAGCAAAAAAATTGTCTTTTTCATGACATACATTATTATGGTGTTGGTTATTGTATGATTAAAAAAAATCTTTTTATATATATTTTTTGTGTTGGTTATCATTTTATGAAGAAAAAAAATTTCACCCACAACTCCGTTTTGTTCCCAAACAACTTTTCCAAAACTCTGTTTTGCAAACACCATTTAACCCAAACAGTTTTTTTACAAAACTCTGTTTTCCAGAAACAGCACTTATCACAAACTCCATTTTCTATCAGCAGCTTTCCATCAGCAACAGCCCAACCAAACAGAGCATGTAGCTTCTTCCCGAGAATGATGTGGATATTCAAAACTATCTTGGTAAAGATAATGTGATAGCATAAGCGATTAGTAGAAGAAGTGTGAGATTTTGCCTCATTTCTTATTAGTTAAAATTGGCGCATACACCGGATAGATTAGAGAATGGGTGTAGTTCCTCGTGCCAACATGGGTTCTATGACCCTGTGTTGGTTAGAAATTAAAGGTGACACAAAAGACCGAATCAAACCTTTGTTAACTTTAGATCCCAAGATGACCAAAACTTTGCAAGTTATCTAAGATAGTATATATGCATGATTTTACGGTTCAGGATGTTTTGCCCTAATGCAAATTGCGCGGAAGAGTTTGCATCCTAGATGTTGATTGCCTTCGCAAGAACGCGATTTTGAGACGCATAAGTCCAAGTATATTTTTTTTACACCCGAAAAGTATGAAGTTGCATGAGGATTTAAAGAAATCAGACTAGTGATTAGGACTACATGAATATGTTCGGATTTGCAGAAAAGCGTGAAGTGTGCCTATTAGTTAAGTGAAATATTAAATGCCAGGAGATAAATTTCAACCACTTCATTTTTCTTTTTGGATGTTTGAAGTCATGTCAATGAAACTTGATCATAGTTTGTCAAGATCTAATAATGAGAATGATTTTGTCTGAGCTAGCATAGATCAATTGACCACATGACTCACTTATATTCCTAATAGTAATGTGGATCGAGCTCCAAATTTTAGCCCCATATTTGTTGTTAAGGTATTCAAGCTTCACAAACACAATGTTTCAATGTTATCCTTACGGCAGATGGTAGATTCAACTCTAAGAAGCAGTTGTGTATAAGAGCACTTAAGTACAAGTTAAAGTTTATCATAATCGATTATCCTCGGATATGTAAATAAATAGAGTCTTCAAATAGAATCATTAAAGAATTGTTGATGAAACACATTTGTAGCTTCAGAGTAAGTTGAGGTACACCTTGTTGGTAGAATCTTCCTATAATAACAGTTTTTATGCGAGTACTGACATGCCACTATAATGAAGCACATTATAGTAGGTTATGTTAGTTACCTCTTTGTTGGGCTAAGAATGAAGAAAAGACGTTACATAATGAATCTTAAATTTACAAAATCACGGATCGATTAAAGTTCATTCAAAAGCGTATAAGGCTAGCTCGAGAAAGATAAGCCAAGTTGTATAGGATCATAGGCACATGACAATGGAATTCAATATTAAGGATTTTGTTCTATCTCAAAGTCAACCTTATTAAGGATGATTATAAGCTTAAGCGTATGAAGAAGTTGAGCCCCGGTTTGGTAGGTCCATTCAAATACCTGGACGCATATGTGAAATTGCTTTCAAGTTAGCCTTGCAAGGGGAGACGAATGATTTCATGATGTGTTTCATGTCCTCTATCTAAGAAGAGCAGTCGGAGACCCTAGTAAGGTGAGCAGTACTGAGGATGCACTAGTTGAGTCAAAACTTAGCATTAGTCTCAAGTCAGTTAGAATTGCGGACACAAAGACTCAGAAGTTTAGAAACAGAGATATTTAATTTGTAAAGGTCATTCAAATGAATTGTGGTTGACCAGAGTATCATTGGTAAAGAGAAGATGAACTTCGGAGCAGTGAAGAATATGTTTTCCTTTTTGACCCAATATTGATTGCAATTTTCGAGGACGGAAATTTTATTAGGAGGGAATAATTGTAGCATCCTGAAATTTTAATCCTCAATTTAAAATTTTAATTCAGAGTCGGATCAGAAGAAGCGTCGACGTTCCAGTCTCCAATCGAGTTAAATATACTCGTCCCGTTTAAATTTTATATTAATAGTTAAATAATAAACTATTTTCGTGGCAGAAACTAAGAGACTTTTCTTGGCATGATTTCGTAGTTCACAAGGGCGTCTCCTATTAAATATAACAAAGGTTTAATGCATAATGGCATTTTTATAAAATGCGCCTAGTTGCTTGTTAGCGGGAATCAATAATTAGGGTTTCACGGTACTTTTTATTTCAACTTACGACCACACCCTTCTAATGAAACCGTAAGCCACTGTTTTCCGTCTTAGTCGACGGCAGGAGTCGAATCAAACCGCAAGTTGTCGACCTTTCCCTCTTTGGTTCCAGTTGATCGGCGGAACAACAACTGCAGCGGATTCCTCCGTCGAAGCCGACGACATCATTCAGTGGGTCGTCATCTCCCTTGCGCTCGACAGTAAATCGAGCGCCATTCCTCACGCTAGACCTCCCTTTTCCGCTAGTTTTTCCAGGTAATCTTCGTGTCTCCATTTCCAGTGGGATTTAGGTGAGATTCTTGGCTTCTCCTTCCTTATACTCTCGAAGGTAGGAATTAGGGTTTTCGATTCTTCATTTTTCAGAGAACCCTGTCACCTCGAACTATTGGGGGAGAGGTAATCTTTCATTGATTGCTATGTATTTTGTCTTTTCAATTCTTTCCTTGTTTCCTACCAGCATATTGAAATGGTGAAATAATTTTAGTGAAACCCTAGAATGGAAAATGGTGACCACTAGTTGTATTCCTTCTGCGCATTACTTGTTTAGGGTTTCTATTTAAAGTTCAGATTTTTGATTAAGCATTGTAATAGATCAGAGGAGGTTTACTTAGCTCCGATGCAACCTCATCGTAGATCAACCAAGCTTGTTAAGGGTATGTGACAGTCCCTTACAAATTTTATTTCGTTGTTACATTTCCCCCCCTTCGTCTAAGTAATGTTATTGGGACGTTAGTGTAACCTTAGAAGCGAGGGAGGATTTTTCTAGTGTGGAGTCAGTATAATCCAGAGAAATCATGCAGCCTCGCCGCATTTATGAACGCCGCAACACAGAAGGTAAGAAATTCTATTTCTTTTGGTTAGACATACCACCTAGTTCAATTTATGTATTAGACATTATTATGTAAGAATGTGATAACATCATGAAACTATGTGTATCGCACTTACGTATAATTAAGAACATCAAATAATAGCTTAGTCATTATGTCATCATAAAATGAACAATGTTATAATGCAAGAAAAGTCCATACAATTTCCTATATGCATAATATATGGCCATGAAGGAACATGACATGATCGCCAAATTTAAAATGTCATATCTTAGGTATAGAAGGTAATAGAAGATTTTAAATTAAGAGCAATGTTATATGCATGCTGCTTTTGGCTTTATGCACGTCGCGGATATATGCAGGCCAAAAAATTGTTCATGCAGGATAAATTTCATAATCGCAGGCCATATTCAAAAACCAAATTCATATTTTCTTAAATAAATCAACAAGCCAAATATTGCATTCATAAAAGCCAAATAAATACATAGCGATCACTATTGTTCACCAATGACGACTTTCTACACTCACTAACCGCAATTGTAGTCCGGCGATCTTTGTTTATTCATGCCCACCGTTTATTTTATATTTTTATGACAGTGTGTGCATCTCCCCAACACACCCACATGTATAGATGTTTATGTATAATGATGCGCATTCTTTGAGCATATTAATTTCTATTCTGACCAAGAGTGAACTTTATCTAGTTTAAGAGTGGAGACTCTTATATTGAGATTACTTCTACTCTTCTTATATTGGTTGGTATTGTATAGGGGTAAAAAATATTGTATTTGTTGGAGTTACCATTGTGATCTAGAAGTGGTCAAACATGTAATCTCACTGTCAACGCGATATGAGCCTGCAGGGTCGCACATAAGAGCATGTGGAGAAGATGGAAGATTGACTGTGTTGGTAAAGGTTACCAATCACCATATAGAATGGGGGAGGTCCAGCAAATGTTGCTGTCTGAATTCGTCGGGTTTACACGGATAGAATTCGTCGGGTTTACAAGGATAGAATTCGTCGGGTTTTCTCGGATATGATTCGTCGGGATTCGTCGTATGTGATTCGTCGGAATTCGTCGAATTGTCCCGTGAAAACTCGACGAATGCTGTTCCGTGGAATCCCGACGAATTATAACAGAAACCCCAATTCTGTTGTGTGGTCTGCGGATAGCAATTCTTCTAGAAGCCTGTTTATGCTTTGGGTATAAATAGATCTTCTTTTAGGGTTCTCATAACTCACGAAGGAATCCAGCCGACGGAAGAGTTCCGCCTCTCGCCCTAGCCGACGGAAGAGTTCCGCCGCCCATTCGCCTCCGCCGACCTCCTCTCCGACGATTGTCGCCGGTGTTGTTCTTCCTGAAGCGGATCTAGCAATCCGTGGAAGCGCAAGGTGTAGTCTTCTTCTCCCGGCTCGTGTGGACTGCTGTAGAGACGTAGACATTATTCTACGTGAGGACTCGGACAGCCGACGACGGGACTTATCTTCTTGGAGCATCTAGGTTGGATTTGATCCAACTCCGCAAAGGTAATTTTCATACCTAGCAATTTTGTTAACTTCTTGATTCAATATTCATGGCCTGATCCAAATTCTTTTTGGGTTATTCTGCTTATTTCCGTTGCGCCTACATATGATGTATGGTTCTAGAAAAACCCAACAGTATTATCACTTGGGATCTAATGGAGAAACAATAGATATAACACTCGGATGTCTTCAGCGAGCCTTAAGACCTTTCTCCATTACACCAACAAGATCGTCACATTTGACTCATGTCTAGGAGTGCACAAAAAATATTAAGTGTATCAAACTTGAAGGCCCCTGATGTCATCAGAACATAGGATGAAGAATGTTCTCTCAGTTCTAGTTAAAACAAACCGCTGAAGCGATTTAGAAACAAAGCAAAACTTAAGCCCAGTAAAAATATGCATCTCTAGTGATGGTTCTACTAGTGAGTCACTAGCATTAGGAGACCGGAAACAAGAATTATAAAAAATTTAAATATAGTTTTTACTTCTTACAAGTTAATGTTTGCAAACAACATTAGGTTGAAGGATATTGAACAATAGAGCATGGTAGATTGTCTTCATCCTGGCAAATTGTAGCGGTGAATTTGGTTTTCGGAGAGGTAATTTAAATATGGTCTGTAGATATGAAATTACCTCTCCGGCATGCACACCACGCAGTCCGATAGTTAATAGAGCATGGTAGATTGTCTGCATTGGCAAGGAAGACCTCCAGAAAAGTGATGGGTGAAGGTGATAAGAACTCCGGCAAGCACACCACACAGTCCAGCCTGTTAACTATCGGACTCAAGCACACCACGCAATCCACCGTCCTCCCCTGCTGCTCCGCTGCACGGTACACGAACTCTAGCGGCGGGGGAGGTGAATTTCACTGAGGTCGGTGGTGCGGCTGCGGCTGAGCAGCCATCAGCCATAGGCGTGGAGGAGCGGAGCAGAGGAGACGGCGATGAGCAGAGCAGCGACCTGGGAGAGAGCTTCGAGCAGAAGGGAGTGAATTTTCGGGCATGCGGGTTGAAAATGAAAAACGATTCTTTTTTACAAATCGTGGCTTGCATACAACCGAAACCAGCATGCGGTTAACAACGCTCTAAATTAATCGTCTTGACATAATAATACAAACGTATATTAGAAAATGAGAAATTTTACTTCTCTTTGGTTAAACATATCACGTATATAAATGCATATAGTTCCAGTTATACAATCTACCTTGATACGAAAAAATTTGATAAATGTTAATATATGAAAAATCGTACCTTTAGAAAGGTGAAATCATTATACTATAAATATATCATTTATCACTATATTATGAATAGGTATGTTAATCTATAAGAAATACTTTAAGGATTCCTACTACGTACACATGTAAACAAGTAGGAAGAATATAAGTACATCGAATAGGAAATTAAATAATTAGAGCTTGATGTAGAAAGAAAATCATGTTATGACAGATTCACCGCGTGAACATCATTAATACCAAGACATGAAATGGACTGTAAGGGTGATGAAATGCGTAAATTTAAGATGGTGCATAATGCGAAAATTTTAAGAATAGTCTTGCAGACTATTAATAAGAGAATAAAAGTTTAATGGAATGATAAACTTAAATTAGTGGCATTATGCAGATGTTCTTTCCTATGTTCATGTCGGCCACCAGTAGAAGATAATCGGTAGGCACGATCGAGATTTTCTTTCGTGATAGATAGAGGCACACTATCTTACACATAGGGTTTAGCAGTCCTTATGAACCTCATGTTGGGGAGTCAACCCCGCAGTACTAGATTCGAGTCTGTGTCAGTGACTGTGGGACACTAGAACACCTATGTTCGTTAGTAGAGACTCGAATCGCTAGATTGTGCATAAGAATCTACACACCAGAAATAAGAAGAAAAGAGAAAATAAGTCCTCACTTGAAATACAAAGTAGGGTCCTAGAACCATACGTTAATAATCTTGAACTCAGAGAAGATTCAGAATAAGATTTAATCACAGAAAAGATGATTTATGTTCAATTGCACTTTCTTAGAAAAACATGCATAGAACTATATTATATTTTCCTTAGTATAAAGCATAATTTTAAGTATACATGCTTGATTTCATTATGTATTAGTGTCCCTGGGGGAAAAGTCCTTGCTCGCCAGTGGGTTAGTCCATTTTCGGAATTTTTCTTTACATGGAATATGGATCATAAGTTCACGCATGCATTTAGTGGGCTTTGTGTTTCAGCTAAGGTATTTTTGCAAAATTTAATTTCAGTCATTTACTCTCGCTGTAAAATTTAGTTATTCTTATTATGATACTAATTTTATATATTGTTGCTTAATTTGCTTCATATCATCAGTGTCGGCCGAACTTATGAATTTATGTTAAACTAAGTAGGGGTGATTCAGTAACAACATATAAGATTGATAACTATTTGTCAACTGATTAACTATTTGGGTGGAATGTTTCAATAGTCGAATGAATCCTAATGCAACTTGTATAAGTAAAACGTAGCAATATAATAAATAAGTCGTATAAGGAGTGATGTGAGAGGTAATGCATGTCTGCTACTGAATCGAGAAGTTAAATAGTTGAAGTACAATCGGTAAAATATGAAACATTAAGTTAGAACTTAGAAGTAAAGATATATGTTAAGAGAAATTAGTAGCGATAAGCTTAGATGTTGAAAACAAAGAAAAAATACCTGCTTCGATAAGTTTCTTAACATGTACCTTCGTTCCCTCCTCGTTAATTCGAGCTCTCCGGGCCGGGGTGCGAAAAATGGTATCAGAGTCAGGGTTGGAGTTTGCAGCAGATCATTCTGGTTTAACCAAAGATTTTGATGTAAAGATATAAGGAACCTAAAGGCTAAGAATGATGAAGACGAATGAAATTGACAAGAATGATAAACTAAAATAATGATGAATTGATCTAGAAAATGGCAATGAAAGAATATGTATGTGGCTTGGGTCGAAGCATGTTATACATATATGTATAAGTATGCCTATGGAAAGGGCATAAATGACTATTCAACCCTCCAAATGAAAACCGAAATAAAAATCTAAATGAAAAGTCAAATGAACATTCAAATGAATATGCGACTAAAAATGGAAAGGGAAAGACGATGAAAATTGAAATGAACATGTAAATAAATGTGTAAATGAAAAGACAACAAAAGAGAAAAAAATTATCAATACATAATAAGCAAACATTGTTAAGGGTTATCTCTTTTGCGGGTTGGGGTGAGAATTGACATGCCAAATGAAAGAAAAAAGAAAATTGATTAGGTCCCATAAGGGAATTCTACACTTCTTCGATAGCCCTGAAACAACCATGTGTACACATGATACCTAGTGATTCTACTGAATGCTACTGATACCTACTACTACTGAACTAAGATATCCCTAACGATGTCGAGAGAACGAAAAAAGATATTTATTTATTGAGATAAAGTAAAGAGTGATCATGATAGAAGCTTAATGAAGGTAAAAGATTTGCAACCATGTTAATTGCTACGAATTAGGAGGGGCCTTATTGCTTTGTAGATAGCCCTATACCAATAGCATGCGCACTGCTGATTACTACAGGCTACAGATAATGACCAAGATACCCTTGACTTGTTTAATGAATAGAATGAGGAAATTTATATGAAAACTCCGTTTAATGAACGGAAACGACGATGAGAATAGATGAAGATACCCAAAGATTATACTATCCATAATAAATAAAGGAACTGATGGAATGTCAATTGAAGTAAGATAACGAAAGAAAGATAATGAGTGGTCGAATGGTAAGTCTATGAATATGCCTAAGAATATGTAAATATAGTCTAATGGTAAAGGGGTAAGACCTACGTTATCAAGGCGCGCCTGAGGCGCCGGGCGCACCAGGCGCACCGGCCAGCGCCTCTGCAAGGCAGAGGCAGGCGAAGTGCCTCAGGCGCGCCTAGGCGCGCGCCTAGGCGCGCGCCTTACCAACTCCCAGGCGCACCAAAGGCGCGCCTGGGCTTTTCAAGCAGTTTTCTTCAACCTGTTTTTTTTTAGGGAGGCAAAAACATGATCTCAGACGCACCAGAGGCACACCTAGGCGCTTGGGCATCCAATTCACCGATTTTCAGTGAATTGAGTGCCAAATTCACTAAAAAACAGCGAATTGGATGCCCAATTCGCTGATTTTCAGTGAATTGGGTGCCAATTCACTGCAAATCAGCGAATTGGGCATCCAATTCGCTGTTTTTCAGTTAATGTAGCACTCAATTCCCTGAAAATCAGCAAATTGGGCACCCAATTCGCTGAAAATCAGCGAATTTCAGTGAATCGGGCATCCAATTCATTGAAAATCAATGAATTGGAAGCTAAATTAGCTGATTTTCAGTGATTTGGGTGCCCAGTTCGCTGATTTTTAATGAATTGGGCACCCAATTCATTTTTGCGCCTCACGTGCCTCAGGCGTGCGCCTGCGCCTTGCGCCTAGGCTCCAGGACCCCTTTGCGCCTTGCGCCTTTGACATAAGTAAATGATTTATAAAAAAACACTAGCAAGTGACATTGATAAGGGCAGATGGTCTATTTTTTCCTTTGGTTGCAATTTATGATTGAGCAACACATGTACCAAGAGCGTTATGGAATTAATTCAACTTGTTGCAAAATTTCGAGGATGAAATTTTTTATAAGGAGGGAAGATTGTGACGACCCGAAATTTACAAGAAAAAGTAAATATGTAACAAATTCACGAACTACAGGGAGAGTTATTGAAATCATGAGTAGATTTTATTTGTGTCATTTGAAGCTAGTGATAGGTAGGAATGTTTATTAAATTGACGGATTAACTATTATGACAAGATAAATCTCATTATATCAAGGAAGTTGTGGGACTATTATTAGATTTAAAGCCCGTGAAATATTCATAACGATGTGAGTTGCATCGAGATGAGCGTTATTCTTATGAATATAAATGTCATTCCTTAACTCATAATAAACTAATATTTTATATGAATATAATACAAGTAAGATGACCGGGCTTTTCTCTTTTGGGGCTCCCCGATCATTCCAAAAGGCGGGAGAAGGCTTCATCTCACATGTTTACTCTTTTTACCTCTTCTCGCTAAAAAGGGAGGGATCAGGAAGAAAGGGTTTCTCCGCCTCTACTCGCGCCACTGGAGGAACGAGCTCCATTCTATTGTTGAGTTCCAGGGTTGATGGTTTCTCCTCCACTTTTGCTGTATCGAGGAAGGATTGGAAGGCTTGGAAGGCCCCACGTAACCCGTGTGGTTACCCTATCAGCGAATCTCCTTTCTTCTCTGTTTTTTTGAACCTCTAGCCTCTAGTTCGTTGATACTTTTGGATTGTGATTGAAAGAAATTTAGAGTTTCTCCTCTAAGCACTAAGCATAAGGCTATATTTTGAAGGAATACTTAGAAGAGTAAAATATCATGATTTTCTAACAGACTCTTTTTGGAAGGATCCGAGGGAAGGAGGTTTTCTTCTTCTTTTCCTATTCCCTTTCCTATTCCTCTTCTTGCTCGCGAACTACTTAAGGATGGCAAGGGTAAATGATAAAATCATGGCCTTCGATGCAAAGTTTTCCATTTGGAAATTTAATGGCTGGAATTCCTTCATGGGATTATGCTTCTTTTTTCCCATCTTCCTATGTTCCTCCCTCCTGAACGTCTAAGAAGGCTCTTACAGATAATTGATTTACTTATTTTTTTGGTTGATTGATGCAATGTTTATGATGATAATGATGTTAGGGAAGTTGCATAATTGGTTTTCCTACATTTCACCCTTGTGGTTGGGACCCTTCCCCGGACCCTCGCTGTGCGGGGATGCTTTGTGCACCGGGCTGCCTTTTATTGATGAAATGTTTATGATGTTAATGATGTTAGGGAAGGGGGGAAACCTTCCCTTCTCAGGAGGTTGCATCATCGTCTCCTTTAATAGCTCTTGTTGCACAACTTCTCTCATCTCTAAACATGGATTCAGCTAATGTGGGTGATATGCTTAACTTGTTTCATGTTCCTGGTGGTTAGTTCACAGAGGAACCCTATCTTGAACTGCTTACTGCTTTTACAAGTCGGAAAGAATAAAGGTATGGTCTTTGATGTGATCTTGTTAAAAACTCTTAGGCCTCTTTACATACTATAAGTCATAGTGTGCCTTCGGTAAATGAATATTGTGCCTATAGAAGAATAGGAGTTCATGGATGGCCTCAGGATGCAGTCCAGACAACCTGGACTTTTGTGCCCTGTTGGAAATAATGTGTCTTATTATAAATCATAAATTAAGATGCTTTTGATGTGTCTTCTCATAGGCATGTTATTACCTACATAAGTTCTTAAGGTTTTCTCTTGATGACTTGCTTTCTTTTAGCATGTACAATGACAAATGAAGATGCAAGCCACCAAAACGAAAGGGATATTTTGAAGAAATCTTATGACTGGTGGTTGATGGGCTATTCTATTATTTCTTCTCTACTCTCTATTATCTCTTCTTCCTTTTATTCTTTCAATGAAGATTGGCATATTATGGTGATAGTTGAAAGAAATATGTTGTCATATTGAAAGAAATAAGTTGTCATATTAAAAGAAATATGTGCCTCCATGAAAATAAGGTGCCTTATTTGAAAAAGTGTCTTCAGAGAAAAGTGCCTCATGAAATGTGTCTTTAGTAAATACGATGGAAAATGAAATGTGCCTTACAAATATGTGCATGATGGAGGGTCTGAAAAGATAGCCCATAAGATATTTTAGAACACCATGGGTTACGGAATACTTATGCGGCAATTGAGGAATAACGGAATACTTAGGCGGCAATTGAGGAATAACTGCCCAAAATGAAAGGGGAGTTTGGATACCACTCTCCACTAGGATCATTTACTACACTTGTCACTACTATGTATTTTTATTTCTTATATTGTTTTGATGAATTTGATGAGCGCAGGTGATAGGTACACGAAAACGGCAAGTGATTATCATAAATTTTTAATATCTTCGCAATAAGGTGAACATGACAAGTGTATGGATGTGACAAATAGAGGTAAAGATAGATATACATGGTAATATTTTGATTCCTTTATGATTTTGATATAGGGTTATGATACTCTTTGATTCGTAAGTATTTATGGTTATGCTTGATATAGGAATAGATTATGGTTAAGAAGATTTTAACTGAAATAATTAGAAACATTTAGTGATTGAAAATACATAATTAATGATTGAGATACTCATAAACATTGTGGCCTTCATTTTGATTAGCACGCGTCCAATAAATTAAAGTATAGTATATCCATGAATAGAATTAATTAAGGAAAAAAGAAAGAATGTAAACTTAATGATTATGATATGCGGATACTTATGAAATGTTTAAACATCATGAAACACTTAAGTATTTTGATTGAAGCCACGAATATAAAATGTAGATTAAGTGGAAGGGGTTCAGTTAAACTAAGAGTATATGTGGTTTACTGAATAACATAAAACTTAATAATAGGTTAGATTGAAGTAGGTGATGATTTATTAGAATATAAATTGGGTAAGTTTCAATGCAAGAGTTTCAATGATGAATCGTAAAAGAAGTAAGTGATATTAAATATTAGGGTTTGAGTTAAAATCTTTAAAATGAGAAACTTGAAATTAAAAGAAAGCCTTCAAGTTGTGATGACAATTGTATAAGAACCCTATAATGCAAAGGCAACTATGTAAAGAGTTATAATAAAAGAATGAAACTTATGTAGATAATAATTAGATGGATGAATGACAATGTAAGTAAAGTGTATTATTATCAATCAGAAGATGATAAATGAAATTATAAGCTAAAAGATATGCTAATGATTTTTTTGTTGATAAAGAATAGGTTAGGTTATAAGCTATGAATAGGTATGCCCTATATGGATTGATTTAAAGCGGATTGTATGAAAAGTCGTAAGAAAAAGTAAGTGAAGCTTGATGTTTCTAAAAAATACAAATGTCTACTATTGAGAAATCGTATTAATGTAAAAGATTAACTATGAGAATGTGAGACATATATGTATATATTAGAAGAATATGAGGATAAAAAAAATTAATTAATAATTAAGAGGTTTATGAATGTTATGCAAATGCTCAGGGAATGAAATAAAGAATAAGGAAATATTAGCACAAAACATATAATTGCACAAGAATTATATACGAAAAAAACAATGTGATGAATTATAATAAGTGTGTGAAGGAGATACTTTGGGTGAAATAAGGTGCTTCTAATGTACTAGAATGAGCAACGGAGAATGAAAAAATATGTATTAAATACTAGGAATTAAATGACTTATGCCTTGAACTAATATTATACTCAGATAATGAAAAAATAGTGAAGGTATACGAATAATATTCTTGATAACAATATGTATATCCAATGTCAGGATTAATGTTAACCTTACTGTACGGTTAAAAAGAGAGGTACATATAAAACCTTTATGAGCGCGAACGGGTAACAGCATACAAGATGAATAAATATTTGTCAACTGATTAACTATTTGAGTTGAATGTTTCAATAGTCGAATGAATCCTAATGCAACTTGTATAAGTGAACCACAACAATATAATTAATGAGACATATGCTGAGTTATGTGAGAGATAATGCATGTGTGCTACGAATTGAGAAGTTAAATAGTTGAAGAAGTAGAACCGGTAAGAATATGAAACATTAAATTATAAGTCAAGATATAAGTTAGGAGAAATTTGTAGCAATAAAAAAATGTCTGCTTCAATAAGTCTCATTACTCGCACCTTCGTTCCCGCCTCATTAATTCGAGATTTCCGGGCCGGGGTGTGACATAAGACTCTTGCTTCTTGTGACCCCATCTCCTTCACCGCACTCCCCACTCCAACTCTGTGTAGAAGGAAACATTATGTTGTCCCCTCTTAATCTTCGGTTCTCCCCCAGGCAGCAGGTCAGTGCATGCCGCAGTGGCACGGTCCTATCAAAGTTAGTCACAGGCTCTGCTGCATGTGCAGGCTAGAGAATTTGTTATGGGTCCCCACTATTCGTCGTCGGTTATTTTACACATATTTCAATACGAGTCTTTATGTATTTGATTTCGAGTTGAATGAGTCCATTCGTATCGAGTCATAGTTACGAGTTATTAGAGTCTTAATGTTTGTGTTTCGCTTATATTGGGTGTATTTATGCTCATGCCATTATAAATCCTATATATAGGGACCCTTAGAGTCATGTAGAGGAATCAATGAACTAATGTGGTCTATTCCCTTTACCTTGAAGAGACTATGGTGGTTGTCTCCTCATGAGCAAACTTCGCTTAGGCAGTCGTGGTTCCAGCGCCACAGTTTCCTCCGCTTCCATCACCCCACCTTTGGCCATCTTCCAGTAACTTTATCGACGTTCTACGGTGAACACATAACATGGTATCATATCTATTCTTCTCACTCTAGCTTATCTTCCTCTCTCTAGTTCTTTCATCTTCATCCCTAATCCAGGGTTAGGGTTGAGGAAGACTCACCACTCTTCCTCCTCACATTATTCATGTGTTGAGCTCGGCTCTCTTGTATCTCCTCTTACTGCCACCTCCAACGATATCGCGACGACATTATAGGCTAGGACCATAACATAATCAGCAGTTGCTCTTTACCTATCACAAAGTTGACAAACTGAACAAGGTTGATTTATGCCATTGAGTCATGTATAGGCCTCAGTGCATGGAGTTGAGACTAATGCTTTGCAAATATTAAAGTCTGAGAAAATGCACTGCTTAAAACAAAAACCAAGGAAATAAAACTAAACACAATCCAACCAAACCGGACAGGTTTGGTTTGGGGCCGGTTTAGGGTGATTAAAATCGAAAAGGTTCGTTTTGGGGTCGGTTTGAGCCCAAACAACCCTAAATCGAATAGTTTATATGCCCTGCATGTTCAAGCATGCTCCGCCCCTAAATCGAACCGTTTACAGGTCTACATATTCGAGCATGCTCCACCCCTGATTGAGTTGTTAATGTCTCATCATGAAGATTTTTGCAATTATTTGTAGTTTTTGGATATATTTGAAAATTTTCACTTCTCTTTTTTAATAATAAGGATCGAGCCACCTTGTAATGATAACTTCGAGAATCATGTGAAATTTGATCTTTAGGGATGGTTTCTTTTTTCATAGCCAGTGGATTCAACCATTCAAGGATTCAAAGCCCTGAATTCAACACGACTTGTAGTCAAGTAAAGGATTCAATGCACCATTGATTCAGCACTCTAGAAACCATCATAGCCTAAGTGCAGCGGAACAATAGTTATCTTTGTGTAGTGCCCTACCTTTGGAAACAACATATGGTTCAAGGTTGTTGAGCATCCAAGGATGAAATAGATGTAGGCTTGTCGTCCTGACAATACAGTAGTGTCTTCATTAGGTGAAAGAAATCAAGGTACTAAAATTTGTTACAAGAATCGACAGGAAAACATAAGTCCATTGACCACAAACAATAAATCTTAAGGAGGTAGATAAATTGTGGAGGTGTTTTGTTTCTAGAAGTGGGGAAAGATCATGATACCAGAAAAAGTGAGAAGAGAATATCCAAGGATGAACTTAGGTCATGAAGATTGCATAAAATAGGAAGAGAATGATAAACATGAGGAGAGTCATAAGTTATGTCACTTTAGAGATGGCGTGTTGGTTGTGCAGGTATGGTTATAGTGCAAGTGGATGATGAGAACGAGATTACGTGAGTAGGTCATAGGGCAGTGGTGGTTGAGACAATGGAGACGAGCTCAGGAAGGCTTACAAGCTGGGGAGGGGCTAGAAACAGCACCTACGAGTGATACAATGACGCGAGATATAAGGCCGTGGTGCGAAAAAAGGTTGTTACAAGGGGCTCATGTTGCGAGATGATTCGACAAGAGTTAGGACACTTGCGGTTAAGAGTTGCAGCAGGGGTGCAAGAAGGTTCATGAAGCGTGGTTGTATAAACAAATGTAAGGGGTGTGTTACAATGCTAGTGTTAGTGGCTGGAGTATGGAAGGAGTTCTTCGTGATTACGAAAGAGGAAGAGGTGTGGAGAAGAAAGGAGTAAGGACAGTGGTGGCCAGATTTTACACATCTAATGCTAGGTTGAGGAAACTTGTGTAAGTGTTGGATATAACCCGATCGAATCATGGGCGTTATGACATAAAATATCAGAGAAGGGGTGCAGGAGTGGGGGGGATGAACCAACTGGTTCAATCCCCACTTTGTGTTGAACCGGCCATTGGCGAACCAGCCGGGTCAGCCAGCTGGTATTTGGGGGGATCAACTCTCCCCCTAGGGCATCCATCGACAATATCAGGTATTCCTAGTTAGCGTACTGTAGTTGTAGCCGTAGCTAACATTTGGTATCAGAGCACCGTTCGACGGGAGGAAGATGACGAACACGCGAGCCCAGAACGACGCAGGCAGGATGGCCGCGCTAGAGGAAGGCTTCGAATGGCTTGATGAGAGCAATCACACTTCCCTCGAACGTCTAGCGAACGTCGAACGCATGACAACGGAGGTGGCAGAGGAGACAAGGGTTCGATTCGATCGTCCCGACGCTGCGCTCGCGGCCTTGCTGCAACAGAGTTCTGTCAGAGGGTTGAGCGGCCCTCTGAACCCTCCCAGAGGTGTCGACGGGACGCCTGGGCCAGATGTGGGGCTCCAGCGTCCTCAGGGAGGGGCGCCGCTGCTGGTGGTTGAAGCTGTTGGAGCGCCTGGCGGCTGGGATGTTGCTAGGGGCAGTGGAAGTGCATCTCAAGAGGTACTTGGCTGCAGCGGCTTGCGCCGGCTGCTGTTGGGGGGACGCCCGGGGTGTGGAAGGGTCAGGGCGGCGGTGGGCGACGAACTGCATGCCCACAACAGTTTCCGTGGGAGCAGCCGACTTTCTCTCGTTGGGAGGCAAACAGGATAATGCATGGGGAGGTTGAATTTCAGCACAGACAAGTGGAGGACAGAAATTGGCGACGCAACCCGAACCTTGTTTTCGCCAATGGTTGTCGGGGGGGACACTTTTGTCCGAAAGGCAGGAATTGGCACCAAAATCAAGAACTGGGGGGTTGGGAACAACCCCCCTGATAGGAGGGAAGAAGGGGCTAACAGAGACCACCGCTACAACCACGTCTCACGAGAATGAACTTTCCTAAGTATCAATCTGGGGATCCCCTCGGGTGGATTGATAAGGCGGAGATGTTTTTTGGTTATCAAGAGACTTTGAGGAATTTATGGGTTCATATAGTCTCTTTTCATTTGGAAGGGAAGGCGCATCAGTGGCTTTCATGGTGGAGGAAGCAGAGGCCTTACCCCACTTGGGAGGACTTTGGTGCTAGGTTGTGCACCTGTTTTGGGCCAACTGACTATGAAGATTTTGACAAAATGTTGCACAAGCTCAAACAAATAGGGTCAGTTAGTGAGTACCGCACTGAGTTCGAGAGGCTTGCCAACAAGGTCCAATGGCCAGAGAAAGCACTACTGGGATGTTTCATGGCAGTTCTAAAGGACAACATCAGTGATGAGGTGCAAGCTTTCAGTCCACAAGAGTATGACGCAGGCAATTGGGCTCGCGAGGCTGCAGGAAGAAAAGTTCAAACGAAAAAGAGTGGGGGTATACAGAAGAGTAACCAACAGTTAAGTGAGCCAGCAGTAAACAAGCTAGCGGACAACGTGCCGGCAAGAAAGGGAGCAACTGTGAAGAGACTCTCGTGGCCGGAGATGCAGGACAGAAGAGCCAAGGGGCTTTGTTATACATGTGATGAGCGGTTTGAAACGGGCCACAAGTGCAAGTCCATCCAGATCTTCATGTTGAGTGAAGAAGAGCCTCCGGATGAGGGGTGCACATTAGAGGAAGTCGAAGTTGTGGAGGATGAGGAGTTGGGAATTTCAATTCAGGCACTGGAAGGCAGCGGAAGGAAGGTCACTATGAGGATGAGAGGGCGAGTAGGTGAGCAGAAGGTTTCTATATTGGTGGACAGTGGCAGCACACACAACTTCATAAACCCCGAAGTGGCGAACCGTCTACATATCAGACCATCACAGGATGCAGGGTTCAATGTCTTAGTGGCAGATGGTAACAAACTCCAGTGTACAGGAATTCTGAAGGGTGTTCCTCTCGTGATTCAAGGCTACCGATGTACTACTGATCTCTACTTGCTACTAATCAGAGGATCTGATATGGTGCTGGGAGTGCAATGGCTCAAATCATTGGGCTTAGTAACTAATGATTGGGACAAAATGTCGATGGAGTTTACGACCAACGACAGACAATATCAATTGGAGGGATGTGACCTTCCGACTATGGGGGAAGCATCGATTAAATCTATGGAAGCATGGCTAGGTCAAGGACTACAAATGGCGATGGTGTTAGTTGTTGCACCTATTATAGGGGAGGAAGCGGTTCTTTCAGGATTGCAGGAGGTGCTTGAGGAATTTTAGGATATTTTTGATATACCAAAGGGATTGCTTCCACGGCGGAACGGCGACCACAGGATTATACTCAAAGAAGGGTGTGGCCCCACTAGTGCGAGACAGTATAGATACCCTCACATTCAGAAGGCAAAAATTGAAAGATGTGTGCAGGAAATGTTAACTGAATGAATTATCAGACCGAGTACAACTCCCTTCTCTTCACATATACTGTTGGTTAAAAATAAGGATGGAGCCTGGCGGTTCTGCATTAACTATAGGGCATTGAATGTAGCCACAATTAAGTATAAATTTCCAATTTCAATAATCGATGAATTGTTAGATGAGCTGCATGGGGTGAAGTATTTTTCCAAGTTAGACCTTCGTTCAGGATATTACCAGATCCGTATGAGAACAGAGGATGTGATGAAGACAGCTTTTCGAACTCACGATGGCCATTGAGTTTTTGGTTATGTCATTCGGCTTAACCAATGCTCATCATTTCAATCAGTCATGAATGAAACATTCCTCCCTTTCCTTCGGAGGTTTTTGCAGGTTTTCTCGATGATATTCTCGTTTATAGCAGGGATCTCGAAGCACGTGTGGAGCATGTAAGGACAGTTTTGGAGATTCTAAAGAGACATGGGTGGTATGCAAAGAGGTTCAAATGCTCTTTTGGACAGCAGGACGTTGAGTACTTGGGTCACTTGGTTAACCAGGAAAGGGTCCGGCCTGATCCAGCGAAGATCAGCTGCATGGAGGGATGGCCGAAACCCACCACATTGAAGTTGCTTAGAGGATTCCTCGGTTTGACCGGATATTATCGCAAGTTTGTGCGGAATTATGGAAAGATTGCTAAGCCGCTGACAGCACTTCTTCAGAAGGGGGCTTTCCAGTGGAATGAAGAGGCGGAACATGCTTTCTTACAGCTCAAAGGAGCCATGACCGTTGCTCTTGTACTGGCCCTTCCTAATTTTGAAAAGGAGTTTTGTGGTGGAAACTGACGCATCGGGTGGAGGTCTTGGAGCAGTCCTGATGCAAGAGGAAAGACCTATAACATATTATAGCAAAGCTATTCAAGGGAAGGCTTTGGGCCTTTCAGTTTATGAGAAAGAGATGTTGGCGATTCTGCATGCGATGTCCAAATGGAGGTCATATCTTCTCGGACAACACTTCCAAATCCGTACCGATCACCAAAGTTTGAAGTACTTCTTGGACCAAAGAGTCTCTTCAATGGAACAACAAAAATGGGTGATGAATATGTTGGGCTATGACTTCGAGATTGTGTACCGGAAAGGCAAGGATAATGTTGTCGCAGATGACTTGTCTAGGGTCCCTAGCAGTAGTACGATATTCATCATGACGAAATCAGTCTTGGAAGTGATAGATGAGATTCACCAGGAGGTATTGGAGGATGATACATTGCGGCAGTTATTACATGAAGTGGGTGATGGGGGCACAAAGGTGGATGGATATCATGTTCTTAACGGACATTTGTATTTCAAGGGGAGATTGGTGGTAACCGAAAACTCCAGTCTGAAACAGCAGGTTTTGAGAGAATTCCACGACATTCCTGTAGGTGGGCATGCGGGTATCTTCCGGACTTACCACCGGTTGAAACATAACATATTTTGGAAGGGGATGAAGGGGGATGTTGAGCTTTACGTCCAGCAGTGTGAGGTTTGCCAGCAACAGAAATACGAGACTACATCACCGACAAGATTATTGGTGCCCCAGGACATTCCTCGGTTAGTGTTCAATGGCATTGCAATGGATTTCATTGATGGTCTTCCTCGATCCCAGGGCAGGACTGTGATCTTGAAGGTGATCGATCATCTGTCCAAGTACAGGCACTTCATTACTTTGACAAACCCATACACGACGGAGATTGTGGCGGAGTCATTCATGAGGGAAATAGTAAGGCTACATGGACTTCCTAACTCTATTGTGTCAGATAGGGAGCCCATATTCATCAGTAGATTTTGGAGGGAGCTCTTTCAATAGTTGAGCACTACATTGAGGATGAGCACCAACCACCCTCAAACGGATGGACAGACGGAATCGCAGAACCGCGGTGTGGAGACCTGCCTCGGATGTTTCTCTATGGAGAAACCCAATCAGTGAAGCAAGTGGTTACATTGGGTGGAGTATTGGTATAATAATGCATATCAGACAGCAGTGGGGATGACACCTTTTGAGGCATTGTATGGAAGACCTCCACCCACTTGGAGGAATCTGGAGAGCGGCTCCACTGCAGTCAAGGAAGTTAAGCTTAGATTGCAAGAAAGAGATTTGGTGGTTGAACTACTTAGAAGAAATCTCGCGAAGGCTCGGAGCAGAATGAAGGCACGGGCCGACAAGCATCGTAGAGAGAGGGTTTTTTGAGGAAGCGGGGATGTATACTTGAAATTGCAACCCTACAGACAGCTATCGATGGCAAGGAAGACCAGCTAGAAATTGGCACCCAGGTACTATGGACCTTACAAGATCTTTAAAAAGGTCGGACCAGTTGCATACACATTAGAGTTACCGGAGGGGTCCAGAATACATCCCACTTTCCATGTTTCTCTGTTAAAGAAGGCCCAAGGAGCTCCAAAAAAGCTGGTTCACTCACTTCCTGCGGCTTCCGAGCTAGGGGAGATCCGACCGATTCCTGAAAAGATTGTGGAGTTTCGTTGGAGATTGAGGCAGGGGCAGTATGTGACACGGGCCTTAGTCCTACGGAAAGGATTACCGGAAGCAGAGGACCTAGGTTGATTGCGATGAATTCAGATCGATGTACCCAGAATTTCAGCTTGAGGACAAGCAGTTTTTTGAAGGAGGGAATAATATAACCCGGTCGAATCATGGGCGTTATGACAAAAAATATTAGAGAAGGGGCCCAGGAGTTGGGGGGACTAAACCAACTGGTTCAGTCCCCACATTGTGCTGAACCGGCCATTGGCGAACCAGCCGGGTCAGTCGGCTCATATTTGGGGGGGATCAACTCTCCCCCCAAGGGCATCCATCGACAATATAAGGTATTCAAAAGAGAATCCATATATATAAATAGAGGTAAAATAGTAGTAATGAGTAAATGTTGTCTATCTTAAGAAAGGGCATACAATTCATAGAAAGGGCATACAATTCATGACTCGATTAACATTTTGTTTAACAAAAGATGGCATCCACATCTCCATCCAGCCTGAAAATTTCAGTTTTTTTACACCAAAAGAGGACTTGAAGACTAAGATTGCTGAGCCCATGTGTGAAGGGACATTCCCATATTAGATAACTAGTGAGTCACATCTCGCAAAAAAAAGTTGGCCTTAATCGAAAAACATAATCTTATAGTTAAAGCAAATGACTTTCCAAAGGGACCGTTTGGTTTGAATTGGGCTCCCCGCAAAAATTCCATCATGTTGTATCAAAAAAAGACACTGGGCTCAGTTAGTGGTAGAGGTAAACTATCTAGAGCAGATGACTTTCCAAAGGAACTGTTTAGGCTGAATTGGGCTCCCCGCAAAAGTTCCATCATGTTGTATCAAAAAAAGACACTGGACTCTGTTAGTGGTAGAGGTAAACTATCTAGAGTGCTGAGATCACTTAAGAGACCATAGGGAGTAAATGTGGACCATATTTTACGTAAAGGTGAGATTGTTAATGTCACCTGCGATTGAGCAAACAAGGAGGAATTACAAAAAACAAGCTAAATATGTCTTTAAGATATGGAGAAACTTGATCCAAAAAAATAATAATTTAAACAAGGTTATACTAACCATGTCTACTAATACGTTCCATATAGTAGAATTCTCTGTATGCAAGACTGAGATAGTGGTTGAATGGCAAGTCGACGGAAGCAAGTGACTGGGTATGCTAAGCCTGCACGGGCAAACAAATGAAATAAAAAGGTTTATAAAATATTTGTTAAGCCTGCACGGGCAAACAAATGAAATAAAAAGGTTTCTGAAATATTTTAAAAACAATTAGAACAATGAGTATAGTGTGAATAAAAAGTCGAATACTGAAATAAAAGTCTAAACATTTAGAGGAATTCAAACCTTGGTCTTGAGAAATCATAGATAATAATCTGAAGATTATGGTAATTTGCTTCTCTAGCACAAGTTCTTAGAACTAATAAATCTTTATGATCAGTGACAATAAAAGCATCCAATAACCTTCCGATCGCGCATTCAACCGCAAGAGCCCAGATGTCGCTGTTAACCAAAGACTACAACATACAACGGAGTTAAAAATAAGCTTATAATCAATCTTACTAGAGTTATACAACTATAATGCAACTAGATTTGCAGTAATCATAACAGTAAAATCAAATTCTCCAGGCACCACAACATAATAAATTGTTACGCGTACGCGCGTATTATTATTGTATTTCTTATTATTCTAGGTTTTGGCATGTGAGCCCTCCTCCCTATATAAGGAGGTGGTTTGAGAGTAGAAGACATCTTTTGATCATTTAGGCTTTTGGGCTCTCATTTGAGAGAAGGATCATAGGAGGACCCAGCCTCCTTGATCTTGGCCGGAGTTCACTCCGGATTGTATCCGTGTTCTTGATTAAGGCAATCTTGTCTCGTTCTTCCTTCTAAATCGTAACAAGTGGTCCGACCTGCCGCCTTCCGGCCGCGGTTTCCGCCGCCAGAAGTCCTTCCAGCGCCTCCTTCCCCGATCCCGGTCACGTACAGCTCCTGTTCCGCGCTCCACATCGTGCTTCCGCTCATGTTGCCGGTCCTGATCCCCGTTTCCGCGCCTCCTCCTGCTACCGATCCCCGGTTCCGCTTCCGCTCCCGATTCCGATCCCCGATCGCGCGCTTCCTTCCACATCCGCTACTGCCATCGATCCAGCATCTCCTCCCGCTCCTACCGTCGCTCTCGTGCCATCGATCCAGCGCCTCAGGCGCCAGCTTACAGCTCCTGTGCCATCGATCCGGCGCGTCCTTCCGCTTCCGCTCCTACCGTCGCTCCAACACCTTCGCCAGATAGCAGCCCTGCTGCCGATCTAGCGCGCCCCCTTCCACCCGGCGTCCTCCTCCGCCTGCGGTTTCTTACGTGCATGCCCCTCCGTTCTCGCCGTCTAATGGGCCACCCAGATCCCACGCCTTCTCACCCAACCACCGATCCCGCCATTCTTCGTCGCTTGGATGACCACAACGGTTCCATCGCGTCGCTGCAGGCCCTCATGTTACGCATGGATGCTAAGCTCGACTCCCTCCTGGCCGGCCGCCTTACCACCTCGGCAACGTCGGTGGCGGATCCGCCGCCCCTCCTCGGGACCCCCCCGGAACACTTCCATGCAACAGCCCCCATGCCCGGGGTGTGCTCACCAGACCCTCGTTCCTTGAATGTCCCCTCTTTCAACGGCACCGACCCTATGGGATGGATTGCTCGGGCCGAACAGTTCTTCGAGCTACAGCAGATCTCGGAGCCACAGAAGGTTAGCACGGCCTTGATCGGCATGGAGGGCTCCGCCCTCCACTGGGTCCGCTGGCTCCGCCAATCCTCTCCCGGCCTCACTTGGCCAGCTCTTACAGAGGACCTCATTCAGCGGTTTGATCACCGTTACCCCGGCTCCATGATCGAATGCCTTTGCGGACTCCGTCAGACCGGCCCCATTGATTCGTACGTTGATGCATTCATCGAGTTGGTCACCCATGTTCCTGGTCTCCCACCCGACCATTACTTGGCCTACTTCATGCACGGCTTACAACCCCACATCCGAGCCCGCCTCCGCACCCTGCAACCGTCAACTGTCCACCAAGCCATGAACCTCTCCCTACTGGTGGAAGCCGAATTCATGGAAACGTCCGGGGACCTTCCCTACCAACCATATTTCCCTCCCCCGCCTAAACCTCCACCACTGCCACCTCATCCTCCTCGGCCAACCAGTATGGGCCCACGCAACAACCGTCATATACCCACTCTCCGTCTTTCCAACCAAGAGTGCAATGACTTGCGGAGCAAGGGTCTGTGCTACCGCTGCAAGCAACCCTACTCGCCCAACCATAATTGTCCTGCCAAGGAATTCCGGGCCCTCATCGAGGATGATTTGGACGAGATCAGCGCGGCTACCTTGGACACCCTTCTGCTCACGGATGTACTGCCGGACGGAGATCCGGGCACCTCTGCGGCGGCCCACCAGCGGGCACATTACTACTAGATGGCGGGCGGTACTTCGACCTTGGGGTCAAGGTCGATTTTCTGGCGGGATGGATTGTTACGCGTACGCGCGTATTATTATTGTATTTCTTATTATTCTAGGTTTTTGGCATGTGAGCCCCCCCCCCCCCCCTCCCTATATAAGGAGGTGGTTTGGGAGTAGAAGACATCTTTTGATCATTTAGGCTTTTGGGCTCTCATTTGAGACAAGGATCATAGGAGGACCCATCCTCCTTGATCTTGGCCGGAGTTCACTCAGGATTGTATCCGTGTTCTTGATTAATGCAATCTTGTCTCGTTCTTCCTTCTAAATCGTAACATAAATGCACCAAAAATTTACAAAATTTAAGAACTACGTAGGTAAAGAATGGATAATTCCAGTCCAAGAACATCAACACTATCAAATAGCAGGCTTGGTAAAAGGGAGTAAAACGTTCATAAAAAATAGAATCCGTGAGAATTTGAAATATAAAATTATTACTATAAGATTACCAACTCATTACATAGGAACTCCCCTCTTTATATAGAGTAGATGAGGAGGAACAATACACATTTGAGGATGTGGGACTAATACAAGAAAGATGAAAAAGTACAATGGGCTCCCTTTTAGGTTTTTTTACAAAAGGGCTTTAACGCCCCCTCTCAAGCTGGAGAATATATATCGATCATTCTCAACTTAACACAAATATCAGAAAAAGGTGATGAAATTTGTGAGGTGAAAATGTCAGTCAACTCTTTATCTGAAATAACAAAGGGAGTGCCTATTTATTTATTGATATCTTCCTCTCTGATAGCGTGACAATCAACTATTATATGTTTTGTTCTTTGGTGGAATATGACAATTTTTGGATATGTATATGGTAGGTTTATTATTACAAAATATCGACGGAGGATAATTGTAAGTTTCGCCAAAATCTTTTAGAAGTGTTCTCAACAACTTTAACTCACAAATAGTCTGAGTCATACTTCTATACTTAACTTCTGCACTTGACCTGGACACAACTGCTTGTTTATTGCATCTCCAAGTACCAACATACTTGCAATATCCAAAATTGGATTTGCTACCTAAAGAAGTTGACTGGAAGCAGGTTGCTTGGAATCACTAATCAAAGCCTCAATATCAGTCGAAGAGAACCATCAGTCAAATTCAAGTGGCGGAGTGGAGGTTGACTGAGAAGGCTCAGACTCAGTGGTACTGACATGAGCCTGGGGACAAGGGTGTGTATGCTTTGTAAAGCACCGCTCGACAAGATGACCAAATCTCCCACAATGGGAGCAAAGAGAGAGATGCCCTCCACAACCTCCATTGCGGCCCCCACGGACACATTATGCTCCACGACGAGCTTCATGAGCATAATTTTCTGAGGGTGGAGGTGATACTATTGGAGGCTAGTGCATAAGAATTGTCACTGAACAGACGCAAGTTATAGTAGCATCCAAGGTGGGAGTGACAGGTTCTCCCAAAATCTGTTAGCATATCATTTCGTAGGAATCCGGAAGACATAGAAGATAGCAGATCACAAGAAAATCCTGAAAATGTATCTGCTGAGTTGTAAGGCCTACGGAAAAAGGGTAATGTTGGAAAAGTTATGCGCCGAAAGACTAAACTTCCTGATATGCAACATTAGGAGAGACTGTTGGGCGAGCGAAGAGAACTGAATAGATGGTGTAGATGCGAGAGGTTTTGGACCATGAAGTAAAGGTATCAACATGATCTCATGCAGCCTTCAAAGTTTCATCATGACAGATGATAAGCAAACAATCATCAGAAAGACTGTGCAAGTCACGTTCGGACAAGAGCATCACTGGCGTCCAGATCAACATTGATGGGAGATGTGGGGTCTGGAGAAATTTCAATGACATGATATATTTTGCGTTGAGAGGGCAGGGTGAAAGTGAAATAGACACTCCAATCAGGATAATTGGGTCTACTCAACTTGCAAGTCATCCTCAAATTTCCAGAGGCACTAGAAATTAGTGAGGGGTAAGAGTAGTAGTGAGCGGAGGTGTCTCCAGAGTTTAGCAAGAGAAGCTCAGTGAGAGCGAAAGAACTCGCTGGACGAGAGTTCAATAGGAGAACTCACTGGAGCATGGAGGAATTCGTTGGATGAGAACTCGTTGAATGAGAATTTTGCGAGAAAAGTTCGGCAAGGGAGTTCAGCTGGGAGTTATTGCAAATACCCGAACAAGAAAGAGACACAATTGTGATTGGAAGAACTGGCAGGAAGCTAGAGAAGTCCCACGCAACTACGATTACAAGAGCTCGCAGGAAGTCGCTGCAAGAAGCTGGAAAACTCTAAGAAGAGCTCGCAGGAAGCTGGAGAGCGCATAGGAAGCTTAGACAAGTCACACACATCTGTGATAGGGAGAGCTCTCAAGAGGTTGTCGATACAATTAGTGATCACATGAGCGATGAAGTAACCAAGAGTGCATTGTTTGCAGGAGTTTGGACGAGAAACTCAAGGGAACGGGAAAGATCGCAGAAATTTACCGGCATGGGTGTTCAACGGAAGAGATAATTGGCCAGTCAATCGATATTCTATAAAAAGGCAGGAGCATCAGAACTTGATTAGGGCTTCTGTCGAAGATGTCAGCCTACGTGTTGGCCAGCTCGTTGGAAGAGGTCGGGGACACCAACTTGGAAGAGAGAGCAAGTAGAGTGTGAATGTGTCCGAGGTTCACGAGTCTGGGTGACAAGAATCCTGCGAGTTCACTACCTCTCGTCTAAGGCCAGGAGATTCACACGAAACTGGATAGGTTCGAGCTTGAATGGGAGAAATTACGCGACGGGAATAATCAAGAGATAGCAACGAAAAAATCTGTTCTGCTCTGATACTATGTGAGAAATTGAAATGTAAAATTATTATTCCAAAAATACCGACTCATTACATAGAAACTCCTCTCTATATGTAGAGTAAATGAGAAAGAATATACACTTGGAGATGTGGGACTAAATATACAAAAGATAACAAAAGGTCCAGTGGGCTCGCTTTTGGGCTTTTTTTGCAAATGCGCTTTATCATTTGCTCGGCATGCAACAAACTATAGAGAAAAGAAGGTTTTGAAAAGGAAGGCAACATTCCGTCAAAGGCATCAAAAAGTGGATTGAACCATATAGACTTCAACTATAGACATGTGACACTAAAATAGGAGCGAGCATCTATCAAACCGATGATGGATTCATTTTTCAATGCAACCTGGGGAACCAGATCAGGTAAAGTACAATTGCATACCAAGAGGACCATGTCATGGGGATTTTTAGAAGACACAGAGGGGTGCACAAAGTCCGACAACTTGTCATACTTCATCCACTTATATAACTCTGAATGACCTATGACAGTTCCCAAACTCTCATGAAGAATGCAAAATGAATGAGAACAAAATAATAGCAATTCCAATAACATATTAATCCATAATACCTCCATTTAGTGGAAGTTTGAAATTATTGGAGAAAAAATGGGTACGAATCCTAGTGGTGACCAAAATACTAATGATACGCGAGATTAGGGATTTCTCAGTGGATGATATAAAAAGGAACCAGCTCCCATCTTTCAAAGCAATCTTTTTCTACTCGAGCATCCCTCATAAGGTCATTTTTGGTGTGCTTTCAGAAATGAAAGTTAATTTAAAGAAAACAAAATAGGTACATGAGGCATTACAAATAACATACAAGCAAATATCAAAATAAAAAAGACTAGGTCCATGTAATAGAAACTGAAACTCTAAGAGGATTGAAAACTTTTGAAGATGTAGAGACTCTAAATGTTAAAATAGCAAATGATATATGACATTCTCAAGAAACAATATGTAAGCATTTAGCAAAGAGTAGGTCCATAATGTCCACCAATAACTACATATACAAATACATTATAGAAACTAAACATAGATTATGTAATATATACATACTTTAAGATAATGGATAGCCTAGCGCAGTCTTGGTTTTAGGAGGGGAAGTACCTACAAACTTCCGAGTGTGTGGCGGGACCTCGCTACATCTCACGGGTATTGTTTGTAGGCAGTCTAGTCTTCAGCTCTAAAAGTTCATTTTCTCTTGTCATCAGGGTTCGTTGTGTTCGACAGTGGGATCAGTAATCTTGAGCTACCCCTTTGGTCCGAACTCGTTCGAACCGGTTTCTCAGTTCTGACATTTTTGGTGCAGTGAGCGTGAATCATAGCCGGAGGAAGAAACTCTTGCGAGAAGACATCATGACTCATGATGACGAGCAGGAGACCGACACCAACAACTCCCAAACTGGTGGTGAGTTCGTTACACGAGCCGACCTCGCGGATTCCAGACGGACAATGGAAGACACTATGCGAGCTCTGCTCGCACTCGTCCCGAGGTCACAGTGACCTCGCCTCGGAATGTCACAACATCGGACGAGCATGGGCCATCTCGGTGACCCGGTAAGGTAGTCGTCGTTGAACTGTCAGAGTGATTATAACATGCACGAGCTCCCCCAAGGAGGTCACATGGAATAAGCTTCTACGAGTACGAGCCAGCTCGCCTCCCGCCAGCTCACCCGTATGGATCGGCGAGTCCATTTTGTGAACAGATTTTGATGGCCCCAGTTCCTGAGAGGCTCAGGAAACCAACCCTGAGTTACTACACCGAGAAGGATGACCCCTTTCAGCACTTGCATTGGTTTGAGGGCGTAGTGTCCATTCGAACCATGACTGATATTTTGAAGTGCATGTTCTTTGCTATCACCTTCAAAGGGAAGACGAGAGACTGGTTTCATCCAGTTGCTGGCAAGTTCTATCTACTGTTTTGAGAACTTGTGTTATGGGTTGATGTTGCGCTTTGCAACGTCAAAGAAGAAGAAAAAGAAAGGGCCCCCGGCTCTCTTCCTGATCAAGCAGGGACCACAAGAGACGTTGGGGAGCTACATCGATCATTTCCAGAAAGAAGTGCACACGATCCAGGAGGTAGACAGCTACATCATGCAGCTTGCACTGACGTGTGGCTTGCACGAGGATCTTTTCAAGCTAGAGATGGGCAGAGACCCACCCATGACTTTTGAAGACCTGATCGACCGAGCGTGTCGATTCATCGAAGGAGAAGCTACAAATAGAAGTTTTCTAGGATCGCTCACAAGGCTTACCAGAGCTGAGGAGATAAGGGCCCCGGAGAGGAGGGAGTAGAGGTGGTCGGTCGTGGCTCCAAAACCTTGGGGACCTGATAGGAGGTTTCATGTCCCGATGAACAGGCAGAAAGACCTTGTCCCATGGGACCAGGAAGGCGTTTCTCCCCTAACAGACGAGCACGTCTTATCTCCCCGGAGGGGCCGCAGGGAGGTAGGAGACCGAATCCGTCTCCACCTCCGGAGGCTATGGCGATTGCCCGTCAGGGAGATCGACATCAGGGAAGGAACCAGCATCCAAGGCATCGTCGGGGGAATGTTGTTCCCTACTGTGCTTTCCATCAAGTGGAAAGGCATGCTACTGCTACATGCCCAGAGTTCTTGAGAATGTGAGCAAGAGTAGGGGAAGAACAGAGTAAGGAGGAGGGTTGGAGAATCAGCGTCATTCATGAAGGAGTTGGAGCGAAGGCCTTACGAAAGGATAGTCTCCATGCAACCTACTAAGAGAGTGTCACTTAGACAATTGCACAACACGAGTTTATCGCAAGATCTGTTGTCGATCTCACTGCACAATTTAATATTAATTATCGACGTGCGAGCATTGTTATTTTGATCGCGCGCATCGATATCATTTACCGCTGCGCGATCGTCGTTGTTTCGACCGCGCGCGCATCAATATTATTTGCCGTCGCGCGATCGTCGTTGTTTCGACCGCGCGCGCAATAATATTTATTTATCGTCGTGTCGCACCCCGAGACTCACGGAGAGGGGGCCGCAAGGACCCACACAAAATGATCTGTGGCCACGCCGAGCACGACTACGCTCGTGTGTCTGCGGGTCACCGGATAAATGAGGCCTTTGCGAGAATGTTTCTACAATTGAAAACCTAAGATCTTTGCGGAAGAACGCACCGGTGACCATGCATGCTACCTAATAGTCGCGTATGCGGCATTTGTCTGCCGCTCCTGGCCATTGTCTGATCTCGTCGATCCGGATCTCGTCGATCCGGATCTCGTCGGACGTCGTCGGGGTGGTTGAAAATTATGTTCCATTTCTTGAAGTCAGATTGCCAGATCTTGAATCTTGGAGGTGGTGGAGGTCGTGTTGCGGCCTTGTATCTACAGCTCGCCGGAGGAGAGCTTCGTTCGTCGGCGAAAAAAGGAGAACTGGAAGTGGCGGTTCGAGGTCTCGCCGTGAGGAGTTGCGCTTGGTCGGAGCTGGAGCTTTAAGGTGGCCGGCCATGGTGGAGTCGGGCCGAAACTTAGAGGAGGGAGGAGGGATGAGAGGGGCGGCCATTGAGGAAACTCGTCGGAGCTTGGAGAGATGGCCGGAAAGAGAGGAGATTGACGGAGAGAAAGCTCACCGAAGGAGGAGAGGGATCATCGGAGCTGGATCTCGTTTTCGTAGTCGGCCATGGGAGGGGAAAGTTTATCGGAGGTGAAAGAGGGGAACCTGAAGGTTGACGACGCTTGTTGCTGGGGAAGTCGGGTAAGGTTCTTTTCTAAACCAAAAACGTAAGCATATATATATAATATATATTATATAATAATAATAATAATAATAATATCATTTCTATTATAATAATAATAATATTATCATTTCTATTATTAATAATGGATTCAAATGCTCGTATCTCGCTCTATAGGGCTCGGAATTTGCCCCGGACGGGCTCGTTTCAACCGTCTCGCCGATACGCACCCATCGAAACGAGCTGAGATAAATTCCGAGTTCGTTTGCTCATTTTACGCTCCCCGGAGCGTCCGGGGCCTAATATTGCGTCGCATTAAAAACTCGTTGAACGACGTCAAAATTTCAAACTGATGACACTGTTGGACTCGTATTGTTATTACGAGTCCAACGAAACTGATCGGGGTCAATTTCGAGGTCGTTTGCTCGATAGCACCTTTTCGAGTAAATACGTTATTTGCAAACCACATTATAATTTCGCCGATTCTTATCGGAATCGAGCGCGGACAGTTTTGTTGAACTTGTATAGGCTTCACGAGTAACAAAATTGACTGAGGTGAATTCTAAGATCGTTTGCTCGATATCACTCTTTGGATCATTTCGTTACTTAAATTCGTGTCGACGCGACAAATTCTCTGATACTTATCGGAATTGAGTACGGTCGACTATGTTGGACTCGTATCATCTTTACGAGTCTAACAAAACCAATTAAGGTCGATTATGAGGTCATTTGCACAAAAGCCATATTTTAGGCATCGCATAGCTCGAGACGACCCTTTTTGGCCAACTCCATATATATGCATTAGAATGCGACGAAAAAAACGTCGTTGAATTCATATTGGTCTTACGAGTGTAACATCACTGACCAGAGTCCATTCTGAACTCATTTGCTCAAAAGTCGGTTTGAGTCATTATAGCTCGAAGTTCGGATTAAACCAATGGTAATTGGTTCACGAGACCAATAAGGTCGCACTGGCCTGAACAAGCTCACCAAGAGGGGTCGATTGAACCGGTTAGGTCTCCTAGGGGTTCAATCAGTCAGGTCAAAATTTTGGCATGTTACAGTATTACCTTGGCCGACCCCATAATAGAAGAGGCAAAGAAGCTGCTCGAGGCAGGTTTTGTATCAGAGATTCGGTACCCGAGTAAGGACCATAATGTCGTAATAGTGAAGAAGATCGGAGGGAAGTGGAGAATGTGTATTGAATTTTCACTTCTTAATAAAGCATGTCCCAAGAATTGTTATTCATTGCCTCAGATCGACACGTTGGTTGACTCAGCCGTAGGTTTTTCTGTAATGAACTTATCTTGATGTTTTCTCAGGATACCATCAGATCCTGATGCATCCTCCTGACATTCGTGACGTTTCCCTCATTACAAACGACGGATGTTACCGCTCTAAGATGATGCCCTTTGGGCTGAAGAACGCAGAAGCAACCTACAAATGGATGATAGACCGCATCTTTAGAGAGAAGAAGGGGCGGAACTAAAAGTTCTATGTGGATGACGTCATGGTAAAGAGCAAACACATCCAGGAGCATCTCGAGGACCTGACTAAGACCTTCCCTATATTGCAGAAGTACAAGATGAGACTCAACCCGGCAAAATGTATTTTTGGAGTCGGGAAGAGAAAGTTCTTGGGACACCTTCTAACTCCAGCAAGAGTAGAGCTCAACCCTAATAAGGTGAAGGTCATCATCTAGATGACAGTACCAAGAGATACTAAAGAAGTGAACGCTTGACCGGCAGGTTGGCAGGTTGGAGCAGGTTCCTGTCCAAGGACGAGGAAAGTGATCTCCGTTCTTCAAGACTCTTCCGAATAACCGAAAGTTTGAAGGTACGGCGGAGTGTGAGGAGGCTTTCCAAAGATTGAAGCGTCAGTTGGCGCAGGCGCCATTGTTGGAAGGATCCCGGGAGGGAGAAGACTTCTTCCTCTAAATGGGGGTGGGAGCAGAGTCAGTAAACTCAGTGCTAGTCCGAGAATAGGGGAAGTCGCATGACCATCTCAAAGTGGGCCAGTTAGAAAGCGAGCTCATTTGGGAAAAAAGTGCTAATATGCTCGCCCTGCCGATTAACCCAGGGGCAAGTAGCGCGACCTGAAGGAGGCAAGCTCTTCAGGCGACGTCTTCGAATCCTTGAAGGCATGGGAGGAAAACTTGCTCGCGCAATTCAAGCGACTTGCCTCGTGCTCGCCGGCAGCAGACATGATGAAAGCCCAGCTCACATGAACTAGCTCGCTTAAAGTAACTCAGAAGAAGGACGCGAATTCATTTCAGCCCTGGGACCCTCTATTTATAGACAAGGACTGTTGATGTCGCATGTCCCGAGTTGAAGGACGCCCTGGCGATGTGCGCTGCTGAAGTGTTAGTGAGGTCTCTGTCAGCTCACCAAATAACTTGATCCATAATAGCTCGTTAAATTCTGTAAACTCTCAAACTGCATTCACTAGATGGCGCCCTAACTAAGCAAATATAAAACATCAAAAAACGATTACGAAAGAGCTCGCCAAAGGGCGACCTGATTAAATCACAGCATCACAGATTAAACATAAACGAATCCACCCATAAGGCAAGTTAATATTAAAGGAAGTTACGAAATGTTCATGTTACAACAAAATTATAAAATACAGGAAAAAGAAAAACCCGTCAAAGCATGAGGAGAGGGCCGCGGCGATGCTGGGTTTGCATGTCGCAACCTTGCCAACCATGCTCGCGCATCGCCCAGTATTCCTAACAAGCCTTCGTCGTCATCTCCTTGGCACGACAAAAATGCTCTGATATTCGCAACAAAATATAATGGGAGCATGCATTCGCATGAAGCCCATGACATGAAGGTCGTCCTCCAATAGATTACGACGATGCTCCAGATCAGCAACTCGCTGCTCCAGATCTTGAAATTCGAAATATTTACATGCGGACCCCGTAAGGAGACACTCGAACACCTCCGCTTTCGCCATCTGGACCTCCAGTTCGGCCAGGTGGCGATTCAGCTCGCACACCACCAACGTCCTCAACTAAGAGTCGAAGAAAACTGACAACTACGAGGCGAGACCTGAACTCGCTGGAAGAAGCATCGAGCCCCGTGATCTGCAAGAAAAAAAAAACACAAGAGCTTAGGAAGGAATCATCCCGCAAGAAGCATTGCGAGCAGAAATCACCTACCAGAACGAGGATCAAACGTCCTCTCTCCGCAATGAGGTGAGCGGCGGAGTGACCTCGACCGTTCATTCCGCCGATAACGATCTCGCGATGGAAATCGCCTAAACGATAGGCTGGACGTAACAGCCCCATGCTCGGCAGGCGGCACTTGAGGTGCCTTCCAGTGGGAAGGCAACCTGCGTATCGACCCGCTTGAAGAAGTCGTCGCGTTAGTAAAGCGCGGAGCATCTCGCGGCTGGAGCGGAGGGTTGGGCATGTCGACCCGCAAGGCCCCGTGCGGAGGAAGGCCGGGAGGAGGAGTCGGCAATATCGCCTGCTTAGAAGGAACCACCTAGACAGGCAATTTGCTAATCGGGGTCAGAGTAGGCGCTGACATCGCGCCAAACGAAGGATTTGGATGCTCCTCAAACAGCTGACTGGCCCTGGCAAAGGGGTCAAGCGAGGATGATTCAGGGGCAAAGTCTCGCAGGCGGCAAGATCTCTCATCGTCTTCTAAGGGCGGCGTTTTACCCGCTCTATCGGTACGGGACAGAGATTCGCTTGATGGCGTGAACTCTATCCAAGTTCTGCCAGACGGCGCGACCTCAGGTGTCTCGTCAGGATCATGAACTGCAAGGAACAGTCAAGTCAAAAAGAACAATGGGTTGAAATCACAGGTTGCAAAAAAGTGTCTACCTGGTGAGGCGACCATTGCATTGCAGGCCAGAGAGGAAAAGATATTATAGTCCTCGACAGAAATGTCATCATAAGACCCAGGATGGTCATTTAGGACCCTGGCAAAGCTGCGAGTAAATTTGTGGCGATGTCAATTCGAAACATGTAAAAAAAATGAATTGACTCATCGCTCACCTCGACAGCATGCCCCAGGATGGTCATTTAGGGCCCTGGCAAAGCTGCGACTAAATTAGTGGCGACGTCAATTCGAAATGTGTAAAAAAATATGGATTGACTCATCGCTTACCTCATCAGCATGCCCTGCAATGGTCGTTTGGGCCGCTCTGAGGTTACGTTTGGGAGCTCAGCTCCCTCAGCAAGAACTTTGGCGTCGTCACGAGGCAGCTGTGTGATAGGAGAGCTGGAAGCCCTCTTCCGCTTTTAATTTTTTCGTCTATGCCATTTCTTTTCGCACTTCTTGTCCTTGTGAGAAGAAATCTCGAAGTAGAGCTCGCGGTTTTCGCAGCTATCTCTACCGACTTTGAGTCAATTTCGTCAGCTCGCACTCTAGTTGAAACCTATGGAGATCCGGTCTCGTATTTATAGACGAGGTAGACAAGCGAACTGACAGCTCGCCTAAAAATAAATTCGGCACATACAGTTCGCCGAATAAGGTTGGACGGTTTTTTCCGAGCTCTAAGCGAGCTCGCAAAGAGCAGAGATTGTGTATAACCCATATTCGCAGAGGGTGGGCACAGCCTCATTATAGGCTTACGACGACAAGAAGTTGACTGTTAACCAAGGAGAATAACATTGTCCAAGATATACAAAAAGCAGCTAAGTAACAAGCCATTCAGCTCCCCTAAACCTTTTTTAACTCGCTCATGGGCGAGCCCTCCTATTAGCTCGCCCATAGGCTAGGGCCGTCCTGTGGTCGCACATAAGTGAGGCCCTACCGAGGTGCAAAGGGGTCATGAAGCCTAGGCGCAGGCGCGCGCTTGAGGCACGTGAGGCGCAAAAATGGAAGAAAAAAAATACAGTTTATTAATTACAAAAACAACAACACTCAAGCCTTTATCTCACAATAGTGGGGTCAGCAGTTTATTAATTACAAAAAACAAAAAATAAATCTACCACCATATCAACACACTAGAATTGCAAACATCACAACTCTAAAGGCTACTTTTTAGATTGTGTTTTACAAATATTTACCGTTATAGGTGCAAGTGCTGCAACTTGCAACAATCACATAGATTTTACGTTGTTATTCTTCATCAGTGGAGTTTATAGTGCAAATACTGATAATTAATCCACTGCTTTTCGCGGTTTAATAATGTAAATTCACTATTACGTTGCAACTTCCATCACTTGATGGTAGATGCATATAAGAAATCATGTAATATAACCCTGAGATCATGTTTTTGCCCACCTCTAAAAAAAATCAGTTCAAGTTGAAGAAAAGGCCTTGAAAGGCCCAAGCGCGCCTTTGGTGCACCTGTGAGATGGTAAGGCGCGTGCATGGGCGCTTTAGAGGCACCTCGCCCGCCTCTGTCATGCAGAGGCGAGGCCCAATGCGCCTGGCACCTTAATAACAGTGGTGAGGCCTCTCCTAGGTCGCCCATAAGCGAGCTCCCTCCTGAGAGCGCATGAGCGAGACCCCAGGCAGCTCGTTAATGAGCTCGCACGGCTAGTGGCAGGCTCGCGAGATCATTCCAAGCGACCTCAATCATCTCACCAAAATCCTACAGCATGACAAATCTAGTATTTTGCGGAGCGGATATTCGTAGACCACCCCCCCCCATTCTGAATTGTCTATAAATAGGACCACAGGAAAGGGACACTGACCCCCCCCCCCCCCCAGGTTCCTAATCTTGTCGAGCTTGTGATTTCCTTGTGCCTAGTGCAGTCTTGGTTTTAAGATGGGAAGTAGCTACAAACTTTTGGGTGTGTGGAGAGACCTCCTCGTTGCAGCATACGAGCCGTGTTTTTAGGCAGTCTAATCTTCGGCTCTCGAAGTTCATTTTCTCTTGTCACCAGGGTTCATAGTGTTTGACCGTGAGATCAGTAATCTCGAGCTACCCCTTTGGTCTGAACTTGTTCGAACCGGTTTCTCAATTCCAACAAATATGAATGGTTATAAGATTGGTATGAAATTGTGGTTAGTGTCTGCACTCTGCATGGACTACAAAATAATTTAAGTAACCAATTTTGGGAAAAATTCAACAGACAATAACTAGAACATATACTAGAAATAGAGTATATTTATTAGTGATGACTTAAGTTGATATTATGCAGTAGTATGGAATAGGAGGGATCCATGGTAAGGAACATGAGCACTAAGTGATCAACGAGGATATAATTAATGTTAAAATAGCATGCAACCTAAGTAATGTAAAGACATGCTTCAAGAAAAATAAAGAATACTTGGTTATTTTAATACATTAAACTATCAAATAACATAGACTAAATTAATTGCATACGGAAGGGAAAGAAACTTTTTACAAGTAATGTAAGTTTATTTTAAGGCAATTGTTATTCGCAGACCATAAATGTCTATCCGCAGATCAACTTTTCCCCACTTTATTTGAGATGAAAAATTGTTATCCGCGGACCAATTTTAAACTTGAGCAGTCGATGTCTTTGTTCTCCTGAGCAGGGCCCGACAACGAAGGAACATCTCCGACGACCTTCTAAGCACTTCAATGTGTGCATGGATCGTGATTCATAAAATAAAAGCGCGGATTGAGATCGAGTTGAGGAAGAAAGATGATTTCTTCGTTGTTCATGCGATTTCGGTTTGTTTAGGAAGATTTAGATAGCTAGGATTTATTTGGGAAGATTTAGATAGCTAAGGTTACTCTCTCCATGTGGTGAGGAAGACGAAGAGGACGGCCAAAGTTCTTTTTTTTTTCTTTATTAATCTGTGGAAAACAAAAATATATGTGAATAACAAATTTGACTTCCTTTAGAGCTACGAATAGACAAAATTTGTGAATAGACAAATGCGGTTTGCGAATAACAACCGCCTATTTTAAATAGGTTTGAGCACATAACCAATTGAAGTAGATATTGCATCTTAGAATTATAAGAAGCTGATAGAAAGTAAAATTTTCCTTATTGTGAGGAAACTAATTTGTGAAACGTGATCTTTTTAATCTTCCAAGTTGTTGAAAGAGAAAAAACAAAACTTCCCGTTCAATCAAATTTGATGCGTATTAAACTGGTTATTTTCATTAGGAAGATTAACATACAAGTTTTAGAAGATTAAAAATAGATTTTACATATGTGGTAGACTGTTAGATTACTAGTTAATAAAAAAATAAATTTAATTTAGAATAATAGAAAAAATATCATAAAACTAATGAAATCCCATCAATGAAAAGGACGTGAGAGATGATGCAAATAGATTTACAACACTTAATAACGTGTATAATTGGCAGGGTAACAGGGAGAAAAAATATATATAATGACTAGCAAAAGAAAAAAAGATTTAAAGGTTTGTTCAAGTTCGATGTATAAAGAACATAGATTACCGGATCTACTAGAAGATTAGAATAATGGAAGGATAGAAATGCTATTAGGAGAAATTCTTAAGGGATCTTTAGATTAGTACTTATACTCATCAACAAGGGTGCAAATAAATCCCGGCAGGCTCGGACAAAAACCGGGCCTAGGCCCAGCCCTCCACTCAAAAGGGGTATTGATATGGCTTATCTGGCAGGGCCGGGCTTCGCATGGGCATGGATCTGCCAGACCTGATCAGAGATCAGTTGAGCATTAAATGTCCAATTATTTGTTGGGGCTTACTGTTGGGCGTTGGGAGTCCCATTAAAAAAATTCAAGCCGCCTAACTTTATAGTTAGACGCACCAAACTATGCTTGGCCAGGGGAGGGCACCATCAACTCATTTGCAATATAATTCGGACCCATCAACTGAAACATGCATCCTTAAGATTAGACTATGATCATTCCCTTACAACACAACTATTACCTTCTCAAAGATAAGAGAGAGATCTCCGGTCACGATGGGGGGAAAAGCGGTCGGCTAGAGAAGAAGAGGGGGAAGAGGAGGTTGAGAGAAGGAGGCTAGGGTTAGAGATGAGAAGAAAAAGGGAGCAGCCCTTGCAATTTCAGATTAATTATCAAAAAGATAACCAATACAATAGGAGTAGATCCCTTATATAGAGCCAGGACCCACCCAAACATCCATCACATAAAACAAGGCATATAAAATAAAACCACACATGGACTAATAGACCGGCCAGCCTAAACAGAACCGGGTGCTGTCCGCCCGGTTCCCTCCTCCGGGTTGCGTTCCTCCCTCCGGCGCGCGCCCTCCTCGAGTATACTTGCCAACTCGGCTCCTCCGAATGTGCGTCGGTAACAATACCTCCGTCTGGAAAATTTGTCTTGTCCTCAAGGCAATAATCTGGAAACTGCCGGCGGAAGTCATCACGTAGCATCCAAGTAGCGGAGGTGATAGGCCGGTTGCGCCAAGCGACGTGAATCTCCTCTGGGACGGAATCCCCGGAAGCATGGTGGCGGCGATCCACAATTTCAGCCGGGTACAAGGGTGTAGAGTCGGAGTGGGCAACATCAGCCGGAATGTGGTCGGTGACGGGGTGGTCGCCAATCACCCTACGGAGCATAAAGACATGGAACACCGGGTGTATGCGGCTAGTATCCGGGAGGCGAAGCTGGTAGGTGACGGCGCCGATGCGGCTGATAATCTCGAAGGGCCCGTAAAAACGGGGAGCCAGCTTGGGGCAGGTGCGGCATGCGACTGTGAGCTGGCGGTAAGGGTGAAGCTTGATTAACACCCCCCCCCCCCCCCTCAAGCTAATATCATAAGCATCCATCATCCCAAGCCTGAGAGAGTATGAATGAAGTGATTTGCCAGAAACAGCTTTGGTGAACATGTCTGCAAGTTGATCTTCATAAGCACAAACACCATCGAAATAGACTGATTCTAAATTTTGTCCCGCACAAAGTGGCAATCAATCTCAATGTGTTTTGTCCTCTCATGGAAGACCGGATTGTTGGCAATATGAATCGCAGCTTGATTATCACAGTGAAGATGCATGGCTTCAAGAACAGGGAAGCCCATTTCTCCCAAGATAGATTTAACCCAGCTGAGTTCACAGGTAGTGACAGCAATGGCACGATACTCGGCTTCAGTGGAGGAACGAGCAACGACATTTTGTTTTTACTTCTCCAGGAGATCTTCTGTCCAGAGAAGAACCTGCCCAATCGGCATCGCAGTATCCATGGACCTTAAGGTGGCCATGATCACGAAATAGAATACCTTTGCCGGGTTCCTTTTTTAAGTATTTGAGGATTCGAAGGACAGCTTGATGATGATGAACTTTAGGACTGTGCATGAATTGACTGACCAGGCTAACGGCAAAGGAGATATCAGGTCGGGTGATTGTCAGATAAATCAACTTTCCCACAATACGTTGAAATTCTAACTTCCTCTCAAGATCTGGAGATGTCTCTTTGTGAATGTCATAATTAGGATCCACTGGACTATCCACATGTTTGACTCTCAAATATCCAACTTCACTGAGAAGGTCGAGGACATATTTACGCTGAGAGATCATAATCTTCCCGGTGGATCGAGCAATCTCAATTACGAGAAAGTATCGAAGGAGGCCCAAATCCTTAATTTCAAATGCAGACGCTAATTCTCATTTCACTTGAGTAATGTGGCAATCATCATTTCCAGTAATTATGATATCATCCACATAAACTATGAGAATAGTGATACATTCCCCTTTTTTGTAGACAAGAACTGAATGATCAGAGATACAACGAGCGAAGTTTAACTCCAAGAGTTTGTTACTTAGCTTGGCAAACCAGGCACGAGGAGACTGCTTGAGGCCATACAAGGCTTTCTTGAGGCGACACCCATAGCCTTTAGGAACATCCATGCCAGGAGGAGGCATCATATAGATTTCTTCCTCCAATTCACCGTGGAGGAAGGCATTTTTTACATCGAGTTGGTGCAGAGTCCAGAACTTATGAGCTGCAATTGACAACAAGATTATCACAGAGTTCAGTTTAGCAACAGGAGCAAATGTCTCTTGGAAATCAACTCCCTCAATCTGAGTGAAGCCTTTCGCCACCAGTTTCGCTTTATATCTATCAAGAGTTCCATCCTGAAGAAATCTAGTAGTATATATCCATTTGCGTCCAACGGGGTGACGCCCGTGAGGGATAGGAACAATTTCCCAAGTCTTTTGACGTTGGAGGGCATCCATCTCCTCCTCCATAGCTTTCAGCCAATGAGGGTTCATGCTAGCTTCTAAAAAACTGTTAGGAATAGAAATAGAAGAAACAGAAGCAAGATAAGCTTTCAAGGAGAGAGAGAGAGAGTGATACCCAACATACTTATCAATAGGGTATCTGGTATGACCACTATGAATTTGAAGGGCTGGAGTGGTCTCCTGAGTGGTGTTAGTTCTTGGAACTGGCGGAGTGGTGGTGGGTGGTGGAGCATGAGTGTGACATTCTTGCCCAATATTTTTTAGTCTTCTTTTGTAGACTTGAAGATCCTTCCTCCTCCTGTACACCCGAAGATCGTTGGTGGTTCCTTCCTTCCTGGCAGGAATATCCATACTGCCAGGAGCAATCACATCAACCAGCGCAGGTAAGGGAGGGATCGAATCACCCTCCTCTTTACTCTTTTCCTGAATAGTAACAGTTTTGCCCTCATCGGAGTAATAAGGGGTATTTTCGAAAAAGGTGACATCTTTTGATATAAACTTCATTCGAAGAGTAGGAGAATAACACTTATACCCCTTTTGATTAGCAGCATATCCCACAAAGATACATTTTGTCGCTTGAGGGTCTAGTTTATCTCTATGAGGACCCACAAGGTGGACAAAGGCAACACATCCAAATATTTTAGGAGGAAGATTGAATAGAGGCATATCTGGGCAAAGAAGCTGTAGAGGAGACTTTCCCTCCGAAGTGTCAGTGGTCATTCGATTAATTAGATAAACAGATGTGAGAACACATTCATCCAATAGCCCCTTAGGGACGTGCATCTCTTGCAATAGGCAACGAGTAGTCTCCATGATATGCCGATTTTTCCTCTCGGCAATCCCATTCTGCTGAGGGGTCCCCGGACAGGAAGATTGGAAAGTAATGTCATGGTCTCCCAGGAATCTCTGAAGATCACTACTTATATATTCACCTCCATTGTCACTTGTAAGGATTTTAATTTTAGTTTCAAACTGGGTCAGCACATGATAAAATAACTGAAAAATTTCTGAAACCTCATTTTTCCTCTTCATAAGATACACCCAAGTATAGCGAGAATGATCATCAATAAAAGAGACAAAATATTGAAATTCATTCACAGAGTAAACAGGAGATGTCCAGACATCTGAATGTATCAAATCAAAACATTTCACACTTCGACTCCGGCTAGGAGCATAGATGGTTCTACAGTGCTTAGCTAATTCACAAGACTGACAATTAAGAGGAGTTTTTTTAACATCAACAAAATGCGGAAAGACAGCCTTTAGAGTCTTCAATCTAGCATGTCCAAATCTCTTGTGCCACAGCATCAACTGATCATGATTGGTTGGCAACTGTGCACCAAAAGCTTGGCGGTTGTCCATGACATACACACCACCCGACTCATGTCCACCACCAATCGTCTTCCCACTCGCCAGATCCTGAAAAACACAATGAGAAGAGAAAAAGGTAATAGAACAGTTGAGTTGTTTGGTTAAACTACTCACGGATAACAGATTTGTAGGAAATTAGGGAACAGTAACCACATATTTGAGAGAAACAGAGGGGGAGAGAAGAATAACTCATTTACCAGTCACAGAAGCCGAGGATCCATCAGCGAGTTTCACGCTGCCAGATGCAGGAGAAATAGAAGAGACCCCCAGAGAAGACCCAGTCATATGGTCGGAGGCCCCCGAGTCAATGATCCAAGGAGTAGAGGGTTCTTTTGAGGACACAGAACTAGTGTGAACATGGGCAGCAGTGCCGGCTAAATCACCAGAAAAAGGTCTTCCAGAAACAGTTCTTCCAGCAGTATTGGCTTTTAGGGCCTTGAGTTCCCTCATCAAATTCTCATTTTCTGTCAGGAGATATCATGTATTCTCCAAGTTGCTATACATAGCTATTTGAGGTCTCACATATTTCCCATCAGAACCACGGGTCCATCCTGAAGGAACCAAGTGAGGATGAAGATCCCAGCACTTCTTGTTTGAGTTCGGTCCAAGAGATGGTGGGTTGGATTTGACGGAGCTCACTTTATCCATCGAAGAAGTCCCATTTAATTCAAAAAACTGCTCCGCGCGGTTGCGTCCCCGGGAAAGACTTGACCGGCGAAGGAGGTGGCGGGCGTGGCGGCGGATGGGCTGCAGGACTGGCGGGCTCGGATCCAGTCTGCCGCCCGCGGGCCAGGCGGTGAACCGAGCCAGGATCTCTGCCTGGCCGGCGGCTAGGGCCGTTTGGCCGGCGGTGAGGGTCGCTTGGCCGGCGGCCAAGGCTTCGACGGCGGCTTGGAGGGATGAGAGGTGGCTCTCTTGCGCGAAGACACGGTCGGCGACGTCGTCGGGGGCCTCTCCGGATCCGGCGGGGCGAGGAGGGTTCTTGGGCGGCATGATGAAGAACTCCGGCGGCGACGAGGCGGGCGGAGCGGCAGGTCGGACCAAATATTACCTTCTCAAAGATAAGAGAGAGATCTCCGATCACGATGGGGGGGGAGCGGTCGGCTAGAGAAGAAGAGGGGGAAGAGGAGGTTGAGAGAAGGAGGCTAGGGTTAGAGATGAGAAGAAAAAGGGAGCAGCCCTTGCAATTACAGATTAATGATCAAAAAGATAACCAATACAATAGGAGTAGATCCCTTATATAGAGTCAGGACCCACCCAAACATCCATTAACATAAAACAAGGCATATAAAATAAAACCACACATAGACTAATAGACCGGCCGGCCTAAACTGAACCGGGTGTTGTTCGCCCGGTTCACTCCTCCAGGTTGCGTTCCTCCCTTCCCGCGCGCACCCTCCTCGAGTATACTTGCCAACTCGGCTCCTCCGAATGCGCGTCGGTAACAACAACAAGGTTTGAATATGCTTAGATTACACTATCACAGCTTACCATGCGTCAAGAATTCTAAGGGCTCCTCACCTAGCCATACTACTCTTAAGAGTTCTACTATGCTCTCATATGGTAGTATAAGTTATAGGGGAAGACGGGAACTTGGTACAGGTGATCAAGGGGGTTTTTAGGGTGGTTCTCAAGGGGATCATAGTGGTTTCCAAGTACTATGTGGAGGATGTATGATTGGGATCGACGCTGGACTACGGGTTACCAATCGGCGGGGGCCGCATTCGTGTATTTGCACAAGAGGCACTGATCGGATCGGCGATCCAAGACCGTGAGGGCATCCGGATCGTCGTTTTACAATTTATGTATTTTGTTTTTTTTTAATTTGGGGTTGTATTTAGTCTTTTAGGACACCAGACGTAACGGTCAATCATATTCATTCACACGGGTGCCCAACCGCCCTTCTCATTCTATACTTAAATAGAGGCGGAGCTTTCATTTCCATTCATTGTTTGTGAGAGATTCCAGACCGGCAATCATTCGTGGTGCGACACTGCACGATCCCGTGGTGCGACGCTGCACGACCCCGGGATGCGATGTCCCAGAAGAACGTTTGATTCAACCCCGCGCTTTCAATTTAGAACCTTATCGTACAATTTTTTTCCCCGATGATGATACAAGGGAGTACGGATTTTTCGTATTATTTTTCGCATTTTTCGTTTCTTTTTATTAGTTGACTTTGCTTTATTTTGAGGGTGTCATAAGTGTTATTATTTGTGGGTTGTTGTTATTTGTGGGTTGCTATTGTTAGTTGTGGGTTGCTGTATTAATTATGGACTGTTGTTTTTATAATTATTAGTGGGCTGTCATTAGTAATATGGGCTAAATAGTGTGGTGGTTGAGTTGAAATAATGTTTTGACACTTGGAATTTTTGGTTGTTGGCTAAATGGGCTTGTTTTGACACTTGGAACCTTGGTTGTTGGCTGAATGGGTTTGTTTTGACACTTGCCAAGCCAAGTATTGGCTGAATATGGCCTTGGGGGTTTGTGTAGTGACACCTCACTAGGCTTGTTGGATTGAAATTGGCCTCCCCTTTGCTGCTGGCCGCTTATCCCCTGCTATAAATAAAGAATCATGTTCAAGGCCTGCATCCCATCTCCCCGAGCTCTGCCATCTCCTTCTTAGTTGTTGTTCCTCCCCCTCCTATTTCTTACTCCTTGTCACTGCTACTGCTTGCTGCCACTGGTTTGCTGCTTGTTGTCGCTGCTGTTTGTTGTCGCTGCTGTTTGCTGTCGCTGCTGCTGGTTGTCGCTGTCCTGTGACTGTTGTTGCCGCTGTTTTATGCTGCTTGTTGCTGCTAAACTGCCGTTGTTGTTGTTGTTCCTGTGCTACCAGCACATTCCTGCTACTAGTTTTGAGCTACTGTTTTGTTTGCCTCTACTTTTGGAGCTGCTACTACTTCTTATTGAATCTGCGATCTTTTTATTGGAAACTGAATCGATCCTCGAATCAATTGGGATGCCCGGAAATAGGGTCTTCACAACCTCCCTCAAGCCACCACCACCTCCTCAAAATTCCTCTGCCACCACCTCTTAAATTTCACTACGTTTTCAGTTTTCCAGTGCTTGCCTAAAACCAACTCCAGACACCACCACCACCTCCGGTGATCCCCTCTGGCAACCCTTGGCCGGCCATCACCATCCCAACTCCCTAGCCATCTCCTCACTATCCATCTCCTCACTACTCATCACCTCCATTACAACCACCACCAAAAATTTAGGTCCACTCCTAAAATCTCTCTCAGCCTTTCCCTCTCCATTTCCTGTCAATTCCCTCTCCACCCCTCACGCCCACACTGCCACCTCATCCAAATTGATCCCCCAACTCATCCCCTTAGCCGGTAACTCCCTTCCAACTCCCCAGCCCACTAAATGCCGACAAGAACTTGTCCAGGAAGGGGCAACATTACATCCAAGCTCTGAAATTAACTCCATGTTGGTTTGTTCCCTGCTCCACAGTGCTCCCAGGCCTCCAGAACTCCCAGCTGGGCTCCAAGGACAGCTTTCACAACCGCCTCTTACCATTTCCCCCTCTGGCTACCCTTGGCGTGTGCGTAACAGACATCAATCGCGAAGGATATGTCTTGGACGACAATAGATATACTGGAATGGACGAAAGAAGCGCAAGTTCTGGAGAGGGATCACGAAGAAAATGTGCTAGAGTGTGGTTAATCGTGTCGAATGACGTCAAGCGTGAAGGAGATTTGTTGGAGGTGATGATGCAATGAGTTGAGCGCTAAGATGTGCTGAAGTAGATGCAAGATCATGATGAAGGAGACAAACGCGAGGAAGAACGCTAGGTCACGATTCCTACAAGCTCTGATACCATATAGGAAAACAAATATTTATACATGAGAAGGGCTTTCACCTATGATGTCCTAATGCAATTGAAAAACAAAAGCAAACATTCAAATTTATAACAGGATAATTACAGACTAGGCGAGTAACTGTATTTGCAATAGCTACATTCAAATTGATGGTGTTGATTTTTATGAGACCTTTGTGCTTGTTGCTAAACTGAACTCTATATGAGTTCTCTTTTCCCTAGCGGCTTAAAAATCTTGGCCTCTCTATTAAATGGATGCCGAGAGTGTTTACTTTCATGGAGATCTCCAGTAAGACCTTTAATTGATAGTCTTGCCGGGTATTCCTGCCTCTCAAGGGCATGTTCATAAACTTAAGAGAGTTATTATGGATTTAAACAATCTCAGAGAGTCTAGTTTGACAAATTAAGTGTCAAGCATCTCAACATGAGATTCAAAAGAAGTACATGTGATCATTCAATCTTTTTCATGAGACAATGGATCATCTTACTTGTATGTTTATGATATCATTATCACTGGAAGTGCTAAAAATCATATTGTGGTTGTCAAAAGGGATATGGCCCTTTGAGCTAAGATCTAGGTTTATTATGTAACTTTCTTAGGATTGAAGTGTCCAAATTAAATAATGGTATTTTTATATCTCAGAGAAAATATATTCTCGATCTACTTACTGAACATCGGTACTTAAGAGTCAAATCAGTGGATAGTCTTGCAGACTTAACTATAATATCCATCGAGATGATTCTCCTAAATTAGATAGGAAACTACAACTTCAGAAGACTATGGGTGAACTCATTTACCTTAGTTATACTACACTTGGTATCACCTTTGTTGTCAGTCTGTCAGTTAATTCTCAAGTATCACAAAAAGGTCCAAGGTTCATCATTATGAACCTTGGTATTACAAGCTCTGATGTCAACCTGACAGTTAATGATGAACCTTGGTATTAATGAGCTTGGTAGTTTGTATCGAAGGTTCATCGTTATGAAGATGTCCTTTGAATTCTCAAGTATCTCAAAAAGGCTCGAGGAATGGGTATTGTCTTCAATGATCATAGTCATCTGAATATATCAGGATATTGTGATGTGGACTAGGTTTGGCCCTCTGATGACGGAAGATTAACTTATGGAAACTCTATATTTGAAGCAGTCTTGTGACTTGGAAAAGTATGAAACAAATAGTTGTAGCTAGATTCTCTGTTGAGGCTGAATATATAGTCATGATCGTAGTTACATGTGAATTGATGTGGCTTAAATCTCTCTTAAGAGAAATGAGTGTTGGTTTTTGGGCCCTTCCACTCTATTGGACAATCAAGCTGCAATTCATATCGAATTCAATCAAGTGTTCCACGAAAAAACTAAACATATAGAAATTGAATGTCATTTAACACCGGAGAAGGTTCATCAAAAATATATGTTTACTAAGACTATATATGGGAGGAATATTTATCTGAGCTTTATACATTTGGGAATATTTGATGCTTATGGAGTCCGTTTGCAAGAGGTCCAACGTGGTCAGGTCACCAGGTGACTCACCTGAACTCAAAAGATAAATGAGATTAGGGCTTCCTGATAAAACTGCACGATGTATGGGTCCCACATCGTGCAGTTTAACATATAATGATAAAATTTTGGTTGGAACTACTTCCTAGCAATTGAGGTTTTAATTTGAGTTGATAAAATGAATCGGGGAAATACATTTGCAAGAAACGAAATAACAAATATTAAAAAGCAGAAACATGATAAAAATTTCAACGTGAGGGCATACAAAAAAATCCACACACCACATGAGCTCCAATTGGACCAATTGGAGGACATTTAAATTTTCTTCTATGCCTCTCAATGGCATGCAGGAGAATGAGAACCTTTTGCCCTCCAAATGCTGTGACCTGGAATTAGTGAAAACGCATATCAATACCCAAGTAAATAGAATTCAAAAAGTGTCAGCACGGTGTAAATCAATTATAAAGCGCCTGCAACCTTCGAAACTACAAAGCATGAAAATCTAAAACCTAGTGAAAACAGACCTTGTTGGTTTGCTGTTGTTTAAGAGCTTGCAATTGAGAACATAGACTATGATATTTTCTCTCATTATCTTGAACCTACAATTTTGATTGTGAGTTAGTATGCCAAGTACATCCTTAGCAATATCATAAAAGTGGTTGCAAGTAAACAAACTATGTCAGAATTTCAAATATTAAAAAGTATAATAAAAATTTAAGAAAGAGGCAATTTACACAGATTTTTAATCACCTGCTCATACTTCCTGTAACCATCACGAATGGTGCTCATTGCTAGATGCAACAAAAAAGATAATAAACATAGGGCTTGTTTGGCGAGCCAAAGCTCGCAAGTGCATCTCCAACGAATGCGGAACGGGGGAGCACCCAAACAGGCCACTTCGGCTTTCATCGTTCAGCGCGGAATGCCAAATGTAAATTTTGGCATCACGTGCTCCATCTGGGATTGGACACGGGCTCCAATGTTGTTCCTCATTCCATCGTTAGTCATCGGAATGTTAAACTGGGGAGGGGTAGACCAATAAAGACTTGGAATGAAACTATAAGGATCCATATAGCCGACCCCACTATAGTGGGATAAAGGCTTCAGTGTTGTTGTTGTTATGTCAAGTTAAAAAGGGATAATGAAGATAGTATTAAACCCTTTGTTTCATGATTATTATTATATTTCTTTGTTTCATGATTATTATTATATTTCTTTGTTTCATGATTATTGCTTTCATGAAAACATAGAATAGAGGAAGTATGTTATTACATTACAAGGTGGAAATATAGGTAAGATCGGTTGTAGTCTCGTGTTTTTAAAAACTCATCACATGCCTATAAAATTTTGAAGACATTAGATACCCTTAAAGTTGTTCTTTTATATGAAATAAAATTTACGGACCAACAGTCACTATTGCTGAATGGAAAATTTTCAACTCTTAGAAGCTTAATAAGTGCAAGATAGGGTTAAATACATAGATTAAGAGACCAACCAGCAACCCCCATTGCTGTTTGGAAAGATCCTAAGCCTCGAAAACCTATTAAACTTGATATTGAAGTGAAATACGCAAGTTACAAAAGTCAACCAGTAACATATAGTGTTGTTTGTAAATGACATACAAATAACCTAAATTTTATGAAGTATACAAGCATCTAAGACCCAACCAGCAACCTAAGTGCTGATATATAATTATTTAAGTTATTAAAGGGCCTCCAAACTTCTTGAACAACCCTCTTTGTACACTCTAGTAACGGACCAGCAAATAACCACTTAAAGAACGCTAAATTATAGTGAAAATCTCAATTAAAGGTATTTATATCTATATAAAAGTTAGTAGCTTTCAAAAATATGAACAACAGAAGAATGTGATTAGGAAAAAGGTAAGCTTACCAGTGAATGCACTTAGGAGTAAACTCATGAGGACATGGTTATACCTTGTCATAGTTAGGTGGAGCCCCACCATAGTTCATAACATGATCCGACTGCTCATGAGGGGTTAAGCCCTCTAACGGTGAGGCTTTTTGCCCACCATAGTTAAGTTGCAATAAGGTGATGTAGGGTAGGCTACGTGGGTGCGCGGCTAACATGCAACCATAGGTGAAGTGTCAGGGAAACAACTCGACAACCTTAAACTACTATATGTCACATGCATGATCTGACGGCGAATTCAGGACATAATAATAATTAATTAAATCGCACGCGTATGATTTTAACAAAAGCAAAATAAATTCTTTAGGCAAAACAAGACTTAATCTTTCCTCCGCGTGGAGGGTCAAAGCAAAGTGTGCGGCTAATGATTCTTGCAAACACAAGTAATCCAAAACAAAATACTAAAATACTAGATATTCAATCAAGCCAAAGTCACAATATCATATAGTAATGCTGAAAACAAGAGTTCGTACCAAAAGGACACTCACAAATGCATGGGGATACCCGAGATGTGAAGATCTAGCGAAGCACTGCACGGTGGAGACGTTCTGAAAGGGAAACAAGGGCTGGTTGGACTGGATCTGGTTGTATGGAGCGGGAGCAGGCTGTGGGAGGGCAGATCTGATAGTGGGGAAACTGCTGGTGGTCGATCCACGGAAGGGGCTAATGGGAATGGAGGGCAAATATTGGGATGTACTGAAATAGGCAGGAAAAGGAAAACCTGGACCGGGCAGATGTGGGCATATCTGGATGTCGGGCTGTAGAAGGGAGGGAAGGAGGGGTTGTCGTGGTTGTTGGGGCTTGTGGTGGGGTCGGCGGAAGGTGGAGAGGGTCGATGGAAGGGTGGCGATAGAGGGACGACAGGAAGGAGGCGGTAGCGAGCAGTTTGGAAGACTGTAGGAGCGGCAAGTTGCTGGACTGCAGTGATAGGAGGGGGAGGCTCGCTGTTGGATAGATGTGGGGGAGGCGGTATGGGGATTTGGGGGTGGAGGAAGGTGGCTAGGGGTTAGGGTTACCTTTGGGGAGAGGGCCTAGGAGTCATCACCTAGGGTTCTACGGAGTCGGCACCGTGGAGTGATCGCTGGAATCCGGGAATTGTCTTTCTCCAAATTCGGCAATACCACATGGCAGCCACATACACTCGTATATATAATAAAAGAAGACTAGGGCACCCCGACATCAACGGCTACGATTGGCCAGGGATGTGGCGAGCCAGATTACATGAAATAAAAGACAAAAATAGCAATACAATATATGGAAAAATATGTAAACGACGAGCCAGACGCATCCGTGGAATCGGATCGTCGATCCGGAGATGCTATATATTGTAACTCCCCGATCTACAATAGAGCTGTCACGGTTCAGGTTCGGTTCCGGTTCTACTAAAACCGTGAACCGAATCGCTAAGGTAACGGTTCTTCAAATTAGAACCAAAATCGTATTTGGTTTGACCGGTTCCGGTTCTGGTTCCAGCATAATTTTTGGAACCGTCGTGTTAACGGTTCCGGTTAAGGTTCAACAAGAACCAAAACCAAACCGGCTATTAACGGTTCGGTCCGGTTCTATGCGGATCGGTCCGGTTCCAATCGATTCTAACTAGAAAAAAAAACTTGACAGAATGAATGGGGGAGGTCAAAAATAAAAAACCAGGGGAAAAGTACACCCGTTCAGTTTTTTTGCAAAAGGGACTTCGAAGTCTGAGGCCCGGGCGTAGGAATTCCGCGTTACAACAATGGGGAGTACTTTTTGTATAATATATAGTAAATCGGGCTAAAAGTTAAAAACTGAAACCGCAAAACCACAAAATTGCACCAGACTGCGCCGATTTTAAAAATACAAAAATCACGATCGTGTACTATTGATGCAATGTTCATGTTGTTGAAGATCACGACTCAACATAGGGTAAATAACTTTGAATTGTTTCTATTGAAATATTATTTTACAATTAAAATTTTGTTTAAAGAATATATTAGTTAATTCAATTTGACTAATTTATCAGCTACAATTATATTTGTCTTTCATGATTATTATTAAATAGTAGTTGTATATCCTCTGTGTATTTTAAAACAAAATATTTCAAAAAAATGTGAGTAAAATTGAAAATACATTATATGACTGTATAAAAATCGAAAGTACACCGCAAAAACCGACTCCAAATCGCACCAATGTCAAACCACAACACGGTTTTGGCGCACTGCGATTTTGTTCAGTCCAAAACTGGTCCCCTTTGTTGCGATTGTTGTTTGGGTTCAAACCGCACCTGTTTCACCAATAATAGTAAGCATAGATATTATAGATATATTATAAAAAATAACAATATTCTAATAATAATAATAAACGGGTTGCGGTTCAGTTCTGCTTCGGTCCGGTTCGGATCGGTTCTAAAAATCTTGAAACCGCTTGAAACTTGTATATTGCGGTTCTGGTTTCGGTTCCGGTCCGGATAATAAAATGAAAAAACCACACCCTGACTAATGTTGTTCACGGTTTCAAAATTCAAACCGGAACCCAAATAATTCGCGAACGGTTCGATCTGGTTCTTTGCGGTTCCGGTTCGGTTTACGGTTTTCGGTTTTAAGTGGCAGCTTTAGATCTACTGTGGGTGCGCTACAGGTCTGCAGACCAGTGACCGCAACTCAGTTGGTGATGAGGACCAGTTTAGAACTCCCTTATCCAGGAGGTCTGGGGTTCAAGCCTCAGCCTCAACAACCGGCCATTGGAATTAGCGGCTGCAGCCATGCAGATCCGTGGAGATGAGTTGGGGTCAATGGTCTGCAGACCTGTAGCGCACCCACGGTAGATCGGGGAGTTACATATATGACAGGTAGCAAATTGGCCTAGAACGGGCCCAAAACTCATCCTTCGCCACGGGTCCATGTCTCCATTCTGCATCATTCTCCCCGGCTTGAACATCTCCTGATGATTAGAAATCGGAATTCTCTCGGTGTGTGCCGGGTAAGAATCGTTGAGGTCCATCGGAGGTCGTCCAAGTATCGCCGATGACAGAGCAGCCTCTCCAATGGTACTCATGTCTCTGTCTGTCAGGCATCTGCTCCAATGGTGCTTCGATACGATCACAAGTGCAGACCGTGAAGCCATAGGCGACTGACCAAAGGCAGGTGAGGCTCATAAGTGGACTGGGTGCATGACTGAGTATGTGGAGGTATAGGCTCAAAAGGCTGTGGAGGTGTAAACTCAAGAGGATCTCCATGAAGTAGATCCACATGCTCGTGAGGCTTGTAGTATAGCGTCAAATCCTCAACATTAAAAATGGGACGGATACTCATGCACGTAGGGATATCAAGATCATAGATATTTGCTCTGATCCGTCTCATGATTGTGTAGAGATCCATTCGCCTAATGCCCAAACTTTTAGCAGGCCTCTCAAGGAGCCTCACAGCGCGGATTCTCACTATCACATGTTTGCTTTCATGAAATACCTGCTCTTGCAAATGAACATCTGCATGTGATTTATAATATTAATTACCAGTATTGATCCTCTGCCGGGCCAACTCATGAAACACATGCAAACGATGAACAAACGAATGAACAAATACATGCAAATGATGAACAGTTAACTCAGCAGACTCATGCAAATGATGTAAATGAAACACTATAGACACGATGCACTCGCTATGGGAAAATATAATAATGATCGGGATGTCTCTAAAATGTGGTGACCTCCTATCAGGAGGTTCTTTCGGTGGAATATAGAAATATTTGTCTAGTGGGCGACGAATACCTAAATGACTTCTTGAGACATCGGTACTTAGTTGCAGAACAATGGGATGTTGAATACATTCCAAGGGTTGTGAGCCATCGGGAGGCTCACCTGGCGGTAGTCGTGCAAAAAAAGCCTGAGCCTGGTTGCCCGGCCCGGGTCTGAGCCCGGTTAGGCCCAGGTCTGGTTAGGCCCAGGCCAGGCCTAAGGGGGCTCACCAGGCCCCCTTATTTGACCAGTGCCCGGCCCGGGCCGGGCCCAGGCCTGCCCGGGCACCAGGCAAAACTGGTGCCCGTTGGGCGCAATAAGCTGGGCGCTGCCCAGCTAGAAAGCTGGGCAGAACCCAGCATTTAATGCTGGGTAGCGTTGTTTGTTGCCCAGCATTTAATGCTGGGCAGCGCTGTTTGCTGCCCAGCATTAAATGCTGGGTTGCCACGCCCAGCATTAAATGTGTTGGGCGTGGCCGCCAGCCTAATTGGCTGCCAAAAGGCAGCAAAAATGCTGCCTTTTGGCAGCCATTAATTTTATAAAAAACATAAAAAAAATTTAAATAATATATAGTTTTATATAATACAAAATTTTGAATATTTAAGTGTTTTGAGGACCTGCTTGGGCCCGATCTTGTAGGCTCAGGCAGGCCCCCTTATTTCGGCGAGGCTCGGGCCCGGTTTGGCAGAGGCTCGGCCTGAGCCTGGCATATATAAAGCCCGGGCCCTGCATGCCCGGGTCTGGCCTAGGCCCGCAGGGCCTTTTTTGCACGCCTACCTGGCGGTAGATAGAAAAATTCATCGTGAATAATACCATCACTCAAAGGACTGATGCAGATGGTGACAGAAGAACGCAATGTATGGGTGTGCGAGTACTACTCAAATGATAAGGCATGTTAGGTGGCTCTCCAGGAGGTATATAAGAAAAGTCATCTCGAATGTTCAGCTCAATAGTGTTAAGGCAACAAGCCAAGCATATGAAGTTGAGTGCTCCCTGGGAAGGGGGCTCGTCAAATGGGTCTCTCGGGGACTCAACATATGGTTTCTCAAGGGGTCAATAATGAGAAGATGTTCCTCTAAAAGAAACTATCACCAACAATAGTGTCTACGAAAATAAATGGGACATCCATAACAAATTCAATGTTAGACCCATGACTCTCCAAAGGAAGTAGTGGCTCATCAGGAGGCTTATCGGGTGGCTCAACAATGAATTTAATAATAGTGGGATGATCCTTCAGATGAATGTCACTGTAGAGGTAGTGTCCTCATAAGCGAGTAAGGCAGTCACAACGACGTCAACACTAGGCTCTCGGTCGCAATGTGGCTCAGGACAATAATAAGGGAAGAGTGGGAAAAGTCTATACTCAGTAGTGGGCCACTAGGTATAATGTCGAGGCCTGACCTTCTAGCCGAAGGGGAAACAAAGTCTAAATGAGGTGTAGAAGGTGGATATACCACTACAGTGTCACTGGGTCGCTCGTCCTCACTCTCGTGACCACGCTCGTTAGTCACACTAGTATCACTCTTCACCTGTATGAAATAGCCATAATCGGAGTGGACACCAAGGTAAAGTGGGAACCGAGTCTCATCCGGACGAGACGAATCAAAATCAGGTCTCTCATGTCAATGGTAGCACTACTAGACACATCGGTGGCTTGACCTAAATCCCTAGGCTTTCTTAAGGCAGACATCATGTGATCAATATGAGGATCCAAACGATCGAATTGATCAAGAACTAATCGTTGAAATTCGGCCTCAGGTATCTCTATTTGCGGAACATTGGGAGGGTCTTGATATTTGATGTGATCCTGGCGATGGTGAACTCTATAGGGCTCCTGAGAGTCATCTAGACGGTTGTTCCTAATATAATCAGATCATGCTCGTGGGTGGATGTGATCCCTACGAACGTGTGACAGCGGGCGAAGATGATCAACATGATAGTTCGAGGACCTCTCTGAAGAAGCTCTATGGGGTCGAGCATATACGGATTCTGGTTCCTTAAATAGTCGTGAGGTGTAACGATGATGACCTGAAGGGTACTCAACCCTAAATAGAGGAGAGGAACGCCGACAATAACTAGTCATAGATGAATCTAAAGATCCCATATGACATACGACTACGTATATAAATGTGGCCCAAACCTTGGCGTTGATACCAACTGATGTAGGGTAGGCTACGTGGGTGCGCGGATAACATGTAATCGTAGGTGAAGTGTTGGGGAAACAACTCGACAACCCTAAACTACTATATATCACATGCAGGATCCGATGGCGAATTCAGGACATAATAATAATTATTTAAATCGCACGCGAATGATTTTAACAAAAGCAAAATAAATTCTTCAGACAAAACAAGGCTTAGACCTTCCTCCGTGTGGAGGGCCAAAGCAAAGCGCACGGCGAATGATTTCTGCAAATCACATAGTAATCCAAAACAAAATACTAGATATTCAATCAAGCCAAAGTCACAATACCATATAGTAATGCTGAAAACAAGAGTTCGTACAACAAAAGGAAACTCACAAATGCATGGGGGCTACACGAGATGTGAAGATCTGGCGAAGCACGGCGCGGTGTAGACGTTCCGGATGGGAAACAAGGGCTGGTTGGACTGGATCTGGCTGTATGGAGCGGGATCGGGCTGTGGGAGGGAAGATCTGATAGTGGGGAGGCTGACGGTGGATCCACGGATGGGGCTGATGGGAATGGAGGGCAGAGATTGGGATTTGCTGGAATAGGCAGGAAAACAGCTAGGAAAACTTGGACCGGGCAGATCTGGATGTTGGGCTGTAGAGGAGAGGGAAGGAAAGGTTGTGGTGGCTGTTGGGGCTTGGGCTGGGGTCGGCGGAAGGTGGAGAGGGTGGCTGGAAGGGTGGCGGTAGCGGGAAAGCAGGAAGGAGGCGGTAGCGGGCGGTTTGGAAGACTGTAGGAGCGAAAGGTTGCTGGACAGCAGTGATAAGATGGGGCGGCTGGCTGTTGGAAAGATGTGGGGAAGGCGGTAAGGGGATTTGGAGGTGGAGGAAGGTGGCCATGGGTCAGGATTACCTTTGGGGAGCGGGCGAGGGCCTAGGATTCATAATCTAGGGTTCCACGGAGTCGGCGTCGTGGAGTGATCGCTGAAATCCGGGAATTGTCTTTGTCCAAATCCTGCAATACCTCATGGCAGCCCCATACACTCTTATTTATAATAAAAGAAGACTAGGGCACCCCACATCAACGGCTACGATTGGTCAGGGATGTGGCGGGCACGATTACATGAAATAAAAGACAAAAATAACAATACAATATATGAAAAAATATGCAAACGACGAGCCGGACGCATCCGGGGAATCAGATCGTCGATCCGGAGATGCTATATATGGCAGGTAGCCAATTGGCCCCAACGGGCCAAAAACTCACCCTCCGTCGCAGGTCTGTGTATCCATTCGGCATCATAAGGGGGTGAGATTATCCTCACCGTAGTTATTCTCATCAAGGGGTAAGGGCTACCTTACCATAGTTAAAGATCATGCTAAGATAAAGAACTCTCATTAATCACAAGGGTTAATATCGATTTTTACACATAAGAGATTTCACCGAGAACCAATTTAAGAGAAATAATTTAAGAAATATTTTAAGAAAAATGATTTAAGAAATGCTTTAAGGAAAATCTTTAAAGAAATCTTTTAAGTAAAATTTCCAAAGAAAATGTTCAAAAAATGATTATGAAAAGCATAATATAAAACTAAGAGGAAATACAAGTTGAATATGAAAACGTAATCCTAAGATATTATAGAAGTTAGAATAAGGAGAATTTCTCATTGGGTATGTTACACTCACCCTTAATTTTATAAAAATTTACAGGGCTTAGAAGGTGTCTCTAAGCTTCTGATAGAAAATCTTAAAGACCCGTATCATCAGAAGTATGCCAGTGTTATCAGCGTTCATAATTTCATATTAGTTGTTGCTAGAGATTTTGTGGCCTAAGTGCCAAGTTGTACCTATGTAATAGTCTATAAACAAGTGATGTATAAATGTACTTTGAAGTTAATGAATAATAAATGTTGTTCTTCATTAGATGGCTCTTTATGTGTTCATGGGAATTGAAATCATTATGTATCATTACTTATTATTATATTGTTGATTTATATAAAGCTGGGTGATTATGTTTACAGCTTATTAATCCTATATGTGTGCTAGGATCCCCCTTTAGATGTTACACGTACTAAGCACATCGAGGTCAACTGTCATTTTATCCAGGAGAAAGTGCAGATGAAGAAACTGGATTTAAGACATGTCCCTGCCGCCGGACAGATTGTTGATATTCTTACCAAGGCCATATCTCGTCCACTTTATCACCAGATTTTGTCCAAGCTTGGTTCATACGATTTATAGGCTCCATCTTAGAGGGCAGTGCTAAAATAAATTGTACAAAGGCCCACACAAATGGCCCATTATTGAGCCCATTACAATCTAAAAAATTAGTCACACATCTTGGATTGGAGTTCTGTCTACACTCCCTCTTCTTATTTATACTTGTGCAAAATTTTGTAATAGGTATAATTTATGAGAATTAATCAAGAGTAATTTATTTTCTCCAGAAATATGTACTTCTACAAAACATAAAGACTGTTACACAAGTGAGATCTAGAATTGAGATAAAAGAAGCCTGCTACTCTGCTAGCTAGGAGAATTTCCAATCCAAGATATAAACTATGACAAACTTGAGCTGGTCATTAAATAAAAATTTTCACCAAAATAATGAAAAAAAAAAGATATTATAGAAGCAAACCTCTTTTAAAATCTCTTTAATAGAATCTTTGGCCATTAATAATCTATCTACTAACAATTTTTCTTCTTCCTGCAGTCTATAACAAATATAAAACAAAACATCCGTGTTAAAAGGTAACCAAAAAGCAAGCGATCCACTGAAGGCGCGAAATATTTAGCAATGAAGAGTTAAATATTTCAACCAAAACCCGCAATAGTTAATTAGGCAATTACCTTGAAACAATTAAATGAACCATATTAATCTCATCTTGTAGCTTCTCTGTTCGCTCCTGAATCTCAGCTTCCTCATCCTACAATCATATAAGAAAAAAACAAACACCAGGATGAAAATAGAAAACCAAAGAATAGGTGGACATACAGTTAGACATGCAGAAAAGCAGCCCAAATTACCAGTTTATAATAGAGGAACTTCATCACTTTTTCTCCTCTTATGGTATGGCATTGTGATAATATTTACATCAAAGTTATCAATAAAAAATGTTATCCACCACCTCAACCTTAATACAAAACCATCATGTGCATGTTCCATCAAGTTGAAAGTAACAGCCCAATATTATATTTTCCAGCCAAGTTGATGTTATATGTAATAATCCTCCGCCAGTTATCTTATTATCTCGTTGCGAGTAGGGAGTCATAGTTATTAGACTCGTAGTAATGTTTTAGTATTTTAATATTCTTAGCATTTTATGTATTTACGGGTATGCCACCTGGGGTTCTATAAACAGACTCTTCTCTTGTATTTGGGGATGATGAAATGAAATATGAATTCCTTTATCTCTCTAAATTCCTCTCTCTCTCCCTAAGCTCTTCTCTCCTTCCTCCACCCTCGAGGGTTTCTTCCTCTCTCATCCCCTCCTCCACCATTCTAGGGCTTGCCCTTTGTATCTCCGCCTCCAACAATCCGGCAACGAACCAAGCCCATAACAACTTGGTATCAGAGCTAAACACCGACGACTCCATTCCCGGTCCTCGTTCTGTCGCCTCCGTTGTTTCCGCAAGCCGCCGCCAACGGTTTCAGGAAGCTGCCATTGTTCCAGCATCAGCTGTGTCCGCAAGCCGCCGCTGATGTTCTCTCTTCATCCAGCCCACAACTCCGTCTGTCGACGCCAGCAACCCCCGACAAACAGCATCCTCCATCGTCGACCCCACAGTATCCAACTCCTACTTCGTCATCAACGCCAACTGCGTCTTCATCTTCCCTCGCCGCTGCAACTCCTCAAGCTCGCCGACTTCCCTCCCTGCGCTACTTCATCGACGCACGCGTGCATCCTCAGCGCCTCTCGCCCTCTGCTTTTCCCCTGCGCTTATCACCCATTCTGCGTGTGCCCGATCCTCGTTCCATCTCAGCACGCGCCCTGTCCGCGTCCCGTCACAGTTACGTGTCCCCCGTCTTCATCGAGCCACGCCCCAACTTTTCTCGGGTTGCACACTTCCGAATGTCCCCTTTTCCTGCCTGAATTAATTAATGAATTCCAAAATCAATTGTTTAGGCAATTAATTCCTCCTGAATTAATTCATTTACACTTCCCTAGTCTTCTTTCCCATCATCATCATTCCCTAGTTTATAATTCATTTCTTGTCTCTTCCTAACCGCACCCCCTTCTTCATAGTTCATTTGATGAACATTCAACTTAGCGTTGTGGATGCGGGCGTCCTCCACTCGATGTTGCGGAAGTGGTCAACGACTTTTCAAGCCACCATGTCTCGCTTCGAGGCCAAGCTTGATCAATTGGATCACTCGGGACAGGTTAGTGTTACGCCGCCGACCGTTCCGCCGCCTACGCCACCGGCCCCAGCCTTGCCGGTCCCGATCTCCAAGCCCGCACAGCTCGTGCTGCCTCCGCCGTCCTCGACGCTGTCGCCGCCACCGCCGTCATCGCCGCCACCGCAGCCGCCGTCGTCTTCGCCCCTGCCGCATACGACCTCGACGCTGCCTCCGCTGTCGGCCACTACTCAGTTGGCCATTTCGGTCGCATGGCCGTTGCTGCCTCGCACCACACCGCCGTTTCCGCCGGACCCCTTCATTTTGCCGCTCGTTGCTCCTTCGGTGGCCCTGCTACTCCGGCTTCCCGCAGATCCGTTAGACGAAACGGCATCATTCCTTCCGCCACTCGTCTTCCCACAGGCGCCGCCGCTACTCCTCGCCGCCACTACCACCGCGACGACCTACCAGGCGCTATTTTGGCGCGAGATCAAAGAGCCAGAGAAGTCGAACATCCTTCTGGAGTTTAAGCTTGAGGACAAGCTCAAATGAAGGACGGGTGGATCGTTATATTTAATAATCCTCCGCCAGTTATCTTATTATCTCGTTGCGTGTAGGGAGTCATAGTTATTAGACTCGTAGTAATGTTTTAGTATTTTAATATTGTTTGCATTTTATGTATTTACGGGTATGTCACCCGGGTTCTATAAATAAACCCTTCTCTTGTATTTGGGGATGATGAAATGAAATATGAATTCCTTTATCTCTCTAAATTCCTCTCTCTCTCTCTCTAAGCTCTTCTCTCCTTCCTCCACCCTCTAGGGTTTCTTCCTCTCTCATCCCCTCCTCCATCATTCTAGGGCTTGCCCTTTGTATCTCCGCCTCCAACAATCCGGCAACGAACCAAGCCCATAACAACTTGGTATCAGAGCTAAACGCCGGCGACTCCATTCCCGGTCCTCGTTCTGCCGCCTCCGTTGTTTCCGCAAGCCACCGCCAACGGTTTCAGGAAGCTGCCACTGTTCCAGCATCAGTTGTGTCCGCAAGCCGCCGCTGATGTTCTCTCTTCATCCAGCCCACTGCTCCGTCTGTCGACGCCAGCAACCCCTGACAACTAGCATCCTCCATCGTCGACCCCACAATACCCAGCTCCTACTTCGTCATCAACGCCAACTGCGTCTTCATCTTCCCTCGCCGCTGCAACTCCTTAAGCTCGCCGACTTCCCTCCCTGCGCTACTTCATTGACGCATGTGTGCATCCTCAGCGCCTCTCGCCCTCTGCTTTTCCCCTGCGCTTATCGCCCGTTCTATGTGTGCCCGGTCCTCGTTCCATCTCAGCATGCGCCCTGTCCGCGTCCCGTCACAATTACGTGCGTCCCCGTCTTCATCGAGCCACGCCCCAACTTTTCTCGGGCTGCACACTTCCGCATATCCCCTTTTCCTGCCTGAATTAATTAATGAATTCTGAAATCAATTGTTTATGCAATTAATTCCTCCTGAATTAATTCATTTACACTTCCCTAGTCCCCTTTTCCATCATCATCGTTCCCTAGTTTTTAATTCATTTATTGTCTCTTCCTAACCGCACCCCCTTCTTCATAGTTCATTTGATGAACATTCAACTTAGCGTTGCGGATGCGGGTGTCCTCCACTCGATGATGCGGAAGTGGTGAACGACTTTTCAAGCCACCATGTCTCGCTTCGAGGCCAAGCTTGATCAATTGGAGCACTCGGGACACGTTGAAGTTACGCCGCCGACCGTTCCGCCGCCTACGCCACCGGCCCCGGCCTTGCCGGTCCCGATCTCCAAGCCCGCACAGCTTGTGCTGCCTCCGTCGTCCTCGCCACCACCGCCGCCGCCACCGCCGTCGTCGTCTTCTCCGCCCTGCCACATTCGACCCCGCCACTGCCTCCGCTGCCGGCCACTACTCAGTCGGCCATTTCGACCGCATGTCCGTTGCTGCCTCGCACCACACCGCCGTTTCCGCCGGACCCCTTCATTTTGCCGCCCGTTGCTCCTTCGGTGGCCCTGCTACTCCGGCCTCCCGTAGCTCCGTCAGACCAAACGGCCTCATTCCTTCCGCCACTCGTCTTCCCACAGGCGCCGCCGCTACTCCTCGCCGCCACTACCACCGCGACGACCTACCAGGCGCTACTTTGGCGCGAGATCAAAGAGCCAAAGAAGTCGAACATCCTTCTGGAGTTTGAGCTTGAGAACAAGCTCAAATGAAGGACGGGTGGATTGTTATATGTAATAATCCTCCGCCAGTTATCTTATTATCTCGTTGCGTGTAGGGAGTCATAGTTATTAGACTCGTAGTAATGTTTTAGTATTTTAATATTGTTTGCATTTTATGTATTTACGGGCATGCCACCCGGGGTTCTATAAATAGACCCTTCTCTTGTATTTGGGGATTATGAAATGAAATATGAATTCCTTTATCTCTCTAAATTCCCCTCTCTCTCTAAGCTCTTCTCTCCTTCCTCCACCCTCTAGGGTTTCTTCTTCTCTCATCCCCTTCTCCAGCATTCTAGGGCTTGCCCTTTGTATCTCCGCCTCCAACAATCCGGCAACGAACCAAGCCCATAACAGTTGATTAACGCAGGAGATGGTAGCCTGCTTAAAATTGACAATGTGACTCATATAATTAGACTTTGTTTGGGATGCTAGTGGGGCCTCTCTTAGAGAAGGGAGCCCCATCTGAGACTATACCATTTCTCACTGAAGCGGAACTCCATCAGAGGGGCATCTCCAACTCCCAATTCTCTGGTGGGGAAGAGAGCCTCATTGGCGCCCAAAACAAAGTCTTAGCTGAGTCCAACATCTCACAGATGTATAGGGTTTCAAATGCAAAACTAACATATGAAGCAGAAATCCAAGTTGATTAATATAGGAGACGGTAGCATACTTTAAGACTGATTACTGCCAAGGTGAGCGACTTTGTAATTAGTTAAGTGCATCATCTCATAAACATCTAGGGTTTAATGCGATGCAGAAATTCATGCAACAAACTACAAAGAAAACAATCTAATAATCTTAGCAAGAAAAGCCAAAAAAAAAACTTCAAATCCAATCTGGTCAAATTATCCAAAACCATGTGCTAGAAACTAATGCTTAGTGTGGATCAGAAAAAAAACAAACCAAAAAAATGAAAGCTTAGTTCCATGAGTAAATTTCTTTTGATAATCAACTTCATCAATCTTAATCTCTGTTTGGGGAGGCGGCGGCGGTTGTGAAAGAAGCATTTGAAAATTGAGGTCATGAACACAGTGGTTGGAAACTGTTGTCATTGTTTGGGGCAACTATGTTTTTACTCCTATCATGAACGTAAAACCAGTTTAATGTGTTTGGTGACACAGAATTGTGGTGGTTAGAGCCAAATTTCTCAACATAAATAATAAAATATTCAACCCTAAACCAAATTACTCAACATAGATATTACAATGTTCAAACATAACACCCTAACATTCATAACAATGACAAAAACTTGCAAATAAGGCCAAATCATTAAGGATCATATTACTAATATATAAATTATTAACCATCCAAGCAATATCCAAACTCATCCTAGCCTTAAACAAGACAATCCAACAGAGGACATTCAAAATCGCATAGCATAACTTCGATTAGAGGATGAAGGAGGACAATACCCAAGAAAAGGAGTAGCCCTAGGTCGACATCGGCGGGAAAGGCAAGATTAGCTCTCAGCAAGGGGAATGAGGGTCAATCTGGCGGCAATGGAGCCAAGACTTACTACTCCGAACCCACCAAATGTTGGAGGTGTTGCATCAGATTTAACCTTAGACTCCATGATCTTCTCATCATCTGCCAAATATTCCTCCAATTTTTCTTCCGTTAGTATTCTATTGGCAAACCAGCCTATGTCGGTCCCAAGTCTGGATGAAAATTGGTGAGTGTTGTGTTAGGTAGACTGTCAGCGTAAAATTAAGTCACTCTTATGAATATAGATTTTTGAGAAATTGTGCAAAAGTTAGATTGTTCCCCGTTAGAAACGCGTCGTATGGTCCGAATGCGGCATCTCGACAAGGACCGCTATATCTCCAGGACATTGATGTAGTATTAAATATGCAAGAGTCCTCGTTGTATGGTATGAATGCAGCGTCCAAGGTTGTAAATATCGGATGTCGGCGACGTGTCAGATTAAGTTTTTAAATGTCGAAGATATTTTAAAATATTGGAGATATTTTAAAATATCGGATATTCATGTCTACTAGGTAAAAAAATATTTTATGCATACTAATTATAATTATATATATTCTAAAATTAAAACTAGTATAACAAGTATACAAATTATGAGTAAGGCATATCCCAAAATATCTTCATAGAGTGAATCCAAAAGAAAATATTAGCAGTACACTATGCCTAATATTAACAAATACAAACAGATACATTGTAAAATATATTTAGTATAATATAATAATTTTATTTTGATAACACTAAATTTTATAGTAAATAAAAAAGTTTTAACCTAAATATTTTTAATTTATTAAAAGTATTTCCATGTTTAACAAATTAATGGTAAAAATATAAAAAAAATAAACTAATAAATGTGCTTTATAATAATTTTTTTACTACGAAATAAAAAAAAAAGATACAGTGAGAGACAATTAAAAAATTGATTATAAGAATAACATATATTAAATAAAACAAAATAATAAGACATCGATTTGAGCATATATAATATAATACATATAAATGGAACATATATTGCTCACATAATATGAAATAAAAAATCTGACGATATGTTGAAATGCCGTGTCAGCCAATATATTGAAAAAATTGGATATGTCGGCCGATATTTTACAAAAGAACATAATCATTTTTTTTTAAATGTCATTTTACTCTCAAAAATGACATGTCGGAGGACATTTAAAATAGTGGCGGCATCTTGGAAAGGACCACTGCACCTCCAAGAGGACTTGGGTGGGGTGTTAAATATGCAAGATCCCTCACATATTAGACGTCCTAGGAAAGTAGATTGTAGGATTTGTGCCTTACTTAGGTTTGGAAGTTGGAATATAGGTACGCTAACGGAAAAAACGATGGAAGTAGTGGACACTTTTATGTCTGCAAAAGACTAAATGATAGGTGAGAAAGCTAAATTTCTAGACAATTCAAGTTTTAAATTATGGTACACATCAAAAAATAAAATAAGCAATAGAGTAGGTATTATTGTGGATACTACTTTGAGGGATGAAATTGTTAGGGTAAGTAAAAAAAGGTGATAGAATTTTAGCTCTTAAATTGGTCGTAGGAAAGAATACTATTAATTTAATTAGTGTTTACGCGCTACAAATAGGATTAAGTGAAGCAATTAAAGTATAATTTAGGAAACACTTAGGGCCCGTTCGTTTGGTAGGTTTTCACATGATGGAATTGGTTTTGGGTATCACAATTTCAATTCTTGTGTTCGTTTGGCGTTTTTTTGAAAGCCAAACTCATGGGTTTTGGTTTTTAGAAAAATGAACTATCCCTAAAACCAACCACTTTTGGTTGGTTTTGGGCGGTTTTGGGATCGCTCGCCGAGATGTCGCGAGAGTGCGATTTGCCTTCCTTCTCCTCTCCGGCGACAGCGATTTGGCGGCCTTCCTTCTCTCCAGCAACGGTGAGTTCGTTGCCTTCCTTCTCCAACTTGATCTACTTCGTCTTCCTTATTTTACAGCGCCTTCATTCTCAGTTTAGGAGAGAAACTAGTTCGGCCTGCGAGGCTTCTGACTCTGCCTCTCCGATTTGAGCCTTCATTCTCAGTTTAGGAGAATAAGTAGTCGAGAAAAGTGGAAAACGATCGTTGCTTTTACAGAGGCTTATGAAGACACCCTTTTGCTCACAGTTTGATCGTGGCATTTACCTGTTATTTTCATCTCAAGAATGCACTACCCATACTTATAATGGTCATCTTATCTCAAGTCCCTTTTGCTCACAATTTCTTTCTCATTTCATCTTCAATCGATTCTTTTCATCGCGATGTGATTGGGACAGTTCGAAAAATAATTTAATGATATTATTGCTTGCTTTTATTCGATATTCTTCTTTCCATATTTCTACAGTTTTTTATTGGGATCTTACATCTGATCGCTAAAAATGTATATGACTAGCAAGAAAATGCACTACAGTTTTTTATTGTGATTTCTACAGTTCATGACTAGTAAGAAAATGTATACATTTCAGTAAGAATAAAATATGGCCGTGCGCTAAAAATGTAGATGATTTCTCGTTCATGATTATATTCACACTCAAATACCAATTCCAGCCTCTGAATTTCATCCTGCAACCGAACAGAAAGATTGACATATTCAATTTATGTGATTGAAAACCTTACTGCAAACAAACACATAAATTGTTTTTGGCCCAATACCAAAACCTCTGCGTCGTAGGTTTTCGGCCAAAACCAATTCCTGTCAATCAAAATCTACCAAACGAACAGACCCTTAGATGATTTGGTAAAAGTAATCCCACGAAAGGGAGAAGATTTTCATAGGAGGAGACATAAATGGATATATAAGGAAGGAAAATACGGATTAAACAGATTTTTATGGAGGATTTGGGTATGGAGAAAGAAATCAAGAAGGAAGAACCATTTTAGACTTTGTCATAGCACATAAGCTAATTGTGACAAATATGTTCATCATGAAGAGGGAAGAACATTTAATTACGTTTAACAGCGGGCCAAATAAGTCACAAATTGACTATTTTATGACTCACAAAAAAGATAGAAAATTTTGTAAGGAATGCAAAGTCATACCAGGAGAAAGTTTGAAAACACAACACAGGCTAGTAGTGTTGGATGTGCAAATTAAATATAATAAATTTAAGAGAAGGACAAAAGTGTTGCCAAATATTCAGTGGTGGAACTTAAAGACGGAAAATCAAGTTACCTTCAAGGCAACTGTTATGGAACCACTAGTTGATGATCCTAATGTTGATCCTACTGTCACATGGGAAGTTATGTTTTCACATTTAAGGATAAGTGAAAAAAATGTATTTGGAGAGTCAAAAGATCGTGTGCCCCAACATAAAGAATCTTGGTGGTGAAAAGAGGAAGTGCAAGACAAAGTGAAGGCAAAGAGGGCTAGCAATAAAGCACTCGATGCTTGTAGAAATGATAAAAATATAGTTGTAATCAAGTCCGTGTCGGGTTATATTTTTGTGTCTTTTATGTTTTATACCCACTCTAGGGTATTTTGGTCTTTGTATTTCCCCTTACTCAATATATATGAGTAAAGGCTAGTTCTTTTCTTAATACAATTTTGTGTTAAGTCTTTTCTCACCTCTCAACTTGGTATCAGAGGTACGGAAAAAAAACTAAAACTCTTTTCCGTTGTCCGCCTCCCTCAAACTCCCGTTCGTCTTCATCTCGCCGCCCGCTTCCCTCGTCGCTGGTTTGAAGCTTCCTCCATGGTGAGCAGCGACCTTCTCGCCGGCGGTGGAGCACGCTGAAGGAGACTGTCGCATCTCCTCATGATGCGTGCTCAGTTACCGTCTGTTTTCGTCGCCTCCGGTGCCTGATTCCTTTTCTGTTGCCTGTGCTCGCTGCGGCTTCCAGTCCTGCCATCGCTGCTCCCGCTGTTTCCGTCGCCTGCAGTCGCTGCTCCCAATGTTTCTGTCAGCGCCCGTTTCCTCTGTTGTTATTGTTTCCTTTCAACCGCTGATTCTTCTGCTGCTATCGCTTCCTTTCAGCCGTCGACTATGATTGTTAATTCCAGATCGGCGTCCAGTTTTGCTGCTCCTTCCAGATCGGCGTCCAGTTTTGCTACTCCTTCCAGATCCGCGTCTAGTTGTTTTGCTGTGCTGCTGCTTCCAGTTTTTTGGTTGTGCTGATCCTTCCAGATTTGTTGTTATTGTCTCTGTTCTTCCTGGTTGCTTCTCATGGGCGATTCTTCGTCTGTTGTTGACCCTTCATCGTTGAGTGTTGTGGCACCCCAGATGGGTGACTCTCAGCGGTCCTCTGGCCACACAAGCTCTCTGAAGATCACCACTGTGCTCTTAGATGGGACAAATTATCTTGAATGGTCTCGTGCGGCACAGCATGTCATTCGTAGTCATCAGCTATTTGGATATATCGATGGGACAAGTGTAGCACCTCCGCCCGGTGATCCTTCCTTGAAGCGGTGGGATTCTGAAAATTCTCTTGTTGTCTCATGGCTCCTTCATTCCATGTTACCTAAGGTGTACCGTAGTTATATGTTGATGGACTCTGCCTCAGAAATCTGGACTCGGGCACGCGAGACATACTCCCAGATCGAAAGTTCCACCCAGATTTATGAACTGACGCGTCGTATGCTAGAGTTACGTCAGGGATCCATGACGGTGTCTACTTCTCTGAGTTCGAACGTATCTCTCGGGAACTGAATTATTTCGAACAGTTTACTCCAGCATGTACTGCCGAAGCAGTTCTATTGCAGCGTAGAGACGAACGATTCCGTCTACATGTTTTTCTGATGGGTTTGAACATGGAACTGGATATGGTTCTGACGAATATTCTACACCGGTCTCCTCTTACATCTCTTCGGGAGGCTTTTAGCATGGTGCTTGGAGATGAAGACCGTCGGAGGTCCCTCAGCACGATTGCCCCTCCTTCTGATCGCTCTGCTTTTTCTAGTGTTGGTAGAGGTGGATCCAACCATACCAACGCAGTTCCTACTTGTGATTATTGTGGTCGCAGAGGCCATACTAGAGAGGTGTGCTTCAAGCTCCATCCTCACCTCACTCCTCCTGGCTACGGCCATTGTCGTGGACTTGGACGTGGTCGTGGTCCAGGACGTGGCGGAGCCCGACAGAGTAGTTCTCATCCGTATGATGTTGCTTACTCCACTGAAGTTCATGACGGTCATCATGGTCAGCCCCCAGGACACCTTACCGCTTCTGAATTAGATGTTCTTCGTCGCCTCCTGCACTCTCATTCAGACACTACCTTGGGTACTTCTACTTCCTTTGCTACTGCCGCTATGCCCAGTGTGAATGTTGTTGTGACTCCTCCGTCTGAATGGATCATTGACTCGGGAGCTACTGATCACATGACTGGTTCATCTTCAGGTTTTTCTTCCTACACTCCCTTGTCTGGTAAGGACAAGGTAATCTCTGCAAACGACACCTTGTCCCTGATTGCGGGCAAGGGAAACATTTCATGCTCCTCTCTCTCTCTCTCTCTCTCTCTCTCTCTCTTCTGTCGTGCATGTTCCTTCTTTTCCTCGTAGTCTTCTTTCAATTAGCAATCTCACTCGGTCTCTTAACTGTTCTGTAACCTTCTTTCCCGATTCTTGTATTTGTACGAAGCGGACCATTGGCAGTGGTAGGAACCGCGGTGTCCTGTATTATCTGGATGCTACTTCACTGTCCTTTGCCCTCTCCTATTCTGCTGTTACTGCTGCGGATGCTCGTTGTTGGTATTTGCGCCTGGGTCATCCTTCTCCTGTCTACCTTCAGAAGTTATTTCCGACTTTATTGCCGCATATTAAAACTTTAAAATGTGACATTTGTAAAATGTCTAAACATGTTCGACATTCATCTGTCGCATTTCTCTTCTCCCAATACTACTCCCTTTGCTATTATACATTCTAATGTGTGGGGGCCTTCCCATGTTGTATCTTTAAGTGGTTATCGTTGGTTTGTCACCTTTATAGATTGTTTTTCCCGCGTTACTTGGGTTTACCTTTTAAAAAAAATGAAGTGTTTCAGGTTTTTCAAACCTTCCATAAAATGGTGCAAACTCAGTTCAATTGTAATATCCGCGTTCTTCGTAGTGATAATGGGGGAGAACATGATGATCGTGGAGTGTTTGGCTCCTACCTCACTAGTCATGGGATTATTCACCAAACCACTTGTGTTTACACATCTTCCCAAAATGGTGTTGCTGAACGGAAAAACCGGTATCTTCTTGATGTTGTCCAGTGCCTTCTCACCACCATGCACCTCCCGAAATCATATTGGGGTGAATCCATCTTAACTGCCACTCATCTTATCAACCGCCTTCCTTCATGGGTCCTCGATTATACATTTATACTACTCCTCTAGACCGTCTTTCCTCTACGTCAGTTGTTCATACCTCTCGTCTTCTACCCCGTATTTTTGGTTGCGTTTGTTTCGTTCACGTCCATCAACCTCATCGTGACAACCTTGGCCCACGGGCTCTCCGTTGTGTCTTTGTTGGCTATTCTACCACCACAAAAGGGTATCGGTGTTATCACCCTCCTTCCAGACGTTTTTTCTGCACTATGGACGTGACTTTCCGTGAGGAGTCTTATTACTTGGACTTGACTCACTCTGCTCGCCAGGGGGAGAATGATGTCGTCGTTGAGTCTGATCTTATGGTTCATCTCCCTCTGATTCCTCCTACTCCTATCTTGTTGTACACCAAAGCAGCTTCTCTTCCTACACCTCCGTTGTCACCTCCTTCGTCTCCCTTGACACCTAAGTCGTTTTCTCACATATAACATTGTCCTTCTCTCATCACTCCTCTTCCACATGTTTATCATCGTCGTCAAGCAGATAAACAGACCGTCGTTGTTCCATCGCTGTCAATGCAGTCTTTGGACTCAGATTCTGATGTTGATCTGCATGTTCCCCTTGTTGTGCTAAGAGGTAAGGCTGTGTGCACGGAACACCCTATCTCTAATCATGTTGTTTATGGTCACCTTTCTCAGCTTCATCAGGGTTTTGTATCTTCCTTGTCCAAGATTACTATTCCAAAGACGTGGCAGGAGGCGGTTTGTATCCCGGCATGGGCTCAAGCAATGAAGGAGGAAATGTCTGCCTTGGACAAGAACCACACTTGGGATGTCTCTTCTCTTCCTCCTGGCAAGAGAGTCATCGGTTCAAGGTGGGTCTTCTCTGTTAAGCAAAACCAGGATGGTAAAGTTGGGCGATACAAAGCCCGCCTTGTGCCTCGTGGTTACACCCAGACTCAGGGAATTGACTACCAGGAGACCTTTGCACCTGTAGCAAAGATGGACTCTGTTCGTGTCCTTTTATCTTGTGTTGCGTGCTTGGGATGGGATCTACACCAGCTGGACGTTAAAAATGCTTTTCTGCACGATGACCTTGATGAAGAGGTGTATATGTCTTTCCCCCCGGGGTTTGTGAAGAAGGGACAAGAGGGACTTGTTTGTCACTTAAGGAAGTCTTTGTATGGACTGAAACCGTCTCCCAGGGCTTGGTTTGGCAGGTTTCTCAAGGCCATGATCAAATTCGGCTACAAACAGGAACAGTCCGATCATACTCTGTTTGTCAGGAAAAATGAGGGAAAAATTGTGGTTCTTATTGTCTATGTTGACGACATTGTGATCACAGGTGATAACTCGGATGAAATCTCAAATCTAAAGGCCCGTCTATCAGCTGAGTTTGAAATAAAGGACTTAGGGAGGTTGAGTTACTTCCTGGGAATTGAAGTAACCCGTTCTGGTCAGGGTATCTTTATCTCTCAACGCAAGTATGTTTTGCATCAGTTAGAAGAGACTGGAATGCTTGGTTGCGTTCCCGTTAATACTCCTATGGAGGAGAACCATAGGATCGACGAAGACAGTGATGGAGATCACGCCGATGCGTCGAGTTATCAGAGATTGGTTGGGAGGTTGTTATACCTCTCCACACTCGCCCCGACATTACATATGCGGTTGGCATCTTGAGTAGATATATGCATGCTCCCAGGATTAGACATCAGGAGGCTGCCTACCGCGTACTTCGGTACTTAAAGAAGGCTCCCAGTCGTGGGCTCAAGTTTTCAAAGAATAACCACTTAAGGATCGAGGTATTTACTGATGCGGATTGGGCCGGTTGTCGTGATGATAGGAAATCTACAACAGGGTATTGTACCTTTGTTGGTGGGAATTTGGTCACGTGGCGTAGCAAGAAGCAAAATGTGGTGGCTAAATCTAGTGCTGAAGCTGAGTATCGGTCTATGTCCCAAGGTCTCTGCGAAGGTTTATGGCTTCGCACCTTACTGCATGATTTGAGTCTACAGGTTGATATTTCCATCTCTCTATTCTGTGACAACAAGGCGGCAATCAGCGTAGCTCACAATCATGTTCAACATGACAGAACGAAACATGTTGAAGTTGACCGTCATTTTATCAAGGACCATCTGAACAAAGGAAATCTTGTCACTCCTTTCGTTCACTCTAAAGACCAATTAGCCGACGTCTTCACCAAGAGCTTGGGGTGCGATGTTTTTATTGATGACATCCATAAACTCGGAATGACCGATATCTACCATCCGACTTGAGGGCGAGAGTTGTAATCAAGTCTGTGTCGGGTTATATTTTTGTGTCTTTTATGTTTTATACCCACTCTAGGGTATTTTGGTCTTTGTATTTCCCCTTACTCAATATATATGAGTAAGGGCTAGTTCTTTTCTTAATACAATTTTGTGCTAAGTCTTTTCTCACCTCTCAACTAATATGGCAAGGTAAAAAGTCACCAAGAAAGAAGCTAAAAAACAGTAAGTAAAAGAAATCAAGCTTATAAAGAATTTTGCAAGCGACTAGATATCAAAGATGGAGAGTGTGATATAAATAAAATTGATCGAACAAGAGAGAGAAAGACAAGGGATTTAAGTCAAGTTAAATGCATAAAGGATGAAACAGATACAATTTTGATGAATGGTGTGGTTATTAAGAAACAATGGAAAAGATATTTTTATCAACTCTACAATGAAAAAATGACAATAAATTGAACTTGGAAGTATATGAACGTAACGTTTTATCGTAAAATTCAAGCATCATAGGTAAATGATGTCTTGAAAAAAGATGAAAATGGAAAGGCAATTGCGTAAGACATATATCAATCAAAGTATGGAAATGTCTAGGGAAGGAAGAAATTTTGTGACTTACATGTTTCTTCAATAAGATACCAAAGACAAAGACGATGTTGAACCAATAGAGAGAGTATTTAGATAACTTTGTATAAGAACAAAGGAGAAGTATAAAATTATGTCAATTACAAAGGAATTAAATTAATGAGTCATACCATAAAACTATGAGAAAGAGTAATATAGAGAAGAGTAAGACGAGAGACTAGCATTATGGAGAACCAATTTGGATTCATGCCAGGGTTGTCGATCATGGAAGTTATACAACTCTTGAGGAGACTCATTGACAACTATCGGGAAAAAACAAGATTTGCATATATTGTTTATCGAACTTGAGAAGGCGTATGATAGGGTTCCAAGAGAAGTCTTATGGAGAATCTTAGGAAATTCAGTGATGAGAGTGATGAGAGTGAGAACACTCGGAGGATTAACACAGGAATTCCCTATCACTCTTGGCTTACATCAAGAGTCAGCTTTAATCTTTTATCTCTTTACCCTCTTAGATAAGCTCACCGGACATATCCAACAAGCAATACTTTGGTATTTATTGTTTGCAGATGATATAGTTTTGGTCGATGAGACGCGTGAAGATGTAAACACGAAATTTGAATCTTGGTTAGACACTTTAGAAAGGAAGGGTTTTAGGTTGAGAAGGACAAAGAAGGAGTATATGGAGCTTAAATTTAATAGTGCAAGAAGGACGGATGACTCCGTCATTAAGTTGAGTGACCAAGATATTTTTCGCAGTGAGTACTTTAAATATCTGGTAACGACTGTTCAGAAGGATGGAGGTGTAGAAAAAGATGTGATACATAGAAAGCAGGTTGGTTGAAGTGGAGAGGCGCGTCTGGGATCTTATGTGATCAGTAAGTACCATTAAAACATAAAGGCAAGTTTTACGGTACTGCAATTAGTCCAGTGATGCTCTACAAGACTGTTGGGCAGTGAATTGTGTACATGAGCAAATAATGGAAGTTGCGGAGATTAGAATGCTTAGGTGGATGTGTGGACACACGAAACTGGTTAAATTAGGAATGAATGTATTAGGGATAAGACGGGAGTGGAACCAATTGTAGAGAAGATGCGAGAAGCTCGATTAAGATGGTTCGGACACGTCAAAGGGGACCATTAAAGGCACTTGTTATGCATTGTGAGAGTTTAGCCATTAGGCATGTTAAACGGGGGAGGGGTAGACCAAAAAAGAATTGGAATGAAACTATAAGGAAAGACATGATGTACTTATGCATTAGTGAGATTATGACTAAAGATAGGGCGCAATAGCAACAAAGGATCCATATAGCCGACCCCACTATGGTGGGATAAAGGCTTGAGTGTTCTTATGCACCACGTACTTGTGCCCGTTGACATTCAGATTCCTGTTTTCAAACTCCACTGGATGCCTTTCCTACAAGAACACTTCGTCAATGGCATAGTTTAAGGCATATGAATATTCTCACAAGGCTTCATATGTTTAAGGCACTACCTTTTCCATCAATGCATGTTTCAGTCTCTCAAACACTTATTTGCTTTGTGTCACCCACTCGCATTTTTCCCTCCAATAGTATATTCATGACTAGCATTGATGTCGGAATAACCCGCATGAATTGTCGGTAGTAGTCTACAATAGCTTGGATCTTTACTCCTTTAGTACTTGAACACCTCCAGCGATGTGCCTAAGGGGGCTTCCTACTGCATGATTGCACACTCACACTTCGCATACTTGTCCTTTCGCCTAACGCCAGGAGTAATGGCTTAATATTTTGGACATACTGTAACAATCCTAAAATAAAAATGAAAGGGGTTATTATTGTTATCCGCAGCCAAATCCCCCTCCCCCGATTTAAAACCCCCGGTCCAGGACCCCTGCAAGCCGCAACCCGCTCCGCCAGTCTTCCCGATCTCGTGCCCGCGTCGGCTCCCGCTTCCTGTCTCGATCCCGTCTCCTGCGCTCGACTCCATGCCTGACGCCTCCTCCTGCTCCTCCTGCCGGCATCGCCCCCTTCTCCTCCTCCTGCCGGCGCCGCCGCCTGCTACCCATCCTGCCATGGCCGATCTTGCCATGGCCGACTCCATCTCCTCCGGCTCTGGCCGACAGCAACCCTCCAGCAGTCCTTCTCCCTCTCCTCCAATAGACCGGCAGCCTCCTCCTCTTCCTTAAGGGCATCAACCCCTCTCTCTTAGGGCCGGCAGCCCTAATTCCTCCTCTTCTTCGTCTTGGCCGGGCTTTGCGAGAGGAACGCCTAGGGTTTCCTCCCCTCTCCTTCTTGAGCCCGGATTTGACTTCCTTTGGGTAAGATTCCTCCCCTATTCAGATTTCCCTAATTTTATCTTGGAAATTTTATCTCCAATTTTGCGTTCAACTTGTGTTTCAGATTTTTGCCCCTTGCGATCGTCTAATTCCTAATTGTTTGCGATTTCCGACGTCGTTCGTCGAATCTCCCAGTGGAATCTCTCCAAGTCTTCTCCGATTTAGGGTTTCCTCTAACCAAGCGCCGTCAAGTCTCCATTTTCGCGTGGTAATTTCCTCTCCCCTCACCTTTGAGGGAGGTAAATCTACTAAACTCCCTTTGTTTAAATTTCGCTTCGTAAAATGCATGTGTTAGCGTAGTAAATTATGTTATATTGCTTTCGTCGTTCTTGAGCAGATTTGAAATAGGATTTCAGTTTTTGTTTGCGCTGCTTAGCCGCGGCCGTCAGTTTCAGCCTCACCTTAAGGCAAGTAGAGATCCCTCTCTCTTGCAAACATTGAATTTATTTAGCCTGTCTGTTCTTACGATTTTCTGACTTCGCTTTGAATACATGTTTCATCAAATAAGCTCAGTTCTTGAATGTCTGAATTGACTTGTTAATAGATTGAGGTATCACGCGTTGGAATAGCATGAATTGTGAATGAGAATGATGGTTATTTGAATATTCACTTAGATGAATTTCTTCTCAGTTTATGAATAAATGGAGGACTAGTAGTTCTTTTTTATTATGAGCATGAATTGTTATAATGATACATGTTAAGATCTTTATTGGCAACTAGGTGAATCCGTACTTGAATCTGTCTGAATCATGAATCATATGCATCAAACAAAAACACATACACTTTTACTTGTTACAACCTATGTTATTACATGATCATCATTGTATGTTTTACCCCGGAGTAGTCTAATAATTCTAGATATTTTTGCTTGCCACACTTGTTTGCCTGTCTTGTTAGCTTGCTCATGAAAACCGGTACAAAAATATACGGTTTTCCCTACTCGTATTTTATTTTGTTTTGCTCCTATGTACTTCAATGTTCTGAGGCTTTTCCTTCTTGTTTTGGAATTTGCTTTAGCGTTCGTGTCTGCGCCGCCTGCTTCCTGATCCGATCTGCGTCAAGCTTCAGGTTCTATGTTTATGTTTCATTTCATTATCTGTCGGATATTTCTTTTATGTAATAATTATGATCAGTCATTTTCTCTTGTTCCATGGACAACTGCTAGGATAAATATTATACGTACTAGAATTTGACATATTTGCATGCTCATTCATCTGCAATGATCGATGCATAAAAATCAGTTCCAAAACTTGTATCATAAGTTATTTTGCAAAAAACATGTGCACCTGTTTCAAACTATCATATTTTAAAGTTTCCGCAATAAATTAATCTGTTTTACTCAAAAGTAAATATTTTAAAACTATTTATCAGTATCTCAGCTTCCACCTAACAGGCATGGATTCTCCTTCCGCCCATGCCTATGGCATCACGGCCCGCCCCGAAGCACACTATGACTTTTCTCGAGACGGGTCGTGACACATACAATTTGGATGCATTCCACAGCCAAAATAGCATGACAAGGAACTCAAAAGAGTCACATTATACCACGCAAGTGATCTTTGGTTTATCTTCTTCAGCTATACACAACTAATAGTAGCCCAACTGCAAGTCTAACTTCATGAATCCCCTTAAACTCCCTAGCTAATCAAACAAATTATCTATTAGTAGAATCCGTACTTTGTTCATTACTTTCATCTAAATAATTGCTTGATAATTTATGTGCATGTGAAGGAACTATCGTGTTTCTTTTAGAATAATATTGGAGCACCATATGGCACCTTTGATGGTGTAATATAGCCAGTAATAGGTAACTCTTTGAGTTATATGATTACAAAAGCTTTATCGTGTGATTCACTCCTTCCTCTTTGTGGTGGATCAATAAAAGCATCCTCAGGACTCATTTCGATACTCTCCCCATTGGGACTCTACATTGGCAATGGCTTCAGGAGCTCATAAGCAATCGAAACATGGTATAAAGATGGCATGAATCTGACCAAGGAACTCCAATGAGATGACAAAGTCATAGTCATCGAGAGGTATTACATCAATAGTAAAACCCATGTGCACATTCACATCACTTGCTACAAAGATCGTTGGGAAGTACAGCTTCATGCTCCATAACATGTTCACCTCTTATGCTACCCTTATTTCTCTGAACTCTTTTTGCTTAGGTACAGCCATGTGTAGAGCAGAATGCACAGCAACCATTCCACTTCCAAATGTCGACTTCATTACCATAAGCTTCACCTTAAACTCATCCATCGCTTGGTATATTGTCTCATTCAAAACTCCTTGCATCTCCCCTTGTAATCCCTCCAACACTGAGTTCTATTTCTTTGTGTTCGGATGTCCCATCGTCCTTGTCTTGGACATCAGTCATGACTACTTACACCGTAGCCATGCGGCCCTACAATGTCGACATCAAATACCTAAAACTTTCGAGAAGCCTCTTGTCCTTCATATATAGTGCATGGTAATCTTTGACATGCTTTACAATTGATGAACCCACAATCACAACTTGATCGACTTGTTTTGTTCTCACGGGCTTGTATATCTCTAGCTCTCTCAATTGCGTGGCCTTGGGATTCCTTGATCCTGACTCAGGGTCTGTTTGGGACAGCTGCTGCGGATTGAAAAGTTGCTGATTGAACAGAGCTCTTTTAGAAGCTGTTTTAAAAAATTGCAGGCTGTTTGGAGAGTCTGTGTATAAGCGTTGATGGAACAGAGCTTTTTCAAATAAAACTGTTTGGTAGAACAGCTTTTTGAGAGCTGTTTTTTCAAATTACAACTCTAATAAAACAAAGTATTAATTACCTCGACCTTACCAGTATTATTTTTTTTATCTGAATAATCATACTCTTAGGTGTTGATCATGATCAATATGGCATACTTATAAAAGTCAAGTTCAGGTAACTTATCAACCTGAAGAGATGGTTACCCCTTCACTATTTTTTATTAAGATTGCTGCATACATATTATGAGAATAAGACTGGTTGGTTGTATTTCTTCTATGTTAGGTTAATGATGCTTTGAAAACCTAAAGTGTATAATTGATGCGCACTAGGTCAGTTAAGATAATTAACTTCACCAAATATTCAATTCACCTCAATAATGCACTCCAACAAGGGTTCTCTACACAGTAATAATCCCAAATTTAGGGTCAACAAACCATCACAAATTAGTATAGAACAATATATTCACTTCATATATGTTCAAGCCCACACTTCCAAAAAATCAATCCACAACTCTTGTATAACAAAAAATTGGACAGCAAACAAACCAAAACCATGGTTAAGATCTGAATCAGAGATCTACAACTGTTGGATAAGAGATGTACAAGTCCAGCAATAGATCTAAATCAGAGATCTATAACTATTGGATGTTCTCGGAATCGCAGGGAGTGATCTTGTTTGATAGAAGGACGGATCTTGCAGACGAAGGCCGGGTCGTTGGAGAAGTAGGTCAGAGGAGAAGAATGTCGGTCGTTTAGCACATAAGAGAAGGCGGGGGAGATGAACCGGCCGTCGATACTCGCCGGAGGAGAGGCGTCGTCCGTCGCCAGTCGTCGGAGGAGAGGCGCTGCCGTCGCCAGTCACCGGAGGAGAGGAATCGGGCAGATCGAGCGGAGACGGGGGATCGAGATTCCTATCGCGGGGCGGGATCGGGAAAGAAGCCGAAGGTGAGGGAGCGATTCTTAAACCGTAAACGTGGCCTCCAACCGGATTTTCCTAATTGACCTAAAAAGAGCTCTTTAAAATAATCGCTTCCCAAATAGCTCTTTAGGAGAGCTCTTCCAAACACCTAAATAACAGCTCCGGGGGTTGAAAAGTCACTTCTCAATCCGCCAGAGCTGTCCCAAACTGAGCCTCAATCTTCACTTGTTTTATCCCAAGAATACAAGAAAACAAGAAATAACTCGAGAACTCTATGCTTCGATTTCCAAACTTGGGTGATTAAAAATGTGGTTGTATGTCCTTCATAGCCCTAAAAGGTTCTCTCTAAATATGGTTCTAGAATACACCATAGATAAATTATTCCCATAACATTCTATACAACCTCTAAATCTAGTTACAATATTCATGAGATATCTAGACATTTCAAGAGTACTTTATACATCTTCAAAATGTTCCCTTTAAAGCTCCTAGAAATCTCATTATCCTTCTAAAATCTTCATTACATTCTGTATAATTTTATGGACTGAAGAATAAAATCGCTAAAATGGTCATGTGGAGCCATGTCTTGCCATTCATAACATATCATAGCATTCGGAATTATATTCCTACATTGGGGAAGTGTAATCTTTAGGATAAATACCTTAAAAAAAAGTTCTTTGTAAGTTACAGTAAGTTTGATTTCAAAAGAATTGGTACTCCGAAAACATTCAGATGGGCTGATGTGGACCATAATCTTAAAAGTCGAATATTTGTTACTTACTAAACATTGTAACTAATTGTATGATCAAGTTATGGGCTTTATACATGTGACTAGTGCATTTGAGTATTATATAAGATTTAAAGATCTTGTACCCAAAATATTAATTCCATTGGATTGTGTTGTCATTATGTATTTCAACAAAGGACTACAGTAAGATTTAAACATGAATTAAGTAGTTTGCCACCAAAAACACTTCACGGGGCTTTACGCATATTTTTAAGAAAAGAAAACCTAAAACATAATTTGAATATGTGACCATATCTAAGCCTAAACTTGTAATAGAAATGCAAAGAAAAACCAAACATACATGTTAAGGTTAATAAATCAATCAAAGCTTATAATGACAATCATGACAAAGTATGTAATGATTTTCTTAAGTTCTTGGTTTCTTCACTTACATTTTATGAGATTTGTTGATGATAATTAATGACAAGAGAACATGAAATTTAAAATTCTACCTACCTGGTTCCATGACCAATATTTAAGAGATTTGGGTTAGGATTGGGTTTTTTCTAGTATGGGGTTGAGATACAAGCTATCTGATTGCAACTTATATTATTGGCATCTCACCTTTCTCTATTTTAAATTTTAAGTTACTTTCATCATCTCGTCATCTCAATATTTGGATAATTTATATATTTCAGCGCATTAAGGTATTTCAAAATTTTCTTTATTGTGCGTACTGCAATTAGACCAGCGATGCTCTACGGTTCTGAGTGTTGGGAAGTGAATTGTGTACAATAGCAAAAAATGGGAGTTGCGAAGATGAGAATGCTTAGGTGAATGTGTGGACACGAGACTGGACAAAATTAGGAATGAATGTATCAGGGATAAGACAGGAGTGGCGCCAATTGTAGAGAAAATGTGAGAAGCTCGATTAAGATGGTGCGGACATGTACAAAGGAGACCATTAGAAGCACGTGTTAGGCGTTGTGAGAGTTTAGCCACTAGGCATGTAAGCATGCTAAACGGGGGAGGGGTAGAACAAAAAAGACTTGGAATGAAACTATAAAGAAAGACATAATGTACTTTGGCATTAGATTATGACTAAAGATAGGGCGCAATGGCAGCAAAGGATCTATATAGCCAATCCCACTATGGTGGGATAAAAGCTTGAGTGTTGTTGTTGTTATGGCGCATCATATTGTATTATATATTTTTCCTTTGAGCTCCAGATTAAAGTAGAGGATGTAATAATGGTTCATTTTAAAACCCACATGTTATGGGGATCGAGGACGCAGACCCGTAGTGGAGCACGAGTTTTGGGCTCGTTCCGGGCCGATTTGCCACATGTCATATTTGGTGTCTCCGGATCGACGATCCAACTCCACAGATGCATCCAGATTTTTGTTTACTTACGATTTCATATCATATTGTTGTTCTTAGTTGTTAAATAATGTAATCGGTTCATTACATTAATGACCAATCATAGCCGAGTAAAACGGCAGTGTCAGGGTATTGCAGAGTTTGGAGAAAAAGAATTTCATGAAACTGGCAATCTTCTCACGATGAAGACTCTGAGACCATAGGTGACGGCTTATAGGTTTGTTCTCGTATCCCCATGTATCCTTCTACCACCGCCCAATCCCCTTCCCAAATCCCAAAGAATACCGTCAGTTTTTCCCCAGGAAACCCACGTTTCAGCCAACTGAAGTTGAAGCTTTTTTGTTTTTTCTCATTTACCCACCAGGAAACCACGCCTCCATTGCTTTTTTCCCTCACACGAACAGTCTGCCCACTCCATCTATCCCAAGCTACACACTCCAGGATATCTGCTTCTGGATTCACCCCCCCCCCCCCCCCACACACACACACTCACTCGATTCCCAAATCCCATCACCCGATCACATCCATTTAGCCTTCAAACAGTCACAATCATGAGAAGTGTATATGGACCCGTATTGTGGAGACCTACCAAAGCTTTTACACCATCACATCCCCAGCCCCACATCCAGTCCACTCTGAAGACTCACCCACCTTTGGGTCAGTCGACTATGCCTTCACCGTCTGAACATGCAATCGCATCGGGACTATCAGCACTTCATTTGACCTTTGAGCACATTACTGATATTGTGGCCCATGAGTGCATAGACACAGAAGTACCATTTGAGAGGATGCTTCGTCATCGATGATACATAGATGACCTCTGATGGACCACATCAATTCTTACCTGACATGCACCGAAAAGATACGATCTCTACTCATCAAGAGATGAATTATCTCAAACCAGAGAGAATGATGGGGCTTGACGACGCGGACACACGGTGGAGCGCAAGTTTTGGGCCCATTCGGGGCTGATTGGCAACCTGCCATTTTGGCGTCTCCGGATCGACGATTCGTCTCTAAAGATGTGTTCGGATTTCGTTTACTTATGCTTTCATATATCATATTGTTGTTTTCAGTTATTATTAAATGCAATCGGGTTCGTTATATTAACGGTCAATCATAATCATTGATGTAAGGGTGCTCTAGAGTAGTTCAATTATAAATAAGAGTAAGGAAGCAGCCGTCAGGGTATTGCAGGTTTTGGAGAAGAATAATTGTCGATAACCGGCAATCCCCTGGTACTCTTTCCACCACCGCCCAATCCCCTGGTACTCTTTCCACCACCGCCCAATCCCCTTCCCAAATCCCCAAGAGTACCTTCAGTTTTTCCCCACGAAACCCACATTTCAGAAAACTGAAGTTGAAGCTTTTTTTTGTTTTTCTTCTTTTCCACTCAAGGAAACCCACGCCACCATTCCTTTTTATCCCTCCCAGGAATAGTCCACCTACTTCATCTTGCACCCTCCAGGATATCTGCTTCTGGATTCAACCCCCCCCCCCCCCCCCCCCCCTCTCTTTTAACCTGATTCGATGATCCCATCACCCGATCTCTTTAGCCTCCAAACATCCACCTCCCATCTTCTAAAGCCCCCTCCAAAACCTACAGCAACCATTCCCAGTCGCACAACCCCTGCCTATCCCCCACCAGCATCCTACCACCACAAATACTGTAACGCTCTTATGTCACGCTTCACCATAATATTCGTTACACCAAAGGCTACAGCTTTTATCCACCGTCAGATGGCAATCCAGCTCAGTGATCCATGTTTCCCGGAAAGAATGAATAGAAAGAATGCATGTGTATTAATAACCATCAATCCATACGTTCATAAGAATGACATGTATAAATATAGATTAAGACTTGTACAATCTCATGTTAATAAGATAGTTATTTCTCTTGTTTGTTGTGGAGTGATTTATTTATAAATAAACCACTCCACAACCAACCTTGCCCCCATTCACACCTACCACTGAGGAGATTGAGCAGGTATTGGATGTTTGTGAATTTCAAATGCGTACTGAGACGTAACAACACTACCTCGTATCTTGGAAAGGCAGGAGTATTTCCGACGGCTCCTGGATTAGTGTTGTAGAACTTTGACGACTTCGACCTGACTTATCTATTGCAGGCCTTTGTCAATTCTCGACGGGGTCGAGTCCTTTCTACCCCGGGGGAATTGATGCATACGCGGGCCACTTCTATTTAATCCCTTGGATTTCTTTTTCATTTGCATGCTTGTTTGTTTCTCATGTTTTATGTTCGTCAATATCACATGTTCGCCTGCGTATACTCGTCATTTAAAGTTGTATGTTAGTTTTAATATTCGCTTATTGGCCCGACCAACCAATAAAACCTTAAATAAATCGGTCTGTCAACGTTGAATAGAGAGAAATGCAGGTAAATGAGGAAATAAAAGAATTGCATAAAATTGAAAACAAAAAAATTACTAGATTAATTTCAGAATTCTGGGCCAAGACGAACTGGCATAGGGAGTTTATTGAAACCATTGAATTCGGAATATGGAAAAGTAGCTCCGGGGTGGGGGACTACACCACTTATGGGAGTCGCAATGGCTCTATTTGCAATATTTCTATCTATTATTTTGGAAATTTATAATTCATCTGTTTTACTGGATGGAATTTCGACGAATTAGTTCATAAAAATTAAGACTTCCTAGCTTTTTAATCAAAAAATAAAATGGACTCTTTTTCTTTATACGGATCTGACATTTCTCTTTCTAGAGGACAAATTGGTTAGATATTCTTTGTGGATCGATAAATTATTGGGCCAAACTGGATTTGAACCAGCGTAGACATCTGGCCATTGAATTTACATTCCATCCCCATTAACCGCTCAGGCATCGACCCAGGAAGAATGAATTCTAGGTTTCTTTATAATCCATGACCAACTTCCTTTCGTAGTCCACTACCCCCAGGGGAAGTCGAATCCCCGTTGCCTCCTTGAAAGAGAGATGTCCTAAACCACTAGACGATGAGGGCATACCCGCCCCGACTGTCATCATACTACGACAATAGTATGAGTAGTATTTTGCAATTGTCAATATTCAATAGACATAATGAGAATAAAATGTATGACTAGATTCGAGGAGTCTTTCCACCTGAAATTAATTATTGAGAGAGCAAAATCGTTTACCCTCTTTGATTTCAATTTCAGTTTTATAGCATTCAATTAAGACCTTTCATTTCCTAGAACTTCTGCAGCCAAGGCATTAAAACTCCTGAAATTTTATTGCAATTCCCGAGTGTTTGTTGTCAAAGGCCATTAAAGATAGCTTGTTAATGTTACCTCTTCCCCTCTTTAAATATTGAAACATGTTGCGGTGGAAGGAAAACTGGAAAATGACAAGAAACGGAAACTTTTCTCCAGTTTCTCGTCAAGTCCAGATCATCCCCGTCAACCTCAGTTCACGGCAACCCCATTCTGCCGATTCCAACCCTATTGTCCCGCCTGCTCTGATACCTCTGTATCGTCGACGACGCCTGGGGCAGAAAGGGATTTCGGCGTCTCCTCCCAGTTCTCCTCCGAAGAATACCCATGTTCCAGCGAGGTAACTGAACGACACCCTCCTCTGATTGCGCCTGCCATACACGAGTCCTAATCAGTTCTCTCCTCAGCAAGGCAGACCTCACCTATTCCCGTAATTTACCATCGCCATTGTCGTTCCCTTCACATCCTGAGCCTTTTATTCCCAACTCCTCACTTCCCGAGCCGCTACTCACAGTCCTCCATTTTTCCCCTAGCCTACCAGTCCAGTCCTACACTGTCCACTCAAACCCAACCAGCCCCGTCTCGTTGAAGCATAATCAACAGTCCGACTTCTCTTGTCCTGGAAATCGAAGAGGAAAATCTCGGCTCTCTCTCACTTAGCAATAATTTTACGCAATTTTAATTTAAGTGATCATCCTCATTTACCTGCGGTTCGGCATGCAGCTATTTCATATGAACCGCTTGCGGCATGCTTGTCCATCGTGCTTCGTGCTAAACATATAAGTAAATCAAATAAGCTTTAGGTTAATTATTGAGGAGCCCACTCTCACGGGATCGTAACACCGCATAAATATTTATACGAGTTCTTTAATTTATTACAAAAATCGCTACTTTTCCAAAATTAGTTTACATCATCCGCTAAGTCGCAATACATACCTCAATGGAATGATAAACTTAACAACCCAACTTCCGTATTACAAGTCATATTCATGTCTTTACCACCATTCCCTAGTAAATTGATCCAAAATTATAAACCTACTAAATTTATGCATTACTTATTCTCCGATAATAATTTAAAAAATATTATTATTACAACAGGAATTTGCAAACTATGCACTCAATGTTGGCACTCCTAAAATCCTAAACTCCTACAAGCTTTCCCATTTTGCAAGTACAATAACCTTCCAAAAAAGCATGACCTTTCTAGATCAACTGGTGGAATAAGGGAAGACAAGTACACTGACATAGTAATATCCAAAACCAACAGATCTTAAAACTAGGGCACGCATCAAATTGTTTCTTATCAAGTTGCCACTCATTCAAAAAAACACCATACAGAAGGAAAGCCTCAACAAAGTTTGCATGTCATTTCTACCAAAAAAACACTGATTCTCACATTTGAATTAGTGATGAGCAGTGAAAAGGGATTAATACATTAAAGAGAGAAACCTATGTGATTTATAATAAAGGTAGGAGGGGCATACATCAAAAAAATAAGTAAAAATAACATAAATATCTTCTAACACTGAAGATATCATCATTTCGTAAAGCACATTATGATCTTGAAAGACAATTCTAGACTTTATTTGCTAAAAACTTACGGATAAGAGTGCCAATCTCGTATGTATACTGATCGTTAGTCAGGTGAGATTATAAAACCAAGGTATAATCAAGGTTGATTTTAATAAATACTATAGCCCGTAGACAGGGTGATGTACCCACTAGGATCGGAATACAATGAGGACTCGGACACTTTAGTTCGGATGATTTGGGGACGGACACTGGAAGTCTAGGGCAGGCAGGTGGAGTATTAGGATGCGAGGCATCGGAAGATGGAGTTTCAGGAGGGAGACCGAGTATTCTAGAAGATTCTTCCAGTGCATGATGTCTCGCGGGTACAGAGACAAAGGAAGCTCAGCCCACGATATATCGGGTCGCCTCCCCCTCAAGTGGAGCATAAGATATTCATATCTAATTTGTTAATAAACTCAACAAAGACATCCCTCAATGACTTGGTGAAAACAACAGCAAATTTATTGTTTGATGAAACAGAAGCGATACAGATTTCTCCTTTTTAAATCTTCTCTTTGATAAAATGACTATCTACTTCAATCGGTACAGTCATGTTGAATTGAGTTTTGAGCAATATTGATAGCAAGGTTGCAGATGTCGGATGTCGGGGACACGTCAGTTTAGGTTTTTCATGTCGGTTTTCATATGTCGGGGGATATATCGAGAATATTTCATGTCGGGTTTTAATAATTAATTATTTATATACATAATTATATATATATATGTAATCATTTTTTTATTTATATATATTAATGTATTGTCGTGTGACCTTGAGTTCACGGGTTCGAGTCCTGGAAGCAGCCTCTTGCAAAAATGCATGGTAAGGTTTGCATACATTGCACCCTTGTGGAGGGACCCTTCCCTGGACCCTCGTTGCGCGGGGATGCTTTTGTGCACCGGGCTGCCCTTTATAGATATTAATGACTTAATAATTTAACATTTATTGAACTCTAAATCTACCAAACTAGTATATACATATTATACTATACAATTAATAACAGTATAACGCATAGAAGAAAGCAAGAAGAAGTCAGGAAGTCATCGATTACAATGGAAGATAAGGAACCTTCATTCTAAAATCCGATGGCCAAGTAGAGTTGAAGTCAATAACAGACGAGGGTAGAAAAAAAAGTCAGATGAAGGATACAAAACAGCTTAGCAACGAGACAATTTCGGTTTATTGTCTATTAGACCATATACACTAAATAAAATAAATTGAAATAAGTCAATCAATATAATGTCGGGATATATCGGCCAATATATTGGCGAATATATGGATTGATAGCGGATATATCGGATGATATATTCCAAAAGGATATTTTGTAAGAAAAATATCGGAAACGTGTCATTTTGTCCATGAAACTTTTATGTCGACCGACATGTCGGTCATGTCGGAAGATATCGACAACATTGATTGATAACAATCTTGTTATCACAATGCAAGATTATTAGACATTCTTCTGCAAGGTCGAAGTCCTTCGTAATGATGGTACGCGACAAACCCCATCGTCCATGGCCCTAAACTCAGTTTCTGAACTGAATCTTGCCACAACATGTTTTTACTCCTTGTCACAAGACTGCCCCCAAATAAATGCATGATGGCCTGAAATAGATCTTTTATCATCCACTAATCCGACCCAATCGACATCGGTATAAACTACTAGTTTCAAACCAATATTGGTGGGAAGAGAATGTTTCCATGTGATGTCTTCATGTACCTTAACATCGTGTGTGTTGCATTTAAATGTCGGGACCTGGGTGAATGCATATACTGACTAATGACACACACATCATATGCAATATCAGACAGGGTACATGACGGATAGATCAATCACCCTACGATTTTAGAATTGGCGATTATTTCAAACAAATATTTTGAATGGAAAAACGCGTGGTTATTTGGAAAATAGCGTTGCCGACCTGAAGACGCAAATTCAAATATTTGACTAAAACAATTGAGACATTGATTGTGAATGTTAACGCGAACATGCGAAAAGTGGGACAAGTGATAAATGGATTACGCACGAGCGTTAACACGTTAGAAGCCAACCAACATTTAGGGATTACTATGCACCAAATTGAGGACCATAGGCAACCAGAGCACGAAAACCCTAATCCACAACACCTTGAACAAGAGCATCAAAACGTAAGGGATCCACCCTGATGGGATTTAAGAGTCAAGTTAGATGTTGGTAATTACGAAGGATGATTAGAACCCGAGGGTTGTCTAGATTGGTGCGATCGTATGGAGTGTTTTATGAATTGGAAGCAGATGCCCCTAAATAGACAAGTTGAGAATGTCACGATTAGGTTGAAGGGGCCCGCATTGGTTTGGTGGGGACAATTAGAGCGCACGAAATTTAATTTAGGAATGACCCCCATTACTACATGGAGAGTTCAAAGCACAACTTAGGAAGTGGTATGTACCTCCTGATTATCTCCAAACCTTATACCGTAGATTCCACAATCTGCGACAGGAGAAGTCAACGGTGGACGAATACACCGATGAATTTCTCGTTCTTCAGTTCGACTAGACCTTCGTGAGGACGATGATATGACCGTATCCCATTACCTAAATAAGTTACGTTATTCTATCTGGGACCAGCTATACTTGCACGATTATCGTGATTTAGGTGAAATCTCTAGTTGAGCCCGTTGAGTAGAGTCCTTGCAGAAGCGGACATCCGGACTTTGGTCTACTGATAGACCTTCACCCAGCGTCACCACTGCCCCCACTGCTAGGATCTTAGATTCCCCTCGCCCTCCCATCACTACTGGGACCCCGACCCCTCCCATTAACCCCTCCCGGGTTAAGGAGATCATTGGGTCTAAGCCCAACACTAGAGGATTTCGATGCTTCAAGTGCATGGAACTGGGGCACAAATCATCTGTGTCTGCAATGCCACTTCATCGATATTATTGATTCTACTGATGAACGTGAGTCTAAGTATGTAGTTTACATTAGTAAATCTCAACCTGAGTCTGAGCCCAAGTCTGAGGATGTATTAGAAGTAGAAGGCAAACACGTTGATCACTTAGTATATGCACTAAGTTATAGCCTGATCACCCCTAGCGAGTCTACTGAGGACGATTATAGGTGGCATAATATTTTCCGCACGACTAGACGCATCCAGGGACAATTCTGTTTCATTATCATCGATAGCAGTAGTATGGAGAAGTTCATTTCTCAACGTATGGTCGACACATTAAGGCTTGAGACGCACCCAACAACCCTACTGCTTATCCGAAGTCAATAGTCATTTGACAGTACTTGTTACCCATCACTGTCTAGTAAAGTTTTCTATAGGGAGTACATATCATGATAGAATATTATGTCTAGCCCTGTCACTCAAAACCGAAAACTGTGAACCGAATCAGAACCGAACCGAAACCGCAGAGAACCGAACCGAACCGTTTGCGAATTATTTGGTTCCGATTTAAATTTTGGAACCGTAAACAACAATGGTCTGGGAGCGGTTCATTCTTTTTATTATCCGGACCGGAACCGGAACCGCAACATACAAGTCTTGAGCGGTTTCATAATTTTTAGATACAAACCGGACCGGACCGGACCGAACCAGAACCGGGCTGCAACCCGTTCATTTTTATTATTTTATTATAATATATTTTATTATACGATTTATTATATAATAATAATAATAATGGTATTAAGTATTAATGTATTATTGTTGAAATCAATTAATCAAAGAATGTTACCAGGATTTATTAAATTATTAATTTATTATATAATATTATATTATTATTTGTAAAATAAAATTAATTGCGGTGCAAGATATCTCAGTCGGTGCAACTATGCAAGATAAAGATAACTTAAATATTTTAATATTATACTGTGCAAGATATCTCAGTCGGCGGAACTCTGCATGATGCTCTCTGCGGCTAGTCACGGCTCTTCCATCAGGTCGTCAATCAAGCTTCAGTTCTTCACGCCTGCAGCGGTGCAGCTTGCTCTCTACCTTCTCTCTGCAGCTTCCCGATATTCACGTGACTCACGCAGTCACGCAAGTGGCAAGCAGCAAGCGGCAAGTGGCAAGCGGCAAGCTTATGTTTGGCACAACAATGGTTTTGGGGTTTGGGGTTTTTTGAGGGAAATGGAGTTTGTGTACTCCCTCTGTACGATCGTCTGTGTTTGGCTTTAGAAGAGGAGCTGTTGTTTTCGGCTTCGCCGGAGCTTGGTATGTGCTTTATTTCACCTTTTTAAAGAGTTTTTTTTAATGTTCGGGGCCTTCGAATGCTGTAAAGAGAATGCTGAGTCGGTGAAATATCATTTTCGTCTGGGAGTGGTCGGTTCTTCTTCTTCATGAACATTGTTTTGGAGTTTAGTATTGGATCATGTCTTTATTTCTTGCAACGCTTTCCTGTTGTTTCCCCTTCAATTTGTACTGTCTCCACAGTATAAATTGATGCGTTCTTGCAATTTGGATGTTGAGATGTTAATATTTTTACCCTAGTTTTTGAATTTGAGGCATGTTTTTGTCTTATGAGGTAGTAGCTTTTGTTTGTCCTCATCCTGTTGTTTGCAAGCCTTCATGTGGGTGGAATTTCATGTTCTTTGGCCATTAAGACTTTTTTTAATATGTGGTAATTCTTTTTTGTATGATATATGTTTTTTTGAAGAATAAAGCTCATTTTAGTTTGATGTACATAATTAATCTAGTTCAAGGCGATAAATTGTTTTGGATTTACATACCCTATGCATCTTATTTTTCTTGCTCATACAATATCTCAGATTAGGAAACTTAGAAGGTTGCTTTGTTCGTTGTAGTTTAAATGTCAGTGTTATTTAGGCACCTTTGGCACGGTGGTGGCGGTCATGAACGCGGTTGTTATGAACCGTCGTTCGTGAACGCCCGTTCTAACCTAAGGAACTTCATCAACTTCTATCTAGTTTTCTTTTTCTTGGTGGCGGTCATAACCATTGTTTTGCCAAACATGCCAAACATATGTATAATCTTAATAAACATAACCATTGTTTATGTTTATTATGTTGTTAGGGGCTGTTTTAATATTCTTTAGCACATGCTTATGTTTATTATGTCGTTAGGGGTTGTTTTGTATGCTTCTTGAATTTTAATCCCTTGTTGAGTACTGATTATTGAGTACTTTTAATTTTATCTTCTTCAGGGGCCAACGAAACGATGAACGAAACAGAGAAAACTGGGTCCGCCTCTGGTTCTACGCCCATTCAAGGTAGCATAATCTCGAGGAATACACGTGCTATAAAAACTTCACTTTTCGCACTTCATTTGCTTAATAACAACTTCATTTTTGAGTTTAATGCATGGATGTTATAATTTTATCTCTAGGTTCAACTGCATCTCCTCAAGTGTTACGGATTAGGGTTTCAAGAAGAAAAAGGAAAGGAGGGAGAGAAGCAGGGGAGAAGAGGAGGGAGAGGAAATTCCAAATCTTGATAAAACTTAGCATGAAACAAATAAGGGTCTCCCGGGTTTATATACTACCCGGTGCCAAATAAGAAAAGACATAATGATATGCAAAATACAAAGATAAATGTGACGCCGCTCTCATGCTTCGGCGCGCGTGTCGCGTTCCCTCCTTCGATAGACGCGCCACACCGACGGGCGTCTCTCGCCTTCGCTGCCCTCGTCGCCATCCGTAACAATGCCACCCGCTGGGAAATTTGCCTTGTCCCCAAGGCAAAGGTCCAGAAATTCCTGCTGCAGCTCGGTCCGGTCGACCCACGTGGCCTCTGAGTAAGGAATGTCGCGCCACAGAACCAAAACCTGCTCCACTGCCTGGTCTCCTCGTTGTACCGTGCGAGTATCGATGACGCGCTGGGGGTGGCCTGCTGGCGGTATGGTGCCTGGGTCCGGTGGTGGAAGTGCCCCCTCAACTGGATGATCGCGATCACCCGCTTTAGCTGCGAGACGTGGAATACCGGGTGGATCCGACTCTCAGGGGGTAGGCGGAGGCGGTAGGCCTGAGTGCCAACTCGGGCGAGGATTTCGAAGGGGCCATAGAATTTGGCCGCCAACTTGGAATGGGACCGCGAAGAAGCTGAAACCTGGCGGTGTGGCCGTAACTTGAGGAAGACGGAGTCCCCCTCGCTGAACTGAACGTCGCGTCGGAGGCGGTTAGCCGTGGCTGTCATCCGGTCCTGGGCACGCTAAAGGTGCTGGCGTAGCTGCTGGAGTATGGAGTCCCGGTCTCGGAGCAGAATGTCGATCGCGGCCACCGCGCACTCCCCCGAAAGGGTGCGGCTCAAGACCGGAGGGGGCCGCCCGTAGACGGCTTCGAAAGGGGTAGTGTCGGTGCCGGAGTGGAATGAGGTGTTGAAAGAGTACTCCGCCCAGGATAGCCACTCCGCCCATGCTCGCGGGTGGTCACACACGAAGCACCGTAGGTAGGTTTCGAGGCACCGGTTCCTGACCTCCGATTTGCCATCTGTCTGCGGATGGTACGGTGTGCTCATGCATAACTGAGTGCCCTGCATCCTGAAGAGGGCCTGCCAGAAGGCACAGAGGAATAGCGGATCGCGGTCGCTGACGATCGAACGCGGGATCCCATGCAGGCGGATGACGCCATCGACGAAAGCTGCGGCGACGAGGGGAGCTGTGAACGGATGGCGAAGCGGGATGAAGTGCGAGTACTTGGATAAACGGTCCACTACCACCAGAATGCAGTCCCAAGTCTTGGAGCGTGGCAGGCGGGAGATGAAGTCCATGGAGATGTCCTCCCATATCAGAGAGGGGGTGGGAAGTGGCTGCAGGAGACCCCCAGGAAAGGTGGCCTCGTACTTGGCCCGTTGGCACGGGAGACAGGCCGCGACAAAGGCCTTGACCTTCTGAAACATGTTGGGCCAGTAGAGCGAGGCCGCGATGCGGCGGTACGTCCTGAAAGCACCTGCGTGCCACCCTTCCGGAGTGGCATGGAACTCAACGAGTAGGCGTGGAATCAGCTGAGACGATGCGGGAATCACGAGGCGTTGCTGGTAGTAGAGACGGTCCCCCGCGAGGTGGTATGGTGGGCAGGACGTCGGGTCGGCCCGTAAAGCCTGCACGATCGTCTGGAGGGTGGGGTCAGCGGCTAAATCCCGCTGCAATGTATCGGCATCCTCCCAATAAGGACGTGAAATGGACGCCAAGAGGGCCGTCTGTGGGTGGCGAGAAAGAGCGTCGGCTGCACGGTGGGCCGCGCCGGCCCGGAACTCAATGTGAAAGTCGTATCCCAGGAGCTTGGCCACCCAGACCTGCTGTGCTGGAGTAGCGATCTTCTGGTGGAGCAAGTAGCGAAGGCTATGATGGTCCGTCCGGACGGTGAAGCGGCGGCCCAGCAGGTATGGGCGCCAATGCTGGACAGCGAGGACCAGGGCCATCAACTCTGACTCGTAGGCGGAGCGGGGGCGAACGGTGGGGGCAAAATAGGCTACAGGCTGCCCGGCCTGCATCAAAACCGCACCGACCCCGGAGCCGGATGCGTCGCAGTCCACCACAAACGGCTGCGAAAAATCTGGCATGGCGATGACGGGAGCGGTACTCAAAGCCCGCTGAAGGGCCCGAAAAGCGCTGTCAGCTAGGGGTGTCCACTGGAATCTTCCAACCTCCTCCTTCAACAACTCGGAGAGCGGCTTTGCCATCTTGCCGTAGTCCCGGATGAACCGGCGATAATAGCTGGTGAGGCCCAAGAATCCACGGACGTCGCGGATGGAGCGAGGAGTGGGCCACTGAAGTACGGCATGTACCTTCTCCGGATCCATGGCCACTCCGTTGGCCGAGATAGTATGTCCCAGATAACTGACCTCCGTCTGGCCAAACACGCACTTCTTGGGATTCACGCAGAAGGCGTTCTCCCGGAGGGTGGTGAGGGTGGAGCGGAGGTGATCCAGATGAGCCTGCCAGGATGAGCTGTATACAAGGATATCATCGAAGAAAACCAAGATGTATCTGCACAGAAACGGCCGGAACAGGTCGTTCATGGTGGCTTGGATGGTGGCAGGGACGTTCGTTAGGCCAAACGGCATAACAAGGGACTCATAATGACCGTCGTGGGTGCGGAACGCCGTCTTCGGCACATCCTCCTCGCGGACCCGTATCTGATGGTAGCCGGACCGTAGGTCCAGCTTGGAGAAGAAGACCGCTCCCCGTAGCTCATCCAAAAGCTACTGAATAACGGGAATCGGGTCCTTGTCTGGAACCGTGGCCTTGTTGAGCTCACGGTAATCCACACAGAAACGCCAACTCCCGTCCTTTTTGCGGACCAGCAAGACGGGGCTTGAAAATGGGCTGGCGCTGGGACGGATGATGCCTGCGGAGAGCATGTCGCGGACAAGCGCCTCGATCTCGCCCTTTTGGGCGTGGCCGTAGCGATACGGACGGACGAAAATGGCGGTCACTCCCGCTTGTAGCGGAATGTGATGATCAATAGGCCGCGGCGGGGGAAAACGGGTCCCCTCGGCGAAAACATCAGAAAAGCTGTCCAGGATAGCCTGCACGGCCGGGGCCGGTGGAGGTGGTGGATCGGCCGTGTCCGCTATGTGACACAAGGCGGCCGCCCACTCCACCTCGGAGGATTTCTGCAATGACTGGAGAGAGACGGCTCGACGGAGAAGGGAAGCCTCGCCTTGAAGGATACATGGTGTGCCCCCGCAGAGGAAGCGCATCATCATGTGGTTCCAGTTGACGTTGACGTCTCCAAGCGTCCGGAGCCACACCACGCCCAGGATGCTATCCACCCCGCCAAGTGGCAAGGCGTAAAAATCGGCCTGGAAAGGGCTCTAACCAAGCGTGAGCGTCAGGCCTGCACAAAGGCCCCCCGTAGCCCGGCGGTGGCCATCCCCCAGGCAGACCGTGAAGCGGTCGGCCGCGTGCACTGGAAGGGCCAAACGATCCACGAGAAGCTGAGAAATGAAATTGTGGTTGGCGCCACTGTCGATCATCACGACCACGGAGGTCCCATGAAGAGTGCCCCGCAGTTTCATCGTCTGAGGGCCGGAAATCCCGCCGACCGCAAAGAAGGGAAGGTCCAGACGGCGAAAGGTGGCCGCCGGTGGATCCTCAGTGGTGTTGTCGACCTCCAAAGCCTCGAAATCAGCCAATGTGACCTCTGGTTCCTCCTCGCCGCTGAGGACCCGAAGGGTCTTGAGCGGGCAATCATGTGTGGGAGTGTAGGGATGCTTGCACTGGAAGCAGAGAGCCTTACTGCGCAGGTCATTGTACTCCTGGTTGGAGAGCCATGGGTGGGTTTGGGAACGGTTGAGACGTGGCGGCGGGGCTGCCCGACTCTGTCCGGGAGGAGGCTCGAACGGTGGAGGGCGAGGGAAAGGTGGAGGGCGAGGTGCCGGCCGCGGCACGGCAGCGGGAGGTGGCCGGCCCGGCTCGGGTGGCCGAGTATGGAACTCCGCTTCAACCAAACGGGTAAGATCCATGGCCTCCGTCAAGGAGGGGGGGTGCGGACCCGTGCCCGGATGTGCGGCCGCAACCAATGCAGAAAGAAACTGAGGTAGTGGTCCGGCGGGAGGCCGGGAACGTGGGTGGCGAGGGTGATGAACTCGTCGGAGTAGTCGTCGAGGGATCCCGTCTGACGGATGACGCAAAGCCGCTCCACGGCGGAGCCGGAGTAGCGAGGGTCGTACCGACTGATGAGGTTTTGTTGGAGAGTCGACCATTGCAAGATCGGGGTGGTTTGGCGGGGCCATCGGACCCAATGGAGGGCGGAGCCTTCCATGCCAATCATGACGGTGCTAACTTTAAGGTGGTCGGGCGTTTGTTGGAGTTCGAAGAATTGCTCCGCACGGGCGATCCACCAGAACGGATCGATGTCATTGAAAGAGGGCACCTCGAGGGCTCGGGGGCTGGCGGGAACGGTGGGGACCGGACTAAGATTGGCCGTGGAGATGTCCGGGGGGTGCCCAAGATGGAGGGGGCCTCGGCGTTGGAGGTGGCGGAAGGAGAGGGTTGTCCGGCAAGAATGGTGTCGAGTTTAGAGTCCATGCGGAGGACAAGGGCTTGGAGGGAGGCGATGGAGGCATCATGATCGGCCAGCCGGCGAAGGATTGCCGGGTCGGAGGTTGGAAGAGAAGGCGTGGAGTCCGGGTTGCCCATTATACGGAGTGAATGGCGGGGCATGCACACCCGAAGCCGAAAGGGGCGAGGAAAACGGCCGGGGCTGGAGGAAGGGGTGCTGGGTGGCGGCGGGGCGCGGTTGGCGGTGGGCGGCAAGAGGTGTCGGGCGAGCGCAGCGGTCGGACGGCGGTAGCGGGCGAGCGGGCACGCGAGCGGCCGAGCGCAGCGGCCGAGCGGGCGAGCGCAGCGGCCGAGCGCAGCGGCCGAGCGCAGCGGTAGTGGGGTTGGATCGTCTTCGGGCGGCGGAAACCGCGGCCGGAAGAGGGCAGGTCGGACCACTTGTTACGGATTAGGGTTTCAAGAAGAAAAAGGAAAGGAGGGAGAGAAGCAGGGGAGAAGAGGAGGGAGAGGAAATTCCAAATCTTGATAAAACTAGCATGAAACAAATACAAGGGTCTCCCGGGTTTATATACTACCCGGTGCCAAATAAGAAAAGACATAATGCGATGCAAAATACAAAGATAAATGCGACGCCGCTCTCATGCTTCGGCGCGCGTGTCGCGTTCCCTCCTTCGATAGACGCGCCACACCGGCGGGCGCCCCTCGCCTTCGCTGCCCTCGTCGCCATCCGTAACATCAAGTCTATTCTGATTGTTCTAATAATAAAAAGAGGAAAGGATGAGAAATATGGAAGAAAGATTTCAAAAAGGATTTAGTAAATGCAAAGGCAACTTGTCTTCATTGTCAGAAAGTTTTCGTTCACACATCAACTAATGGGAACTTCTACGCTTAGAAAGCATTTACATTCATCATGTTTGCATTACAAAAGAAAACAGATGTCACAAGCACAATTAATAGGTAGTCATGACTCTTCAAATGAATTGAGGATCATCAAATTTAATCAAGAGCAAAGTCGAGATGACATCACTCGATGCATAGTAATGTGTGAACTTCCATTTTCTATTGTATCACTCGGCATTTAGAATCATGATTCAAAATCTTCAACCAGATTTTAATCTAAATCACAAACAGCTAAGACGAAGGATGTCTTACAATTTTATAGAAAAGAAAAGAAAATCCTTCAAGATTTAATGATTAAATCAAAAGGACGTATTAGTCTTACTACTGATACATGGACAAGTATTCAAACAATGTGTTATATGAGTATCACTGCACACTATATAGATGAAAAGTGGAAACTCCATACAAAAATTATCAACTTTTTGCATCTTGATGAGCGCCATACTGGAATCATATTAAGTTTGGCAATTGAGAAATGCTTAGCTGAATGGAGAATTGAAGATAAATTATGTGCACTTGTTTTAGATAACGTGACAGCAAATAATATTGTTGCATCTACATTGAAAGGGCGTTATCGATTATCTCTTCCACTTGCTGGAAAAAAAATTCATATTAGATGTTCTGCACACATTCTAAATTTAATCGTCAAAGAAGGCCTCAAGGAACTAGATGACAATATAGTTCGAATTCGTGATGCGGTTAAGTTTGTTCTTTCATCGCCACAACGTCTAAAAATATTTACTGAGTTGAAGTTAGGTGATCGAGGGCTACTTCTGGATTGTGTGACATGGAATTCCACGTATCATATGTTGAAAAGGGCTTTAGAACACAAAGAGGTTTTTTATAGATTCAATTTGATTGAGAGTTTCAAGCATCCACCAACAGAAAATGATTGGTCTATTGCTCAAGAATTATGCAACTTCCTTAAAGTTTTTGATGATTCAACCAATATCTTCTCGGCCACCAAAACTCCAACAGCTAATCTGATTTTTTTTCAAGTCTGCATGATTCAATTGCATCTAAGAAAGAATTGGACTTCTTTACTTATCTCAAAAATGCAAGTGGCTATGTTTGAAAAATTTACACAATATTGGGAGGATTATTCTATGGTGTTAGCCATTGCTGTTGTACTCGATCCACGAAGAAAATTTGACTGTGTCCTTTTGCTATACTAAAGTATATAACAAATCTAGCAAAACATATTTTGAAGATGTGTTCGAAGAGCTTTCAAATTTATTCAATTGGTATAAGGAAAAGATGAATTTTGCCATACATCATAGTGTTACAAGTGATATTCGTGATGCGTCATCTTCGTTGGTGGGCTCTAATGAAGATTTAAGTATGGATGATTTCTTAAAGTTTAAAGCAGAAACAAGGAAGGAAGAAGAATCAAAAACTGAGTTGGAGATATATTTACATGAACCGGTATATATTTAAGTTAAATTCTTATTTTGTATTTACAAAATTCTTTTACATTATGTACATAAAACATTTGCATTCTTTCAGTTTTATCCGGATGATGCAACCTTTGATATTTTGAAGTGGTGGGAAGTTAATGAGAGCAAATATCCAATATTAGCTGCAATGGCAAGCGATATTTTGGCAATTCATGTTTCAACTGTGGCTTCAGAGTCCGCATTTAGCACAGGTTCTAGAGTAATTCAAAAGAAACGTACATGTCTAAAGCCTTATACACTAATTTGCTTACAAGATTGGCTAAAGAAGAAATTTTCAGTTCCATCAATGTCAAACGGTAAAGCACATAATGTGATTTATGTTAGATTAGATTATTAAAATTTTGCATTTACTTATTTTTTAGCCTTTTATATTGTGTAGATATACGTTTTGATGCTTATAATATCGATGAAGGTTGTGATGACAAGCTTGATGAGTCTACCTTAGAGGTAATTTATTATTATTATTAGAAAGTTATGAGCACTAATAATTTCTTTAATTATTTATGTGAGTCCTTACGATTTATGATTAATATTTAATTTACATATGTAGTAAATGAAAAGAGAAGGCTAACTTTTTGAGGGAAGGTATTTGCTTTTTATCTTCAAATGTTGTTAGAGGTAAATTTCATATGTAAAATCTCAATTTTCATATGTAGTAGATATTAGCTTCTTAATAATATGATTTCTGCTATGTATCATCACTTAACTGCAAGCTGGATGAATGATTCAGGTATATATCAATTTTTGCATCTTGATCTACATGCCAAAATTGGGGGGTGAGCTCATGATCCTTTCATATGTCCAAAGATTGGCCTTTTGTGAAAATTTTGTCTTCTTGTGATTGGTGGCAAGAAGGGTGGAAGTAGGGTTCTTTGTACATACACAGAAGCAATCTTGTCCAAAGATTGAGGTTCATAATATGTGCAAGATCGAGGCTTTTGATCTAGACAAAGAAGGGTTGCCTATGGTTAGTTTTTTCTTCTCATGTCACTCTTTTGTATTTTTCTTGTATTATTTTGTTTTCTTCTTCTTATATCCTTCCTTTCAGGTTGAAAAAAAACTTTACGACATCCTTTTGCATTTGAGAATGGAACTTGCTAAAGATAATGGAACTGCCCCGTAAGTTAATATGACTTCTTCCATTTGAAGTTTTCATTCCTTTTTTTATTTTAAAGCAAGAAGAAAGAAGTGCTAATATATTTATTTTGAATTTGTTGTTCAATAGGTATGCTATATGTGGTGATCAGACACTTATAAAGATTGCAATGACAAGGCCGTCTACTAGTGCTAGGTTGGCGAATATTGAAGGTGTTAACCAGGTATTTTACTTTTATAATGCGGACAGTATATGCTCATTTTTTATTCTCTTAGGCTCTGTTTGGTTTGACGGAATTAGGACTTTGGAATTGGAGGTTCAATATCAATAAAAATGAATCTTCAATTTAAATTCTAGGACCCCAATTCCGTTCATGATTTCAATTATTACAAATCTTGGATTTTAATAATGTGGGTGAAGAATGTTTATGATTTTAGATCAGTCTCAAAATTCATTAAAATGCTTCAAATTTTGAGAAAAATTGGTGGCTTCAAAATCTAAGTGATCGAACCGAAATCGAACCAGAACCGCATAGAATCGGACCGAACCGCTAGTGAATAACTTGGTTTTGGTTCTTAGTGATCCGGAACCGTAGGCACGATGGTTCCAAATTTTTTGTTGGAACTGGAACCGGTCAAACCAAGTAAGGTTTTGGTTCTAATTTGAAGAAGTGTTACCTTGACGGTTCGGTTCACGGTTTTAGTAGAGCCGGGACCGAACCGGAACCGTGACAGCGCTAATTATGTCAGGTCGTCGGCATGGATGTCTGTCACATCCTATTAGGACGATCTTGGTTGTACGATCGACATGTCATGCACAAAGGCACGAGGAACTCTCATTCCTTCGAGCATCGTGGACACAGGATTGTTCTTCTTCCCCAGAAGAACTGTCTTATTATTCCAAAGACACCTGAGAGGACCTCTCTATATTCTAGTTCACCTCTCGTTGACTCCACCAAGTTACTACTTACCACACTCTCACCTGAACCCCCACCCCATGATGTAAGCCGCGATCCAGATGTGTCACTAATCCCACATGACCTAGGCTCGGTCCCACATTTATCGGTTTCTAAAGTGTCACCTGGTATTTTTCAATTTTCTCATACCATATTCGATGACCACTTATTTCACACACCTCACTACATTGATTCATATTTAGATATCGTGCTTTTATTTCATCAGTCATCACATTATCATTGGCAGATGGCGGCCGACATGTCGGCCGACCTAAAGGTTTGGGGGCTAAAACGCAACGACATCGATATATTAAGCAAAAATGTTGTTTTTGAAAATATCGCACGATATATCGGTTTAACCCGATATATCGGGCGATATTTCGCGACCAATATATCGTCGAGAGTATTAAAATATATTTTTCATTTCTTTGAAGAGACCAAACGGTAATATTTTGTTTCGTGCATCTCTTTAAGTCTAGCGTTGATGACTTTCTCATCTCGCTCTCATTTGGTGATTTTTATGTCATTTATTGCAGTCGACTTCTCTTTGTTATGTAATTTATAAGCATACATTATGTGTATATAAGTTTATTGTGTAGTTTATAAACATAAATTATGCATACAATTATACATATTTATAAAAATTGTGTATATATATGAATAAATTTATTTAAATATTAAAATTTGACATTGTAAAATATCCCCGATATATCCCCCGCAATCCAACATCTGACATTTCAAACTCAAACCGACATGAATCCGACATCCGACATCTACAACCTTGATCATTGGGATATAGGAGGACATGTTGAGTTGCATCAATATATTAAACGTTTTAGTGGGTATTTTTGAAAAACACTGTGTGGCCGAATGGGAACCAAACTCGAGTTTAGTAGCGCTTATCACCCTCAGACGGGTGGACGGACTGGGGTAGTTAATAGTGGTTTGGGGGACCTTAGGTGTTTAACTGGGAAAAATTCAAAGCAATGACATCTTGTACGCCCACAAACTGAATTCGCAGTTATTAATTCTAACAATTGTGCCCCTAATAAATCTCCTTTCGAGATTGCTTATAGGTCCTTTATACCTCACCTACTTGACCTCCACCTCTACCATTCCATGAACGTATTTCATTCGATGCGCAGGCTTATATTAATTATTTAAAAGAATTGCATAAAATTATTGCTGATAAATTGTGAACGACTTCTGAAAATTGTAAACCCATGGTCGATATCGTCGGGAGTTATACTTTTCGGAAGAAGATTATGTGTTTTCAAATTTCAGGAAACAGATATTTGATCCAGAGACATCACAAGCTACAACAAAGGAAGTTTGGTCCTTTTCAAGTTTGGAAGCACATAAAGTCACTTGTTACCGCCCCAGACATACCACCAGACTTAGCACTGATGCTGAAGCCAACAACTAAGGAGATAGACATGGTTCTCGAAGTACGAATGTTTTGTACTCGCCACAGGATGTACCGGTGCAACTTGGGTTCGTGGCAGGGATGAAACATTATTGACAATTATTGGATTAGCACCGCCGAGTTACAGCGATGACATCCAGATCTCTACGTTGCCAGTCTTTGTGAGTTCTCGCAAGATTCGAGCTCTATCAACCGCGGGGAAATCGATAAACCCTCCATCGCATCTGAGGACGCATGATACTATCAAGCGTCATATATCTTTTGTTATTCAGTTAATGTCTTGTTTGTTTTTCTTTTTTCTCTTTCCACACATCAGTTTGCATTTCCGGCCACCAGGTGAGACCATGAATAAAAGGTCCGGTAATTTTAAGTAGTTAGAACGAAAAATACAAGCTTAATTTAATTAAGGACGCATAAAGTTAAACGGAGAATAAACTCAAATTAAAAGATATCAAAAATATTCCCCATTAAGATAATTCAATGGGAAAGTAGATTTAAGAAATAAATATCTGGAAACATTTTTAAAAGGCAAACTTTGATTCCTTATGAAATAACCTCCTATTAAGAGATTTCAATAAGAGAGTGGATTTAGGAAATAAATATATCTGGAAATATTTTAGAAAAGGCTAACATTTTATTCCTCATATTAAAAGCCCTCACCGTGGAATGAAGAAATTCAGTTTGGACAAGAAACAGAGGAATCGATTTCTTCAAATTGATTCCCTCTGTATTGTCGACAGAACTCCCTACAAAATACCATGAGCGCTCGACTACATCCGGCGGATCCGACAGACACCTCCTGCGCGACGAGCCTCCAGCGCACACTTCTCTGCTGAGTAGGTTGGTCGTCGACTCCTTCGTCTAACAGCTTTATCGCATCTTCCTCCAGTGCCGCACGACCCGACGACCTGCTAAGTAGGCTGATCGCTGACTCCTTCAAGAACAATGCCCTTTCCTGTTGTGGCAAACTGGAGTTTCTGGCGTATTATTGCAAGAGTAATATGTTGGGTTAGCAAACTTGATGCGAGCAGTTCTTCAACAAGAGGGAGACACCAGCCAAGGAGTGGATTACGCTTGCGGCCTATCATTTGATAAGAGTGGTTCATATGTGGATGACGCCATTCAAAGTGGTTTATGGTCGTGACCAGTCTACCACCATTCCATATTCACCAGTGGAGGTCCGGGTGGAAGGGGTGGATCAGCTGCTTCAGAACAAGGATCAGATCTTAGCCTCAGCCCGGGAGCACCTCCTTCAGGCTCAGGAGAGGGAAAAGAGGTACTATGATGGCAGATACACTCATGGATTTCCAGGTGCACGATTGGTTGTGGCTGAAATTTCAGCCCTAGAGACAGTTGGTGATTGTACGATAAATCGACAATTGAGCAACAAGCTCTCACCACGTTGTTTTGGGCCCTTCCAAGTGCTAGAGAATATTAGGGCGGTGACATATTGTCCGACATTGTCGGTCAGGTCGAGGATACATGTCGTCTTCCATGTGTCACTACTGAAGACATTTAGAGGAGGCTTCCGCAACCATTCCAGAATTACCACCAGTATTCGATGGGCAACTAGTACCACGACCATTGGAGGCCACTCGATCACGCCTCAATTGAGGGACTTGTGAGATCCTCATTTGTTGGGGTGTACCACTGCAGAAAGAGACTTGTGAAACACTAGATGACTTCCAGAAAGCATAACCCAACTTCGAGCTTGAAGATAAGCTCAATTTGAAGGAGGGGAGTGATGTAACAGACGTTTATTTCAGACACAAATATGGCATGAGAGGGCAGAAGAACGGGGCGTGATTTCACCAACGTATGATTTTTTATTTGCATTTATTTCTAATTGTCGCATTTTTGCTATTTTGTCAAATTCACGTATATATACGACACAGATGGGTCTGAACCCAATGAATTTAGGTTATGTAGAACTTTGTATTTATATTTGAGATCGTGTAAGAACTTGTATGCTAGAGTAATAATATGAATTTAGGCATCTGAGGTTCCACCAAACTCTCCTTTCCATGCTATCGCCATTCAGTCGACCAATGCTCAGAAGCACTGCAAGCCCTCCGTTGCAAGCGGATGCACTCCAAGAAACATCTCGGAGGAGCGATGGCTACAAGTAGCAGCCACCGTAAGTCCAAACGACCAAGGTTGAATAGTTGTGATAGTTCACCTGTCATTGGCTTCTACTGCATGCAGAAATTTAGGTGGTTCCTCCTCTAGTCAAGCGGCATTCCCTCCCTGCACACTGCTTCCACTTTCAGATACGTTCATTGGCGCACACGCTTAGGATGCACTCGCTTCAAACACTACGGAAAGACTTCACCCTTCGACCCTACCATAGGTCATCAACGAGGATCTCGGGGAAAGAACCACTCTCATTCATCCATGTCTCCTTCCTCCATCGCATCTCATCTTGTGACCCGATCCTAAGCTCTGACATGTGACAGTTGTAGCATTTGCGCAAGTGCACAGCCTAAACAATCACGCTCATAGCTTAAAGTAGTTTTTATACATATTAAAAATATGAAGGAGTAAAGGAATAAATTCCAATTACGCTTCCAGCAACATTATTGTCAACACTATACACCTGAACAACATATAAGACAACCACAAATTTCGGCTACTTAATATGACATTCATGTTAAGTGCATCTAGCTTAAACATTTAAAAAAAAATCCAATTTCCTCCTGAGATAACAGAAATTGGTGATACAACAAATATTTGGATCTAAAGCATCACCATCTAATAAAAAGGAGACTAATGTACGTACAAGTTCCTAAATTGTAAAGAATAACAATTTGACATAAAAATACAGTTAACTTCATCAAGAAGACCAAGGGAAAAGAATTAGGAAACCTGTGTATCTTTCATGCCTTGCTCTTGAGTGTCGTGAATTTGCTGCTCAAGATATCTAACACGCTTCCTCATTTTGAAGATCAAAGAATCGACTCGAGAGTACTCTGCTTGACGTTCAGCTCTCTCCCTTTTAGCCTATATATGGCAAGAATATTGACAGAATAAAATTTTATAAATTAAAAGTACTCCTATTTATATTTCCAAAGTGCTACATCTGACAGAAGAAAAGTGGAACCATATTTATGGCGAAAAGTTTGATGTACTTCAAAGCCTTTCAGGATCGAAAAATCTATGGGTATAAAGAAATACAAGAATCATTAAGCTGACAATTAACCAAGCTTATGTCGGCAACATCTCTATGAAGTGTAAAAAGGTTATAGATCCTCAAGCTTAAGGCGCAATCAATTCATCAAACAGAGGTTACTGCAGCAGAAATAACTGGGCTTATCTGATTTCAGCAACCATATTGTCTGGAAATTAGATTCTGAAGGTTTGCACAAGAATAAATCTTGTCGGGAATGTTCAATTGGTCGACAACCAGTTGTTTGGGGCACTTGGATTTGATCCATTCTAAAATGAGATTTCATGTTTGCAAAGTGTTAATGGTGTTCCAATGGATGACTAAAAAATTAAGCATCTCACGAGTGAGTGAATTGTCGCAATTTGTTTGGAAACATTTTGAGAGCCTGCTTACATCAGATTAAGGAGTAATACAAATTACTTTTGGGAGCTCAAAAGATGGCATATGAATGCACAATCTAACACGAGCAGGGAAATTATTATGTTCACATTCCATAATTTCATAACTTAGCATATTTGGAGAGAAAAAATGCTCAAGAACTTATGATGAGAAACATATCTATTTTTATAACTAGAACTCACCAGGATATGATATGTACTTGTAAGAGAATAAAAACGACTGAATGGTTCACCTCTGATGATAGATTCATTGTTGCATGCATGGTTGACAAAAGGCTCAAGGTGCAAAGAGGTCCTGCAACGGAAGGCGCAGGCGCGCGCCTAACAAAGGCAGGGCACAACTGCATCTCATTTTAAATAATTATCATCAAGCACAAATTCATCTTCTCGATCAGATTCTCCATCAATTGCACTCCTCATCAATTCATTACTATCATCAATATCTCTTAAGAAATAAAATCAATATGATCACTTGCATAATATCAAAGTCGCAAAGTTCGATTATATGTCACAAATGGTATTTAATTCAAATATTGTTGAGCTATTACATTATTTATTTATTTTTAGAAGAATAGGTTTACAACATAAATCTCACTCAGACATGTCTTTCATACTTCAAAAATGCACGCTTAAGGGTATAAGGAGCGGATCTTTGAGTCTGTTGAGCCTTGAGCCTTAGGTGTACCTAAGGCGCGACTTCAACAACATAGGCTGCATGGCCCCAAATCAACACTTACTACAGGATCTCAGTTGCTACAACTATCCATAGGAACTCAAATACCACACCCCTCATTTTGCACAGTAATTGAGCTCTAAGGGAAATGCAGAGAGGCAGCTTGGTGGCTGATTTCAGCTCTTTCTATGGTGATTGTAATAGGATAGTATCTGAGACTTTATTAACTGGATAGATTAAAACTCTGTCAAAATCTCAGCATCCAAAGATTATCCATCCTAGTTGATTTCACAGTCCTATTCAACTATATTAAGTTTGATCAATTTGACTAGAAATTACGGGAGGCATAAGATTGTTTCAATCCTTCAATAAATGGATTGTAGTATTGGTCGTACTTACAGAGAAGAAAACTGGATGCAGGCTCAAGTGCTTACTACGCTATCCACTGAAATTTAACATCAGCTTCAATGAATCCTTCATTACGACATGATAAAAAACTCTTAGCTGATGGACCTCATCAGCATCCCTCGGATTTGTACCAGCTATAAACCACCATGACTGTATTATTTTATTGGAACTATATATGAGTATGGGTCCATTTTAGGGTTTCTGCCCTCTGGCAAATGTACTAAGGGTCTGATCTAACTCTCACCATCCAAGTTTTCTGATCTCACTTCTAAAAAACTATCAAAAATTTGCTCTTTAAAAAAATTTATCAAATCTCCAAGATATTTTTATCCACTTCCTCGTCATCAATTCATAAAGAAACATGTTCATTTTCATTCTACTTTTTCTGCATTGTTAATATGTTGTCCATATATATTAAAATTCATTAGTTCCTAGAATGAATTTTATGTCATCTTTTGTGAGGAAGCGCTGAAACCATGTAACAATCTTATTGCTTCATGTAAGAAAAATACAAGGACATGTACATATATTTATAGTTATGAGTGAAAACATAAATTATATTCACAATGTGGGACTACTCTATACAAGATAAACAAGACACCTAATGGGTCATTGTAGACGAGCCTTTGCAATGGGATTCAATACACCTCTTTTCTTCTATACTTTCATGTAAGTTGGAGTGTATATATTGTAGGCTCCAAGAGTGAAACAAATTGATGATAAAGCAGTCAAGGCAAGGCCTTTGTAAAGATATCAGAAAGTTGGTATGCAGCGGGAACATGTCAAAGATCAATTTTGCGGAGCTGGACTTTTTCTCTGATGAAGTGGTAATCTACTTCAAGCTACGTTATGAAGGCGCACGCCTACGCGCGCCTGAGGCACCAGGCGCACCGGCCAGCGCCTCTGCAAGGCAGAGGCGGGCGACGTGCCTCAGGCGCGCCCAGGCGCGCCTAGACGCGCGCCTTACCAACTCCCAGGCGCACCAAAGGTGCGTCTGGGCTTTTTAAGCTGTATTCTTCAACCTGTTTTTTTGGGAGGGGGCAAAAACATGATCTCAGACGCACCAGAGGCACACCTAGGCGCACTTGGGCATCCAATTCACCGAATTTCAGTGAATTGAGTGCCAAATTCACTGAAAATCACCGAATTGGATGCCCAATTCGCTGATTTTCAGTGACTTGGGTGTCAATTCACTGAAAATCAGCGAATTGGGCATCCAATTCGCTGATTTTCAGTGAATTTGACACCAAATTCCCTAATTTTCAGTGAATTGGGCACCCAATTCACTGAAAATCAGCAAATTGGATGCCCAATTTGCTGATTTTCAGTGAATTGGGTGCCCAATGTCCAATTTGCTGATTTTCAGTGAATTGGGTGCCCAATTCGCTGATTTTCAGTGAATTGGGCTCCCAATTCATTTTTGCGCCTCACGTGCCTCAGGCGCGCGCCTGCGCCTTGCGCCTTGCGCCTAGGCTCCAGGACCCCTTTGCGCCTCGGTGCGCCTTGCGCCTTTGATAACTTAGACTTCAAGTAGGCCTGCAAGCGGTTTGGTTCGGTTCAGTTTTATGTAAAACCGAAACCGAACCGAATAGCCTCGGTTTTTACACACCCAAAACCGAAACCGAACCGAATCCAATCGGTTTGGTTCGGTTCGGTTTTTTACCCGGCGGTTCGGTTTTCTACATTTGCTTCGAAGTTTAGTATTTTTTTTAGATACATGCGTTCTATCATAAAATTCTACAAGATTTTCGAACTATAATTATTATTTTATACAGGAACCCTCGGCCCTAAGAAAGCATGCATAAGAGAAAATTTAATACTTTTTATAAAAAGGCAGCTAAGAAAGACAATTTAATTATGATATTTAATTTCAATACTTTTTATTCTGTTGGTCGGTTCGGTTCGGTTCAATCGGTTTTTCCATGGTGAAAACTGAACCGAACCGAATATGGGTCGGTTTTCAGCCACCACAAACCGAAACCGAACCGAATCGGTAGGTTCGGTTCAAAAGTCGGTTCGGTTGAATCGGTTCGGTTCGAGCGGTTTCGATTTTTTATGCACAGTCCTAACTTCAAGGTGTTTAGTTGCGTTCATGAAAGACTGGATTTTCTATTATATGGATAGCAGCTTTACTATAGTAATACAGGATTGCAAGAGATGTGAGTTACGTTACTCGTAGAATCAATACGAGCGTGATGTCATTCGTTTCGTTCAATTCCGACAAGAATTAAGAAAGTTGACAGAAATGGGCCGATTTGAGCTACGCGGCAATTTTAATATGTAATTTAGAACAAACGAACTCAGAATCGACTTCGGTCGCATTCATTAGACTCGAGTGTCTGATACGAGCGCAACGGCACCTACCGCGTATTTTTCCCACGTGTATTTTGAGAGTTTGAATTAATTTACCCTAGTCAATTTATATATATATATATAGACACACACACGATAAAAGAACCAGGATCCATAACCTAAGGGAGCGGACGGAAATGTGGGGAAACGGGAGGGGAAATCTGGCATGTCGCTCCTTCCTCCTCCTTCATACATGCAATCGGGCGCCGCTCCTCCTTCATCTTGTTCCTTCCGGGTGATCTCCATCGGAAAACCTATGGGACGACTGCATAAAACGAGATGGGCGCCATCAACTTGAGGGGGGCTGCTCTTTTCCTTCCCCTTGAACTTCATCTTCTTCTCCTTACCCGAATATGAGGTTTGAACCTCTCTATGCATAGAGGGCGACCTGGACTCGGGAATTCCGTTTCTTGCTCTTCCTTTCTCCTATGTTTCTGGTAACCCTAACCTTCTTCTTCTTTATCTACAATAAGGAATGGGATTAAGACTTAATGATGGCCAAATTGTTACAATCACTGGAATGAGATAAATAAATCATAATTGAAATTGAAGTAGTGGTGATGTTGCCCATCACGAATGGCTCGGACATTCCAAGCAATCCGTGCTACTCACACTCTTCTTCGCATATTTTCCAGTAACCTAAACTGATAATTTATTTATCAAGCTATTGGGTTTCTGATTTGGGGAAAGACGGTCAGGCAGCTTCCCGACATTTTCTCCTTCTTCCTCTACCGCCCATCCTCATCTTCTTTCTCTTTCGGATTCTAAGATGGAAAAAAGGGGGTCGGAGGTGGATTCAGGTTGATGATGAATTTTTTTGACCTATAACCTTTTGTTCCCGGATGAAGGGATCTTGGGGATAGCTTCACTAGGACCTTGTTCTGGTATTATAACCTGATTTACTTCGAGTTCATCAATAATCGGGAGAGGAGATATCTAGTTCTCTCTTTCGGGAATCTGGAAGAAAATTATCATTTGCACTCCTTTCTTCCTTCCTTCACCATCCTAAGACTCGTCCTTCCTTGTTGCCTTCCCGTCCATTTAAAACCTTACAGTGCTGAGATCATGAAGAAAATGAGACTCCCAGGAAATACTCCAGTAGATACCAAGGGTTGTGAGAAGGCTGGCAAATTCTTTCCTCCAAAGGAAAGAAGATTTGCAGTTTTAATTTCTTCTCTACTTTCCAGTCAAACCAAGGATGAAGTTAACCATGGTGTCATGCAACGTTTTTCTGACAATGGTCTACTTGATGCTCTGTTAATTGTTGAAACTGATGAAGAATCATTTGGAAAACTTATTTACCAGTTGGATTTTACTTGAGGAAACTCAGGTGCATGAAAATTGCAGATCATTATTTTGCTATGTTGGAGATATTCTAGATTCCCTAGATGACCTTCTTTCGCTTCAAGGAATAGGTCCTAAAATGGCTTATTTGGTTCTGAATATTGCATGGAAAAATGTGTCATCGAGAACTAAAGGTGCCTTTGAGAAATAAATGTGTCTTACAGAAATAAATGTATCTTCGAAAAATTAATGTGCCTTCGAGAAATAATTCATACAGGAATTAATGTGCCCTTCGAGATATAATTCTTAAGGGAATTAATGTGCCTACGAGATTTTATTCCTTCGGGAATATTGTGCCTTGAGAAATGTGCCTTGGAGAGAATATTGAATGGCCGACAAGTTTCACTCTAAGGCAACCTGCATGCTGGATGGTCCGAAAGGATAACTCGTGCGAAACCATGATAGAACTACGTGGGTCTGAGGTCATATGCAGATTGATATGGAGTATGTAGACGGTGGTCGTTGGGAGACCACCATGACCCAATAAAAAGTCCAGACATCACCTCCCTTTCAGATACACTGCTACACTTTCCACCAGATTGGCTTCTGTAAAAAAAGACTCCCCTATTGTTGATTTAGAATTTATTATTCGAGGTGCAACAATTAGTTGAAATTTCACACATTATTATCGTTCTTCTGAGTCTAATATGCTGAAGTGATAATAATAAGTTCAAGAATGAACTTAGATTTGGAAAAATTAGTAGATTAAGGTGATTATGATGATACCAGAATCAAGTACGAAATGATGATTTCAATATCGATGTTATGAATCTATAAGATGACTTCGACGAATATAGTGCCACGATGGTAATGTATGTGGGACCACCTACCCCACGAATAAGAGATAACAGTGGTTAATTTGCACTTGATTACGATCAGGTGACAGCGTCTCAACATTTTGCATGATAAATCTATGACGGCATAGTATGTGTGTGCATGCTTGGATGTGATGATAGTAATATGTGTACTTACATTGTGTGACTCAGATGAGTCATGTTGGTTATAGTGCTATGACACTCCATTAACGAGAATATTCATACTCAGCTTGTGCATGTCAGTGCATAGTTTTGTTTATACTTGATATTGTAGTTTAGATTATGCAAGATCTCAATCATATAAATTCGAATGGGCGTCTTTATATGATTGGTTACTTAAATAGTTAATCTTTTACTTACATCAATTAATGCGTCGTGAGAGTGTGTGTTGTGGACACCGCTAGAATAGAGCTAATGTTATGTCCATTTACAGTTTAATTATACCATACTGTTTTCATACGCTCTATTACTGTTTACTTACTTGCGACTTATACATTACCAAGTCCACTAACGTATAACTTTCGTATTGAAGTTGGTTATACGTTAGTGGGATTCACTTATTTTAAATATGATCTTGATCATCTGTTTAAAATAATATTGTTAGATTTTGATCTTATCAGTCCTTACAACATAACAATCTGAACAATTTGCTTATATCATCGTTATAATGTATAGACGTCCATACAATATAAGATTATAAGAATCATTAAGATGTGACATCACTAAGGTAAAGTCTTTTGTACATTATAAGTTACTACTTAGTCATTATACTGCTCAGCGACTGTCCTGTACGGGACTTATAAGTTAAGAACAACCATTCATCCACACCTCGTGATACATCGGGTGTTTTCCCACAAGAATTGTGAGTGTTTACCCTTCAGTCCCAGATATACGTGGAAACAGATAATGCCGCTAAAAGGGAACATTGAACTGTTACTAGTAATCTTAGAACCATGACCTGTGTCATTCCTCAATTAAGCTTGAAATTAGTTGGTGTGAATCACCTATAATTGTTGATATCTCATCCTTACTTTGAAAACCCCCTACATCACTCGCATTTCTGGGGACGAAAGTTTTCTTTGTTTTGTTGGATTTGTAACATCCCATCCTTCAATGGGCCTAGCCGATTCAATTGAACCACCTGGAAGAGCTTAGTCGGGGTCACAGTGACCTCGTGACCCGACTTCCGTCTTTTATAATACTAGATTTGAACTACGATAATTTGATTGAGACTTTTGAGTAAATCAACCTGGAATTGAGTCTAGTCAGTGGCAGTGCACTTGTGGGATCAATACGAACTCAATGACACCAATTACACCTCATTTCGATGTATGATGGCAAATTTGACTAAATCGGGATAAATTAAACTACGTGACAACCCTGGCGTGACTTTATAAGCAAAAGAACTCTGAATTAACCTCAGTCAGCTGCGTTAGACTCGTAGGATCAATGCGAGAGAGTGGTGTCCTTAGTTTCGTTCAATTCCGACAAGAATTGAGAAAAAGTTGATCGAAATGGGTCGCTTTGAGTTATACGGTGATTCAAATAGATAATTAAGAGCAAACGGACTAAGAATCGACTTCGGTCGCATTCCCTGGACTCGAGTGTTTGATATGAGCGTAACAGCACCTTCCGCGTATCTTTCCCACGCGTATTTTGAGAGTTTGGATTTTTTTATACCCTGGTTAATTTATATATATATGATAAAAGAACCAGGATCACTAACCTAAGGGAGCGAAAGGAAATACGTGAAAATAGGAAAGGAAATCTCGCAGATCGCTCCTTCCTCCTCCTTCATACACGCAACTGGGCGCCGCTACTTCTTCTTCATCTGGTTCCTTCTGGGGGATGTCCATCGGAAAATCTAGGGGCCTACTGCATAAAACGAGATGGGCTCCATCGGCGGGGGCTGCTCTTTTCTTTCCCCTTGAGATTCATCTTCTTCTCCTTACCCGATCAAGAGGTTTGAACCCCTCTATGCATGGAGGGTGGCCTAGACTCAAGAAGACCGTTTGTTGCTCTTCCTTTCTGCTACGGTTCTGGTAACCATAATCTTCTTCTTTATCTACAACAAGGAATGGGATTAAGACTTAATGATGGTCAAATTGTTACATTCATTGGAATGAGATAAAGAAATAAGAATTAAATTTGAAGTGGTGGTGATGTTCTGCATCGTGAAAGGCTCGGATATTCTGAGCATTCCATGCTACTCACGCTTTTCTTCGTAGATTTTCCGGTAACCTAAACTGAGAATTTATTTACTTATTAAGCTAATGGGTTTCTGATTTCGAAAAAGATTGTGAGGTAGCTTCACGACATTTTCTCCTTCCTCTTCCCTACAACCTCTTCATCTTTCTCTTTATGAGTTCTAAGATGGAAGAAAAGTCGGAGGTGGATTCAGGTTGATGATGAATTTTTCATGACTTTTAATCTCTCGTTCCTCGATGAAGGGATCATGGGGATAGCTTCACTAGGACCTTGTTTTGGTGTTATAACCTGATTTAATTCGGGTTCATCAACAATCGGAAGAGGAATTATCTAGTTCTCTCTTTCGGGAATCTGGACAAAGATTATCATATGCTTGCCTTTCTTCCTTTTTTCACCATCCATGCAAATGTGCCTTGGGGAGAATATCAGATGGCCGGCAGGTTTCACTCTAAGGCAACTCGCAAGTTGAATGGTCTAAAAGGATAACTCGTGTGACACCATGATAAAACTGTGTGGGTCTGAGACAGTATGCAGTTTGATACGGAGTACGTAGGCGGTGGTCGTGGGGAGATCGCCGCAACCCAAAAGAAAGTCCAGACATGACCTCCTTTTCAGATACACTATTACACTTGCCACAATAAGTTATGTTTATTGTTTATGAATATTGAATGATTTGTTATGAGTGTAGGTGACGGGGACGATTGATCGACGTCGCTACGTCGAGATGAAGGTTATGGATAAGATATTAAGGTACAACTTAGATTATGTCTTCATGAAATGCTGATTGATCTGTTATAATCACAGGTGACAAGTATGACCGCTTAACATTGTTACTTCGAGATGAAGGCTATGAATAAACGAGAAAGGTATGACTACTATTGTTGCACTCTCTCATAGTTATTGATGATTATAATTATTGTTTGGTCGCAATTGCTTGATATGTAGATATTCTTCTACTTTACCGTTACTTGCGTCTTTAGTGATGCAATGATAGACAAATGTCATTTGTTAGTCACAACTACATAGTTCAATAGGTGTCCTACTTAACGCACAACTTAAGTAGTTAATCCAATTTATACTTCTGAAACCATACAGATGTAGGTGTAGGGTGCGAACAGTTACTAAGTGTAACCCGTTGACTTAGTCTTTTGCTAGTTAACTGTTAACTTGATTCAGTTAGTGTTTGCAGGTTATTCTCTTAGCATTGTCATTGATGTGTGGCATCGGGGTGATGAACGGGTGGGGATGGAGATAGGAATCCTCCGTTAGTCGCCTCAGCGTCGCGTGTCGGCGGTGGTGTGCGATAAGATTTCCCTAGTCAATACAGCTTTTCTGGGGGGTCTTACAACGTTTGTTGGTTGGTAGTTAAATTATTTTGCATTAATTGATGCTACTTTTGTTTTAAACTTCGGTATCTGTTAATCTCAGAGACGTCGAGTAGAATTTAAATTGGAGAACCTACCTAAAGATCTGGGTTTAAGGCAAGCGGTAATTTGTTATGATATAAATGCAGAAAATTGAATAAGAGATATCACCTTCAAAACGGTCTATGTCAACCATGAAGATATAATTACTACTTTTGTGTCAAATAATACCAAAATATTAACTGTGTTTACTTGGTGCCTGAAAATTGAAAGAATATCCTAGTTCCCCCGCGGGTGGCAAGAATATTCAAGCTTTGTTTCTCGCCTCTTTATTTGCAATTGTTAGAAAAGCCCATGTAAAGGCCCATATTGGAGCCTCTTTTCTTGTTTCTCTCTCTCTCTTCTCTTTAGTTCCACATCGTGTATAAGGATTTCCTCTCTCTTTCTCCCTCCTATATATGTATTCATACATTGTATTTCATACATAGAAAGGAATATACAAGCTTTGGCTCTTTCTTACATGGTGTATCAGAGTCATCGGTCCAAAAATTGTGATCTCCCATTTTTTGATCCCCCCCCTTGACGAGCTCTCGCGGTCTCATTTTCTGAGACCGCTCCCCCCTGCTGCCAGCTCTGCTTCTTCCAGCTTCCTCTCCTCTTTGGCTCTCTTATAGCCTTCTCCTCCCCGACACGTGGGACCCGCCTCTCCCGAGCTCTCTTTGATCCAGCGATCTTCCGAAGCTCCTCCTCGCAGCGATCTCCTCACAGCGGTCTCCCGAGCTTCTCCTCGCAGCACTTCTCAAGCTCCTCTTGCGGTCTCCAACCGCAGAACTCCCGAGCTCCTCCTGCGGTTTCATCGACCGATCTCCCTCTCTTGCTCCTCGCGCGGTCTCCTCCTGCGGTCTCTAACTGCGGTTTCCAACTGCGGTCTACGCCTGATCGCATCTCACTGACCGGTCTCCATCGACCGATACCTCTCTGATCTCGCGATCTCCCAATCAGTCTCCTGCCCAGCGGTCTCCTGTTCGCAGGATCACTGTCGAGCTCGCCTCCATTGGACTACCGAGCTCTCTCTGCCGAGCTCCTTGAGGTCGTGCGACCTCCTCCCTGCAGACTGCCCTCCAGCGGTCTCCAGCAGCGAGCTCCTCTTTAGCAGAGATCCTCTCAGCCTTGTCGGCCACTCTGAAATGGGTTCCTCCAGTGATCAGACCGTGCATCCAGATGGACAGACAGCTACCTCTCCTGCAGTCAGCTTGCTTCCCACTCCTGAACTGCGCGACGAACTAAGAATCACCACCATCTCCCTGATTGGGAAGAAAAACTTCGTCGAGTGGGTGCACTCTGTCGGGCGTGTTCTTCAGTCCAAGGGACTTTTGTCTCATCTCACTAGGGACCCCCCCTTCTGTTCCTACTGATGACTGGCTGCGTAACGATGGACGGGTTCAGACATGGCTTCTCAACTCACTAGATGGCGGATCAGACCGTGCATCCAGATGGACAGACAGCTACCTCTCCTGCAGCCAGCTTGCTTCCCACTCCTGAACTGCGCGACGAACTAAGAATCACCACCATCTCCCTGATTGGGAAGAAAAACTTCGTCGAGTGGGTGCACTCTGTCGGGCGTGTTCTTCAGTCCAAGGGACTTTTGTCTCATCTCACTAGGGACCCCCCCTTCTGTTCCTACTGATGACTGGCTGCGTAACGATGGACGGGTTCAGACATGGCTTCTCAACTCACTGGATGGCGAACCTTACCGCATGGCCATGTATCACGAGACGGCCAAGGCAATGTGGGAGGAACTTCATTCCTTATACTCCGGCAAGGACAGCCTTCAGCACTTGTATGACATCATTACCGAGCTTCAAAACCTTGACACTGGCGGGGCGGCTGACTTAACCTCCTTTGTTGCTCGGGCCAAGACTCTCGCAGAAGCTTGAATACAACATCAACCCTCTACTACGGATCTAGCAGCTCAGCGGGCTCAAAAAGAGGTTGTGTATTGCCATGATGATGGCGCGTGTCCCGCTTCACCTTCCGAGTATTCGGGCACAGATCCTCCCATCGGCCACAACCCCGTCATTATCAGATGTGTGCTCCATGTTGCTCAAAGTCTCACCACCTCCGGATACTATTGGACCTCCCTCATCGGTCCTTCTCCAGCACTCGTCTGCACCATTATTACCTCTCCCGCCCACTACTCGTGGAGGACGGACAGGCTCCCGGGGCGGGGGTCGCGGAGGCCGACCACGTCCTAAGTGTACGTTCTGCGGAAAGGATGGCCATCTTGAGGCGACCTCCTACCGCAAGCATGGTCGTCCTCCTCACCCAACTGTTCATATTGCCGCTGACAATCCCTCTGCCACTCGTGCTGATCTTGATGCAGTTCGCCTCCAGCTCCAGCAACTTCAAGGAATGCTTAGCCACCCACCTGCCTCTGTCGCCTCCATCTCCAATGAAGGTATCGCTTGTCTCTTCACTAGTCCGCGCTGGATAGTGGATTCAGGTGCTACCCACCATATTACCTCGCTACCACCACATCACTATTTGGATGCTCCTCATCCTAAGTACATCACAGTAGCCAATGGCGACACTGTTCCCGTCTCCGGCTCTGCCGATATCCCTCTCAATTCTTCTCTCTCTCTCTCTCTACGCTCGGCTCTTCATGTTCCGGGTTCCCCGTTTAATTTAGTCTATGTTAGTCGTCTTACTACCGATTTAAATTGCTCAGTAACATTCACCTCTTCCTCTTTTCTGATGCAGGATCTACGGACGCAAAACATCATTGGTAAGGGACGACTGCAAAACGGGCTCTACCTCCTTGATGTTTCTCCAACCATCCTCTCCTCAGTCTCCTCCGTTGATTGACATCGGCTTCTTGGGCATGCCCCTCTTCCAGTCCTTCAGAAGGCTCTCCCCGATATCTCTCTTTCTGCTTTTAAGTGTGAATCATGTATTCTAGTCAAACAACATCGTTCCTCCTTTCCACCTCATTGTACTCGGAGCTCTGCTCCTTTTGTTTTAGTACATTCTGATGTTTAAGGCCCGTACAAAATACTAGTATTTCTGGATATCGATATTTTATCACCTTTATTGATGATTATTCTCGCACTACTTGGTTATATTTACTTCGTGATCGCTCTGAGCTTCCTCGTGTGTTTCAGGCTTTCGTCCTTGAGATTCGCACACAGTTTTCCAAAAATGCAGGTACCCAAAACCTATTGGAACTTCGCTCTGTCCACAGCATGTTATCTCATTAACCATCTCCCTTCCTCCGTCCTCCAAAATGCTACTCCGTTTAGCCTCCTTTTCCATTCCCCTCCGGCATTCTCTCTCACACCCCGGATATTTGGTTGTACCTGCTACGTTCACCTACTTGGCCCGTCCAAGGACAAGTTGGATCCCCGAGCAGCCAAACACATATTCGTTGGCTATTCTTGTACTCAGAAAGGCTATATTTGTTATTCTCCTACTACCCGAAAAGTGACTGTTTCTGCAGATGTTACCTTCCGGGAAGACCAACCTTTCTTCTCCGAAACAACCACACCTCTTCCACCACCATCCTTCCCACGACCTGTCATTCCAGTTACCACCCCTCTACCACTACTCCTTCTTGAACCTGCTCCCGCTCTCCCGAAACAACCTCTTATCCGTGTCTCCGCTTGTCGCCCTCCTTGCTCCGTTGCCCCAATGCAGTCGGCTTCGACCTCTGACACTCTGCGCTCTGCTGATCCGGCATCGGCCTCCACCGCTCATCCATTGGCGAATTATGTATCTTTACATCGTCTCTCCCCACAACTTCAAACATTCGCTACTTCATTATCCTCTATTTCTATACCTAACTCTGTGCAGGAGGCTCTCCAACATCCAGGCTGGCGGGCAGCCATGGACGACGAAATGACAGCTCTCTGGGCTAACCAGACATGGGATTTGGTTCCTCTCCCTCCAGGCCATACTACAGTTGGTTGCAAATGGGTCTTTGTCATCAAACATGCTCCTAACGGGACAATTGACCGTCTTAAAGCCCGTCTGGTGGCTCGGGGCTTTACTCAACAACAAGGTCTCGATTATGAGGAAACATTCTCTTCGGTGGCCAAGCTCAACACAGTTCGTGTCCTTCTCTCCGTGGATGTGCATCGCCAATGGCCTCTCCATCAGCTGGATATCAAGAATGTGTTTCTAAATGGTGACCTACAAGAAACAGTATACATGCAACAACCTCCCGGGTTTGAGACCACGGGGGAGTCCCGCGTATGTCACCTTAAGATATCCATTTATGGTCTCAAACAATCCCCCCGGGCATGGTTTGATAAGTTCAGTAAGGCTATTCGGGAGGTTGGCTTTACTCGGAGCTCAGCAGACTTCTCTCTGTTCACTCGACATCGAACTACAGGCACGGTTCTTCTGTTGGAATATGTCGATGACATCCTAATCACAGGAAATGATTCTAAGTGAATACAAGCGGCAAAACAACATCTTAGTTCCGTTTTTCAAACAAAAGATCTGGGAACCTTCGATACTTCCTTGGCCTGGAGATCGCAAAACGTCCTGATGGGCTTGTCCTCTCTCAACGAAAGTACTGTCTCGACCTTCTTCAAGATGCTGGTTATTCTGGATGCAAGCCGATTAACACCCCAATGGATGTCAATCACAAGTTGTGTGCACATGCTGCTGATGAAGATCTTCCTCTTCCAAATCCAGAATACTATCGACGACTCGTTGGAAAACTTATTTACTTAATAGTCACGAGACCAGACATATCCTTTGTTGTTGGGGTGGTCAGACGGTTTATGCATTCTCCTCGGACATCTCATCTACAGGCTGTCGAGCGCATTCTAAGATATCTGAAAACAGCGCCTAGTCAAGGGCTGGTATACAAAACCTCGTCCTCTACTCCAATATTGATTGTGTATTCTGATGCAGATTATGTTGGGTCCCTGGGTGATCGACGGTCTACTAGTGGATTTTGTACCTACTTTGGAGGTCACCTTGTTACCTGGCATAGTAAGAAATAAGCTATGGTTGCTCGATCTTCAGCTGAGGCAGAATACCGTTCGATGGCATCAGTTGTTTCTGAACTCATATGGCTTGAAAGTCTCCTTGTTGATCTAGGAGTAAAACTTTCCTCACCAACTATCCTACTATGTGATAGTCAAGTTGCTATACACATAGCTAAGAACCCGGTCTTCCACGAAAGAATAAAACACATTGAAGTGGACTGTCACTTCATCCGGGAGAAAGTTCAAATGAAGAAGATAGAATTAAAGCACGTTCCGGGTACTGACCAAGTTGCTGATATTCTCACCAAGGCCCAATCAAGTACCTTATTCTATCAATTCTTGTCCAAGCTGGGTGCCTGCGACTTGTACGCTCCAGCTTGCAGGGAAGTGTTAGAAAAGCCCATGTAAAGGCCCATATTGGAGCCTCTTTTCTTGTTTCTCTCTCTCTCTTCTCTTTAGTCTCACATCATGTATAAGGATTTCCTCTCTCTTTCTCCCTCCTATATATATGTATTCATAAATTGTATTTCATACATAGAAAGGAATATACAAGCTTTGGCTCTTTCTTACAGCAATTAAATCCATACCACCAAATTTTTTTTTTCAATTATTTCCTTATGACTCTGCATTGTCAGGCTTGTAGGATCACCTACTTAAACTATTGTGAATTGCGCAAAATTATCATCGGGTATCTGTTATGGTCCCACACAACACGTTATTCATTTACTTTTTTTATATATTTTAATTTATGTTCGTGCAGCGCATGTCGTGTCTTTTAATTATCAGGGCATCGAGCCCCGCATATGTTATTTTGTATAAGTCCAAGTGTTCGGATAAGTCCAAATGTTCGGACATATTACGATTTTGCCATCTTATAATTCTATATATATATGCCCCTTGGGTCACGAATGTCTCCTTTCTCCTCGTAGGTTGAGCTCGGCTCCTTTGTATCACCGCCTTCACCACCCCCTCTGACAAGATAACACTGTCTTACGAGATAGGCACGTAATACTTGGTATCACAGCATTCGGTCCTCTTTTCCACACACAATCGAGCAACACCCCCTCAAACAATAGCCCCGACGGTCCTTCACGCTTCAACACTAGCCCATCGACTCCGCGTTAAACTTGCAACAATCCATCCTCCAGTCACGTGTTGGCTTGAGGCGAACAGATGTATCCATCGCTCTGAGCCAGCCTAACCCGACACCCATCTCCTCAAATTGAGCCCAACGCAAACGTCTCTTGAGACACATGTCTCCATCAAGTCCAGCGCTCACAGATCCACATCGCTCGGCTCAAGGCATTGAGCCCATACAACAGTTTCCTCGAGCCCCTGCATAGGTACATTCCAGTGACACACCTAATTTCTTATTAGGCTGATATTATTTATTGTTTCCCAAGGCATTGATTAATTAATTAATTAATTAAACTTTCATCGGATTAATTGATTAACTAATTTTGTCATTGCCTCTGGTTGTTCACTCCCTGAAGTTCACATAACAGGCACTTTCGCCGCCAAGCCCAACGGTGGTGCCACAAAAATCTGTGTCACCACCAACCCCTATGATTCTTCTCCATCCAACACTCTCAGTTTCCCCTCCGCCAGACGGTCGGACACTTCTTCTCCAACCAGAATCGCAGCAGTCCTTCTCAGTCGGCCTCGTACAAGGGACCTCGCAACTACTCCAACAACCTCACGATCCTGTTCCAGTCTCTTCTTCAATTGCATCTCCCCGCAAGCCATGCCCCTTCGACCACATCCCCATTTTTCTTGACATCTATGAGCACGATGAGGGCTTGCCTCCGAATGGAGCCTCCACTACTGTGGTGCAATGAGTTGTTCTAGCGGAAAATCAAAGAACTTAATAATCACTACTAAGGGAGGCACGCAATCCTTGAGGCCCTAACGATGGACGGGTCCCTAACGACGGTGATCCTCGAAACGTTGGAAGAGAGCGGTAGCGATGAACGAGGTCTCTGACGACTGCGACGGCAGACGACGACTCAGCCTCGATTGGTCGGCGCTCGACGCCCCCTTTGAGTCTACTCTCGGGAGAGAGGACCGCAGACAAGTTATCTATCAAGAATTCTGAAGTCGAGACCGGAAGTAACCCTAAAACCGGCTAAATAGTAAATACCTCTAAAGGAAAATCTAAATTATATTTATATGTTAGTTATTTAATAATATACTATATTACATATATACTAAAAACAAAAATATATTATTGTCAAAATAAAGCTCGCGAGCCAGCTCCCGAGCTGACGAACAAAATTATTTAGGATCGAGCTCGTCGGACACAAGCTTGAGTCAAGTTTTTTTTGAGACGTCACGTCAAGTTATAGAGTCGAATCAACTAAACCTGCATCCCTAGATCCATCTCCTTGAGTGTGCAACCTCAATCTATAGAAAATATTTCAACTTTCCCAATTCCTTAGGGTCTGTTTGGGAGGGCTTTTTAGCTCCATTTCGTTTCCTGAAAAATTCTACCGCACTTTACAAACTGTTTGGAAAGTCTATCGGTTGTTAAAACAACCGCTCAAAACTACTTTTACTCCTCTTTTACAAAAGTCACGGGCATCCTACTTTTCAACCTTTTCGGAAAGCATTTTCCCATCCTAATACACAGTTGACGGTGCAGAAACGTTCTCCTCCTGATCCAATTCGACAACACTGGAAACCCAAACCTTTCTCCGACGATTCATTTATCGTCTAGGCGCGCATTTTTTACCCCGGGCACAAATTTTCGGCATGGATGCGGATTTTTTCGCCCGGCCGCGCATTTTCAACCGGGCCGCGCATTTTTCCACCTAACGCGCATTTTCTGCCCGGGTGCGCATTTTTCGACCAGGCGCATTTTTCGGTCAGGTATGCATTTTTCGCCATGGCTCACATTTTCCCGCTAGGGTGCGAAATTTGCGCCCTGGAGCGCATTTTTGGCCCGCGCGCGCATTTTCGGACCTGGCGCGCATTATTGGAACGGGCGCGCATTTTCGGCCCGGGAGGGAATTTTTGGCCCGGACGGGAATTTCCAGCGCAGGCGCGCATTTTTCGGCCCGGGCGCGCATTTTTCGGCGCAAAGGGGCATTTTCAACTCGGGTGCGCATTTTTCACCCTGGAGTGCTTTTTCGCCATGGGGGCCATTTCGGCCCGTGCGCGCATTTTCGGCTCGGGCGTGCATTTTCCGCCTAGGAGCGCATTTTCTAATTTTTCACGCGCATTTTTCTCCCGGGCGCGCATTTTCCGCCCGGGCGCGCATTTTCCGCCCGGGCGCGCATTTTCCGCCGGGGCGCGCATTTTCCGCGCGGGCGCGCACTTTCCGCCCGGGCGCGCACTTTCCGCCCAGGCGCGCATTTTCCGCCCGGGCGCGCATTTTTTGCCCGGGAGCGCATTTTCCGCCCAGGAGCGCATTTTTCGCCCGGGAGCGCATTTTCTGCCCGGGCGCGCATTTTCTGCCTGGGCGCGCATTTTTCTGCCCGAGCGTACATTTATGAATTTATTTTATTTTCTTATGTTCAGTTTTGTCAAATAGTTTATAATGTGTTTCTCCTTTCTGAAAAGCTCTGCAAACGGAGTTCACCCAAACATATCTTCATTTGCAATAGACCTTTTCCAATAGCTCTTTTTCCTACCCTCTTTTTGCTACCACTCCTTTTCCCACCTGCACCGCTCTCCCAAACAGGCCCTTAATCTCAAATTCACTACCGAGAAATTGCTTCAAGGGTTGCCTCTCATCTTCATCATTCTTAGTCATGACGATGTCTTCAACACACACCATAACAATAGCAACTCCCACTTAAGTTGAATTCTTACCAAATAAGGTGTGGTCTCTCTAACTTTGTTTTTATTTCATACATATCATTATCTTAACAGACCTTCCACGTCATGCTCTCAAAATTGTTTCAGCCCATAGAAAGCCCTTTTAAGTTTACAAACTTGATTAATGGTTCATTTGTCATCAAATTGGAGAGGGATTTCCACATCACATGCTTGGTCTCCCAAACCAAGCAAGGGAAGTATTAGTGATGGGAATTGCGACACACATATAGACTTACGCGATGATCGGAACCGTTCATCTTATGTGGATCGATGATCCGAGCATTAGTTGTTCTTTTCATTTTTCATTTTGAGTTGTATTTTTACTTTTTTTGAGTTGCAATGATCGGACAATCATAGTCGTTTGTTGCCCCACTAATGTCTATATATTGAGGGTGAGGGCTCTCATTTTGGGCATTGAAGGACTAGAGCATAGATGCCATCATTTGGTCACTTTCGGTGTTGAAGCTGAGTCACGGGAGCGAAACCTTGGATCCCCTCCACCTTACCGCCCACCACCATCATTTCCGCACCTACAGCCGTCCATAGCCCTCCTCCCACTACATAGCCGGCCAGCACCATTATTCCCCACCTATAGCTACAGCCGTCCATAGCCCTCCTCTCACTACATAGCCGGCCAGCACCATTATTCCCCACCTACAGCTGGCCATAGTTCACCCTTCCCCTCCTCCATCCCCCCCCCCCCCCCCCCCCCCCTCCAATCCCACCAGCCAACACCCCACAACAGCCAGCAAAAAAATTCCCAAAAAACAGCCCTCTTTTCTTTCATTTCAACTTCCGGCGTTCACCGGAGAACGTCTCTGGCCTCCTCCGGTGATCCACCACCACTATCCTCTCATTTTTCCCATCATTTTACATTTTCCGGCGATCGCCAGAAAACATCTCCGGCAAATACAACCACCACCGGAGACCACCGCCAGCCACCCTCTACTTCCACCAGGCGGCAGCCACCCACCACCACTCATTAACCACTTCCCCACAACTTCATAACCACCACTACCCCACTATCCTTAATTTTAGGGGTCTCGCCTAAATTAAAGGAGGACCACCCCCCACTCCCTCAAACCCCTCAAGCAGTCGCCAACTATATTACAACTTCCCCCTCATTCCATCTTTCACGTGGAGCCACTTCCATCTCACATACCCGACGCCAACGTCAACCACTCCCTTCAACTTAGGAACTAACTCCTAAGTTTCAGCCCCTATATTCCCTAAAGTCACCGCCTATATTTTTAAATATCTTCTTGAATCAGCCGAATTCCCCCTTTCCCCACTGGAACAGCAGCTGGCATGCTTCCCCCATCCAGTCCTACACGTGGAGCCACCTTCCCCATCTTACCATGGTGCTGGGATCCCCCCTACAGCCATCAGCTTCCACGATACCTGTTGTCAACATCACTTCCCCTCCCGGCAAAGCCTGGGTTGCCGTCCTTTTCTCTGGACAGCCACCTCCCTCCACAGATTGCTGAATGTTGCCTCCCTGCACAGTCCAAAGTTGCTGTCCCAGTTTCTGGACAACCACATGCAGCATCTGAGTGCTGAAATCAGTCCCGGACAGCCCTCTAAAAGCATCTCCAGCCCTCCCCTCTTCTTTATTTTGCGAAGTTCAAGGTGTATTATTATTTCTTTTAGCATTGGATCTTGTGTTTGTCCTCTACTTGTAGAGATATTGATCTATAAGCTTTGAATTTCAATTGTTTGAGTCTTTGTAATTTCACAATTATCTAGTTATTTAATTTTTCTGACACTCTTACATTTGTACCATCTCACGTGTTTCTATATTTGAAAGTTTTAATTCTTTATGGCCAATCAAATTAATATTGTTTTATAAATATCATTGCAAGTAAACCGTCGGATTCATGCATGGTTGCACATATGAGTCTCACTCACTATTTCCTCGTCATATAGGACCGTCCTGCATCAATTAGACAATTAGGTCAATTCGATTATTTATCACAGTGAGTGTGATGAGCCAATCTATGCATTCACCAGGAAGAAAGCATTTTGAAGTTGTCTTCGGAATACTAAGATACCCAAAAGGAACACCCAGAAGGGTGTTGGTTTTTAGAAAAATAAGGACATTTGCAAATTGAACCTTACTGAGGTTGACTAAGCTAGAAATGTAATGGTTCATGTCTGGCTACTATATATTTGTTAGAGATAATTTGTCACTTAGAAGAGAAAGAAACAGAATATTTTTTCTGCACGTGGAATTTATGAAATGATATGATATAAAGATTACTCGAACCAAGAATGTGAAAAGTAAAATAAAAATATTTTTTCTGCAGGATAAGTAAAATAACCAAGAATGAGAGTTTCTCACAATATCTAAACCAAGTACTTAATGTAGGGAAACAAGGTTTCCTACTAATGTTAGCAGGTTAAGTATAGAAACTACTCATCCTGACTGAGGGGGCTGTTAGATCTTATTACTCAGTATGCACGGTCTTATAAATAGAAGCTGTTTACTAATCAAACTCAAAAGCTCGTGAACTGCTATCTGCTATGGTTCGCACAATAATCCTTTCATCATTTTTGGTGTCATCATCCTCAATGGCTCCATCTAGAGGCACTTCAAATTTTGGAGTGCTCTACAGCAAGCAAAATCATGACTGTTGGCTGAACTACAAGCACCCAAGAAAGAACCATGGCCCATATAAAAGCGACTAGCATGATGACTTCGGACATATCAGTAAATTAACTACAATCACTACAGGAGAAAAATAGGTTGAAAGGAAGCAAAATACCAATAAGAGATTGTTCTGCAATTCTTCCTTCATTCTCCTAACTTCAGAGGTCTTCTCCATCAAAGATGTAATTTTGGCCTTTTTATCACTAAGTAATATCTTCAGGTCATTCACCATATCCTGTATATAAAACAAGGAATACCGTTACATTCAAATAGAACTGTACAATCTATATGGTAAATGGAAAATACAATAAAATAAGCAATGTCGGATTTTCGTAAACTCCTATGTTCTATGCACCGGGTGTATTTTTTTTAACTAAACTGAAAGAAAAACAAGCGCGGTGAAGTTCATAAACTCCAACCACCAAGACATGATGAAGTTCAGCATAAATTTTTTCTAACTAAACTGAAAGAGCTAAAATGTGAGATGAATCCACAAGGAAAACAAAGGAATAAATCAAATGAAGATGATGTACTTAACTTCAAATGTTTGTATGCAAAAGGGCAATTATGAAAAAAATCATAATTGATGCAGAAGGGGCGGAAATTTATTGGGGTAGGGCAAAGCTAAATTTAAGGGCAATCCTGAGTTATTAAAGGCGCAAGGCGCACCGAGGCGCAAAGGAGTCCTGGAGCCTAGGCGCAGGAGCGCGCCTGAGGCACGTGAGGCGTAAAAATTGGGGAAAATATAGTTTATTAAATACTAAAACACATAAAATAATTCTACCACCATATCAGCACACTATAATTGCATATATCACAACTCCAAATGCTACTTTTCAGATTGTAATTTACAAATATTTACAGTTATAGATGCAAGTGCTGCAACTTGTTGCAATCACGTAGATTTTACGTTGTTATTTTACATCAGTGGAGTTTATAAGCGCAAATACTGATGTTTAATTATGTAATTTCACCATTACGGTGCAACTTCCCTCACTTGATGGTAGATACATATAAGAAATCATGTAATCTAACCATGAGATCATGTTTTTGCCCACCTCCAAAAAAAATTCAGTAATCAAGTTGAAGAAAAGGCCTTGAAAGGCCCAAGCGCGCATTTGGTGTGCCTGGGAGATGGTAAGGAGGGCATCTAGGCGCGCCTGAGGCACCTCGCCCGCCTCTGTCATGCAGAGGCGAGGGCCGGTGCGCCTGGTGCACCCGGCGCCTCAGGCGCGCCTTAATAACATAGGGGCTATCCGCAACTAAATTTACGACACTTCATTCAGCTTTTAACAGAGAACCTAAATAAAATGTTTTAAGATTTAGGCCGTATTATGACTTAAGTTTTAATATAAATTCGATTGTAAGCTAACCACAACTAATCTTACAACAGTTTCTTCAGCTTTTAACAGAGTTTAAGGAGAAACAGAAAACATATTTAAACCTTACACTCTAGCATGACTTCCCTTCTTATATGCTAATACATAAAATGAGGTACTGAAATAAAAAGGGGGAAATCACGTGCAAGCTAGACATAAAGTACGAGAATACAGTAGCATTGTAAACCATTTACTCCAAAAAATACACTGATAAACTATCATTTCAGCAGAGAGTAGCTTTCAAAATGGTGATGAAACATGGACCTGGTATCCAAATCAAAAGATAGATCAGTAGAACATCTTGACGTTAGTATATTATGTTCCTTCGGAGCAAGGCATGAAAATGCAGGCAATGAGAAGAGAATCAATCAGTTTATACAACAAATATATCTGGTAACAACGTAGTGGCTTGATAGATTAAAACACAAATTTTATACACCTAGCAGGCTCGATCCTTCCTCGGCGTGAAGCCAAGAATCACGGTGTCGACGTCGTGGGTTGCCTCCCCACCTCTCCCGATTTTGATTCCAGGAGACACCGCCACAGACCTCGGTGACTACTAGAGTTGTGGCTCTTCTCCTGCAGCCTCTCCTCCTGCTTTGTATCCACCGGATCCCCTTCTCCGACCTTCGGTCACATCCGCAACCCCGTCTAACACTCCAGCAACTCATCTTACCCCCTCCCCACTTGGCCCTAGCCATAAGCCTCCCTCCTAGAAAAATCATGACCCATCATCACAAACCAGCTATATTTTCCCCTCTATCTGACCCTTCCCTTGCCTACAGACCCTGCAGCCGGCTGAAACAAGCTTAGATTAGGACTTGGTTGAGTCATTTTCCCGCAATTGAAGCCCGGCAATCCATCTCCTGTTCCCTTGCCTGGTACAGCCCAACACCCCTCCTGCAGTCCACAAACAGTCGTATATCCTCTCTAACAGCCAACCTACAGCAGCCACCTCTCCGGATTTCCACCACCACTCCGAGGGTCACTGAATTTCCACACCTACGCCAATGGTTCTCACTTGGTGAGTCATTAAATTTAGTTTTCATTTTTTTTGCATTGTATGGATGTTCCTGGTTATTTCTTGTTGTATTTGGCTCAATTTATTTACCATGTTTTTTTCAATAGACTCATATTTTATTCGCTTGATACTCAATATTTTGGCACTCAATTATACGCAATCATTACTTGTGCCTGATTAGAATCAATTGTAATCAATTGTGGTTTTTTGTGCGAGTTTTGTTATTTAATTAATCGTGTGTCAGAGCAATTGCATGATTGAATTATTTACATTTGCATCACATTAGAGTTTATATCGTGAGCATCAACTTCGTTAGATTGCATGCACACATTAAGTTGTACCCTAAGTTCAGTAGGCCCGTAGTTATATTTGCAATGGTCGAATGATTGCTTGCATCTCATTTAGGGTTAGGGCATCGCATGTCTGCATCTTATAGATTTGTCTTGCGATAGTAATAGTTTATGAGCACAATCACCTAATAACCAACATAATAGTAGTGAACCGATCAGCGCAGCTATTGGCATGTGCTGACATAAACTATTATAAATATGCTAGAACATGACATAGTCACGAACACAACAATTAAACATGAACAGAAAATAGAAATATTTTTATTATTCATACTGGCATCACATCAAGAAATAGCCTGAATGAACTAATATATTCAAGGCTAGCTTTCTTACTGATAACTGGTCAATTCTAGCTTGGCAAGTAGGAACACGATCCTTAAGTTTTTCAAACTTAATATTCTGTTCCTCAATTTGTCTATCAACGTCGTACACCCATGACCAAGCCAACTTTCTCTTCAAATTTTGCACGTCCTGAGCTATTTCTTCGACATGTTCCATGTTCTTGATTTTCTCATGCAATTCTTTCAGTTCCTCAACAATAGGGCTTATTGATGATTCTAATTCAGTCAGAACGGCATTAGATGCATTCAAGTGACTTGTAATACCCTCGAGTAGTTCGTTGACTTGCTGAAGAAGAGTGGCCTTGAAGAAAAACTGCAGGAAGTAAAAGTGAATTAATATACATAAATAAATCACAAGGGCCAAAGAGAAGTACCAATAGACAGTATGAAGATCAATTGCATGACTACAAGATCATTCCATGCAGTTAGATTTGTGTACATTATCTTTTAGGTTTTAACTTAAGTAGCAACAGTAGTAATTGTTGAAACTATGTCTGCTTAAAATTTAAAGAAGAGGCTGGAAGAGTACCTTATAGATAAAGGAAACAAAATGAAAAATGTAATATTTAAAAAAAACAGTACCTTAAACTTATCCTTGTCATTCCCAGAATGCAAGAACTCCCTGCTTTTATCTTGAGACATTATAACACATGGATTCTCAACATCAATCTAAAAATAAAAGGTGTTGAAATTGTTAGAAGGAAAGCTTGGAGCTTAAATTCTAAAAAAACATTTGTATATAGGAAATAAGAGACGATATACAAATGATGCAAGCTACCAACACAGCTATCAAACGTTAGTTTCCCATGAGAGAATAAAAGAAAAGCTTTCTTTAACTTAAGATGGATATGATATAGTAGAAGGATTGAAAATCAAGTGCTTCTCTAAGGGCTAGTAGTCGAATTGCCCTGAAAATGAAGGTGATGGAGTCTTTCATCGAATAGTTCCTGGTGACAAATGTAAGAGAAGAATAGAAATAAACAAAAATAGATATGATGATGCCATTCGATATACATTATGGTTCATTACACGGGTATTAATAATGCTTAAGCTGCAGAGTAAAGCCTAACAGATGCTATGTAACCTATTTTTATTTAACTACTTCAATTGCCTCTCTAATTTTACCGCATTGTGTGTGATTTGGACTCGTGTCTAGTTCCTCTTTGGAACATATCATCGCCCCCTCTTTTGAAATAATCCTTATCCTCAGGGATTAAAGTTGGGAAAGTGCTTCTTCAGGTAATAATAGTTCTCCCACGATGAGTCTTCAGTGGCCCAGTTGAACCACTTGGGTTATTGCTTTACCTCAACGGGGAAATATCTTCTGTCGAGAATGCTCTTGACCTCTAGCAAAACACTAACATCCTCGATAAGATTTGAGGTAGTGTTGGTTGTACCGGTAGAAGTAAAGGATGTGCTCCTCTAATTGTGATATATGGAATGTAATGTGTGTTTTGGTTGTACCGGTAGAAACCTCATGTCCTCTAATTGTGATATACGGGATGTGGTGGAAGCTTTGGTTGTAAGCGACTGCATTGATTTTTTCAGTATCCGAAGAAGTCTAAAATATTTTGGGAACATGTAGCAGGTGCAAGCACGCATACTATTTTGCCAACATGGCTGCAACTTTAAATATACGTAATTCCATCTTGGAACTCCTTACCCTCCCTCTTCTTATTTGCAATAACTTTCATTCTATTATGTGCCTTAGCTAAATTTTCTTTTAGTTGAGTGGAAGATGAGGGAGATCCAATTGGATGGTACTATGGAAGGTATCAATTGTTGGGTAATATGGAAGGTATCAATTGTTGGGTAATATGGAAGGTACCAATTGTTGGGTAATATGGAGAATCATTCTGACAGAGCCAACAATTGGTAACATTTCTGGGCCCGACATTTTGGTCCGTTGCCCGGTTGAAACAGGGCCAATAATAGCGCGCCACCTGTAAAATGCATTTTAGATGAACGAACTCGATTTATCGGGCACCATTCCCGATATGTATTAAAGGCGTGGATATCTCCCGGTTACAGCCGGGCTCGTGAAAGAAAAATCTCTCACCTGGGTAGGTCAGATGCCATACATCTCAGAAAATTCTCCAAACAATGGTTCAATACCTATGTCTATCTATCAGCCTGGGCTGATATGTCGTAGAGGAACTACTTGAACATTCCGAAGGCGGACATATTTTTGCTAAAACCCACACATAAACACCACACTACAATCACTCACTAAAGGACTCCATGACGTCGAAAAATGGTATACAAAAACACGAGCTACCGTGCATGCTGTATAAGGGAGCTCAAGTGCAATAAAATGTGCATATTTGATCAATCTATCACCTACAGATTACCTCCTTTCCATTTTATTTTGGCAGTCCATAAATGAAATCCAGTGAACTTTAATCCAAATTTTGATCATGAATGCCAAGTGCAATAAAATGTGCAATATTTGATCAATCTATCACCTACAGATTACCTCCTTTCCATTTTATTTTGGCAGTCCTTAAATGAAATCCAGTGAACTTTGAGCCAAATTTTGATCATGAATTGGCAGTGGCTATAATAGTCCCATACCATTGGTATGGTGTTAACTGTTTTACATTGATGACATGTTGCATTACTAAAGTAATCATGGATGTATGTTATCATGTGCTTCTAGAAAAAAATGTTTCGACCTTTCTAATTTTGCATGAGAATCTGAATGTCCTCTTGTGCAGCACCAGGATATAATTTGAGAATAATTCCCTAAGGGCCCGTTCGGCAAGGGGGAATTGGATTTCAGAATTGGAATTGGTGCTTTTTTAATACAATTCAGGTGTTCGGAGTGCTGGAATTCAAGTGGAATTGGAATTCGTCCAATTCCAGGATATTAAAATTACTCTTCCCCCCAATTCTTAGGGGTAGCACGCAGTTTTGCTGGAATTCCCGACCAAGCCTTACCCCGACGCTCTCTCGCAGCAGCAGCAGCCTCGACGTTCTCCTCTCACATAGTATGGAGAAGTCAAACGAAACATCTATGACGAAGAGTGAACAGTCCTACATACATTGGACTGTACAAATGGATATTGCTTTGTTGAATGTCTTGCTAGAACAGCATAATATAGGTCATAAGACGCCCAACGGTTGGAAGTCTACCGCCTTCACAGCTGCCATATCAGCCTTGAAAGATATACGTAACGCAGACGTTAACAAAGAAAAGATAACCGCACGACTAAAAACATGGAACAAATATTATCGTGATTCGCGATGTAAGTGCAATGCTAGACACAAGTGGTTTTGGATGGGATTGGGAACGAAATATGGTCAAGGTTGATAGAGAAGAGGTCTGGGCAAACTACGTTAAGGTATATCTGCTTACATGTAATTTGTGCAACAATCAATTTTTGATACTTATCATTATCTGTTTACAAATCTGCAGGCTCATCATACCGTGAAACATTACAAAGGGAAAGTTATTATTAATTGGTCTGATTTTGGGGTCTTATGTGATAATGATAAGGCCACAGGTAGTCATGCGGCGACAGCAGTCGAGAATGTAATTGAGTTAGACATGGAGTCCATTGCAGAAGAAATCAACAGTCCAGTAGATCGTTCTAGTTTTAGAGGCGAAGGAAGCACAAGAAGAAAAGGAGAGCCGTTGGGTATGATGCTTTGGCGGAAGCCATATCCAGTGTTGCCTCTAACATGGATAAGTCTTCTGAGCATATTGATTTCTATGTGTGAGAACTTTTTCAATATTTGTGCACTTTTTTAGAGAATACTATTTCTACATGTGTAAACTTTATCTACATATATGCACTTTTTTACGTGTAGTATTTCTACAAGTTATTTTTCTATTTGTTAATTACAATTCCAGTTATGAATTCCACCCTGCAACCGAACAACGGAATTGTCCAATTCCAATTCCTCTTGCACACCATCCGAACAGCAGAATTGGAATTCAGCCCAATTCCAGTTCCTTCTAGTTTTGGAATTGACTGAATTCCAATTCTGCAACTCCAATTACAGGGATCCGACTGTAGTTGGCTTGCTTACTAAGTCCAACTCATTGGCTTTGGTGATGTTCTCAATGTAAGTATATCCAGAATCCATTGATTTGCTTAAGTAAATTTAGAACGGAAGTTATCATTACTGCTACCTCTCCACCTGGCTTTTTCATTATTACTACATCTTCCCTGGATTTTCATATTTCCTTAATAAAGCATTTGCACAAACATTTTGTATTCCTTTATTTAATGGGACATAGTAATCAAATCTCATCAATTCGGCAATATATTTTTTGTTGCCTGGAAGATGATGTTCCATCAGGAACTTTAAACTCTGATGGTCAATGCATATTATAAAAAGATTCCCATTGAGGTAGTTTTGTGCTGCAAGTACTATAGACAAGATTTTCATTCTCATATACAAATAAGGCAGCATTTTTAGGCCTAATTCACTAAAAATGCAATTATGTACACTTCTGAAGGGGAACTGCATGTATTCCCTGGTTAGATGCATGTCTCAAGCACAAATAACTTGGAGAAGTTGGGAGCTAAATACAGGTGTGCTAATTGGCTTCAAAAGCTTGTGTTGCTACCTCGTTCCGTTGAAATTGGTCGCTTTTTAACAATTTTGTGAGAGGCTTAGTTATGCTCCCATAACCTTTGATAAACCTTCAATAATAACCATGAGCCCCAAAAAGTACTCAGCCATCCAATAGATGTTGGAAGTGGCCAATCCACCGTACCCTCGATGTTACTTGGTTCACCCGAAATACCTTCTATCGGTATCAAGTGCCCCGAGTATTTATTTTGAAGTTCATCAAAAATACACTTACCCCTTTTCAAGAACAACCTCTTCAATTTTAACGTTTGAAATGTGATCATTAGATAACTTATATGAGCACTCCAACCCTTACAGAAGATTAATATGTCTTCAAAGAATACTAATAGAAATGTCCTTAAGCAAAGAGTAGAATACCCAGTTCATAAGCTTTGAAATGTGGATGGAGCATTTGTTAAGTCAAATGACATAACAAGAAACTTATAATACCCTTCATGAGACCTAAATGTTGTTGTCCTCAGAAGCCATTTTGTTATGGGCTTCGTTGTTAATGCGTCAGTAGCATCACAGAAAAGGTGGTGAGAGTTGAAGATGACAGTGGGGGAGATACTATGGAGCTAGAATTGCGACTGTCTAAGCGGGGCGTGCTCGGGAGAGGGGGAGCTACCACAATCTCATGCAAGGGGCAAGAAAAAGACTCTAATTTATTGATGCATCCTTCGTCGCATCCGGAGATACACCGTAGCGGCTCTTTATTTTCATTAACTATTATCAATGTTCTTATATTATTATGTGTGTTCTACATTTTTGCATGCGTATATTTGATGTTTGTAGACAGCTACTGGATTGACCGGCCAGTAACACTATGAATTAAGAGTTGGAGAGCGAGAGAGGAAAATAATCGTGATGATAGTATTAAACCAACCCCCCTTACTCATATATAGAGTAAGGGATAAAACCAAAAAAAGGGAACAAGGACAAAACTACCCTTCAGCGGGTATTTACACAATAATATAATAAAGACTTGAATTCAACTCTCCCCCTCAAGTCGAACGATAGAGGTCCGTCATTCCGAGTCTGGAGATATCATCTATAAAGACATCGCTCCCTACGCTCTTTGTGAAGACATCGGCCAACTGATCTCTAGAGTGAAGAAAGGGGGTAACTAAATTTCCTTTTTCGATATGATCTTTTGTTGGAATTATGAGTTATTATTATATTAGTCTATTGGAGTCTTTAGGAGTTTAGTCCAACAGTGTGAGTTCGGTTTAAGAGTCTTGTTGTAATCCTATAAATAGCCCCCTTTGAGGATGAATATATGCACTTCTATTTTCTCATTTCTCCTCTTCTAACATGGTATCAGAGTCAGGTTGATCTCAAATCCTAAATTTTTTTTCTTTCTTTCTCACCCCGGTCAAGCCGCAAGAACCCACTCCCGTCGCGTCTCGTGCTTCCACTCCCGCTCCCGTCGAACGGAATCGACGTCGGATTCCATCGACGGGAGCGGATCTTGGCCCGTCTCCGTCGTTTTCCATCGACGCTGATCCCGTCGTTCTCGTTGACACTGCTTCCCGTCAGCGCGTCTGCCTTCTCGTATCGCAGATCCCGTCAACTGTGCCTGCTGCTTCTCCAGTCCGCCTCCTTGCGCTGCGGGTCGTCATCGCATCTTCCTGTGCTGCTGTCGATGTCGTCTGTCCACTGCTGCCGACGCATGCTGACCACGACGCCATCGACGAATCTTCTGTCGTCGACTGCCGATCTCTTTGAAGCTCTTCCATGTCCGACGATGGCTATTCCCCCTCCGTCGTTCTCTTGTCGACGCAGATCTGCCGCTGCTTCCAGATCTGCCGCTGCGGCTTCCAGTCCTGCTGCCATCGACGACTGCCCTGCTGCTTACGGCGACTGCAGATCGGGAGAGCTTCCGGCTGCTGTTATTGATCCCGCCGTCTGTCCCGCTGCTGCTCCGGCTGTCGTCTGTGGTTCGTGCCGTCTCCTGCAGCTTCTCCTAGTGTATTTAGTCGCTTCCAGCCACTGCTTCACGGATTTCTATTTGTCTCCGCTGCTGTCACCCCTACTGGTGTGTTGATATCTCGTCGATGCTGCATTTCTAGGGTAGTTTAAGTATGTCTTTATGTGTTTGTTCGTATTTACTTTGTTTGGTCTAGTTGCTGCCTATATGCACGTGTTATCCACGTGAGGGAGAGTGTTGGGACAAATGCGACTCGGATGATCTTTCCCGATTTTTCGCTTTCGTTCCACACGGCCTCTAGGCTTGTTGTATGTGTGTTTGTGTCTCCCCATTTGTCTTTCGATTGGTCATGTGTTAGGGAGCGATTATGTTGGTGTTCTTGTCTCATCGAGTTGTGTCGTGTGGGACCGTGTCGTGTGGGACTGTGTCGTGTGGGACCGCCCTTCTTGCGGATTATCCCCGACAGATTATCCCCGATGGATTATCCCCGATCACTCGTTTGATGATTTGCTCCACATCTTTTGTTCTCTTCGCATGTTTTGTGTGTAGGTGATATCGGTTGACCGGTTTCCAGTGAATCTGCATCGTGTGTGGGTCCTGCGTCGTGTGTAGGTCAATGTCGTGTGTGGCTATGTCCCCGACTTGATTCCCCGGTTTGGAATTTCCCCTGGTGGCTCATCTGATGTTTTGTCCTTCATCATCTACCGCCATTGCCGTTATTTGTGGTGTCCAAGCTGAAGGGTCCCCCTTCAGCTTGAGGGGGAGTGTTGGAATTATGAGTTATTATTATATTAGTCTATTGGAGTCTTTAGGAGTTTAGTCCCACATTGTGAGTTCGGTTTAAGAGTCTTGTTGTAATCCTATAAATAGCCCCCTTTGAGGATGAATATATGCACTTCTATTTTCTCATTTCTCCTCTTTTAACATCTTTGATGGAATGGCGGTCAACCTCAACATGCTTAGTTCTGTCATGCTGGACCGGGTTATGAGCAATACTGATAGCGGCCTTGTTGGAACAGAATAGAGAGATAGGAGTGTAATCCTGAAGGTCCAAGTCCCTCAATAAAGTGCGCAGCCATAAGCCTTCGCAGAGTCCTTGAGACATTGACCGATACTCGGCTTCAGCACTAGATCGGGCCACCACATTTTGTTTCTTGCTACGCCATGTGACTAAATTGCCACCAACGAAGGTGCAATAGCCTGTAGTAGACTTTCTGTCATCACGGCTTCCGGCCTAATCCGCATCGGTAAAGACTTCAATCTTCAAATGGTTGTTCTTTGAAAACATCAAACCCCGACCCGGGGCCTTCTTTAAGTAATGGAGGACACGATATGCGGCATCCTGATTTCTGATCCTAGGAGCATGCATATATCTGCTCAGGATCCCAACAGCATATGTGATGTCAGGGCGAGTGTGTGAGAGGTATAACAACCTTCCAACCAATCTCTGGTAACTTGCAGCATCCGTGCGATCTTCGTCAGTATCTTCATCGATCTTATGGTTCTCCTCCATAGGTGTGTTAGCAGGAGCACACCCAAGCATCCCGGTCTCAGTTAACAAATCGAGCACATACTTGCGTTGCGAGATGAAGATTCCCTGATCGGAGCGAGTTACTTCAATTCCCAGGAAGTAGCGGAGCCTTCCCAGGTCCTTTACTTCAAACTCTGCAGACATGAGGGCTTTCAGCTTCGAGATTTCATCTGAGTCATCTCCAGTGATCACGATGTCGTCCACATAAACAATAAGAACAACAATCTTCCCCTCATTTTTCCTTATGAATAGAGTATGATCAGAATGTCCCTGTTGGTATCCAAACTTGACCATAGCCTTGTGGAACCTGCCAAACCAAGCTCTGGGAGACTGTTTCAACCCGTAGAGGGATTTCCTTAGGCGACATACAAGGCTTTCTTGCCCCTTCTTCACAAATCCTGGGGGAAAGGTCATGTAAACTTCTTCATCGAGGTCACCATGCAGGAAGGCATTTTTAACATCCAGTTGATGAAGATCCCAGCCCAAGCAAGCAGCACAAGATAGAATAACACGAACAGTGTCCATCTTAGCCACAGGAGCAAAGGTCTCCTGGTAGTCGAGTCTGAGTGTAACCGCGAGCCACCAAACGGGCTTTGTACCGCTCAACTTTGTCATCCTGATTTTGCTTGACAGAGAACACTCATCTAGAACCAATGGCTTTCTTTTCAGGAGGAAGAGGGGTGATGTCCCATGTGTGATTTTTCTCCAAGGCTGCCATTTCCTCCTCCATTGCATGAGCCCATGCCTGAGTGCCAAGAGCCTCCTGCCATGTCTTAGGGATAGTGATCATGGACAAGGAGGATATAAAAACCTGATGAAGCTAGAAAAGGTGACCATAAGCAACATGATTTGAGATAGGGTGATTAGTACACACAGTTTTACCTCTTAGAGCAGCAAGGGGAACATGCAGATCAGAATTTGAATCTGAGTCCAAAGACGGCACCGGCAGCGACGGAATCACGAAGGACTGTTCACCTGTTTGCCGACGACGATATATATGAGGAAGGGGAGAGATGAGGGGCAGATTGTGGTATGTAGGGAAAAAGGCGCAAGTGAAGGAGGTGTAGGAGGAGCTGGAGGAGTGGCAAGAATAGGTGGAGCGGTTGTAGGAGGAGTGGCAGGAATAGGAGGAATCAGAGGGAGAGGCACCGAGTCAATAAGCTCATGAATAAGTTCATTCTCCCCCTGACGAACAGTGTGAGGCGAATCGACATAGTAAGATTCCTCCTCACGAAATGTCACGTCCATGGTACAGAAGACGCGTCTGGTAGGAGGGTGGTAGCACTGGTAACCCTTAGTGGTGGCAGAGTAACCAATGAAGACACAGCGTAGAGCCCGAGGATCAAGCTTGTCACGGTGAGGCTGATGAACGTGAACAAAACAAACACACCCGAATACACGGGGTGGAAGGTGAGCAATATGAACAACGAAAGTCGCAGAGAGACGGGTTAGAGGAGTAGAAAAATCAAGAACCCGGGAGGGAAGACGATTGATAAGATGAGTGGCAGTGAGGATAGCATCACCCCAATATGACTTTGGGAGATGCATGGTATGGAGAAGGCAACGGGCGACATCCAGGAGATGCCGATTTTTCCGTTCAGCGACACCATTTTGGGTAGAGGTGTAGACAAGTCGTTTGGTGAATAATTCCATGACTCGTGAGGTATGTTCCAAACGCGCCACGATCATCGTATTCCCCCCCCCCCCCCCCCCCCCATTATCGCTACGAAGAACACGAATGGTAGCTTGGACTGGGTTTGCACCATTTTATGGAAGGCTTGAAAGACAGAAAACACCTCATTTTTTTCTTTAAAAGATAAACTCACGCCGTGCGAGAAAAACAATCTATAAAAGTAACAAACCATCGATATCCATTTAAAGAAGCCACATGAGAAGGTCCCCAAACATCAGAGTGTATAATAGCAAAAGGGGTAGTACTAGGAGAAGAAACATTGGAAAAAGAGTGCTGAACATGTTTGGACATATCACAAACATCACATTTTAAAGTTTTAACAAGATGCGATAAAGTAGGAAACATTTTTGAAAGATAAACAGGAGAAGGATGCCCAAGACGCAAGTGCCAGCGTCGAGCATCAGCAGCAGTAGCAGCAGAAGATGAGAGAGCAAGGGACGGTCGGGAAGCATCCAGATAGTACAAGCCACCGCGATTCCTACCACTGCCAATGATCCGCTTCGTACCCAGTTCCTGGAAAACACACGAATCGGGAAAAAAGGTTACAGAGCAATTAAGGGACCAAGTAAGATTGCTAATAGACAGAAGATTGCGAGGAAAAGACGGTATATGTAAGACAGACAAAAGAGGTAAAGAGGAGGAACAGGAAATGGTTCCCTTCCCGGCAATGGGAGGCAAAGTGTCATTCGTAGATATGACCTTGTCTTTACCTGACAGAGGTGTGTAAGAGGAAAAACCTGAGGAGGAGCCGGTCATGTGATCGGTGGCTCCGGAGTCAATAATCCATTCAGACAGAGGAGTAGCAGCGGCATTGGCACTAGGCATGGTAGCAGTGGCAAAAGAGGTAGAGATAGCACTCTGTGAAGCATCAGACTGTGAATGCAGAAGACGGCGGAGAGCATCCAATTCCGATGTGGTGAAATGTCCGGGTGACTGGCCCTGATGGTCATCCAGCACCTCAGTAGAGAAAGCAGCATCGTGAGAACGAGAACCAGTCGGACGATATCCCCCTCGTCCTGAACCACGACCACGGCTGTATCCAGGTGGAATGAGATGAGGATGAAGTTTGAAGCAACCGTCCCGAGTGTCCCCTACGACCACAGTGATTACAGGTCGGAACTCCACCAGGATTGTTGGAGCCTCCACGGCCCACACTGGTCAAGGCAGAACGATCTGGAGAAGGTGTTGTGATGAGGGATCTTCGACGGTCTTCGTCGCCAAGAACCATGCTGAACGCCTCCCGAAGAGACGGAAGGGGAGAGCGGTGAAGAATATTTGTGCGAACCATGTCCAAGTCCATGCTCAACCCCATCAGAAACACGTGTAGGCGAAATCGTTCGTCTCGTTTCTGCAGCTGAACTGCATCGGCAGTGCAGGCAGGGGTAAACTGATCAAATTAATCCAATTCCTGAGCGATGCGTTCGAACTCAGAGAAGTAGGAGGATACCGCCATGGTTCCCTAACGAAGCTCCAGCATACGCCGTGTCAGCTCGTACGTCTGAGTGGAACTGCCAATCTGTGAGTATGTCTCTCGCGCTCGAGTCCGGATCTCGTAGGCAGAGACCATCAACATATAACTCATGTACACCTTCGGGGACATAGAGTGAAGGAGCCAGGATACAACCAGGGAATTTTCTGAGTCCCATCGAGGCCAGGTAGGATCAGCCAAAGGAGGAGCCACCTTCGTCCCATCAATGTATCCTTACAACTGATGACTACGAATGACATGCTGAGCAGCACGAGACCATTCCAAATAATTGGTCTCATCCAAGGGAACCGTGGTGATCTTTAGAGACCCAGAATGTCCAGGAGGGCGTTGAGGGTCGCTCATCCGGGGGGTTACCGCACTTGGTGAAGGGGAGTCACTGGCGGCAGACGAATCATCCATGAGGAACAAAACAGCGGCAAACAAAGGAGATCAGATAAGCCGAAGATCAGTGAAACAGAACAATCCAGCAGGCATAATGCAGCAAATCAGCGGGAAAGCAGCGGGAAATCAGTCATAATGCAGCAGCAGACATTAACATCCGTAGCAAATCACACTGGCGAAGACAGCGCAAGACAGCAGCAGATCAGCGGCCCAAACAGCGGTACAAACAGCGCACAAACATCGCAGATCTGGGATTTGCGGCGGCCAGGCAGAAAGCACGAAAGGCGCACAGGCAGAAAGCACGAAAGGCGCACAGGCAAAAAGCACGAACAGCGCAGCTGGGATTCGCGGCAAATCAAAGAAGAAACAGTGGGGAAGAAACACCGCACCTGGGATTTGCGGCAAATCAGCGGCAAAGAGAAACGACGGGAGCGTCCCTAGCGACCAGCATCACGGGCGGCGGCTAGGGCACGCATGGACGGGAGCGGAAGCAGCCACGAGGGACTCTCAAAATGAAGGAGAAGACGTGAGGGAGAGGCGGCGACGATCGAAGGGGAGGCGGCGACGAGCGAAGCGGAGGCTACGACGATCGAAGGGCGCAGACGCAGTGCGGCTAGGGCACGGGTTCCCTCTGATACCAAGTTGAAGAGCGAGAGAGGAAAATAATCGTGATGATAGTATTAAACCAACCCCCCTTACTCATATATAGAGTAAGGGATAAAACCAAAAAGGGAACAAGGACAAAACTACCCTTCAGCGGGTATTTACACAATAATATAATAAAGACTTGAATTCAACTTTAAGAGGTCCGTTAATTCTTTTAGGAAAAAGGCAAGCTCTAATAATTAAAGTAACGAATAAAAAAAAGGGAAGTATATCAACTTCTCATTAAAGAAAATAATTATTTTAGGAAAAGGGGATCCATCTTAGGAATCATCGGATAGCAAATATGATCTTACCTAGAAAAATGACGTTATATGACTATAAGAACCTCAGCAATTTCAAAAGACGACCATTATTCAGAGAGAACAAAAGCTCTTCGTTCTCTCTGTCAGATGAACCCGGCATACCCCGGACCATTTCTTTGTTCCCACAAGCTCAAGTGTTTGCCATCTTCGTGTTCCCTACGAATGACGATGTCGTGAAGGAACTTCTTTGATACTTGCATCTTCAACGACTCACGTCATCTTCAATGAAAAACATTGTCGCCTCCATCGCACAATCCTGATGCCGTCGTCCCAGTATCTGATTTATGTGAAAAACTACATACCCCTGTCTACATCGATGCCACTCCAAGGTTCTGTTCTTTCGGTGTAAACCGTTGCGGGCCATTGTCAACCCTGACTTCCCCCATTCCCATAGCTTGTTTTGATTCCCTCAACCTGTTACATCTCCAACCGTTCTCAGTGTTCCTTTCCGCTTGAGTGTGTCGATCTCGTTATAGTTACAACTGTTACGTGCTCGCGGTAAATTCCACTTAAACTTTGTTGCTTAAGATTGACTAACATATTTTTATTCAGTTCTCTTGCATAATTCTAAGATTGCCAAAATCTCCTTACTACACGCAATTGTCGTTATTTGTCATAGATTATTTTATGCATCTTTACTTGTGAAATTAACGAACCGTGTTAGAATTCAAGCCGCGAACGCAAGAGATTTTCAATCTCGTAAATCGGTTACTAGCTTTAAGACATCCCATCACTGTAAGAATGAGAGCGTGATGGACTGCGAGTTATTTTCCTTGTCATCACCATTGAGTTAGTAAAAGTCGATCCATTTTTAATTTTTTAAAAATAGTTTCTTAAGAGTTTCCTTTTATTTTAAAAAAATCATTTTCATTTAATTAAAAAAAATGTTTTGAAATTGTCTTTTAAAACAAAAAAAAATTATTGAGTTTAAGTTCTAAAAAAATATTTATTGCTCTCTCAAATATATATATATAAGCTTTAGAAAGCAAAAAAGTTAAAAATTTCCATAATTTCAAATTGACCTTTTTCAATTATTAAAATATTCATCTATTTTAAATATATAAGTATAAAAAGAAATATTATTAAAAAATGGAAAATTGTGGGTCATGTTACATAGTGTGGGCGATTTTAACACAAATGAAAAATTTGGCCAAAATATTCAAGCGTTAACTACGAATGGGAGATGTGGGTCAAGTGATGAACGGGTTACGCACGAGTGGGAATGCGATCAAAGGTCTAGTTGCATGAAATATTCCCCTAGATATTCGTGGTTGAAGGCTTGCTCAATGAACAAAATTGAAATGGAAATGGGCAGGCTCGACGAAAACGAACTCCAAAGAGGAGACGTCCCGAGATTACGGAGGAATCGACGCAGCTGGTTCCCGTGAAACTAGGGTTGGGAGATCGACGATGATGAAGTCGATCAAGCAAGCGGTGGTTATCAGTGTACGTTAAACATGATTGTCCTCGGTCAAACTCGAAGAGACTTGTAGCATTTGTTTTTCTTTTTAGTTGCTGCTAGGAAGGATCCTCGTAGTGGTTCGTTGCAGCAAGGATCGGAAAGGGATGGATTGAGATTTGGTGGGCACCGAATTGTGAGGAGAGCTAGGAAGATTATGCGGCCTTGATGGAGGTGAAAGGAAACCTAGCACTGACACCAAGTTGTTATGGCCTTTGCCGGTAATGCGTCGGTAGCGTCGTTGGAGAGGTGATCAGAGGTGGAGATGAGGGTGGAGGAGAAATTATGGAGTCGGAACAGCGACTGCCTAAGCGGGTGGTGTTTTGGGGGCGGGGGGAGAGAGAGCTATCATAATCTCATGAAAGGGATAAGAAAAAGATTTTAATTCATGTTTGTCTTCATTCATGATTCAAGGGTCTATATATAGTTACCATGAATCACGATCACCCTCTCCACCCTGAGACAAACTATATATGGAGAAGATGCGTTCGCTTATTAAAATAAGGAATATATATCAATCTCGCACATCCCTTCGTGATGATAGCTTTGCTTCCGCATCTTCTCCTCCAACTCCCGTTGCTATGGATCCTCATTGACTGCTCTAGGTCATTCTCCAACAGATCCCGCCGCTATGGCTTTGCATCTTCTCCTCCAGGTCACTATTTGGGCTCAGCATTGTCTCGTCCAGGTGGCTGCTAGGGCTCCACATCCTCTCATGCACGTCGTTGCCAGGGATTCCACATTTTCTACTTCAGCTGCAAGGACTAGACATTTCTCCTCCGCATCACTGTTTGAGCTCGGCACTTCTCCTCCAAGTCACTGTTAGGGCTCGGTATCCTCTCTACGGTGAGTTATGTTTTATGATTTATTTCATTGAGTAGTGACATGAGTACATTAAGGGAGGAAATCATCTCATTCGATCCCCTAGCTCTCTCGCTCATTGACATCTAACCTGGCATGCATTCAAAGAGTTGTCATTGGAATGTACCATATGTTCCCTCCTCATCTTCCTTGGACATTTCGTCCCTAGGAATCCCTCACTTCCATTAAATCCTACGCATACCCTGCCAAATGTCAGATTCATATGATCTGTGAAGCAACTCTTCTTCCTCCGCATTCTATTTCTCGCAATATTGATGCCTCTTTGAATTCCTGCTGCCTCTTTTACAGGGTCATTCTACATTGCAGTATGGCGATCAAGGATTAACTAATATTTTAACCCAAACGAAGGTAATTTAGCCCTCTTGATAATAATTTCACTCGTGGTAATCCAAATTTATTATTAGTTTCAATTCCAATTGGATTATGAACCCTTGATGCCCGTAGCACAAATTGGATAGACCTAATGTCAAATAATTTCATAACAGTTCGAAATCTTCCGACAACACACCTCATCAATTAACTTTTATACGAACGATCGTATATACAATTATTCATCTAATGGATGCTTAGTATTAGGGTGCTTTGGTATCATTTTGTTAATGGAAATGTTTACTTGATATGTTTATACCATGATGAACACATTTAGATTAGTTCATACAATGATCATATGCTAATTATTCATAACGTAATATTTTTAATTTCTTGGCATCTAGTTATGTTTTTTAGCATGTTTACTTTAACTGTATTCATGTCATTATATTAGGTATGTATCGTATACGATAAATATTGTACTGTGTTTGATCACTATAAAGTAGCACAATGTCGAAATGTAATGTTTTGTGGTAGTAATTCTAAGTTGTCTTTCTAATACTACGTGTGGTTGTTGTTTTGCAACTCTATTTAGATGAATAGTCGTAGAGAAAAGGAATTATCGGCTTCATGGGATTAAATTGATGCACTGTAATTTTGTGGCATATGTATTAAAGAAATAAAGTTAAGTAATTGCCCAACTACTCACTTTAGCTTTGAACAATATAATATTGCATTTCCAATAGCACTCGGGGAAGCAATTTCATCAAGCCGAGCTAAAAAAATAAATGGGATCAACTGAAGAAGGAATGGAAGATGTGGAGAGAGCATAAACGGAGCAAAAATGAGCTTGGATGGAATTCAATTAAAAAATTATTGATGTCTCAAACAAGTAGCGGACCGAGAAATAAAGGTAGTTATAATATATCACATCTTTAAATTCTTAGATAATTAAGTTTTTTACAATATATTTTTATTATAATATATTATTATTTTATCGGGCCAATCAAAATGTCAAAAAATTCGTCATTGCTAGAATACTTCCTGACATGGATGCAAAATTAGAAGAAAACAATGTTCAGTCAAGTGATGGCTAATGGGGACAATGTATTCATGCCAAGCTCAAGGACCATTCCAACTGAATTAGATGAGGAGCAAGTAGATTCGACTGAAGAGGATAATATCAAGGAGAACTCACAAATTCAAGAAAGTAGGAACATTAATGTTGGCAGTAGTGAGCATGTGAGTAAATTCCTATGAGAATCACCTTCAAAAAGAACTTCCCGCAAGCGTAAGGTAGTGTCGAAGGTGCCAAACACAATTACCTTCACATGTTAATGATTTAGTGGTATCTAGACAAGCAATGCCACCCCCACCAAGATCGGTGACAATCAAAGAAGCACCTGAGGAGATCAGTAGAATTTCTAAAATATTTGATGACCTCAAGCTCTATGATTCTGCAATGTAATTCATTCACAGTAGATCCGAAAGAGAGACATTTATGTGTTTGCCCATCTGAAAGAAAAGTTGGGTATCTTAGGAGGCGTTACATGAAGAGTTCATAATGATTAATTCATGTTGATGGGATCCTCTAAAACTACATGTTTATGTTGCCTTTTCTTTGTCTTATGTTGATATTATTTTGCTTTCCATGTAAACTCTATTTAGTTCTTTGTGGGTAATTTATTTCAATGAATTCTATGTTTCTGTGAATTCAATATTTTTATCGGCTTTATTGTTAAATGTTTATCTAAACTATATATCGTATGAGCTCATTCTATTTTGTTTTCTATCATCTATCACGCTCTACATTTAATAATTATTCTTATATTATTGTTTCATCAGTAAAAATATGAGCGAAGACAGTAAATCTTACTCCACTAATGAATCAGGAGAATCATCAAATAGCTCGGTTGAATTCGCTCAGTATATTCAAGACATAACGATGTCATTGAAACTATATGTATTGTCCATGATTTCTTTGCTCCTTATGATAATAAGCACTCGTATATGACATCGACTCAGACGAGTAATAAATGGTTTGGAGAGTTATTAGTTGGTCATCATATTAAGTTCCACGGTTTTTTAAGATGCCACAACAGATATTTATGGACCTCAAACTCTTGTATAAAATCATGTATTATGAGGATCCCAAAGAACTCATGCACGAGAAGTTCTAGCGATAACATTATATATTTTATACAAAATGAGTCAATGAGAGCAACAAGTGAGCGTTTCCAGCATTCAACCGAAACTATATGCAGATATTTTTCTAATGGTCCCAAAAACATTATTCGACTCTCTGTGATGATTATAAAGTCAATTGATATGTAATTTAGGGATGTCCCATCACATAGAATTTGAGATGAACGTTACATGCCCTATTTTAAGGATTGCACCGGGGCAATAGATGGAACATGTAGATGCACGTGTACCCGTTGAAGATCAGGTTGCATACATTGGGCGTCATGGCACAACCCCTCAAATGGTATGGCAATCTCAGACTTCAACATGTACTTCACATTTGTTGTTGTGGGTCGGGAGGGTTCCGCTCATGATATTCGAATTTTTAATCGAGCAATAGCAAATTGCAATAATAATTTTTCACACTCACAAAATGGTATCCTCAATTTTAACTTTTTAATGAATTGTACTTCAAATCTATATAAAAATAATATTTTCGAATCTTACAGGTAAATAGTATTTGGTCGATGTTGGATAACAAATGCAAAGAGGGTATTTAACACCTCATCTAGATACTAGGTACCATTTAGTAGATTTCACACGGGGTTCACGTCCGATCCAAGGTAATCGTGAAAATTTCAAACAAGCCCACTCATCGCATCAGTGTAATTGAAAGGACGTTTAGTGTGTGAAAAAAGAAATGGACAATTCTGAGAGATATGTCAACTATTCTATCAAAAAAACAAGTTTTCATTGTCGTAACGACTATGGCGTTGTATAACTACATTCGTAGGCATCCATCGTGTATCGTTCTTGAATTCATTGCATGTGATGATGACGAAAGTTATGTACATCCAGAAGCGTATGATCATATGGGAGGAGTGAATCAGAACAATAACATCACAATTTCTGGCATAGATCTTGAGATGATGGAAGGAGTTGGTGCTGATGAAATGACAAAGTGTGGAATGCTCGTAGGTACGTAGTATAAATTATTTACAAATTATAAAGCAATTCCTTTCATATTTATGTCTAATTAAATTGAAGCATTAGTACTAAAGATACAATTTCACATAGAAAGTTTTTCAACATGATTGATCATGAGAAATGAGATATTAACTGGACAATGATTACTTATTCTATATTTATTTTGATAGTGTATAATATCGTTGTCTTTTTCAATAGATTTTTAGATGATCTTTTCCTTATAGAGTCTGTTGGAAAATATGCAAGAACTGTTTGTTGCCATTCAATGTGCAATGTTGTTCCTTCTAAGTGACTTCGACCTAACATCCTTCTCGACAAAGAGATGAGTACAAAAATTTCAATGTTGTTCTTTGTACTTGACTTCGCCTTAAGAACATCCTTCTTTACAATGACATGAGTTCAAAAACTTCAGATTTTGGAATGGCACCAATTTTTGGTGGAGATGAAACAGTAATGAATACCACAAAAGTGGTTGGTACATAGCAAGCTCTTTCTCCATGTTCATCAGAGCTTTAATGAAATAAACTATTTTCAAACAAATCTATAAAATTTATGCATATACCATCTTTTACTGCAGTTGATGCATGTCCCCCGAGTATGCAATGGACAGCATCTTCTCGGTTAAAACTGATGTATTCAGCTTCAGAGTCATGGTATTAGAAATTATCAGCAGTCGAAGAAATTATCAGCTTCAGATACGCTCGCTACGCCGTATCGTGAACAAGAACATGATAAAGAAATTGCATTGCTTGAAATAAAAGATACAACTCGAAAGACACGCTCCCTCCAAACACCCGGAGGCTGGGTCCTCCAAAGTACTCCGATATTCAAATTGAGACCAAAAAACTAACACTCAAAAGATAAAGATCTCATCATTTAAGGGGCTCCGTATATGATGGAGGCCCCACAACAAGAAAAGGACATTACATGATGAAATACATATAAACACTCCTCTTCCGAAAAACGACCTTGTCCTCAAGGTCGAGGGTCGTAGGGGTCATCCGCAAGCGTCAGGGGGTCCAAGTCTCCGAAGTTAGGACTGTCATCTTCAGATCCCACCAGTATGCACAAGTCTTTGAAAGCGCAAACGTGGGTGGACGAGTTCGGATGCTGGCAGCGAAAGCAAAGAGGCTTGCGGCGAAGCTCGAGGTGATGCTCGTGAGATAAGCGGTAGGCTCGTCGGGGCACCGGACTAGGCAGGGCCGGCGGAATTGCTGGCAGCGGAGGTTGTTGGGTCCAGCGTTCCTTCACTCGGCCCGTGACGCGTTTTCTACTTCCTTAAGGGAAAAAGTAGCGAATTTTCCATAAGTTCGAGCTTATGGACCAATTAGGTATGCGCTCCATCCTAAAAGTGGTATCAGAGGGAGGTTACGGGTTCGAGACCGGGGGAGGCGTTGTTTATCCCGTAATTCAATTGCCTCTTTACCTGTGTAGGTCCGGAGGGTCAGGCAGCCCTGGCCATATGGTAACCCCACCTCTGAACCATGTGGTGGGCCACCTCTGAGCCATGTGGTAACCCCACCTCTGCGACTATTGGGTCGTGTTGGACACTAGGGCGGGATTGTTGGGTTCAGCATTCCTTCACTCGGCTCTAACAGCGGGGACCCTAAAAATACCATCATTTCGTTGTGAAATTTGAAAACCTAGAAAATAAGAGAGTTCTCTTACAAGGCTCATTTCAAATTCATTTTTCATTACTAAGACTACTTCATTACACAACTCTTCATTAGTGGCTCCAAAAATAATATCATCAACATATATTTGTAAAATAATCAAATCGTTATTATTATGCTTAATGAAAAGTGTGTTGTCAGCACTTCCCATGACATAACCGTGTTTTAATAAAAACGGTGCAAGTCTTTCCATAAGTTCGAGCTTATGAACCAGTTGGGTATGCGCTCAATCCTACAGAGGCGGCCCTAACAGCGGGGGCACATGCGGGGGCAGGTGATCCAAGCGGGGAAGAGGCGGCGGAGATTTCGGTGGCTACGGCGACAGTAGCAGCGGTTGGTGGAGTGAGAGGGACGAAGAGGACGGCTGGGTTATGTAGAGTTCCTCGTCGAGTCAACGAGCTTGCTCCATGGCGCGGGAAAGAGTCGTCGGATTGTGGAACCGGAGGTGCGCCCGAACGTGGGGTTGTAGACCCCCAAGGAAATACCCCGGGTAGTGGTCGGAGGATAAGTCGGGTACGCGCGTGGAAACCTCAATGGACTCGTCAATGTATGTGGACACGGTGTCGAACTGGCGCACAGAGTTGCGGTGCTTGTAGGCTTTGCCCGCCTGGCGGGCATCATATTGGCGAAGGAATTCCTCCTTCAATGTGGGCCAGGGGAGGTCAGGAACCTGTTGGCGCTTCCAACGCACCCAATGGAGCGCCGAACCCTCCATATAGATAGTAGTCAGGGGAACCTTCGGGTTGGCGGGGGTGAACTGAAGGTTGAAGAACTATTCGGCGCGGGCAATCCAACCGAGGGGATCGGTGTCGTCGAACACACGGATCTCGATCCGATGAATATGGGCCAGATGGATGTTCGTAGTGGGGTGGAAGGGAGACCGCGATGGTAGTTAGCAGAGGCAGTGGCGGAAGCGTTCTCATCGGCGTGGAGGGTCATTGAACGCGTCACGGGCATGGAACGTTGGGGTGTAAGGGAGACCGCGGGCTGCGGGGCTGAACGGGGGTGAAACGGCAGCTGGGTATAGCGGTGGGGCTGCTGTGGATCGTGTGTGTCTGCGGCCAGCGGGTGAGGAAGGGCCCACGGACGGCCAAAAATCAGTGGGGGTGCTGGTGGGTGACGAGGAGCGCGGACAAAAGAAAGCAAAGGTTGCGGAATCAGCAGCTGGAAGGAGGTGGTGGGCTGGAGAAGGCGCTGGAAGCAGAGGCTGGAGAAGGCGCTGGCGGCAGAGGCTGGACCTGGAGCTGGGATCGGTTAAAGGTTCGGAAGATGCAGAAGGAGAGTCGACGGACGCTGGAAGCGACGGAAGGCTCGAACGATGCATGCCGACGGTGAGGGACTCGTCGAAGGCTCAGAAGAAGCGATGGAGTCGAGTAGCGGAAGGCGATGTAGATGCAGATGTCGTCGAAATCGATGTAGTGGTCGCAGGCGACGCAGATGCAGCTGAAGGTGAAGTCGTCGAAGGCGATGGAGCGGAAGACGAGCAGTGAATGGAGAACTGTGTGCTGGAAACGAAGACGGGTCGCGGAACAGACGGGCTGTCCAATTGGGATTTCGGACGAAACCCTAAATTAGCGGAAGTAAATTAGCGGCAGGTTAAACCAATTGATACGGACTAGCCCGTCGTATCGCGAACAAAAACACGAGTATGAAATTGCATTGCATGAAATAAAAGATACAACTCGAGAGGCACGCTCCCACCAAGTACCCGGAGGCTGGGTCCTCCAAAATACTCCACACTCCAAAGAGAGACCAAAAGACTAACACTCAAAAGATAAAAATCTCACAACCTAAGAGGCTCCGCATATAAATGGAGGTCCCACTACAGGACAAGGACACCGCATGATGAAATACTGATACGGCCCACCCCTTTTAGGCAAGCCCGGCTCAACACACCGGGGCCCAGGGCGGCCGCATCAGGGCCGCGGCCCATACACCCTAACCCGTCTCCCCTTTATATTCTCCAGGGCGGGTTATTGGAGGAGCGTAGGTAGCCGTTGGGTTTTGAACACCCGACCTCCCTTGACAAGAAGGTTTCAACACACCCCTAATAACCAACTGATCCGCGGCTCAGTTGGTGATGAGGGGTGTGTTGAAACCTTCTTGTTAAGGGAGGTCGGGTGTTCAAAACTCAGCGGCTACCTACGCTCCTCCAATAACCCGCCCTGGAGAATATAAAGGGGAGACGGGTTAGGGTGTATGGGCCGCGGCCCTGATGCGGCCGCCCTGGGCCCCGGTGTGTTGAGTCGAGCTTGCCTAAAAGGGGTGGGCTGTATCATAAAAGTGCAAGCCCGGCTCACCCCTTTTAGGCAAGCCCGGCTCAACACACCGGGGCCCAGGGCGGCCGCATCAGGGCCGCGGCCCATACACCATAACCCGTCTCCCCTTTATATTCTCCAGGGCGGGTTATTGGAGGAGCGTAGGTAGCCGCTGGGTTTTGAACACCCGACCTCCCTTGACAAGAAGGTTTCAACACACCCCTCATCACCAACTGAGCCACGGATCAGTTGGTGATGAGGGGTGTGTTGAAACCTTCTTGTCAAGGGAGGTCGGGTGTTCAAAACCCAGCGGCTACCTACTGACGCAGGGGCAGGCTGGGGTTTGTGAAACTAGACACACTATTGGCGATTAAAGGTGCAGGAAAACCAACACGATGCGAGCTTCACAAGTCCAGGCGGTTTTAAAATTAATTTTCTTTTTATGACGAGTTAATTTAAGCTTTTGCGGATTCCACAAGAACGATTATAGCAATAGAAAAGGCACACATGAGTGGTTCCAAATCGGAGAGCGCAAATAATAAATGATAAGCGGATACGCCCTGCAGGTTAGTACAAACTCAAGCAATCCAAATGCTATGACATGATAAGCAAAAGCAAATAGCAAACTAGCAAAGTAAGCAATGTTCAGATCTGAAATCCAAATGAGGAGCCACTCGAACGGGGAAGCGCCGAGCACGGAGAAGGAGGATTCCGGCCCTCTCGGTAATGGGGAGACTGGAGGTAGAGTGGACGGTGGCTGGGGAAGGTAGAAATGAGGTGGGTGCTGGTCGAGGGGAGGGGGGGTCACGGGGCTGGCGGTGGCGGAAGGGGAAGGAAGCAGGCTGGTGGTGGCCGGAGAGGGGGAAGGAAGTAGGCTGGTGGTGGCCGGAGAGGGGGATGGGTGAGGCTGCGGCTGCGGGACAGATGAGTGGGGGTCAGGGTCTGGTGGTGCTAGGGCTGAGGCTTGCGGGTGAAGATGGCGCAGTGGGCGGCGAGGGGTGAGGCAGGCGGAATCGGGGTTGGAGGTTGCGGCAGAAGAGGGCGTCGGGGAAGATGGAGAAGGACGAAGAGCAGGGCTACGGGGGAGGGGCGGGATCGGGGAATACAGGCGTCGCACCTAGGGGTCTTGGCGTCGCACCAAGGGGACCGGCTGCTAGAATCACTCAAACATTCGGTGCCTCCCCCATCCGTTTGGCTCCAATAAATAGGAAAAAGAGACTAGGGCAACAGGAATCAACGGCCCAGATCGTCCGACCTTCCAGTTGCCCAAAATAACCTAAAACTTGTCCGAATGAAATAAAACAAAATACGAAAAATACTCGCGTCGACCTTCCGGACGCATCCGTGGGCTCGGATCACCCGGAAGGGCTCTCTAGATATAAAAAATAGAAATCACGCCCGCCTCCTGCAGGAATAAACATGCACCGGCCATCGCGTTCGTCGATCGCCATCAACTCCCCCCGGCTTAGAAGCATTCATCTCCGAGGAATGGAGACGGTCATACTCCTGGCGTAGCTCGGGGGCAAGCCTCTCTAGCTCGGCTGGGACGATCCATGTGTCATCAAAGCTGGGGCGGTTCCTCCAGTGAACCAAGTATCGCAAAGTGCTCGGATCTGCTGCTGTCATGTAGTCATGGGCTAAGATGCCCTCAATGGTCTCCAGGCTCGTAGTCGTCTCTGCAGGTGGTGGCTCACTCTCTACTGAACTCACAGGTGGTGCTGCCGGTGGTGCAGCAAGATCTCCAGGGTGCGACATGGTGGGCTGGAACTGGGAAGATAAAGGTGACAACTGGGGAGACGGTGGCTCAGGTGGTGGCTCAAGTAGTGGCTCAAGTGGTGGCTCCGCGGGAAGGGGCTCGAAGGGGTCCTCATATGCTTGCTCCTCGTAGTATGGAGTCAAATCTTCCACATTGAACACTCTGCTGATCCCCATGTGCTTCGGAATATCAATTTCATAAGCATTTGGCCCAATCCTTTGTACCACCGTATAAGGGCCCGTCCGCCTGGCATTTAATTTCTTTGCGGTTCCCGAAGGGACCCTCTCAGTACGAAGACGAACCAAGACCTGTGCACCAATTTCAAAGTTCCTCTCCCTCTTGTGTGAATCCGCATAGGCTTTATAATTATCATTACTTATTGCGATTTTCTTCCGGATGGACTCATGAAGCTCATGCATGTGCTGGATAAAGGACTCGGCCGACTCACTAGGACTAGACTCGAGTGGGAGGGGAATCAAGTCGACCGGCTTCCTAGGTTCGTACCCTAATAGGATGTGGAATGGGCTAAGTCCGGTAGTCCTATTCACTGAACTATTATAAGAGAATTCTGCTAAGGGCAAAACAGAGTCCCAAGTACACACATGCTCACCGACAAGACAACGCAAGAGGGAACCCAAGCTCCTATTGACCACTTCGGTCTGCCCATCCATCTGCGGGTGGTAGGCAGTGGAGAACTTGAGAGTCGTGCCAGTTTTCATCCATAGTGTCTTCCAGAAATAGCTCACAAACCGGACGTCGCGGTCAGACACTATAGAGGAGGGTAATCCGTGGTATCTAAAGACTTCCCTAAAGAATAGGTTGGCTACCAAGGTGGCATCGGCTGTCTTGCGGCAAGGAATGAAGTGGGCCATCTTCGAAAAGCGATCCACGACGACATATATAGAGTCATGTTTCTTGGGCGTGCGGGGCAGCCCAAGGACAAAGTCCATGCTGATATCAACCCATGGTCTGTGAGGAATGGGTAATGGTGAGTACAGACCATTGGGCTGGCGTGAACCCTTCGCCATCTGGCATGTCCTACAATGCCTCGTCACGCGCGCTACATCCTTCTTCAGCGAGGGCCAATAGAAACGGTCCTCAACTAAGGTGATGGTCTTATCTCGCCCAAAATGTCCCGCGGCACCACCCGCGTGCATCTCCCAAATCAGAAAGTCACGGAGGGAGGTAGATGGGATGCAAAGTCGGATGCCGAAGAATAGGTAACCCTCTGAAACAGTGAATCCCTCCACAATGTCAGGCGGCTCACGAGTAAGGGCCCCATAGATGTCCCTAAAATCGGGACACTCGGCATACTCGACAACGAGGCGCTCAAATCCGGTGACCTGCGTGCTCATCGTTTGCAAGAGGCTGATCCGGCGACTCAGGGCGTCGGCCGGTTTGTTTTCAACACCTGCGCGGTGTTTGATGACATAGTGATAGCTCTGCAGAAACTCAACCCACTTAGCGTGCCTGTGGCTAAGTTTCGACTGGGACTCTAAGTAGCGTAAGGCCTGATGGTCAGAATACAACACATACTCCTTGTGCAGGAGATAGTGTCGCCAGTAACGTAAGGTCTGTACAATCGCATAAAACTCTCGATCGTAAGTGGAATACCGCTGGCGGGCCTCGTTCAATTTTTCGCTGAAATACGCAATAGGGTGGCCCTCCTGACTAAGTACTCCACCAATCCCGAGTCCCAAGGCGTCGCATGCAACCTCAAAGGCTAAACTGAAGTCAGGTAATCTAAGAACAGGGGCCAACGCTAGGCGAACTTTGATCTCCTCGAAAGCCTTAGTGGCGGCCTTGGTCCATACAAAGTCTCCCTTACGAAGGCAGCTCGTAAAGGGGGCCATCAATGCACTAAAACCCCAGACAAACCTCCTGTAGAAGGTGGCAAGTCCGTGGAAACTCCTGGCCTCATGAATGGTCGTAGGAATGGGCCAATCACGGATCGCTCTCACCTTGTCGGGATCCACAGAGATGCCTGACGCCGAAATAATGTAGCCGAGGAAGTGAACCGACTCAGCCAAAAAGTCACATTTCTTCAGATTGATGAACAGGTGTTCCCTCCGGAGGGTGTCGAACACCAATCGGATATGGTGCAGGTGGTCAGCACGCTCCTGGCTATAGATAAGGATATCATCGAAATACACAACTAAGAACTTGCCCATGTAAGGCCGCAGGATCTGTGTCATCACCCGCATGAACGTACTGGGGGCGTTCGACAGCCCGAAGGGCATCACCATCCACTCGAATAAACCAACCTTCGTCTTGAAGGCCGTCTTCCATTCATCCCCTTCACGGACTCTAATCTGATGGTACCCGCTCCTAAGGTCAATCTTCGTGAAGATACGGGCACCGGCCATGGCGTCAAGCAAGTCATCAAGACGGGGAATCGGGAAACGGTACTTCACTGTAATCTTATTGATGGCTCTACTGTCTATACACATGCGCCAGCTCCCGTCCTTCTTTGGGGTAAGGAGGGCAGGAACCGCGCACGGACTCAGACTCTCGCGCACAAAGCCCTTCCTGAGTAAATCGTCTACTTGCCGCTTCAGCTCGGCATGCTCAGTCGGACTCATACGATAGTGTGGGAGGTTGGGCAAAGATGCCCCTGGTACAAGGTCGATAACGTGCTGGATATCCCTCATAGGAGGAAGCTCATCCGGAAGCTCCTCGGGCATGACATCTACAAAGTCTCTCAACAGACGATGTAGGCCTGGGTCAGTAGGAACAACACATCCACCTGGTGTGTCAGGGGTCAGGGTGGCGGCTACAACGAATACGATCCCAGAGTCCAGGCTCTCTCATAAAATCATGCGTCCTCAAAAGGTGGAGGGGTTTGGAGGACCCAGCACTGACGGGAACCTCGACCTTTCCCTTGGGTGAATCCTTGGGTTGGGTCGGGGATAATGTGACCTTTCGGCCCCGATCGTAAAATACGCATGTGTTCGATCGCCCGAAGCACGTCACATCTCGGTCGAACAGCCAGGGCCGTCCAAGAAGGACATGGGCCACGTCCATCGGGATGACATCGCACCAAACTTGGTCCTCGAAGGACGCTAAGCGAAGGGGTACGAGGCAACGCTGGGTAACCTGGATGGCAGATCTGTCGACCCAGAGGACAAGGTAGGGGTGAGGGTGTGGCTCAGGGGTGATCTGCATCCGCTCCAGGGCCTTCTTGGCAACGATATTGACGCAGCTCCCACCATCAATAGCGAGCTTGCAGGGGCCGCCTGCGCTCTGGAAATATGTGTAAAAGATGGTGGACCGACGCCAGTCATCCTCTGCACGCGGGGTGTGCAGAAGCCGACGTATGACTCCACACTCTAGCGACCTCTCAGTGTCGCTCTCCCAATCCTCATCCGCGGTGGCTACTATATCTCCATCTGTTCCCTCTACGGGGTCTACCCTCTCGTCCTCTTCATCCTCAACTAATAGGTTCTGCATGGGGCACTGTGCCGCATAGTGACCACGCCTAGAACATCTGTAGCACTGAGGCCCACTGGGCTTGAAGGGCCCAGTCGTAACAGCCTTCCCTTTCACATCCTCAGGGGTGCGGGGAGGGGCAGGGGCCTGGGGATGAGGAGGTGTAGGTCTCCTAAACGCAGGGCCATCAGTCCTCGGGGGCTGCTGGCGGGGGCCAGTAGTCCGGAGGTAGAGCTCATACTCCAGGGCCAACTCGTAGATCTGCTCGACTGTCTCCCGGCGATGGGGAAACAGTTCCCTCCTAATCTCAGGTCGTAAGCCGTATCGGAACCTGGAAGCTGCAGCACTGCTCTCTTCCCGAAGGTCACTCCGTACCAACAGATCATCAAATTTGGTCATATACACGGCTACCGACAACGTGCCCTGTCGTAGCGCATAGACCTGATCAAGTAGTCGATCACGATAGGATGCGGGGAGATATTTTTCTTTCAGACGTCTCTTCATATCTTCCCACCTAATGATGGGCCGATAGCCATCCCGCTCTAAGGCTCGCTCGACACTGGTCCAGTAGTTCATCGCAGATCCCACTAATTTCACTCGTGCAAATCTAACCTTACGCTCGTCGCTCATGTCGTAGTCAGGAGGTCCTGGTTGTCGATGGGGGCGACGATCAGGATTGGGGTGATCACCTTGACCCTCATAGTAGTCTTGACGTGCCCGAAGTTCATTAATCTGGGTTCCCATTTGATCGAATCGATCTAACATCAAACGTTGGAGGTCTGTGAGGGACACCCCCGCGTTGGTGCCATTGGACCGCTCACCGGTAACGTTCGGGTCAGACATATCTCGTCGAAAATGCCTACCACAACGTAACATACGAAGTGCGACAACCTGGCGCTTTGATACCAATCTGACGCAGGGGCAAGCTGGGGTTTGTGAAACTAGACACACTACTGGCGATTAAAGGTGCAGGAAAACCAACACGATGCGAGCTTCACAAGTCCAGGCGGTTTTAAAATTAATTTTCTTTTTATGACGAGTTAATTTAAGCTTTTGCGGATTCCACAAGAACGATTATAGCAATAGAAAAGGCACACAAGAGTGGTTCCAAATCGGAGAGCGCAAATAATAAATGATAAGCGGATACGCCCTGCAGGTTAGTACAAACTCAAGCAATCCAAATGTTATGACATGATAAGCAAAAGCAAATAGCAAACTAGCAAAGTAAGCAATGTTCAGATCTGAAATCCAAGTACAACTTACAATCACAATGAGGAGCCAATCGAACGGGGAAGCGCCGAGCACGGAGAAGGAGGATTCCGGCCCTCTCGGTAATGGGGAGACTGGAGGTACAGTGGACGGTGGCTGGGGAAGGTAGAAATGAGGTGGGTGCTGGTCGAGGGGAGGGGGGGTCACGGGGCTGGCGGTGGCGGAAGGGGAAGGAAGTAGGCTGGTGGTGGCCGGAGAGGGGGAAGGAAGTAGGCTGGTGGTGGCCGGAGAGGGGGAAGGGTGAGGCTGCGGCTGCAGGAGAGATGAGTGGGGGTCGGGGTCTGGTGGTGCTAGGGCTGAGGCTTGCGGGTGAAGATGGAGTAGGGGGCGGCGAGGGGTGAGGCAGGCGGAATCGGGGCTGGAGGTTGCGGCAGAAGAGGGCGTCGGGGAAGATGGAGAAGGACGGAGAGCAGGGCTACGGGGGAGGGGCGGGATCGGGGAATACAGGCGTCGCACCTGGGGGTCTTGGCGTCGCACCAAGGGGACCGGCTGCTAGAATCACTCAAACATTCGGTGCCTCCCCCATCCGTTTGGCTCCAATAAATAGGAAAAAGAGACTAGGGCAACAGGAATCAACGGCCCAGATCGTCCGACCTTCCAGTTGCCCAAAATATCCTAAAACTTGTCTGAATGAAATAAAACAAAATACGAAAAATATTGGCGTCGACCTTCCGGACGCATCTGTGGGCTCGGATCACCCGGAAGGGCTCTCTAGATATAAAAAATAGAAATCACGCCCGCCTCCTGCGGGAATAAACATGCACCGGCCATCGCGTACGTCGATCGCCATCACCTACGCTCCTCCAATAACCCGCCCTGGAGAATATAAAGGGGAGACGGGTTAGGGTGTATGGGCCGCGGTCCTGATGCGGCCGCCCTGGGCCCCGGTGTGTTGAGTTGGGCTTGCCTAAAAGGGGTGGGCCGTATCATGCACTTTTATGATACGGCCCACCCCTTTTAGGCAAGCCCGGCTCAACACACCGCGGCCCAGGGCGGCCGCATCAGGGCCGCGGCCCATACACCTTAACCCGTCTCCCCTTTATATTCTCCAGGGCGGGTTATTGGAGGAGCGTAGGTAGCCGCTGGGTTTTGAACACCCGACCTCCCTTGACAAGAAGGTTTCAACACACCCCTCATCACCAACTGAGCCGCGGATCAGTTGGTGATGAGGGGTGTGTTGAAACCTTCTTGTCAAGGGAGGTCAGGTGTTCAAAACCCAGCGGCTACCTACGCTCCTCCAATAACCCGCCCTGGAGAATATAAAGGGGAGACGGGTTAGGGTGTATGGGCCGCGGCCCTGATGCGGCCTCCCTGGGCCCCGGTGTGTTGAGTCGGGCTTGCCTAAAAGGGGTGGGCCGTATCAAATACATATCAGCTTCAGAGTATGCAAATGGGCGGCATCCTTCTCTTAAGGCTTTGAACTTTCAGGGTTGTTCAACGAGAGAGGGTAGGAGACAAGGTTTATATCCAGCAAAGAACGTGCCCATAATTATCTCCATATTGGAGGAGATTGCAAAACTGGTGAGCTTCACAGTGAGGAAGAAGGATTGTCAGGTGAGCATGGAAGGCACTAGGGAGGGAGAGAAGGGCCCGTTGACAATAGCAGCAGAGAAATTTGAGTTGACTCCATCACTGGTGGTGGTGGAGCTGAAGAAGAAAGCAAGTGACCGAGAAGAGTACGGGGACTTCTATAACAGGGAACTGAAGCAGAGATTGCAGAGCCTAATGCATGTCTCTGCTCTCACCAATATTGCTAACAGACAATAGAAATGATGTAAAAAAATCATTGTTTTCCCCTTTTGTCTGCATAATTTTCCATCCATTGCGGATTTATGTCTTGGTTTTTGTGCCATTTCTAAATCATGACAATATTTATGTTGTTCCTAACAAGGGAAGTCTGAGTTCATGTATTAGCATCAAGCACATTTTTAGAAATTGAAAATTTTTTCCTTCAGTTATTTAGTTACGATGACAAGTAGAAGCTCCTGTGAATTGTGTAACTTGGGTTATATGCTCATTGAAATTGTTCCTATTTTGAAATTTTACGCATTGGTGGATAACTTTCCATCCATTGCACCCTTCGATTTCTGTAAATATAACGAAAAAAATGACTTTAGAAGAATTCTAGAATCACGTGACAAATTAGGAAGCTTTTGATTGTTAAAAAAATTGGATCCCCCCACAAATTTTCTACTTCGTCGTGCACACTGGAGTCCCTGGAATCCACAACTTGCCCAAAGTGTGCCTGTGGCTGCCACAACAAGAACTGCATCAAATATGTCGCTCTCAATCCCTCCCAATTACTCGAAATAACTGTGTATATTCAGTTTCCTGACATACGAATGTTGCAGGGGCGACTTGAAGCTGCTCACTGCTCAGCGTGGCAGGAATCAATACCCTGAGTAAGGACAACATGCAGCTGCTCCAGTGCACGACTCACATGTGCCCCATCTGTGTCACTGGCACGTGAAGCAAACCTTCAAAATAGTAGTCAGATTCATCCTGATGACAATTACTACTGTATTCTAGCACATACTTCATCAGTACTCCAGGATTACAGTGCTTGGTTCTCAATCCATGTATTCAAGAATGCTACTGAAGAATTTGTAATAGTGTGCATTATTTATTTATTATTATTTTCTCGAACCATACCGCATTTGAAAATTACTTGATCTCTTCTATCTGTGCCTGCAATAAGCACTTTTATTTACAGGTTTTTGTAGGTTGGATGAGGGGGAGCTGGAGGGCTTCCCAGCAGGGTGGAGATGGATTTCAGGGGAGTGGAATGGGGTTCTGGGCTGAATGGGAGGGGAAAAGTGGAGGATGTGTTTGATCTTCTTTATTATATATAATATATTGGCAGGTCATCAGTAGGACTGAAGCTGGATCAAGTGAAAGGAGCATTTGATAATGAAGTTACTGTGAGGGTTGCCACTTTCTTCATGCCAGATTCGGTGAGAATCAAGAAGTGACTTTTCCCTAGTTCCTCTCTAGTACATATCAAGCTGATAATTTTACAGTATGGTGACATACCAAAAAAATAAAATAAATCATGCAAAACCTACTGCTTCCCATGAATCTAAGGGTTGCAAGTGGAATAAGGGCTACAGGAGCAGCGGAAGCAAGGGTTGCGACTACAAATAGGGAGCTGCATGCGAGGGCTAGTAGTGGAGCAGGGTCTACAAGCGATTCCGACTGAAGTGACACAACATGTAGGGTTTGGGTGAGATTGGGTTGGAAAAGGGAGTGGGGTAGATTTTGGATTCAGTTCTGATATCTTCTTGAGAAAAAGCTTGTTTAATAGATCATTTTTATATAATAGAAATACTAATGTGAATAAAACTTAAAAGGATGAGATAATACATGAGAAATAATCTTATGGTTGCAATGACAAGACATTTCTAAAAAAACATCTACGCCAAGAACACGCAATGAACTCGTGTACAATCAAATGAAATCCAAGAAATTTGATCCATGCATAGCATCAGTAAAACTTCTATTTTCTGAGAGAAGTTTAACTAGGGGAAAAGTATACTATTTGCCCCAAACCCACTACCCATGTATTCACCAACGTCTAAACAATCTATTTATTTCTGTACTAGTTATTTTTGGTCAAAAATATCAGATTCGGTGAAGGGTTAGAGCCTCTCTTATAACTTTCCACCTTCAGTGATTCTCTTGACAACATACTGGGAGATTGTGTTTAATGAATTATTCCTCATACTAAGATGAGTGAGTATCAACCAGTTAAATGCAAATTAACTTCGCATAAAAAGCAATCAGCATGAAAGAATTAGGAATTAACAAAATATTTAACAAAGTGAAAGAGCAGAAAAAAAATACTCACATTAAAATATTCCACAAGCTCCTCGAGTTCTTTTGACCGTTGAGCGACCTTTCTTCCTTCAAAAAACAATCAAGCGCACAAGTATACGATTAAAGCAAGCAAAAAAAACTATAGTTTCAATCAATGAGTATTAGAACCTATGTATCCAAGCTAAAAAACAACTAAATCGGAGGGGTCAGAGATCTATATTAAGTGCACGACACTACAGAAGTCTTCAGGGCTATATTCTCAACACGTCGCCTCAAGTGTAGAGTTTTTAGCCTCAAATAAGTGAATTTAGGGAAACATGGGAGTGGAGCGTTGGATCTAGTCTGCTTTAACATCATGTTAGAACTTATGCATCCAAGCTAAAATTAATAACTTGTAGAGTGGCCAAATATCTAAATTAACTGCATAAGACCACGAATTTCATGGTGTGGAACTGTATTCTCAATAGTAAGTACTGGAAACTGTACATAGATACTCGGTTTTCAAGAAAATCAAAATAAAAAAATCTACAACTGTAACAACTAATGGATCTTAGATTTAAAAAAGCTGGAACATGAATTTGCCAAGTACATCACCAATATATAAGCACCAAAGTTCACCAAGAATACATTAGCCCAAATAATAGTGAGACCACAAATTTTTAAATGATTAGGTAGCTCCTTAACATCTCATTAAAATAAATACACACATTAAAGGATAATAAAAACAAGCTATAAATGATTAGGTTAGTACTAAAGTAGAGTAGGCTCAACGCCAAGCTATAAAGGCTAATAAAAACAACTCGATATGCTCTAAACAATAATTCGATAACTAAACTTGTAATAATAAATATTATAAATTGTTACCCTATCGCATTCACCGGGGTTTGTGTGGAGGAGTCTTGGATGTTCAAGGTTTTTTGGGCTTTCATTTCAGAGAAGGTTCATGGAGGACCCAGCCTCCTTGAGCTTGGCCGGAGCTTGCTCCGGATTGTATCTCGTGTTCGTTTTCAGTTAACGCAATGTCTTTATTTCCATATTCTAGCACGCGACCGCTTTGTAAAAATGGTCCGCCGAGCCCAGCCAGCTTCCATCAGCCCGGCTCTCGTCTGAACCACCGTCGAGTCACCCCACCCCTGGGCCAGGCCGTCTTCCCACCTTGACGTCGACGACCGTCGCCTCGACGTCGACGACCGTCGCCTCGACGTCGTCGACCGTCGCCTCGACGTCGTCGACCGTCGCCTCGACGTCGTCGACCGTCGCCTCGACGTCGTCGACCGTCGCCTCGACGTCGTCGACCGTCGCCTCGACGTCGTCGACCGTCGCCTCGACGTCGTCGACCGTCGCCTCGACGTCGTCGACCGTCGCCTCGACGTCGTCGACCGTCGCCTCGACGTCGTCGACCGTCGCCTCGACGTCGTCGACCGTCGCCTCGACGTCGTCGACCGTCGCCTCGACGTCGTCGACCGTCGCCTCGACGTCGTCGACCGTCGCCTCGACGTCGTCGACCGTCGCCTCACCGCACAGTCTGCCTCCCTCACCGAACAAACCGCCTCCCTCGCCGAATTGTCTGCCTCCCTCGTCGAACAGACCACCTCCCTTGCCGGCAGGTGGTGGGCAGGAGGATGTGGTGTTTGGGGATTCGTTTAAGGACTTCGGATGTGGTGGGTGGGGTATGCGGCTGCGCGGTGGTTTTGGAGGTGGGAAAGCAAGGAATGGGTGCAGGATTCAGTGGAAAGGGCAGTTATGGGTAGTGGGCAGCTTCAGGTTGAGGGGGAAAATGAAGTGGCAGGCTGTTTTAGAAGGTGGGGCTGATTTAGTATGTCAATGGGCTTTTAGTGGGGTTTAAAATGAAATTGCACTGGGTAGTTATGGGGGAAATTTAGGACTTACTGGCAGTGGAAATGGAAGTTGACGGTAGTTATGGGTGGGGTTGAGGAGATTATGTGATGGTGGGGTAGTGGTGGTGGGGGTGAGGAAGACACGCCTTGATGGAGGCCGGCGGCGGTGGAAGATGGCTAGAGAAGAAGGACTAGCAGCCGGAATTTGGGATGGGTGAGCTTGACTTGACCAGCCAAAGGGAGAGAAGGAGAGGGGAGGAAATGTTCGAGCTTCGCACCCGGATTCCTGCATCGGCACCGGTGATCAAAAGGAGGAGTTTTCTCTTTAACATTCAATGTCTCTCAAATGAGTCTTATACCTCTGAATCCGGCAAGGAGGTGAGCCGGCGGTGGTGAGGAAGAAGATAGGGATTAGGGTAGAGAAGAAAAGGCTTAGGTAGCAGCCCTAAATTCCATTCATCCAAACATAATCCAAAAAAGAGTACAGCACAACCCCTTAAAGGTGCGGGGTGCGGATAACGGAAAGCGGTGCGAATAATAAAGCGTACACAAAAGAGAATATAACATAACAAAATGCAAATAAGATAATCATGACGGCGGCGCGTCTTCGGTCTCTTCTCCTCCATACGGACCCGTCATCGTCTTCCTCCGTGTGTGGACTCGCTGCGGCTTCTCGTTGGCGTGTGCATGTCTCGTCGGCATGCGCAACCGTAACATAACCCCTCTCGGCAAAAGCGTAAATACGGACAATAAAATAAGCATGACAATAAAAAAAAGATGCATCACTCGCGATCCCTCCCACTGTTTTAAATGTCGGCCGACATGTCCGACATGTCGGCCGACATGTCCTGTTTGAACCAAAAACGACTTGCATAATGAAAATTTAAAGGTTATAGCGTTTTTCATTATGTCGGCCGACATATCCGATTAAATCCGCTATATCGGTCGCCGCCGACATTTAGAAATGTCGCCGACATTTCTAAATGTCGCATGATCAGAGATTTCTCTCCGCTTATTCTCCGTCCTCGCTTTTGGCAGTGTTTTTTGCTAGGTTTTTTTCATTTTATTGATTGCACATTTCCGAGCACGTGGATTATACTACATTTTCACTTGTCTCCTTCCAATGCTTTCTTCTTGCATGCTTTATGTATGGAGTATCAGTTGCGTATCAAGTCTTTCACATGTATTTGTTGCTTTAACTAGTTATGTAAGGGCGATGACGCTCATTTTATCTATTTAAATCTTGATTTAGTTGTCACCACTTGCCAGCATATCAACTTCTTTATTAAATTTTCTTATCTTGTATTTGGAATCAGCCATTTGAAACCAACAATTTTCATGGGGGCAACTGTCAAAAAACATGTTTTCATTCATGCTCAACATATATTGTATGCTTGAAGAAATTTTGTTCCTGTTTGTTTAAGTTACATTTTCCTTTCTCCGTCACGAAATCCATACTTTTAAGCCTGTCACATTTATTCTTATTATTATATAGTTTATTTGCATGAAGTAAAAAACCATTATTTAATGCAGGTTGATATCTAAATAGTGTTTGTCATTTCTCTTTCCAACAATGAGGAAGAATGATAAAATAATTTTCAACATTTGTGCTTAAAAATGAAAATAATAAATGAAGATATACATACAATGAAAAAAGATACATGTTTAGAAGATAATGGTGATTGAAGATAGATTTGAGTATTTTGAAAATAATACAACTAAGTAGAAAATATGTCCATTGAGTAGAACAAATTAATGTAGCTTATAGAGCTAAGATAATATTGTATAACTTGTAATATAAATATTTGTTAGGAATCCGACATATTAAAATGTCCCCGACATGTCTCCGACATCCGACATCCGACATCCGACATCTAAAAACCCAATCCGACATGTCTCCGACATCCGACATTTAAAACCTTGATCCCTCCATATCATGTCGTCGTCGTGATCTCCGGCCTCTTCCTCCGAGAATAAACCTGCCATGTTATCGATGCCCCTTCCATTGTGTCGTCCTCTGTGTTCGCAACAATACCCCACCTCTGGAAAATTTGTTTTGTCCTTAAGGCAATACTCAGGAAACTGGGTGTGGAAATCGCCGCGGTCCCACTATGTCGCATCGGAGTGAGGGCGTTGTCACCATGCAACTAACACCTGCTTCTGAACCCGACAATCCACTGCGACGGGTTTGCAGTCCAAGATAGCCTTTGGAAGGTAGACGGTGGAGCCGTCTGATGCAATGTCCGATGGGAGGGTCTCTTCGACAGAGTGGTTGCCCACCAATCGCTTGAGCTGGAATACGTGGAAAACTGGATGGATCCGACTGTGGGTGGGAACGCGGAGGCGGTAAGCCACCTCACCGATGCGGGTGATCACCTCAAATGGGTCGTAGAAGCGAGCGGATATCTTGGGATGGGAATGCATCGCCACAGAAGTCTGGTCGTATGGTCGGAGCTTAACAAATACCGCATCCCCCACCTGAAACTAGACATCCTTATGGCGCTTGTTCACATGGTGGAGCATCTTCTGTTGGGCGCGGTGGAGATGGATCTTTAATACCCGGAAGATCTCATCCCAATCCAAGAGTTGAGTGTGCACCGCCCCGACATCTTCTGGAAGGTGTTGAAGCATGGTGGGTGGTGGGCGGCCGTAGACGAACTGGAAGGGAGTCATGACGGCCGAAGAGAACTCAGCCCAACCCAACCATCTGCTCCAGTCACGGGGGCAGCCGGAGGTAAAACGTCGCGAGTAGGTCTCTAAGCAGCGGTTCAAAACCTCGAATTGTTCGTCCATCTGGGGGCACTAGGTTGAACTCATTCGCAGCTGCATCCCTTGAAGTTTGAAGAACTCCTGCCAGAAAGTACTCATAAAAACCAGATCGTTGATGATGGAACTGGGAAAGTCGTGCAGTCGGACCACGCCGGAAATGAATGCCTCAGCAACCACTGGAGCTATGAAGGGGTGTCGTAAGGGTATGAAGTGACCATACTTGGGCAGATGGTCCACCACCACAAGGATTCAATCGTACCTCGACGATCACGGAAGGCGCGTAATGAAATCCATCGCCAAATCATCTCATATGAGGTCAGAAATGGGCAAGGGATGCAAAAGGTCTCCTGGAAAGGCGGCCTCGTACTTTGAGCGTTGGGAGACGAAGCAGGCCGCCACAAAATCCTCCATGTGTCGCATCATTCCTTTCCAATAGAGCGTCGCTGCGAGGCAGCAGTAGGTACGGAACGCTCCTGAATGACCCGCGATCGGTGTAGTGTGGAACTCGGTAAAGAGGCGTGGGATGTTGGCCGAGGATGATAAAATGACCAATCGGCCCCGATAGAACAGACGACCCCCAAGAAGGGTGTACGGAGGGCAGGTGTCAGCATCAGTCTGTAAGCTCTCCATAATGGCGCCTAAGATCGGGTCGGTCTCCATCTCTCTCTGTAAAGTCTCTGCTTCCTGACAGACAGAGCGTGATATGGTTGTCAACTCCGCGGACGCTGTCTGATGGGATAAGGTGTTCACCGCTAAGTTGGATTTGCCTGAACGAAACTCAACTGTAAAGCCATAGCCCAATAACTTCGTCACCCAAAGATGATGTGAAGGGGTGGTCATTTTATAGCTTAGAAGGTACCGAAGACTGTGATGGTCCGTGCGGACGACAAATTTCCTCCCCAACAGATATGGACGCCAATGATGGACCGCCATAACGAGTGACATCAATCCATTCTCATAAGCGGAGCGGCACCGAATGGTGGAGGAAAAAAACCGGCTGAAGTATGCAATAGGAAGCCTGGTCTGCATCAGCATCGCACCGACGCCCGAGCCGGAGGCATCACACTCCACAATGAAGGGCTGAGAGAAATCGGGAATGGCCAAAACTAGTGTCGTCACCAAGGCTTGTTGTAGGTTTGTGAAGGCGGTAGACGCCTCGGAAGATCACCAAAAAGTCAGATCGATTGTCTTGCGCAGAAGACATGTAAGAGGAAGTGTCAGTTTGTCGTAGTCACAAATAAAACGGCGGTGCCTGTCAGGCCGAGGAAACCTAGGACCTCTTGTAAGGAGCGTGGTGGCGGCCACTGTAAAACCGCCGTGACCTTGTCGGGGTTCATCGCCAGCCCCTGCGCGGAGACGGTGTGACCCAGGTAGGAAATCTCGTGTTGAGCAAACGAACATTTCTTCAGATTGGCGACCAAAGAATGACATTGTAATGTCTACAGGGTGGTTTCCAGGTAACATAAGTGATCGTGTCACGTCAAGCAGTAAACAAATATGTCGTCAAAGAAAATCAGAACATACTTACGAAGCACTGTCCGGAGATGTCATTCATTGTTGCTTGGAAGGCCGTTGGGCGTTGGTTAGGCCGAACGACATAACCAGGAACACATAGTGGTCGTCGTGCGTGCGGAAGGCGGTCTTCGGGACATCCTCCGCACACACCCAGATCTTGGAGAAATAGGTAGCCCAACACAACTCATCCAGAAGCTCCTGTATAATTGGAATACTATATTTATACGCTACAGTGGCTTTGTTAAGCTCGTGATAATCCATGCATAATCGTCAAATACCGTCCTTTTTTCGTACTAGAAGGACGGGGCTGGAGAAAGGGCTCGCACTTGCCCGGATCAGGACGGCAGTCAACATGTCGGTCACCAAACGTTCGATCTCGCCCTTCTGTACATGTCTGTAGCGGTACGCGCAGACCGAGATCGCTTGGATGCCGTCCTGGAACGGAATACGATGGTCGGTGGTGCGCGGCTGTGGTAGGCCTGGAAGAGGCTCGAGCACAGATGTAAATGCCTCCAATACGCGGGACAGCTGAGGTGGCAGAGAAGACGGTCGCGGGGGTAAAATCTATCCCCGACGTCGTGATCTGTCATAGGAGGGAGAGAAAATCCACAGAATGAGTATGCAGGGTCGCGCGAGAAGAGATGACTAGCCGCTAGAGGGAGGTGTCGCCCTGAAGTGTTCAGGGCTGATTGGCCCACTAAAAAGTCATACGCATGCAGGCCCAGTTGTGGTTGATGTCGCCCAGTGTTTGCAACCACGGGATACACAGGATGACATCAACACCGCCTAAGGAGAAAACAGAGAAATCAACGGAGGCGTGATACTCATCCAACATGAGTGAAAGGTAGCGGCAGAGGCCTCGAGTCGGGGAGTGACACCCATCACTGAGGTAGACCAAGAATCTCGTCGTCGAGTCGGAAGTCAGCTGTAAGTGCGTCGCCAAGTCGTGGGAGACAAAGTTGACTCGCGCCACTATCAATCATAATCACCACTGGTGTCCCCTATAGCAGTCCCTGGAGCTTCATGGTGTCGGAAATGCCCCTAGTAGAAAAACATGAAAGCTCCAAACGCTAAAAGGAGACTGCTGTCTGGTCCACCGAATGAGGATCATCGAGGAGCAGGGCCTCGAAGTCAGCGGTCGTCGCCTCGTCATCATCAACGCACATGAGAACCCGTGTGTCGGGGAATAGGGTTGCTTACAGCGAAAGCACAAACCCTTACTGCGCAGATCGTTGTACTCTTGTGTGGAAAGGCGGTTAGGGGCAGGCGGCCACGGTGGTCTAGGGGAATGGCCGTCTGGGGTGGGATGGTTGGGAGCTGCGGTTCCCCGGCCAGAAGTCGGGGTGGCAATGGAGGAATGTACATAGAGCGAGTTGGGAGGTTGGGGCTGACGCAGGTGATCAGGGCGGTCCACAGGTCGAATTGAGAAATCCGCTTCTACCAAGCGGACAACCTCCATAGCGTCGAAAATATCGCAAGGATGATGGGTGTGCAAGCGGGAGCGAATGTGGAGATGGAGACCCTGAAGAAAGAAGCCCATGTAATGCTCTGGAGGGAGGTCGAAGACGTGGTTAGCGAGCTCGATGAACTCGTCAATATACTAATCCACTAAAGAGGTATGGCGAAGGCGAAAGAGGATCTCCACAGCACTATCGGAGTACCGACGATCATAGCGCTTGACTAGTGCCTGGGTGATGTCGGCCCATGAGAGAAGTGGAGTGGACTGGCGAAGCCAACGAACCCAGTGGAGGCGGTGCCTCCATGGCAAGGAGCATCAAGAAAACTTTCTGCCCATCTGGGGTGCCCTGAATATCGAAAAATTGTTTGCCCTTGGCAATCCACCTGAGGGGATCGGTGCCGGTGAAATGAGGGTCTTCGAGGGCACGCGGCGAGCGGAGTAGAGGTCGACGGAGTGGCTGGTTGGCCGATGAAAGAGAAGGGGTCCTCCCCTGGTGATAGCATAGAGTAGCGGTTGTCCAGTCGGGCATCACGGGCCTCTAAGCATTGGAGAATCGCTTGGATTGGCGTGAGGGTGTTGGCTTGGTCGTCGAGGCGAGCGTCAGTCATGGCGCGAGTATGAGAACGGTTCGCGGAGGTGCCAGGAGATGGTGAGGAATGTCGCCGATAGGCTGGGAAGCAGGCGGAGGGGGGGCGTCCAAAGGCGCAGGAAGTCGAAGGCGCATGGGAATCGGGCGCTAGAAGAGGGGTCGGACAGGGCGAAGTCGAGCAGGGCAGCGATTGGCCGAAGTAACGGATGGCGTAATTTTGCGGAACTCGCGTCTGGCGAGCACGCGGAAACAGGAGTTCCCGCGGACGGGAGCGACAGAAGCGGATCACGGAGGCGCTGGTCGACGGAACCCGACGGCATGTTAGGAGCAGGCGGGGAGGCTAGGTCGGACCAATGTTACGTGTGGAGGTGGGTTTCAGCAATTAGCAAGAGATAGAGAGATGAAAAAAATTGAAATCCAAGGCGAGAAACCCTCTTGGCCAGCCCTAGACTCCACTTAGTTTCCAAATCCAAAATACAAGATATCCAAATACAAGAGAGAGTCGGGTTATAAACCCCTCACAGCAAAAGCGTAAATACGGATAATAAAATAAGCGTGACAATAAAATAAAGATACATCACTCGCGATCTCGTCATATCATGTCAGCTTTGTGATCGTCGGCCTCTTCCTCCGAGAATAAACTTGTCATGTTGTCGATGCCCCTTCCGTTGTGTCGTCCTCCTCCGTGTTCGCAACATGCCGACTTCACAAAACTCCAAGGTGCCGACTCCTTGGTAAGTTATCTTTGTTTTCCTTGTTTCCAAGTGTTGGGCACCTCCTTCCCATCTCCCACAGGCCAACCGAACTTTCCCCTAGCAGCCGCCCACCCTAAAACCGCTCCAAATAGCAGCAGTTTGTTGTTGCCAGCATTCCAACCCCCACCCCCAACCACCCACATACACAAACACACTAGTCCATATTCACCTACAATCGCACCACATTTTATCTTCAAAAAACCTAGTCGCACACCCTCAAGACATCCCCAGACAGCAATTGTGTTGTTTCTACCCAACCACCACATCTACAGCCATTTCCCTTTCTGCCAACTTCCTAAGCATCCCCCCAGCAGCCATAGGCTACAGTTCCAGCAGTCGTTGGTCCCTTGTGCACCCACCCCCCCAATGCTCGTCTGCCCTCCAATACACACCCCAACATCCCCATCCCACTCCTCCTTCAGTCCAAATCACTGTCCAGGACCTTATACCCCATTTCCACCCATGGACAGCCTTGGCCCCTCACCCAAAACCTCACCCAGCCAGCCCCTCCTCGTTCCATCCATAAAGCAGACATATAGTCCTTCAACAGCCCCATACAGCTATCTCCGCCTCCCCAGACAGCCACCACCACATCTACGGACACCAAATCTCCGCTCATATGCCTTCGGACTCTCACTCATGAGTTGCTTAGTTGTATTGTGTTATTTATTTCATCATTGTTGTACGTATTTGGACTCTTATATCATTATGGATGTTTGGTGTTGCTAGTATATTTGTTTTGTGATTGATCACCCTTGCAGGATCCTTGTCGCTTTTGTGTGTTAACGTTTAGCCCTCCAAGCGGAGGAAAGTCAAATTTGCTTGCTTTCAAATTATTTGTTACTTGCTTGTGATAACTGCATAAGATTTATGCTTTAATTATTTGTTACGGTCACGCATGTCGACGACATACCGGGGAGAGTTTACCACTCGGAGGAAGGCGAAAGGTGACGGCCCCTAGCCCACCGAGATTGGAGACCGCGGGAACCATCGTCATTTAAAGATTTCCGTTTGAATGTTATTTCTGTTTTTTCTATGCGAACGCCGGAACTCTAGCTATTTGCACCCCGTTGATATAAAGTGTGTTGTATGTCTCATTAGGGTTTTTATTTTTGGATGAATGTGTTTTAGGGTTGCGCCCGAAGTTCTTCTCATTTTCCCTTCCCCCTCTTCTATATCTCCTAGCCGCCGGCCCCTCCCTTGTCGGATTCCTATCCAAGATCGTATCAATTTGGTCGGACCTGCCTCACCGCCCTCCATCCAGACACCGGTGCACGCTATCGTGCTTCGTCAGCAATCTTCGTTTACGCGCTGGAACCCAATATCGTCTGCAATCTTCTGTCGCGTGAGTTCTCGCCTGCATCGCTCGTTCACTGCCTGCCTCTCGTCTGCCTGTCTGTTGCGTCTGTCGATCTCAACCCGATCCGCCGGCTCCGCCTCAACTCAAAGGCAGGCAACCGATCCGCCTTCCAGCTTCTTCGGTCCGTCAACTCCAGATCCGCTCCACTCTGCGCGATTCCAGCTCCGCAGACAGCAGCCCCGCGGACTTCAGTCCCCCGGTCCTCACAAGGCGCCGCCGATCCATGGCTCCTAACACTCGCGCCAACAGTGATCCCGCTCACAATGCCAACACTGACGCCCTTAGCCGTCGCGTGGAGGCTCATGATCAGCTCATCGCCTCCATGCATGCCTCGATCCTTGCCCACCACTCCAAGCTCGATTCCTTCCAAGCGCCGACCGCCGCCGCTTCCGGCTCCGGCACGCCCTCGAACGAGGGCTCCCTCTTCGGCACAGTTCCGCCGCGAACCCCGCCCGATACGCTCTCCCACCCTACTTCGGGCCGCTCCGCTCTATCCCTCGACATCCCGTCCTTCGTCAGCATCGACCCGATGGGTTGGATCGCCAAGGCGGAGCAGTACTTCGACCTCAACTTCACGCCGGAACAAGACAAGGTGTCTACCGTTTTTGTCGGCCCCGACGGCTCTGCGCTCCATTGGGCTCGGTGGCTCTGCCAATCTAACCAATCCCTCTCCTGGCCTGAGCTTAAACATGAGATGATTCGGCAGTATGACACCCACTACTCCGGCTCCTCCGCTATAGAGCGTATTTGCGGCGTCCGCCAGACAGCCATTCTGGACGACTATATTGATGAGTTTGTCGCCATGGTCACCCACGTTCCCGGCCTTTCGCCCGACCATTACCTGAGCTTCTTCATGCAGGGCCTGCTGCCAACACATCCGCTCTCGCCTCCGCACGCACCACCCTCGGACAGTCTCTGACGCCCTTGACATGGCACGTTTGGTGGAGGTCGACCTCTCCCCTAGACCTCATGCTTCTCCGGCCGACCACCCCCCTCCGCAGCCACCTTGGCGACCGCCCGCCCCGGCTCCTCCGCCACGACCTCCGTATGGGGGACCCCGCCCAGGGCGCCCAGTGGCCCCTCAACGCCTCTCAAATAGTGATTACAATGAGCTCCGCGGCAAGAGCCTGTGTTTTCAGTGTTGCCAACCCTACTCCCCCAACCATGAGTGCCGACGTGAAGGAGTTCCAAGCCATCATTGACGACGTTGACCCTGCGGTTATCCTGGCTGACTTTGAGGCCCTGGAGTTTTCAGCGGAGGGTCCCCCCTTCGACCTTGCCACCGCTAAGTTCCACAGCTTTGAGCTATCATGTGTCTCGGTGGGCGGGATCTACGGGTCGCAGACCATGAAGCTCCCAGGAATGCTTCATGGTGGGCAGCGGCGCGAGCCACAACCTCATCTCCGGAAAACTAGTGCAGCAGCTCCGACTTTCCCCTGTTCCATCCCCAGATTTTTCGGTCCGTCTTAGCGATGGGCGACGTCGACCGACTCAGGGTCGCTTCCCTACCGTGACACTCTCTGTGGGGTCCTGTTCCATGACCGCGGACTTCTACGCGTTCAGCCTCGACAGTATCGACGCCATTTTGGGGGTGGCTTGGCTCCGCACACTTGGCGATGTGCGCGTCAATTGGGCGACCATGACCATGCAGTTCCTCCATGGGGGCCAGTTGTGTCGCCTCGATGGTGACTCCGCTCTCCGGTCTCCCTCAGCACGATCCAGCGGACCACTAACGTCGACTTTCCCGCGGGGCTTTGGCCCCTCTCGGGGCCATCCGTTGTGCCACCCTCTCACCCGACGAACTTTCTGGAGCTTCTCACCGCGTTCGTCGACGCCGTCCAGCCTCCGACAGGACTGCCATCTGCCCGACTGACAGACCATGTCTTTCCCCTCTAACCTATGACTACAGCAGTCTCGGTGTGGCTGTACCGTTATGGTCATGTGCAGCGGGATGAGATCGAACGTCTGGCGCAGGAGATGCTGATAGGGGCCTCATCCGTCCTAGTGCGAGCCCAGAGTCTAGCCCAATCCTTCTGGTCTGGAAGAATGACGGCAGTTGGCGTCGTACTACGCAGCCAAGATACTTGATCTCCGTTGCCACCTTCCGGGGGACCCTAGTTCGAAGGAGGTCCTTGGTGCTTGGCTTAACCGTCCGGAGTCCGAATCCACATGGTTGCCCCTGGATGACTTCTGTCGCCCATTCGCCGACTACTGCCTTGAGGACAAGGCACAATTTCCAGACGGTGGCATTGTAACGGTAGTGCATGTCGACGACATACCGGGGAGAGTCTACACTCGGAGGAACCATCGTCATTTAATATTTCCGTTTGAATGTTATTTCTGTCTTTGCTATGCGCACATCATAACTCTAGCTACTCGCACCCCGCTGTTATAAAGGGTGTTGTATGCCTCATTAAGGTTTTTATCTTTTGGATGAATGTGTTTTAGGGCTGCTCCCTATGTTCTTCTCATTTTCCCTTCCCCCTCTTCTCTCTTTCCTAGTCGTCGTCCCCTCCCTTGTCGGATTCCTCTCCAGGATTGTATCATTATTAATCGCAATTTATTGTTGGATCACTCTTTGCATACAAGCATCATCCTAGGGAGAGATAGGAATTATTTTCACGGCTCTACACCTTAGGGTTGCATCTTAGTCGTGCACCCACTTAGCCTACCCTACATCAGTTGGTATCAGAGCCCAAGGTATAGGTCATGTTTATGTTCCATAATGGTAGGTCTTATTGAGTCGATAGGTTATCCATGACTAGTCATAGTGATCGTTCGACACAGTTTTATGTTGATAGAGCCGACCGGTCGAGTATCATTCGGGTCATCGTCAGCTACACCTCTCCTTTATTTGAAGAACCAGAGTTCATATATGCTCGACCTCATAGAATTCTTTCGGAGAGATCCTCATACTATTATGTTGATCGTCCTCGCCCATCACCGCACGCTCATAAGGATCATGTCTACCCTCAGACACAATTTGATTATATTAAGAGCGATCATCTAGATGACTATCAAGAGCCCTATAGAGGTTACTATCCTAAGAATAATATTACGCATATAAACAATTCTAGTGTTCCAAAAACAGAGATGTTGGATGACGAATTCCAACGATTAGTTCTTGATCAATTTAATCGCGTGGATGCTCACTTTGATCACCTTAAAAGGAACCAATGGGATTAAGCCTAAAGATTTAGGTCAAGCCAACGATACGTATAATAGTGCTCCCACTGGCACAAGAAGCCGGACACCTGACTTAGGTACATTCCATCCAGATGAGGTTCGGTGCATGATGAGTAGTATGCCACTTGAGTATGAGATTGTGTTTGACATAAGTTTGTGTTGTAGGTGGAGAGCGATATTATTATGACTAGTGAGTATGGTCACGAGGGTAGGCACAAGCGGCCCACTGACCTTGTAGTAGTATATATGTCCCCTACACCCCATATAGGCCCAATTATTCCTTCGATCATAAACCCATCTTTGAGTGTTAGTTCCTAAGAATCTCTTCACAACATGGTGTTTAGTCATATCTTGGTTGGGAGTCGAGAGACTAGTGTTGATCTTATGGTGGATTCCTCACCTATCTCTGAGGAAACTACCTCATACGATGATATTCATTTAGAAGATTATCTCCCTATTGATGGTTTCCGTGATGAGTCTCCTGATGAGCCATTGCTTATGAGGATGAGATTCAGATGAGTGACTCGTCTGCGAGTATGGGATCATTGACATATATTCAAATCATATCCTCAATTTTTCCTCCGAGTAAGGACCTTGAGCTTAGAATCGAGCGCGTAGAGTTTGTTTCACATACACCAAAGGATACTCTCGATGTTTTGAGAGTCTACCATATGGCACTCGCAATCTACATGAGTTCCAGTACACATCGTCTATTGCCCGAAGAAATAAGTTTTTTCTCCTTGGAGACACTTGCTTCACTCTAGAGACGCATCTTATTGTTGATGTCTCGGGTATTCATTTAGGTGATCGTCGCACTCGCGATGAATTTGCATACATACCGCCTGGCAACCTCCTTACGAGACACATCTTTTGAGAGACATTTGGCATTTCATAGATTCGTACATGAGTGTCAAAGAAACAAATAGTCCTTTGGGTATTCGTCGCACACTTGACAAATACTTTTACACCCCACCCAAAGAGCCACTTGATAAGACAATCCACTTTATAGGCATTCAGTTCGTTGTTGGACCTCCTCAATAAAGTGTGACATGTCTGTTATGATTCATACGCATCATTTACACGAGTCTGTCAATTCCTTTGTTCGTCATTTGCATGAATCTATAGCCCCTTGTTCGTCATTCGCATGAGTCTATAGTCCCTTGTTCGTCATTCGCATGAGTCTGTTCCTTTGTTCATCATCTGCATGGGTTAGATGAGTCAATCCGACACAAAATTGCATCTAAAAATGAAATGTATAAAACTTATGCAAATAGCCCCCAAGCGGCAGTAGATTTTTCGCGAAGGCAAGCAGGTGATGGTTCGAATCCGTGCGGAGAGGCTCTCTAAGGGGCCTGCTAAAAAGTTGAATATCAAGCGAATGGATCCCTACATAATCGTGAGAAGGATCAGAACAAACGCTTACGAGCTCTACATCCCTAAGAGTATGGGTATTCATCCCATATTCATTGTTGAAGAATTGGCACCTTACTTCGAACCTCGCAAGTATGTGGACCCATACCTTGAGCATGCCCCTGAGTCTCACCTTCTCCAAACTCACAGTCCTATCATGAGAGTATTCCAGAGCCTCGCTTACCCCAGTGGAAGGCACCTATGGTTTCATCGGCACCACGAGCAGTCTCTTCGGGACTACCAGTATACCATTTGAATTCTGAGAGCATTACTGACATCGTGGATGATGAGTGCACAGCCCTGAACGATGGACAGACAGAGAGGTATCATGTTCATTGGACAGAAAGCTCTTTCATTTGGATGGCATCCGAAGAGCCATATCGACTCTTACCCAACATACACCGAGAGAATACCAAACTTAATTCATCAAGAGACGAATTATTTCAAGTCAAAGGAAAATGATGGGGATCGACGAGGCGGTGGAGCACAAGTTTTGAGCCCGTTCGGGGCTGATTTATCACTTGGCTGATTTGGCGTCGCCCGATGGATGATCTGAGTCGGTGTTTGTGTCCAGAACGACATTTTGATATTTTTGATGTATTTGTTTTATTTTTTAGTGTTTTATTTAGTGTGATCGTACAACCATCACGTACGGTCAATCATAATTGTCCAAGATGGTTCCCTAAGTCATGTTTTACTATTATAAATAAGAGGTAGGGGCAGTCATCATGAGATATTGCAAGTTTTGGAGGCATTCTTCCTGAAATCCGCCAATCTCTCATGGGGCCGACTCCACAAAACTACAAAATGCCGACTCCTTGGTAAGTTATCTTTGTTTTCCTTGTTTCCAAGTGTTGGCCACCTCCTTCCCCATCTCCCACAGCCCCACCGAACTCTCCCCTAGCAGTCGCCCACCCTAAAACCACTCCAAATAGCAACAGTTTGTTGTTTCGAGCATTCCACCCCCTGCAGTGCATATTCAAGTGCAACCGCACCTCATTTTCTCTTCAAAAAAGCTAGCCCCACCATCAAGACATCCCCAAACAACAGTTGTGTTGTTTCCACCAAGGCACCCCAGCTACAGCCCCTTCCCCTTCAGCTAACTGTCCAAACATCCCCCCAGCAGCCAGAAGCTGCAGTTCTAGCAGTCGTTGATCTCTTTTGCACCCCCCACCCCCCACCCCCACAGTGCTCGTCTGCCCTCTAATACACCTCCCCTCCCCAACATCCAATCCCACTCCTCCTTCTGCCCAAATCACTATCCAGGCCCTTGCGACTCATTTACAGCCTTGACCCCTTTCCCAGAACCTCATCCAGCCAGCCCCTCCTTATTCCATCCACAAAGCATCTATAATCCCTCTTCAATAGCCACCATACAGCTATCTCTACCTCCCCGGACAGCCACCACCACGTCTGCGGACGTCAGATCTCCGCTCGTATGCCTTCGGCCCCTAACTCGTGAGTTCCTTAGTTGTATAATGTTATTTATTTCAGCATTGTTGTAATGATTTAGACTCTTATATCATTATGAATGTTTGGTGTTGCTAGTATATTTGTTATGTGATTGATCACCCTTGCAGGATCGTTGTCGCTTGTGCATGTTATCTTTCGGCCCTCCAAGCGAAGGAAAGCCTAATTTACTTGCTTTCAAATTATTTGGTACTTGTTTGTGATAACTGCATGAGAATTACGTTATAATTATCAATCGCAATTTATTGTTGGATCACTCTTTACATACACGCATCATCCTACGGATAGATAGGACTTATTCCCGGCACTACACCTAGTATTGCATCTTAGTCGTGCACCCACTTAACCTACCCTACATCAGAAAGAGCCATGAACAACCATTATTCTCCAATCATGACGACCTCCAAAATAATTTAATTAAAAATCAGAAAAATACGTCAAATCCTAGATCGACGATAAGCATGAAATGAACGACATCGGTCGGCATTGTAGACACAGTATGGTGTGATCCCCCATCAATTACAATTAGGCCCTGTTCTTTTAGTAGGTTTTGATAGGAAGGAATTGGAATTGGGTTTCCCAATTCCAATATTTTTGTTCGTTTGACAAAATTTAGGAAGGAATTGGTTTTACCTCAAAACCTATGGGTTTTGATTTTTCAAAAAAATGCCTATACCCAAAACCGACCACTTTGGTCGGTTTTGGGGCTCCCTCGACAGCGCGCGCAGGAGGAGGCAAGTTCGCGACTTCTTCCTCGCCTTTCTCCGGCGATCGGCGTCCAAGTTCTCCTCTCCGAAGATGGAGTCTAGTTTCTCCTCCTCCAGCGTCGACAGGATACTACTGCCGTTGGCATCCTTCTAGTCGAGCATGTGGACAACGTCGGACACTCCAGAAGTCATCGCCATGGAGGAGGACAGTAAGCCATCGTCATGGAGGAGGATCATTTTACGTACCTTTTCCCGGCCGATCTGCACCTTCCGCAACCAGATTTGATCTTTTTGAGTTGATCGACGAGGGTGCATCGTAAATGATTATATTCCTCTGGGCCTTTTCATTTTCTCTGGTGCATAAATCTGTGTTGGGTTTGGATTTATGTCATAAAAAGTTCTTGGCTTTTTTATTTTCTCTGATGCATAAATCTGCATTTTTGGTGCACTAAAAAAACTAACATTTTCAGATTTGCATTTTTAAGGTTGTAAAGTGCCAAAAGTAATATTTTCAGGGTTGCAAAGTACCAAAACTAAAACATCTAATATGTATATCAATTCTTGTCTCTGAATTCCATCCTGCAACCGAACATAAATATTGGCAGATTCAATTCCTGTAGCTGAAAACCTTCCTGCAAACAAACACAGGAATCGGTTTTGGCCCAGTAGATTTTCGGTCAAAACCAATTCATGTCAAACAAAACCTACCAAACGAACACACCCTTAAGGTTTTTGTTTTTTTTGGTAGAGAAATATAATGCATTTCATTAAAACTAAGCGTTTTAAAATAAGTATACAAGACATCTTTAATAAATCAAACTAATTCCTCAGATTAAGGGATTACAAATAAAATCATAACAATAACAATAATAAATACTAGACAGAAGCCATTTAATTATCCTCCTTGGAAGGCCCATCCAAATAGCACAGATAAGACCAGTTATGTAACATCCGAAATTTAATGCGAAAATAATTTCATATTTCAGCATCCGATCGCAATTAATTTTGTGGGCATACAGTCGATCAAGGTACCCACGGACGCTACCATTGAAATTTTTATGTTAATTTCAAGATTGAAAATTATGTCATATAGTTTCAGCGCAAGTTCAAAATAATATGAGGGTGTGACACTCTGAAATAGGTGTTAAGGGCAGTGGCAGATTTCGTAATATTGGTGGAATAAATTTAGGTATTCAACCTTGAGAGAAAGGAGAGTTACGATTCACGCGCGTAATCTACGTGTATTCACGATCTCCCATTAGATTAAAATCAAGCGTGTGTGTTATTTTTCTCTCCCAGCCAAACTCGTCGACTCGCCACTCTCCCATATCTCTCGTAGACGCACCCAGCGGTTTCCCTTTCAACCGTTTGAGTCGTCAAGCCTCGTCGATCCCTCCTAACATGCTAGAAGCCTTCGTCGACCTTCCCCCTTCATCGTTTTAACAACCATTCAATGATCAGCTGACTGTTGTCGCACTGGTATAGTAGTTCCTTTCATTCATAGCCGGCGGTTGGAGGTGCAGACCCCCTTTCGACTCATGTATCTACTCCAGATTACAGCAGAACCATCGACGCTCCTATTCTTTTTCCAGATCTCGCTGAGAGTGTTGTGTTGGGCCTTTCTTCCCATCCCTAGCCGCCGAGTGTTCTTGCAAACGATAAGAAATCGTTGGTTTCTCTTCTTTCAATAAGTTTCCAGTCAACCCTAGACGTCCACTTACTTCTTCTAGTTGTCTTATGTTTCCCTCGCCTTCGATTTCAGGAATCAAAGTCTCGACCCCTTTCTGATTCAAACATCGGTCGTTTTGTCGTATAAATTTCCATTGTCTGGATCGAGGTATCAGCCCTCTTTATGTTTATGTTGCTTTCCTTCAGTTCATTCCGCCGCCTTGTCAATACTTGGGTTGTCAAAGTGCCCTTATGAAAATTATTATGTTAGTGTTTATAATTAATTACTTAGGAATCTTGGTCGATTTCAGGTATCGATTTAGATTAATCGTTGGTTCACGACATTAGATCGGAGAAGGATTCTTAGCATTTTCAAATAACCTAGGAGTCATGCCGCCCCATCAAGTTTACGAACGCCGCTACCAAGTAAGAAATTCTTTTTCCTTTGGTTAGACATATCACACAATGATTTGTATGTAAATTCCTTTATGATTATATGAATATGAAAATGATGTGTAACTTTGTGTTTACTACTTCGAGTATATAGTGTATTAGAAAATCAGTATTAAAACGTCTCACCAGTGTAATACGAGCAATGCATTCCAAGATATAAGAAATTTCGTATGGGTAAAATATACCACCTAGTTTCGATGATATGCCTTTTCTACGATCACATGACAAGAATTGCAAAAACTATGAAGATACAAAATAAAGAACTTCGTGATAAGAAACTAACAAGAAGTGGGAAATCACATTGTTAAGCAGGAATGAGAATAGTAATACATAGCACGATCATGGCGGTTTCGTATTTTGAACGACATAAGCTAAAAGGGTATGAAAATTCGATTCATCTCAACTACGCATATCACTTAGTATAAATTTATGACATAAATCACGTCAGAACATATACATGACATAAGTGCTTATCATCTCTAGTTCATGATAGCAGTAAATAAATCAATACATATGTTGAAGGAATCATATTGCTCGTAGCCTACAATTACGTAGAAAATTTCAGTTAAATAATTGAACTTCAACGTACAGAACAGGGCACGAAAACTAACATCTTAACGCACGAACAGAATCACTTAAAGATGTTGAATGCAAATAAAACAAGAAGCAAATGTCAAAACATGTAATAAGCCTCAGACTAGTGGCCTTTAATAGGCGACATAACATAATGTTTGTACCAACCACTAGATGATCAGTTCAGAAGGGGGCATGAGAGGTATTTTCCATCATGATCGATGGAGGCACACCATCATGCTCATAATGTCCAGCAGTCCACATGAGCCTCTAGTTGGGGAGTTGACACCCCATACAAAGATTAGTAGATTCGAGTCCGTGTTTATGACCGAGAGACACTAGAACACACATTTTCATTAGTATGGACTCGAATCATTAGAATGTGCATAAGAATCTACTTAACTAAGAATCAGAAGAAAAGAAGATATGAGACATCTCAATTCCAAATGCAAGTTGAAGTCCAGAAATCTCTATAAGTTAACGATTTCGAAATTTAAAAGAAAATTCAGCTTAAGATCACGTAATAGAACAACCATTTATGTTTCAAGAACTTTTATAGAAAAGCATGCATAGAACATAGTTTACATTTATTAGCATAAAATGTTATTTTAAAAAGCTTGCTCACATATTTTGATTTAAGATATTTTTGTCACTGGGGAAAAGTCGTTCTTGCTCGGCAGTGGGTTGATCCGTTTTCGAAATTTTCTTTACAAAGAATACGAGTTGGTTTATTCGCACATACTTCTTAGTTGGCTATGTGTCTCATCTGTAAGGTATTTTGCAAATCTTATTTCCAGTCCCTTACTTCCGACGTAAGTTTCCAGTTATAGCTTTAGATTTTACCTATTTTGTACCAATTTATATATTGCTGCTTAGTTTACTTCTTATCACGGGTTTCGGACGGACTGTTGATTATTGCTAAACTAGGTAAGGGTGTTACAGGTTAGCTGACCTAATCTTGTGAACAAATGGTCCAAAATTTATGAGATTTAATTTTAATCCCTAGTCATTCGATTAGCGGTTCGTCTCCGCTCATGAACTCGAGATGTTCTTCTCATCAACTCAATAATGTGATATGGGAATCACCACAACTGGCATTCTCCGTCTTTTAACTGTACCTTTGAGAGGAATATTAACACATGAAAGAAAATTTTAAGAATGGAGATTTTGGACCATGTTACTTTGATATAAAATTATGGATCTATGCAGAAGGGATTAAAAAGTAATGAATTAAATAAGATACCGAAGGCCTAAGGAAGAATTACGCATGCCGAATTTGGTGAAAGAAAAGGGACTCAGAAGACAGCTTGGAATAATCAACACACTTGAGGAACTTGATAAGATTCAATCATTCAATAATTCAAAAATATTCATTTACATATAATTATTTACATTTAAAAAATAAACAAACCCTAAATAAGGATGAAATTATCCCTAAAGTTATTTCCAAAAATAAGAATGGGATTTGAGAGTATTACTATCTTTATTACATTTCAAATTTCAAAGAAAACAAATTCTCCCACAAATAATAATGAGTCTAAAAAGGACTCGAAATGGTTTGATTTAGCTCCTTGGTAACTGATTCAACTCATTTTGATAGGCTAATGAGAAGTTGGGTATTATTATAGACTTGTTCTGGGGGCTCACCTTCACAAAGAAAAAAGAATACTTAAAAGGCTCCCTAGAATTGAGGCTACTTGGGAATCACCCAATCTATTCATGGAAGTCTATCTAATGAGGATCGGCGAGTCGAGCAAAGCACAAGCATCGAATCCCATCATTATATATTTTCGTTGTTGTCGATATTAGGATCGCCTTCTAGACGATCATAGTCCGTCCATTCAACGTATTTTTATATTGTATGTAGATTTTATTTATTTAGGGTTTAGGGTTTGCCTACATTTCACCCTTGTGGTGGGACCCATCCCCGGACACTCGCTACGCGGAGATGCTTTATGCACCAAGTTGTCCTTTTTTATATATATTTTATTTGTTTAGTGGTATGTCGAGGCATAGGATAAATGATCAGATTGGATGGTTTGATCCATAAAATACATTTAACATAAACTTTATAAATATTTAAAGTTATAAGGCATTAAGATTGGGCATCGGGAGTTGTCTTACTATGAAACTACTGATCATTCACTCAGTGTCGATTTTGACAGGTCTCCTACTAGAGTGAAGTTAGTTCGTCGCCGACGTTCCCGCACTCAGCCGCTGCATACACCTTCTTCCAGGTAGTTGATGGCCAATTCAGGCCCTTGCCATACCTGAATCCCATTCACTCCTAGTCCACATCACCACTCAACCCAATCAGAGCGCCTGTCCAGCAACATCATCTCTCTAACACAGCCCCCCACCCCCAGCCCACATCCTCATTTCCTAACTCCCTTCTCGTACCACAGCGTCCCCTTCCTTATCAGGTCGCATCCCACTCTCATTCTGCCCTGCCCTAGTACCCGGTGAATTCCTCTTAATTATGTCATTTTTACATTGTATGAGTATGTTTGAATCTAATAGTATTATCAAGTTATTGCGCATTGCCTCTTTATTTCATTGAATGTGTGTAGTTTTTTCCACTGCTCCTCTCATTCCTCTTCTGATACCAAGTTGAGACAATAGAGGGGGCATAGAGGCAACCACGAAAGAAGTTTTCTTCTCCCCACTTCAATCCATTTATCTCAAGTTCAGTATCGCGGTCCGTGTCAAAGGCACACAACAAACCATTCTTGTTATTCTGCAAATGTCACTAGTGGCCCTAATTTGAATTTGTTGCCTTCGATTGTTTACTTCAGTGTAAATTTAAAAAAAAATCAATATGCACTGCTATAGGATGTTATTGTTTGATGATCCATTTAGTTGCATCTCACTAGTGCTAAGTTGGTCCTTATTTTAAGTTACATTTACTGTGTCTGGCTGCATTTCCATTTAGACTTAGATTTATGTCGACTCGATCATATACTCTCTTCATGCATCACTACCCCCTCCTTTGAGCTTGAGTACAAGCTTGGTTTCAAAGGTGCGGAGATGTTATAGACGCGTAGAGGGGTTGAGTACAAGCCCCCTCCTTTGAGCTTGAGTGCAAGCTTGGTTTCAAAGGTGTGGAGATGTTATAGACGCATAGAGGGGCGCACTTTCACACATAGAAGGCCAGGGGGAGCATCTTTTATGTTTTCATTTACATTTAATTTTGCAAGTTTATTACGCAATTTCTATTTATGTGAGGACTTTTTTGCAACAGGATGAACTAGTACTTAATCCTTGGTGAAATACAAATTAATAAACAATTTTAACCCTAATTTCTAATTTTCATATATCCCTCTCGCTCTCCCACAGCCATTTGTCACCTTCTTACTTAGATATTCTTCTTAGTGTTCTCCCAGATTTTTCATCATAGGAAACAACAAGATAATTAATGAAGGAAAAAGTAAGATCCATTTCATTTGATTTCATTCTTCATCATCCCATGACGAGAATCATATCTAGGGCACATAACAGACATGTGTAGGAAGAACTGACATAATGGTCCAATATGAACAGAAATGTGTCATAAAGCCTTCCATGAATTAGCATGTTACCCTAGGATATTTATAAGAAACTTGAACACGAATATGCATTCAAAACTAATACAAACAGCTTTTAAGCAAATCAAAACTGTAATGGAACGTCTGGTGCCTCGGTTAACACATTTTTACACAATAGCCGTTATTTCACAAATACAATCCGTTCTCAGTCAATAAGGAATGTCCATAGAGATTTTTTAGTAAGAAGTATTGTCAATGCCACTACTCAACATGAGACCTGGTTGCATGAATAGGTAAGAACAACTTATTAGTGGCATGACTTAGCACGAAAAAAGGCCATGTTTATTCAGATGATCAAGCTGTATTGTACTGAGATTCGCAAAAAAAAAATTGTTTGTCATATCAAATTGAATTCTTATGTACAAGGTTACAGTTTTCCTTCAAAGTGCAACTAACATTACATCGGATTAGTTAGGGGTGATAAATTTTCTGTGAACAGTGGTTTGTAATCTAAATACAACATTGTAAGACTAGAAAAATCAGTCAAGACACCGAATTTGTGAAAATAAAGCATAGAAACTACCTTGATGATCCTTCAGAGCAATTGAGCTACTCGACTCAGTAATGCGACGCTCTACTATTATCATATTACCATATGTATCGGACATAAAAGCATCCTCTCCTTCATTCTTAATTTGAACAAAAATAGCAGCATAGCTGCAAGGACAAACAACTCGAATCAAGCCTACATAACTTCAAATATATCCCAAGTTTAAATAATAGCCTACATAGTTTCAATATTCTTTCAATAAAAAAATAAAAAATAGATTTTAAAGAAAATAAAGACATCAAATCAGGAACAAACTAAATAGAGAATATTTCTCGAAACCTATAATTTCATTATGGGTCATGTACTCTACAAATATAAATACTGGTTATGTCAATGACACAATACCCATCCATATAACACTAAAATGTGAATTTTAGTGTACATCATCTTGTTTGCCACCATATTTTCTATGATGATCTAAAATCATGGGTTCCAATTTTTAATAGATGATTAAAAACGGGTCTTGTTGAAGAGAGTCGAGTTTCTCAGAAAAAGATGTATTTCAAACGCCTAGAGGTAAAAAAAAGTGAGCTTTGAAGTTAAAAATATTTGTCTTCAGTAAGTTTTTCTATAGATCATTTTGTGTTGAATATTTATTTTACTTACTTAATTTTTCATTTTTAAAAACACATAATCATCTCTCTGGCAATACAGCATCTACAATAAGTTCATAAATCAAATTGTTACTTAGCTTTGAACTAATAGATTACATTCTGCAACTCATTACATAAAGTATGATATTCTTAAACACAACATAAAGGCAGGCACTTGCTACAGAGGTCAAATGGAAGAAGAAAGAGATACATGGGGAGTCTTCTATCGAGTTGAGTGGAAATGTTTTAGTACTTATCGTACTCTCCTCGTAATTTTGTTCTTAGAAATCCAAAAAATGTCAATCAAAATCATTAAAAAATCTTCTAAGTCATTAAGCTCTGTTTGGCTCCACATTTGTGCGCCAGTGTGCCGCTACTTCTCCCACCATCCCGCCAAACAAGCGAAATGATACCAGCAGTGTGAAACTCCACCGCTCATGAATCGCAGAAAACCCGTGATTTTCAGTCGTGATTTCGAACCACGACTGCGCTCCGCGATTTCTCCACTCGAGCTGATGTCGCTTCTCTTCCCCACCGTTACCGCCATTCTCGCCTCTCTTTTTTCCAAACAATTTCTGTTTCTACAAAAATTCCGAAAACCAGTGTGTCGGCGACGGAAATCCCTTGCCGGCTACTTCAGGATAGAAAGAGGAGGAAGCTAGAGCGACATCAATAAATACGGAAATCCCTTGTCGGCTTCTACGCTCTCGGCAAAGATGGAGGTAGATGAAGATGGAGTTTCTAATCATGCCTATTCATTTTCTTCTGTGATCTCTATGCATTAGGAGAAATGGAATTCACTTTTGTTGTTGCATTTTTGTCAATTTTTTGTTGCATTTTTTCCGATGTAGGGTTTGTCCTGAGCTTCTCTTCCAGGATTCGAATCAGTGTGTCTTCTAGGTACTACCGTACTACTCACCCCTATTTATAGGTGCAGGGGCATGCCCAAACGAGCAGGCTCTAAAATTACGTGCTGCCCAGGATACAGGAGAACCGGGCAGGGCTGAGAAGTTGCATAGCGAGAACAAAACCCTGATCGCGCGGTCCGACGATCTGACTGGCGCTTGGTCCTGTCTTCCCTTTGAGAAGCTGTTGGAGAGAGCGAAGCGGTCTGGGCGGTCACCAAAGTAGTGACCGTGCGGACCAGCTTGGGATGAACAGAGAGTTAGTTGCGGGATTCCGGGTAAACAATTATAATTATATAAATTTAGCAGATTAATCACAATGTGAACTTCAATTTCCGGTGTGTAAGCAAGATCACGCTCACTTTCATTAAGAGTGTTTTCAACTATAATTTCACAAATGTGAACTTATAAGAAATAGGAAAATAAAACAATAGCACTAAGTTTCAATACTCAAGCAATTATAGCATGTCCATCCAATATTCAATACAGAATAAGTAACACAATACAATAATACTCATAAGCGAAGGAATCTGGTGGCAGCGGTAAGCTTGGCTCCCAACGATGAAGGCACCGACTATAGGAATGTAATCAACCTCAGGTCAAGATGGAGGGAAGTAGAGGAATGGAGCTCGTGGATTTAAGTGGAGTGCACGACAGGGATAATACTTACGGTTTGCAGTAAAGGGGAAGAGAAGGATTGATGTGGTTGTAAGTGGTGAGAAAGAGAAGGCAGAGGGAGGAATTTGTTGCAAGTGGAGTGCTCAAAATTGGGGGAGGGGTGTCGTTTGATGCAGGGGTGCAAGCAGAAGTCAGCAAGAAGTATAGAGAGAAACGACAATACAGATGACATCCTCCGGACGCGCTCGTGGCATCGGATCGTCGATTTGATCAACGTCTCCTACGCGAGTACACAAATTCGGGCCCGTCGAGTGGTGCACGTGGTGTCATGTCAATCCCCATCATGTTGTCGTGTTACCTTGAGGTCACGGGTTCAAGACCTGGAAGCAGACTCTTGCAAAAATGCAGGGTAAGGTTTGCCTACATTTCACCCTTGTGGTGGGACTCTTCCCCGGACCCCTCCCCGCGCGGGGATGCTTTGTGCACCGGGCCAACCTTTTATATACGCAGCCATGGACTCAGATACGCTCAGGTGTATACTCACATGCCGCCGGATATGTTCCGTTGTTTTCAGAGTATTTGAGCGCATGTCTGCGTATTTGACCAGAAGAAGAAAAAATGCTCAAACTTGAAAAAATATATAATGTTCGTAGAATTATTTGCTGCATTCCTATAAAAACAAATATTTGAAATGGTAAAAAAATGTGCATGCAGATAGGGCGGCCTTAGTGCGGCGCGCGCGCTACTTTCCCTAAAATATTTGAGATGCGATGAGGAGACTTTATGACTTGCCTGCATCCGGTTTTTATGAAATCTTTCAAAGTGTTGGCCCTTTGAGTGCCTTTAGCACGGCAACCAAACGCCACGCAAAGCGCGGTAAGAATCGCACTTTTTCCACCTGATGAAGGAAGAAGCCATTAAATAACGGTACGTACTAAGAAACGAAAGTATGGGGTTTCAGATTCGAATGGGGGGTTATGGTTTGAGAGAAATACTTCCGTTCTGGCCTGTAATAAAGTTCACCCGGTCTCCGAAATCGATCTGTAGGCTGCTGTGGCACATGAAGTTCTCGAGTCGAATTCTCGATATGATTCCAGCTCCTGATCGTGCTAGACTCGTGTCGGGCTCAAAGAAATCCCCAGGTTCATCCATATGGCCAACAAGAAGAAGAGAGGACGTCGCGAGGAAGGTGGGAGGGGAAGGGAATGATGATGTGCTTGAGAGGAGGAAGAACTCTGGGACGGTGGGACTGAAGCGCCAGAAAAGGGCAGGAGAAGAAGCCCGCCAAAACCAAAGGTGCCTGCGATTTTTTTTTATCCCTTGTTCATTACGCCTGCCGCGTCTTCCTCTAAATGGCCCGGTTCCCAAAAAATCGAGAGAGCTTCTGGATCCGGTTGTTAAGAGGAGCCGGTTTAATAATATACAGGAGCAATGTTAAATGCAGGTTTTGACCGTATGCAGGCCACGGATTTAATGCAGGTCAAATTTCATATTTACATATCATATTCAAAAATCAAATTAATATTTTCCTAAATAAATCACTAAGCAAAATAGCATTCATAAAATAAGTAAAATATTATGTCTACGAGGTTATGTTGAATGTCACTGTTTCGTCAGTAAATTTGGGAGAGCTATTGATGGAGTATCCTTAAAGGCGCTAATCGTACCTCATTCATGGGGGTGCGGTTATCCAAAGAACCCCCACTAGCGACGTAACTACCCGAAATATAACCATGGCCTCCATGGTCTCCATCGCCGCCATCGCCGACGACGTCGCGATCGTCGCCATCGCCGCCATCGTCTCCATCGCCACCATCGCCGACGATCGTCGTCCTCGCCGCCATCGCCGTCAGCGCCGCCATTGCTGACGACGTCGCGATCGTCGCCATCGCCGTCGTCGCCATCGTCGTAGCAAATACTCATGAATAGTTTTAGGCCAGTTGTAATTTAAAAATACATCGGACTCGGACAAACGAGTAAACTCCTTGGGGACATGGTTGCATGGAAGGAAAAAACACATAATACATGAAGTATTAAACTACTCGAATCATTTTTCCTAAAATTTTAAAAGAAAAAATGTTTTTTTTGTGGCCTGCATATAGCCAAAACTGGCATGCGTTTAACATCGCTCTATATATATAAAGAAAAGAAAAAATGTGTACGTATGCGCGTGTATTCTGAGGTATGCGCGTGTATTCTGAGGTGTACATATAAATACTATTTATTTTGAGCAGGACTTTTTTCCTCTCAAATATTCGTTTTTGCGTTTTCGGGCTTTCTAGCGGAAGCAGAAAACCTTAGCATCGGGAGCAACGTTTTAAAGTGTCATCTTCTTCGTTCGAGGAGAGGAGCCCTCATTTCTTCCCAACTTACTGTATTTTTCTCTTCGGGGTTTCGAGCCGGAGCAGGCCTCAACATTTGAGGAGAGGAGCACTCTGTTAGTATATTACGGGCGTTCAACACGAATTTTTCGCTTGTTCCTGCCTAAGGGCCGACCAACAGTCGTAACTCCATGGATGCCAACAATCAATCAACTGAGAAGTCCTGGTAAGTACGCGCGCTCATCTAATGAAAATGAGGCGATAGACGCTGTAAGATCTCCCCAACTTACTGCATTTTTCTTTTCGGGGTTTCGAGCGGGATCAGTCATCAGCTTTTGAGGAGAAGAGCAGTTCGTTAATATATTGAGGGGATATACGCTGTAAGATTATGTGTTATTACAGTTGTATAAAATAGAATGCGACTGTATTACAGGTGTAATACAGTCGTATATTTTATTATCTACCTAGTATTTTACACTGCATTTTCGCAGGTGCACATGGAAGATGTAGTGTGTAATCAGTAACTCAGGGACATGCTCGCAGCATTTTACACCATCGTAAATCCATGGATGACAACAATCAATCATCTGAGAAGTCCCTGGAAGTTGACAAGAGTGCTGGAGCATCTAATGAGGCGATAGACGTTATAAGATTACTCTTTAATACAGCTGTATAAATTAGAATGCGAATGTATTACAAGTGTAATAAGGTCGTATGTTTTATTATTTAGATAGTATCTTACATGACACTTTCACAGGTGCACAAGGAAGATATAGTGTTTCGCACGGTTCATTCTGATGACAAGGCTTTCAAAATGTATTAAGAATATGCTCGTAAGTGCGGTTTTAGTGTGCGAAAACATGTATTTTATTGGACGCATACACTGATCATCAAGGGATCAGAGTTTTCATGTTCGAAAGCAGGTTTTAAACTTCATAACTCGTGCACTGATGCAATGAGAAAATTCCATAGACGGGATTTTAGGACGGGCTGTTTAGCTTGCTTGCACTTTACTACCACCAAAAGGGTAAAAATAGGAAGATATTTGTTGAGTCCGAAATCGCACCTCCGAAGGAAATCGGAGGCTGCGGGCTGCTGGTTACTTTTTAGGTGGAGAAAACGAGACCGCTAGCAACGGTCAAGGCCAGACTTCGCCCGTCACGGCGAATGTCACTCCTGTGACGGACTTTCCTTTGATTAAGAAGAAGCGGTTACAGCGGGTTACAACTGCAGGAAAGCAGAAGCCGGCCGGTCAGACAGTTCGCAAGACGGGAAACTCGAGACCGCAGCTCAAACAAGCGAGCTCCTGGATTCGAGTGTGCGTGTCTTGGGAATGATGTCGCCCCCTATTTATAGGCTCGGGGGCCTGCCCGAACGGGCAGGGATAAAATAACCGCCTGCCCGGGAACAGGAGAATCGGGCAGGCGGTGACGGGATGCAGAAAGGAGAAAAGAAAGGAGCCGCGCGGCTTGGCGGCTTGCTCTTGCGGTCTGTCTTGTAGAGGGGCTGAAGGTGCTGCGACCAAGGCGACGATGCTACCCGGGCGGTCTCCGACTTGAGACCCCGGCTTGTCTTCTTGGACTTGGTCTTGTCTTTCTTCATGGCGCAACCCGGGCGGTCTCAGACCTGAGACCGCGGCTTACACTTGGGACTTGGACCCTGCTGGGCTTCATGGCGCAACCCGGGCGGTCTCAGACCTGAGACCGCGGCTTACACTTGGGACTTGGACCTTTCTGGGCTTCATGGCGCAACCCGGGCGGTCTCAGACCTGAGACCGCGGCTTACACTTGGGACTTGGACCCTGCTGGGCTTCATGGCGCAACCCGGCCGGTTTCCGACCTGAGACCGCGGCTTGCCTTTGGCACTTGGTCTTGGAAGTCTTCAATTTCTGGAGGCGATCTGAGTCGTGACAGACCGCCCGTTTTATCTTGGTTGGTGCTAATGGATCTTACCGAATCTGAACCGAGCGGCTTGTATCCTCAGACCGCCCGGTCTGCGTGTAATGCTTTTCGGAAGCGGTCTTCTGGGTAAACATAATCCCCGCATATTTTCAAATTCTGAGGAGATTTCGAAAATATTAGTTCTAGCCGGAGACCGCGCCGATCTGACCTGGTAGGCTATAAATGTTCTGGAAGCTTCTATCTTTGCATAATTGTAGTACTACCACGAGTCACTATTCGCCCCTTGCGGTTAGGACTTTCCGGCTAAACAGTCCAATCAAGATGGTAGACCTTATGGCGCGGTTTGAAGACCATCAGAAGTCCAGCAAAGATCGTGAAGGAGATCGTCCGAAGGATAAGAAGAAAAAGAAAAAGAAAACACAACCCGACAACACAGTGACTATTGCCTCTACTGGTAAGCCAGCCGACCCGTCTTCTGTGCTGACAGCTGATTTGTCGACTAGAAACGAAGCGGGTTGCTCGAACCCACCCCCAGTTGATCCTCCTGCCGTTTCTGATAAGGGAACCAACCTGCCCCCTCCTCCAGACAAGACAGACTCGGAAGCCGCCGTTCCGAAGGGCGATGGGGACGATTCTTTTAAAGTGGAGATCACTCCTTCTGGTGTATTCCACTTGAAGATAAGAGATGAAGGGGGAGAAGCGGTTGACTCCCCCAAGCCGAGCGACCAGCAGGACCTGATAGTGAACATCGAAGACAGCCCGGTCTCCCCAAAACTAGCCGGTCTGAAGTCGACCAAGAAGAGGAAAAAAGATGAGTCCACGGCGGACAGGATCCTGAAAAAGGTGAAGAGCCTGAAGGCCAAAAACAAGGCGGCTTCCAGGAGACCGGGAGCGGGTAGTCTTCAAGACAAGCCACGCGAGAAAGAAGTTTCGGAGGGTGCAATTACTCCTTCCCCCAAGCCGAACGAACAGATCCAAGCCGACGCGCACAGCATCTCTGTAAGTGAGATCATCAGAGACATGGATTCCCTCCAGAAACAAGACGACTTATTGAGAACCTCTTCCGAACTGCAGGCCGCCGACCCGCCTGGAGAGAAAGAGGCCGCCCTGAGTGAGGATGCGACCAGCATTAAGGAGGCCGTCCTGCCTGAGGTTGTGACCAGAACCGAGAAAACCATACCGGCCCCTGAAGATTCTGTGATGGCCGGGCTTCGGCTTATGCAGGTGAAGGCGGAGAAAGTAAGGGATCAGCTTACCAGACCGCCACCGCCGCCACCCAATCTTCTGTTGCAAGGTAAAGGGGTCGCGGATTACCGCCCTGTTCGTTTTTTCAAGACGAGGTCTTGAAACAAGTCGCGCGACTTGTTGTTGAACCCGTCCCCAAGCTTCTTTCCCTCCGCTGCTCAATTTTCCGCTGCCAAGCGGATACAAAGCGAGAGATCGTGGAGAGAACAGCGCCGAAAGATCGATACCGAGCAAGCAAAGCGATCTATCCGCACGAATTTTACTCGAACTGCAGCAGCTTGTAAGCGAGGAGAATTTGGAAAGAGCGGTCTTCTTTTGATAATTCTCCTATTATATGAAGTTATATGCGGCCGACCTCCTTGACTTTCTTTCTCATTCTCAGATGATCGTGATTCCATTCCCAAATCGGGCGAACTGGTGAATTACCTCCCTCCACTTGATCCACTTTTGCCGAGTTCCTCGGTTATACCGGATACCCGAATGGAGGATGAGATGACTCATTTCAAAGGAACTTCGAGACCCTTACGAAGCAGCTGAAGGCCCTTGAGGAACGGGAGAAAGCCGTTCAGGAGGAAAAAAGTGCGTTGCGGGCTGAGATGGAAGACGAGAGGAAAGAGAGCCGGGCCGCACTGGAGGTTGAACGGAGAGAGCGCCGCGAGCAGGAAAAAGTGCATCAAGACCAGGTGGCTGCCCTGTCCGCCTGACTTGATCGAGGAAAAAAAGAGATCCATAAGCTTGAAGGGGATTGCGCTTACTTCAGAGAGAAGTACCTTCGTCTGACAAGGGAGGCCGGCGGAAACCGTCGCCCTGTTAATGTTGCTGAGGAAGGTCGGCGTGAATCACACCGCCCGGCTGCCGGAACGAGCTCGACTCTTCCAGTAGTTGGGACGATCCATCATGTTGCTAATGCAAATGAGGCCGCGACGACCTTACCTAATCGCGTGATTCCTGCAGCGCGAGTAGAAAGGGATGCCGCGCGACTTCATAACATGATCAACCACCTCAATCACATCATGAATCAGATGCAAGGAACTATCCTTCAGATCGGCGACCATGTCGCGCGACTTCACAGGGAGGATGCACCGAGTGATACTCGTCAGTGATAAGCGGTTTTAAGACGGTCATTTGTAATAATATTTTTATTCGGTCCTTCGGACAACTTTAACTGCTCGAGCTTGTTTTTTATGATATTTGATCTATCTTTCAGACCGCTCGGTCTGTGTATTTGAATATGCTTTATACTCTTCTCTCGCATGTTGATTGATGCCTGCGAATTACTTTATAAGCCGAGCGGCTTGTTTCTGTTGCTTTTTTAATTCGCCTGCTTGAATTGTACTTGTGATCTAATGATTGTCTTATGTGGAAATGTACCCGCGCGGGTTGATTGGTCTAGCCGCGATTTGACCTTTGCTAAATGCAGATCACCTGTTCTTATAAGTAGCATGTTGGAAATTGCATTCACAATTACCTTGATTTGTGAGAAGTCACCCTTAAACTAAGATTGAATTGCTTTTGTATTTGATATGCTTTTCTAGTATTGTCTTGCAGATTATCATGGGTAAGTGTAAGCCAATGTCAGGTCACAATGGGTCTGCAAACACAGTTTCATAGTTTGTAATTCCTCATTTTATGAAACATGGTGATGACTCATATGTGATCTCTCTATTGAGATACACTTCATTTTCAAGACTATTGAAGACCTTGGAGTGCAGCTGCAGCAAGTGGTCTAGAAAAGAAAAGGAGCAAAAGAAAATAATTTTTCTAAGGGGATGTCTCGAGAGATCGAGCTTGTCTCGAGAAGTCAAGGCTTGTCTCGAGATGCAGGCTCTGCTCTTTTCGGAAACTCTATCTGGATGTCTCGAGAGATCAACCATGTCTCGAGATCTACTGGACCGAGAGAATTCCTCTGTCTCGAGAGATCCTGCCTTACTCGAGTCTGCAATCTTTTGATCTCTTATTCTCAGTTCTCGAGAGATAGATTTCTGATGTCTCGAGATATTTGGTATGTCTCGAGAGCTATTCCTTATGTCTCGAGAGATCCATTTTTTTTCCGAGACATTGGTCTGATGTTTTCCTCTCCCTCTGTTCTCGAGAGATACTCCTCATGTCTCGAGAAATCCCATTTGTCTCGAGACATCTGTCTAAATTCTGGTTTTCTCTGTTCTCTGTTCTTGACGACCCGTGATCGCTCATTTCCGATCCTAACGGCTTTCTTGAGAGCATTTAAGGTTGGTTTATACCTTAATTGCCATTCTCTATATATATAGAATTGGTTTTGGGGTTTAAAAGACAAGTTCTCTAATCGTTCAAGCCCTAATTCTCTTTCCCGATCTAGAAGAACGAGAAAAGCGCCGCCTCGCCGTCGCCTACGTTTGGAGATCGATCTTCTCATAGGATTTGTCGATTTCATTCAGGGAAGATTCGATTGATCCAAGGTCTGATTCTACAACCTCTATTGGATCGTTTCGGATTGCAAAGGTCAGATTTGAAGGATCTTAGTTCTTCCTCACCGTTCTCTAAAACCATTCAAGAAGAAGGAAGAATACACCTCTATCTTTCAGATCTGGTATTGTTTTGTTTAAAACTTTTATCATCTTTGTAGGAGAGATTGTTCTCCGAGTTGTAGGAGTTGTAATCTCTGAGTTGTAGGAGTTGTTCTGCGAGTTGTAGGAGAGGTTGTTCTCCGAGGTGTAGGAGTTGTTCTCTCCGAGTTGTAAGAGAAGTTTTCTCTGAGTTTGTAGGAGTTTTGACTCCGAGACAGTAGGATCGTTCTTGATCCGAGTTACAGAAAGTAGTCAAGTCTAGCTGTGGTGCTAGATTGGCGAGGCCGGCAGTGGAGTACCCAAGTACGGGGAACCACTATAAATTCCTGTGTTATCTGTGGCTGTAGTTTCTTTTCTGTGCTGTGCTTTACGTTTAATATTTTAATTCCGCAAAAGACGAAGAAATCACCTATTCACCCCCCTCTAGGTGATTTAGGTAGGCAACTAGATACTTCAATTGGTATCAGAGGGTCGCTGTTCGTTGCTAGGTTAACACCTTGAACATGATCCATTCTTCTAGTTGCTAGCAAGCCATGGATAGAGTCAAGGAATCCTCTCTGAAATTGCCCATCTGCACCAAGGCCAACTTTCCTATGTGGAAGGAAAGGGTCCGTTTTTATATGGAAGCTGCAGATCCCAGAATCTTCCAAGTCGTGGAAGAAGGTCCGCATGTGCCAATGACTGCTTCGTCAACAAATCCTACTGTCCAGATACCTAAGAAAATGATGGATTTGAATAAGGATGAGATAGCTCTTGTTTCTCTTGACAAGAAGGCTAAGAACATAATTGCTAGTGCAGTGGACGATTCCATGTTGCAAAACTTAATCCACTGCAAATCAGCCAAAGAGATGTGGACATCCTTAATTGTTCTAATGGAAGGTACTGACGAGGTAAGAGAAGATAGAAGGTCTCTACTTAATCAAGAGTACGAGGCGTTCAAGCAGAATAAGAAGGAGTGCATTGCTGATGCGTACGAAAGATTCTTCAAGATAGTCAATGGTTTGAGGAACTACGACAGGGAGTTCACAAACGGTGAACTAAATGACAAATTCTTGCGTTCCCTAACGAAAGACTGGGATAGCAAAATTGTTGCCATAAGAGAGTTTGGAAAACTGCCAAGTCTAGAACCTCAAAATCTGTTCGGGAAGCTGCTGTCTCATGAATTACAAATGAACATCTGAAAGTCTGAAGAGGATGTAAATCGAGCCTCAAGCAAAGAAAGAACCTTAGCTTTGAAGGCAGAGAACTCAAAGAAGAGCAAAGCAGTGATACCGATCAGAGAAAAGGAATCTGATATTGAAGAAGAATCGGAAGCCAGCTCCTCCTGTTCCGAACTGTCTGATGGGGAGTTCTCTTTAATTTCCCGACAATTTAAGAAACTGCTGAACAAACGAAGGCACATGAACAACAAGCCGTCTTCCTCGGATCATAAACATTCTCGTCGTGATGGCGACTATCACAGGAAGGGCTCAAGCAATAATGAAAGGTATAAATCCAAACAGAACAAACATATTTCTTCTGACATTATTTGCTACTGTTGTAATAAGCCAGGGCACATGATTGCTGAGTGTCCCTACAAAAAGAAAGAAGGTGGAAGAAAAGAGGACAAGAAATCCACTCATGGAGAGAAGAAATCAGATAGAAGCTTTGTCGCTAAGAAAGCCAAAACTCTGAGCGACAGTGACTCCGATGAGTCGAGTGATGAAGAAGAAGCTTACTTCGGTCTGATGGCTATGTCTGATGATGAAGAAGCACCCCCGTTCACCGGAAAGGTAAATGATCACACTATTCTATCTGATTCTGATTATGCTTCGGCTGAACAACAGGATAACTCCTTAGATGATGAATCTGAGCTCATGTCTCAATATACCAAAATGCTCCAAAGTTTTGACAAGTGCCGAAAGGTTGTCAAAACTCAGGGTAAGGAGATCATGGCTCTCAAGGAGATGGAATCTAACTTGAGAAAAGAAGTTGAAGAACTTTCTTCTCTCAAAGAGGAAGTCCAATCCTTGAAAGACAAGATTAAAAGCTCGGAAGAGACTCTTGCCCTGAGAGATCATTCGATAAATGTATTGGAGGAACAGCTTGCGGCTGAGAAGAAGCTGGTTGAAGCATTCTCTCAACCTAAAACTGTTCTGCCAATTATTGGTACTTTTACCACTAAGGCAAAAGGGAGCGGTATAGGGCATGAAGCTAGTACTAGCAATTCTTCAAAAAATACAGTTGCTAAGAAAGCTACCGCCAAAGAAAAAGGGAAAGCTCATCAAGAGCCTGTAGCATTCAAGAGAGTCATATTCCCTACGAATGCTTATGATATGGAGAGTTCCTATGGTCATTTCACACGACCAATTCCTTTTTCACCTGTGAATGATCATAAGGAATGAGCTCCTCCCCGAAACTTTGGTGATAGTGCTTTTCAAGCACCCTATCAAGAGATTAATCGGAAAGGGTACGGTCCATTTGTTCATGGCCCGAGTGCTAAGAAAGCACCAAAAGTGAAGGCTGTTGCACCAAAGCCAAAGAAGACAGTACCACCTTGTGTGTGCTGCCCTCATGAGGCATCCTCATCTAGAAGGGCTGCTCCTGCAAGAGCTAACGTTCAAAAAGTTAAGCAGGAAAGTGTAAAAAGAAGGTACAACAGATTTAACTGTTGGTGCTGCGGCAGGATTGGTCACTTTGCCGTTGATTGTTGGTTTAATACAACGTATACTAGGAGACCACAAGTGAACGTTGCAAGACAGACCACTCGCAATGTTAACATTTATCATGGTGCTCAACTGACAAGGGACCAAAGACCCAAATATGTTTGGGCTCCTAAGGCAAAATAATTTGTTTTTGCAGGTATGTCCAAAGGCCAACAAAAATCCTATCTGGTATTTGGACAGTGGATGCTCTCGGCATATGACCGGGACAAGAAGCCTTTTGCAAAACTACATTCCAGTTGCGAACGGTCCAAAAGTTATTTTTGGCAGTTCAGACAGAGGAATAACTAAAGGCTATGGTATGCTTTCTAACGGTAATGTATCGTTTTCAGATGTAGCTTATGTGGAAGGATTACAACATAATCTGATAAGCATAAGTCAACTTTGTGATAAAGGATACATTGTTGATTTTCATAAAGATAAATGTTTGATAAAGTCAGCTGAAAATAATGAAACGATTTTATCAGGCATTCGCTGTAGAAATATATTTTGTTTAAATTTTCTTTGCATATCATCTTCTACACCCGTATGTCTTTTAGCTAAAGATAGTGCATCTCTTGTCGACCAATGGCATAAGAGATTAGCACATATAAATCTCAAAACTATAAATAAATTGTTTTCACAAAACTTGGTGCGCGATGCTCCTAATGTTAAGTGCATTAAAGATAGACCTTGTCATGCTTGTGTAAAAGGCAAGCAAACAAGAGCTACCTTCAAGAGCATTATTGGCAAAGATTCCACCAGGTGTTTATACCTGCTCCACATGGATTTGTTTGGTCCTTTGCAAATTAGGAGTTTAGGAGGAAAATCTTACACATTAGTTATTGTAGATGATTACTCTCGTTTTGCCTGGGTATTCTTTCTGAAACACAAGTCAGATACCTTTGACACCTTCACTAGTTTTGTCAGGCAAGTCCAGAATGAATTTAACTGTTCGGTGGTCAAAATCAGAAGTGACCATGGTACAGAATTTGAATCTGGAGCCATGACAGAATTCTGTGAAAGTCTCGGTATCTTTCATGAGTTCTCCTCTCCTCGAACTCCACAACAAAATGGAGTAGCTGAGAGAAAGAATAGAACACTCATTGAGGCTTGCAGAACCATGTTGAGTGACTCTTCATTACCTGAATACTTTTGGGCTGAAGCTGTCAACACTGCATGCCATGTGCAAAACAGAGCACTCATAAACAAAAACCATGAAAAGACTCCTTATGAACTTCTAAAGGGCAAGAAACCAATCATCTCTTATTTTAGAATCTTTGGTAGTAAATGCTTTGTACTAAACAATGGAAAGCATTACAAAACTAAGTTCAGTGAAAAGAGCTTTGAAGGTATTTTTGTAGGCTATAGTAGCCATAGTAGGGCATATAGAGTTTTTAATAAGAAAACCCGGGTGGTAGAAGAATCTATTAACGTTGTATTTGATGAGACGAGCATGCTACAAGGCAGCTCCTCTAGCATTTCGTCTGTAGACACAGGTTCAAAGCTGCAGGATTTAAGCTTGGATCAGCCAGTTGAAGGAAGTTCTCAACAGTTCATCAAGATTCCCCCAACAACTACCAATGAAGAAGATAATCCTGATGAAGAGCCAATCCAAGTGGAGGAAGATACTCCATCTGTAGAAGAAACTCCTAACGGTCAAAATCATGCAAGGAACCTCGGGCTACGACACTTGAGGGATCATCCAGTTGATCAGATCATAGGAGATCCTCATGAAGGAATAAGAACAAGATGAGGTACCATTAACGAAAATATGCATTTAAGTTTTCTTTCACAGGTCGAACCAAGGAAATTTCAAGAGGCAAATGAAGATCCATCTTGGATAATCGCTATGGAAGAAGAATTAAACCAGTTCAAACGCTGCAAGGTTTGGACACTTGTTCCAAAACCCAAAGACAAGAATGTCATTGGAACAAAGTGGGTGTACAGAAACAAGCTGGATGAAGAAGGAACAATTATAAAGAACAAAGCCAGACTTGTAGCTAAGGGATACAGACAAGAGGAAGGTATCGACTTCGATCAGACGTACGCTCCAGTAGCAAGGCTCGAAGCGATCAGACTCTTCCTTGCTTATGCTGCTTTCAAGGGTTTCACCGTATATCAGATGGATGTCAAGTCCGCTTTCCTAAACGGAGACATCAAAGAGGAAGTATACGTTGAACAACCCCCAGGTTTTGTTGATCCTGATCATCCCAATCATGTTTATTTATTACAAAAAGCTTTATATGGTTTGAAACAAGCTCCTCGAGCTTGGTACGAGACGCTGTCTAACTTTCTTCTTGAGAACAAGTTCACAAGAGGAAAGATAGATAAAACATTATTTCTTAGGGAAGTAAAAGGCAAGATTTTGCTAGTGCAAATCTATGTCGATGACATCATATTTGGCTCTACGGATAATAATCTTTGCAAAAAGTTTTCTAAACTTATGCAAGGGAAATTTGAAATGAGCAGTATGGGTGAGCTGAAATATTTCTTAGGACTTCAAGTGAAACAGTCAGAAGATGGAACCTTCATCTCTCAGACAAAGTTCACTAAGGAGTTGATTAAGAAATTTGGAATGGAGAGTGCAACCTCTATGAGGACTCCAATGAGCTCAGCTATGTCTCTGGACAAGGATGAAAAAGGGAAACCTTTTGATGAAACCAAGTACAGAAGCATAATTGGCTCTTTGCTCTATCTTACTGCCAGTAGACCTGATATAATGTTCTCTACATGTGTATGCGCTAGATATCAGGTGAACTCTAAGGAATCCCACTATACTGCTGCGAAGCGGGTTTTGAGATACCTTAAAGGCACACCAAATCTTGGCTTATGGTACCCAAGAAGTAATGATAGCGAACTAATTGGTTTTTCAGATGCAGATTTTGCAGGTAGCAAAGACGACAGGAAAAGCACTTCCGGGACATGTCAATTCCTAGGAAGGAGACTTATTTCCTGGAGTAGCAAGAAGCAGAATTGTGTCGCAATTTCAACCGCCGAGTCGGAATACATTTCTGCTGGCAGTTGTTGCGCACAACTTCTATGGATAAGGAATCAACTTCAAGACTACAACATGAAGATCAAAGATATTCCCATGTTTTGCGACTCTTCCAGTGCAATTGCTATCGCAAACAATCCAGTCTCTCACAGTCGGACAAAGCACATCGAGCTTCGATATCACTTTATCCGGGAGCATGTGGAGAAGGGTGACATAAGTCTGAGATATGTCCCCACGAATAAGCAAGTTGCAGATATCTTCACGAAGCCGCTGGATGAGACTAAGTTCTCTTTCTTCAAGACGGAACTTGGAATGCTCAACATGGAGTAATGTCCATTCAAGCAAATCATGAAGACTTGGAGATTTCAAGACTCAAAACCTGTTCCTGAACAATTTCAAGTTGATGTCTCGAGAACTATAGACTGTCTCGAGAACTACAAGGTCTTTCGACAACTCTGTCACTTCAAGATCTCGAAACAAATCTAAAGGACTTCTGGGAGTTTTCAAGACATGACAAGTCTCTCGAGACATAGTCAGAACTCGGGAAATGGTAATGTCTCGAGACTTAATCTATCTCTCGAGACATCAGGACAAGTCAAACCGCGCAGAGTTTCCAGAGTTCTCGAGACATAGCCGATGTCTCGAGACATAGGTCTGTTTTAAAACTGTTCCGGAACTCAGGTATGTGCCGTTTCCCCTATTTTTTTTAAATGTCACCTAAAACGTCAAATCAAGGTCATATATATATATATATACATCCTATCGGAAACTTGGTGTTCACTAAACCTTCGATCCCGAGACCTCGACCCTTCGACTTCCTCTCGAGCGGCGACTGATCGACTTCGTGGTTCTCGGAAGTGGATCGTCTCCCCTGTTCTTCTCCTCCTCTCAAATCCTTCGATGGCTCCCTCCTCAAATCCCAAGATCGGAGTTGGCAATGAGGTTGTTCGCTCGGGTATTGCCGACTTATCCGAGGACTTCCAGAATCTCTTCTGTATGCTTGATGCCGCCGGTTTGGAATTTGTTCTTGAGCATCCTTGCCGTATTCTGTTTGATGAGGTTGAAGAATTCTTCACCAATGCAAAGGCTATCAAGGACGGAAGGATGTTGGTCTCTTTCGTAAAAGGGATCAAAATCAAGATGTCTCCCAAGACCCTTGTGAAACATTTGCACCTCACTAAAGTTGATTTTGAAGAAGAGTTAAGTGACAGTGATTGGTTGAGAACAGCTCGATACTGTGGTCTGGACTCAGACTTTTCTGCAGTTAAAAGGAGCAAGATGAATGATGCAGGCAAGCTCTTGGTGGATATAATTCTAAAAGTTCTCTTTTGCAAGCAAGGCACACAGGGGCATGTATCTGAAGAGACCTTTCTTCTGATGGTTGGAATAATCACTGGGAAGAAGAGAGATTGGGCCTCAATCTTGTTCTCCAACATCAAGGCCTCAATCAGCTCTCCAAAGTTTGCAAGGATCATCACTCTGTTTCTGAATCAGTTCAATTCTGCCATTTTTGACATGTCCAAAGGTGCAGTTATTCATCACCTCAAGAGAATCGATGTCGTCACCATGCAGAGATGGGACATTCGGATCCAGAAGCCGGGAGTGGCTAGTGCAGTTTCTGAGGGGAAGCCTCAGCAGTCTGCAGAAGCTGGTATTCCCTCTGAAGGCCAGGTACCTGTAGTACCCTCATTTCCCCTTCCTCCTCAGATTAGACCTAAAGCCTCAGGCAGAGCTAAGCTGCCAATCCGTTCAAAGACCAAAGGTCAGCCCTCCTCAGCTCCAGAAGTTCCCATTCCTCCATCAGTTCCAGCAGTTCCATCAGTTCCATCCGATAATATTTCTTCACCATCTCATCCTCCTTCAGCTACTGAAGAAGAAGCCTCCTTGGCAAATGAGGCAGTGGCAGCTGTTCTCATGGATATTCAACAAGAACCCTCTGATTTGCACAGTCCCAGTGGCCAGCAGGCAGGGTCTGGTGCTGATTTTGCCTTCAATCAAGATGATGATGTTGATTCAGTACATGTTTCAACACCTTCCCCAGTACATGTTGAGGGGGAGTCAGAGTTTGATACAACCAAGCATGCTCCGGATGAGCTAGGTTGTGAAGACGGTAAGGTAGCACCTTCTTGTGAAATTGAAGACATTCCTGATGATGAAGAAGCTCCAGTAGATATTCATATTGCTGCTCCTACTGCTCCTCTATCATCCTTTCACTCTTCTCCTCCAGTACATGATGCAGGTTCCCTTCTGGGACAAATAGAGGCTATGCTAAAAAGGCAAAGTGAACAGTTTGAACACTCCTTGACGACTGTCCACAGGAGGATTGCTTCAGTGGAAAGTGAGCTTGGTCGGGAGCTAGCCAAGATCAAGACAAATTATGAACATCTTTCAGATTTGATGTGCCATGGAAGCAAGTCAGTGGAGCATGCAACTGCCGGTGTAGGCACTGTGCTGAAGCAGACTGTAATCATAACCCAACTTCAACAAACTATGCTGAATGATGCTGAAGCCAACACTTTCAAAGTTGTTGATGAAGTGGGCAAGTTTAAAGATGATACTCTCCAAACCCTATCTGTAGAAGTCAGAAAGGGGGAGGAAAATATAGTAGCTCAAATGACAGATTTGGTTGAAAGCTCAGTATCTGCTCTTCAAAGCTCATGGAATTCTCAGTTTGAGCAGTTCTCTACCAGGATGTTGAAGCAAGTTGCTGATATTAATGCTTATTCATTCAAAACAGCAACGTGGCTGCATAATCAGATCTTTCCTGAGTTGGAAATTGATCCTGATGTTCCTGTTCCTCAGTTCTCTCCTAGACCAGAAGATTTTGTTGGCAAGGCTCCTTCTGTTGCAGATCAGTCAGATAGGACTGGGTCTAAAAGAAAAAGAAATTATGGTGAGGGTCCCTCTGCTATTAGATCTGTTCCCTCCTCCAGTTCTGCAGGTTCTTACAAGGCTAAGGTTGAGAAAGGTTATCCAGAACTCTGGAGCCCTGTCTCAAAAGATATTATTCTTGAATCCTATAGGTTAGTCCATGAAGGTAAATTGAATAGATCTGAATGCTACAGCTCTCAAGAATGGGAAAAACATGAGACAGCTCAAAGGAAGCGAAGGATTCATTTCAGAGCTTTTGGTTATAATAATGCTGATGCTCCGGAACCCCCTCCGTTTTACCATCCCAAGCCTCATGCTTATTTCTCCAGACAAGAAGAAAAGATGAAAAGACGATCTTGAAGGATGATAATGATGATTCTGTGAAGACATATTTTGGTTTCATTCTGATTTGGTGAACATCAAGTCTTCTGAACAATTCAAATTTAGATATATATATATTTGATGTTTTGATGTTCTTTACTTTTTTATTTCTATATCTTTGTGTAGTGTAGCATATTTATTCTTTAACTGCTGTAATTCAACTTAGTGTACAGGGTTCTGACTTCTACAAATAGGGGGAGATTATTGGAAATTGCATTCACAATTACCTTGATTTGTGAGAAGTCACCCTTAAACTAAGATTGAATTGCTTTTGTATTTGATATGCTTTTCTAGTATTGTCTTGCAGATTATCATGGGTAAGTGTAAGCCAATGTCAGGTCACAATGGGTCTGCAAACACAGTTTCATAGTTTGTAATTCCTCATTTTATGAAACATGGTGATGACTCATATGTGATCTCTCTATTGAGATACACTTCATTTTCAAGACTATTGAAGACCTTGGAGTGCAGCTGCAGCAAGTGGTCTAGAAAAGAAAAGGAGCAAAAGAAAATAATTTTTCTAAGGGGATGTCTCGAGAGATCGAGCTTGTCTCGAGAAGTCAAGGCTTGTCTCGAGATGCAGGCTCTGCTCTTTTCGGAAACTCTATCTGGATGTCTCGAGAGATCAACCATGTCTCGAGATCTACTGGACCGAGAGAATTCCTCTGTCTCGAGAGATCCTGCCTTACTCGAGTCTGCAATCTTTTGATCTCTTATTCTCAGTTCTCGAGAGATAGATTTCTGATGTCTCGAGATATTTGGTATGTCTCGAGAGCTATTCCTTATGTCTCGAGAGATCCATTTTTTTTCCGAGACATTGGTCTGATGTTTTCCCCTCCCTCTGTTCTCGAGAGATACTCCTCATGTCTCGAGAAATCCCATTTGTCTCGAGACATCTGTCTAAATTCTGGTTTTCTCTGTTCTCTGTTCTTGACGACCCGTGATCGCTCATTTCCGATCCTAACGGCTTTCTTGAGAGCATTTAAGGTTGGTTTATACCTTAATTGCCATTCTCTATATATATAGAATTGGTTTTGGGGTTTAAAAGACAAGTTCTCTAATCGTTCAAGCCCTAATTCTCTTTCCCGATCTAGAAGAACGAGAAAAGCGCCGCCTCGCCGTCGCCTACGTTTGGAGATCGATCTTCTCATAGGATTTGTCGATTTCATTCAGGGAAGATTCGATTGATCCAAGGTCTGATTCTACAACCTCTATTGGATCGTTTCAGATTGCAAAGGTCAGATTTGAAGGATCTTAGTTCTTCCTCACCGTTCTCTAAAACCATTCAAGAAGAAGGAAGAATACACCTCTATCTTTCAGATCTGGTATTGTTTTGTTTAAAACTTTTATCATCTTTGTAGGAGAGATTGTTCTCCGAGTTGTAGGAGTTGTAATCTCTGAGTTGTAGGAGTTGTTCTGCGAGTTGTAGGAGAGGTTGTTCTCCGAGGTGTAGGAGTTGTTCTCTCCGAGTTGTAAGAGAAGTTTTCTCTGAGTTTGTAGGAGTTTTGACTCCGAGACAGTAGGATCGTTCTTGATCCGAGTTACAGAAAGTAGTCAAGTCTAGCTGTGGTGCTAGATTGGCGAGGCCGGCAGTGGAGTACCCAAGTACGGGGAACCACTATAAATTCCTGTGTTATCTGTGGCTGTAGTTTCTTTTCTGTGCTGTGCTTTACGTTTAATATTTTAATTCCGCAAAAGACGAAGAAATCACCTATTCACCCCCCTCTAGGTGATTTAGGTAGGCAACTAGATACTTCATAGCACCTTTCCGAAGGTCTTTCTACCAGAATCTTAAGATGGGAGCAAAGCGCCAACCGAAGCGACCTGCGAAGACCTCTGCTACTCGCTCCGAAGCCGCTCTAGCTTTTCATTCGGCAGACCTCGAGGAATGCCGTCTGACTAAGGCTGAATTGGATGAATTTGTCGAGAAACATATGGTTGATAGTTCGCTGCTCGCACGACTTCCGCTTCGTGATGAGCGGATGAACTCTTCCGGACCGAACCAAATCGCCATCCCAATCTACCATTTCGATTGCGGTTTCAAGTTCCCCATATCCATCGAGCTCGCCATGGTCTTCGACCACTATGGAGTTGTTCCCGGCCAAATCTCCCCTAACTCGATGGCCGGGATTTGCAGCTTTATTTCATACCTGCGGTCTGAGAGACTCCGCTTCTCTATGGACCTTTTTAGGAAGATATTCTCGGTGCGGGCTATCCCGGACTCTGAGTTGAATGTGTTCAAAGGCGATCTCTTCTTCGGTTGCTGGGGTTTGAAGATGGTCAACCTCGCGAACAAGGTCACGGCCTGGTCGGAGAGGTATTTGATTTTCGAAGGCCGACTCGGCCTACTGAACCTGAACCCGCAAGTGTGGCCGGAGGAGGCCTTTCAACAGGTCGCTATAAGGGAGATCGAGAAGAAAACCTGCAAGCTTCTCGAGGATGAGCGGCTTAATGTAAGATACTACCTCCCGCTGCTCGCCGAGTTAGAGAATGTTCGGCCTGAAGACAGTAAGTTTTCCTTCAACCCGCTTCCGACTTCAATGTTGACTGGACGATCTCTTGTGCTGACTCTTCTCTTTTGTAGCCGAGGCCATTGTCCCCGCTAACAAGCCGGTCAGCCCGGCTGGTTTGATCTTAACCCAGACGGAGAAGAGAAAACGACAGGTCAGGAACAAGCCGCTGCTATCCGATGGGGAGGATTCAACCTCCTCGGGCGACTTCTCCGCCCTCCGTTCCTTCAGCAAGGTGAAGGACTTAAAAGGCCGCACAGTCTTGACCTGGCATCCGGACGGTGATAGCGTCCAGGTCTCTACTGCGCTTCCCCACTGGGCGAAGGAGAAGTCGGGCCGGCATGCTGAGGCCGCCAACATTGCCATGTTTGGCCGATGAAATTTCAGGCGATTGAGGAAGATCCCTGAGGAGGAGCTTGCCCGGGAGGCCGCGCGGGTTGGAGCTGAAAGCCTTATCACCAATGTCTTCATGGGAATGACCTTTAAAAGATTGATCAGAGCAAATGATCATCTAGAGAAGGAAATTGCTGAACTGAAGAAAGAAAACGCGCGGCTAAAGGAGGTCGAGTTGGTAAGTCATCACCTGACTAGCCATCTTTTTTTTTTTACCAAACCGTGCGGTTTCTTACCTTTACTCCTTCTTCGCAGACAAAGTATGATGAGACCGATCCGGTCTATCAAGAAGAACTTTCCCCTCATGTTGCCGAGGGAATTGATAATGCTTTTAACCGCCTGCGAGAGCTCGGAGGGTTCGCAGCTGGTTTTGAGCATTTCACCTTTTCCGATGCCTACCCGACTTTACAGAAGAAATTAGAGAAAATCAGGCGGAAGGCCAAAGGGAAGAACAAAGTCGATGGGTCTAGCTCGGAGGAAAGTGACGACGAGGATGATGAAGCCGAAGAGCCCGTTGCGGCTAGAGAGGGAGAGAGCGGCTCGGACTCCGAGTCCACCGACTCTGACGAAGGGAGCGGGCGCAAGTCGGGCGAACTGAGCAGCTCATCTTCGTCGAGTAGCGAAGGCTATTCCCCCGATGTTTCGATTGGAGGCAGCGAACATTTAAGTGCTCCTGCATCTAAGAAGCTCAAGTCGGGTGACGAATAGCTGTATTTTGTTTTTATTTTGGATGACCGACGATTTGATTTTGTTAACCGGTCGGTTAGAACATAATGTAAGAACATTTTGAAAATGAAATGGAAAGTTTTTACCTGTCTATCTGTCTACTTTCTGCGACTTACTTGTGATTGTTTGCGATCTCTTTCTACTTTGGATAATTGACTCTTCTAATCAAGTTGTGCGACTTAATATTAACCCAACCGGTCAGAACACTGATCTTCACGGAATTTCGGTTAAGTAATCATTAGAAAAAACGTGTTCGCATAGCTTGTTTCTTCAATCCGGATCAAGTGAACTTGATTCATCCTGAGAAAGTGGTAATTATAATGTTTCGTTATGTAGTCGATGCGGTTTGGATATATAATCGAGCGAACAGAAATCCAAGTTCTGCCTCATCTTATTATGGATGCCTTGTGATAACCAGGAAATCGAACATAACCAAGCCGCGCGACCATTACTAGGTTCTGCATACTTGCTTTCCAGGATAAAGAATGCCAAGTCATAAGAACAGGTCGAGCGGCCAGCATTTTAACTCGAGCGACTTACAACTCAGATTGTTGACTTTATGGATAAAGAATGTCAAGTCATAAGAATAGTTAACAGGCCGAGCGGCTAGAATTTTAACTTGAGCGACTTACAACTCAGGCTGTTGCAAGCCCTATCCCTGTGAATATAGTTGATAACCAAACAAGAAATTGTCATAACCAAGCCGCGCGATTATGACCTGGCTTTTTGTGATTGCTTCGCAAGATAGAATATCAAGTCATAAGAAGTCCATTGGCAGGCCGCGCGATTAATATTTAAGCTGAACGATTTATGTGACATATCATCGACTGATAAATCCGCGCGGACTATACATATTTTGAGCGATCTAGTAGTTTGATACTTGCAATGAGAATCATAATTGCCTGATTGTGAAGAGTCCGTTATTAATCGAACGGATTGAATTGAAACCCATAAAAATGATAGGTTCATAAACCAAATGATGAGATCGACCGATCTGGATTATGCTTGATCCTTTGATATTTTCCTTGTCGTTCTATGATAACCTGTATATTTCAAATCGTGCGGTCTAAAGACCAGGCCGCATGATATCTTTGATACTTGCTTATTCCAAACCGTCCGGTTTAAAAACCAGACCGCATGATATCTTTGGTGCCTGCTTGTTTCAAACCGTCCGGTTTAAACAACAAGCCGACCGGTTTGTGATGCACCCATAAAAATCCTGTTTTTTCTCCCAAATGATCTAGAGTGACCATATAGGATGAGATAATTTCCTGTAATGTAACAAGAGATGGCTACAGACTCAGATGACCAAGTGGGCAGGTGGGCCTAGGCGGCGAACATTGCTTTCCTCAAGTGGTCATACGAGCTGTAGAAATAAAGAAAAAGACAAGTACAGACCCAGATGACGAAGTGGGCAGGTGGGCCTAGGCGGCGAACATTGCTTTCCTCAAGTGGTCATAAGGGCTGTAAGCGACTCAACCGCTTTCTTGCCTAGGGCTACAAGCCGAGTTGATCAATTGGGCAGGTGGGCCTAGGCGGCAAACATTGCTTTCCTCAGAGAGATCAACTCAGTTGTGGGTCCCGCTTAGGCATCGCTTGAGAGTACCTAGGAGTATTCGATGGTCACAGACTAAGATGATCAGTTGGGCAGGTGTGGTTATGCCGCGGGGGCTAAACCGACATTGCTTTCCTCAGAAAGATCATCAAAGCTGTAATCATATCCCTCTCGGGGCATGATAGAGCCAACATTCACCTAGACCTCCCTTGATGTAGGGGTGTGTCGGATATCAGCTGGGATCCAAGGTTCTGAAGACCACCGCACGGGAATTGGCAAGCTACCACTACACGTGTGCGAAAACTCCCCGCTACACATGATCTTCGTGGTTTTACGCTAATGACTACAATCCGAGGGGGTTCGAGCAGAACTTGGCGATGTCTCCGCGGTTCAGTGAGGTTGATATATAAGAAAGTATAAAGAAACATCAGACATGGAGAAGTGTCAGTATAGGGCTTCTCATTAAAATATCCAAAAAATGCAAGAGAGTAAAGAGGGCATTTTAAGGATAGAACCGTTTGAGATCGTCACCGCTCCAGGTGCGTGAGATGTCTTCTCCTTCACTTGTTTGAAGGCGGTAAGCCCCGCTTTTTAATACTTCCTTGATGATGAAAGGTCCGGCCCAATTGGGATTCAGCTTCCCGACGTTGCCTGTTCTGGCTGCTGCATCAACTTTCTTTAGCACAACGTCTCCTACTAATTTTTTTTACTCTGACGTTCTTGTCAAAGTACTTTGTCATTCTCCTTTTAACTTCCTCTTGTCTGATTGTTGCCTCGTCCTGAAGCTCTTCGATCAGATCCAGACTATACTTGATAGCTTCATCATTGTCTTCTATCCAGGCTTCACCTCCTTCCTTTGCATACACAACTCTTGGAGTGACCACCTCAAATTCTACAGGAACAACAACCTCTGAGCCATGAGATAATTTGAATGGTGTCTCCCCCCGTAGCTGAAGATGGAGTAGTACGAAGAGTCCAAAGGATGGAAGGAAGTTGGTCTGCCCAATTTCCTCTTTGATTCAAGACCCTCTTCATCAGAAGCTGCTGGATCTGTCTATTTGCGGCTTCTACCTGACCATTCGTCCTTGGGTGGTGTACCGAGGCAAACCGAAGATCAATTCCCACCTGATCACAAAAGTTTATCATCTCTGGATTGTTAAATTGTGGACCATTGTCAGTGACAATTGCTAGCGGAATTCCATGTCGGCAGACTATCTCCCCCCAGATGAAGTTTCTGATAATTTGAGTTGTAGTTCTTGCTAATGCCTTCGCCTCAATCCACTTGCTGAAGTAGTCAATCATCACAATGATAAATGTTGAAACCGATTTCTCGGTCTCTAGTGGAGCTCGGGGCCCTCACCGAAATGAGGGGCAACTAGCCCTTACCGGTCCCTCGGGAGAGGTAAGGCCGACGATTCGAGCAAAGAACAAAGACCCTAGTCTCAGCGAGGAGTTCCCTCCACTAACCCGGAAGATCGTTGAGCGCTTCCCCTCCCAAGCCAAAGCTAAGACTCCGGTACCTTGGAGAGCTAGAGAGCCCAAACCAAAGCGACCTAGGGAGAGAAAAGCTCAAAGATAATGAACCGCTCTTCTTCCAAGGTGCCCATTAAGGTCTATTTATAGGTTTTGGTTTTGCGGTCTGCAGATAACAGGATTCCGTCTTCAGATTTGACTATCTGCACCCCGAGTGGGTCTGCTAACAGCCAAGTTCCGCTGTTTGGAGAGGCTAAGAGCAGACCACCGAGGGTAAAATGGTAAGTTGATCCTAATGACATATGGGTAAGGGGTTGCGAGAGCCCCACTGTTGGAGTTCTCGCCGACCTTCTCGCAGATCCTGCCCGCGGAAGGAGCTCTCGCGAATACTGCCCGCGGCATCTCCTTCGGAGGGTCGTTTTGCGAGAACCCTGCTGAAGGAGCTCTCGCGAGGACGAGGGTCCGCTGACGAGGTTCTCGCGAGGACCGCGTTGGCCCATTTTGGTGGTCTGTCGAGGTCTCATTGGCTGGGGGTTGATCTCGGCGAGGCCCAGATCTCGTCACTCCCGTCTCGCTCGATTTCCCTGCCTGACGAATATCGGGGTTGTACACAATCCTCGCTCTTCGCGAAGACTAATGTCCTCGCGAAGAATCGTCCAACCCCTGATATTCGACCGCCCCCAGATGACCTGTCAGGAATCTTTGGTGGGACCCACCATGCAGGTTATAAATATCGTCCCGAGCCCCCATTGGTGCGCGTCGTTTCTTTTCCTTCCTTTCTTGTTCTAGCTGCCGGGAGATGCCGATTTCCGAAGAAGCAGAGGCTCGCCTGAGAGCGTTGAGAGCCGGCGGGCTACCTTCCACGACCAAGGTACCCGCCTGGATGAGCCGCCGCCTCCCGCCCGGTCGCCAAAAGTCAAGAAGGCGAAGGCGGTTCGCCTCTCTGGAGACGACTCCGTGGCGCTGGACTCCTCCCCGGACGATCGCCGCCCCGAGAAGGTATGAGTTATTCGAATTCACGTCGGTAAATTGCTCTTCATTCATTTCTACTCGCAGGATACTTTGCCGAGCGAGATCGTTGAGGAACGTGCTGAAGGGTCTCGGAAAAGCCAGCAGGTGGACACGAACCTCGCTGGGAAAGACACCACCGGTACGATCTGGATCTCGCATACCGTAATATTTATGTCAACTATATATGATCTCCGTTACTCTTTTCTTACAGTCTCGCCCCTGAAGTCCCCGATCCGCCCGTCGTCGCGGCCTCCATCTCCGCCCCCTCCAGGTAGAATTGTTGATAAGCCCGGGTTCCAGCTCCTGACGAGCGAGGAGACCGGTGGCTCCGCCCCGTCGAAGATTCTCCCGACCAATAGCACGGCTTATCCTGCCGGCCTGGGCAAATCCCTCTACCCCCACTATGGCAATGTGTTCCAGGGCCGTCCTTCGACTTCTCGCCGCCCTCTCGGTAAGCGTTATGGCCTCGCCGAAACCCCGCGTGATCTCGCGCTCGTCATCTAATCATTCTAAAATCTTGCAGATAATGCCGAGAATCCACCTACCGATTTCGAGCTGGGTGATGACGAGATGTCTCCCCTTCCTGACCAGGTGGAGGAATTCTTAGGGGATCCGCGCGATCCGGAAACGATGAAGCAGCGAGCCGCGAAACTCTTGAGGAAGCATGGGCGAATGCTGATGGACCTCAATATGCAGGCGAAGCGGGATAGGGAAGCCGCGGAGGATAGGCACGCGGTCCTGATGGAGGAGTGCGCGAGGCTCCGGCAAGCGAGACACCGCGATCAGGATGAGGTCGCCACGACGCCGGAGGTACACATAGCGAGGATGAGGGACTACGCCTACCTCACGGATCGGGAGGGTCGCTTGGCGGAGGAATATTATAATTCTAGGGCACCGCCGAGGTCAGGGTCGCGGGGTGGTGGCCGGTGGAAATGGCTCCCCCACGATTCTCGTTAGACGTTTTTGTTGTGAACTCTTATTATTATTAATGGGTGTCGCTGTTTTAGACAATCTCGCCATGGCTCGCAACTCGCATATTTGCCACTTATATGTTGGCTTTATTTCTTCTGACAATTAAGTATTACTAGCTTTTTATTATTTCTCGCTCGGTGCTAGCAAGTCTACATTTTCATATTATACTGTGCTCGCGCGGACCCTTTGTTCTCGCCAAATATATCTCTCGAAAGTGTCGTTTGTACTAACCCCGCAGGTTTTTCTCGCCCGCGGACACGATGTGATGTTTTTGTTGATACTCGTGCTCGGTGACGCTTGGACTTCTTCCCGCCTTTTTGTTTTGGCTATAAATAGGCGGTCTTTGCTAGGCCAACCACCGCATTTATTCTTGATCTTTTTCTTCTTCTGCTACAGAGCTCTCGCTCTTTCTCGTTCTCGCTTTCTTCCCCTTCTCGCAGATCTTCCAGATGGGCAGCGACGCGGAGTCAGAGGGCCGGCGAAGGGTTGTTAAAGCCTTCGCCGAGCATAGCTTCTTCACTTGCAATCTGACCGACGAAGAGTACTTTAGCGCGATCGTCGATTTCGTTCTCACCCCGTTCGAGGCACGCCGCCCTAGCGAGGACGACGTGATCAACGACCCGTTGGTCGACGAGTTGGCCATCCCTATCGCCCACTTTTCGGTTGGTTTGCGCCTTCCTTTGTGGCCAGAAGTTCGCCAGGTAACAATCGTTCTCGCTTACTTTCTGTTTATTTTGCCACTCGAGTCTCGCTCGCCACACGGATTGATCCTGTTCTCGCTGCCTGTTAGGTGCTCAAGCATTATGGTGTGGTTCCCGGCCAGCTCACACCCAATGCCGTGGCGGTGATCATCGCCTTCGCCTGCTACCTTCGCGAGGAGCGAATAGAGTTCAGCCTTCCTGTCTTCCGGAAGCTGTTCTCCTTCCGCGCCTACAAAGATGGGACAACCTATTTCGTGGGCACAGGCCCGAAAGTGGTTGAGACCGTCAACAAGGCCCACTTCTGGGCCCAAAAGTTTGTCGTCGTCAAGGGGAATTTCGGCAACATTCCCTTCTCGCCGATTCAACATAGCGAGACCACCTACCGACCCACCGCCCTCGGCGGTCATGACGCCCTCCTCCATCAGTTCTTCGGCAAGAAGAACTTCGAAGTCGTCTACCTCCGCCGCAACCTAGACAAGCTGCCTCCAGTCCTCGCCGGAGAAGGTAAAGATTTCTGTCTAATATATATATCTCAATTCGCATGCCTGTCATTCTTATCCATATGACTTTTTGTTTTTAGGCGAGCGGGACGTTCCCCTCCATCCCCCTTACGCGAGCAACCGGAAGACCGACGCAACAATGGCCCTCGCCACTATGGGGGCGGAAGCTTGCCGAGGCGATGTCACCCCGGCCGAGCCATCCTCTCGCAAGAGATCGGGAGCTTCTGGCAGTCATGCCGCCCCTCCGAAATCTCCGTCAAAAAAGAAAAGCAAGAAAAGCGCGGCCTCGCTCGCTTCGTCAAAAGGCAAGGAATCTCGCGAGGCTACCTTCGACGAGTTTGACCTTACCGGCCTTTCGGCGGGCGAGGACGAAGATCCTGGCCAGGAGGCGGTCAGGGCCTCGGTCCTCCCCATCCCGGTGAACCATTATAACTTCGGGCTCGGCCAGAGGCGTCGGGACGAGACTGGCGAGCCCCTTGTCACCTGGAAGCCAGAGACCAACAGGGTGGACATCTCTTCTATCCTCCCCTCCTGGGTGGAGAAGGAGACCGTTAGTGGTCACGCTTTCGACTTTTCGTTCGCGCTTTATGGTCGCGAAGATGCAGGGCTTACAAGGATGAGACCGCGAGGACCCTTGCTTATGAGAGCGCGAGGTCCCAGCTGCGTTCTGCCGAGCTCGCCCATATGACGGGGAGGCGTTGCTTGCAGCTGGAGCTTCAGAATGTGGAGCTCGCGAGGGCCTACCAAGGAGTTCTCGCCGAGAGCACGCAGCTGAAAGAGAAGCTGCTCGCCGCGGAGGCAAGGGTGGTGAGTCATCTAGACTTCCAACTTCCTCTTTTCCCCCAACCCCTTCATCTCTCTAACCTGACTTGCTCGCAGGATGTCGAGGTCGCCGGGAGGGCCAACGCTCGCATCAAGGACTTGGAGAGCGAGGTGGCCGGGCTGAAGGCCCTAAATAGCGACCTCACTCGCGCCGTGGTTCCCCCTTCGCCTCGCCGTTTAAAAGAAGACCAGCGGGCGCGAGACGAAGAAATTCGTGTGGGGTCGATAGAGTCGGCTCGCTACATTTTCTCGGTGGCGAAGGCGATCGGCCTTTTGGCGGATAATGCGACTGACATGACTCTGGAAGACATTGTTCCAGAGTTCTTCCTCCCTCTCCCGCCAGTGAAGGACAGTGATGACGAAGAAGGATCTGCGGGCGATTCCTGAAGCTCGCCGCCCTTCCCCCTTTTGTGTTGTAACTTGTGTTATAATTTTTGATCGGCGAGATCGCCAAAGATTGTAACTGAATTATGAAGTATAGAATGCAGATTTTGTTTTGTTCACTGCGCTCTCCTTTTCTCGTTTTGTTATTTTCACTTGTCGATCGTCTCGCCCTTGCTCATTTCGTGATTCGCTTTCGCGGAGGTCATTCTCGCGCCGCACGTTATTGGATAGGTGCGCGCAGGATGCTTCGGCTGCTCGGGTCTTTCGCCGTTTTCCTTAGGCTTGTTACGCCTTTAGCTACGCGTATTTTCTTTAGGTTTCGTAGGGTATTTTTCCTCTTGGCGAGAGCTCTCCTCTTGCCCAGTGCGGGCAACCTTTCTGCCGAGGACTGGATATTTGGGATCGTATGAGATCGATCCTCGCCACTTGCGTAGTGTCGCACGCGACCTCTCTTAGCTGAGCGAGCAGGCCCGACGAGCGAGAGGGAGTTTGTTAGCATAGGACTTGTCATCCTACTATTTTCTCCAGAGACCGTCCTGAACCACCCGTCTAATGGGAGCCCGGGAGCGGAATCGATCTGGGGCATTCCAGCATCAATACTTGTCACTTTGCCAGCCTCTCCAGAGATCAACCTGAACCCCCCGTCTAGTGAGAGCCCGGGAGCGGAATCGATCTGGGGCGTTCCAGCACCAATACTTATCACCTTGCCAGCCTCTCCAGAGATCAACCTGAACCCCCCGTCTAGTGTGAGCCCGGGAGCGGAATCGATCTGGGGCATTCCAGCACCAATACTTGTCACTTTGCCAGCCTCTCTAGAGATCAACCTGAACCCCCCGTCTAGTGAGAGCCCGGGAGCGGAATCGATCTGGGGCATTCCAACACCAATACTTGTCACTTTGCCAGCCTCTCCAGAGATCAACCTGAACCCCCCGTCTAGTGAGAGCCCCGGAGCGGAATCGATCTGGGGCATTCCAGCACCAATACTTGTCACTTTGCCAGCCTCTCCAGAGATCAACCTGAACCCCCCGTCTAGTGAGAGCCCGGGAGCGGAATCGATCTGGGGCATTCCAGCACCAATACTTGTCACTTTGCCAGCCTCTCCAGAGATCAACCTGAACCCCCCGTCTAGTGAGAGCCCGGGAGCGGAATCGATCTGGGGCATTCCAGCACCAATACTTGTCACTTTGCCAGCCTCTCCAGAGATCAACCTGAACCCCCCGTCTAGTGAGAGCCCGGGAGCGGAATCGATCTGGGGCATTCCAGCACCAATACTTGTCACTTTGCCAGCCTCTCCAGAGATCAACCTGAACCCCCCGTCTAGTGAGAGCCCGGGAGCGGAATCGATCTGGGGCATTCCAGCACCAACATATCCAACCTTGCCAGCCTCTCCAGAGATCAACCTGAACCCCCCGTCTAGTGAGAGCCCGGGAGCGGAATCGATCTGGGGCATTCCAGCACCAACATTTGTTACCTCGACACAGCAGCAGTTAAAAGCATAGCAAATGAAAGTAAGACATTGATTTAAACAACATAATAAAGCTTTCAAGGGTAGAATCGTTTCAAATCATCCACACTCCGAGCTCGGTCGAGAGGTACCCCTTCCACATCCTGGAGGTGATACCCCCCCCCCCCCCCCGACTTGAGCACCTCGCTTACGATATATGGGCCCTCCCAGTTGGGGTTAAGCTTACCCACCGCGGCCCCTCTGCCAGCCGCATCGACCTTCTTCAGGACTAGGTCCCCTTTCTGGAAGTGCTTGATCCGGATGTGTTTGTCAAAATATCGAGGCATCCGCCGTTTGACCTCTTCCTGTCTGATGGTAGCCAAGTCTCGGAGTTCTTCCACCAAGTCCAAGGACAGCCTCTGCTCTGCATTGTTACCTTCCAGCCACTCTTCATCCCCCTCGCTCGCGGCGATCACCCGGGAGGTCTTCACCTCAAACTCTATGGGGAGAACGACCTCGGACCCGTGAGAGAGCTTGAATGGAGTCTCCCCGGTGGCGGTATTCGGAGTAGTCCGCATGGCCCAGAGGACGGAGGGTAGTTGTTCCACCCAACTTCCTCGTAGGTTTTCCACTTTCTTTTTTAGCAGGCTGACGATTATCTTGTTCGCCGCTTCCACTTGCCCGTTGCTCCTCGGGTGGTGGACTGAAGCGAACCTGAGGTCGATGCCGAGCTGAGTGCAAAAGCCGATAAACTCTTCACTCGCAAACTGCGGCCCATTGTCCGTCACTATAGCTAGAGGGAGTCCATGCCTGCAAATTATTTCTCCCCACACAAAATTCCTTACAACCTGAGAGGTTACCTTAGCAAGTGCTTTCGCCTCTACCCACTTGGAGAAGTAGTCGATCATGACCAGCAGGAACTTCCTCTGGCCGCTGGCTTGGGGAAAGGGGCCGACCAGGTCCAACCCCCATATGGCGAAGGGCCAGGGGGCCGTGATGGTCCGGAGCCTTTGAGCGGGGAGGAGTTGGAGCGGAGCGTAGAGTTGGCACTTCTGACACTTTCTTGCGAACTCTGCCGCATCCCTGCTGAGAGTGGGTCAGAAGTAGCCTTGCCTCAACACCCTCCCTTCCAGGGTCTGACTCCCGGAGTGACTGCCGCACTCCCCGGAGTGGATTTCTTCCAGCACTCTCGGGACCTCCTCCTCGGAGACACAACGGGCCAGGAGTCCCGAGAGAGTCTTTCTATATAGCCCCCCTGCATGCAAAGAGTAATAGGCGGACTTATACCTGAAGCGTCTCTTGTCCACATCCTCTCCAGGGAACTGCCCGGAGGATAGGAAGGTGATGAACGGATCCATCCATGAGGCTTGTTGATCCACTTCCATCAATTCTCCTTCCTCGATGGAGGGCTGGAAGAGTTCCGAAGTCGTCCCCCCCGCTCGGGGACCGAACTTGGCTAGGAGGTCCGCCTGGGTGCTCTCCTCCCTTGGCACGTGCTTGATCGAGAAGGTGCGGAACTGCCCGATGACCCCCTTAACCTTTTCCAGGTATAGTAGGAGGGTTGGATCCTTTGCTTCAAACTCTCCTTTGATCTGGCATGCTACCACCATGGAGTCCGTGGAGACCTCCACGTCCTGCACCCCCAGTTCCCGGGCCAGCCGAAGGCCCGCTATCACTGCTTCGTACTCAGCCTGGTTGTTGGTGATTGGTAAACGGATGTTTAAGGCTTGTTCAATCCGGGTCCCCTGAGGACTCACCAGGACTATTCCCCCTCCATAGGAGTATTTTCCCGACGCTCCGTCCACCAACATCTTCCATGCTTCTGGTGGAGGTGGCTCGTGCTCCCCCACTTCGGCCGCGTAGTCGGCCATGAAGTCTGCCACCGCTTGAGCCCTGATGGATGTCTTGGGTACGAACGTGATATTGAATTCGCTTAACTCCACGGACCACTTCGCCAACCTTCCTGAGTGCTCCACCCCTTCCATGATTTTGCGGAGCGGATGGTCCGTCACTACTTTAATTGAATGGACTTGAAAGTAAGGCCGGAGCCTCCGGGCCGACACCACCAATGCGAAGGCTAACTTTTCTAGGATCGGGTACCGGAGTTCCGCCTTCTTCAGCACTCGGCTGACGTAGTAGATTGGGAACTGTTTCTTCCCCTCCTCCCGGACCAGCACGGAACTTACTGCTTCGGATCCTACCCCTAGGTATAGAGATAGGTCTTCCCCTGGCCTCGGTCCCTGGAGCAGAGGGGTTTGGGTGAGTTGTTCTTTCAGAGCTTGGAAGGCCTTTTCGCATTCCGGGGTCCATTCAAACTTCTTGTTTCCCCGCAGTACTTTGAAAAAAGGTGCACATTTTTCTCCCTCCTTGGAGAGGAATCTGCTGAGCCCAGCCAATTTCCCTGTGAGGCTTTGAACCTCCTTCGGATTTCTTGGCGACCCCAGCTCCAGCACCGCTTTAACTTTGTCGGGGTTGGGTTCCACTCCTGCGGGGGTGAGCAAATGGCCCAGGAACTTCCCTCGGCTCGCCCCGAAGACACATTTCAGGGGATTGAGCTTCATCTTGTACCGCCGCAGGGTCCCAAATGTCTCTTCGAGGTCTCGGAGGTGGGTCTCGAGGTCTCGGCTCTTAACCATGAGGTCGTCGACATAGACTTCTAAATTTCTTCCTTTCTGCTCGCGGAAGACCCTATCCATCATCCTTTGGTACGTAGCCCCTGCGTTCTTGAGCCCGAAGGGCATCATCTTATATCAATAACATCCATCCCCCGTGATGAAGGAAACATCCTTGATGTCCGGGGGATGCATGCGGATTTGATGGTAACCTGAAAAAGCATCTAAGAAAGACATTACAGAAAAACCAACGGCTGAATCAACCAGCGCGTCGATTCTGGGCAGGGGGTAGCAATCTTTCGGGCATGATTTATTAAGAAGCGAGAAGTCGATACACATACGCCACTTACCTCCTCCCTTCTTTACCATAACGACGTTGGAGACCCAGCCTGGATACTGGATCTCCAATACAAACCCGGCCTACAGGAGTTTGCCCACCTCCTCGCGGATGGGCCCTTCTAGCTTGTCCGCGACGACCCTCCTCTTCTGACGGATGGGGCGGGCACCGGGGTCGAGGTTGAGGCGATGGCATGCCACATCCGCGTCGATCCCGGGCATTTCCGTGGCGCTCCAAGCGAAGACGTCCACGTTCTTCTGTACGCAAGCCAGAATCTCCGCTTGATCTCCTGGGCTGAGTTCTCCGCTGACCCGGACTTTTTCCACCACCCCCAGCCGGGTGGTGACCTTGAGCTCCACGACCTCGTCCACAGCCTCCAACCGGGACTGCTCTCCCCAAGCCCTTTCCTCTTCGGCACAAGCGGGAGCTTGGGTCTCTTCCTCGACTTCCTTCCCTACCACCATCAGCTCTTCCGCCCTTCCCTCCTGGGCCTTCTCCTCTTCTTCCTTTCCCTCCGCCCGGGGTACCTCAGCTACCCCTTCCTGGGCATGAACTTCATCTCCCTCCTTCTCTTCGGCTACCTCCAAACCTCCGGCTTCGGCCACCTCCTCCATCACCTTATCCCACTCCTCAGCTTCTCCCATCCAGGAGATGGTGTTGACAGCCGTCACGTAGCACTGTCTTGCCACCTTGGGATCCCCCCTGATCCGCACCTGGACCCCTCCGTCGTTGAACTTGAGGCACTGATGAAAAGTGGAAGGGACGCAGCGAAACGCGCTGATGAGTGGCCGTCCGAAGATGGCGCTGTAACTGCTCGGGGCGTCCACTATGACAAAACGACAGTTCCGGGACTGCCCACCCAGGGTCACATGGAGCCCTCCTCCTCCTTCTACTTCCTTCCTCTCCCCCGAAAATCCGAACAGAGGGCCGTCTGAGGCCAACACCCTTCTGGGTTCCACCTCCATCTTGTCGAATGCCTTCTTGAAGATGACATTGACCGAACTCCCGTTGTCCACTAGGATTCGGGAGACGGTGAAGTTCTCGATCGCCGTCTGGATGACCAGCGCGTCGCAGAACGGGTCCTCGTAGCTCGACATGTCCTTCTGGGTGAAAATAATTTTTTCGGCCGGGGGGTGGAGCGGTGGATGTTGACGCTACGCTCCGACGGTAGATGGTATGGAGACTAGCCTTGCGGGTTGCCTCCACCCCTACCCCCCCATGGATCACTCCGATCCCTCCCCTATTCCCCAGATCTGCTCTATCCTCACACCTTTCCTCCTCCTCCTCTCGAGGTTCCACCTCCACGATCCTTAATGGCTGCTGCTGTGGTGGCGCGGGCGCTCTGCCCCTCTTCACCTCCAGGAACTCCGGACAGGTGTCCGTTGAGTGGCCTTCCACATCGTGGAGGATGCAATATGGCACCGCCACTTCCCTTGCCCCGGTCTCTGCTACCCTGTTCCTTCTTCTCCTAGCGGCCGCCGTTTCCGCTTCTCCTCCCCTTCCCCTTCCTCTCCCCCGGCCAATTTCCATGGCCTGTTGAGGTGGGGGAGGTAACTGCATCGGGCCCTGCCTCCACCCCAACTGGGGGGGGTCTCCATTGACCTTTGAAACGGTTACCCCTTCCTGGGCCGTAACCCCTTCCCTGCCCCTGCATTCCTCCACCTTGCGGCCTCCATCCCCCCTCCGGGGCCCGGGGCTCTTCCCTTCTTCTGACCTCTTGCTGCCTCATCTCTGGCTCACTGAGCTTTGCTAGCCTCTTGGTGAGCTCTGGGTTGGCTTCTTCGCTTGCTACTTCCTCTGCCACCCTCTCCATCAGCTCCTCATAGGAGACGGGGGCCTTCCTTTTCAACGCCATCTTGAAGAAACTTTCCTTCAACCCGACCGTGAAGGCGAGTTGAAGTGCAAACCCAGGCACCTCCTGAGTGAGCTGCACTTCCTCCTGGAACCGATCCGCATACTGAGCCAACGTCTCCCTGGACTCCTGCTTCACCGCGAAGAGGGAATCAGCGTCCTTCTTCCTCCTTTTTGAAGTTGAAAATCTCAACAAAAAACTTCGGCGCAGGTCCTCGAACGCGTAGATAGAGCCTGCCGGAAGTGAATGAAACCAGTCCCTGGCCTTCTCCTTGAGAGTGACGGCGAAGAGCCGACACTTGAAGGCATCGGACATCGGCCTGATGGAGACCGAGTCCTCGAAAGACTGCAGATGCTGAACTGGGTCATCTCTGCCATTGTAGTATACTCTATCCCATTCCCCGAATCCCGCTGGAACGGGTGCAAACAACACCAACTCGCAGAAGGGACTTCCCCCTCCTGCCATCTTTTCTCGCTCGGCTCGCGGACCTAGCTCGCTCGCCAAGCTTGGGATCGCACTCGCGAGGGCGACGCTCGCCTGAACCACCCCGACTGTCGCCGCATCCTCCTGGCGCGCGCTCGCCTGCGCCGCGCTCGCTGGGGCAGAGCTTGTCGGCACCGAACTCGCCGGCGCGGAGCTCGCTAACACCGGGCTCGCCGGACTGGCGAACAACACTCGCCCTTCCCTGTCATGTCCTGGTTCAACGACAACTTCTTTTCCAGCCCTTCCTCCTGGTTCCCTCTCGCCGACTGCTGTTGGGGGGGGGGGGGGGGTCGCCTGAGGTGCCGGGGTCGCAAACTCACTTCGTAGAGCCGTGACCGTGAACCCCAAGGTGTCGAGCACCTCCTTTCTAAAATCCGCGAACATCCTAGCCATCGCTTCCTGAGGGGTCTCGCCGAACTCTTCGCCCTGCTCTTCATCTCCAGCCATAACTCTTCTCTGGGACTTTCTTGAACCAGCCACGCTCCACGCTCACCGCACCAAAATGTTGAAACCGATTTCTCGGTCTCTAGTGGAGCTCGGGGCCCTCACCGAAATGAGGGGCAGCTAGCCCTTACCGGTCCCTCGGGAGAGGTAAGGTCGACGATTCGAGCAAAGAACAAAGACCCTAGTCTCAGCGAGGAGGTTCCTCCACTAACCCGGAAGATCGTTGAGCGCTTCCCCTCCCAAGCCAAAGCTAAGACTCGGGCACCTTGGAGAGCTAGAGAGCCCAAACCAAAGCGACCTAGGGAGAGAAAAGCTCAAAGATAATGAACCGGTCTTCTTCCAAGGTGCCCATTAAGGTCTATTTATAGGTTTTGGTTTTGCGGCCTGCAGATAACAGGATTCCGTCTTCAGATTTGACTATCTGCACCCCGAGTGGGTCTGCTAACAACCAAGTTCCGCTGTTTGGAGAGGCTAAGAGCAGACCACCGAGGGTAAAATGGTAAGTTGATCCTAATGACATATAGGTAAGGGGTTGCGAGATCCCCACTGTTGGAGTTCTCGCCGGCCTTCTCGCAGATCCTGCCCGCGGAAGGAGCTCTCGCGAATACTGCCCGCGGCATCTCCTTCGGAGGGTCGTTTTGCGAGAACCCTGCTGAAGGAGCTCTCGCGAGGACGAGGGTCCGCTGACGAGGTTCTCGCGAGGACCGCGTTGGCCCATTTTGGTGGTCTGCCGAGGTCTCATTGGCTGGGGGTCGATCTCGGCGAGGCCCAGATCACGTCGGTCCCGTCTCGCTCGATTTCCCTGCTTGGCGAATATCAGGGTTGTACAATAAAGGGACGCTGGCCACTGGCTATTGGGAAGGGTCCGATAAGATCCATCCCCCAAACTGCAAAGGGCCATGGTGCAGTTATTTATCTGAGCGACTGAGCCGGCAAATGCTGAAGAGGAGCGAATTTTTGACATTGAACACATCGCTTGGCGAATGCTTCAGCATCCTTCCTCATGGTTGGCCAGAAATATCCCTGCCTTAAGATTCTCTTCTCCAGAGTCTTTGCTCCCGAATGGCTACCACACTCCCCGGAATGAACCTCCTGAAGTATGGTCGGGATTTCATCCTCGGAAACACACCGTGCTGAGGGAGAGATTAAAGTCTTCCTGTAGAGAATTCCTGCTATCAGATAATAGTATGCCGCTTTCCTTCTGAATTTTCTTCTGTCTTTGATGGTATGATGGAACTCCCCTGTTGACAAAAATAGCTCGTAAGGGTCCTTCCACGAAGGATTATGATCAATTTGCATGAGTTCCGCTTCATTTGTTGCCGGATGAAAAAGTTCAAAGGTCACTCCCCCGGATGGAAGACCGAACTTTGACAGCTCATCTGCTTCCTCATTTTGTGTTCTTGGAATATGTTCAATGATGAATGACTTGAATTTCCCAATCTCCTTTTTAGCCAGCAGTAGATATTTTCTTAGAATCGGCTCTCTTGTCTCGTAGTTCCCCAAAACGTGAGAGGTCATTACCAACGAATCGGTCTTAACATGTACATGTTCTATGCTCAGTTCTCTTGCTAGCCTCAGACCAGCCAGAAGTGCTTCATATTCAGCCTGATTATTCGTAGCCGGAAAGAAGAATTTGATAGCTTGCTCTATTTGATGCCATTTGGACTAATCAAAACTACTCCGGCTCCCACAGAGTTTTTGTCGGAAGCCCCATCCACATGAATGACCCAAGCCAAAGGAGATTGCACCACCTGTTCAGGACAAGGTTCTGCTGTATCCACCAAGAAATCTGCCAAGACTTGTGCTTTGATTGCTGTTCGGGGGATATATGATATTTCAAACTCGCTCAGTTCAATAGCCCATTTGGCCAGCCTCCCTGAATGATCTGGCTTCTCAAGTACATTTCTTAAAGGATGATCTGTGATTACTTGGACGGGATGAGCCTGAAAATAGGGGCGAAGCCTTCGTGAAAACATAACCAAGGCTAAGGCCAGCTTCTCCAAGATTGAATATCTGGTTTCCGCATCTTTGAGAATATGACTAACATAATATATTGGGAACTGCCTCTTCTTTTCCTCCCGAACGAGGACAGAGCTTACAGCATCTGGGCCGACTCCCAAATATAAGAATAATATTTCCCCATCACGAGGACTTTGGAGTAGCGGGGTTGAAGTCAACTGTACTTTTAGTTGCTCGAAAGCCCTGTTGCACTCCTCGCTCCATTCAAACTTTGATCCTCCCCGCAGTATTTTAAGGAATGAGGCACTTTTATCTCCTGATTTGGAGATAAACCTGCATAATCCTGCCAATCTTCCTCCAAGCTGCTGAACTTCCTTGGTATTCCGAGGAGGGGTCATATCAAGGATGGCCTTCACCTTATCTGGGTTTGGTGCAAGGCCATCAGGAGTTAAGAGATGCCCGAGAAACTTTCCCTTGCTTGCCCCAAACACGCATTTCAACAGGTTTAATTTTAACTTGAACCTCCGTAGAGTAGCGAACGTCTCTACGAGGTCTTTCAAGTGCAATGAAAACGTTTTACTTTTCAGAAGGAGATCATCAACATAAACTTCGAGGTTCCTGCCTTTTTGATGCTTAAAGACGGTATCCATCATTTTTTGATATGTTGCGCCCGCATTTTTAAGACCGAAGGGCATTACGAGATAGCAGTAACACCCATCATTTGTGATAAATGAGGTATGCAGGATGTCAGGTTTGTGCATTTTAATTTGATGATACCCGGAGAAAGCGTCGAGAAAACTCATAAAACCATACCCAACCGCGGAATCAACTAAGACATCTATCCGAGGCAGAGGGTAGCAATCTTTGGGGCACGCTTTATTAAGTTTGGTGAAGTCTACGCACATGCGCCACTTCCCACCAGATTTCTTAACCATTACAACGTTCGACATCCACGTGGGATATTGAATTTCAGAAATGAAACCCGCTTTCAGGAGTTTGGAAACCTCCTCTCTGATGGGCAATGCCAGCTTGGTTGCCACTTCTCTCTTCTTTTGCTGGACGGGCTTGAACTCGGGAGATATGTTCAGGTGATGACAAGCCACGTCTGGATCTACTCCTGGCATGTCCTCCGCTGACCAGGCGAAGACGTCCAGGTTCTCCAAAAGGCAGTAGATCAGCTTCACTTTCTCCTCCTCTAGCAACTCAGCATTGATAACCAGCTTCTTTTCCTCTCCTTCACCAATAGGGACTTCTTGGGTCGCCTGGGCAGGTTCCAGATGAGCCCCCTCTCGATCTTTTTCTTCCTCAGCAACCTTTGAGGATTCATCAATCTCCAAAACTTCAGCCACGACCTCGGGAAGTGAAACGTCGGTGATCATGTTGACGGTTCGGACGTAGCACTCCTGAGCCACCTTTGGGTTACTCCTAACCCGATACTGCTTTCCCTCGGCGGCAAACTTAAGAGCAAGATGAAAGGTAGACACTACTGCCCGGTATGCATTAAGAATCGGCCTCCCGAAGATGGCGCAGTAGTTGCTTGGGGCATCCACCACCACGAAATTGATTAGCTTTATCACTCCTCCAAGGGAGACCAGGAGCTTTACTGAACCCTCCACTTCTTTCTTCTCCCCAGAAAAACCATAGAGGGGCCCGTCGGTTGAGAGTAGAGTCTTTCCAGTTTTCAAGGCTTCGAAGGTTGGGCGGAAAAGGAGATTGACAGAGCTACCTGTGTCAATCAAGATCTTGTGAACAGTATAATTTTCGATGACGGCTTTGATGACCACCGCATCGTCGAAAGGATTGGCATTGGGGGGAAGGTCATCCTGACCAAAGGTGACTATAGTGCTTTCAGGGGGAGAACTTGTAGTGGCTGCTACTTCCTGCTTCAGAACTCTCGCGATGCTGGATTTGCGAGATGACTCTGCTTCAGCCCCTCCATGGATACAATAGATGTCCCCCAAGGGGCCCACATCATTGACTTCGATGCATTCGACGGAAGGATGAATGTCTCCATAGCAACCAGCGTCTTCGATGTCGGCGCATTCCCAGGTTACTTCCACGGTTTCTTTCTCTTTTTTCTTCTCAGCTGCTGGCTCAGCAGTTGAGTCTTTCCGAACTAGGCCCCAGAGCTTTCCTTCTCCCAAGAGTCTCTCTATCAGCAAGCGAAAGGCCCGACAGTCTTCGGTCAGATGCCCTCCCTCTTTAAGGTATTCACAGTAAAGGTTCGGATTTCGATTGCGAATATCCGACTTCAGAGGAGCAGGCCTTTTGAAGTCTGGCCTTTTCTGCAGGATCTGGACCACTTCATCCATGGTAACGTTTAGGGGAGTGAACGACTCTTGCGAGTCATCATATTGAGTGGATGGAATGACTGGAGGTGGCTGCGCGGTATACTGTGGCAAGTATTCCGACATGATTTGTGGAAGAGGAACGGATGGAGCGGGAGCGATGGCCAACGACGGTTTCTGATCCTGAAACCGTTGATGGCCAATAAAGGGTTGTTTGTTTTTATAGTTTCTTCCCCTTTGAGAACGGGGTTCAAAGTGGGACTGATTTGATGGTGGATTGTGAAAGGACGGATTGGACCGCTCCTTGTCGCTTACCAGCTTTGCGACATAGCCTGGATTGCTCTTTTCTCCTCTAATGAACATATTTGCCAAACTTATCATTTGCTGATAAGTCATGGGCTCCCTTATATTTGCTTCAAATTTTAGGGGGCCCTCCCTCAAGCCATGAATGAGGGCAACCCTATACAGCTCTGGGTCCACATTCTGGACTTCCATGACCTCCTTCTAGAAGCGGTCTACGAAACGTGCCCACGTTTCGTCTTCCCGCTGCTTTATATCGAAAAGGGCCGCCGTGCCACTTTTCCTCTTCCTTGAGGTGGAGAATCTCAGCAAAAACTCCCTTCGCAGCTCAGCAAAACAACTGATCGATCTGGGATGCAGCCCATAAAACCACTCCCTTGCTTGTCCTTCAAAGGAGGTCACAAGGAGCTTGCACTTAGTCGCATCAGTTAGGGTCCTAAGAGCGATGGCTGACTCGAAGGCTTGTAGGTGAACAGTGGGATCAGTCTCTCCACTGAAAGCTGGCAGACGAGGCTCTCTGAAATTATTAGGGGCTGACTCCTCCCGAACTTCGTCCACGAAGGGAGAAGTTTCTTCAACATCTTCATATAGAGGAGCAGGGTAGTAAGCCGCCGGAGCTGCGGCTACTCGCGGACAAGCCGCCTGATAAGAGGACCGGGCAGCAGCTTCTGGCGGGTAGGAGTGATGGACAACAACTTCAGGCGGGTAGGAGAAACGGGCTGCGCCCTCTTGCGGGTAAGAAAGGCGAGCGGCATGAGAAACCGCCCCTGGAAGTCAAGGACTCGAGCCGGCATGCTGTGCGCGGCTTCCTGGTAGAAGTTTTGCCTAGCCGCAAAACCTTCTTGCTGGGGTTGGAAGTTGGCGGCTTGTGGTAGCGGGTAAGGTGGAGGCGGAGGAGGAACCAGAGTTACTGCCTGATTAACTGCGGCTTGCTGTGGGATTAACCGCTCGGTTAATAGGGCCAAAGTCTGACTGATTGCGTCCAACCGCTGATCAGTCGCCTTCTGAGCCCGCTCGGCTTCCCTTCTGGATTGCTCCAAGGCTTCCCACAAAGAGTCCTCACTGTGATCGGAGCGGTCTCCAAGGGGGAACTGACGGTCTGACATTGTATTGAGGATTTCACCGATAATCCGCGATCTGAAGGTCGCGTGTTTCTGTTGAGTCCGAAATCGCACCTTCGAAGGAAATCGGAGGCTGCGGGCTGCCGGTTACTTTTTAGGTGGAGAAAACGAGACCGCTAGCAGTGGTCAAGGCCAGACTTCGCCCATCATGGCGAATGCCACTCCTGTGACGGACTTTCCTTTGATTAAGAAGAAGCGGTTACAACGGGTTACAAGTGCAGGAAAGCAGAAGCCGGCCGCTCAGACAGTTCGCAAGACGGGAAACTCGAGACCGCAGCTCAAACAAGCGAGCTCCTGGATTCGAGTGTGCGTGTCTTGGGAATGGTGCCGCCCCCTATTTATAGTCTCGGGGGCCTGCCCGAACGGGCAGGGATAAAATAACTGCCTGCCCGGGAACAGGAGAATCGGGCAGGCGGTGACGGGATGCAGAAAGGAGAAAAGAAAGGAGTCGCGCGGCTTGGCGGCTTGCTCTTGCGGTCTGTCTTGTAGAGGGGCTGAAGGTGCTGCGACCAAGGCGATGATGCTACCCGGGCGGTCTCCGACTTGAGACCGCGACTTGTCTTCTTGGACTTGGTCTTGTCTTTCTTCATGGCGCAACCCGGGCGGTCTCAGACCTGAGACCGCGGCTTACACTTGGGACTTGGACCTTGCTGGGCTTCATGGCGCAACCCGAGCGGTCTCAGACCTGAGACCGCGACTTACACTTGGGACTTGGACCTTGCTGGGCTTCATGGCGCAACCCGGGCGGTCTCAGACCTGACACCGCGGCTTACACTTGGGACTTGGACCTTGCTGGGCTTCATGGCGCAACCCGGGCGGTCTCAGACCTGAGACCGCGGCATACACTTGGGACTTGGACCTTGCTGGGCTTCATGGCGCAACCCGGCCGGTTTCCGACCTGAGACCGCGGCTTGCCTTTGGCACTTGGTCTTGGAAGTCTTCAATTTCTGGAGGCGATCTGAGTCGTGACAGACCGCCCGTTTTATCTTGGTTGGTGCTAATGGATCTTACCGAATCTGAACCGAGCGGCTTGTATCCTCAGACCGCCCGGTCTGCGTGTAATGCTTTTCGGAAGCGGTCTTCTGGGTAAACAATATTAAAATTCATCGAAGAGCACAATCATCCTTTGGTTGCATCTTAAGACGTGCATTTGTTGAGATCGCATCGCAATGTAGCTGATGGTCAAGCAACCTTGATTAGGAATATGACAGGAGTGAGGATACGAACGATCGACACGTTCAACCTTATGGCGGAAGAAGTTGGCGGTGCTCAAAATATAGGGTTCATGAAAACAGATGTATATAACTTCATACATCGGCAAAAAAGAGCGCTCATCGAAATAGGAGATGCAGCTAGATTATTGGAAAATTTTAAGGATAGACAATTGTCAGATAACATGTTCTCCTTTGATATACAAACAGATGAAAGGAATCGTCTACATAATTTTTTTTGGATTGATGGCCCGACAAAATTGGATTATGAATGTTTTGGTGATGTGATAATTTTTTACAGCACTTATAGGCTAAACAAATATAATTTAGCATGCGCTCCTTTTATAGCAGTAAATCACCATTGGCAAAATATTTTTGTTGGATGTGCATTTGTAGCACATGAGACAATAGATTCTTTTTGTTGGGTATTTGAAGCTTTCTTAAAGTTTGTTGGAGGCAAGCGACATATCACAATTTTCACAGATCAAGATCAGGTGATGGCGGTTACTATTGAGAAGGTTTTATCTACTAACCATCATCGTTTATGCCAATGACACATTTCAAAGAATGCACCATCTAAGGTACCCACTTTCAACCAAGACAAGCACATTAGATCCTTATTTTATACTTGCATGAGTAAATGTGACAGTGAAGTGGAGTTTGAGCTGTATTGGAGAGAGATGATCACCAAAGGAAATTTGCAAGAGAACCGGTGGTTAAATGAGTTTTACAACATTAAAAAAATGGTCCACTGCTTTTAATAAAGAGGGATTTGATCTTAGCATTTTATCCACACAACGTAGTGAATCGGCAAATCATAGTCTTCATGGTTGCTCGAAGTCTACAAGTTCACTTACCGAATACTTTTTTGGTATGGAAAAAATGATTGATTGTTGGCGAAGGAGTGAACAGGAGGAAGATTTCAAATGCAAACAAGGTACACACTCTCTCAAAATTATGTTCTCCATGATTCTTAGACAAATGTCCAAGATATACACCAGAAAAATATATGTAATATTTGAGCATGCTTTGATGGAAGGGGTACTTGGTTTAATGGTGTCAGAGGAATTAATGTATAACCAAGATACGATTGTATACAACATATGCCTTTGTGATACTTCCGGTCTTCAAAAGGAATGGATTGTGAGATTTTACACAATGAGCAATGATACATAGTGTTCTTGTAGAGGTTTTCAAACAAAGGTTTTTTGTGCGGGCATGTACTCCGGGTTTATAATATTCGTAATGTACATAAAATTCAATCAAATTACATATTAAGGAGATTTACAATGCAAGCTAAGAAGCGATGTAATTTTACAATGTCGACGTCCATAAACCGAAACAAGTCAAACTTGATTTTCAGAAATCATATGATGCGGTGGACATATGACCTTTGCCAAAAAATGAAAAATTGTCAAATAGCAAATGAGTACATGGTTAATTTAACGAATGATGTGAGTCAAGTTATAGAAGATATGATCAATAATGATGAGAAAAGGAAAAAAAGGATTGGTTTCATCCTTACGGAAGGACAAAGATGTCTTGAAAGATCCACCATCCATGCGGCCAAAGGGGGCACAAAAGACACGTTTGAAGAGTTATTGGGAACAGAACTCCAAAAAACAAAGTATGAACAATTTTTTTTTAATTTCATTATTATACATTTGAAAAATCCTTAATATTTTTTTTGTAAATAGAGAAGTCGCGTGTAGTTAAAGGGAAGGGTACTTCTGCCAATGAGGTTTTTCAACATCCTATTTAGCATAATTTCACGGATAATAATTTGGGGTTTGATTCAATTTCAAACCCCACTTTGGCACATGACGACTTAAACGATGATTTATCGATGAATGACGACTTTTCTATTCATGTGCCGTTAAATTTTTCATGTATCACAGATGTATTCAAATGGTGAACTATCTGTATTAATAACAGTTATTCGTTTTATTTTAAAAAATATCATGTTCATTTCACATTAGCTTAAATATAATGTCAATACGGTCATATTTGCACTGCATCCAAACGTATTACGATAGTATTTGGAGTGAAATGTATCCATAACTAGTTTTAACACTGTCCTCCCTCTATTTTCGGGAATCATTTTTACGTCTTACAGACATATTCAAATAATCATATATCTGTAATATTAACAGTTTTTTGATTTAGAAGAAATCACGTTTATCTTTGATTTGGTTAAATATATACTCAATACAATTGTATGTGCACTGCATCCAATCATATTACGCTTGTATTTGGAGTGAATTGTAACCATAACTAATTTTTACACTGCCCCCCTTCAATTCAATCGTTCGTATCCAAAATGGTTAAATATGGTTTAATATAAGTTCAATATAATTGAGTCTGCACTGCATCCAATCGTATTACAGTAGTATTTGAAGTGAAATGTTTACATAAATGGCAGTGAAATGTCACCATAACTGGTTTTAACACACGTCCATATTTCCTTCAAAATATGATAGTATCTGCTCATTATCAAATCGTATTACAGCGGTATCGTCCGTCAAATGTTTTCATAAACTACTTTAGCACAAATACTATATCAAAAGCATACACAAATCAAAATGTAATTACCAAATAAAAAATTTGTCTTTTAAACCAATCTTCCATCTCTATCTTGTTAACTTCAAATACTTTGCCAGCAAAGTATCCCCATCATTAGGTCGTGACTTTGAAGAACGGTCCACTTCTTCTAACTACAAAATATTGATTGGAATGTAAACATTAAGTACTGCATATCTTTGACAAAAGGGTTATCAAAAAGCACTTACTCATAATTTGTCGGGAAAAGCGTTTATGAGCTCAATAGCAATTTCTGCCCTTAATTTTGGCATTTGTTTAGCCCAACATTTATATTTTGCCCAATCGATTATTTTTTCCCCAACCACTATCTTCATATACAAACAAGACAAGTACACCGCAATCGTTATGACTATCCTATGTGGGAATGTCATTAACATAGAAGAATGATCATTCATGGATGCTCTTCGGAAGGACTTCAGATAGATCTACTTCAAAATAATCTCTCAGCACGCCCCAAAATATATGAAGATACAAACAAAATATTATATTTTCTATCTAAAAATAAAACATATCACTATAAGAATCTTGTTGTAATTTGCATCCTTGTACAACGAACCATAAAAATGCCAACATCTTTCGACAATGTTTCCGACTAGCAAACCCCAATGATTAGTCAGGTGGACTGGAATTAGGAATAAATCTGTGGACTCCACTGATGTACTCGTGATGTGGCTAACAAGTGCTTGAGCACTCCTTTTGTTACTTTTCAGATTCTGCATAAAAGAATCATGTGATATATAACAATGCATTTGACATATTCACTTTGGCTATACAAATTTCCAATAAGAAAATATATACTAACAACATGATTCGGAGAGACGTATAAGAAGTGTTTAAAATTGCGCGGGTGAAAAGATTTTTGTCGGGTGAGAGCTACGCTGTATGCATCTATGTGGCTATCATTAAGCCACCAATTCCCTTATAGATCATCAAGGTGTGATCGATATAAAGTAATATTTCCCGCTTGAAACACTATACTATTTCTGCACAAAAAAAATTCTATAATCAGCAATACCAAATTATATAGAAGATGCAATTTGGAAGATAAAATCTGAAAGAATATCACCTGTTGGGGAACTCTTCCATAATATGACCGATTAGTAGACGCTTTGATTTACTAAGGTTTTTCATTTCAGGATATGTAACCTCAAAGGCGGATAATGAAATATTACTCTTTCTTTTTCGATCTTGACGCCCTTTAATAGTTTTTATCAAGCTCCTACTCTTATCGCCCTTCTGGTTAAGTGAAGGAAGTGCACAAACGACGAAAGCATTTGTAATCTCATCATCTACCTTGTTATCTTCTACAACCTTTAACGGTGATTGAGGTGAAGATTGATGGGATTGTGAATGACTACAATTTTGGCTATCCTCAGGTTCTTGAAATGTCGGTGAAGGGGGAAAGTTGTTACCTTTTGGAATGGTGGTGCTCAAATCATCAATCCTTGCGTTGATGTGGGCACGTAATTCATGGAGTTCTTGCATCACAATATCATGTCTCTTTTTCGACTGTATCTATATTTCTGAGGTCATTTTCATCACAATCTCTTCTAGTTTTTTTATTGCTCCAACAACCTCGTTTTTCTCCACATTTACATTTTCATTATTTTTTCCTCCTTTACATCGATCTCTCTTCTCATCTCTCTTTTAACTTTTTCCTTTCTCCTCAATAACTCCCGCTCCTTCTCTCGGTCTCTACTCTTTCTTATCTTTTTGTGGGTTTGGTCTAGTTTTGACATATACTTCCTTACTTTTCTCTTCACAGACCTCTTTGTTTCTTCTTTACTGTACTGCTCTTCCTCTTTTTCACTAAATATTCCTCCTCCGATTCTTCTCTTTTCTCATCGGACTCTTCGAAATCAGTATTCTCTGTTGGGTATTGTATCCACAATAACCTTGATTTGTAGGAAGTCATCCTTGAACCAAGATTGAATTGCTTGTGAATTTGATATGCTTTTGTAGTATTGTTCTTGCAGGTTCACATTATTAAGTGTATACCAATGTCAGGTCACAATGAGTCAATAAGCACAGTTTCATACAATGTAATTCCTCATTGTGTGGGATATGGTGTTGACTCATGTGTGATCTCTCTATTGGGATACACTTCATTTCCAAGACAATTGAAGTTCATGGTTTGGAGGTGCAGCTGGTGTCCAAGTGTGGAAGAAAGAAAATTTCCTGAAATTTTCCTAAGTCAAATTTTCGAGAAGTTAAGGTATCTCTCGAGAGATTCAATTGATTTCTCGAGAAGTCCTTATGAGCTTTCGAGAAATCCTTGTAGTTCTCGAGGAGTATTTCTCAGCGGTCGAGTAATCCTTTTTAGCACTTGAAAAGTCTGTCTCAACGGTTATTTCTCGAGAAGTCTTTAAAAGTTCTCGAGAAATCCTAGAGTTCTCGAGAAGTCTTTCTCAGCGGCTCTATCCTATCTGAAGTATTTCTTGTTGGATCGGTAGGCGCCCTTAGAGGGGGGGGGGGGGTGAATAAGGGTTTTAAAAACTTGTAATATATTTTGAATAACTTTGAAAAAGCTTTGATTATTAAACTAGAGAAGATCAAGTCAAATCAATTGAAGTAAACGTAAAGACATGATTTTATTAACTTGAGAAGCATGATTACAAAAACTTGATCTCTTATCGAAGCTAGAAATCAAAGCTAATAGAAATACTCTTTTTTGTTTTCTATACCGACTCGTATCCCCGCGAACCGGTTGGCTTTAGCCGATCCTTCCCCGGATACGGCCTCAAGCCGCTCTAGCCAACCCTTCCCCGGATATGGCCTCGAGCACCCCCTAGACCTACACCCGAGACCTAGTCGCCAACACGAGGCGAATTTCAGCCCTAAGTCCTACCCAAACCTAGTCGCCAACACGAGGCGAATTCACTAACGATTACAAGAATAAAGATGTGAAAATAAAAGACAATAATGTAAAACTCCCTCTATGTGGATCTCTTGGAGAAGTTCACGAAGACGCAGAGTGTGATCGTAGTCGATGCGGTCTTTCGTCACGATGATGACGCGTGTTGAAATCTTCTCCACGGATCTCCGTTAGTCTTTATGGATTTGTGGGAGTATCTCTCTGAAACTTCCTCTCTATGTTGTGGCACGAAGCTCTGGAATTCTGGATCTCTAGAGGCTTAAGAAGATGGATTCAAGGGGTCCTTTTTATAGCATTGGAGCTAGCGCCTGTTCTATCGCTACCGCCGGCGCTATCCCAGTTTAGGAAATATTCTCCACGTGAGAATCCTTCATTTTAAGCAAGTCGGCCGCCTTCCTCTATTGCTTTGCGCTATCGCCGGCGCTATCAGCTACCGCCGGCGCTATCCCAAATTAGGACATGTTTTGCGCGGCAGAATCTTCAATCCGAGGAAACAATTCCTCCTTGCCAACTATGTGCGTCGCTACCGCCTGCGCTATCGGCTACCGCCAGGCGTTATCTCCTTCCATATGTGCTCCCGGAATTGCGATATCATCGCTAGCGCCAGGCGCTAAGTGCTACCGCCAGCGCTAGTGGGAGTACCGTCTTCTGTTTTCATTCGTCGGAATTCGTCGGGAGTTCTTGAGAACATTCGACGAATTGACTTAGCCGCACAATTTCCTTCACAAATCTGCCTTTTTGACTTCTGTCTGCGTTCGTCGATATTCGTCGGGAGTTCACGAGAACATTCGATGAATAGACTTAGTCGCTAACAGTTCGTCGAACGACAGCTAGCGCCTGCGCTAGTGCTACCGCCAGCGCTAGTGGAAGATTTGGATTTGATGGATCAACTTTGGGGGCAACCTTCTTATGTAATCCTTGAGTCATGTGGACTTTGTTATCCTGCACACTTAAACACACAAGATCAAATACACATAGGTTTTGTTATTCTCAAACCTAGGAGATGCGGAAGACCATGTTCCAACAAACTCCCCCTTTTGATAATAACAAAACCATTAATGATAAATCAGAGCATTAATATATATAAGCATGAAGAAACATACTTGTGTGTGTGTGAGAGTGATGACTTAGGATAATGAACGATTTTAGCATTTAGAATTGCTCCCCCTAAATACATGCTCCCCCTAAGTGAATGCACTCCTAATATATAAGCTATCATCTTAATTAAGCATTATAGTTTGATAGCAGATTAATATTTATCATGTTAGTTCTCCCCCTTTTGTTATTAGCAAAAGCGGGTAAGGAGACACCACTAAAAGTTGATAATAAGATAAAAGCATGATCGAGCTTGTAGAGAAGGAAGTGAGAAGGAGTTGTAGAATATTTTTCATTGAAATAGATCAGAGTTTGAGTTATTTTCATAAATCCGAGTTTGTAGCATAAACAAATGTAATGATTTCCAAGTAACTAAACTACCCAGACAATATGTCTACACCCTAGCCCCGTACTAAGTGACGGATGGGCATGAGGAGTTGCATACATGCCGTAGGTTGGGGTGTTAGTCCCATATGCAAACACTAGACACAACTCAACCTAGCACTCTTTCCCCCCAGTGCCTCGTAAGGCCCCACTGGAACCCTCCCCAGTTAAGGACAAGACATGACTAGAGATAAAGGTTATCTAATGTCTACAACCTTACGCCCCCGCTATGGTGAGAAATGAAGTCATGGATAATAATTATTGGAAACATATAAGCGTTTTAAATCTAATGACATAGCCTATGGATTTATATTTTTATTTGAATTTATGAAACTACTCACATAGCTATTTTGAAATCCATTCATAAATCAGAATTTTTAGCGTTACAATATTTTCATAGAAATAAATCAGAGTTTTTTTGCAAAAAGAAAATATTCATGTTTAAAGTAACCAATATAAAATCTACCAAGCAAGTCTACCATTTGTTGAAAGAAAGGAATTTTGGTATTTAAGACTTTGATATAAGCATGAGAGCGCAAGGTAGAAATATATGGTGAAGATGCGGAAGACTTATAGAAATACAAGAAACATCTTATTGTAATGATGATCCATAAAAAGATATATGAGTTAAATTTCATAAAGAAGATGTTTTTGTAAATCATTGTTCAATTAAAATCTTCAATAATGTAACCAAGCATGAAATAATGTTATCAAAAAAAGATTACTACAATGTTATTTTAATTCATAATTTCAAATCATACCAAACATTGTAGAAAGCATGCTAGGTTATCTAGTGCATTTCATAAGTGAAGAGTAGTATATAATTAGCATTAGGATCCAATACTCATGAGAAGAAGTGTTATGGAAGATAATGATGTGCACATAAGTGTATTTTGAATAGAGTAAACAAATGTTTTAATCAAAAATACAAGAGATATGTAAAGTGAAGAGCACAATAAAACACAAATAATTTTACTTCCGCACACTTCAAAGCACAAAAAATGTACAATTACCAAGGTGCTTTGCACACACAATGCTCATTAAGGCTTATCAGGGTGCAAAGTAGTGCTTGGGGGATCACATAATTTTATTCTTCAAGATTGATTTTATCATGATCCGGTGTACTTAAGAATAAGTGGTTTTTATTTTGCAAGCAAGTTATGGTTTGCACAAGATACTTTACTATTCTTTCCAAGGTGCTCAACCTCACAATGCTTATTAAGACTTATCAGGAGGTTCAAGTAGTGCTTGGTGGAGTTATCTTTGTCACTATATTTTATGATTTTTGTTTTGTACAAAGTTCTCCGAATACACTTGTTTTGCAAACCAATATAATTTATAAAAAAAATAACCACTTTTCTTAACTTTTAGAAGTGCAAATAAAGGTTGTGTAGGTAAGATACTTATGCAATTTTAATTCATTGTACTAATACAAAATATACACAAGCATTCTTAGATTAAGCACATATGTAGACAATGCCAAAATAAGTGAGTGAATAAAGATCATTATCAAACATAAAATATTTACTCATACTTAGAGGCATGCAACGCATAGTTCTACACAACTTTCAATATAATTGATGCACATATTAATAGATATATCAAAGCATGATGAAAGCAATGTTCAAAGTAGTTTGAAAAGATAAATTGCAACATTATAGAAGTTCTAAATAATAGATTAAATCATGCTTGATTTTCTCAATGATGTCCATACATTATTTTTGATAATTTAACGTTTGAACTCATAAGATTGATCTTGGACTTCCCGAGGACTACCTTGTGAGAGGTTCGCCCGGTACTAGGTGATGTGATGGGATGATAGCCCAAATCACCCTTTCGCAAGATACAAGTGAGAAGTTAAGTTCAAAATAATAATTTTTGATATTTGTTTTTGTTTTATATTTTTGTATCTGATTTTTGCATATAGAAATAGAATTTAAACAAATATCCAAAGACAAAACAAAATATATTTTTTGTAATTTGGCTTTTGTAATTTTGTATTTTAATTTTTCAAAAAACAAGTACAGGCAGAATTGCAAAAATGAGTAGTACATATAAAAAATATATTTTTATTGATTTTTCAGAATTTTAAAATTTCAGAAAATCGGAGACTCGAGCTAGCGCCGGCGTTAGGTCCTAGCGCCTGCGTTAGCTCACAGAGAGTGCTTATTTTAATCATATGGCCTAGATTTTCTTTGATTTAGCTTCCGATTTTTCTTAATTATGTTTTTGCAATGTAAGACCTGTCAAATGAAGTGATGAGATGAGAAGAAATCGCAAAAAGTTGCGGAAGTTAAAATTAGTACATGAGTTTCATCTTCATTAGGGTTTCATATTTATTAAACCTTAATTATTGAGTTTTGCACAACATATGCATGAGTGAAATAATCATAAATAAGTGAAATAATATTTATGCAATTTTTCAATTCCGATTTAAACATGATTATGATTAAACATACTTGGGGTAATTGAAAATGACGCAAATATATTAACTACCTAAGCAAAACTTGCGCATTTTATAAATTTAGCCTAATACCCCTAAAATACACCTTTTAAATCCATTTTCACACTTATTTCATTTAGTCTCAATAATATCAAATAACAAATTTAGTTTTTCAAATTTTATAAGACTTTTAGGAAATGGATTTAGAAGGATAGAAATAAAAAGGATAAGTAGATCACTTGAAAAATGACATGACTATTATTCAATTTTATTCAATTTAATTTATTTATGAATTTTGGTTTAATATGAGAGAGTCATATCACAAGTCATATGAAGTGATCATATCATGATGGTTCAACAAAAATAAAAACAAACAACAAAAAAGGAATTAAGCATATCATGAAGTAGATAATTGATATTTTATTTTTAGTTGATTTCTACTTCATGCAAATAATTGGATACTAATGAATGAGAGATTTAGGTATCCAAACAGGACCGAGTGTGACGGTTCCTTTGGGTACCCAAATACATCGTGTTTGCTTTTGAGGAGATGGAAGTGAATGAGCCCTTTTGAGTGGAGTTTGTGTTTCATCTTTAACTTTGGGTCTCCATTCAAATCTTGGTTTAACATTATTTTTAGTTTTTAAATTTCCATAATTATTTACTTGAATATTTGGATTAAAAAGGTTTTTGAATTTATATTTTGAAGGAAATTTGTTTTCTTTTAATTTTAGGTTGGGAGAACATGATTTTGTAAATTATGGTGATTTTGATTTTGATTTACAAATCCTTTATGTTCCTTACTCTCATTTTTAAACTTAGGTAAGATGTTCATATTCATATTCAATTTGTTTTTAGATATAGTTTGATATTGTGAATTTGTATTTACAATTTTCATAGGCAAGTTGATTTTTGATTTTAATACGTCATTCTTAATCTTTAAATTATGTCTAGCTTTATTATAAGCGATTGTGCTATTTTTAAGAGTTGAAACAATTGAATCTATATGATCTTGATAGTTATTTCTATATTCATCAAATGTTTCATCCATCTCTTTAATTTCAATTTTATAGTCTTTGCACTTAGCACAATCATTTATCAAAGATGAATTTTCTAAACATAATTTTTCATTTTATTTTTTTACTAAAATAAAATCCTTTTCAAGTTTCTTGTGCTTTTCTTTTAATTCATTATATTCTACACAAGTTGTGGTGTTTTCAACTAAGGAGCCATATGTAGAACTAGATAAATTAGAATTTGATTCTTCATTAATTTTTGCCTTTAAATTTTTATTTTCTAAGCGCAAATATTTATTAGCATTTTTTAATTTCTTAATTTTGCGCTTTGTAGTTTGAAGCAATTGTAATGAAGAGATAGAAGTACAGAAGATGGAATTTGATTTCCTTACATTGCTTTCGGGAGAGGCACGATTTGAACATATCGTTTCTTTGACATATTTTTGGCACTCCTCTTCCACTGATGCCATATCATCATCCTTTTTGCTTGATGTGACTTCCATGGATCCATCATGTGTGGAGCTTTCTTGAATACCTGTGCAGGCTTGCATATTTTCCGGTTCTTGTAATTGTTCCATACCTGCAGAAGGAGAATCATAAGTTATTTCAAGAAAATTCCACAGCTCGTATGCAGTAGGAAAGGTATAAATGAGTTTGGAAATATTATGATCTAACGCACAAAATAGACTATTCATAGATTTTGTATTTAAAACCATTTCGTTCTTATTTAATACGCTAGGTGGTTTTTTGATAGTAATATTCCAAACTTTTTCATCTAGACGTTTAAGAAAATTTTCCATTACTATTTTCCATCCTTTATAATTTCTTCCTTCAAATAACGGTGGTTTAAGAGATTTTTCTTCTTCATAAAAATTTACCCCACTAGTAGAAGCGAGATCATGAGACGCCATTATTCCAGGTTGTTAAGCCGATTGGAATAACCTGGCTCTGATACCACTTGTTGGATCGGTAGGCGCCCTTAGAGGGGGGGGGGGGTGAATAAGGGTTTTAAAAACTTGTAATATATTTTGAATAACTTTGAAAAAACTTTGATTATTAAACTAGAGAAGATCAAGTCAAATCAAGTGAAGTAAACGTAAAGACATGATTTTATTAACTTGAGAAGCATGATTACAAAAACTTGATCTCTTATCGAAGCTAGAAATCAAAGCTAATAGAAAGACTCTTTTTGTTTTCTATACCGACTCGTATCCCCACGAACTGGTTGGCTTTAGCCGATCCTTCCCCGGATACGGCCTCAAGCCGCTCTAGCTAACCCTTCCCCGGATATGGCCTCAAGCACCCCCTAGACCTACACCCGAGACCTAGTCGCCAACACGAGGCGAATTTCAGCCCTAAGTCCTACCCAGACCTAGTCGCCAACACGAGGCGAATTCACTAACTATTACAAGAATAAAGATGTGAAAATAAAAGACAATAATGTAAAACTCCCTCTATGTGGATCTCTTGGGGAAGTTGACGAAGACGCAGAGTGTGATCGTAGTCGATGCGGTCTTTCGTCACGATGATGACACGTGTTGAAATCTTCTCCACGCATCTCCTTTAGTCTTTATGGATTTGTGAGAGTATCTCTCTGAAACTTCCTCTCTATGTTGTGGCACGAAGCTCTGGAATTCTGGATCTCTAGAGGCTTAAGAAGACGGATCCAAGGGGTCCTTTTTATAGCCTTGGAGCTAGCGCCTGCGCTATCGCTACCGCCGGCGCTATCCCAGTTTAGGAAATATTCTCCACGTGAGAATCCTTCATTTTAAGCAAGCCGACCGCCTTCCTCTATTGCTTTGCGCTATCGCCGACGCTATCAGCTACTGCCGGCGCTATCCCAAATTAGGACATGTTTTGCGCGGCAGAATCTTAAATCCGAGGAAACAATTCCTCCTTGCCAACTGTGTGCATCGCTACCGCCTGCGCTATCGGCTACCGCCATGCGTTATCGCCATCCATATGTTCTCCCGGAATTGCGCTATCATCGCTAGCGCCAGGCGCTAAGTGCTACCGCCAGCGCTAGTGGGAGTACTGTCTTCTGTTTTCATTCGTCGGAATTCGTCGGGAGTTCTCGAGAACATTCGACGAATTGACTTAGCCGCACAATTTCCTTCACAAGTCTGCCTTTTTGACTTCTGTCTGCGTTCGTCGATATTCGTCGGGAGTTCACGAGAACATTCGACGAATAGACTTAGCCGCTAACAGTTCGTCGAACGACAGCTAGCGCCTGCGCTAGTGCTACCGCCAGCGCTAGTGGAAGATTTGGATTTGATGGCTCAACTTTGGGGGCAACTTTCTTATGTAATCCTTGAGTCATGTGGACTTTGTTATCCTGCACACTTAAACACACAAGATCAAATACACATAGGTTTTATTATTCTCAAACCTAGGAGATGCAGAAGGCCATGTTCCAACATTTCTCAAAGTTAATTTCTCGAGAAGTCAAGAGTTCTCGAGAAGTCTTTCTTTCCTTCGAAAAGTTTTTCTTGATCTTTTCTCGAGTAGTCTATCATTTCTCGAGAAGTCTTATCCTAGCCTCTGAAATTTTCTTTCATGACTTTTCTCGAAATCAAGCTTCTATCTCTCGAGAAGTTATTCATTTCTCGAGAAGTTTGATTCTCGTTCTTCTCGTGATTTTAATCTGTTTGACGTTATGTCTTTTCCGTCTGTTTGACGTAACGGCTTTCTTCGTTTCGGTTAAGGTTAATCCTTTCCTATCTCTTATCTTTAAGTCGTTGTCTATATAAGGCTCTCTCTCTCAGGATTAATTATAAGTAACAACAGAAGGATTATTATTAAAAAATCATTAATCTCTTCCGTGACCTAATTTCTCCTTCCGATTCAAGAAGAACGAAAAGTGTCGCGCTTGTCGCCAATTGTTGGAGATCGATCTGAAGTTCTGATTTATCATCTCCAGTGGAAGAAAAGTTTCGATCGATCCTCGCTCCTTCATCTACTGTATCTGCTGGATCAAATCGAATTATAGAAGATCAGATTTGTGTCATTTTCAAGTCTTCATCGTCGACATCACGTCAAAGCCATTCAAGTCTCGAGAAGGAAGAAGATCTCTAAGAAGTTTTCAGATCTGTTAGTGAATTGACAAGTGTTATATCATCCTTTATTTTCATTTGATTGTAGGAGAGGTTTTCTCCGAGTTGTAGGAGAGGTGTTCTCTGAGTTGTAAGAGAGGTTCTCTCTGAGATTGTAGGAGATTTGTCTCCGAGTTGTAGGAGTGTTGACTCCGAGATTGTAGGATCATTCTTGATCCGAGTTATAGTGAAGTAGTCAAGTCTAGCTGTGGTGCTAGATTGACGAGGCCGGCAAGTGGAGTACCCAAGAACGGGGAACCACTATAAATCTTTTGCGTCGTCTGTGATTGTGATTTTGCTTTCTGTGCATTCTTTTTATCAAAATTTTTATTCCGCAAAAGAAGCAATTATCACCTATTCACCCCCATCTAGGTGATTTAGGTTTGCAACTAGATATTACAATTGGTATCAGAGGGTCGCTGTTCTTTAAAGGTTAACACCTTGAATAGGATCTATCCATTCTAGTTGCTAGCTAATCATGGAAAGAAGCAAAGAATCTTCATCGTTGAAATTGCCAATATGCACAAAAGGCTAATTTTCCTATGTATAAAGAAAGAGTCGGATTTTACATGGAAGCCGCAGACCCAAGAATTTTCCAAGTCGTGGAAGAAGGCCCTCATGTGCCAATGACTGCCTCAACAATTGACCCTACCGTTCAAGTTCCAAAGAAAATGATGGATTTAACAAAGGATGAAATCCCTCTCGTTGCCCTTGATAAAAAGGCGAAGAATATAATTGCTAGTGCGGTGGACGACTCCATGTTACAAAATCTAATCCATTGCAAGTCAGCCAAAGATATGTGGGCATCCTTAATAGTTCTTATGGAAGGTACTAAAGAAGTAAGAGATGACAGAAGATCTCTTCTAAATCAAGAGTACGAGGCATTCAAGCAAAGTAAGAAGGAGTGCATTGCCGATGCATACGGAAGATTCTTCAAAATCGTTAACGGCCTAAGAAATTATGGTCGGGAATTTACTAATGGTGAACTGAATGACAAATTCCTACAATCCCTGACGAAAGACTGGGATATCAAGATAGTTGCAATCAGGGAGTTTGGAAAGTTACCAAACCTAGACCCACATAATCTGTTTGGGAAGTTATTATCCCATGAGCTGCAAATGAACATTCGCAAAACAGAAGAAGACGGGAATATGATTTCAAGCAAGGAAAGGACCTTGGCTATGAAGGCCGAGAGTTCCAGAAAAAGCAGAGTCTTGTCTCCAATTAGAGAACAAGAATCTGATGATGAAAAAGAATCTGAAGCCGGCTCCTCCAGTTCTGAAATGTCTGATGGGGAGTTTTCTCTAATCTCCCGTCAGTTCAAGAAACTGCTTAGTAAAAGAAGGCACATGAAGAACAAGTCTTCCTCCTCTGACTATAGACATTCTCGACGTGATGGTGATCATCACAGAAAGGGTTCAAGCAATCATGACAGGTATAAGACTAAGCCTAGTAAACATATTTCTTCTGACATAGTTTGCTATTGCTGTAATAAGCCAGGGCACATGATCGCTGAATGTCCTTATAAGAAGAAAGAGGGTGGAAGAAAGGATGAAAAGAAATCCACCTTCGTGAAAAAGAAGACTGAAAAAAGCCTAGTCGCCAAAAAGTCCTAAACTGTAAGCGACAGTGACTCAGAGAAATCAAGTAGTGAAGAAGAAGCCTACTTCGGGCTGATGGCCATGACTGATGATGAAGAAGAACCTCCATATACCGGGAAGGTAAATTCTCACACCATCTTATCCGACTCTGATTATGCCTCAGCTGAACAAAAGGATTACCCCTTAGATGATGACTCAAACCTCATGACCCAATATACTGAAATGCTTAAAAGCTTTGACAGATGCCGAAAGGTAGTCAAAATTCAGGCCAAGGAGATCATGTCTCTCAAAGAAGTGGAATCTAATTTGAGAAAGGAAGTTGAACAACTTTCTTCCTTCAGAGAGGAAATCCAAGTCTTGAAAGACAAGATCAAAAGCTCGGATGAGCTCGTTGATCGGAGAGAGAACTCCATCAAAGTTCTGGAAGAACAGCTAGCCGTTGAGAAGAGGCTAGTTGAAAAGTTTTCACAACCTAAAACCATTCTTCCAATCATTGATAGTTTCTCTGCTAAAACAGGTAGTAGTGGTTTAGGTCATGTGGCTGGTCCTAGTAATTCTTCTAAGGGCACCCTAGCCAAGAAGAAAGATAAGAATGCTAAGAAAGCAACCGTCAAAGAGAAAGGGAAAGCCCATCAAGATCAAGTGGCATTTAAGAAAGTTTTCTTTCCTACAAATGTCTATGATATGGAGAGCACTTATGGTCACTTGACACGACCAATTAATTTTGCGCCTGTCAATGACTATAAGGGGTGGGTTCATCCTCGAAGCCTCGGTGAAAGTGCTTTCAAGGCACCTTGTCAAGAGATTAATCTGAGAGATTATGGTCCTTATGTTCATGGTCCGAATGCTATGAGAGCACCAATAGTGAAGGCTGTTGCACCCAAGCCTAAGGAGAAAGCACTACCATGTGTGGGTTGTACTCATGAGGCATCCTTATCTAGAAGGATTGCTCCTGCCAAAACTAACGTTCAAAAAGTTAAGCAGGAGAATACTAAGAGAAGGTACAACAAGTTTAACTGTTGGTGTTGCGGCAAAATAGGTCACTTTGCCGTAGACTGCTGGTTCAATTCCACTTATTCCAAGAGACCACAAGTCAACATTGCAAGAAAGACCGCTCGCAATGTTAATGTTCAGCGTGGTGCTCAACTAACACGGGACCAAAGACCCAAATTTGTTTGGGCTCCTAAGGCAAGATAATTTGTTGTTGCAGGTATGTCCAAAGGCCAACAAAAATCCTATCTGGTATTTGGACAGTGGTTGTTCTCGACATATGACCGGGACAAGAAGCCTTTTGCAAAATTTTATTCCAGTTGAGAACGGTCCAAAAGTTATTTTTGGCGGATTTGACAGAGGAATAACAAAAGGCTGCGGTATGATTTCTAACGGTAATGTATCCTTTTCAGATGTAGCTTATGTGGAAGGATTAGAACATAATCTGATAAGCATAAGTCAACTTTGTGATAAAGGATACATAGTTGATTTTCGTAAAGATAAGTGTTTGATAAAGTCGGCCGAAAATCTAGAAACGATTGTATCAGGCACTCGTTGTAGAAATATATTTTGTTTAAATTTTCTTTGTTTATCCTCTCCTACACCAGTGTGTCTTTTAACAAAAGATAGTGCATCTCTTGCTGACCAATGACACAAGAGATTAGCACATATTAATTTCAAAATTATAAATAAATTATTTTCACAAAACTTAGTGCGTGATGCACCAAATATTAAGTGCGTTAAAGATAGACCTTGTCATGCTTGTGTAAAAGGCAAGCAAACAAGAGCTACCTTTAAGAGCATAATTGGCAAAGATTCAACTAGGTGTTTATACCTACTTCATATGGACTTGTTTGGTCCTTTGTAAATTAGAAGTTTAGAAGGAAAGTCTTACACATTGGTTATTGTAGATGATTACTCACGTTTTGCATGTGTATTCTTTCTAAAACACAAGTCAGATACCTTTGATATTTTCACTAAGTTTGTCAAGCAAATCCAGAATGAATTTGAATGTTCGGTGGCCAAGATCAGAAGTGACCATGGAACATAATTTGAATCTGGAGCCATGACAGATTTTTGTGAAAGCCTTGGTATCTTTCATGAGTTTTCCTCTCCTCGAACTCCACAACAAAATGGGGTAGCTGAGAGAAGGAATAGAACACTCATTGAGGCTTGCAGAACAATGTTGAGTGACACTTCACCACCCGAATACCTTTGGGCTGAAGCTGTCAATACTGCTTGCCACGTGCAAAACAGAGCACTCATAAATAAAAACCATGAAAAGACTCCTTATGAACTACTAAAGGGCAAGGAACCAACCATTTCTTATTTCAGAATCTTTGGCAGTAAATGCTTTGTTCTTAATAATGGAAAGCATTACAAAACCAAGTTTAGTGAAAAGAGCTTTGAAGGTATTTTCGTAGGCTATAGCAGTCATAGTAGAGCTTATAGAGTTTTTAATAAGAAAACCCTGGTTGTAAAAGAATCTATCAATGTTGTATTTGATGAGACGAGTATGCTAAATAGCAGCTCTTATAGTGCTTCTGTTGAAGTTGCAGGTTCAAAGTTACAGGATACATGTTGAAATTATTGAAGTGAAGTGGAAGTTGGCCGGCGGTCTGTATATTGGTGACCGCAAAGACCGCGCGGTCTCTGCGCTGGTACTCTGCCAGTCTGATTCTACCGGTCTGGCTCTGGCGGCCTGCGGTGATTGGCCGGGTTGTTCTAGCATGTTTCGGTCTCTTCTCGGTCTGATCTGCTTGGTTGGTCTATCTTATTTGTAGAAGACCGGGCGGTCTGTTCATGAGTAACCGCTATGACCGGGCGGCCTTTGCAGGTTGATCTGGCGACTTGTCTGAAGTCGGCTGGATGTTCTTGGTTTGCTCTAGGCGGTCTAAGGAAGGAGTGATCCATGTCCGCGCGGCTTGTGCACGGTCTGCTGCTGATTTGCGGTCTTGGACAGGATGTTGTCCAAGTGGTGTGATCGCGCGGTCTGCTTTGTGAGACCGCTCGCGATCTGATGGGTGGTGACTGTACCTCTCTTGTGGCGGTGACGACATCCATCCTCTCGCCTATAAATAGGGGTGCAGGGCCCGTCATTCATAACGAGAACTGTAAGAATTAGAGCCTGGGTTGTTTTATGCGGTCTCAACTTTGAGGTCGGGCGGTCTCGGAAGCGAGTTGACTATTTGTTGTGTTCGCAGGTTTGCGGTCAGCAGGTTGCGGTCTCCTTCCTTGGTGCTTTCCCAGTGGCTCGAATAAACAGTTCGGCAACGGCTTGTCTGCGGACTGGTTTATGTTGTTCTTGTGCTGTTCGCAGCGAGCTCGGCGATCAGGCGACCTTCTGTGGTTAGGCGATCTGAGTTGCGGTGTGGCGACAGCTTCTGTTCTCTGTTCAGTTCAATAAGCTCCAGTTCGTGCAGTCTGAGGTGGCGGTCTTGCAGTGGAGGTCATCTTGCCTGTATTCTGTTCGTGCGGTCTCAGGATAAGTCGGGCGGTCTCTGGAGTGCAGCGGTCTGTGCGGTCTCTGGTTTGCCAGTTCGCCAGATTTGTGTTTTTGGTGTGTTTTGTTCTTCTCTCCTTCGCGATTCTTATGAATCATGTCTCGCCATGTATGTCTCGAAATGTAATGAAGTTTTGTGATTCAATAAAGACCATTGTGTTGCTGTTTGGCATTGTGGTTGTTTGGATATAACTCAGTTGATGCAACTCCTAAACGATTCAAATAAAAATTTTTAACATGGTATCAGAGGGAGGTTGTTGGAGTGGATAAGCAGTGATCAACTTGAGTTGCCATCGTCTTTGTGAAGAAGAAACCACATAGTTTGCCATGGAATATGGATACGCAAGAGGGCTTGGTATTGAACTCCTCACATCGGCTAACTTCAAGAAGTGGAAGTCGTGTATGGAGAGTTACTTGCTTGGCGAGGATCTATGAGAGATAGTTGGAGGAGAAGACACACAAGAAGTTCATCTAGCAGGAGATAATATGACAGAGGTGAGACTTTGGAGGAGGACTAATGCAAAGGTAGAGTTCACACTCAAGAGGGCTATCTCACCAGAGCTATTCGATCACATCATTGGATGTAAATCTGCTGCTGAGATTTGGATGTCTTTGGACGGGCTGTTCAATAAGAAGAATGTAGCTCAGCTACAGTTTCTTGAAAATGAGTTGGCGAAAGCTTCTCAAGGTGATCTTTCCATCTCTACTTTCTTTCTCAAGATGAAGAACCTCACAACAGAGATTTCTGCATTGGACCCTAATGAGCCCATTTCAGAGGCAAAACTGAAGAGACATATCATCCGCGGGTTGCAAAAGGAGTATCTTGCCTTTGTGACGTCAGTTCAGGGTTGGGCAAATCAGCCATCTCTGTTGGTGCTGGAAAACTTACTTGCTTCGCAGGAAATTTTGGCAAGACAGATGGCGGGGACTTCTATCTCTGGGGAGATAGCGATGTGTTGTTCTCTGGGAAGAAAAAGAAGAAGTGGGAGAAGAAGAAGCCAGGTTATGATGGACCCTCTACTTCAGGTCAGCAGGATAGGGGTTATGCTCCTAAGTCTGATGGGAAGAAGAAGGGAGAGGGACCAAGGTGCTTCAGGTGCAATAAGACCGGCCACTTCAAGAAGGATTGTCAGGTTAATCTTCAGCCGGGACATGCAGCGGAGAAGGAGAAGCCAAAGTCTGATGAAACTGGATGGGGAGGAGCCTTTGCAGCCAATATGACGGCAATGCCCGTTAAGGCCTTGGCTGTCATCAACTTCGAAGAGGATTGAATCGTGGATTCAGGGTGTGGGCATCACCTCACCGAGAATGAATCAAAGTTCTCTTCTTTGGCACCTTACTCAGGTAACGATGCAATCAGTACGACTGATAATTCTGTTCATTCAGTAGAACAAGAAGGTGTTGTCTCTCTGAGCAGTGATAAGGGTCCACTCACATTGAGGAGTGTTTATCACGTGCCGGGTATGAGGAAGAATCTCTTCTCTGTGACCAATGCGGTCGATGCCAGTTATCATGTTCTGTTTGGCCCAACAGAAGTGAAGTTTCTTAAAACTCAACCACAGATAAAGGGAGATGTAATTCATGTTGGAAAGCGGGTAAAGGACTTGTTCGTTTTATCGACAAGTACCTATGTTGACAAGATGAGGACCAATGATAGCGCAGCTATCTAGCATGAAAGGTTGGGGCATGTAGGCATGGACAAATTGAAGGTTATGGCGATAAGGGGCCTTGTCAAGGGCTTGTCTAGCTTGTCCTCCTATGGAGACGATCATGTTTGTGCGGGATGTCAGTTTGGTAAGTCTCATCGACTTCCATTTGATAAATCGCAAACAAGATGCAAAGCGCCGTTGGAGTGCATTCACGGTGATTTGATGGGACCGACTGCCACCCCAAGCCTTGGAGGCAACAGATATATGTTGGTGTTGATCGACGATTACACCAGATATGTCTAGGTGTGTTTTCTGAAAGAGAAGTCAGAAGCTTTTGTGAAGTTTGTGGAGTTCAAGGAGCTGGTGGAAGGCCGGTTAGGCCTGCAGGTGAAAAAATTGAGAACTGACAATGGTGGGGAGTTCACCTCTGGTGAGTTCTCAAGTTTTTACAGGAAGCACGGCGTCCGGAGAGAGCTCACTTGTGCCCATACTCCACAGCAAAACGGCGTTACAGAGCGGAAGATCCGTCATCTGACGGAAACCTGCAAATGCTGGCTTCATGCCAAGAGTATCCCAAAGTCCTTTTGGGCGGAGGGAATGTCTTGTGCGGCATACGTCATCAACAAGATGCCTCTACGTCCTATCAACATGAAGACCCCTCACGAACTGATGTTCAAGGAGAAGCCAAGTGTTGCACACCTTCGGGTGTTCGGGTCAACCTGTTATGTGCATATCCCTGATGCTCTTAGGACAAAGCTAGATGCAAAAGCAAGGAAGCTAGTCTTCGTTGGATATGATGAGCGGAAGAAGGGATGGAGATGCATGGATCCTGAGACACAAAGATCAGTGGTATCTCGGGATGTGGTGTTCTATGAGGTGACTTCCTACAAGGGGAGTTCAGGAGTTGAACTATCGGAGAGCAGGGTTGATGAAAAAGGGAAGGCTGCGGAAAATCTTCAAGTGGAGTTGCCTGTTTCACCAGGAGCTCTAGTTGTGTCAAGCTCAGAGATGGAGGCTTCAGGATCTGGAAGCAGGGGGAGCGATGCTCCAAGTTCGCCTAGAAGAGGAGCTAGCACAGATGAAGCAGCTGAGGAGGTGGTTAGTCAGGTGCAACCTCTTAGGAGGTCGAAGAGGACTATCAAGCCACCAGATCGATACACAGGAGGAAACATGGTGAGCTTTGTCTCATGTTTCTTTGCTGGTCCCTTGGATGAGCGGGAGCCGTCGAATTTTGAGAAGGCCAAAGGCGTGAAGCAGTGGGACATTGCTATGCAGGAGGAGATGGATGCTCTCAAGAAGAATGAGACTTGGTCTCTTGTGCCCAGGCCCAAGGGTATTACCCCTGTGACATGCAAGTGGGTCTATAAACTCAAGAAGAAAGCTGACAGCATGATCGAGCGATACAAGGCTCGCCTTGTGGCTCGCGGGTTCTCAGAGAAGTACGGAGAGGATTATGATGAGACGTTCAGTCCAGTGGCAAAGATGACTTCGGTTCGATTTGTTATTGCTTTGGCGGCATCGTGTGATTGAGCGATTTGGCAGCTCGACGTGAAGAATGCCTTCTTATACGGCGAGATTGGCAAGGATATCTTCATGATCCAACCGCCAGGCTTCATCTCGGAGGATTGTCCGGACTATGTCTGCAAGCTGAAGAAAGCCTTGTATGTGTTGAAGCAAGCGCCTCGGGCGTGGTATGGAAAGATCGCAGAGTATCTTCTATTCTGCGGATTCTTTGCTTCAGACTCTGACTCCAGCTTGTTCGTCAAGAAGGAGGGGGGGTGCTTCGGTTGATTGTTCTGCTGTATGTGGATGACATGATTGTCACCGGGAACTCAAAGGAGGCAGTAGCAAGGCTGAGAGCCGAGCTTGCTATCAGATTTGAGATGAAGGATCTGGGTGAGCTTCACCATTTCCTTGGACTCGAGGTGCAGAGGCGGGAGAGCGGAGTGCTCATTTCTCAGGCTGGATATGCGGAGCGGATCGTTCAACGATTCGGCATGGAGGAAGGGAAGAGCAGCTCTATACCTCTAGAACAACATCATAAACTTCGGAAGGATGAAGGGAGAGTTCTATCTGAACCGTTGGTGTTCCGAGCTCTGGTTGGGAGCTTGATCTACTTGATCATCACGAGGCCAGATATTGCTTATGCAGTTGGCAAAGTGAGTCGGTACATGGCGGAACCACGGAAGCCTCATCTTCTGGCGGCAAAAGGAATTTTGAAGTATGTGAAGTCGACCTCTGATCTGGGTCTCCTATATAGGAGAGGGTCAAACTTGGAGTTGCATAGTTACATGGATGCTGATTATGGGGGAGACGTGGATGATCGGAGATCAACGTCTGGTTGTCTTTATGGCGGGCCCCACAGTTATTCTTGGTGCAGCAAAAAGCAGGACTCGGTGTCTGTATCTACCACAGAAGAGGAATACAAGACTTCGGCCTTGGCAGCTCAGGAAGCCGTTTGGCTCAGGAGGTTGGTGGAGGATGTTCATGAGGAGGTTTGAGGTCCCACTATGCTACGCGGGGACAATGAGAGTGCTCTCAAGCTGGTTAATAATCCAGTCTGTCACGCGAGGACTAAGCACATTGAGATTGAGCACTATTTCATTCGTGAGAAGGTGTTGGGAGGATCTCTTATGGTCGAGCATGTTCGAAGTGTGGACAATGTTGCAGACATCTTCACAAAGCCGCTGGCGAAGGGACCGTTTACTCGGTTGCGGAGTTTACTTGGGCTAGTTTCCACTTCCCACTTCATGGGGGAGTGTTGAAATTATTGAAGTGAAGTGGAAGTTGGCCGACGGTCTGTATATTGGTGACCGCAGAGACCGCGCGGTCTTTGCGCTGATACTCTACCGGTATGATTCTACCGGTCTGGCTCTGGCGGCCCGCGGTGATTGGTCGGGTTGTTCTAGCATGTTTCGGTCTCTTCTCGGTCTGATCTGCTTGGTTGGTCTATCTTCTTTGTAGAAGACCGGGCGGTCTGTTCATGAGTAACCGCTGTGACCGGGCGGCCTTTGCAGGTTGATCTGGCGACTTGTCTGAAGTCGGCCGGATGTTCTTGGTTTGCTCTAGGCGGTCTAAGGAAGGAGTGATCCGTGTCCGCGTGACTTGTGCGCGGTCTGCTGCTGATTTGCGGTCTTGGACAAGATGTTGTCCAAGTGGTGTGATCGCGCGGTCTGCTTTGTGAGACCACTCGCGATCTGATGGGTGGTGATTGTACCTCTCTTGCGGCGGTGACGACATCCATCCTCTCGCCTATAAATAGGGGTGCAGGGCCCGTCATTCATAATGAGAACTGTAAGAACTAGAGCCTGGATTGTTTTGTGCGGTCTCAACTTTGAGGTCGGGCGGTCTCGAAAGCGAGTTGATTGTTTGTTGTGTTTGCAGGTTTCCGGTCAGCAGGTTGCGGTCTCCTTCCTTGGTGATTTCCCAGTGGCTCGAATAAACAGTTCGGCAGCGGCTTGTCTGCGGACTGGTTTATGTTGTTCTTGTGCTGTTCGCAGCGAGCTCGGCGATCAGGCGACCTTCTGTGGTTAGGCGATCTGAGTTGCGGTCTGGCAACAGCTTCTATTCTCTGTTCAGTTCAATAAGCTCCAGTTCGTGCGGTCTGAGGTGGCGGTCTTGCAGTGCAGGTCATCTTGCCTGTATTCTGTTCGTGCGGTCTCAGGACAAGCCGAGCGGTCTCTGGAGTGCAGCGGTCAGTGCGGTCTCTGCTTTGCCAGGTCGCCGGATTTGTGTTTTTGGTGTGTTTTGTTCTTCTCTCCTTTGTGATTCTTATGAATCATGTCTTGCCATGTATGTCTCGAAATGTAATGAAGTTTTGCGATTCAATAAAGACTATTGTGTTGCTGTTTGGCATTGTGGTTGTTTGACTATAACTCAGTTGATGCAACTTCTGCTTACGCCTAAACGATTCAAATCAAAAATGTTAACAATACAAGCTTGGATGAGCCAGTCAAAGACGATGCTCAAATCTTCGTCAAGATCTCTCCCCCAACCTCAACTGAAGAAGAAGATCGTATTGATGAAGAACCAATTCAAGTGGAAGAAGACATTCCAGTAGTAGTAGATGTTCCTGATGTCCTAATTGATGCAAGGAACCTTGAGTTCAGACACATGAGGGACCATCCTATTGATCAGATCATAGGAGACCCTCAAGTCGGCATAAGAACGAGAAGAGGTACTACTAACGAAAATATGTATTTGAGTTTTCTTTCACAGGTTGAACCGAAGAAATTTCAAGAAGCAAATGAAGACCCCCATTGGATAATTGCAATGGAAGAAGAGTTGAATCAATTCAAGCGTTGCAAAGTGTGGACTCTAGTTCCAAAACCCAAGGATAAAAATATCATTGGAACGAAGTGGGTCTACAGAAACAAGTTGGATGAAGACGGAACAATCATAAAGAACAAAGGCAGACTTGTAGCAAAAGGTTACAGACAGGAAGAAGGGATCGACTTCGATCAAAATTATGCTCCAGTAACAAGACTCGAAGCGATCAGGCTGTTTCTAGCCTATGCTGCATTCAAAGGATTCACCGTATACCAAATGGACGTCAAGTCAGCTTTTCTGAATGGTAATATAAAAGAAGAAGTATACGTTGAACAACCTCCATGTTTTATAGATTCTGAACATCCTGATTATGTTTATTTACTGCACAAAGCTTTGTATGGTTTGAAACAACTCCTCGAGCTTGGTATGAGACGCTGTCTAACTTTCTTCTTGAGAACAAGTTCACAAGAGGAAAGATAGATAAGACATTATTTCTTAGGGAAGTAAAAGGCAAGATTTTGCTAGTGCAAATCTATGTCGATGACATTATTTTTGGCTCCATGGACGACAACCTTTGCAAGAAGTTCTCAAAACTTATGCAAGGGAAGTTTGAAATGAGCAGTATGGGTGAGCTGAAATATTTCTTAGGACTTCAAGTGAAACAATCTGAAGATGGAATTTTCATCTCACTGATGAAGTTCACTAAGGAGTTGGTTAAGAAATTTGGAATGGAGAGTGCAACCTCTATGAGGACTCCAATGAGCTCAGCTATGTCTCTGAACAAGGATGAGAAAAGGAAACCTTTCGATGAAACCAAGTACATAAGCATAATTGGCTCTCTGCTCTACCTTACTGCCAGTAAGCCTGATATAATGTTTTCTACATGTGTATGTGCTAGATATCAGGTGAACTCTAAGGAATCCCACTATAGTGTTGCAAAGCAAATTTTGAGATATCTTAAGGGTACACCAAATCTTGGCTTATGGTACCCAAGAAGTAATGATAGCGAACTAATAGGTTTTTCAAATGCAGACTTTGCAGGTAGTAAAGATGACAGGAAAAGCACTTCCGGGACATGCCAATTTCTCGACAGAAGACTTATTTCCTAGAGCAGCGAGAAGCAGAATTGTATTGCAATTTCAACCGCCGAGTCAAAATATACTTCTGCAGGCAGTTGTTGCGCACAACTTCTTTGGATAAAGAATCAACTTGAAGATTACAACTTAAAGTTTAAAGAAATTCCAAATGTTTTGCGACTCCTCCAGTGCTATAGCAATTGCAAATAATCCAGTCTTGCACAACCGGACAAAGCATATTGAGTTGAGATACCATTTCATCCGGGAGCATGTGGAGAATGGGGACATCAATCTATGCTATGTCCCTACGGATAAGCAAGTTGCAGATTATTTCACGAAGCCGCTGGATGAGACCAAGTTCTCTTTCTTCAAGACAGAACTTGGAATGCTCAACATGGAGTAATTCAAGCCAAGAAGAAGTCAAGAAGATAGATAGATCATCAAATTTTCTAAATCTAAGGGAAGCATAGGTCTATCATTTCGAAAGAAGAAAAATCAAAGTCTTTATTGGATTTCTCGAGAAACAGAGTTAAATTCTTGAGAAATACTATGTCTCTGGTGAAAATGGATGAAGATAGGATTTTAGCTCTTTTCGAAAAATGATACGTTACTTCTCGCGAAATGGGATTGCACTTCTCGAGAAATGGGTTATCCCTCGAGAAATGAGCTTGCGAAGTTAAATCGGCAGAATTTTTGGATTTCTCGAGAAATCAGACAACTCGAGAAATAGGTCTTATTTTTCAGAATTCTAATTTTCGATTTCGAGAATACGAAAGATCAGGTACGCGTGTTTATTTTCTTATATATTAAATAAAATTCATTTAAAATTGACACATCAAATCAAACTATAAATAGACAACCGAAATGAATTGATGTTCACACAAGGTCATCTTCCGTTCTTCTCGAAAAGCCACCGACTGTTCATCTTCCCTTCTCGCGACATCGGATTTCTGGTTCGTCCCTAGATACATTTTCTCCCTTTCAGCTCTCATTCTTCGATCACCTCTCGATCAATGGCGCCTTATACAAAGCCTAAGATCGGCGTGGGCAGTGAACTGGTGCGTGTAGGCCTCAGTTCGATCTCAAATGAGTTTTAGAACTTGTTTTATCTTCTAGATGCAGCAGGTTTGACCTTTGTTCTTGAGCATCCCTGTCAAATTTTATTCAAAGAAGTAGAGGACTTCTTTATTAACATCAAGGTTCACAAGAACGGGAAAAGGATGAAATCTACAGTGGGAAATTTCAAGATCAAGTTCAGCCCTAAAACTCTATTGAAATATCTGAGACTGCCAGTGGTAGAATCTGAGGGCACCTTAGAAGATGCTGATTGGGCTAAGGCAGTGATTTTCTGTGGTTTAGATAAAGCAACTACAACAGTTAGAAGGCAGAAAATGAATAATGAAGGAAAGTTGTTGGTAGACATCATTTCCAAAGTTTTGCTGTGTAATACAGGAAGCTTGGGTTATGTCTCAGCAGATGTCTTCTGCTTGATGACAGCAGTGATTTGTGGGAAGAAGTGTGACTGGGCAAATCTTCTTTTCTCTAAGATTAAAGACAGTTATTCTGGCTCCAAATTTTGCAAGAATACTGTCACTGTATCTAAATCAACTCAATAAAGAGGTTTTTGACATGTCCAAAGGAGCAATTATTCACCATCTGAAGAAGATAGATGTCTTCACAATTCAAAGGTGGGACATTAGGATTACAAAGCCAACTGCAGGAGCAAGTTCCCAGGGGGAGCCACTTCCTTCTGTTTCTTCTGAACCTCAGAATGTGAATCAAACTCCAGCTCCCTCTGCTTCTCCTCCTCCAATTGTCACTTCATCTCCAGCTCAGCCACAAATTCTAGATCCACCTCAATCATCAATTCCAGAAGATACCATTTCATCTGAAGAGCCAGTTCTTCCTCAACTCTCAGCTCAGGTTCCATCTGATACAGTTATTTCTGTTGATCTAGCTATTCCAAATGTACCAGATGATCAAGACACTCATATGGAACTCACTCCACCTTTAGATGGTGATGTAGTTAAATCACCTCTTCCTCCTCCAGATGTTGATGTAGCAAATGTAGATTCCATCATTGCAGAAGTTGTCAATGATACTAAAAAAGATGTTGTTGCAGAGCACAATACTAGTGACCACAGGGCAGGGGCAGGTGCTGATTTTGATTTCTTCATTGATGCTGATAATGATTCAGTTCATAACTTATCTCCTCCCCCAGTACATGTTGAGGGGGAGCAAGAGTCTTGTTTGGAATCCAACAAGAATGTTCAAGGTGAGCAAGTTGGTGAAGGAAGTGAGCAGGTAAATGTTTCTTCTCCTAAAATTATAAGTTCTGTGATTCTTGAAGAGCTTCCAAAGGATCTTCAGCCTGTTTCTATCCCACCTCCTTTGTTTGAAGAAAATTCTTTGATTGGTAAGATAGAAATGTTGCTTAAGAAGCAAAGTGATAAATTTGATTATTCTTTTAAAGAAATTCATGCAAGAATAACTGATGTTGAAAGAGAAATGAATAAAAAGCTAGCTACATCCAAAGCAAGTACCGATCAACTCAAGGAAGTTGTTATTCAGGGTGGAAAAGCAATAGATCACACCATTCAGGGTGTAGGAAGAGTTCTAGATGAAGTTATACAAGTCAGAAAAACACAGGAATCCATGATTTTCAAGGCTGAAGAGGATAATTTTAATGTTATTAATGAGATAGGATTGTTTAAAGAATTTGTTATCCAAACCCTTACTGTAGAAGTCAGAAAGGGGGAGGACAAGATGACAGAAATTTTAGATCATTCTTTATCTGAATTTCAAAGAAATTTGGGAAATCAGTTAGAGCAGTTGTCTTATGGTGTTCAAAGGCAGATTGCAGATATCAATGATTACACCTCCAAGACTGCAGTTTGGCTCCATCATGAGATCTTTCCTGAATTGGGTATTGACCCTGATCAGCCTCCTCCTCAGTTTTCTTCCAGAACAGCAGGGCTGCAAGATAATGCTCCTCAGTTCTCTCCCAGGCCAGCAGGGCTGCATGATGATACTCCATCAATTGGAGCTCATTCCTCAGTGTCTACTTCTAGAAAAAGGAAGTATGGTGAAGGCCCTTCTGCCAGCAAGTCAGTTCCAGGTTCAAGCATAGCATGCTCTGGAAAAGCTGTTGTTGCTGAAGAATTCCCAGAAGTATGGAGTCCAGTTTCAAAGATAATTATTCTTGACTCTCTCAAGCTGGTAGAGGAAGGTGGTGTGAATGTTTCTGAACTTTACAGTACATCTGAGTGGAAGAAGTATGAGACGAGCAAGACAAAGAGAAGGATTCACTTCAGGACTCATGGTTACAATAATCCTACAGCTCCAGCAGCTCCTCTAAAGTACCATCCCAAGCCATATGCCTATTTTTCAATACAAGCACAGAAGAGAAAGAACAATGCCAATGTCTGAAGACAAGATTATAATTGTGTGAACATTAATTCATAAGATAATCTTGAATCTATATATATAGTTTTTGATCTTAATGAGACAATCTTTTATATATATATATATATAGATATTGTTTTTGATGCTCTTTCTGCTTGTATATTTTAATTAGTGGTTTGTTTTATTTGTGTTTTGTATTAATGCAATTCATCTTGGTAAGTAGGGTTCTGACTTCTACAAATAGGGGAGATTGTTGGGTATTGTATCCACAATAACCTTGATTTGTAGGAAGTCATCCTTGAACCAAGATTGAATTGCTTGTGTATTTGATATGCTTTTGTAGATTGAATTGCGAACACAGACCGGAGACCGCGCGACTAAGAATACCTTAGTCCGCGCACACCAACAAGAAACCGAACAGCCACCAGACCGGACTGCCCCCACCATGCGGTCACAAGCACCAGACCGCGCGGCCTCACCTCAGCACCCTTGGACAGAAGAATGGCGGTCACGCCGAATAGCTCGCGGCTAGACCAGAGAGGTCAGACTGCCAGAGGAGACCGCAAGACCGTGCGGTCAGACTAGACCGTGCGGTCTCCCCCCAGACCGCCAACTCCATAAACTTCCACTTCAACAATTTTCAACACTCCCCCTTGAAGTGGGAAGTTGAAAACAGTCCAAGTAAGCTCCTTAGCCGAGTAAACGACCCCTTTGCCAGCGCCTTTGTGAATATGTCAGCAATGTTGTCCTGACTCCGAACATGCTCGATCGAAAGAGACCCCTCCAACACCTTCTCACGAATGAAGTGATGCTCGATCTCAATATGCTTGGTCCTCGCATGACAAACTGGATTAGTAACCAGTTTAAGAGCACTCTCATTGTCGCCGCGGAGTAGAGTCGGACCCTGAACATCCTTATGGACGTCTCCCACCAACCTCCTAAGCCAGATGGCTTCTTGAGCTGCCAAGGACGAAGCCTTGTATTCTGCTTTCGTGGTTGAGACAGACACGGAATCCTGCTTCTTGCTGCACCATGATATAGCCGTGGGGCCCTCCATGAAGACATATCCAGACGTCGACTTCTGATCAACCGAATCTCCCCCGTAATCAGCATCCATGTACCCATGCACTTCGAAGCCCGCATCCCTCTTGTAAAGGAGACTCATATCCAAAGTCGCCTTGACATACTTCAATATATTCTTGGCCGCTAGAAGATGAGGCATCCGTGGTTCTGCCATATAACGGCTCACCCTGCCAACTGCATACGCAATATCCGGCCTGGTAATCGTTAGATAGATCAAGCTCCTAACCAAAGCCCGGAACACCAGCGGATCTTCCAGAATCCTCCCCTCATCCTTGCGAAGTTTCATGGCCTTCTCCAGAGGTGTGGAAATGCACTTCCCTTCCTTCATGCCGAACCACTCCACGATTCGCTCTGCATATCCAGCCTGGGACACCAGCACTCCACTTTCCTTCTTCTGCACTTCGAGTCCAAGGAAATGGTGAAGTTCACCTAAGTCCTTCATCTCGAACCTGATAGATAGCTCAGCCCGAATCTTTGATACCTCCTCCTTCGAATTCCCCGTCACAATCATATCGTCGACGTAAAGCAGCACGATGACTTGAAGCTCCCCGCTCTTCTTGACGAACAAGCTTGAGTCTGAGTCTTAAGCACCAAACCCACAGAATAGGAGATATTCTGCAATCTTTCCATACCACGCCCTCAGCACTTGCTTCAACCCATACATGGCCTTCTTCAACTTGCAGACATAGTCAGGAAAATCTTCAGACACGAAGCCTGGCGGCTGGACCATGAAGATGTCCTTGTCAATCTCGCCGTACAAGAACACATTCTTTACGTCGAGCTACCAAATCTCCCACCCCCAACATGCCGCCAAGGCAATCACAACCCGAACTGAAGTCATTTTTGCCACCGGACTGAATGTCTCTTCATAGTCTTCACCGTATTGCTGCGAGAATCCCCGAGCCACAAGGCGAGCCTTGTATCGCTCGATACTACCACCTGCCTTCTTCTTGAGCTTATAGACCCACTTGCATGTCACAGGGGTGATACCCTTGGGCTTGGGCACCAGAGACCAAGTCTCATTCTTCTCAAGAGCACTCATCTCTTCCTGCATAGCTGAATCCCACTGTTCCACGCCTTTGGCCTTTTCAAAGCTCGACGACTCCCTCTCATCCAAGGGACCAGCAAAGAAACACGAGACAAAGTTCACCATGTTTCCTCCTGTATAGCGATTAGGGGCAATGATCGTTCACTTCGATCTCCTCAGCTCCTTCCCCTGACTCGCAACATCCTCAGCTGCTTCTTCCCTAGCTTCCCTTCCAGACGTACTAGGAGCATCGCCCCCCCTGCTCCCTGATCCAGAAGCCTCTGTCCCAGAACTAGAAGTAGATGGACCACCTGGTGACATAGGCAGCTCCACCTGATGATTTTCCACAGCTTTCACCGGCTCCTCCACCCTGCTTTCTGGTAGCTTAATACCGGAACTTCCCTTGTAAGACGTCACCTCGTCAAACACGATGCTGCGAGATACAACAAATCTCCGCGTCTCCGGGTCCATGCACTTCCAGCCCTTCTTATGATCATCATAACCCACGAAGACTAGCTTCCTTGCTTTCGCATCTAGCTTCGTCCGAAGCGCATCTGTAACGTGCACATAGCAGGTGGAACCAAACACCCGAAGGTGTGCCACACTTGGATTTTCTTTGAACATCATCTCATGCGGGGTCAACATGTTGATGGGACTAAGCGGCATCCTGTTGATGACGTAGGCAGCACAAGACATTCCCTCCGCCTAGAAAGACTTTGGGATACTCTTGGCATGCAGCCAACACTTGCAGCTCTCCGTCAGATGACAGATCTTCTGCTCTGCAACTCCATTTTGCTGTGGAGTATGCGCACAAGTAAGCTCCCTCCGGATGCTCGCCTTCCTGCAAAAAGTAGAGAATTCACCAGAGGTGAACTCCCCTCCGTTGTCAGTCCTCAGCTTCTTAACCCGCAGGCCAAGCCAACCCTCCATAAGCTCCTTGAACTCCACAAACTTGGCAAATGCCTCCGCCTTCTCCTTCAGGAAATAAACCCAGACATATCTGGTGTAATCATCGATCAACACCAGCATATACCTGCTACCTCCGAGGCTTGGGGTAGCATTCGGTCCCATCAAGTCACCGTGGATGCACTCCAATGACACACTACTCCTTGTCTGCGACTTGTCAAACGGTAGTCAATGAGACTTGCCGAACTGACATCCTGCGCAAATATGACCATCTCCATAGGAAGATAGACTAGGCAGGCCCTTGACCAGACCTTTCACCGCCATAGCCTTCAACTTGTCCATCCTTACATGTCCCAACCTCTCGTGCCATATGACGACAATATCATTGGTCCTCATCTTGTCAACATAAGAACTTGTCGATAAGACGAACAAGTCTTTTGTCCTTCTCCCCACAAGAACGGACTCCGCCTTCACCGCTTCAACATTTTGAAGAAATCTTACTTCTGTTGGGCCGAACAGAACGTGATACCCAGCGTCTACATTGTTGGTCACGGAGAAGAGGTTTTTCCTCATTCCGGGCACATGATAGACACTCTTCAACGTTAGTGGCCCTCTATCACTGCCCAAGGAAACAACCCCCACCTTCTCGATACTATGCACGGTGTTGTCAGCAGTTATTATGGCATCGTTACCTGAGTAAGGCTGCGCTGAAGTAAGCTTTGACTCGTCCCCGGTGAGATGATGACCACACCCCGAGTCCACGATCCAGTCCTCCTGATAGTTGATAGGAGTCGTAGCTCCAACAGAAGCCGAGAAGGCTCCTCGCCATCCTCCATCATTCTGCCTGGCCTCAGCTTCCTCCTTTCCTGCAGCAGCATGCCCCGGCTGAAGATTCACCCGACAATCCTTCCTTATGTGGCCAAGCTTCCCGCATCTGAAGCACTTGGGTCCTTCCCCCTTCTTCTTCTCTTCAGCCTTAGGAGGATAACCCCTATCCTGCTGTCCAGAAGTTGAAAGCCCGTTGCCTCCAGCAGTCTTCTTCTTATCCCACTTATTCTTCTTTCCTGTGAAGAGAACCTCGCCATCTCCCCCAGACACGGACACCCCCGCCATCTGCCTTGCCAGACTCTCCTGCGACGCAAGCAGATTTTCCAGCTCCAGCAGAGACGACTGATTTGCCCAACCCTGCACCGACGTCACAAAGGCCACATACTCCTTCCACAAGCCACATATGATGTGCCTCTTCAGCTTCGCCTCAGAAATTGGCTCATCAGGATCCAGTGCTGAAATCTCAGCGCACAAGTTCTTCATCTTCAAGAAGAACGCAGAAATAGAAAGATCACCCTGAGCTGACCTAGCCAGCTCATTCTCCAGGAATTGAATTCTAGCCACATTCTTCTTGTTAAACAGCCCATCCAGGGCTCTCCAGATCTCAGCAGCTGATCCACACCCCAAGATGTGATCAAACAGGTCAGGTGATATTGCCCTTTTCAGAGCGAACTCTGCCTTGGCATTAATCCGCCTCCAATTTCTCACATCATGACCATTGTCCCCAATCAGGATAACTTCCTCCGTGCTCTCTCCTCCAACCACCTCCCAGAGGTCCTCACCCAGAAGATAACTCTGCATACACGACTTCCACTTCTTAAAGTTAGTCGAGTTGAGCATCTCAATTCCAAGACCTCTTGCTTCTATGGCTCTACCACTGGTTCCTTCTTCACAAAGGCGATGACAACTATGAGTTATTCACTGCTCTATCCACTCCAACCTAGCTCTGGTACCATGTGAAAAATTTCCGTAGATCGCGGGGTTCTCAGTTGGTGTTGTTCTCGCAGACAGGCAGTTCGGGCGGTCTCGTGTTCTAGTCGCGCGAACTCGCATGTCGGGCGGTCAGGCGGTCTCAGTGGGCAGACCGTTGGTTATCTTTTTCAGCTTGTATTTTCTCCTATTTTTGTCTACTGGCGAAATCATGTCTCTCCATGTATACCTCGCCCTGTAATGAAGAATTTTGCTTGATCAATAAAGGTTGTGTTTGCTTCATGTGCTTCTGGTTGTTGGCTTGAACTTTGAGTTATACTATTCCTGCTCACTCCTAGATCTACGGAAATTTTCATAGTGTAGACCAATGTCAGGTCACAATGAGTCAATAAGCACAGTTTCATACAATGTAATTCCTCGTTGTGTGGGATATGATGTTGACTCATGTGTGGTCTCTCTATTGGGATACACTTCATTTCCAAGACAATTGAAGCTCATGGTTTGGAGGTGCAGCTGGTGTCCAAGTGTGGAAGAAAGAAAATTTCCTGAAATTTTCCTAAGTCAAATTTTCGAGAAGTTAAGGTATCTCTCGAGAGATTCAATTGATTTCTCGAGAAGTCCTTATGAGCTTTCGAGAAATCCTTGTAGTTCTCGAGGAGTATTTCTCAGCGGTCGAGTAATCTTTTTCAGCACTTGAAAAGTCTGCCTCAGCGGTTATTTCTCGAGAAGTCTTTAAAAGTTCTCGAGAAATCCTAGAGTTCTCGAGAAGTCTTTCTCAGCGGCTCTATCCTTTCTGAAGTATTTCTCAAAGTTAATTTCTCGAGAAGTCAAGAGTTCTCGAGAAGTCTTTCTTTCCTTCGATTAGTTTTTCTTGATCTTTTCTCGAGAAGTCTATCATTTCTCGAGAAGTCTTATCCTAACCTCTGAAATTTTCTTTCATGACTTTTCTCGAAATCAAGCTTCTATCTCTCGAGAAGTTATTCATTTCTCGAGAAGTTTGATTCTCGTTCTTCTCTTGATTTTAATCTGTTTGACATTACGTCTTTTCCATCTGTTTGACGTAACGGCTTTCTTCATTTCGGTTAAGGTTAATCCTTTCCTATCTCCTATCTTTAAGTCATTGTCTATATAAGGCTCTCTCTCTCTCTCAGGATTAATTATAAGTACCAACAGAAGGATTATTATTAAAAAATCATTAATCTCTTCCGTGACCTAATTTCTCCTTCCGATTCAAGAAGAACGAAAAGTGCCACGCTCGTCGCCAATTGTTGGAGATCGATCTGAAGTTTTGATTTATCGTCTCTAGTGGAAGAAAAGTTTCGATCGATCCTCGCTCCTTCATCTACTGTATCTGCTGGATCGAATCGAATCATAGAAGATCAGATCTGTGTCATTTTCAAGTTTTCCTCGTCGACATCACGTCAAAGCCATTCAAGTCTCAAGAAGGGAGAAGATCTCTAAGAAGTTTTCAGATATGTTCGTGAATTGATAAGTGTTATATCATCATTTATTTTCATTTGATTGTAGGAGAGGTTTTCTCCGAGTTGTAGGAGAGGTGTTCTCTGAGTTGTAAGAGAGATTCTCTCTGAGATTGTAGGAGATTTGTCTCCGAGTTGTAGGAGTGTTGACTCCGAGATTGTAGGATCATTCTTGATCCGAGTTATAGTGAAGTAGTCAAGTCTAGCTGTGGTGCTAGATTGGCGAGGCCGGCAAGTGGAGTACCCAAGAACGGGGAACCACTATAAATCTCTTGCGTCGTCCGGGAACCACTACATGTTCGCGATCTCTTAACTTTGAATTTATCTCTGAACAAAATTTATTAGAGAAGCTGAACTTAGGAGACCATCGATATAGTCGGGGCCACGCCAAGTCGTTATCAACCGTTAGAAAGGTAGTGAACTCATAAAACCACACCTGCAAGTACGAGTCTCCCCATTAAAAAAACAAATTGCAAGATAAAATAAGCGGTCCGATCAAATCTCGTGCTCACCACTAAGAGAATCGAGCATCCTTCTATGTAGCCCAAACTCTTTGTTGATTTTCTTTTGCAGGCCACTATACTTAACCCCCGGATTTGCGATTGTAGAAAACAATGTACTGCTTAAGGCCAATTGTATTTTTTGAATTCCTCCAATCCTTCGAACGTATGTAAACACTTAGAAATTTTCATAATCTTTAGTGGAAAAAATAGTTTACACATAACATACACTATGGCTACAACTCTTTGGCCCTCTAACTCTTCAGTATACTCTCCCTCCGAAAGTCATAACATTTCTGCTGTCAAATCCTTGTGTTCATATGTAGCTAGAGGGGTTCTGTTAAATATAAATTTCATCCCTTTATTTGGTAGTCCGACCATTAAGGCCACCTCATTTACTGTCATTTTTTATAAGCTTTTCCAAGAAGGAATGCATTATTTTTCTTGGAGTATGCTCAAATCAAAGTTAGAACTAGAGGAATATTCTGGTTTAAATTTGGAATAGAGAACAGTTGCAGAATTCCAGCTTCTCGTAAATCATTGCGCGTCTCTTCATTCAATGACTTTAGAAGTGGAATCGTTTTTTCCTTGGACAAAGTCACAACACATCGACAATGTAAAGTTGCAGCCGGAGTCATCTGTCTTATCATCCAAAACACATGTACACGCTAAATAGGTTCCAGGACTATATCACAATCAGAATATAGCTGTAATACGGTTGTTTCTACTTACTATACATGGGCATTTTAATGGGATCTATATTCGAAGCAACTTATGGATACTGTGTTAGTATAAGTACATAGAGGTGAATAAGACTGCATTATATGTATAATACCGTTGTACACTAAACTATAAAACAATAAATAGAAGCAAAGAAGGGTCGTGCACACTTACTAAACATAGGACGGTATCACAATGAGAATATAACTATAATACGTATTACAGTTGTAATACATCCGCATTTAGGTTTAAACATAGATAATAACATCGTTTTATCACACCACTTCAATAATACATAGGTATTTCCGCAAGATAGACAGAGAAACTAACCTAAACAGTATCGAACGCGTAGATACGGAAGTATTCAGGGTGAAATATTAGATAACCATGACTAATACTACAATATTAGCCATGTATATCGAAAAACTCGGAGAAACCTTATCTTGAACGACGGAGTGTGCCCCAGGAGGGGAGCAGATGACCAATGTGTGCGCCTAAATCGCGTCAATAGCCGAGAAGAATTATTTGTTGCAATCCATTTCAGTTTAGAAGCACAAATCACGTCGATTTGAGGAGGAGAGCTATGTTTCCCCCTGGGGTTTCAGTTTTGAATATCAAGCTCGACGATAATGAAGGGCCCCACTGCGAAAAACGGCTTATATATACGTACCTATGAATAGGTACGTATACGTACCGAAAACAGACACTATATATATAAGGCAATGTTAAAAGCACACCCTAAATGGCTAATAGCACACCAAAATTTGGGCCCAAACCCTATTATTAAAACAATCTATCGCCATTTAAGCACACTCCATCAAGCCCGACCTTTCTCTTTCGCCGATTCGGTGATTACACTATGCAGCGCCGCCTGACAGATCACAAACGTCGCGACACCTCCTTCCCGCCGGCATACGATTCCATGGAAGCTCCTTTCGCCGATATTTCTTCGGTCTGCAGCCCGTTCGCCGATCGACGACATACGGTTGGTCAGAATACCAAGCCTTAGGTTTTCGGTTCGCCGAATTTCTTCTCGCCGACGCCTGTTTTCTTCATTTACCTGCAGTTTTCGGCCATCATTCCCCTTCCTAGTTAGGAATCAGTAGGTTAGTGTTTTTTTGGCACATTTTGTGAAAACCTTAAGTTTTTTTCCTACCAATCCGAAGTTTTAATGCATTGCTCTTCTTCTCCCTCGCTACTAGGATGTTGATCTGGAGTAGTTGGATTATTTGTGGCATTTGGAGGCATTAATGCTATTAGGTAAAAAAATTTACCTTTATCTTTTTGTATTATTTTGAATTCATGAATATGTGTTAGTGTTTTTAGTTGTGTACATCAAAAACCATGAATATGTGTTAGTGTTTTTACTTTATTTGTTATTGTTTGTAGGATGGAAATATTGGGTTTTCTCTAAACATCGCATCAGATGCGCGCAGCGGAATAATAGAATAAGAACAACCCAAAAGAGTTTCGGATCTTGCGATTTCATGAATCAAGAAATATATAAAGCAACGCATTGCAATATACCTTAAAGGGATTGAGTCAACACTCAACCAAGGTGCTCCAAGATCTGATCCCGAAGACAAGCTCTGAGTTCCAAGCACAGAAATCGATCGACACCTTTACAGAAGTCGACACAAGTGAAAGAGAACCCCACGACTCTTGTCCAACAAGATTCATCGTGTACAGGAAATTCGTCGAGTCATTTCGATGATTCGTCGTGACGAACTAAGACGTGTTCCGTTGAGACAATCTAAACGATTCGTCGAGAACATCTAATTCGTCGAGACATTTCGGGGAATTGGACGAGACGAATTTACACATATATCGTCGAGACATTTCGACGGTTCGTCGAGTACAATGCAATTCGTCGAGACACTCTCGGAGATTCGCCGTGTACATCTTTTCCCGTCGAGACATTCTCGACGCAACTTTAATTGCTCACAGGATTGGTTCTCCACTCATATCCAATACAAGTAAGGCCAACACAATCCTTCATCCAACTTCTCGAATATTTTTATGTGCGACCCTATATGCTCATATTGTGTTGACAGTAAGACTAACTACTTGATTGCTTTGAGATCACCTTGGAAAAACCAACAGGGTCCCACTTGATCACAAAGTATCAATAAAAGTTTCACAAACAATGAACGACATCTAGTAATACATCATTACTACGTAAAAAATAAGAATTTATAACTCAACAGGCATATCTAGACCAATGTATATATATTTGGTTGCAGGTAGTAGTTGTGCACTGTTGAAGAAAGTGCGCCTTCGAGATAACCCGCATTTCAACTCGATCAATGTCGAAAATCGTGTCCTCGTGCACTGTTGAAGAAAACCCCACTGCCTCATGGTGCACATTACGAAAGAACACACTCTTGTTCACCATAGAAGAACACTCCCTCATGCACTACTAATGAGCATGCAAATGCGGGTTGTCGAAGAATGTTCACCCAAACACTGACAAAGAATGTGTCATCAAGCACTATCAAAGACGCGCACCCTGCTTGCTACCAAAAAATGCAATCTTGTGTGTTGCAGAAGAACACACTTTTGTGTGCTAGTGACATACAAGCAGGTAAAATTTCTTTCTACACACGTGTAAGGAGGTGACCCATCCCCACACATTATAGAATAATGAGCCCCCACACACCATAGAAGAATGTTTGCTTCCAATTGGCTCTACCAAATAACCCCCCCCCCCCCCATGGATTGACAATGAACACATTGTCGAGTGTTGTTAAGGAATGTGTTCCCATTGCAGAAAAAAATGCCCACGTGTGTTGGCGAAGGACTCTCACGTGTGTTGATGACATACGAACAACTATTTTTGTAATGAACTACTGGAGATTAAACGAAGCTTCCATAAATATTTCAACTTCAACTTGATCAAAGAACTTTCAAAATTTGCCTCTCTGAACATAAAATGGGTGGGAGGGGGGAGGGAGCAAAGTCATAAATTACACATTATTGAAGAATAAGCCCGTGCGCATCATAGAAGAGCTGCACACGCACGCTGCTGAAGCACATGCAAATGTACGTTACCGAAGAATGCATTCCCGCACATCGACAAAGAATATGTCATCAATTGTTGTTGAAGAATATTGTATTCTGTGCTACTATAGAATGCATTATCGTGCTGTCGAAGAACGCTCTGTCTTGTGCCGACAAAATGCAAACACCCAAACACCATTTTATATTGAGGCTCCGCTCAAGATAGTCCACTAAGGCTCATCAAGGTGTGGAATGACCTTATGTTGTATCTCCAGCGTAGAGCCTAACCCTAGTGACACGTAACCTGTCGGGTCGTTCTAAGTCGGTCCTGACACGCGCGAACATATATTAATAATAAACCTAACAATCTCCTCATATGTCCGCGGTAAACCCGACGTCGGAAAAGGGTTGGTGTGTGTAGTGTTCAACCAATTCGACTCAATACACAACCGTGTCCGCAAGTACCTGTAATAACATATTGGACTGAAAGAAAATAGAAGTATATATATACGCATAAGAATAAAATATAAACTCAGCAACATCACATCATAGTCAAAAGTACAATTAGAGAAACAGGTACTAGAACACCTAATGTCTCATGATCAACAAAAGAGCAAATAATAGTCCAAACAAAAATAGGTAAAAGAAAGAGAGCTAAAACAATGCTCTAAGCCAAAGAAAGAAAACCAAAACAAATACTCTAGAAGACATCGTCCAACAGATCATCCTTATCAGGATCCCAATCTGCACGTGCTCCTCCTACAACAACAGCTCCTGTAATTTCCAACAGAGAACTTCATTCAGAATGAATTCAACCATGGAAAATGTACATGTACCTAGTTCTACATATAAGAACGTAGTACTTTAATTAAGCTTAGATGACATTTAAGTAAAGTATTTTAGGTTCAACCGCAGAATCTATTAACTGTTTCCAAACAAAATGATTTCAGACTTCTGGACAATGCAACTATATCTATGTTCCTATATGTGATGTCATGGTTACTGTTTTTCTAGGGTTAATTAGAACTCATCAAATGTGGAATGGAACCAATCAATAGAAGAAGGTCCAAAACAAGTCAGATCGTGTTATCAAATATGGAATAACACTCTCCTCCAAGTTAAGGAAGATGAATCTGGATGAGGTTGTTAACATCAAATGTGGAATGAAATAACTCACCAGATTCGTACTCAGCAATCAAAATATCAACGGAGCACAACATGCTAGATTTGACAAAAGGAAAGAATCAAACCATTCAGACTAAGACTGATCTCAACCCGCCTTGAGTCTCATTTCCCCCATTATTTTGAATGAACGGTCTCGGGGCATTTCTTTCGTCAATGGATCAGCTAAATTATCCTTCGATCACACATCGACCAAAGTAATAATGTCTTGTTCTTTTAGATAATTCAAAAGAGCGTATCTCAGTCGTACATGTCGTCTCTTAGTGTTAAGGAGGACATTCTTAACAACTTGGACTGCTTCCTGATTATCACAGTACATGCTTGAAGAATTGACTTGAAGTCTATACAAGGGAATGTCAAAAATCAAATTCCTAGTCCAGTCTGCCTCTTCACCAGTTGAAGCAAAGGCAATCAACTCGGCTTCCATAGACGATCGAGTTATACACGTCTGTCTTTTGGACTTCCAAGTAGCTGCAGCGCCACCCAAGGTGAATATAAATCCACTTGTGGACTTGCTGTTTCCAACTTCTGAACACTAGGAGGCATCAAAGTACTCTTCCAAAGTAGGAGGGTGACCGGTGTAGCACAGGGCGTGATCTTTAATACCTTTGAGGTACCTCATCAGCCAATCTAAGGCATCTCAATGCTCTTTGCCTGAACTACTGGTAAAACGACTTAACATGCCCACTGAGAAGGCAATGTCTGGTCTAGTACAACTTGTGGCGTACATTTGACTTCCAATGATCTTTGAGTACTTAACTTGATCAACGCTTGTCCCTTCATTCAGACCCAGCTTGACGTTTAGATCAATTGGTGTTTCAACAGGCATACAGTCTTTATAACCTAAGGTATTGAGAATCTGCTCTATGTAATGAGCTTGACTTAGAGTAACACGCCCCTTGTCTACTCTAACTTTCATACCTAGTAGGGTATCCACAGGACCAATGTCCTTTATATCAAACGCATTTGCGAGAGCGAATTTAGTATCCCTCACGACAGCAAGGTCTGACCCCATAATCAATATGTCATCCACATATAGGCATATGATGACTATTTGGTTTGACATCGAGCGATAATAAAGACACTTGTCTGAGAGACTGGACTGAAATCCAACGCTCTTTACCACTTGATCAAACTTCATGTGCCACATCTTAGGCGCTTGTTTAAGCTCATAGATGGATTTATTTAGCTTGCACACTTTATCCTTTAGATCTGTATGTACATAACCTTCAGGTTGTGCCATGTAGATCTCTTCATTAAGCTCTCCATTCAAGAAGGCTATTTTCACGTCCATCTGATAAACTATGAAATTCTCGATAGAGGTCAAGGCAAGAAGAATCCTAATAGTGGATATGTGACACACAGGTGAATAGACATCAAAGTAGTCAATTCCCCATGTTGTTTATAACCCTTAGCGACTAGCCGTGCTTTGTATCTGGCTATAGACCCATCACTGTGCAACTTCTTCTTTAAAACCCACTTGCATCCCATGACTTTAGCTCCTTTCGGTAGGTCCACCAGATATCAGGTATTGTTTTGTAGCAGCGAGTTCGTCTCATCATCGATGACTTCTGCCCACATTAACGCATCTCTCGATCTCATCGCATCCTGGTAGGAGAATGGCTCATCCTCTAAGTGGTAGGTGACAAAATTCTCACCAAAATCCTTAGGGATTCTATCTCTTGTAGATACTTTAAGAGGAACATGTTCCACCTCTAGAGGTTGGGGAGCAGTGCCAGAGGGGCCAGCTTCAGGTTCTACAGTAGATTCTGAGATCATGTCAGTAGATCCAGGGACGGTTAGACCATGATCTTTGATAAATTTATGTTCAAAGAAGATAACATCTCTAGATTCTATCATTGAATTAATGGATAGATATAGAAATCGATCAGCTGCACTGTCTTCTGCAATACCTAGATAGACACAGGTTGTCATTCTAGGTCTCACCTTAGATCTTTTAAGGTCTTGTATTCACACATAGGCAATACAACCTCAAGTCTTAAGAGTGTCATATCTACAAGGATGACCGTGTCACAACTCATACAAAGTAGAACTGAGCTTTGAGTGAGGCACTCTATTCAGAATGTGATTCGCAGTAAGAACTGCTTCCCCCCAAAAGGAATTGGGCATGCCAGCGGTCAGGAGCATAGAATTCAACATCTCTGTCAAAGTTCTATTCTTAAGCTCCGCAACGTCATTCGATTGAGGTGAGTAAGGAGCTGTAGTTTCAAGGATTATGCCATCAGTGACACAAAACTCCCTAAACCTAGTTGCAGTGTATTCTCCTCCTCGATCACTTCTAAATTTCTTAATCTTTAAATTTAACTGGTTTTCTACCCGAGATTTGAAGATCTTCAAAGGTCTTGAATGTCTCGTCTTTCAATTTTAATAGGTAGACATGACAAAATCTGGAAAAATCGTCGATGAAGGTAATTAGATACTTCCTTCCCCCTCTAGTGGAATGACTACGAAAGTCACAGAGGTCAGAATGAATCAACTCCAGAAATTATGTGCTCCTAGAAACAGTCTTATACGGGTTTCTAGTTATTTTGGTCCGGGCGCAAACCTCACACCTATCAAATCGAATAGAAAAATCTATTGAAATATTGTGACTCTTAGCTAGATCGCGCATCTTCTTATAGTGAACGTGTCCAAGTCAATTATGAAGTAGCTTTGGATCTATCAGAGATGAACTCACTTGATTTATGCACTCGTTTTCTAGGCTAAGTCTATACATTCCATTGATCAGGTAAGCGCAACCAAAGTAGTGTGAATTAACAACTAGTGTTATTCTACTATTTATGGTTATGAAAGACATCCCAGACTTATCAAGTAAACTCATAGAAATCAAATTCTTAGTTAAATTTGGAACTACTTTAACATTTTGCAAAATTACAATTTTACCTGAAGAGAGGACTAGCTCTGCCGTCCTAGCATGAGTAACATCAGTCTCTCCTCCATTGTAGTTCTCAACTTTGTCTCTGATTGCTCTGACCTCTGAGAGAAGACCTCTGTCATTCGTAACATGATATGTGGCACCGCTGTCCAGCCACCACTCAGAGGACGCACTGCGGCGACTACTCCCAATCATAGCCACAAAGGACTTGGGATCAGAGTTGTCGACCACCATGTTCGCCACCTATTGTGGAGCTTCATCATTTTGCTTATTCGGACCCTTGCATTCAGCGGCCCAGTGAACCCACTTGTCGTAGTTATGGCATTTGCCCTTCTTCCTTTTGAGAGAAGGTTTTTTGACCGCCAACTGGGCATCGGTGTCACCCTTAGGTGTCGGGGGCTTCCGAGAAGGCATGTTAGGTCGAGAAACGAAGTTGACAGCCTGTGAGGACTGAACAACCTACTCTACGCTTTTTCAGCGATGTTCTGGTCCTCAATGTGGATGAATCTTTTGAGTTCATCCAAAGTAATCTTCTCCTTCCGCCTGTGCATCTCGGTCTTGAAAGTCAGCCACTCCGTAGGTAGCTTGCTCAGAATCAGATAAACAAATAGATTGCCGTCCATCTTCGACTGATCATCCTCCAGCTTGTGACGCAGATTTAATAGCTCTATAATCTGAGAAGCGATCGACAAGTTCGCTTTGAGGCGAAAGTTGAAGAACTTCTCCCCAATGAGCGACTATGACAGTATCTCCTCCATCTGGAAATGCGTGTTGAGACGATCCCAGATTTCCTTTGCAGTCTTGTAGGCATGGTAGGTCAGTGTGAGACGAGGATTAAGGGAATTCAGCAGGTAATCCCAGCAGAAGTCCTCATCCTTGTTCCACTGATATTCGTCTACGCCCTCGCCAGAAGAAGCAAAATCGCTCTGAATAGTGTAGAAGATGTCACGCTCCTTCATTCCTAGTTGGACTTGTATTTTCCAACTGAGGAAGTCGGAGGCGTCGAACGACTGCAATTTGACAGTGTCCAGCGCACTCTTCTTCGACATCACACATGATTCAAAACGGTAATGAAAATTCTAGAACGAAGTCACCTAAGCCGCGCGGAGATGAGTAGGGCACTTCAGATCCAATCCAAAAAAATATTGCGATTTCTCACCGACTGAGATCAGTTACTGCAACCTCTATCCGATCCGCAATCTCCAACTTGATTTGCTCCAATCAAATCAATTCAGTTCGTGAAAGCTTCACTGGATCTGGAAATCCAAACCAAGAGAACGCAAGAATAAGAGAAGTCTTCAAGAAGCCTTGATTTCTGGCGCTGGAACAGAGACGAAAAAAATTCCTTTCCGTGATTTCTTTGATCTTTCTTCTCCGAGAAAAAAAAACCACACCAAGAAACCTTGATTTCTGCGGGATCTAGGCCAGGCGGATCTAGGCACAACAGATCTCGAAACACAGCGCAGCAGATCGCAAACGCCTGGAACCTCCTCGACGGGACCTCTCCAAGACTTGCGGCCGGACGGGGAGTTTTGCGAGTCGAAGGGAGAAGCCCTCCTTGCGATCGGCGAACTGAAATCGCGAACAAAAATCGCAGACAGAAATTGCAAAGGAGAAAGGGCAGCCCTCCTTGCGATTTGCGACGGGAAAAGCTGCAGATCGCCAAAAAACTTCTTCACGATCTGGAGCAGCGCAACAATGAAGGAGAATCGCGAGAGCAGCAAGATGGAGAGCCTCCGATCGTTACTTGTACTTGTAAAGAAGAACAACGATGATCTGGTAATCGGGAACGGCGCAGCAGCGAACGAAAAAATCGCGAGCGGCGTAAGAGCGGCGCAGGAAATTCCACGGGAACCTGAGCGAACCGAAGAGCGAAAACCTAATTCCTTATCTTGAGAATGTTGAGTCTCCGCTCAAGATAGTCCACTAAGGCTCATCAAGGTGTAGAATGACCTTATGTAATATCTCCAGCGTAGAGCCTAACTCTAATGACACGTAACCCGTCGGGTCATTCCAAGTCGGTCTTGACATGCGCGTACATATATTAATAATAAACCTAACATTTTATACATACATAAAGGGACAATGATCACCCCCACCCCCTTTGCTGCCAAAAAATGTGTCCTTAAGCGCCGTTGAAGGACGCCCTCCCACCGTTGAAGGACGCCCTCCCACGTGCAAGTGAAGTACAAACACGTACTTCAAACTTCTTTTTACACCTGTAGGACTGATCTCACATGCTGACGAAGTGTAAGCACTTAAATTTTTTTTTACACTTTCAATGGGCCACAACTTCTCCAATTCCCTATAATTCTAGCAACAATCTAATCAACAAATCTTTGAATTTTTAGATCTGTAATTTTTCTTTTCAACATAAATTTTTTTGACGCTAGTTTTCTTCAGCAGTTTATAAGTTTATTTGATTATTGGCCTAAAATAAATCATAATTTATTAAAGGGTCATGTTATATGTGTTGGATCTTGCGGCGCCCTTAGGGGGGGGGGGGGGGGGGGGGGTGAATAAGGGCTAAAATTTACTTTGAAAATTTTCTAATATATTATGATAATTTTAACGGATAAACAAGTAGATTTTTACACAACTTAAATAAGCACTTAGAAGATCATGAGAAATTAGAAATCAAATTTTATTTTTACAAGTGATGAATACAAAGGATTGTCGATCTTAATAAAGCTTAAAATCAAGGCTATGATAAAAATAAAATTCTTTTCAATTTACCGGTCCTTCAACCAAGGACCGACCGGCTATTAGCGAATCTCTTCCTAGATCTTGCTACTAGCCTCCCCCTAGATCTCTCCACGATCTAGACGCTGCACACAAGGCGGCGATTTACTCCTAAGCCTCACAAGGACCTAGATGCCACGCGCAAGGCGGCGATTTCCTCCTAAACCACACACGGACTTAGATGCCACGCATAAGGCAGTGATTTCCCCTAAGCCACACACGGACTTAGACGTCACGCACAAGGCGGTGATTTCCCCTACGGATTACAAGATGATCAAATAAATTACAAAATAGAGATTAAGAAATGAAACTCCCTAAATATGAAGCTCTGAAGACGACGTCGAATCTTTGCAAAGATTGCCTGTGATACTGCGCACGGAACGTCTCTTCTTCGCTCTTGAACGTTCTTGCCAAAATGGGAGTTCTTAGAGTTCTGGAGCTCTTTGATGAAAAGCACTCGAGAATTGATACTCCAGAATAGTGTGTAACTTCTCCTCCACGAAAAATGCGTCAATATATAAATTCTTGATGTCGTCGACTACATCTAGTTGTCGTCCGCCGACGTTATCTCCTCCAGTTGACACGTGTCCCATGCAAACGAAGTGTGCGCGCGACGTGATGGTTTCCGCTAAGACGTGGAGCTGTCGTCGACGACATCGATGTCTGAATTCCGACAGTGGATGGAACTTGCAGAACGTGTGGAAACCGCTGAGATGTGGGATGTCAGATTCCGATATCTAGCTGTCGCAGATGACAGTGATTTTTCTGGAAACCGCTGAGACTGTAAACCGCTGAGACTGGGATGTCATCGACAATATCTAGCTGTCGCAAACGACAGTGATTTTTCTGGACTATTCATTCTGAGCTCAAAACAATAATTAGCATAGTTGCATACCTATTATACCTGCACACCATAGAGAAAATAGGATCAAACACACCCAGGATTTGTTATTAGCAAACCAAGGAGTTCGAAAAACATGTTCCGACAATCTCCCCCTTTTAATAATAACAAATCCACATTGAAAGAAATCAGAGTGTCCTATTAAGTGATATAAGATAAGCAAGACTAAATAATTGGTTGTGCGATGACGTTATTCGGATGATGTTACCATATAAGTATTCTCCCCCTAAGTGCGTATTCCCCCTACACAGGATAAGAAATTAATGTGTTTAGGATGTTCAACTCCTTATATATAATCTCCCCCTTAGTATGTACTCCCCATAAATTAATGTGTTTAGGAATGATTTCTTTCTTTCTTACAAGAATAATTCTCCCCCTTTTGGTATTATTAAAAGAAATTAGGGTTAGGGAAATAATGGTGCAATCTTTAGGAGTGAGGAATCATGATTGACCTTTTGTAATAAAGGTAATGTTTAAGAGTTTAAACATAGTAGTGTAGAGATTTCACAAGAAATAAATACGAGATTTAGGCTAGTGGAAGATTATCAGAAACATTGGATTGTAAGTATGAAAAGCATAAGTATAAATATGAGTTTGAGTTCAAATTGTACAGATGTTGTGACCTTTGTCAAATCTCATAAGTGTTCATAAATTTATCAAGCATGATATGAATATATCAGAAAGAGAATATACTACAATGATACTGAATTTGAAGTGTAAGAGATACCAAAAACATTGTAGAGATCATGCTAGGTTATCTAGTGCATTTCTAATATAAAGAGTAGTATAGAGATAACATTAGAATCCAATACTCATGAGAAGAAGTGTTATGAAAGATAATGATGTGCACATAAGTGTATCTTGAGCAATGTTAACAATGAATTTAAATCACAAAATACAAGACATGTGTAGAGTAAAATGCACAATAAAATACAAGTATATTTTCGTTCACACACTTTAATGCACATATTGTTCAAGAAAAATGGTGTAAAAACCAAGGTTTGCACAAGACACTTTACTATTCTTTCCAAGGTGCTCAACCTCACAATACTTATGAAGACTTATCAGGAGGTTCAAGTAGTGCTTGGTGGAGTTATAGTTGTCTACATATATAATTTTTTTGTTCACATTTGTGCGACAACATTCTCTGAATACACTTGTTTGCAAACCCACAATTTTTGAAACTTAACCACTTTTCAAAATATCATAAGTGCAATTCAAATGTAGTGTATGTAATAAACTTATGCAAGTTTTAATTTATTGTACAAATACAAAACACAAACAAGCATTTTTAGATTTAAACACACATGTTGATTACCAAAATAAGTGAGTGAAATATATCATTATCAAGCATAATTCATTTACTCATACTTAGAGGCATTCTAAGCTTGGTTCTACACATTTGTCAATACAATTGATGCACTTTAGATAGATATATCAAAGCATGATAAACAAAACAATATTTATAGTAATTTGAAGAAATAAATTGTAACATTGTAAATAATTCTAAATAATATAATTCATTCATGCTTGATATTAGCAATAAAGATCATAATTTTTTTAGATCAGAGATTTTTTGAGTGTTTTTCTGCAGATATTGATGTTCTGGTAGATGTCGTCGGCGACAGCTAGATGTCGTGGATGACAGTGAAGTTGTATTTTTCTTTCAGTTTTCTGTGTTGTAACTTATATGGAGAAGTTATATTCAGTTAGTTTTTGTATAAAACTTTCAGATAGTGTGAATTTGATGAATTTTAATGATGTTTTAATCACATAGTGTGGAGTTAGCATTTTTGAAATAAATATTTTTTGTTGTTGTTGTTTTTGTTTTTATTAACATTTAATTTGGATATTTAAGTTGATATGTCTAGGATTCCCAATTCTAGTCTTAGCATTGAAAAACGGGAATCATGAAGTGGTTTTGTGAATATATCGACAAGTTGTGAATCGGTGCCTATAAATGAAATTTTAATGTGATTTTGTTTGATGTGATCTCGTATAAAATGATGGCAAACATCAATGTGTTTAGATCTAGAATGATGTACAGGGTTGTTTGTTAAGTCAATAGCACTTTTGTTGTCACACCATAATTCTATTGTTTGATGATTAATGTTATAGTCTTCTAAAGTTTGTTTCATCCAAAGAGCTTGTGCACAACAACTACCAAGTGTAATATACTTGGCCTCGGTGGTGGAGAGGGCAACAGAATTATGTTTCCTACTCGACCAAGAAATGAGTGAAGGGCCTAAAAAGTGACAAGTGCCACTAGTGCTTTTGCGATCTAATGAACACCCAACATAATCAGAATCAGAATAGCCATGCAAAATAAAGTTATCACTATGTGGATACCATAAACCTAGTTTAGATGTACCAATTAGATAACGAAAAATACGTTTAACCGCTTTTAAATGTGATTCTTTTGGATTAGCCTGAAATCTAGCACATAAACATACATCAAACATAATGTCAGGTCTTGAAGCGGTTAAATATAATAATGATCCAATCATCCCTCTATATAAAGTTTGATCTATGGAAATTCCACTTTCATCCTTTCCCAATTTTAATGAAACACTCATAGGAGTATTAGCTTGTTTAAGATTGTCAAAACCAAATCTCTTTAACATATCATGGATGTATTTAGATTGATTAATAAAAATGCCATCATATTTTTGTGTAATTTGAAAACCGAGAAAATAAGTAAGTTCTCCTACCATGCTCATTTCAAGTTCTTGTTTCATCACTTTAACAACATCATTACATAACTCTTCATTAGTTGATCCAAAGATAATGTCATCAACATAAATTTGCAAAATAATTATATCATCATTTACATACTTAATGAAGAGTGTACAATCAGCACTACCCATTTTAAAGTCATTCTTTAATAAATAGAGCATCAATCTTTCATACCATGCTCGGGGTGCTTGTTTCAAACCATAAAGAGCTTTATATAACTTATAAACATGATTAGGATATTTATCATTAATAAAACCAGGTGGTTGTTCGACATAAACCTCTTCCTTAATGTACCCATTTAAAAATGCAGTTTTAACATCCATTTGTAATAATTTAAATCGTTTATAACTAGCAAATGCAATGAAAATCCTAACTGCTTCAAGACGTGCTACAGGTGCAAAGGTTTCATCAAAATCTATTCCTTCAATTTGAGCATAACATTAGAATTCAATACTCATGAGAAGAAGTGTTATGAAAGATAATGATGTGCACATAAGTGTATCTTGAGCAATGTTAACAATGAATTTAAATCACAAAATACAAGACATGTGTAGAGTAAAATACACAATAAAATACAAGTATATTTTCGTTCACACACTTTAATGCACATATTGTTCGAGAAAAATGGTGTAAAAACCAAGGTTTGCACAAGACACTTTACTATTCTTTCCAAGGTGCTCAACCTCACAATGCTTATGAAGACTTATCAGGAGGTTCAAGTAGTGCTTGGTGGATTATAGTTGTCTACATATATAATTTTTTTGTTCACATTTGTGCGACAACATTCTCTGAATACACTTATTTGCAAACTCACAATTTTTGAAACTTAACCACTTTTCAAAATATCATAAGTGCAATTCAAATGTAGTGTAGGTAATAAACTTATGCAAGTTTTAATTTATTGTACAAATACAAAACACAAACAAGCATTTTTAGATTTAAACACACATGTTGATTACCAAAATAAGTGAGTGAAATGTATCATTATCAAGCATAATTCATTTACTCATACTTAGAGGCATTCTAAGCTTGGTTCTACACATATTTGTTAATACAATTGATGCACTTTAGATAGATATATCAAAGCATGATAAACAAAACAATATTCATAGTAATTTGAAGAAATAAATTGTAACATTGTAAATAATTCTAAATAATAGAATTCATTCATGCTTGATATTAGCAATAAAGATCATAATTTTCTTAGATAGAGATTTTTTGAGTGTTTTTCTGCAGATATTGATGTTCTGGTAGATGTCGTCGGCGACAGCTAGATGTCGTGGACGACAGTGAAGTTGTAATTTTCTTTCAGTTTTCTGTGTTGTAACTTATATGGAGAAGTTATATTCAGTTAGTTTTTGTATAAAACTTTCAGATAGTGTGAATTTGATGAATTTTAATGATGTTTTAATCACATAGTGTGGAGTTAGCATTTTTGAAATAAATATTTTTTTTTGTTGTTTTTGTTTTTATTAACATTTAATTTGGATATTTAAGTTGATATGTCTAGGATTCCCAATTCTAGTCTTAGCATTGAAAAACGGGAATCAGGAAGTGGTTTTGTGAATATATCGGCAAGTTGTGAATCAGTGCCTATAAATGAAATTTTAATGTGATTTTGTTTGATGTGATCTCGTATAAAATGATGACGAACATCAATGTGTTTAGATCTAGAATGATGTACTGGGTTGTTTGTTAAGTCAATAAAACTTTTGTTGTCACACCATAATTCTATTGTTTGATGATTAATGTTATAGTCTTCTAAAGTTTGTTTCATCCAAAGAGCTTGTGCACAACAACTACCAAGTGTAATATACTTGGCCTCGGTGGTGGAGAGGGCAACAGAATTCTGTTTCCTATTCGACCAAAAAATGAGTGAAGGGCCTAAAAAGTGACAAGTGCCACTAGTGCTTTTGCGATCTTATGAACACCCAACATAATCAGAATCAGAATAGCCATGCAAAATAAAGTTATCACTATGTGGATACCATAAACCTAGTTTAGATGTACCAATTAGATAACGAAAAATACGTTTAACCGCTTTTAAATGTGATTCTTTTCGATTAGCCTGAAATCTAGCACATAAACATACATCAAACATAATGTCAGGTCTTGAAGCGGTTAAATATAATAATGATCCAATCATCCCTATATATAAAGTTTGATCTATAGAAATTCCACTTTCATCCTTTCCCAATTTTAATGAAACACTCATAGGAGTATTAGCTTGTTTAAGATTGTCAAAACCAAATCTCTTTAACATATCATGAATGTATTTAGATTGATTAATAAAAATGTCATCATGTTTTTGTGTAATTTGAAAACCGAGAAAATAAGTAAGTTCTCCTACCATGCTCATTTCAAATTCTTGTTTCATCACTTTAACAACATCATTACATAACTCTTCATTTGTTGATCCAAAGATAATGTCATCAACATAAATTTGCAAAATAATTATATCATCATTTACATACTTAATGAAGAGTGTACAATCAACACTACCCATTTTAAAGTCATTCTTTAATAAATAGAGCATCAATCTTTCATACCATGCTCAGGGTGCTTGTTTCAAACCATAAAGAGCTTTATATAACTTATAAACATGATTAGGATATTTATCATTAATAAAGTCAGGTGGTTGTTCGACATAAACCTCTTCCTTAATGTACCCGTTTAAAAATGCAGTTTTAATATCCATTTGTAATAATTTAAATCGTTTATAACTAGCAAATGCAATGAAAATCCTAACTGCTTCAAGGCGTGCTACAGGTGCAAAGGTTTCATCAAAATCTATTCCTTCAATTTGAGCATAACCTTTTGCTACAAGCCTAGCTTTATTTCTAGTAATCCGAGATTCACTATCTAATTTATTTTTAAAAATCCATTTTACTCCTACAACAGGATGATCACTAGGTCTTTCTACAATCTTCCAAACCTTATTTCTCTCAAATTGATTAAGTTCTCCTGTCATAGCTAAAAATCAAGATTCATCATTTAAAGCGGTTGAAACATCTTTTGGTTCTATGTTGGAAATAAAACAAAGGTTTGAAAATAAATCATGTAGAGAAGCACGTGTACTTACCCCTCTTGTAGGTTCTCCAATAACCAAGTCTTGCGGATGATTAGTAGTGAATCTAAGTTCGCTTGGTGGCACAAATTCCTCAACTTCTTCTTGTACTTCTTCCTCTTTTTCTTCTTTTTCATTTTCAAGTATGTCTTCTTCATCATCATTTCTTTTCAACGGAAGTTCTTCACCATCGCCTGCAGATTTATTCTCCACTACACATGGAACAATTTCATCAAATTTAACATGAATTGTTTCTTCAACTACTTTAGTCCGTTTATTATAAACTCTATAAGCCTTACTAGTTGAAGAATAACCAATGAAAATACCTTCGTCACATTTTTCATCAAATTTACCTAAAGTATCTTTTGTATTTAAAATAAAACATTTACACCTAAATACTTTTGAATGAGATACATTAGGTTTCTTTTGAAAATATAATTCAAATGGAGTAAGTTTCAACATAAGATGTAGCATGGCACGATTTATAGCATAACATGTAGTACTAACAACTTCGACCCAAAAAATATTTTGGTAGTTTAAATTCAGATAACATAGTGCATGCTAGTTCTTGAAGTGTTCTATTTTTCCTTTCCATTACACCATTTTGCTGTGGTGTACGAGGAGCAGAAAATTCATGCTTTATCCCAAATTTAGTACAATATGAAATAAATTTTTCATTATCAAATTCACCACCATGATCTGATCGTATACATTTAATTTGTAAATCTAATTCATTTTGAATGCGAGTGCATAGCTTGGTGAATTCAATATACGCATCAAATTTGGATACTAGAAAAATAGTCCAACAAAAACGAGAATAGTCATCAATTAAGACAAAAGTATATTTTCTACCTCCTAGACTTTGAGTTGAAATTGGACCAAACAAATCCATGTGAATTAATTGCAAAGGCCTAGAAGCAGACATAATATTTTTGCTTTTAAAAGATGATTTTGTAAATTTTCCTTTTTGACATGGTGAGCACAATGAAGAAAGCTTTCCATCTAATAGGGGTAAACCCTTAATCAATTTGTTTTTGGAAAGTTTCACTACAAGTTTAGTACTAGAATGTCCTAGTCGCCTATGCCAAAATTCTAACTCATCATTCTTTGAAATAAAACATTTAAGTGATGAATGAGAAAGTTCATGGAAGGTAATCATATAAACGTTATGAATTCTTGGTGCGGTAAAAATAACTTCATGAGTTTTTGAATCTATTATTTTGCAAAGGTTTAACGATGACTCAAATAAAACATTCAAGCCTCTATCACATAATTGACTAATAGATATTAAATAGTGTTTCAAACCTTTAACAAATAAAACATTAGAGATTTTGAAAGAATCGTTACCAACTTCACCAACTCCCATGATCCTTCCTTTTCCATTGTCGCCAAACGTTACAACTCCTCCTTTCTTCATCTCCAAGCTAAGGAACTTTGATTTATTGCCCGTCATGTGCTTTGAACAATCAGAGTCCAAATACCACACATCTTCTTTATCCTTAGCCTGCCTGCATACCTAACAAGATGATGAGAGTAAAGATCTGGTTACCCAAGTAGTTCCTCCCATAGTATAGGTGGATGCCTTAGGTACCCAGACTTGCTTAATATTACATGATCCCTTCTTCCTGCAAGAGTCCGCGATGTGACCAAATCTATTACATTTGGCACATTCAATAAAGAGAGATGATACTCTTGTCAAGGTTTTCTGTGGACTATTACTGGAAGAGGATGTTGCAGCAGTAGTATTATACTTATTTTCATTATTAACTTTCCATTTACTCGAATTTTCACTGTCATCGGCGATAGTGGCTGTCGTTTTCCGACAGCCTCCAGCAACGTATCCAAGTCCAAACTTAGCAGTTCCATGGCATTGGTTGGCTAATATCATATTCAGTGATTTCCGGCCAACTCCAAACTTATTTATAACCAAGTTTAAATCATGGACTTGAGTTTTCAAAGCGGTGTTTTCTTTGACTAACATAACACACCGATTTGAAAATCCTTTCTTGCTATTATCCAATTGTGAATAAGAAGATTTCAAAGATCTTACTAAATCCCTCTTTTCTTTGATAAGAAAATCTACTTTGGATTTGGATTTAGAAAGTTCTAGTTCTAATTCTTTAATTCTTATCAAAGAGCGATCACACTCTTGACAAACAATCTTCTCCTTCCCAAGAACTTTCAATTCATTTGTTAGTTTTCTGTTTTCTTTTGAAAGAATTTTATTTTCAGATTTTAGACTATCAACATCTTTAAGACTTTTTTGGAAAAATTTTACAAGTACGGAGAAATTCATCATAAAGCTCATCATAAGTTGGGGGAGTTACCTCAGTGTCGCTCTGGACACTGCAATCGTTCTCAGATGATGCATCACTTTTTCCCATTAAGCACATATTTGCTTATTCATGACCTTCGAAACTTGAATCATTTTCTCCTTCCGATGATGTGTCGTCCCATGTTTTCGCCTTTAGAACTTTCTTTTTGTATCTCTTATTTTGCCATTTCTCTTTTTGCTCTTTCAGAAACTTTGGGCACTTGCTCCTTATATGTTCAATTTTCTTGCAATGATAACATTCCGGTGGTGGACCCTCATCATCTTCCTCAGTTTCACTCTTTCCTTTTCCCTTCTTATATGAAAAATCCTTCTTGTTAAAGTACTTCTTAAAAGTGTTCCTCCCTTGCGGATTTCTCAAAAACTTCTTAAATTTTCTCACAAACAAACTTTCTTCATCTTCTTCCTCATCTCCATTAGTCTCACTCTCAACTTCTTTCTTAGACTTTAGTGCCAATGCCTTCTTTCTTCACTGTACTCTTGTTGTTGGATTTTCAGTTTCACTTCATGTGTCTTCAGATTTCCAATTAAACTCTCTAGTTGAAGAGTCTTAAGATCATAAGATTCTGAGATGGCGGTCACCTTCGGATTGAACTTCGGGGGAAGTGATCTTAAGATTTTTCTAACTAAATCTCCATTTGAAAAACTCTTTCCAAGGACTTTGGAATTGTTGACGATCTTGGTAAATCTGGTGTACATTGTATCGATGTCTTCATCAACCTCCATTCTGAATTTTTCAAATTTTGACTCGAGTTGGAACAGTTTGGAGTCCTTCACCTGCGAGGTACCTTCATGAGTAACTTCTAATAAATTCCAAATATCAAACGCAGTTTCACATGCACATACTCTATTAAACTCAGTTCTGTCTAACGCACAAAATAGAGCGTTCATTGCTTTTGCGTTATTCTTACATTTTAACTTATCATTATCATCCCATTTATCCTTAGGCTTATCTATTGTTACACTTCCAAGGACTAATGTCGGTGGAGTATAACTCATCTCTACCATGTTCCAGACTTCGATATCTAGTGCAATTAGAAAACAACGCATACGAGTTTTCCAATAGTTATAGTCCATGCCGGTGAATAAAGGTGGTCGACTAATCCCTTGACCCTCTACAAATGCGTGATCATTATGCGCCATTACTCTCGGTGGTAAAACCGTTTTGGAGCAACCTCGCTCTGATACCAAGTGTTGGATCTTGCGGCGCCCTTAGAGGGGGGTGAATAAGGGCTAAAATTTACTTTGAAAATTTTCTAATATATTATGATAATTTTAACGGATAAACAAGTAGATTTTTACACAACTTAAATAAGCACTTAGAAGATCATGAGAAATTGGAAATCAAATTTTATTTTTACAAGTGATGAATACAAAGGATTGTCGATCTTAATAAAGCTTAAAATCAAGGCTATGATAAAAATAAAATTCTTTTCAATTTACCGGTCCTTCAACCAAGGACCAGCCGGCTATTAGCGAATCTCTTCCTAGATCTTGCTACTAGCCTCCCCCTAGATCTCTCCACGATCTAGACGCTGCACACAAGGCGGCGATTTACTCCTAAGCCTCACAAGGACCTAGATGCCACGCGCAAGGCGGCGATTTCCTCCTAAACCACACACGGACTTAGATGCCACGCATAAGGCAGTGATTTCCCCTAAGCCACACACGGACTTAGACGTCACGCACAAGGCGGTGATTTCCCCTACGGATTACAAGATGATCAAATAAATTACAAAATAGAGATTAAGAAATGAAACTCCCTAAATATGAAGCTCTGAAGACGACGTCGAATCTTTGCAAAGATTGCCTGTGATACTGCGCACGGAACGTCTCTTCTTCGCTCTTGAACGTTCTTGCCAAAATGGGAGTTCTTAGAGTTCTGGAGCTCTTTGATGAAAAGCACTCGAGAATTGATACTCCAGAATAGTGTGTAACTTCTCCTCCACGAAAAATGCGTCAATATATAAATTCTTGATGTCGTCGACTACATCTAGTTGTCGTCCGCCGACGTTATCTCCTCCAGTTGACACGTGTCCCATGCAAACGAAGTGTGCGCGCGACGTGATGGTTTCCGCTAAGACGTGGAGCTGTCGTCGACGACATCGATGTCGGAATTCCGACAGTGGATGGAACTTGCAGAACGTGTGGAAACCGCTGAGACGTGGGATGTCGGATTCCGATATCTAGCTGTCGCAGACGACAGTGATTTTTCTGGAAACCGCTGAGACTGGAAACTGCTGACTGGAAACCGCTGAGACTGGGATGTCGTCGACGATATCTAGCTGTCGCAGACGACAGTGATTTTTCTGGACTATTCATTCTGAGCTCCAAACAATAATTAACATAGTTGCATACCTATTATACCTGCACACCATAGAGAAAATAGGATCAAACACACTCATGATTTGTTATTAGCAAACCAAGGAGTTCGGAAAACATGTTCCAACAATATGTATGTCAATTTCGATTGTTTGCAGTCCAAAGATAAATGTAGGCCAAATTAAAAACTCATAGGAAGCTGTGAACCCGTTCAGAAATTGACCTGCATATAGTCATTTTCAAATTACACGGGCTGCACATAGCTGAGATCGGCCTGCATATAGTTATTGCCTTTATTAAATTTTTGATAACATGAATTAGAATACAAGTGAAATACATTCACATTATTATATATATGATAGATATATAATAAAATGTGTTCAATATACAAATTTAAGATGGAGATGGGTGGGGACAAGAAATTAAACTTATATATCAAAGTTTATATAGCTATTAATACTTTTAGTTTTGAAGTTCTTAAATCCTAAACCCTAGTTAAAATAAATTTAAGTTCTCTTTCGGGCGACGGTGGCGGTGGGAAAAACTCTATTCCCATCGCCATTGTCTTTTTTAGTTTATTTGGATGATGAGTTTTTTTTTTCAGGAAATGTGTTTTTTTGGGCGGCCGGTCCAACAGGCTTTCCAAAAATCATTATTTGTTTCAGCCTTTTCTTTTTTATTCGAGGGTTTACGAAAGTCACGCCCCGATCATTCACGATTTGCCTTTCCTTCTTCTCGCCGCTGCAAATGTTTTCTTCTCCCGTTCATGATTCTTCACCCATTCACTATTTTTGCTTCTCGAGGCCGACCTTTTGTAATGTGTTTATTTAGAATTTAGATAATATTTATTTATCTATGCAATAATTTATTAGCATAAAACATAATTTTATTAAGTTGTTCTTGTAAACAGAAAACTTTTAATTTTTTTTTGAAAATGAATTAAATGAGGATTTTTCAAATAATCTACAATTTTTTAAAAATAATTTTCTAGACAACTCTAATGCCACGGGTGATTTCACACAATTGCTTTTTCCACTGTGAAATTAGAATTTTGACTCAACTTAGGCATCAAGTAAAAAATAAATAGGAAACGACAATAATAATCAGACACAACGTTGATAAATATAGTGTGTATGCGTATCTATGTATGCATGTGTATGCAAATGTCTCTTTCACTAGTTGGGTGTTCTTGTATGATCAAGCTCTTTGTGCATTTAGATTTTTTTTTCTTCTATTAATTTTGATCTTGCGATGACTTAATTTCCAGCACATCACTCTCTATGCTAGTTTAGATGACAAATGTGATAAAACTCAGTATAATACTAGACATGATTTCTGAAAATGTCACATAAAATTATTGTTTGTCGGGATAATTTTAAGGGAATGTTCGACTAATATCTATGAATTTGACGGTGATGCTGATTAATTGACCTGATTAACGGTTTTCTAACAATTAACTATAAAAACATTAATTTGATGAAATTGGTACTTCTATCTAATCTTCATGAAAACATTCGAATGATGGAGCTATTATGTGCAATTTTCGATACGAGTCCAAGCCCGCTTTCATATTTGAATTTCGTTGAACGGTTAAGAATAAATCAACTCTTGAAATTTATTAGATCGTAAAAGCAAACAAAAAAAAACTCACAAAATTGAACCCGGGCACCTGAGAGTATGCCGTGAATAGTTCTGCCCACCGCTACCTCCAAACAGAGCCTTAATTTATTTTTCAGATACATCATGTCCCCACAATTTACACGTGCGCCATCCACTGGCTACCGCCACCTTGAGCAAAATTTTTTAGGTAGGCATCCCGTATATTTGATCAGTGCGGGTAAGATCTGAGCCGTTCGATCAGCCGATCGGACGATCAGCCGAAAAGTCATCCGAAAATATAAAAAAAAAGAATTGTTATTGGTACCTCATAAATGACTATTTGTAACCAACAACTATTTGTACCCATACTTGATAATCGTACCCATACATGTTTGTCTTAAAAATAATTGTTTTTTCTGTCATAAATTGCGTCAACATAAAATTTTTTTTGTAACCATTAATAACATCTACTTAGATTTTTTTTCACACCTTAATAAGGTCCAGGCGTGCGGAAAGCTTTGCCGGCTGGGAGGAGAGGGCGCCGACGAGCGGAGGGATTGGGCGAGGACACGACGAGGATGCGGCGCTGGCGAGAACGCTGCGCCGGCGAGGGAATCGATGATCGGGGGATTGTTTCTCGGGCACGCGTGAGAGAAGGGAGAGGAAAGTGTGGGTACAAATAATAAAATGGGGGGAGGTTTAAAATTGAATAAAAATAAGATTTAAATGAGTGTGAATATCCATTTATGGGTATGAATAACATTTCCCAAAAAAATTGATGCAGATTTTCGGCCGAATTTTAAAAGAGCCCCAGATTGCTTCAGATTTTTATCAAATCCCGCACAAATATGTGGGATGTCAAAAATTGCTCCACCTTGAGGCGACAACAACCGCCATACAAGCACGCCGCGAAGTAGAAGAGAATACCGGCCAACGTTCAAAACGGTTAGGTAGGCATCGTTTCGTGTATGTCCGGGAAATATAGATACAATTATTATGAAAAATTCCCTAACGTGGGAAATAATTTATCACCGTCCATTGTATTGGGCGCACGAAGCTCAATAATATTGAACGGCGATGCATCGCTCTCCACGGCAACGAATTCCTCGTAGAATTTCTGCACAGGAGATACGGAATCCCAACGGCCGAGCGCCATGGAAATGCGAGCGCAGGCGACCCCACAGATCGGAGAGCAATATGAGAGAGAGAGATGATCGAATGAATGCCCATTCTTCATCGCCCAACCCTCCCGTTCCTGCCAACCCCGCCGCGGACAACTCCGTCGGTCCGACCAGGAGACGATCATCGGGCGCGTCACCGCGGTCCTCCGCCTCCCTGGCCTCCACGCGGGCGTCTGCCTTCGTAATGGAAATGGCGATGGGGAGGAAGCCGAACACCGGGTTCCTGGAGGATATTCTCATCATCTCCGGCCTCATCGCGGTCCAGTTGGTCGGCGCCTTATACATTGTGCTCCTGAAGCCCATGCTCTCCCTTGGAGTCAAGCCTCTGTTCATCATTATCTGTGGAAGCTCGGCTATGGCATTCTTCATTTTCCCCTTCGCCCTTGCATTCGAGAAGTGCGAAACTGACTTCCGGGTTTCTTATTCCCCCCACTTCTCTCGGCATTTCTTTTCACGCGGATGATAAATTTTGGTATATTTTTCCATTGCGCAGGAAGAAATGGCCATCGAGATTGACCCTCACTTTACTGGTTCAGTTTATTCTGATTGCCTTGGGAGGGTAATTAATTTCCATCGCCTTCAACTTTTCTGATGCTGAAATCAGGGAGATTCATCCCCATTAGAGGACTTTTTTGGTTTTAGTTCACCAATTCCGATCTGTTAGCATGAATTTAGTCTAATTAAACGATATAGTAAGGGGATAATTTCGAATTAGTTCAGCATTTGGAATTGTTCGAAACATATCTTCCATTTTGGGGACTAATGATGCTAATTTTTTATTTTTTTTTGTTTTGATTTTACAGAGTGACCACATTTCAAGCTCTCATGTTCGTGGGCATCAAGAAAACGTCGCCGGCTATAGCTGCGGCCATGCCTAATCTTGCGCCTGGGATAATTTTCATCATTGCAGCTTGTCTCAGGTAAAACTTAGAATAATCCTTAATTTTCTGTCGATAGTCCGAATTAGGTCGACGAACGTGGAATAAATATCCAAATTCAAACTCTATCAGTGTTCTTCTCTGTGTCCATGAAAAGTTAGAATCAAAATCATGATTTTGATTGTTGATTCTTCATCAGAAGTAAAGCCTAATCGGAATAAACTCTCGTGCATCCAAGCTTTATAGGAAATCTCCTTTAAAAATATTGTTTCCAAGTTGACCGTAGTTGCATGATGATCTTCATTGTGCTAAGTTGGGGTAGTAATTATTTTACCTTGGGTACACACCATCAAAATAGGAAAAACTGGGGAGATTTTTAAGAGAATATCAATGATGATCAAGTTAGTAGTAACATGGTAGAAAATTTTGTACATTTAGTAGTTAAAGATGCTATATGTAATAAAATGTGATAGAAAAAAGGCAATACTAACTTTAGAACTGAAGAATCAGAATAATAATAAACAACTACTTGATTGTACCTCTTTTAAGGATTGTATAGATCTTGATGGTTTAATGATTTGACCTGCAGACAAATGCTGCCACATTGTTTATGTTGGGTTTGAGAGCGCGCAAGTCAAAGCACCTACAAATTAATTTTGGCGCGAGCAACTACATGACCGTTTAGCGGTATGCAAACAAATAAGTAAACCAAGTAAATAAAAATAAAGACACGACACAAACGATTTTTAACGTGGAAACCCAATTTGATGAAAACCACGGGACTATCGGAGTCCAACCCGGAAAGCCGCCACTAATAATGTGTAAATACACAGAACGATACAAACTTTCCCTCCTCGATCCACACAGGATCTCTACCACTTTGCTACGCAATAAATTATACAAAAATTAAATAAATACAAGTTACCGCAGTAAGTATCGAGACTGATCGATACTATCCTCTCCGATATAGTTTACGCGCAGCTTGCGCTTCTCCAAAATTTATGTCTCTAGCGAAGTTACTCCTTGTCCTGAACAGAATCGTTGTTCACAATCCTCCTTCTCCGCGGCCGACAAATCCAATGCCAGCATCACCAACTTTCATGCCGGCGTCACTCCTCACAGATGTCGCAACCTTGGCACTCCTCCTTCACGCATGTCACAACTTCGGCGCTACTCACACGCCGCAATCCCTACAAAAACACAGGCGAGATCTTTACTTGAACCCTTTGGATCTACTGCTGCTTCTTCCCGGGAGCTGTTTTTTCTCCGGAGATGCCCAATAAGGTGAGTTAGTTGCCACCTTTTATAATAAATTCTTCTCTCCTTTGCACGAGTTTCAAGTGTGTTGCTATTAATGGAGGTTGGTCTTCTCTTTTCTTCTTAATAAAAACTTCCACGTGGGATGCTGAGAGGTAGTGATTGGTCTTTGTTTTTCCTCTTTTCTCCTTTTTATTATTCTTCACGTAGGGCATGCATGCATGGATGTGTAGGCTTAAGTTAGGCTTTAATATTAAATATATTATTATATCATATAATATATATATGAATCTTAAATAAGATTTCTTAGCCCCTTACTTTGACTTTATCGCCAATTGCATAAATGCTCTTATTGTCCCATTTTTTGACTTTGCTCGAGAAGTGATAGGCTAAATAGGAAAGCAAAGAGGCAATAAAGAGAAGAAAACGAGAGGCAGAGTTTTACTGGAGAATAAAGAGTTACTTTTACTTGATCATTTCTTAATACAAAACTTGCCTTATGCATAGAATACTAAGGATTGTCATAAATGTAATACAGGTGACAGATAGCAGATGAAGGGGTTACATCGGGTTTGATAAGCCTAATTAAAGATTTATTAACTGCGGGGCTGCTTTGCTTTTAATAAGACTGCAGGGCTGATTTACTTTAATACCCTCCCTAAATCGGCGCTGCATTTATCCCGATCTTCATTCTCAGTTCTCCGAAGCGATCCCTAGGAAGGGGCTTGGTCATTATGCCTGCAAGCTGTATCTTCATAGGGCAAAACTCGATCTTGATCTTCTCCTTCTCTACTAGCTCTCAGATGAAGTGGAATCTGATGTCAATGTGTTTGCTGCGGCTGTGGTGAACTGGATTTTTAGTTAGTGCGATGGCGGAGGTGTTATCGCAGAATATCTCCACTCCTTACTCTTTCTTTGCGTCTCCATCACAGATCTCCTTCTTCACGCGCTGAAGCCAAAGGGCTGCACAAGCAGCAGCCTTGAGAGCAACGTATTCAGCCTCTGTGGTTGAAAGTGCTACACTTTGCTGCTTCGTTGAGCTCCATGAGACTGGTTTCGAACCGTGGAAGAAGATGAAGCAACTTGTACTTTTTCTATCATCGATATTGCCGGCCCAGTCAGAATCGGTGTAACCTAGTAGCTCATTGTCTTCTTCTTTCTGAAACAGAAGTCCATAGGATTTGGTCCCTTGCAAGTAACGGAGGATGCATTTTCTTGTAGCAAGATGGGCTTTGCTAGGGTTACTCACAAAGCGAGCAATGATGTTGACGACGTTCTCAATGTCTGGCCGAGTATTTGTGAGATAAATGAGGGAGTCGACTAGGCTCCTATATTCCTCTTGATTTGTCTCTTCTCCCTTCTCAACATTTGAACTCAGTTTCTCAGTGGTTGACATGGGAGTTAAGGCAGGATTATAATCTTCCATTTTAAATTTTTGTAAGAGACTTACAATGTACTGTTTCTGTGAGAGGAATATGCCCTCTGGTAGATGTTTGATTTGAATTCCTAGAAAGAATTTTATAGGGCCGAGATCGGTCATCTCATAAGAGATCTTCATCTTTTCTTTGAATCCATTGCTGAGGGAGATGTCATTTTCGGTTACCAAGAGGTCGTCAACATATAGACATACTATAGTGAGACTTTGAGCATCCTTCTTTATGTAAAGAGAGGGTTCATTCATGCTCTGGGTGAACCCTTCATGAACGAAGAAGTTGCTTATGTTGGTGTGCCATGCCCGTGGGGCTTGCTTAAGGACGTAGAGAGCTTTGTGGAGTTTGTATACCTTCTTTTCATGACCAGGAGGTTGGCTGACATAAACATTCTCATTCAGTTGCCCATTTAGAAAGGCAAATTTTACGTCCAGTTGGAACACTGGATACTGGAATTGAGCTGCAATGGCAAGCAACAATCGTATGGTGGTCATCCTCGCGACAGGGGCAAACGTTTCATCATAGTCTTCCCCTGCTCTCTGGGAATATCCCTTCGCCACTATTCTTGCTTTATATTTGACTACTTCTCCCTCTTCATTTTCTTTTACTTTATATACCCACTTTAATCCAATAATTTCTTTATTTGGAGGTCTTGCTACCAGGGACCAGGTGTTGTTTTTCCTGATTGCAGACAACTCTTCCTCCATAGCATTGTGCCACTCCTTCGATTTTACAACCTCCTCAAAGCTGACAGGAGAAGTTATAGAGAAAGCAAGTTCTCCATTGTTGTAGATGTCTTCAATGGTCCGAGTTCGTTTGGGCGGTGATGAATCTGGTTCCTCCAAGATAGGGTCTTCAGGCTCTTGTGATTCATTGCCTTGGATGGAGATGGGGGAATTCCCAATCTTAACTGGCAGTGTGGAGGTAGGATATGTAGATTCTGAGCTCAAATTCCAGTCCCATCTTCCTTCTTCATTAAAGCTAACATCTCTGGAGATGATTAGCTGATTGCGGGTTGGTTCCAGCAGTCGGTAGGCCTTGCTTTGATCATCATATCCAAGTAGGATGCATTTTAGCCTTGTCTCTTCTAACTTGTCCTTCTTGTCTTTAGTCCTGTGAGCATAAGCAATACACCCAAAAATTTTGAGGTGAGCAATATTTGGTACCTGATTATGGAGTGTCTGATATGGTGTTGAGTGTGGAAGAGCCTTTGTGGGTACTCTGTTGAGAATGTAAGTTGCTGTAGTAGCAGCCTTTGCCCAAAAGTTCTTGGGGCAGCCTTTGGTAATTAGCATTGTTCTCACCATTTCCATTATTGTTCGATTTCTTCTTTCTACGACCCCATTTTGTTGAGGGGTGTAAGGTGCGGTAAGTTCTCTCCGGATACCATGTTCCTGACAGAACTGGATGAAAATATTAGAGAGGAGCTCTCCCCCCTGTCACTTCTCAAGGCTTTTATCCTTATGTCTAGCTGATTTTCGATTTGCTGTTTGTAGACTTTGAATTGTCCAAAGGTTTCTGATTTGTTTTCTAAGAAGTGAATCCACATGAATCTGCTGGTCATCCACTAGCAGCATAAAGTAGCGTTTTCCTCCAAGTGAAGGGGTGCTGGCAGGACCCCAAAGATCCGCATGAATGAGATCAAGTGGGTAGAGGGCACGTCTCCAAGCCACCAGAGGAAAAGGGAGACGGTGTGATTTCCCCCTAGCACAACAATCACAATGACTGTGATTGAAATGAAGAGAAGGCATACCTTCAACCAACTGCAATTGTTGTATGATTTTGAGAGAGTAGTTTATGTGCCCTAGCCGATGATGCCAGAGGATTTCCAAAGGCAGAGTGCTTTCCTCACAATAGATGAGAGCACGGGTCCTTGATGGTTGTAGGTATAAAGTGAAGATGTTGTTATTCATTTCAGCTGAGGCTACAGTGATTCCTGTTTCTTTCTCAATTATGTGACATAAATTATTATAAAAAATAACTTTGTATCTTTTTCTTAGGAGCTGTCCAACGCTCAAGAGATTTTGTGTTAAACTAGGCACAAACTGAACATTTGTTATTAGTTTGTGCCTGCCATCATTAGTTTGGGCAGAGATAACTCCTTTCCCTTCTATTTTCTCAGTCTTCCCATCTCCAAGTATTACTTCAGATTTGAAACTCTCATCAAGTTGGGTGAAGAAAATCTGGTTATTCACCATATGGCTTGAACAACCTGAGTCAATAAACCATAAGGAAATATTGCTTTCAGGTTGAGACATCTTACGGGTGTACAGATACTGGGGTTGTTCAGTTTCTGTAACATTGGCCTCCTCTTTTGATTTATACCAACAATTTTTTTCAGAATGAATTTGCACCTTACACTTCTTACATCTGAAGAAACAATCCTTTGTATCATGGTTCTGTTTCTTGCAGATAATGCAAGTAGCTTGTCCTGAGGTCTCTCCAGGTTTTTCAAGAGGTTTGGGTTTGTTCTGATGTTTTTTGAAATTTTGTGGAAAAGTTTTGGAATGCTTTTCTCCTTCAACTTTCTTACTCCCTCTAAATCTGGTTTTCTTAAAGTTTATTTTGGTTTGAAAGGCTTTTTCAAGAGGTGGGTCATCTCGGTAAAGCAAATCTTCATGTGATTATAGTGAGCCCATTACTTCAGTGGTCGTTAGTGTTTCAATGTCATTTGCTTCAAGAATAGCCGTGACAATGTGATTGTAGGTGTTTGGGAGAGAACGGAGTACCTTTTCTACAACTTGTTGCTCATCAAGTGCGCCACCAAGGTTCCTGATTTGGTTAACAAGTCCTGAGATTTTAGCAAAGTATTCTTGAACTCGTTCTCCTTCCTTCATTTTCATATCATCAAAGTTTCTTCTAAGGAAATGTAGTTCTCCTTCCCCTTGCTCTGATACCACTGATAGGCTAAATAGGAAAGCAAAGAGGCAATAAAGAGAAGAAAACGAGAGGCAAAGTTTTACCGGAGAATAAAGAGTTTTACTTTTACTTGATCATTTCTTAATACAAAACTTGCCTTATATAGGCATAGAATACTAAGGATTGTCATAAATGTAATATAGGTGACAAATAGCAGATGAAGGGGTTACGTCGGGTTTGATATGCCTAATTAAAGATTTATTAACTGCAGGGCTGATTTACTAAGAAGAAATCATAAATAAGATTTCTTAGCATTAAATTAACGAGCTAGTGAAGAGCGATCCTGGTGTTTTCTCCGCATCGGATGGGAACCACACCCAACAAATCTCCCTTACAACGATGAGGAGGAAACCGCCATCTCGGCGATCCTTAGACAATGTTCAAACTCCCCCCTCGACAGTACCTTTGTGAGCTTGTCAGCTCCATTATCATCAATGCACACTTTCTGCAAGTCCAGCTCCTCCCGCTCCAAAATGTCACGCACCCAATGGTATCGCGTGTTGATGTGTTTGGACCTCGAGTGAAAGGTGAGGTTGTTCCCCAAATGAATCGCGTTCTGACTGTCACATAGTAATGTATATCGCTCCTGAGTGAAACCAAACTCCTTAATGAACCGCTTCATCCATCGCAGCTCCTTTCCAGCTTCAGTGACGACAAAGAACTCTGTCTCCGTAGTCAATAGTGCAACTTACTTCCACAGTTTCGATTGCCACGACACAGCCCCCCCTCCCCGCAAACAAAATAAGATATCCTGAGGTCGATCTCGTGGAGTCCAAATCTCTATCCATATCAGCATCAGTGTAGCCCAATAGCTCTGGCTCACTTTCTCCGAATTTCAACGTCATGTCTGACGTCCCCTTCAGGTACCTCAGAATCCACTTCACAGCACTCCAATACTCTCTCCCAGGATTTGAGAGAAATCTACTCACTGTGTCAATGTTACGCGTACGCGCGTATTATTATTGTACTTCTTATTGTTTTAGGGTTTTGGACATGTGAGCCCCTCTCCCTATATAAGGAGGTGGTTTGGGAGTAGAAGGTATCTTTGGATCATTAAGGTCTTAGGCTCTCATTTGAGAGAGAGATCATAGGAGGACCCAATATGACGCGTACGCGCGTATTATTATTGTACTTCTTATTGTTTTAGGGTTTTGGACATGTGAGCCCCCTCCCTATATAAGGAGGTGGTTTGAGAGTAGAAGGTATCTTTGGATCATTAAGGTCTTGGGCTCTCATTTGAGAGAGGGATCATAGGAGGACCCAGCCTCCTTGATCTTGGCCGGAGTTCACTCCAGATATTATCCGTGTTCTTGATTAATGCAATCTTGTCTCGTTCTTCTTTCTTAATCGTAACAAGTGGTCCGACCTGCCACCTTCCGGCCGCGGTTTCCGCCGTCAGAACTCGTTCCAACGCCTCCATCCCCGATCCCGGTCACGTACAGCTCCAGTTCCGCGCTCAACATCGTGCTTCCGCTCCTGTTGCCAGTCCCAATCCCCGATCCCGCGCCTCTTCCCGCTTCCGATCCCCGATCCCGCTTCCGATCCTGCTTCCGATCCTCGATCACGCGCCTCCTCCTGCTTCCGCTACTGCAGTCGATCTAGCGCCTCCTCCCGTTTCAGCGCCTCTTTCTGCTTCCGCTCCTACCGTCGCTCCAGCGCCTTCGCCGGATAGCAGACCTGCTGCCGATCCAGCACGCCCCCATCCAGCCGGCGTCCATTCTCCGCCCATGTGGTTTCTTACGTGCATGCCACGTCGTTCTGTTGGATCTGTAGGCGCCCTTAGAGGAGGGGGGGGTGAATAAGGGTTTTAAAATTTTCGAGATTATTAAAGAAAATAATTCTCTGTTGCTACCGCCAGCGGTAGTGTTACCGTTCGGCTTTAGTGACTGAGAAAATACGTTTAGGTTAAAGCTGTTGAAAATCAGAGAGCACGAATCAGAGATGAAGAAACAAACATATTTTCATTAATATTAAATTGCAATAGTTTTGATTACAAAAACTTTTCCCAATGACGCTTGGAAAGAGGCGACCAACGAAAACTCTTTTGGTTTTCTATACCGACCCTTCTCCCAAGGACCGGTTGGCTTTAGCCTATCTCTCCCCAGATAAGGCCTCAAGCCGCTCTAACCCTTCCCTTACCGGAAAGGCCTCGAGCACCCCCTAGATCTACACCCTAAACCTAGTCGCCAACGCGAGGCGAATTTCCCTTAGTCCCCGCAAGGCCCTAGTTGCCGTGTGGCGAATTCCTCTGCCGAACAAAAGATATAAAGGTTATAATTAGAAACTAAAACAAAACAAGAACTAAAAACTCCCTCAAAAAGAAGAACTTGATGTCGATGTAGATGCGATCGGATTGGTCTTCAAGTTCTTTGCGTTCACGAACGTTGACGGAGTTCTTCGGGCTGCTTGGAGAAGGCTCTCACGAGTGCTCTGAATATATGGCTTCAATTCCTTCAGCAACAGCAAACAACTATGGAGGAGGCGCGCGTCTTTAAATAGAGTCAGCCACTACCGCCTGCGGTAGTACTACCGCTCAGCGGTAGCCACATTAGGCAATGATCAAGCACGCGGATCGTGACATCTTAGGCAACTTTTGAGCGCCAAACTTTGAACTCCAACTAGCGCGTCGCGGTAACGCTAACGCTCCGCGATAGCGAGATAACCTTCCTTCAGCCAATATCTCCTTCCATAATTGCTCCTCAATCAAATGCAGATGGGAGGATTCCAAAAGCTACCGCCGGGCGGTAGAGATGTCGCGCCGCGGTAGAGCATGCTAAATATGCATCCCGCCAATCATTCCTTTTTCTCCACTGTTTCCTTCCCGTCAATTATTTCTATTTATGCTAGCGCCAGCGGTAGTGATAACGCGCCGTGGTAGCAACGCCTGGCATCAATTTTCGCCGACCGACATTTATTTTCGTCGAACACCTTTCGTCGAACGCCATCTTCGTCGAACACATTTCGTCGAACGACATTTTCGCTAGCGCCAGCGGTAGTGCTAGCGCTCCGAGGTAAAGCATGCATTTCATCGAGCGCCGCGGTAGAGCATGCAGTTCGTCGAAAGCCGCGGTAGTGTGAGGCCCCGAGCCAGACCTCACAGAAATTATGTATCTGAGTCTCTTTGTAAGCATTTATCGCAGCATAGTAAAACATGAGTACAATAAAAATACATAAACAAAACTCATACCTTTGCTCGTTCTTCAGTTCTAGCTTTCCTCGGAGCACTCAGAGCCGCATCTGCTACCTAAAAAGATAAACCACGACGGGTTTAGTCATAAAGAATATGACTAAGCGAGTAACAAACCTCTTTAACTGCTGTACATGCAAGCAACAAACGTCAGTAATAATATGCATAAATATTCAATTTCAGTGTATAAGTAATAACAGTAAGGTATTCAATTTCAGTGCATACTCAATAACAATCAATAGCAGTAACTACAGTGTTCGTACTATAATGATTTCTGTTTCAATTTCTGGTATTCGATCTATTTTAATTAACAGTCATTTCATTCATTCGTATCAAACATTTCAGCAATTCAGTTTCACTTTCAGAATCGGATTTCATATTCTTTCGCATCATAGATCATTCAATTTATTTTCACTATCTGAAGCAGATTTCTCGTTTATCTTTAGTTTACTTTAATTCAGAAATCACAAGGGTTGCTGTCGATTTATCCCTTCTTGGTCTTCAACGACCTCTTGGTCTTCAACGACCTCTGACCTTCAACGGCCTCAATCAATATCAAAAGCACATTCCGCCGTAGCGTATTCACACCCCCACTACGGCTACTGGGTTAACCCTTATCATTTCAATTATTCTTATGCATCGATGCAATATTCTTATTCAATTTTATAGTAGGTTGATTTAAAATATTTCCCTCAGAAGTTAATTCATCGCTTCTTTATTGCCAATTCTTTTTCTAGCGATTCTTGGATTTATCAGTGATTCAAAATTCGAACAATTTCAATTGCATGTCAATGCACAATCACTAAAATACTTTCTGTATCAAAATCTATCATATGTATAGAAAAATAATTCAAAGCTATGCATAATTAAAGAAAGAAGTACTCACCAAGTTTCCTTTGCCTTTAATCATACCAGGACTTTCATCGGGTCTATCTCCGGACGCCATCCTCTGCAGTATCAGTGAAATCATTTACGTTAGGGTTGCGTCACGAATTAACTACGATTCACTTCCTATTACGATTACAACTACGACTCGATAGGAGTTGTCTAGGGAAAGACAAACTTGGGTGACGAAAACGAAAGCAAAAACTCTTCACATCTACCATCAAACTCCTTCAAAATCCAAAAAGAAATATCATAAATTATAGCCCACACTAAGGGGCAAAATAGCCCCAATCTTGCTGGTATTAACAGCTCCAAGGGCTGCTGAAACAGTAGCACCAAGGGCTGTTAACAACAGCTCAGTTCAGGGTAAAACCCCTTCCAAAAAGAGAGGACAACACAAAGAAAATCAATTGATTTTCCCCCATCTAAACATCACAACTAGGAACTCAAACAACACCAAACAGGAACTCCAAACAACAACCCACAACAAAAGCAACATCCCAAAAGAAATAGCATATTTTAGAGCCACTTAAGAGCCACATAATTAACACGACAGACCAACACAGGCAGCAGTCCAAAACCAGTGACCAAAACAAGGAAATCATCAAAGTTCCCCTATTAGAAACCCTAACCGGCCAACCTTGAAATCAAATCCAAAACCCTAACTTTTATCTTTTCTAATTTCAGCAGCTAGTAAGAACAAGACAAACATCTGGTAATAAGGAGAAGAGGAGGAAAGAAGAAGGAGAGCTCACATAGAAGAAGTTCAGCCCCCAACTACCGGCCAAACTAAATCAGTTAACCAACGAGTTCCAAACGCCCTGAAGGTAGCAGCAGCAGAAGGAACAACACGTTCCCAAGCTCCCTCAGCACAGGAGGAAGAAATCAAAGGAGTCGAGAGGTAGGAGAGGAGAATCGCAGGAGAAGCCAAGCCCGGCGCTGTCGAGGTTTTCCAGGAGACGGAAGAGGGAAAAGAACCATATAACAATGTAATCCACCGCCTCAATGAACATAAAGAATCCACTGCTTAATTTATATTCCATAGATATATCAGCAGCCAAAAAAATCAGCCAGTATTCTTTTAACAACCTTATAAACCAGCCAGTACAAAACAGCCCAAAACCGGCCAAATCAAAATTAAACATAAAGCTGGCAATATCAAGAAGTCTATCCGCAACCCAAAATAGCTCCATACCAACAGTAAGCCCAACACTCAAATCAATTCATCCACCATTATACCAATATACATAATGCTAATGGTACCAATACCATTTCAAAATAAATCAAAATAACAAATTAAACTTAAAACGAAACGAGCGTCGCAAAATCATCGAAAAATCCAAAACTTCAAAACTTAAAGTGCGACGTCGTCTCGACACTGATTTTTATTATTTCATCATCGGGAATTTTGATTCATTTCGATTTCACTTAAACGTTTCAGGCCGTTACAAACTCCTCCCTCCTAATAGAACTTTTCGTCCTCGAAAATGCCGTCAGCATTACATTACTTTTAGCAAAACCACAAAAACACATTCATTTGAAAACATAGATCAAGTCAAGAGTACGCATAATTTACATATCATTAAACAAAACCTTAAACAAAACCATACGAGGTTTATAACATTATTCTTATACAGACAGTCTCACTTCCTTCGTTCCCATGACTGACCAAAGTTGAAAGCTCGGGGCTCGATACGACGTTCTTCTGGAGCTGCTTCTTCTTGTGCTGGGGTAGACGCTAACGATTCAGCTCCGATCTGGAATAGCTTCTGCTGCGGAGGCCTTGAAGCGTCTCTACCTTCTTTTGATTGATTCAACTTTGGGCAATCGGCTCGCCTATGCCCTGGTTGACGACAATAAAAACAAACGCCTGCGAGACATTCTCCCTTATGATTCTTTCCACATTTTACACATGTTACGGATACCTGTGATGTCTGGGATGACTGGGGTACATTGCTACTTACTGCAGGCGTAGCTTGCGACACCTTCCTTTCTTTCCACTGCGGCTCACTCACATTTTCAATCACTTCTTTATTCGAACCTTCTCTAAACCGCTTTCTGGCTTGTTCCCGTCTCCACCGAGATTTTTCTGCATCAATTTCAACCAGCCTGGCTCTTTCCACTAATTTTCCATACTCAAGGATATCCATAGGTACCAAGAGAGCACGAATTTCATCGCGAAGACCTTGCTGAAACTGACGACACCTATCTTCTTCGGTTGCAATTAAGGAGTCTGCATAATAACCTAACTTGGTAAATTCTGCTTCATACTGCAGTACGGATTTACTTCCTTGAACTAAACGGAGGAATTGATCGTGCAACAACCTTTTATCAGATCTCGGGACAAACCACGACGTAAACTCTTGTAGGAACTCTCTCCAAGTAATGACTCACATATCACGAACTTCATACTTTCTCTTCATGGCACTGCAGGAATTACAGCAACTATTGGCAAATTACCAGGAACTGGATTCACTGGAGGCACGATCTCAGGAGGCAATTGGACTGGTGGAGGTACAGGATCAACACGAGGGGCAGCTGGACCAGTTGCAAGTAGGGTTGGCAAGACCAGCTTTAAAGCTTCAGCAAGGGCTTGGGTAAGGTCATTCACTGGGGGACGCAGCTAATTTCCATTATCACTTTCCGCTGACAACGTATCTTTATTTACCTCTTGTTCGTCTCGACCATCACGGACTCGCTTACTAGCATAGACATGGACGGGGTCCTTGGAAAACAGTGAAATTAGCTTTTCATAAACATTTTCGAGATCATTTATGTATCATGTACTCATGCCTATCTACTTGCTTGATAAACCTCCCTCTGATACCAATTTGTGAGACCCCGAGCCAGACCTCACAGAAATTATGTATCCGAGTCTCTTTGTAAGCATTTATCGCAGCATAGTAAAACATGAGTACAATAAAAATACATAAACAAAACTCATACCTTTGCTCGTTCTTCAGTTCTAGTCCGTCTAGCTTTCCTCGGAGCACTACCTCAGATAACATGCACCTTACTTTCTCCGTCAACGCCCTGTTCATTCTTTCTGCTACGTCATTCAGCTGCAGCGTTTTGGGCGGAGTCTTTTCATGCTGATCTCCTGAACTTTACAATACTCATCAAAAGAACCAATATACTCTCTCTCGTTGTCGGATCTAATGCACTTTAACTTCTTTCTAGACTACTTTTTCACTTCAGTGTGGAATCTCCGAAAAGTGTTCAAGATCTCATATTTGGTCTTAATAGCATAGACCCAAAGTTTTCTCTAATGATCATCAATGAACACCACAAAGTAAGACGCTCCTCCTCTTTTCTGGGTCTTCAGTGGCCCACAAACATCAGTATGTACGAATTCTAGTGGCTCAGATCTCCTGGTAAAAATGTGGATCTGAAATGAAACTCTATTATGCTTCTCAGCTATACAATGATCACATCTCTCCAATTGTTCCTCAGATAAATCAGTGATCATCTTTCTCTTGGCGAGATATCCCAGTCCCTTATGGCTGATGTGACACAATCTTCTGTTCCATAAGGAGGTTGATGCTCCAACTCTAACGGTGTTATCCTGAGCAGCTTCAGGTCTTCCGTCTATATAGACTAGGCTAGTATCTCTCCAACCTCTGGCGACAATGAGCGATCCTCTAATCAGTTTCCTGAAATTTCCACCAAAGACACTGCGGTGTCCCTCACCACCTAGCTTACCAATTGAAACCAGGTTGAAGCGGATGTCTGGTACGTGCTGCATATCCTTCAGAATCAGTAAACCTCCCCTGCTCGTCTTCAGGTGCATGTCTCCCCTCTCGATAACTTTAGACGTATCACCATTGCCCATCCTGAGAACTCCACATTCGTGAGTGGTGTAGGTGGAAATTAACTTTCTTATATGGGAGACATGTGCAGAAGCACCTAAATCTACAATCCAACTCCTATCATCGCACAAGAGTGCAACAGTGATGTCATCTCCTACAATGATGACATCATCTTCTGTAAAGGCAGTAGCTACCGTGTGATTGTCCTTCTTCTCATTTGTAGACTCTTCTTTCTTCTTTTGGTCATTCAGAGAATAACATAACTTCTGAATATGCCCCTTCTTGTGGAAATAGTTACATTCTATGTTCTAATAACGCGACTTGAACTTCCTCTTACTATGGCTCCTCTCACTCTTCCTTGCTCTCTTTTGCTTCTTCCTCTCCTCCCGGACTCAGTGTAGAGCACATCAGCTCGTGAAGAAGAGCCTGAATGTTCTTGGTATTTTATTCTCTCCTCTCCATTCAGGATGCCACTTTTGTCAATCTCTATAGTAATAATGCCCCCAGAAGACAAGTTAATCAGGGAAATTCTAACCATCTACCACGAGTCAGGAAGAGACTTCAGCAGCCATAATGCGTTGACCTTGTCCTCAAAGGTCACCTTCATAGCAGTCAGTCGATCAATGATATCCTGGAACTTGTTCACATGATCTAGGATAGGAGATCCTTCTCTGTATCTAAACTCCTTCAGCTTTTTTAATAGATATAACTTGCTGATGTCTGTACTCTTGGCATACGTCTCCAAAGTATTTTCGCATCAACGATACTGACAATGTGATTATAGACGTTCGGCTCCACGAACCGTCTGATGGATCCACAAAACTTCCGATGCTCCACCTTCCACTTATTTGGATCCATGTCTTTAAGCATCTCCTCAAAGATGAGTGCATACCATCCCTTGACATAAATGAGATCTTTCATTAGTAAGTGTCACTGGTGGTAGTTCGCGCCATCCAATTTATCATTTGCTCGGAACCTGAACCTGGAGTAGACTCCATTGTGCTCTGTCATTGATCGTACTGAACTCAGTTCTCTGAGTCGATTATTTCAATGAAAGCAGTCAAAAAGGATAAAGAGTGGACCAATGATCGTCACCTACCTCACCTGATCACCGACCCGAAATATTTGATCGTCTCGTTTCAATTCTCAAACAGGTCAGCCTGATAATTGCTCTGACAATGAGCCTAGCTCTGATACCACTTGTTGGGTTTGAGAGAGCGCAAGCCCGACCAGAGCATCTGCAAATTAATTTTAGTACGAGCACATATACGACCGTTTTAACGGTCTGCAGACAGACAAGTAAACCAAGTAAATAAAACTAAAGACAGTCCATATGCAATTTTTAATATGGAAACCCAATTGGGTGAAAACCCGGAAAGCCTCCACTAAAAATGTGTAAATGCACACAGAACAATACATACTTTCCCTCATCGATCCACACGGGATCTCCACTACTTTGCTACGCAATAAATTACACAAATATTAAATAAGTACAAGTTACTGCGGTGACTATCGAGACAGATCGATACGATCCTCTGCGATATAGTTTACGCATAACTTGCGCTTCTTCAAAATTTGTGTCTCCGGCGAAGTTACTCCTTGTCCTGAACAGAATTTTCATTCACGACCCTCCTTCTCCGGTTCTCCGCGACCGACAAGTCCAATGCCACCAACACCAACTTCAGTGCTGGCGACACTCCTTGCAGATGTCGCAACCTTGGCGCTCCTCCTTCACACATGCCTCAACCTTGGCGCTACTTGCACGCCGCAACCCTAGGAAAAACACAGGGGAGATCTTTACTTGAACCCCTTGGATCTGTTGTTGCTTCTTCCCGGGAGCTGCTTCTTCTCCGGAGATGCTCAATAAGGTGAGTTAGCTGTCACCTTTTATAATAAATTCTTCTCTCCTTTGCATGAGTTTCAAGTGGTCTGCTACTAATGGAGTCTGTTTTTTTCTTAATAAATACTTCCACGTGTGCTGCTGGGAGGTAGCGATTGGTCTTTGTTTTTCCTCCCTTTTATTATTCTTCACGTGGGGGCATATATGCATGAATGCGTAGGCTTAGGTTAGACTTTAATATTATATATATTATTATGTCATATAATAATATATATATAAATCTTAAATAAGATTTCTTAGCCCCCTTCTTTGACTTTGCCGCCAATTGCATAAATGCTCTGATCGCCCCCTTCTTTAACTTTGCTCGAGAAGAAATCTTAAATAAGATTTCTTAGCTTTAAATTAACGAGCGAGCTTGGTGGTTTTCTCCGTGTCGGATGGGAACCACGTCAACAATTTATTCACATATCATATTGATGAGGTTGAAGAAGAATTCATTAGGCGTACACAAGAGAAAACAAATCATCAATGATATACTTCAGGAGCATGATCAGGGTCTAAAAATTTGCATGGGTGACCAACGCAGTGGTTGTTAGTTGACCATGTCCTTATTGATGTAGGGTAGGCTACGAGGTGCAAGACTACAATGCAATCCTAATGGGTGGTGGGATGTTCACCTTACGGCCGTAACAATAAATGTGATGCAACCATGCAAGGAACGACGACAATAATCAAAACCGAGCAATAAACATTAAACCCAGACAATTATAAATAAACAAGCGAAAGTAATATTCTTTGGGCTAGCAAGCGAAGGCTTTCCTCCGCGGGGAGAGCCAAAGCTAAGCGCGCGGTGAATGATTCCCACATGCATATCATAAGTATATCTAGAACGAAATTCCACGATGCTATTTATCCACACAAACATGAAACCACAATATCATATTTCAATGTAGAAAACATTAGAACCATACAACAAATACATACTCACAAAATATGGGGGTTGCCGAGAAAGGGGAGATCCGGCGAAGTACGTTGAGACGGCGGCTGAAATCGAAAGATATAGGGGCTGGTGGACTAGATCTGAAAGGTGGGGGATGGATCTGAGAGGAGGGAGCTGAGGAGGGGTATGCGTCTGTAGGTAGGGTATCTGGGCGGCTGTAAGGAGTGGGGGCAAGGGATTGCAGGCCGTAGAATTGTAGTGTAGCGGCAGGGTGTGCTAGGAGGCAAATTGAAGCAGGGAGGCAGTGTTTGGGTGATGAAATCTGGGCGCGTATGATTGGATCTGGGTGGGTATGACTGGATCTGGGCGGTTTGGGATTGTAGCAGTGGTGACCGACGGCTTGGTACAGGATGAAGACGACATGGATGAATTCTGGGCGGGATTCTGAGAGGTAACTGAGCGGTTTGGAGATGTAACATGGTGGCCGGCAGCTTGGAAATGTAACAGGGTGGCTGGCGGCTTGGAGGAGGGTCTGTTGTTTGGGGGAGTTGGAGAGGGTCGGTTGGGGTGTAGGAGGGGAAAAGAAGAGGGATATGAAAGGGGAATACCTTAGGGATACAGGAAACCACATAAGAGTCGACACCTAGGGCCTCACAGAGTCGTCAACGTGAGGGGATCGCCAGATTCCAAAAATAACTTCTCCAAAATCTGCAATAGCCTCCTAGCAGCCCCTTACGCCTATTTATATTAAAACAACATTAGGGCATCACATATATCAACGACTATGATTGACCGTTAATGTAACAGATCCATTTACATTAAATAAAGACTGAAAATACAATATAATATATGGAAATGTAAGTAAACGAAAATCCGGACGCATTCGCGGAGTCGGATCGTCGATCCGAAAACGTTATATATGTCAAGTAGCCAATTGGTCCCGAACTGACCCCAAATTCGTGCTCCACCGCAAGTCCACGTCGCCAATTTCCATCATTCTCCCTGACTTGAAAGAATTCATCTCTCGATGAATAGAGATCGGAATTCTCTCGGTGTATGCCGAGTAAGAATCGACAGGGTCCATCAGAGATCGTCCAAGTATCTTTGATGACGAAGAATCCTCTCCAATGATACTATTGTCTCTGTCCGTCAGGCATCCGCTCCAATGGTACTTCGATGTCTGTTAGTCAGGCGTGGTTATACACTCGTAGGCCACGATATCAATAATGCTCTCAAAAGTTAAATGATGTGCTGGTAGTACTGGTGCGATCACAGATGCAGACGGTGAAGCCATAAACGACTGACCCAAAGGCAGGTGGGGCTCAGAAGTGAACTGGGTGCAAGACAGAGTATGTGGAGGTGTAGTCTCAAAAGAATGTGGAGTTGTAGGCTCAAAAGAATGTGGAGGTGTAGGCTCAAAAGGATGTGGAGGATAGGCTCAAGAGGATCTCCATGAAACGTGCTCACATACTTGAGAGGCTTGTAGAACGAAATACCAATTGATCTAGGGTAGGCTACGGTGTGCGAGACTACAATGTAATTCTAGTGGGTGGTGGGATGTTTACCTTATGACCTTAACACTAAATATGATGCAACCATTCAAGGAACGATGACAATAATCAAAACCGAGTAATAAACAGTAAATCCACGCGATTATAAATAAACAAGCGAAAGTAATATTCTTTGGGCTAGCAAGCAAAAGTTTTCCTCCGCGGGGAGGGCCAAAGCAAAGCGCGCAACGAATGATTCCCATCTGCAAATCTCAAGTATATCTAGAACGAAATTCCACGATGTTACACAAACATGAAACCACAATACCATATTTCAATGTAGAAAACATTGTTCCATACAAAAAATAAATACTCACAAAATATGGGGGCTGTCGAGGGAGGGGAGATCCGGCGAAGCACGTTGAGACGGCGCCTGAAATCGAAATATATAGGGGTTGGTGGACTAGATCTGAGAGGTGGGGCCTGGATCTGAGAGGCGGGGTTGAAGAGGGGTAGACGATTGTATATAGGGGATCTAGGCGACTATAAGGAATGGGGGTAAGGGGGTGCGGCCCGTAGAACGGTAGGGCAGCAACAGGGAGTGTTGGGCGGCTGATTGAAGCAGTGAGGGCCAAAGGCTTTCCTCTGTGGGGAGGGCCAAAGCAAAGCGCGCGACGAATGATTCCCACCTGCAGATCACAAGTATATCTAGAACGAAATTCCACGATGTTATTTATCTACATAAACATGAAACCACAATACCATATTTCAATGTAGAAAACATAGATCCATACAACAAATAAATACTCACAAAATATGGGGCCTGCCGATGGAGGGGAGATCTGACGAAGTATGTTGAGACAGCGACTGAAATCAAAAGATATAGGGGCTGGTGGACTAGATCTTGGAGGTGGGGCTCGATCTGAGAGGAGGGGGGCTAAAGAGGGGTAGGCGTCTGTATGTAAGAGATTTGGGCGGCTGTAAGGAATGGGGGCAAGGGGGTGCGGGCCGTTGAACTGTAGGACATCGCCAGGGGGTATTGGGCGGCGGATTGAAGCAGTGAGGCAGCGACTGATGAAATCTGGGCGGGTATGGCTGGATCTGGGCGGTTGGGGATTATAGCAGTGGTTGCCGGCAGCTTGGTACAGGATGAAGGTGGCAGGAAGGGGTTCTGGGCGGGATTTTGAGAGGAAACTGGGCTATTAACAGGGTGTCCAGCGGCTTGGAGGAGGGGTTGCTGTTTGGGGGGAGTTGGAGAGGGTCGGTTAAGGTTTGAGAGGGGAAAAGAAGAAGGTTATGGAAAGGGAATACCTTCGGGATGCAGGAAACCACCTAGGAGTCGACACGTAGGGTCTCACTGAGTCGTCACCGTGAGCGGATCGCCAGATTCCGGAAAAGACTTCTCCAAAATCTGCAATAGCCTCCTAGCAGCCCCCTTACGCCTATTTATATTAAAATAACATTAGGGCATCATTTACATCAACGATTATGATTGTTGGTTAATGTAACAGACCCAATTACATTAAATAAAGACTAAAAATACAATATAATATATGGAAATGTAAGTAAACAAAAATTTGGACGCATCCGCGAAGTCGGATCATCGATCCGAAAACGCTAAATATGACAAGTAGACAATTGGCCGCGAACGAGCCCAAAACTCGTGCTTCACCGCGGGTCTGCGTCGCCAACCCCCATCATTTATCTTTGTCATTTCTCCCTATATTTCCGAAGTTATAATATTAGCGATTTCATGGATGGAAATGGAAGGGAACGATTTGTTGGTATTATTTTTCAGTAAAATGAAATAATAATACAATGTATCCACATTCAGGTCCGGTCCGGTGTATGCGAGCACACGCTCGCGCACGGTTCATGATTTCTCTTTATGTTTCTCGCAACAAAAATTAGAAATACAAGTTATATACACATGAAAAGAACATTTTCACAATGTGAGATTAAAAAAGATTTTATTCTTCGATGAAAAGATTTTTCACCAAATGTTTTGGTTTTCCTCCATAATTTTTTTAGCTTTTCCATCAAGTGATGTATATGCCAAAAGATCAAACACCATGAAAGATTAATAATATCACAACCATCAATTAAATTTTTAACACGATTGAGGTTGCATGAACTTGGCTTAATATTTGAATATTGCATCTTCATCCACTCATCAAATAAGATATTTGTCCTAGGATTGTAACAGTTCGTTTTGGTTCGGTTTTTAAGCAAAATCACAAACCAAACCATCCCTATGTGGTTCCAAAAATTTGGAACCGAACTGTGAAAATCATTGGAACCAAACCGAACCAAATGGTTTGGTTCGGTGAAATATGAATACATAATGTTAAAGAAAATTTTAAAAAACATAGTTGCATACTTGCATACATGATGTTTATCACCGTGACTCATGTGAGAAGAGAAGAAATGAGTGACTCTAATTAATAACTTAATGTAGCACAAATTAAGTTTTTTATTAAACTGCTACCGTATCAACCGTGACGCCCAGATAAATCAAACATATTATGATACTAAATTACTAATGTTAATGTAAGTGTTATACTGTTCAATTCGATTCGACTCGGTTCGGTTTGACATTCAAAACCGTGAACCAAATCGAACCACACGGTTTTTCAAAAATTGGAACTGTGACCGAACCGCGACATATTAAAACTGAACCGAACTGTGCTGTTTGATTTGGTTTGGTTGGTTAGGCAGTTCGATTGGATCCGACTTACACCCCTAATTTGTCCTATTATACTAACTGCTTATTCAGTCGTATTAAAATATTTTCTCCGGCCATTTGATTCACAAAATTAAGTTTTAAGGAATTCAACTAAAAGAAATAATATTTTGATTCTTTTTTTATTAACTTTTAATTTTTGCCATACCAACTTTGGATCTGAATCTATACCTATAGGTATATCATCACGGTGAGACCTAACCTCATGCATTAGATGAATTAGTGACGCTTCTTTTTTATTTCTAAGGCCTCACACACACACATGGTCATTTACTAAGACCTCCCTTCTAACTTTGCATAATTACTTAGTGTTGAACCCCGATTTGTCATTAGAGGTATTAGAGCAGAAGAGGCTAACGGAGAATTCACCACTGACCGAGAAACGTAAAAGTTTCTTCTCATGATCTTCTCTCGGCAGTCTCCTATTTCGGCTTGAATGTGTGCACCCTTCTTCCTTCTTTCTCGGGGGCATAAATAACCACCCTCTCTTGGAAGGAAAAGACCGCCAGGTGTAAAGCATGTTGAAGATGCTACTGCGTGTGGTGGAGCCTCACTAAGGGCCATGTTAACAATCTATCTTGAAGGGGGAGTGGGTGCCAAAGCATATTCCCGAGGATTGTCTATCCACTGAGAAACGACTACATGTCCCCTGCACAATCTTTGCGAGGCCAACGCCTTGGCCTAGAGGAGCAAAGTAACCTTTTATGCAAGGTTGCAGTTGTCGGATGTCGGGGGCATGCCAGTTTGGGTTTTCATGTCAGTTTTTTATATATCGGGGATGTTTCATATATTGGGTTTTAATATTTAATTAGTTATATATATAATTATATGTTCTTTTTATTTTATACATATCACAATATTAACTATTTTACAACCTATTGAATTTATAAAGATTAAAAGTTATATGAAACATTTCACATACAATACGTTAATGATAGAAAATTTGTAATACTAGTAATTTTAAGAAGTTTGCAACTATATATTTATTCTATGACATCAAAATTTTAAAAATTAAATTTTAAACATACTTTATTCTTCAATCTTCATCGCTTACATACTCATCTATAGTTGACAGAGTAGATAAAATATGATCATCATTTATTGAACCCTCTAGTTCTGCCTCATCTATCTCAGATATTTTTCTCTTTCTCTTTCTTTGATAACTAATCGACATATATTTGATTTTTGTTATTCTAGGAGACCTCCTTGCATCATGACCAGCGTCAACAATATCTCCAAGTTGCGCCAACGTCAACCCCTCTCCAGGAAAGACTTCATCATCATTATCATTCTCATCAACATCAACATTCACCATCCACCCTTGTACCTTCCCCGAATCTAAGTTCTTAGCTGCCAATGGATCTCGAGATGTGTCGAAATATTTCGACTTCAACAAAGCATTGAACTTTACAAAAACAAGATCGTTTAATCTTTTGTTGTCGAGTTTATTCCTATTCTTAGAAAGTATCTATAAAATTTAAAAAATATATAAATAATGCATACAATAATTTAATAAGATATTTATGTTAGGCTAAATAACTAAATTAATGCACACTATATCAAAAGTGTTCTAGTTCCTCTCACAACCAGAGGATGAAGTAGTCAGACTCAAAATCTTCATAGCCATAGTTTTAAGGTGTGGTGTATCAACCGTTAAGCCTCCACAAATGTACTATGAAAAATAAAATGACAACATATTTCAATCATGCATCATTAAAAATTATAGAGTTAAACAAACAAAATATATTAAAAATGTACCTAGTTTTAAGTTGGGATTTTGTAGTTGTCTTTTTGTCATGTATTTACCAAATAATCCTTGTTGGTATTGGTAAAGATCAAACTCAGCACTGATATGATCCTGCGTAGAAGGATCTTTCGTATAAATCCTTGAGAAACACTTAGCAAAACCACTTATAAACCTTCCATCGACCTCAATCTCCACTCGGCGGGAATAATAAAAATATGGGTTTAAGTAATATCCTGCAAAGTGCAGAGAGCTGCTCATCTTCTTCTCCCATATGCTATAGATCAACTTCCATATAGGAAGGTATTTGTTCTCTTGGTAATCGAGACAACAACAAGCTCTTCCCTAGCTTTTTTTATATCCCCATATAACCACCCTATGGAAGGTGTATCTTAGTCGACTCTTCTCAAAACCTTCACAAATGAGGTGAATATACCAATAGCCTGCTCGAAATTCGCCTAAAATCTTGCGCTCATCACTATCATTGTAGCCTACCATATGCAAAATAAATAAATAAGTAAATACTATAAAGCGTGAATGTGCCCAACATCTCCTTCGTTCTCTCCACCTCCATTCACAAAAAAATCTCTCTCAACTCATAAAATGTAGGGATCTTCATCCCAAATCCGCATAACCTAATAACATGTGTCATTTGCTGGAAAGAGGAGTTGCATATGGCATTAAACGGGATCCCATTTTTACATGCTTATCTACCTATGTACAAGGCAACATCATCCCTGACTTTCTTTTTGTACTTGCTCTCAATTGTACTATGTTGGGAATCTTTTCCCTTGATTGACTCCACAACAACATGACCTTGGATCCTGTGCCCAAATACAAACTCCTACGTATAACAGGCTCCTCTACTTCATCATCATGTACTCCTCCAACTACCACCTCATTAAAGCTTGCTTGTAACTTTGCACACTTCGCTCTCTTGCTCTCCAAGTTTTAATTTAGGGCCGACTCAGCCTTCGCCTTAACGTCGGTGGGAACTTGAGGGCATGGCTTAACATTACTCTTCCACCTAACCAAGTGATGTTTGAAATGAGTAATTTCACCACTCACCGTCTGCTTACAGTAATTGTATTTGATTCTGTTGGTGTCATTTGCAACCAACTTCTCATCAAATGCCCATAACAGATCTCTACCAAATGGTACCATTGAAACAAACACCACACTAGATCCAACAGAAGAAGACATTCTAGGGAATATGAAATGAAATAAATATAAGTTATATAAATTGAAATAAATATTTTACATAATTGCATCATGAGAAGAAATAACCAAAATCACTTGATTAGTTGAAAAAAACAACATCAGAAAAGCCCCATTAACTTCATTAAATCGTTAGATCTTCAGTCATCTTTTAAATTTTTCATGCAACATTTTATTCATCTAACGACATTTTGCATAATCAGTAGTATACAAAATTATCATTATCAATTAATTTATCATTAAAAGTAGAGAACCCAAGGCATCTAAGTTTCCAACATTCTATTTATCAATTAATTTCTTAAAAGAACAAAACATCCATGTAACAAACTTTTTATTTATGAAAAGGCACCAAGCAACAAGACAACAAAAAAAATGAAGTTGGATATACATTCATTCATTCATCATTCATTATGAACATACATTATTGATTGCAAAACGAAGTTGGACATACATTATCTACCCTGATGCAGACTATGCTGATTCTCTTGATGATCGTCGGTCTATAGTGAGTACTGCACATACTTTGGAGGACACCTCGTGACCTGGCAAAGCAAGAAGCAAACCGTGGTTGCACGCTCGTTTTCATAGGCTGAGTATCGTTCAATGACATCTGCTGTTTCTAAACTCAAATTGTTGAAAAGTCTTCTTACTGATCTTGGTGTGTGTTACCGACATCCACACAGATGAGCCTGAATGGCAGGTGTACTCGCGAAGGACTCGCGCAAGAGCTGACGACGAAGCGGGCGGCGAACAGGGCGGTGAAACGGAGGCTGCCTAGGGGGGCCGACCGGCCCAATTATCTTCAGCTTTTAGTTATTTATTATGTTGTTTATGGCTTGTTTTTATTAGACTCTTGTTTGAGGTGGGTTCCCCCTATACAAGGGATCACCTTAGGGTTTGTTTTTCATCCTTGGATCAATTATCAAGATTGGGGCTGCTCCCTTTTTTTTTCTCTCAATCCCCTTCCCTTGCTCTCCCTCTCTACCGTCTACCTCCCTCTCTCTCTCTCTCTCTCGTTCAACCTTCCGCCTCTTCCAGTCCAGCTACCGCCGCCCGCTAGATCTCCCTAGCGCCAGCCGGTTATCGCCCTCCTAGCGCCCTCCGATACCCACGCGGTATCAGTGTGAAACTCCCATTTTCGGCAGTTCTCTACTGCGATAGTCAAGCTGCTATCCATATCGCTGAGAATCCCGTTTTCATGAACGTACCAAACATATAGAAGTTGATTGTCATTTCATCTGGGAAAAAGTTCAGCTACGCAAACTTGATTTACGCTTTGTACCCGCAAGTGTGATAGAAAACACTATCAATCAAATAAAATACGTCGAAAATTGACAATGAAAATCCATAAATAAAAGTTGAAACGATAGAAAACACTGAAATCAAAGCCTTCTTTCACATAAAACTGAAGTATGAAAACTTTCAATCACTTCAAGTGCGATGTCGGAAAATATTCTTAAGCATGTATTCATATTATGCACGAAAGAATAATTTATCATTTTCAAATCTGTATCAGCTGTAATTAAGAAAAAAAATATTTGAAATAGAGCATAAATTAAAGAAATAAGAGTTCACATTTACTTTTTCTTTACCCTTATTCCTCCTCGGGTTGATATTCATCCCTTCCCTCGAGGCCATCTCAAATGCAGTAGATTTTTGAGTGAGAGGCTCTATAAGGCAGCAATTCATATTATTTTTCTGAGGGACACTAAAATCTTACGCAGATTGCGACACGAGAGAAAACGATTATATCCTACCCGAGAGGACCTTACGATTGAAAGAATGAAATCGGAAAACTCATATCTCTAAGGAAATTATATCAGTAAGATAGAGTACTTTTTTATCATGCAAGTCTTAAGGAATAGAGAATGAATCAGGGGATAGGAAAAGAGGAAGGATAGGGTAACCCTTTTAATTTATGGCCAATAAAACAGGCCCCAAATGGTGCATTTTGGAAGCATTTTAATTTGGAAAATCCCTCCGTAAGTACACAATATTTTAGTCATCAATGGGGGATGTAAAAGGCCACACACTAACAACCTTTAAATCACACACAACTTTAAAACACACTCATAACCTTTAAATCACACACAACTTTTAAAACACACTCATAGCCTTTAAATCACTCATTATGTAACACCCCAACTTAGTTTTACCACAAATCAGCAGTCCGGCCGGGCCCCATGATAAGGAGCAAACCAAGTAACGGTAATAAAATTGGTACATAGCAGGTATAAAAAAAGTGCTAAAGGAGTACTTACAGCGGAAGTAAAAAGATAAGCTAAGGGTAAATATGTACCTCAAAATCTGAATTCACGGAGCAACTAAAATTGAAAGAGTCAAAATGCTTGAAATACTGAATTCTTAAACATAGTTTGATACAAGGAAACATTAGACAATTCTGATACATATCCAAAATCACAATACAATACTGAAAGAATAAACTACAGAATGAAAACAAACTATAAGAGGAGCGAACTGCAAACATGCTCAACCTAGGCGCAACACCCCACCTGTGACCCCTGTAATAATAAACCCAAAAATGAATTAGCTCAACTGGAGAGTAAGAAAAACCATTCTTCTTAGTGACACTAAAAATGTTTTGAAAGAACATGGTGCATGCTTTTTGAAAACATTAGTTTTTATGATACAAAAAATACTTATATGATGTTGTACTATGCATGCTTTTCTATAAAAATGCTGTAAAATAAATGTTTGTTCTAGTTTCCAAACACCTTATGCATATTTGTTCAAGCTTCGAAAGAAATGGTTAACTATGATACCATTTCTAATCTATGTGTCTTGTGTTTAACCTTCTTAATATTTTATGCTGAGAATCTTTTTATGCACATTCTAACGATCTGAGTCCCATCTAACGAACGCATGGGTTCTAGTGTCCCACGCTCATAGACTCGCATATACTAAAATTCTAAATGGAGAAAACGTCTCCCTGTATCTGAGGCTCATAGGGTCTACTACGCCCTATGAGTAAGATAGTGCGCATCTATCTATTATCACGAGAGAGAGTCTCAATCATGTCTCCTAATTATTTTTCGTTAATTGTTGGATTTTAAATTTGTTTATCTGACTAATCGTATGTCGTATTTCATGCTAGAGAAACGTCTCGTATACATATTCTGGGAATTTATGTTTATTTGCACGTTTAACGAAATACATGTTTACATGTATTATACAACTTCACTAATTTCGGGCAGTTTTAGTATTTCTTAACATGTTATACATTAGCGTCTAGATAAACGTAATTGTAAAACATTATATATATCCTCCTACTATACGAGAAGACAATCTGTGCATATAATTATTTGGTATGTCTAACCAAAAAGAACAGAATTTCTTACATTGGGATTACGGCGTTCGTACACAAGTCGCGGCGGCATAGCTCTTTTTTTTTAAAAATATTCTGGAGCACTAAATTAATCCCCGAGTAACAAGGAGGCTTATTTCCTCAAGCAACCTAAAAGGTCATTTTCATAGTTATGTATATATATCTCCACAATTAAGGGAATATTATTCTATAATGAAAGGAAACTTCTTACCACTCCTCCGGTAGTGGGGTTACTTTTTTTTATATACGAAAACGTCATCAGCTACGCTCGGTGTTGCTGAACCAAACCCTAAATAAAATTCCAAACTGCTTAGAAAAGAGGTCTTAAAGCAAAGGTTGACTGAAATTGGAAAGAGACGGCATAAAACCTGAGCACAATTGGGAGGAAAAGGACTATCGAACACAAGCCTTGATCGGGGAGCCTCGTTGAGGGCTTCTAAAATTTCTGTAGAAAGAAAAAAAAAAGCTCCATATTACATGTCTGAAGTTTCAGAGATAGGAGGTGGAGAAAACGTAGATCCATACGGAGGAAGGTTTTTGGGTGCTACCTGGAAGATAAAATGACTGGTGAAGGGAGAGGGGCTCCAGCCGGCTGTCCACGACACGAAAACGGCAAGGAACAGCACTCCCTGGGACGTCGATGACTGTTGTTGGGGGAGGAAGAAGTCGACGAGACTTCACGGTGTGCGGAGAATGTGCCGAGGGTTTCTGGAAGAGGAAAGATCGACTCTGCGCCTTCCAGTGACGACGATCAGGTGCGGCGGAACCACTCGCACCACCGGATGAAAGGATCGAAACGAGGAGAATCCACAGGGAGCGTGCACAGGAGAGGAGGAGTCGGCAGTTACCTAGCGACTGGGAGAGAATACGGACGCCTTATATCAAATTGAATAGACTGTGTGAGCCCTAAGCGCCAGCTATGGAAAGGAGCAGATTAGGAGGCTGCGTTTTGGTAACCCAGGAGCTGCGGTTACATTCTAAAGTACACCGTGAATTAGGAGGGGAAAAACAAGACTTGGGTTTTATTACTAGAATGCCATTGGACATTAAATCACTAAAGTTATGAGTGTACAAGGGCCTGTGGACCTCTAAAACGCGCCGAAATAAATTCTGTAAAGATAAATTATTTACTTGTACGCAACGGTTAACCATGGTAAACTCATACCTTGATTAGAAGTTGGCTCGATTACTCCTACTCGTGATCGGATCTTGAAAATAAATTTTGCGCCCGCATTAAAATTTACGAATGTTACACATTCACAACTTTTAACACACGCATACACAACATCCTTCAACCACACATTCTCAACTTTTAAAATCACGCATAACAGCCTTTAAAATCATTTAATCGTAGCATTTAACACACAATAAAACCCACACAGAGTAGATGAAAACCAATATTAAAAAATCCAGAAATCCAAAGAAACAAAACAGAAAGCCTGAAAACCAGCAGCCTTAGAATTTCCAAGACAACAACCCCCTTCTCCTAAAGGCAGCAAATCCCCTCTAGACTTTAGGATAGTAAGCTCAACAAGACTCACAACATCCTTCTTAAAACAAAACCAACAACAACAACAACAACATCATAACCCATATAGTCCCCAATCATTGGGGGTATGGGCGGGGGAAGATTGGAAACAGACCTAATCTTTGGCACTATGCACAAAGTGGCTTCTCTCAGAGGAGAAAGACCTAACCTTTGACAATAAATGCACAAAGTGGCTGCTCACAGAGTACCACTGAAATAGTGGCCCCCTATACCGTCGCGTTTGCTGCGGAATCATGCCCTCAAATCAAAGCCAAAGACATCAGAGAGGGCAGACCCAAGAATCCATTTTGATTTATGTGCACATAACCATGCTTCCTTCATTCAGCATCCAGAGCATTGGTGAAGCACAATTAAAAACAAAACCAAATTGACAAAAAAATTTAAATTAACAAGCTTACCACAAAATTCACAAGAAACCCAAGGAGTTTAAGCCACGAAAATCCCAGGCAAGGGAAAGAATTAGAGAGTGGCAGCAGCTTTGCCTTTTGAATTACAAGCTAGGATCGGAAGCCGACCGATCCAGAGGTTGGAAGTTGAGAAAGAAGAGGAGTGAAGCTTCCAGAAAAGAGGAGACCCGGGGGAGAGAACAGTAGGGAGAGCGAATTGAGCGATAATTTCATTTTTCATATTCAGCTTTCGATTAAAATTCCAATGCATTAAGCCTCAAATTCCAGCCATGCCCCCAACACGTCACCCTTAAATTTAATCCAAGGGTTTAATTTAAGCCATCACATAATCCACTAAAGCCAAAAGGGGTAATAAACCCCTCCACTATCTCCCAGAGTCCAAGACAATGGAAGATAGTAGAGCTTTTTTTAATATCATTCCATTATCGTGAAGCAGTCGATCAAGGAAAGAAGGAAATGAATTCTTGAGGAGAGAAAGACTCATGAATTTAACTGCCATCAGCCCACAAAGCAACCAAATTTAATGCATCATTAAATCATGAAAGCCCAAACTATAAGCCAATGGAAAAAGCCCAAACCATAGGCCAAAATAAATAAACCCATTACTAAAAAAAACACAGCTTAATCATATGATGAAGATTAGGAGAAAAAAAATCGTAAATAGAAAAATATCAATAAAGGCGCACTTGATACTCATCAGCCCTTGACTCGTATCATCTATAGGCAGACTTGTTTTGTTTTCCTTATCTATAATTCATCTTTTGCGGGTGATAAAAGTTTTAAAAGAAATTTATGGCTTAACACCTAGAAGCAGGAAAACGTCACCTGTACTACTCGATTGCTCGTATGTTGTAAGCAGGAAGGTTGATTGTTGGCACCGTCTAGAACGTAACTAGGGATGGGAAGACATCGTTTGTTCTGGAAGCGATCGAAGACGTCTCCCTCGGCCTCCGTCGGCAGTCGACATAGGGTTAAGTGGCGGGATATAATTCTGCGATGGGGTAACGGGGTCGGGACTGTGATACGATTAAGCTATGGGGCATGGGCATTGGACCAATTGAATGGGGTCGGGATAGGGCAGGACGCGTTTTTATTTTCCTTTGGCTAGACCGGTTGAATTGGGTCGGGGTTCGTGATCCTAACAATACTAAGATCCAGATTGCGATCCCAACCGTAGAGGTGCCGATTTCGATCCTGGATAAGATCCGGATCGATTTACAAAATCCGGATCGATTTACAAAATCTGGATCATAGGATCGTAAAATTCTACTGTCCAGTTCGCGATCCTGATAACCATGTCTACATGTCACATAATTCTACAGATGCATGTCTTGATATGCCATTTTACTTATTTTAGATGCCTTTAAATATGGGTAACAGAAATTTTCACTATAATGTCTGTAACTATCTTATAGACATTTGTGACCATAACAATTAGTAAATGTTTAAAAAGATTTTCTTATATGCTATACTGATCTTACTTTCTTACATTGTAGGTTCGAAAAAGTAGACTTCAAGTGTAACTACACAAAAACAAAAATCCTAGGGACCATGATCTGCTTGGCTGGAGCTGTGGCCTTGAGTCTGTTGCAAAGTCCTGTGGAGCCAGATGATTCTCAAAAATCATCCCGAGAGAATGCATATAAGGATTGGATCATTGGCTGCTCCTGCCTTCTTGGAGCAGTTCTGGTTCTCTCCTGTAGCACTGTTTTGCAGGTTATACACCAATCACGCATCTCCTTTTCATATAATTCCTTTTCTTTTAGAAAACAAGCAGTCGTGTGTGCCCCTCCAGAGGCAGTACCGTCTCTGCCCTTAAAAAAAATTTTCACCGAATACAAAATAGGTGATGGCAAGCGGCGAGATAAGATGGCTCTCAGGGCGTATGTGGGCTGAATTATATTTTTTTAATGCATTATTAATTATAATATATTTAAATTTGATTTATAAATTTATTTTAATTATATGCATCATTGAAGTATAAGTGTTCTATCAAAAAAATATTAAAAGAAAGTCATGTGATTATTGTATTCAATAAAAATGAGCCAAATGAATATCGTAGCAATTGATTGATTTCTTCTCTCCTATTCCCTCTTGGTTTTTTGTTGTAAAAAGAAAATGAGGGATAAAATGGGAAGGAGCAATATTAAGAGAATTTTTCTTTATTACATATATATATATATAATTTTGGACTGGATCATTGATTTTACACTTGCTTTTAGTATTATTATTCATATAATCGGTAGGATTTATTCATGGTATAGGAGGATTTCTGTTTTCTTTATCTGGGCGTTGGATATGAATCACATATTTTAAGTTTTTGGAATCCGCAGCAGTAATACAATATTTGTTGGGAAGTAATGTGCAGAAGATGACATTGTTTGGAGAATATTTGGTGGTTAATTTCAGAAAAAATAATAGTGTATCAAAAGTAATAAGGTATAATATAACTTCCAGATTACTATGTCAAAGTAGGCCCTATACACAATCCATTTTCATTGCGCGAGTTTAAGCCAACAGGTGAAGGTCAGTCGTTTGGTATTTTACATAACTGAACTTTCATCTATCTTATATAGGCAGTCTGTACTGTTTTCCCGTGCTTCAGCAGCCGCAGTATTCCCGCCACGCTCTGTCCCCCATGAGAAATTTTGTTTCATTAAATATAAAATGAGAAATGGTGAGAGTTGTGTTAGGTAGACGGTCGGCGTAAAATTTAGTCACCCTTATGAATATGGATCTTTTGAGAAATTGTGCTAAAGCTAGGTTGTTCCCCTTAAGGTACGCGTCGTATGGTCCGAGTGCGGCGTCTTGGCAAGGACCACTACATCTCCAGGACTTGGGTGTAGTGTTAAATAGGCAAGAGTCTTCGTCGTATGGTCTGAATGCGGCGTCTTGGCAAGCACCGCTGCATCTCCAAGAGAACTTGAGTGTAGTGTTAAATATACAAGAGCCCTCACATATTAGACATCCACATATTAGGCGTCCTAGAAAAATAGATCGTAGGATTTGTGATCGACTTAGGTTTGGAAGTTGGATTATAGGTACGCTAACGGGAAAATCGATGGAAGTAGTTGATACAATGATTAGGAGAAGAATAAATATTTTATGTCTGCAAGAGACTAAATGGGTGGGTGAGAAAGCTAAATTTCTAGATAATTCAGGTTTTAAATTATGGTACACAGGAAAAAACAAAACAAGCAATGGAGTGGGTATTATTGAGATACTACTTGGAGGGATGAAGTTGTTAGGATAAGCAGAAAAGGTGATAGAATTTTAGCTCTTAAATTAATCGTAGGAAAGGAAACTATTAATGTAATTAGTGCTTATGCGCCAAAAGTAGGATTAAGTGAAGCTATTAAAGTACAATTTTGGGAAAACTTAGATGATTTGGTAAGAGAAATCCTACAAAGCGAGAAAATTTTCATTGGAGGAGACTTAAATGGACATGTAGGGAAGAAAAATACGAATTATACAGATGTTCATGGAGGATTTGGGTATGGAAAAAGAAATGAATAAGGAAGAATCATTCTAGACTTTGTCATAGCACATGAGCTAATTGTGACAAATACGTTCTACATAAAGAGAGAAGAATACTTATTATGTTCAAGAGCGGACAAAACAAGTCACAAATTGACTATTTTATGACTTGCAAAATGGATAAAAAGATTTCTAAGAATTACAAAGTCATACCAGGAGAAAGTTTGACAACACAACATATGCTAGTGGTGTTGGATGTGCAAATTAAATATAGTAACTTTAAGAGAAAGACAAAAGTGTTGCCAAAAATTCGGTGGTGGAACTTGAAGAAGGAAAAACAAGGTGTTTTCAAGGCAGCGGTTTTAGAACAACTAATTGATGATTCTTATATTGATCTTAGTGTCACATGAAAAGTTATGTCTTCTCATTTAAGGTTAAGTGGAAGAACGTACTTTGAGAGTCAAAAAATCGTGCACTCCCACAAAAAGAATTTTGGTGGTGGAAAAAGGAAGTGCAAGACAAAGTGAGGGCAAAGAGGGTCAGTTACAAAATATTATATGCTTGTAGGAATGATGAAAACTTGACAAAGTATAAATTCGCCAAAAAAGCCTAAAAATACAGTAAGTAAAACAAGAAGTCAATCTTATGAAGAAATTTACAATCGACTAGATACTAAAGATGGAGAGCGTGATATATATAAAATTGCTCGTGCTAGAGAGAGGAAGACAAGAGATTTAAGCCAAGTTAAATGCATAAAAGATGAATCAGATACTATTTTGACGGATGATGTGGCTATTAAGGAGCGATGAAAAATATACTTTTATCAACTATACAATGAAGGGAAATACAATTTATCGTAAAATTCAAGCATCATAGATAGATGACGCTCTGAAGAAGATGAAAAATGGAAAGACGGTTAGGCCAGACGATATACCCATTGAAGTATGGAAATGCTTAGGGAGGGAAGGAATTTTATGGCTTACAAGTTTCTTCAATAAGATACTGAAGACAAAGAGGATGTCAGACCAATAAAGAGAAAGTATTTTGGTGCATTTGTATAAGAATAAAAGAGATATACAAAATTGTGTCAATTACAGGAGAATTAAATTAATGAGTCATACTATGAAACTATGAGAATGCGTAAGAGAGAGAAGAGTTGGACGAGTGACTAGCGTTTCAGAGAATTAATTTGGATTCATGCCAGGGAGGTCAACCATGGAAGTTATACATCTCTTGAGGAGACTCATTGACAACTATCGGGAAAGACAAAAAAATTTGCATATGTTGTTTATTGATCTGGAGAAGGCTTATGATAGGGTTCCAAGAGAGGTCTTGTGGAGAGTCTTAGAAAAAAGGTGTAAATGTATCTGTAGAATTTAGGGTTCACTCTTGATTCCTTTCTAAAGCATATACATACATATATATATATCTCTTCCTACTATTATACGCACACCACACTTATATTACAACACAATACAACACTCCTCCTCAAGGTGGGTGAAATATATTAATTAAACCCATCTTGTCAGAATTGTTTGCCAAGTCCTTCGAGCTCAGCCCTTTGGTCCAGCAGTCTGCGGTCTGATCATTACTCGCAATGTAACTGAGTTCCAGGATCCCACTGTCAAGTTTCTCCTTTATGAAGAATCTATCAATATCGATATGTTTGGTCCTCTCATGTTGGACTGGGTTGTTGGCAATGCTGATAGCTGTCTGACTGTCACACCACAACTTCATCCTATTTCCTCGATCCAACTTCAACTCCGTCAGCATCCCTTTTAACCACAGGAGTTCCGCAACTCCCAAGGCCATAGCTCGGTATTCTGCCTCAGCTGTGACCTGGCCACCACTGGTTGCTTCTTGCTTCTCCATAACACCAAGTTCCCTCCTACAAATATGCAGTAGCCTGAGGTTGATCTCCTGTCGTCTATGTAGCTTGCCCAATCCGAGTCACAATAGCCTTCAATCTTCATATGCATGTTCCTTCTGAATAGTAAACCCTTTCCAGGGGCAGTTTTCAAGTATCGAAGAATTTGATACACAATATCCATGTGCCCCTTCCTAGGGTCATGCATATAGCGGCTCACCACACTTACGACAAAAGAGATGTCTGGACGTGTGTGGCTCAAGTAAATCAGCTTTCCAACTAACCTCTGGTATCTCTCCCGATCGACAGGTTCACCTGCCTCAGCATCAAGTTTACACTTCTGATCGATCGGGGTTGCAGCAGGCTTGCACCCCAGCATCCCTGTCTCTGTGAGAAGGTCCAATGCATATCTTCTTTGAGACAGGACAATCCCCTTTGCACCATAGGCGATCTCAATCCCAAGGAAATACCTCAGCAACCCAAGATCCTTCACCTTGAATTCCTTGCCCAATGCCTTCTTGAGACGAGCTATCTCCTGCTCATCGTCCCCTGTGATGATCATGTCGTCCACGTATACTGCAAGTATGGTGAGGTGGTGATCTCCGTTTTCCCTGAAGAACACCGTGTGATCTGCATTGGTCTGCCGATATCCCATCCCAATCATGGTCTTTCTGAATCTGTCGAACCACGCACGGGGAGACTGCTTCAATCCATAGAGGGACTTCTTTAGTCTGCAGACTTTGCCTTCGGTCTCGGTCGTACCGAATCCCGGTGGGACCTCTACGTACACTTCCTCGGCCAGCTCCCCATGAAGAAACGCATTCTTCACATCTAGTTGATGCAATCTCCATCCACCATTTGTCGCCAAGCTTATCAAAGTGCGGACGGTGCTCATCCTGGCCACAGGTGCAAATGTTTCATCATAATCAATGTCATATGTTTGACAGTACCCCTTCGCAACCAATCGAGCTTTGTAGCGCTCGACCAGACCCTCCGGGTTCTGTTTCAAGGTGAAAACCCATTTGCACCCGACAACCCTCTTCCCTTTAGGCAGATGTGTCAGCTCCCAGGTTTTGTTCTTCTCGAGGGCATGCATCTCCTCCTTCATTGCCGCTTTCCATTTTGGATCAGTTTTGGCGACCTGCCAATTGTTAGGTACGCTAATACTATCCAATGAGGCAATGAATGCTCCATAAGAAGGTGATATGTTATCGTAGGAGACAAATGAAGCAAGATCCCAACCATATCTGTCCGGAGGATTGCCCGCATTACTGCGAGTAGTCCGTCGGACCGTGGTAGGAGGGGAGGGAGGGGTAGAGGTAACGATCTCACCAGAAAAGGACTGCGGTGGTGGAGGCGCTCCAGAAGTGGGAACCGGCATCGACAAGGGACTGGGGTCTGGCGTTCTAGGTACTGATACTGGTTCTACGATCTGTTTCTCCCTCCTTTGATATGTAAGCAGTTTCCTTTGAGTTGTAGATCTCACGTCTCTCACTTCCTCCTCCTGATCGTCATTCCTGTACACTTCCTCCTCCTGACCGTCATTCCTGTACACTTCCTCCTCCTGCTCCCCATTCCTTCCAACTTCCTCCTCCTGCTCCCTATTCCTTCCAACTTCCTCCTCCTGCCCTTCATTCCTTCCCTCCAAGTCGGTTACCAACCTCTCCCTCTCTCGCCTCAACCGTTCGGAGTATGTCAGTTCTGGTGTCCGTGTAGTCTCCTCCCGTTGATAGTACTGTTCCAATTCCCTAAAATGGACGTCCATACTCACAAAGCTCCTCTTCTCTACTGGGCTCCAGCACACGTACCCCTTCTGAGTACTCGAGTAGCCGACAAAGATACACCTGAGTGCCCTCGCGTCAAGCTTTCCAGCACTCGGTCTGTTATCCTTCACAAAGCATACACAACCGAAGACTTTTAATGGAAGCATCCCTCCATTATGTCCTTACAGTTTTTGACATGGGGATTTCCACCCAAGAATACGCGATGGCATTCTGCTGATCAGTTGTGTCGCGGTTAGCACGGCGTATCCCCATAAACTCTGAGGTACTTTCATGTGTAGCCGAGTAGCCGACAAAGATACACCTGAGTGCCCTCGCGTCAAGCTTTCCAGCACTCGGTCTGTTATCCTTCACAAAGCATACACAACCGAAGACTTTTAATGGAAGCATCCCTCCATTATGTCCTTACAGTTTTTGACATGGGGATTTCCACCCAAGAATACGCGATGGCATTCTGCTGATCAGTTGTGTCGCGGTTAGCACGGCGTATCCCCATAAACTCTGAGGTACTTTCATGTGTAGCATCATGCTCCTCGCCACCTCCATTAGATGTCTGTTCTTCCTTTCCGCCACGCCATTCTGTGCAGGTGTGTATGCGCACGTTGTCTGATGCAGAATCCCATGGGCAGACAGATACTCTCCCAGTGCCCGATTCGTATACTCCGTTCCATTGTCCGATCTTAAAACTTTGATCACCATGCCATACTGTGTTTGGACATACTTGTGGAAGTCCCAAAAACATGTGGAAACTTCACTCTTATTCTTCATCAGGTATAACCAAGTAACACGCGAGGCACAATCAATAAATGTTACAAAGTATTTATATCCATTCAAAAAACTTACGACACAGGGGCCCCAGACGTCAGAATGAACAACATCGAATAAGGAAGAGCTTAAGTGTCCTGTGCTAGCATAAGAGGTTCTAGTAAGCTTGCCCAAGTCACAGGCATCACATACAAGTTTACATTGATTTGCTTGTTTAAACAAAACATGAAACAATCTGGCAAGAGTGCCGAAAGAAGAATGTTCCAAACGCTGGTGATGCAGTAGAAGAGTATCTTCTGCACTCATCTTCACTCCCCCTTCTGTCACCCCCGCCATAGATGTAAGAGCTGCGTCTGATCCTTCCCGATCCAAATACCATAACCCATTACGTCATGTCCTAGTCCCAAGTATCCGTCTCGTCCCCTTCTCCTGGAAAGTCACCTTGGGAATATCAAAGCAAACGGTACATTTTAGTTGGAGGATTATGGAACTAATGGATAGGAGACTAACTGGAAAGGAAGGAGCATGCAAGACATTGGATAGCTTTACCGAACCTGTACAGTTGACAGTGCCCTTACCGATCACGGACTGAAAAGTGCCATCCGCCGTCTGGATGCTGTCAGCTGTAGACAGGCGAGTGTAGGAGGAGAACTCACCCGTATCTCCTGTCACATGTTGCGAAGCACCGGAGTCAGCGATCCAAGGCCGTGCATACATAGCTGATGCCTCTCCAGATCCACACTTGTTGCTTTCACCAGCCTGTTTCCTCTTGAGACCCTCCATCATGCTAAGAAGAGTCTGCTCCTCCTCGGTGTAAATGACACCGTCCTTCTCATCACGACCCTGCCCACGTCCCCGGCCACGTCCCCGTCCACGGCCACGACCACCAAAATCCCTCTCCTTGGGTGGTCTGGGGCAGGCATATGCCAAATGTCCCGTCTCCCCGCAGTTGTAACACTGTCGTGTTTCCTCTCGTGGTCTTGGCACCCCCGAGCCAGTAGCCAGCAATGCAGATTTTTCCATAGCGGCATCTCCCGTCCTTGGCCCATCGAGCTTCAAGTCAACCAGAGGAAGATCCAATTTCGACGGTCTGGGTGTTGTACTTAGCAATTTCAATAGGGTGGCCACGTCTCCCGGATTTAAGTTCTTCAAAATTTCCTCCATTCTCCGTCACGGTCGAAAGAAGCGGTGACAATTCGTCGAATGCAAGCCACCCCTTCGGCCGAACTCGTCGAATGCAAGCCACCCCTTCATCGAATGTAAGCCACCCCTTCGTCGAATGCAAGCCACTCGTCGAATGCAAGCCTTCGTCGAACGCAAGCCCTGCAACCACGATCGTCGAGCGCGGGCGAGACCCGCACTTCCGCCGAACTCGTCGAATGATCTCCTTCGTCGAACGCCGAATGCAAGCCTTCGTCGAATTCAAGCCCTGCAACCACGATCGTCGAGCGCGGTTGAGACCTGCACTTCCGCCGAACTCGTCGAATGATCTCCTTCGTCGGGCGAGACCTGCACTCCTTGCAATTCCTGCAACTACGGTGCCTTCGTCGTCTCCAACGACAGCTTCGATCACCGCTCCAACCTCGATCTCCAACAACGATCTCTTAGGCAGACGAGCGCGTAAATAAGAACGAACGTGATATTCACGGGGAGATCGCCGGATCCTTTCTATATCTCGATCGCAGCCTTATCTTCTCCCTCCGCTCGGCGCAGTCGTTGATATCAATCGATCGTATCCCAGCCCGCTCGACTCACTTCTCCTCCGCAATGGGAACGCCGCACGCCGCACGCACTCCCCCTCGCTCTGATACCATATAGAATTTAGGGTTCACTCTTGATTCCTTTCTAAAGCATATACATACATATATATATATCTCTTCCTACTACTATACGCACACCACACTTATATTACAACACAATACAACAATATCATACATTGACGTAATCAAAGATATATATACAAATTCAGTGACCAGGGTGAGGACATCTGGAGGATTAACACATGAATTCTCTATCGCCTTTGGCTTACATCAAGGGTCAGCTTTAAGCCCTTATCTCTTTACCCTTATCTTAGATGAGCTCACCAGACATATCCAACAAGCACTACCTTGGTGTTTATTATTTGCAGATGATATTGTTTTGGTCGATGAGACGCGCGAGGGTGTAAACGCGAAACTTGAATCTTGGCGAGACACTTTAGAAAAGAAGGGTTTTAGGTTGAGCAGGACAAAGACGGAGTATATAGAGCTTAAATTTAGTAGTGCAAAAAGGTCGGATGACTCCGTCTTTAAATTGGGTGACCAAAATATTTCCTGCAGTGAGTGCTTTAAATATCTGGGATCGATAATTCAAAAAGATGGAGGTGTAGATAAAGATGTGATACATAGAATCCAAGCAGGTTGGTTGAAGTGGAGAGGCGCGTCTGGGATCTTATGTGATCGTAAAGTACCATTAAAACTTAAAGGAAAGTTTTACCGTACTGCAATTAGGCCAGCAATGCTCTACGGTTCTGTGTGTTGGGCAGTGAATGGTGTACATGAGCAAAAAATGGGAGTTGCGGAGATGATAATGCTTAGGTGGATGTGTGGTCACACGAGACTGGATAAAATTAGGAATGAATGTATCAGGGATAAGACAGAAGTGGTACCAATTGTAGAGAAGATGCGAGAAGCTCGTTTAAGATGGTTCGGACATGTACATAGGAGACCATTAGAGGCACCTGTTAGGCGTTGTGAGAGTTTAGTCACTAGACATGTTAAACGGGAGAGGGGTAGACCAAACAAGACTTGGAATGAAACTATAAGGAAAGATATGTTGTACTTAGGTATTAATGAGGCTATGATTAAAGATAGGGCGCAATGGCGACAAAGGATCCATATAGCCGACCCCACTATGGTGGGATAAAGGCTCGAGTGTTGTTGTAAATACAAAATGAGAGCGAAACCACGTGCAATAATATATATATATATATGCATATATATATACAAGTTCTTATTGAGATTTTCATGCCAGTAATTAGTAAAAAGAGTTTGTGAAATACTCTTTGCTTTCCCGGCTCTGTTAAATTTTATATTTTTTTAATTTACAAAAATGAAACTCTTTAATTTAGATCATTTATAAATAAATATATTTAATTTGAAAATAAATTAAATGACTGAGATTACCCCGATAGTATTCATCATTACACCACTAAACCATAAAATACTTCCTTATGATATAATATAGATGAGACAAATTTAGTGAGAATAATCTCCTCCTCACTTGATAGCTATTCATATTGGCCATCTCTCTGCTTAAAACATAATTTTTTTAAACTAATGTCGTGCACAGTCTGCCCACTCTATTTAGAAGAGCCGCCATGGGAGTTACCCTCGCTTGACAATATCTCAATTTTGTCAAAATGCACCATCCGCGAGTTCCGCAAAGTGCATGAATCACTAGATCTCATCTGAATAACACTATGACACTATGTGCTGCAGTACGACTCATAAGGGCCACATAATACATCGATCATAAAACCCATTGTAAACCCTAAAACTCAAGCGCGCGAGTCAACCACTTCGTATTTCAGCACCAATGTAACTTTCATACATCCAAAGTAGAATGAAATTTAATACTCACGTGTTGTGCAACCAACCACTTGTGCATGTCTTCATATTACTATTATTATCAATATTATCTTGATGTAGGTGATTAATGTTAAAAAACTTGTCCAAATTTGTAGGCTATAACAATGGTGGAGTTCCCAGCTCCCTTATCCTTGTGTTGTGCAACAACATTGATGGGATCTATACTTACTGGAGCTGTGCAATTCATCACAGAAGGGAAGCTGGACATGGGTCAGCCAACTATCAGCATCCAAGCCATCATCTCCTTTGTTCTCCTGGTACATATCAATCTTTTCATTCTCACACAATTAGCTAAAATTATAAGTTATACCTATTGCCAACTATTGCCATAGGAAAATATTATATATGTATATATATATGTATATATGTATGTATGTGTGTGTGTGTGTGACAACCGAAATTAAAGAGTCAAGAAATGCCATCCTTGATCTTTATTATATGAGTGTAATATTGTTGAAACAAGCCTCTGTAATACTGCCTTTAATTGTGATCTTGAAACAAGACCAACCATTTCTCCTAAGGCCTCGACAGAAGACAAGCATACATTTTTCTTCAAAACCCAGGCGGCAATGCTCATAAAATCTGAAGCGGTTCACTTCTTACAATAATACCACCCGTTTAGATCCCAAGAGCTTGCCGAAAACCGTAGCAATAATTCGAAAACTGAATTCAGAAATGATATTACATCGTTATCAAGAAGTCTGTGTGAGGGACAATCGCCAATATACTGCCACGTAGCCTCTAAAACTTATTAGGACATCAAGCCTCCCTTTCATTTTTATTTACATATACTATCATGTTGCTTCCCTATGTCGTAGAAGAAAGAGAATCAGGTAGAAGAGAAAAGAACCAAGTAGAGGAGATATAGTGATATCTAGATACGTTAAGTTTGAGTTTCTTGATAATATTATACAAAATGGTTGGGATTTATATGAGGATTAACTTATAAAGTTAAGGTTCAATGATTAAAATGAAGAATTATCCCAGGAGTATTATGTGATAGGCGAGGACTAAAATATGAATTTTATAAAAATCAAGTTAGTCCCATGATGTTGCTAAATTGATCCTAGTATTGGACGGTAACAAATTATTGATATTGAACCTGTGCATAACAAAAAATGACAATTTTAAGATGGATTGAGGAATATTTATATTAAAGAAACAGTTGGAGTAACACATTGATTGAAAATATGGAAATTGAAAATATACTAGGTGATTTGCCCTTGTACAATTAAAGAAATAAAATTAGATCTAAGATTACATTGATAAAAGTGTTCAAAATGATTTATGAAAATAGAGTAAATATCTAAGGAAAAATTCAATGGTACTCTTGCAAAAAAAACCTACCAAAGAAAGAAGATAAAAAGCACAAAAATCACATAACACAAGAAAAAGTACTGGTTCATTGCTTGGCTCCTATCATATGATGGAGCCATTGTTGAGAGAAGCAAACTACATCTGCGATGGTGTTGTCGCCCCTTCCCTGTCGCACTTTCCTGCCACCTGCCAGAAGTGTATTAGAGTAGCTCTATTATGTTTTGTTTTGTCAAAGTAATGGTTGACGGTGTGGGCTGCTGTGCTGGCCCATTACTGTGCCTTCCTTTTGGGTCTTTATATATTTGCCGCCCCCTTCATATTTTGTATGTGATATGGAATTAATGAATGAGAAGTAACCTTTCTCCCTCTTATAAACTTCCTCTATTTGAGCTTTCCTCTGTTTTTATTTCAACATTTGGTATCAAGAGCACAGGTTAATTGCTTCTATCCACCATCAGATACTCTCGATCCTTGGAGTTTCTTGTGTTTATTACCACTTGATCTTGTGTTGTATCGTGTTCTTGCTCTTCATTGGATGATCATCACATGGCATCCTCTAGTTGCTCAACCCTTCCTCTTGTTTTTTCTCCCAATGGTGTCCCAATCTTTGAGGTTGAAGCTTTTTAATTTTGGTTCGTTCAAATGAGGACACTCTTTCTTTCCCAAGGCATATGGGACCTTGTCCAAGTTGGTTTCACAATTCCTAGTGATGCCTCCCCATTATCCTCCTGGGAACCAGCTCAAGTCAAAACTTATGAAGAAAATCAAAAAAGAGATGCCAAGGCTCTCTTATTCATTCATCAAGCCGTGGGAAGGAGCTTCTTTCCAAGAATAATGGGGGCCATGACCTCCAAAGAAGCATGGGACATTCTTGGAATAGAATTCAGAGGGTCCGAGAAGGTAATATGTATCAAACTTCAAACTTTGTGGAATGAATTTGACATGATCAAAATGAGAGAAGGAGAAACTATTCAACAGTTCTTTTATCAAATCACCACCAACATTAATTAGATAAAAATGTATGGTGACAAGGTAGAAGAAAAAAAGGTTGTGCTAAAAATATTAAGAGGTCTCCCTTTCAAGTTTGTCGTTGTAGTGACTGCCATTGAGGAATCTGTTGGCGTGTATTAATAGGTGTGGTGTGCGTTTAGATGGGGTGTGCGTATAGATATGTTGTAAAGGTATATATATGTGTATGTATGTGTTAATAAAGATAGAGAGCGCAGAATAGTGAGCGCCCTAATTTCTACAGATAACTCTACATGGTATCAGGGGGGGGGGGGGGGGGGGGGGGGTAATCGCGCTTTGCTGCTCTGATCGGTCTCGTCGCCGGAAGCCTCGTCGCCGCACGATCTCGCGGGAATCCGCCGCTGGAGCTTCGTCGCTTCGTCGCTGCACGATCTTACTTTTGAGTCTCGTCGACGACATTTGGGGGAGGATATCGACGACTTTGCGGCAGCACAGAAGCATCTTCCCGATACTTCTCGACGAATTCTAGTATCACCTCGACGAACTTAGTATCTCGACGAATTCTGGTATCATCTCGACGAACTTGGTATCTCGACGAATTCTGGTATCATCTCGACGAATCTGGTATCTCGACGAATCAAAGTAGTCTCGGCGAATTGTAGCAATCTCGACGAACTTGTAGCAGTCTCGGTGAATTGCTGCCATCCCTCTCGACGAATTGTAGAAGACTCCCGACGAACTCACTCGACGAACTCACCAGAGGCTGGATTGGTGTGTACTAGTTAGTGACGACGAAGAAAGAATGGAGGAGGTCTTCAAGAAGTTAGATCCGGCTGAGGTGGCTACCTTGTTGAAGTTGTTGGGTTCATCACCCCGACCGGTGAAGTTGGACCATCCACCAGTTGACCTGAAGCTCGAAGGACCGACCACCTATCTGGGTTGGTCACGCCGCTTGAGGAAGACCCTCACGGCACAGAAGGTTGGAGGCTTCTTGACAGGGGAATTGAAGAAGCCAGAGAACCCAGCTGCAGGAGATGTGTGGGAATCAACTCACATGACGATGTTTATGTGGCTTCTCAGCCCGGTTGTCCCATCGATTGCTGTCACGGTTGATGACCCGGAGATAGTCATGGAGGTTTGAGACAGGCTGCGAAGTACATATGATGGAGTGGGGAATACTCTTAGGGTCTTCCAGGTGAAGGGAGAAATCAATGACACAGTTCAAGGTGAGAAGACTGTACATGAATACGCATCTGAGTTAGAACGACTATGGGTGGACTACGACCATGCCTTCGGTGGTATGCGTTACCGTGATCCACAGTGTAGGGCTTCCAAGTGTATCGTAGAGGAGAGAACCATGAAGTTCCTGAAGGGTTTAAATGAACGGTTCGATCAGAGGAGAGCCTTACTTCTGTCGGATACGAAGATTCCTACTCTGTCAGAGGCCATCTCAGCCATGATCCAGGAAGAGACCAGGTTCAAACTCCATGCAGGTACGGGAGATTCCATTGCCATAAAGTCAGCACTAACGGCTACTGGCTCGGGTTTTCAAAGACCACGAGAGGAGACACGACAGTGCTACAACTGCGGGGAGACATGCCATCTGTTGTATGCTTGCTCCAGACTACCCAAGGAGGGGGATTTGAGTGGTGGTGGTCGTGGACGTGGTCGCGGACGTGGTCGTGGACGTGGCTAGGGACGTGGTGACAGAGGTGGATATCGTGTCAATCTTGGCATTAGTGGATGTGATGAAAAGACTGGTGTTATTTACACCGAGGAGGAGCAAACTCTTCTAAGTATGATGAGTATGATGGAGGGCCTCAAGAGAAAACAAGCTGGTGAAGGAAGCAAGAGTGGAACTGGGGGGGCATCAACCTCAGCTATGTATGCCCACCCTTCCAGGACATCAGATTGGATTGTTGACTCCGGTGCCTCACGACACGTGACAGGAGATGTGGGTGAGTTCTCCTCCTACACTCGTCTAGCTAGTGTTGATAGCATTCAGACGGCAGATGAGACGTTCCAATCAGTGGTCGGTAAGGGCACGATCAATTGTACAGGTTCGATAAAACTATCCAATGTCTTGCATGCTCCTTCTTTTCCAGTTAGCCTTCTATCCATTAATTCCATAATCCTTCAGCTAAAATGTGTCGTTTCTTTTGATATTCCCAAGGTGACCTTCCAGGAGAAAGAGATGAGGCAGATACTTAGGACTGAGACTTGGCATGATGGGCTATGGTACTTGGATCGGGAAGGATTGGATGCAGCTCTTATATCTATGGTGGGGGAGACAGAAGTAGGAGGAACGAAGATGAGTGTGGAGGATATGCTTCTTCTACATCACCAACGTCTAGGACATTCTTCTTTCGGCACGTTAGCCAGACTATTTCCTTTATTGTTTCAAAAAGCAAATCAGCATAAACTTGTATGTGATGCATGTGATTTAGGCAAGCTTACTAGAAGCTTTTATGTTAGCACAAGACGTATAAGCTCTTTTTTTTGATGTTATACATTCTGATGTTTGGGGGCCTTGTGTCGTAAGTTTCTTGAATGGCTATAGATATTTTGTGACATTTATTGATTGCGCCTCGTGTGTCACTTGGTTATACCTAATGAAAAATAAGAATGAGGTTTTTACATGTTATCGGGACTTCCATAAGCATATCCAAACACAGTACGACACAATGATAAAGGTATTAAGGTCGGACAATGGAACAGAGTACACTAATCGGGCATTGGCTGAGTACCTATCAGTCCATGAGATACTACATCAGATAACATGTGCATACACACCTGCACAGAATGGCGTGGCGGAGAGAAAAAACAGGCATCTGATGGAGGTGGCAAGGAGTATGATGCTTCACATGAAGGTCCCTCAAAGCTTATGGGGGTATGCTGTGTTAACAACAACTCAATTGATCAACAGAATGTCATCACTTATTCTCGGGTGAAAATCCCCGTGGCAAATGTTGCAAGGACATAATGGAGGGATGCTTCCATTAAAGGTTTTCGGCTGTGTGTGCTTTGTGAAGGACAACGGACCGAGGGTTGGAAAACTTGATGTGAAAGCACTCAAGTGTATCTTTGTGGGTTACTCTGGTACTCAAAAGGGGTGCGTATGTTGGAGTCCAGTCGAGAAGAAAAGTTTTGTGAGCCTGGATATCCACTTCAGAGAGCTGGAGCAGTACTACCGACAAGAGGAGACCCAACTCACACCAGAATTGTCAAAGTCCGAAAGTATAAGGCGAGAGTGGGAGAGTTTGGTGACAGATTTGGAAGTATGGCATGAAGGACCAGTGGAGGAGCATGGGAGTAATGAAGAGCAGGAGGAGGAAGTGAGAGGCGTGAGGCCTACGACTCAGGGGGGAACTGCTTACATATCATAGGAGAGGGAAACATACTGCGGAACCAGTACCCGTACCTCTCGTAGAACCAGTACCCGTGCCTAGAATGCCAGTGCCTAGTCCCTCGTCTATGTCAGTCTCTACTCCTGGAGCACCTCCACAACCACAGTCATTTTCTGGTGAGATCATTCCCTCTACCTCTCCATCTCCTACTAACACGGTCCGACAGACTACTCGCAGCAATGCGGGCAATCCTCTGGACATATACGGTTGGGACCTTGCTTCTTTTGTCTCCTACGCTAATATCTCTTCTTCTCATGGAGCATTCATTGCCTCTTTGGATAGTATTATTGTACCTAACAATTGGCAGGCAGGCAAAACTGATCCAAAATGGCAAGCAGCAATGAAGGAGGAGATGAGAGCTCTTGAGAAGAACAAAACCTGGGAGATGACACACCTACCAAAGAACAAGAGGGTTGTCGGGTGCAAGTGGGTTTTCACTTTGAAGCAGAACCTGGATAGTCTTGGCGAGCGCTATAAGTCTCGATTGGTTGCAAAGGGGTATAGCCAGACCTATGACATCGATTACAACGAGACATTTGCACCCGTGGCTAAGATGAGCACTGTCCGAACTCTGATAAGCTTGACAACAAAAGGTGGATGGAGGTTGCATCAACTAGATGTGAAAAATGCGTTTCTTCATGGAGAGCTAGCAGAGGAGGTGTACATGGAGATACCACCGGTTTTTGGCACAGCTGAGACCAAAGGCAAAGTCTGTAGACTGAAGAAGTCCCTCTATGGCTTGAAGCAGTCTCCCCGTGCGTGGTTTGACCGATTCAGGAAGACCATGATTGGGATGGGATACCGGCAGATCAATGCTGATCACATGGTGTTCTTCAGGGAAATGAAGGTCACAACATTACTATACTTGCGGTGTATGTGGATGACATGATCATCACAGGGGACGATGACCAGGAGATTGTCCGCCTCAAAAAGGCGTTGGGCAAAGAGTTCGAGGTAAAGGATTTGGGCTTGCTAAGGTATTTCCTTGGGATTGAGATTCCCTATGGTGCAAGGGGAATTGCTCTGTCCCAAAGGAGGTATGCCTTGGATCTCCTCACAGAGACAGGTATGTTGGGGTGCAAGCCTGCTGCAACACCGATCGATTAGAAGTGTAAACTGGATGCTGAGTCAGGTGAACCAGTCGATCGAGAGATTTACCAAAAACTAGTTGGGAAGTTAATTTACTTGAGCCACACGCGTCCGGACATCTCCTTTGCCGTGAGCGTGGTGAGCCGTTATATGCATGACCCTAGGAAGGGTCACATGGACATTGTGTACCAGATCCTTAGATACTTAAAGACTGCCCCTGGAAAGCGGTTGTTATTCAGAAGGAACGGGCACATGAAGGTTGAGGGCTATTGTAACTCTGATTGGGCAAGCTGTATAGACGAAAGGAGATCCACCTCAGGCTATTGCATGTTTGTAGGAGGCAACTTGGTCTCCTGGAGGAGCAAGAAGCAATCAGTGGTGGCCAGATCGACAGCAGAGGCAGAATACCGAGCTATGACAGTGGGGGTTGCTGAACTTCTGTGGCTAAAGGGAATGTTGATGGAGCAGAAAGTGGATCGAGGAGATAAGATGAAGTTGTGGTGTGGCAGCCAGACAGCTATCAGTATTGCAAACAATCCAGTTCAACATGATAGGACCAAGCATATCGAGATCGATAGGTTCTTCATAAAAGAGAAGCTGGACAGTGGGCTTCTGGAGCTCAGTTACATTGCGAGCAATGATCAGGCCGCAAATTGTTTGACCAAATCTCTTAGCTCGAAGGATATGATTAGAAATTCTGACAAGATGAGTTTAGTAAATATCTTTCACCCACCTTGAGGAGTGTTGGCGTGTATTAATAGGTGTGGTGTGCGTTTAGATGGGGTGTGCGTATAAATATGTTGTAAAGGTATATATATATGTGTATGTATGTGTTAATAAAGATAGAGAGCGCAGAATAGTGAGAATCCAAAGACTTAATTTCTGTAGATAACTCTACAGAATCCAAAGACTTAAATACTCTATCTTTAACCGAACTGATGGGATCTCTTCAAACCCATGAAGAGAGGCTAAAGATGTATGAAACTTCTTCTTTGGAACAAGCCTTCCAAGGCAAGATCAATCTGCCCAAGAGCTGTGAAGAAAAACCAATTCATAATCAACCACAATGGAAAACTCAAGGCCATAAATAATATGTACCACAACAAAACCTATTTTGTCATCTATGTAAGAAAACTATTCATGAAGCACATGATTGCTTCCATAAGTGCAAAAGGTGTAGGCAGCCAACTCACCTCAACAAAGATTGTTGGTTCCAACCAAAAAACAAAGAGAAAGAAGTGGAAAATTTCTGTGAAAATGAAACAGACTTGGTATTATACACTTGCCAAAACACATCAAAATCATCTGATGAAACATGGTACCTTGATAGTGGATGTTAGAATCATATGGCAAGAGACAAGAAAGCCTTTATTCAACTAAATGAAGTGGAAAAAATCTGAAGTTATCTTCGGGGATGACACTGTTAAGAAGATAGAAGGGAAGGGAGTAATATCAGTTAAAACAAAAAATGGTCAGTTAAAACATATAATTGATGTCTACTATGTTCCAGATCTTGCCCAAAATCTTTTGAGTGTTGGGAAATTAATGCAAAGAGGATATAAACTCATCTTTGACAAACAAGAATGCACAATATTAGACAAGGATGGCACTCAAGTAATCACCATTGTCAAAATGAGTAAAAACAAAGTTTTTCCAATTGCTTTTGAAACAGGAATCAATCATGCCTTAGCAACCAACAAAGTCAACATTTCTAGTAAATGGCATGAAAGATATGGACATTTAAACTATGCATATTTAAGAAAGATACAAACAATGGAGCTTTTTATTGGGATGCCTAAACTTGAAGAACAAGAGAAAATATGTGAAAATTGTGCCAAAAACAAAATGCATAGGCTCCCATTTCCTCATCTTTCTGCCAGAAGAGCCGACAGTCCACTGGATTTAATCCATGCCGACATTTGGGTACCATCTTCCACTCCCTCTTTGTCAGGTAAACATTATTATCTTCTATTTGTTGATGATCACTCTAGGAAGATGTGACTTTTCATGTTTAAGTCACAAGAGTGATGCATTCAATACATTTTGTAATTTCAAAGCTCAAATTGAAAAGAGTAGAAATACTTCAATCAAAACTCTAAGAACCGACAGAGGTGGAGTATTCATCAGTAATGACTTTAACAACTATTGCCTCAAGCATAGTATTAGAAGGGAGCTAACTGTGAGAAGAACACTTGAGCAAAACAGGGTAAGCAGAAAGAAGAAAGAGGACAATTCTTGAAATAGCCAGCTGCATGCTCCATTCAAAAACCTACCAAAGAAGTTTTGGGGAGAAGCAGCTAACACTGTTGTATACTTGCTTAATAGAACTTCATGTCGTGCTCTACAAAATGCAGCACCTTATGAAATTTGGCACAAAAGAAAACCAAATATAACACATCTAAGAACCTTTGGAAGTATTGCTTTCAGTCTCATACCCAAAGTTCAGAGGGATAAATTGGAAGAAAAAGGAGAAAAGACCATATTTTTGGGATACAATGAAACATCAATGGCCTACCGAGTTTTTAATCCTCACAAGTTAGTTACTCATCTCCAGAGATTTATTCTTTGATGAAGAAAGTTGCTGGGACTGGAGTTCCTTGGATCAAAATCAATTGAAGGGGGTTGCCTCAATTTGCCCCAATGGAATCATTGAAGAAAATGAAGCCACTAAGGAATTTCAGCCGTCCAACCCTTGTGATGATTGTCATGGAATTTCTACAGCTGCTATTGATTCATCATCTCCTGAAGAAGAAGGTATGTCAACTCCTGTGCATCTTCGATCTATAGAGGAAATTTACAACTCCTGTAATTTAGCTTTCTTTTCCCATGAACCAAATCACTATAAGGAGGCTTGCAAGAATCCTCTCTGGATCGAAGCCATGAACACAGAAATGGTTATGATTAATAAAAACAACACATGGGAGCTCACTGAAAAACCTCCAGAAAAAGAAGCTATCGGGCTTAAATGGATTTTCAAAATTAAATTCAATCAGGAAGGATCAATACAAAAATATAAGGCTAGACTAGTTGCAAAAGGTTATGCGCAACAACCTGGAATTGATTACTTTAAAACATTTGCGCATGTTGCTCATTTGAGACCATTTGTGTCCTTCTAGCCATTGTTTCCCAAAGGGAACTTGAAGTCTTTCAATTGGACATCAAGTCGGCCTTCTTAAATGGTGAGATTCATGTGGAAAACTTTGTCTCAGCCTGAAGGCTTTGAAATCAAGGGAGATGAAAAGAAAGTATACAAACTCAAAAAGGCATTATACTGGCTGAATCATGCTCCCGAGACCTGGCATGAAAAAATGGAAAGACATCTTATAAGTAAAGGGTTCATTAAGAATACCAGTGATCCTTCTCTATATGTTAAACAAGATCATGCTAATTATATTCTTCTGTGCATCTATGTGAATGATATTATTCTCACTGATAGGAAAAATGAAATCTTGTATATTCACACTTAAGGATACAAGTATATATATATACACAAGAGAAACAATATAAGCATAATACATCTAACACCCCCCCCCCCCCCCCCCCCCCCCCCCCTCAAACTCACGGGGGTTCATACACCGAGAGTTTGGATAATAGATAAGCATGTTGGGACCGAGTCTGCGGCTTAGTCATCAAGTCTGCAAGCTGCTGCTCAGAAGGAACAAAGGAAGGAGCAAGAGTTCCCCGACCATACTGCTCACGAAGGAAGAAAACATCCACCCCGATATGCTTGGAAAGAGAATGCTTCACCGGATTCAAGGTGATCTGAATGGCACCGGTGTTATGACAGTGGAGTGAAGTGGGATCCGGAGAAGAGACACCAAGATCCTCAAGGAGCCAGCGAAGCCAAATAATGTCCTCAGTAGTAGTAGCCATGGCACGCAGCTCAGCCTCAGTACTGGAACGAGAAACCCCGGTCTGTTTCTTGGACTTCCAGGCAATAAGTGAAGTACCCAAGAATAGACAGAAACCAATAACAGATCGGCGGTCAACGGGATCACTGGCCCAAGTAGCATCCGAGTAAGCACGAAGCTGCTGAGAACTGCTACTGGAGTAGAAAAGACCACGTGAAGTCGTCGCCCGGAGATAACGCAACAGCCGCAGTAGATGACCATAATGCACAAAGGTAGGCGCACCAACAAACTGACTCAAAACATGAACAACATGTGCAATGTCGGGCCGAGTAATAGTAAGGTAGACGAGGCTCCCGACAATGTGACGATAACGAGTAGGATCAGAGAGTGGAACCCCATCATCCGGTCGTAACTGAAGGTGAAGCTCCATAGGGGTGTCCATGGTGCGAGAGTCAGAGAGAGCATCCCGAGCTAAGAGATCTGATGTGTAACGCCGCTGAGAGAGCTGAAAACCACGGTCTGTAGAGGTGACCTCAAGGCCCAAGAAATAGCCCAGCTGTCCAAGATCAGTCATCTGAAACTGCTGCTGGAGGTGATGTTTGACGAATGTGACATGAGTAGGGTCATCACCTGTAATGATGATGTCATCCACATAAAGTAATAGAAGAGTCCGGCCACGAGAAGAGGAGTGCACAAACAAGGTTGGATCATGCGGGCTCGGCTGAAAACCAGCGGCAGTAATGGACGAACTGAAACGAGCAAACCACGCGCGGGGCGCCTGCTTGAGCCCGTAAAGAGCTCGTCTCAAGCGGCAAACAAGTCCTGGAGGAGAGGAAAGGCCGGGAGGATGGAGCATATACACCTCCTGCTGAAGGTCACCGTGAAGAAAATCGTTCTTCACATCGAGCTGGAACAGAGACCAGCGATGAACATCTGCAACAGCAACAAGAGTGCGGATCGTGGTCATGTGAGCAACTGGGGCAAAAGTCTCATCATAGTCACGTCCCTGCTCCTGCTGAAAACCACGAGCCACGAGGCGGGCCTTGTACCTCTCTACAGAACCATCTGAGCGAGTCTTCACCTTGAAGACCCACTTGCAAGTAATAGGAACAGCGCCAGGGGGCAGAGGAACAAACTCCCAGGTACGAGTGTGCTCAAGCGCCTCCAACTCAGCAGATATAGCAGTCTGCCACTCAGGTATCTCGGCAGCCTCACGATAGGAAGTCGGCTCTGGAGTACCACAAGCAGTAGCAGGGAGAGCAGGCAGGTCCAGAGGTAGTGTAGCAAGGCTGAGGCGGTCGGGAGGACGTCGCTCACGAGGTGGGTTGCGACGAGCAGGAGGATCATCCACAGGGACCTCGCTGGAGGAAACGGGCACTGAATCGGGGGGGGGGGGGGGGCGGGGGCACAGGAGACGAAGGACCAAGAGGGGGACGACGAGTGTAGTGATATGGAAGGAGAGCGACAAGCATATCAGAGGAAGAGGTGGAAGTAGAGGTCGGAGAGGTCGGAGATGGAGTGGTCGGTGGTAGGAGGAGAGGAGGAGGACATACCGGTGGAGAGATGGGAAGAGTGAGAAACTGCACATCAGATGGAGTAACAGATGAGTGTGAGGTCAGAGAGATGGATGACACAAAGAATGGGTGAGACTCATCAAAAGTGACGTCACATGAGATACGAAAACGACGTGCAACAGGGTCATAACATCGATAGCCCTTGTGCTCAGTACTATACCCAAGAAAGACATATGGTACGGACTGAGCAGAAAGCTTAGTGCGCTCTCGTGGAGGGAGAAGAACGTAACACCGACAGCCAAAAACACGAAGATGAGTGTAACGTGGAGGTCGAGAGTACAAACACTCACCAGAATACTGGCCCTGAAGGAAGGTGGATGGCTGTAGGTTAATAAGATAGACAACAGTGGAAACAGCCTCAGCCAAAAAGTGAGGAGGGACATGAGATGAGATAAGAAGAGTGCGTGCTGTCTCGGCAATATGACGATGCTTCCTTTCAGCGATTTCATTCTGAGTGTGGGCACCGGGACAGGAAAGCTGGGGGAGAGTGCCATGAGTAGCCAACAGATCGCGAAAAGCATGAGAGAGGTACTCCTCCCCGGAATCGGAGCGAAAAATACGAATTGAAGCGGAAAACTGGGTGCGGACCATAGCAGAAAATGTAGCATATATCTGGAAGAAATCAGAACGAGCATGCATAAAGTAAATCCAACAGTAACGAAAATAATCATCAACAAATATAACATAATATCGATGACCGCCCTTTGATACAAAAGGTGCGGGACCCCAGACATCAAAATGAACTAAATCAAAGGGACGCGAAGATCTTGACTCACTAGATGGATAAGGGAGTTGGAGCTGTTTACCAAGCTTACAACCCGTACAAGAAATAGACCAATCAACAGAAACACAACCCAGAAAACCATGACTAATAAACGACGCAAGGCGCGTGCCACTGGGATGACCAAGACGGTGATTCCACTAAGAAAAGGCTACCGAAGGAAGACAAAAGGTGAGAGCAGCCGGAGATGACGAAGTGGAAGGAAGATAGAGGCGATCAAGGACGTACACCCTACTACGGCGACGGCCAACTCCAAGGAGTGTCCCTATCCGATGATCCTGCACACGACAACCAAACTCATCAAAAACAACAAGGCAACCATGGGATGTGACTTGGCTGGCGGATATAAAATTCATGGATAGCTTGGGTATGTAGGCAACGTTGGGGATATGAAAATGGCTAATATGAAGGAGGCCACGACTAGTAATGGGGAGAATAGTACCATTGGCTACCATGATACTAAGGGTAGGGGAAACGGGCTGGCAGGATGAAAGGTGTGTGGCATCATGAGTCATATGAAAAGAGGCTCCAGAGTCGAGCAACCAGTCGGAGGAAGAGATACCTGAAGGGGCGGAAGCTGCCGGCTGAGAGGTAGAAGCATCAGAAGCATCCGGTGAAAGAAATGAGACAGTAGAGCGAGGAAGGGATCCCTGAGAGAGCTGCTGAGCAATCTGCTGTGCAAGCTCAGAAATATAGAGAGACTGTGCCACAACAGAGAAAGGGGGATCGGGAGCACGCTGCTGACCAGATTGCTGAGCTCTCTGAAGCTTGCGGCACTCAGATCGAACATGACCAAAGCACTGACAGTAGTGGCAGCGGGCTGGCGGGCGGCGAGAAGCACCAGACTGAGCTGCAAAAGGTGTCGGAGAAGGACGAGCACCGGATGCCATCGAGAAAATCAACCGAGGATGTCGGGGCTGCGGGATCAGCCGGAGGAGAACAAGGCCGGCGGTTAAGGTGTCGATGTCGACGCCGGATGGGGGAAAAATCATGCAGTGGCTGGAAGAGATCGGGCTGCAGGAGACAGCGTCGGGCTGTAATAGGCAGCGGAGAGCAGTCGGGCTATTGGAAACAGCGTCGGGCTGCAATAGGCAGCAGGAGGCAAGGCGTTCCGTCGGGCTGCAGGAGGCAGGCGACAAGGATCGGCGGGGATAGAACGACTCTTCAGCAGGATCGGAGGATCGTAGAGGAGATCGCAGTTGGGCGCTAGGAAGCGCGGAAGACGTCCTCTATCGTCGACGATGAAGCCGCCGATGAAGCAGACAGGAAGAACGGGCTGATCAAGCAGGCGCAATCGGCAGAGAGGAAACGGGATCAGGATCCGCGAGCGGGAACGATCAAGCAGGTTCGATCGAAGCAGGCAAACGATCAGGAACGGGATCAAGCAGGCTCGATCGGGATCGGGATCAGGAACGACAGGGAACGATCGATCTCGATCTCGATCGGAGAGGAGATGGGATCGAGAGGAAAGATCGAGATCGAAGAGGAACGACTGCAGGCGAGCGGGATTGAGAGGAACGAAGTCGGAGCAGCGGGAATTAGGGTTTAACCTTGTTTTGATACCATGATAGGAAAAATGAAATCTTGTATATTCACACTTAAGGATACAAGTATATATATATACACAAGAGATACAATATAAGCATATTACATCTAACACTCACCAGTTCCAAGCCAAACCTCATCTCCAATTTCAAACTATCTATGTTCGAGATGACTGACTTAGGAAATATGAAGTTTTTCCTTGGCATTCAGGTCCAGCAGCATCCTAGTGAAATCAAAATCTCCCAACAAAAATATGCTCAAGACATTCTCATCAGATTCAACATGGCTGACGGCAAGCCAATGACTACTCCAATAAATTCAGAAGCTCATTCAGGGGAAGAAGAAGCAGATCCTGAAAAATACCGCAGTCTAGTTGGGTCATTAATCTCTCTCATAATTACAAGACCCGATATAGAGAATTCTGTCAGCCTGATATCAAGGTATAGGAACAAACCTGGTATCAAACATCTTGTAACCGCCAAATGCATTCTACGTTATATTAAGGGGACTGAAGCAGGATACTTTGCCCTATGTGAAGTGTTAGATGTGTTGTATATTGTGTAGTAATATTAACCTATAATCACCTCGGGTGTTAGGATCACCCTCCTATTATTCTTGTATATGTATCTTTGTTCAAGTGTGAATACATACAGAAATTCCTTTCTTCCTATCATGATATCAGAGCTCTAGGGTTTTTTTTTCCCTCTCTCGTGCTCCCTGTTGCTAGATGATCACGTTGATCGTTTCCCGCTGTGTTGTTCACGATCCCAATCCGCGCCACCTCCGCTCCCGAGCTCGCCTGGCGCCTCTGCTCACGATCCCGCCTGGCGTTCCCGTGCTTGATCACGATCCCGCCTGGCATTCCCGATCCCAGTCTCGATCCGGCCTGGCGTTCCCGATCCCGGTCTCGCCTGCTTGATCCCGATCTCGCCTGCTTCTTTGATCCCAGTCACGATCCCGATCTCGCCTGCCTCTCTGATCCAGATCCCGCCAGCGTCTTTTGCTCCCGATCCCAGCTGCCCGACTGCTGATCCCGCAGCCCTGGTCTTCGTCTTCTCTGGCTGATTCCGCAGCCCTGGTCTTCCTCTTCTTCGGCATCCCCGACCTCCACGGTTGCACTTCTCTTGCAGCCCGCTAGACCCCTCCGCCCCCCGTTTTAGTTCGATGGCGTCACCTCACTCCTCTTCCGCCTTCCTCCAAAAGGCCTTAGTGATTGCTGAGTGGACTCTTTCTCCTGCGCCCTCTACTACTCCGTCTGGTGCTCCTCGCCGCCCGCCTGCCCACTGCCACTACTGTCAGTGCCTTGGTCATATCAGATCTGAGTGCCGCAAGCTTCAGAGTGCTCAGCAGCGTGCTCCTGGTGTTTCTTCCGCTCATTTCTCGGCCCCAGTGCAGTCTCTCTCTGTCTCTGAGCTTGTGCAGCTGATTGTCCAGCAGTTTTCTCCGGCCTGCTCTCCTGCTTCTGTCTCTCAGCCGGCTGCCTCCGCCCCTGCAGGTATCTCCACCTCCGACTGGTTGCTTGACTCTGGAGCCTCTTTTCACATGACCTATGATGCTACACACCTTTTATCATGTCAGTCCATTACTCCTGCCCTTAGTATCATGGTAGCAGATGGCACCATTCACCCCATCACCAGTCGTGGCCTCCACACCACCCATTTTCATGTTCCTGATGTTTCCTACATACCTGAGTTATCCATGGACCTTATATCCGCCATCCATCTCACATCCCATGGTTGTCTGGTTACCTTTGATGAGTTCACATGTCGTGTGCAGGATCGTCTGTCTGGGGCACTCCTTGGGACTGGTCATCGTCGTTGCGGGGTGTACGTCCTTGATCGTCTCCACTTTCCATCCACTTCGTGGTCACCTGCAGCTTCCTCCCTTTGTCTTCCTTCAGTGGGTTTCTCTCAGTGGCACCACCGTCTTGGTCATCCCAGTGGTTCACGTCTAGCTTCTCTCATTAGTCATGGTTTCCTTGGTCGTGTTTCTATTGATCGGTCTCACTCATGTTCAGGTGTAAGCTCGGTAAACAATTACAACTCCCCTATCAGTCTAGTGAGTCCAGGTCTCAGCGTCCCTTTGATCTTGTTCATTCTGATGTCTGGGGACCCGCACCTTTTGTATCCAAGGGTGGACACCGGTACTATGTTCTTTTCGTTGATGACTACTCTCGTTATTGTTGGGTCTATTTTATGTATTCTCGATCTGAATTTTTTCAGATCTATGTTACTTTTTCTGCTATGGTGCGCACACAGTTTTTTGCTTCCATACGCATTTTCCATTCTGACTCAGGGGGGAGTATCTCTCTCATGCTTTTCGAGATTTGCTAGCTACTCACGGCACTCTCCCTCAGCTTGCCTGTCCCGGTGCCCATGCTCAGAATGGCACGCTGAAAGGAAGCATCGTCATATTATTGAGACAGCTCGCACCCTTCTTATCTCCTCTCACGTTCCTCCTCACTTCTGGGCTGAGGCTGTTTCCACTGCTGTCTATCTTATTAATCTGCAGCCCTCCACTTTCCTTCAGGGTCAGTGTCCCGGTGAGTGTCTGTACTCTCGACCCCCACGTTACTCATCTTCGTGTTTTTGGTTGTCGATGTTATGTTCTTCTCTCTCCACGTGAGCGTACTAAGCTCTCTGCTCAGTCTGTCCCTTGTGCCTTTCTTGGGTACAGTGCTGAGCACAAGGGCTATCAATGCTATGACCCTGCTGCACGTTGACTTCGCATTTCACGTGATGTCACTTTTGATGAGTCTCACCCTTTCTTTGTGTCTCATGTTTCCCCGACCTCACACTCATCTGTTACTCCCTCAGACGTGCAGTTTCTTACTCTTCCCATTTCTCCGCCTCATGTATCCTCCCCTCCAGTATGTCTCCCTCCTCTTCCCTTGCCACAGTCTACTCCGTCACCTCCTTCTCCCTTACCGCAGTCTACTTTGCCTCCTCTTTCCTTGCCGCAGTCTACTCCGTCACCGCCTCACTCCTCTCCCTCTGATGAGCTGTCCACTTGGGATCGTGTTTCTCCTCTTCCTTATCACTATACTCGTCGTCCTCCTATCTCCTCGCCTCCAGTGCCCCCAGACTTAGTGCCTACCTCTTCCAGCGAGTGCCCTATGGGTGATCATCCTGTGCGCCGCAACCCACCTCGTGAGAGGCGTCCTCCCGACCGTCTTAGCCTTGCTACCCTACCGCTGGACCTACCTGCCCTTCCTGCCAATGTTTGCAGTACTCCAGAGCCGACTTCCTACCGTGAGGCTGCCTAGATACCTGAGTGGCAGGTTGCTATGTCTGCTGAGTTGGAGGCGCTTGAGCACACTCGTACATGGGAGCTTGTTCCTCTTCCACCTGGTGCTGTTCCTATTACTTGCAAGTGGGTCTTTAAGGTCAAGACTCGCTCTGATGGTTCTGTGGAGCGGTACAAGGCTCGACTTGTTGCTCGTGATTTTCAGCAGGAGCAGGGGAGAGACTATGACGAGACTTTTTCTCCAGTTGCTCACATGACTACAGTACGGACTCTTATTGCTGTTGCCGCTGTTCGTCACTGGTCTCTATCACAGCTCGACGTGAAGAATGCCTTTCTTGACGGTGATCTTCAGCAGGAGGTATACATGCTTCCTCCTCCGGGTCTATCCTCTCCTCCAGGCCTTGTCTGTCGCTTGAGACGAGCTCTTTATGGGCTCAAGCATGCGCCCCGCGCGTGGTTTGCACATTTCAGTTCAGCCATTACAGACGCTGGATTCCAGCCATGTCCACATGATTCAGCTCTGCTCGTGCACTCCTCCTCCCGTGGTCGGACCCTTTTGTTACTATACGTGGATGATATGATTATTACTGGTGATGATCCTTCTCATGTGGCCTTCGTCAAACATCACCTTCAGCAGCAGTTTCAGATGACTGACCTTGGACAGCTGAGCTACTTCTTGGGTCTTGAGGTCAGCTCTACAGATCGCGGGTTTCAGCTCTCTCAGCAACGCTACACATCAGATCTCCTTGCTCGGGCTGCTCTCTCTGACTCTCGCATAGTGGACACCCCTATGGAGCTTCACCTTCAGCTACGTCCGAATGATGGGGTTCCACTCTCCGATCCTACTCGATACCGCCACCTCGTGGGGAGTCTAGTCTATCTCACCATTACTCGGCCCGACATTGCCCATGCTGTTCATGTACTGAGTCAGTTTGTTAGTGCGCCCACCTCTGTGCATTATGGCCATCTGTTGCGGCTCCTGCGCTATCTTCGGGCGACTACCTCTCATGGTCTATTCTTCTCCAGCAGTAGTTCTCTACAGCTACGTGCTTACTCCGATTCCACCTGGGCTAGTGATCCTGTTGACCGTCGTTCTGTCACTGGTTTTTGTTTGTTCTTGGGTTCTTCACTTATTGCATGGAAGTCCAAGAAACAGACTGGTGTTTCCCATTCCAGCACCGAGGCTGAGCTTCGAGCCATGACTACCACCGCTGAGGATATTATTTGGCTTCGTTGGCTTCTTGAGGATCTTGGCGTCTCTTCTCCAGATCCCACTCCCCTCTACTATGATAACACCGGTGCCATTCAGATTACTCTAAACCCGGTGAAGCATTCTCTCTCCAAGCATATCAGGGTGGACGCTTTCTTCCTCCGCGAGCACTATAGTCGGGGCACTCTTGCCCCTTCCTTTATCCCTTCCGAGCAGCAAATTGCAGATTTGATGACAAAGCCGCAGACGAGGACCCAGCATGCCTATCTACTGTCCAAACTCTCGGTGTATGATCCCCCGTGAGTTTGGGGGGGGGGGGGTGTTAGATGTGTTGTATATTGTGTAGTAGTATTAGCCTATAATCACCTCGGGTGTTAGTATTACCCTCCTATTATTCTTGTATATGTATCTTTGTTCAAGTTTGAATACATACAGAAATTCCTTTCTTCCTATCATGAAGCAGCTCGTGAGACTATTTGGCTAAGAAGGCTTCTCAACGAAGTATCGGAAGAAAATGAATATAGGGCGCAATGGCGACAAAGGATCCATATAGCCGACCCCACTATAGTGGGATAAAGGCTTTGTTGGGTTTTTCTAGAACCATACATCAAATGTAGGCGCAACGGAAATAAAGAGAAACAACCCAAAAGACTTTGATCGGGCCATGAATATTGAATCAAGAAGTTAATAAAATACTAGGCAAAAATTACCTTAGTGGAGTTGGATCAAATCCAACCTAGATGCTCCAAGAAGAAGAGTCCTTGCGCCGGCTATGCGAAAGTTCTCACGTAGAATAATGTCTACGTCTCTACAGCAGTCCACACGAGCCGGGAGAACACCAAGTCACGTCGCACGCAACTCGGAAGGGAGAACAACTGCACCTTGCACTTCCACGAACTGCTAGGTTCGCTCCAGGAAGAACAATCACGACGACGATCGCCGGAGAGGAGGTCGGCGGAGGCGAACTGGGCGGCGGAACCCTTTCCGTCTAGGGTTCAAGCGAGAGCGGAACACTTCCATCGGCTAAACCTTTCGTCGGTTATGAGAACCCTAAAAGAAGATCTATTTATACCCAAAGCATAAACAGGCTTCTAGAAGAATCGCTATCCGCAGACCACACAGCAGAATTGGGGTTTCTGTTACAATTCGTCGGGATTCCACGAATCAGCATTCGTCGAGTTTACACGGGACAATCCGACGAATTCCGACGAATCCAATCAGATGGCAACATTTGCCGAGTGAAGGGTCTCTGTGACAATTCGTCGGGATTCCACGGAATGATCCGACGAATTCCGACGAATCCGATCAGACAGCAACATTTGCCGATTGAAGGGTCTCTGTGACAATTCGTCGGGATTCCACGGAATGATCCGACGAATCCGACGAATCATATCCACGAATTCCGACGAATCTGACAAGTCATATCCGACGAATTCAGACAGCAACAATTGCTGGACTTCCCCATTCTTTATGATGATTGGTAACCTTTACCAACACAGTCAATCTTCCAACTTCTCCACATGCTCTTATGTGCGACCCTGCAGGCTCATATCGCGTTGGCAGTGACATTACATGTTTGACCACTTCTAGATCACAATGGTAACTCCAACAGGCTTGAGTGTTGTTGTTGCTGTTATTGCTAAAATTCCATCATTTCATAAGAAAACCAAGCACATAGAGCTTAAGATGCACTACACCAGGGAGCAAATCGAAAGAGGAGAAATAACGGTAAACCACTGCGATACCGAAAAACAAATCGCAGATCTAATGACTAAACCATTGCCAAAGGATCAGTTTGAATAATTAAGAAAGAAGCTTAATCTCATGTGATTCGCAGCTCTTAGTTTGAGAGGGCATGTTTAAAGAAGCAAACTACATCTGCGATGGTGTTGTCCCCTATTACGGTTCTTCGTTGGGGGTCACGTACACGTGTCGTACTTCACGCGTGAAGCCCAACTAACGCGTGCGCGCTTATTATTAGTTCCCTACTTTGAGTATTTTATTTACGCATCTTTATTTTTGTAGCGTCACTTTATGTTAAGCCCAAGTGAGAAGGTGTTTTCGTTTTATCATTTTCATGACTTAAAACCATCTGACTATATGGATGGGTTTTGGAGGTTTTGGGAGCATGCAAAAACTAATTAACAAAATCTCTTTTCTCTCTCTTACTTTCTCTCTATTCTTCTCCCTCTTTCTGTCGAGTTTCCCGAGAAGCAATTCGGCCGCTCCCTGTTTGTGGGTCGCAACCCAGCAATCGGCAGATCCAACTCCCCCTCCCCGACTCCTTTACCTCTGACGAGATAGCTCCCCGGGGCTCCAAGAAGGGAGGCGCCTCTCTCCTCCAAAATCCCCCCTCCAATGTACGTGTACGAGGTCCCAAACGGGATCCCATAACAACTTGGTATCAAAGCTCTCCTCCTCCGTCGTGGACTCTTCCAAACCGCAGTCCGAAGTCGCGCTGACCGTCGTTCACATCAACCATCGCAGTCGCCCACACAAACAATCCCTTAGCTCTCGACCAACCACACCAATGATTCCGCACCCGCCGCCTGCAACGGTAGTCCTCTTGGGCTCCTCTCTCGTAGGTGCTCCTCTCCTCGCCGACAGCACAGAGCTTCTGCCCATTCCTGTAGCAGCGTAACCTCCACACGTGCAGAACAGCGCCAGTGCCAGCATGGACGAAGGTGGGTCAGGAGCCAATACATTGGCTCAGATCTTGGAGTCGCTGCACAACATGATGGAGGCCAACCATAAGGCTCTCCTCGACGCCATCCGGCCCGACGGCACCCTGCCTCCCCCGCATGCAAGCTTTGATTTGTCTCCAACAATGCCCGACTCCTCCAATCCTCGGCCCCCCGATCCGGCAATGCCCTAATCCTCTCACCAACGGCCACCCGACCTTTCCCCTCGTTCGGACAGTTATAATGTTCCACGTTTTGTGAAGCTCGATTTTCCAATCTTCGACGGCCGCGAAGATCCTCTGACATGGTTGACCCGTTGTGAACAGTACTTTACCACCCAGCGCACTCCTTCGGAGGACTGGCTTAGCGTGGCCTCCTTCCATCTCATGGGCTCAGCACGGTTGTGGTACTCCCAACTCCTACAGTAGAAACCTCACCTCACATGGGAGGACTTCAAGACGCATTGCGGTCTTCTCTTCGGTCCACCGCTTCGTAGCAACCCTATTGGCGATCTGATCTCCTTGAAGTAGACGGACTCCATTGATGACTACCTAGAGCAGTTTCAGGTGCTCTTAGCTCGTGCCCTGTCCGTTCCAGTGGCGCACGAAGTGGCTTTTTTCATAGCGTGCCTCCACGAGCGGCTTCCTAAGGATGTTGAGTTCCAGAATCCGCCGGATCTGACTACCTACATGAGTCTCACTCGCATGTGCGACAAACGCATTCTGCTAGACCGCCCACACTTGGGCCGTCATATCGGGAGAGCTCCTCCAAGGGCTTCAACCCGTCTCCTTTGCCTTCGGGGGGGGGGGGGGGGGGGGGGGGTGTGGACCTGGCAGGGCCAAGGAGGGGGATCCACCCCCGCATATTCGCCGTTTGTCGACGCAGGAGATGGCCGACCGCCGCGCGAAGGGTCTATGCTTCAATTGTGATGACGCTTACAGCCGTAGACATCAGTGCAAGCGCCTCTTTTGGCTCGAAGTTGAGCCCCCCCCCCCCCCCCCCCCACCACACACACACATGACGACGTGGTAGACGAGCCGGGTGACACGGGTAGCACACGCAGCTTCCTCAGTCATCTCACCGCCCATCGCCTCAAGCTGTCCATGACTCCTCGCCGCTGTCTGCGTGTAGTCGTGCCTAACGGCACCGCCATGGCCTGTACCGGGGTCTGTCGGGCCGAGCCCAATGTGGTGGATGGCTATTATTCCCATGTCGATTCTTCATCATTGCCCTTCGAGGGTTTGAGGTAGTTTTCGGGATCCCCTGGCTGTGCACCTTGGGCTCCATCTTGTGGGACTTCGACGAACTTACGATGTCTTGGGGACGTGGCCCCCAACCGACGGTATATCACGCCTGTCATGCGACCGACTTCCGCCTCGTTCTCTCCCTCCATACCTCGCCGACCGAGCCACGTGATCTCACACTCTTCTACAGGAGTACAGTGACATCGAGCCTCTTCCAGTGTCACCGCCCGCGCCCTTGGTTTCTCTAACGCCGCAGCTACATGACAAGCTTGATGTCGAGGAGGGCGGAGATGTTACGGATCCTCATTTGGGGATCACAAGTGTCGTACTTCACGCGTGAAGCCCAACTAACGCCCGCGCTTATTATTAGTTCCCTACTTGGAGTATTTTATTTACGCATCTTTATTTTCGTAGTCTCACTTATGATAAGCCCAAGTGAGGGGTATTTTCGTTTTATCATTTTCATGACTTAAACCATCCGACTATATGGATGGGTTTTGGGGTCTTTGGGAGTATGCAAAAACTAATTAACAAATTCTCTTTTCTCTATCTTAATTTCTCATTATTCCTCTCTCTTTCTGTCGAGTTACCCTAGCCGCAATTCCGCGCTCCCTGTTCATGGGTCGCAATCCGGCAATCGGTTGATCCGGCTTCCCGCCTTGTCTTCTTCACCGGCGGCGAGATAGCTCCCCGGGGCTCCAAGAAGGGACATGCTGTTAGAGTTTTTGAAGTGAGCTACCGCCCAGCGGTAGAGCTAACGCCGGCGGTAGCTCTCGGCTTCTAGAAGGCTTCCTTTTTTCCTATAAATAGGAGCCCCCCCCTCTAAGAGCATGCATTCTGAAAGTGGCGAGTATCATCAACTTTGAGCGAGTTTGAGATACCAGAGTGCTACCTGGCGAGCATCGAACACGGAGTCAGTTCGGCAGGAGACCTAGGCGAGTTTCTTGATCGCAGAGTTAACGCGGCGCGTTAGGAGCTAACGCTCGCGGTAGCGAGAAGAGGAGGAAGCGAAGAGTAGCGAGCTTCGACTAGTAGCGACTAGCGAGCTGAGAGTGCGAGCAACGAGCTTGCGAGTAGCGACTTGAGAGCTAACGCTGGGCGTTAGGAGTAAACGCCGGCGGTAGCGAGCAGCGAGTATCACCTACGTGGTGTGCTCCGGAGGAGAAACGGACACTGTCTGTGACCAGTCTTTTCTACTTTTGGCTGTCGTGAATCAAGTTGGATGCAACTTGTTTTCAACCCTGTTCATTTGTAACTAGCTGCCAACAGCTTTTAATTGTGAAAGTTGTGTTTATCTTTTGGTGTCCTTATTCCCTTGTTGGTTGACGTGTTCTTCCGACTTCAAATATTTCACATGGTATCAGAGGGATAGTGAGAACAAGGACTGAGCAACCAAGATGGACGGCGGAGGAGGGTATGCTAGGGGACTTGGCATTGAGCTGCTTACTCAAACCAACTACAAGAAGTGGAAGACTTGTATGGAGAGATACCTTCTTGGAGAGGACCTCTGGGAGGTCGTTGGTGGTGGTGAGCAAGAGGAAGTAGTAGCTGCTAGAGATAATGGCCCAGCTGTGAGAGCTTGGAGGAAGACTAACGCCAAAGCGGAGTTCACTCTGAAGAGAGCCATATCACCTGACTTGTTTGACCACATCATAAGTTGCAAGTCAGCGTCTGAGATCTGGAAAGCCCTCAACGGGCTATTCAACAAGAAGAATGTAGCTCGACTATAATTCCTGGAGAATGAGTTGACAAGGCCCACTCAAGGCGAGATGGCGATATCCACCTTCTTCTTGAAGGTGAAGAACCTGTGTGGGGAGATCTCGGCCTTAGACCCTGAAGAGCCGATCTCAGAGGCGAAGTTGAAGCGTCACATACTCCGAGGCTTGAGGAAGGAGTATGTCCCCTTCGTTACTTTTGTGCAAGGATGGGCTACTCAGCCCTACTTATTGGAGCTAGAGAACCTGCTGTCGTCACAGGAGAGCTTGGCGAAGCAGATGACGGGAGTATCCATCTCAGGGGGAGATAGTGAGGCCTTGTTCTCAGGAAAGAGGAGATCCTGGGACAAGAGGAAGAAGAACTCCGGAGATGGACCTTCAACGTCCTCTCAGGGAGATGGGAGGAAGTTCCTCCCTGCGTGCGATGAGATGGAGAGATCCCTTTACTATGCCTGTAAGAAGTATGGGCACATGGCAAATGACTGCCGGTCCAATCTGAAGGCCGGTCATGTTGCTAACAAGGAGGGAAATCACCAGAGAGGTGGAGACCATCAGAGAGGTGGAGGAAGAGGTGGAGGTCACCAGGGCGGTGGGAGGGGAAACAATTATTTCCTGGTAGAGACGACGACAACGTCAGTCGATGTCTTAGCCTTCATCAACCTTGAGAACGACTGGATAGTGGATTCCGGTTGCGGGCATCATCTCACTGAAGATATGTCAAAGTTTGACTCCTTGGAAGCATATGAAGGAACGGATGCTATCATCACTGCGGATGATACGGTACATCCCGTGGAGCGAGAAGGGAAGGTGTCCCTTGGGAGTAAATAGAAGCCCGTGACACTGAAGAGTGTGTATCATGTTCCGGGCATGAAGAAGAATCTCTTCTCGGTTGCTAACGCAGTGGATGCTGGATACCACTTGCTGTTTGGACCGAAGGAGGTGATGTTCCTAAAGAACCTATCGCCGGTCGATGCTGATGTCACGCTCACCGGGAGAAGGGTAAAAGATTTGTATGTTCTGTCTGCAAATGCCTACGTGGACAAGCTGAAGATTAACGACAACGCAGTGATCTGGCTTGAGAGGCTGAGTCATATGGGGATGGACAAGCTGAAGATGATGGCGACAAAGGGCCTAGTGAGTGGCCTGCCTCATCTCTCTTCCTACGGCGACGGCCATGTATGTGATGGCTGCCAATATGGAAAGTCACATCGACTTCCATTTGACAAGTCGGAGACCAGGTGTAAGACACCTCTTGAGTGCGTACATGCTGATGTTATGGGGCCGTGCGCCACCCTTACTTATGGAGGCAATAAGTATGCGCTGGTTCTGGTGGACGACTACACCCGGTATACGTGGGTATACTTTCTGAGAGAGAAGTCATAAGTATTCGAGAATTTCAAAGAGTGGAAGGAACTTGTGGATGAGAGGCTGAACCGCAGAGTGAAGAAGCTGAGAAGCGACAATGGAGGGGAGTTTACCTCCAATGCGTTTGCTTCGTTCTGCATGAGGTTCGACATTCGGCGGGAGCTCTCCTGCGCTCACACCCCTCAGCAGAATGGGGTGGCAGAGAGGAAGATCTGCCATCTGGTGGAGACTACCAGGAGTTGGCTACATGCCAAGAGCATTCCCAAGGCCTTATGGGCGGAGGGAATGACATGTGCTACCCATGTGATCAATCGGCTACCACTGAGTCCCAACAGGATGATGTCTCCACACCAGCTCATGTTCGGAGAGAAGCCAAATGTGGGTCACATGAGAGTTTTTGGTTCTACCTGCTTCGTGCACGTCCCGGACGCTAAGAGAATCAAGTTGGAGCCGAAAGCGAGGAAGTGTGTCTTCATCGGCTACGATGAGCAGAAGAAGGGGTGGAAGTGCATGGATCCGCAGACCCACAAGTTTGTCATTTTGCGCGACGTAGTGTTTGACGAACTGATCTCGTATCAGAGAGTCTCTTCTTTGGTGTTGCCGGAGAGTGGAGATTCAAGCAGGGGAGAAGAGAGAGTCACTAAGGACTCTACTGTGGAGTTGGAGGTATCTCCCAGTGCCCCATCGCCTTCTGGCTCAGGGGGAGCTTCTGTCTCAGGGGGAGCTTCTGGCTCAGGGGGAGCTTCGAACTCTAGAAGCAGGGAGAGCACTGCTTCAAGAGGAGTTCAGAGAGGAGCTCAAGCAAAAGAGTCTACCAGAGTGGTAGATAGTGGCCAAGCCTTGAGGAGGTCGAAGCGGACCATCGTCCCGCCTGCTCGCTATAAGGAGGGGAACTTCGTGAGTTTGGTCTCCTGCTTCTTCGTAGGACCACTCGACGAGAGGGAACCTGCCTGCTTTGAGGATGCAGCTGGCATCAAGGAGTGGGACGCGACCATGATTGAGGAGATGGAGGCCCTAGAGAAGAATGAAACATGGGACCTGGTTCCCATGGTGGAGGGCATCAAACCCGTCACCTGCAAATGAGTGTACAAGGTCAAAAAGAGAGCGGATGGAGAAGTAGAGCGATACAAGGCGATGCTTGTCGCTCGAGGCTTCTCACAAACCTACGGAGAGGACTACGAGGAGACATTTAGTCCTGTCGCAAAGATGACGTTGGTGAGGACGGTCATCGCTCTGGCGGCGTGCCGAGGTTGGAAGCTGTGACAGCTTGATGTGAAGAACGCGTTCCTGTACGGAGAGATTGACAAAGACATATTCATGGTACAACCATCTGGATACGTGTCCAAGTCACTACCACATCACGTCTGCAAGCTGAAGAAAGCCCTCTACGGGTTGAAACAGGCGCCGAGAGCCTGGTATGGAAAGATTGCGGAGTACCTGCGGTTCTGTGGATATGATGCCTCAGACTCAGACTCCAGCATGTTCGTGAAGAAAAGTGGTGGTCTTCACGTGTTGGTGCTGCTGTACGTCGACGACATGATCGTGACAGGGAACAACACTGAGGAGGTCGCGACGCTGAGACAGCAGCTCTCCATACGTTTCGAGATGAAAGATCTTGGTGAGCTGCACCATTTCCTTGGCCTTCAAGTTGAGAAGAGAAGAGGCGGGCTGTACGTTTCCCAGAGGGCTTATGCCGAGAGAATCGTCGAGAGATTCGGCACGAAGGAGGGGAATGGCAGTTCCGTTCCTCTGGAGGCTGGGCTGAAGCTTCGGAAGGAAGAAGGGGGGATTCTTCCTGATCCGAAGATCTTTCGGGCACTGATGGAGAGTCTTATCTACTTGACTATTACGAGGCCGGATATCGCCTTTGTTGTCGGCCGAGTTAGTTCGTATATGCAGGAGTCGCGGAAGCCTCATCTGGAGGCAACTAAAGGAATTCTGAAGTATGTGAAGGGAACCCTTGAGATGGGGTTGTCCTATGGAGAGGAGTCTGACTTCAAGCTGCATGGGTATACGGATGCAGACTACGGAGGTGACGCTGATGATCGCAAGTCGACATCAGGTTACGTGTTTTTGTGTGGAGCTGCTGCTATCTCGTGGTGTAGCAAGAAGCATGACTCTATTTCCCTTTCTACCACGGAGGTCGAGTACAAGGCGTCGTCTTTAGCAGCTCAGAAGTGTGTCTGGCTAATGAGACTAGTGGAGGATGTGGACGAGGAGGTCAGCGGACCTACTGTGCTTCGCGGGGACAATGAGAGTGCCTTGAAATTGGTAACCAACCCAGTGTGTCATGCAAGGACCAAGCACATTGAGATCGAGCATCACTTCATCAGAGAGAAGGTGCTGGGTGGCTTGATCGCTGTGGAGCATGTGCGGAGTGAAGACAACCTTGCAGATATATTCACGAAGCCCCTATCTGCGGGGCCGTTCCGGAGGCTTCACTCGTTGCTTGGAGTTGTTCCCGGAGCTCACTTCAAGGGGGAGTGTTAGAGTTTTTGAAGTGAGCTACCGCCCAGCGGTAGAGCTAACGCCGACGGTAGCTCTCGGCTTCTAGAAGGCTTCCTTTTTTCCTATAAATAGGAGGGGACCCCCCCCCCCCCCCCCCCCCCCCCCCCCCCCCCCCCCCCCCCCCCTCTAAGAGCATGCATTCTGAAAGTGACGAGTATCATCAACTTTGAGCGAGTTTGAGATACCAGAGTGCTACCTGGCGAGCATCGAACCCGGAGTCAGTTCGGCAGACGACCTAGGCGAGTTTCTTGATCGCAGAGTTAACGCGACGCGTTAGGAGCTAGCGCTCGCGGTAGCGAGAAGAGGAGGAAGCGAAGAGTAGCGAGCTTCGACTAGTAACGACTAGCGAGCTGAGAGTGCGAGCAGCGAGCTTGCGAGTAGCGACTTGAGAGCTAACGCTAGGCGTTAGGAGTTAACGCCGGCGGTAGCGAGCAGCGAGTATCACCTACGTGGTGTGCTCCGGAGGAGAAGCGGACACTGTCCATGACCAGTCTTTTCTACTATTGGCTGTCGTGAATCAAGTTGGATGCAACTTGTTTTCAGCCCTGTTCATTTGTAACTAGCTGCCAAGAGTTTTTAATTGTGAAAGTTGTGTTTATCTTTTGGTGTCCTTATTCCCTTGTTGGTTGACGTGTTCTTCCGACTTCAAATATTTCACACATGCCTCTCTCCTCTGAGGTCCCCCCAACCCCCTCCAATGTTCGTGTACGAGGTCCCAAACGGGAGCCCTATATGAAGCAGCTCGTGAGACTATTTAGGGGACTGAAGCATTCTTTGTTATATTTAGGGGACTGAAGCAGAATACTCTGCCCTATATGAAGCAGCTCGTGAGACTATTTGGCTAAGAAGGCTTCTCAACGAAGTACCAAAAGAGAATGAAGATCCTACTACCGTTCTAGTTGGTAATATCTCTACAATTATTATCGCTAAAAATCCAGCATTTCACAAGAAAACCAAGCATATTGAGCTTAAGATGCACTGCACCAGGGAGCGAAAGAGGAGAAATCTGCGATACGAAAAAACAAATCGCAGATTTAATGACTAAACCACTACCAAAGGATCAGTTTGAAGAGTTAAGAAAGAGGCTTAATCTCATGTGATTCACAGCTCTTAGTTTGAGAGGGGGTGTTGAGAGAAGCAAACTACATCTGCGATGGTGTTGTCGCCCCTTCCCTGCCGCCCTTTCTAACCACCTGCCAGAAGAAGTGTATTAGGGCTCTGTTTGGGATACCGGTGTCGTTTTAAAAGGGAGCAGTTCAAAAGAGAGATTCAAAACTGTATTTTTAAAATTGAGGTTGTGTTTGGGCAACCTCCAGGCGGTTTAAAAATTATAAATCCTAAATTATCACTACTCTCTTTAAAAAATTATATTCAAAATAATATTTCTTATATTATTATTTAGTTATATTACTTTAAACGTAATGATTATACGTTAAATTATAATAAGTTATTATATATTAACTTATATTGTATATTATCCTATATCTTTTCCTCGCCATCTGTGAAATACCGAGCTCGACTGTGAAATCCCTTCTTTTCCTCGCCATGGACAACCGCCTGGAATCGATCACCGCCTGGATCGGCCAAAGTGGTGGCTTGCTGGGAGGAGGAAAGCCGTGGAAAGCAAAACGGCCGGTTCGGGCCGCACGCTGGTGCTCGAATGGCCAGTGACAAAACAACCATTTTTCTCCCTTTAACGCCGGCCATTTTGAACCGGAGCTCACGCTGGTTTCCCAAACGCCCCACCTCCAATCCGGCCTCAACGAAATGGTGTTGAAACGGGTTCTCAAACAGAGCCTAGAGTAGTTCTACTATGTTTTGTTTTGTCAAAGTTATGGTTGACGGTGTGGGCTGCTGTGCTGGCCCTTTACTGTGACTTCTTTTTGGGTCTTTATATATTTGCTGCCCCTTCATATTTTGTATGTGATATGGAATTAATGAATGAGAAGTAACCTTTCTCCCTCTTATAAACTTCCTCTATTTGAGCTTTCCTCTGTTTTTATTTCAACAGTCATCCCTCCCTCAAAATATTCTGCAGTTAGACTCATAAATTTCTTTCTTGATGCCCTTTGCTTGAAAGGTAAATTATTTATATTTATACAGGGTGGAATGGTTATTATTTATATTTATACAGGGTGGAATGGTTATTGCGCTCTGCGTTGCATTTCAAACTTGGGCTGTGTTGAAGAAGGGGCCGGTCATGGTCTCGATGTTTAGTCCCATTCAGACTGTTTGCTCCACCATTCTTTCTTCAATAATATTAGGGCAAGTCATCCAATTCGGCAGGTTCTTCTCTATGCCAAACATTATTAGGACACTTTCTTTCTCAATTATATATATATAGGGGCATTTACCGGGACCTCCCCTCTAAGTTTGAAAATTCACAGATTGCACCCATCTTATTATTGAAATTACAAAAACCTACCATGAATGTTACAAAACATAACATTTACCTCCCCCGAAGTTCACATTTCATAACATCCATGCACAAAAATACCCCCCTCGGAGTACATTTTTAGGGGGGTGTGTGTGTGTGTGTGTGTGGGGGGGGTATTTTGTGCGTGGATGTTATGAAATGTGAACTTCAGGGAAGGAAAATGTTATGTTTGGTAACATTCAGGGGAGATTTTTGTAATTTCAATAATAAGAGGCTGCAATCTGTAATTATGCTAACTTCCGTGGGAAGTTTTGGTAATTATTCGTGTGTGTGTCTGTTTGTCTGTGTCTGTGTGTCTAGTGAGTTTATGCAATCATCAGGACCTCCCTTCCTTTTTTTTGAAATCACGAAAATCTCCTCTCCAATTTTACATTATAATGTTTCAGTACAATAAATTATAATTTACTGTTTTTTGAGAGTGATGCACTCTTAATGTATATTAATTGGGAAGAGTCTTATAAACGTGACACACTAGAAAGTGAAGTTCTGATGATTTCTAAAGCAGTGAATTTACCAATTATTACACACAACCTACAAGAGAGCTCAATGTATATATGCTAATGGTCATGCATGGGGTCTTCCCCCGTGCAGTGCGCGACGGCGACAGTATCCGAACATTATTCGAGCGACGACCAAGTACTTGGCCCCCGCACAATGCGCATATGAGGACTCTGTGCATGACCGCTACTATCATCATATATATTTTTTTATTCTATGTTAAGCATATGCATTACAACTGATTAACATTTGCCTGGTATATGTGTATAAATTTCAGCGTGGCAGGAATGCTGGCCATGTTTTTTGGTCTCTACATGGTCTTATGGGCAAAGAAGAAAGAAGGATTTGCATTGCCAAGTATTTCCCAAGACAATCTCACCGAATCAACCGACGGTGATGATGATGCTGATCATGGTGATGATGATGCTGATCATGGTGATGATGATGATGATCAGGACATTGAGAGACCCCTTTTGACTTAAAACAATTAATTAATTTTTTTCGTTATTCATTCATCCATGTTTATAATGTTATTATATTTCTTATACAAAATGATCACAAATATGATGTATGTTTATCAGGAGCCACCTTGTAAGTTTGAGTGCACCCCTCTATCTTTTGAAATTACAAAAACCTCTATGAGTTTGCATTTTATAATATGTGCAAAAAAACTCTTATCGATGGGATTGGGAGCGCAAAGAATGTATTTTTCTGCATGCATGTTGCCAATATCCATTACTACTGTGAATGCCATATAAATATTTAAATGTACCTAATATCAAAGCATAGGTTAGGGCTTAATCTAAGGGCTAATTTATTTTCAAGGTCAAAATCATTTTAGGGTAGTTTTAAAGTTGTTAGTTGATATACCATGAAAGAGAAGAAGAAAGTTTAAGCTATCCCATGAATGCATTATAAGGTAAAATTAAGGATTCTCTATTCACAAACTAAATATCTAACAATTTATTTGAATTAAATATTTTCTATCCACAAACCAAAGTTCTATAATTTAAGGAATAAAAAATTATGCGAACTTTCAATTTTTTTTATATTGTAATTTTATCTTATTGTAGGTTCTCATGAACTTACAATGAGTTTTTATTAAAATTACTCTATTTATTTTAAGATTTTATGCGTGCATATAATACTTAGTTTTTTTTTATGTTGGGCATTTTTAAGTAAATGTATACACTCATTGATTGAATTAAGAAATTCAATATTTTTTGCTAAGACAGAGTACTTGTAATTGGAGGAATGTATGTCTTCTGCCTTTTATTTTATTTTATTTTTTGCATTGATCTGCGTATAACAAAAATATTTGCGAATAACAATTTTTGTTCTCTTTAGAGATGTGGAGAGTAAAATTTTGCGGATAGATGATTTCACTATCTGTATAATAATTTCCAAAAATTAAAATTTATCCTCACAATTAATATGAGTGTGATGCTAAAGTTTATCCTCACAATTAAAGTTTATCAAAATTCTTTTTCACTATTTATTTGAGATAGCAATGAATTTAAGAGGTTGATTTAAGTTTTTGTTAATCTAATGATAAACTAATACTAACTCGAAAATCTAAAGATTAATATGGGAAAATAAGTGCTAGTAAAGGTAAACATAAAACTTAACTGATTTATTATAAATGTAATCAACCACAGGTAGAGAAGTTATAGTATGGAAATATAAAGAAGAACCTTTATTGCAACTTCAACCTTGTCTTTGAAATTAGAGAGGAAGAGCAAATACGAATAAATATGTATTTTTGTATTCAACCTTTCATATCAAATTAGTGTAACTATCTCCAATTTATAAATCTTAAGAGAAATTATGTATGGAATGCAAATATCATCATTGGAGTGCATGGATATCACTTTGATGGGGATGCATAGAAGTTTAATTCAACCTAGATCCTTACCTAAAAGCCTACTATAACTCAGAACTTGTTATATTATAAAATCTCATTAAATGCATGAAAAATAACTCGCTACTTGAAATTTTCTCACTATATATGAGTAAACCTTGAGGGATTAGGTATTAAGTGAACATACTGAAGACTGCAAGCATGTTTAGTATAATCATAATGATTTAATCAGGTATATTGATTAGCCAAGCTCCAATCGCCCAACACTTTTTTCATGAGCCACATATTTAACCTCAATGTTCTTCTGTTTTTCTTATTTCGACCTATGTTGAAGAAGTAACAAAAATGAAGAGATAAGAGAATAATAATAGGAGTTTCTTTGAGGGAAACTAGCTTTCTTCCTTGTGCTTATAGTATTATAACTAAACAGACTAATGGTATATATTACAACTTCATCCTCTTTTTTGAATGAAGCTCCTACTCACTACTCCAACAACTTGATATACTACTAACTATCCTCCCACCAGAAGAAGTTACATAGCACTCGCCCACTATCAGCACCCTCCCAAAACGGGAATTACGCGTGCTTACCTCACTACTAACACTCTCCCATGAATAATGGGTAACACAAATACTCCAAATCCTCAGTGAATGAGTGTTACAGTGTAAGACCTCATTTTTTTTTTTGCAAAAACCACCGGGTCTTAGGCCCAGAACCGCCGCTTTGCGGTGACACCTTCGCTCGGGAAGGTCGTCACCACAAAACGCCGATCCTGCCGGCCAATTCGGTCACGAAGAAAAGTACATTAAAGAGAAGACAAGTCCGCAGAATCACATGAATTATAAATGTCCACATATATTAACTGAATAGGAGATAACAAGGGTTACAATAAAAAGGGCTCTTGCCCTGTACATCATGTCCTCACTACAAGATCACTCGCGGAAGCTATCTACTAAGTAAAACTAAAGCTAATCGTCACCGACACTGAAACCGGAGTACTCAGACTAGTCTGACCCATCCCTGCAGACTCTGTACTCCACTGGTGCTGCAACACTGGATGCTTCTTCTCTTTTGGCCTGCGGTTGCTGCCTCGCAATCCATGTCTACGTCTTCGCCTTTGGCCTCCTGATCGCTGTGCTGGAGGGGTTCCACTCATCATGGGACATCTGACCCGAGTATGTCCCGGCTGGTGACAATGGTAGCATGGCCGTGGGGTCCACCATGTCGGATCCTGCTGTACCTGTTTCTTGAAGGTTGCTGCGTCTCCTCGAACTCCTAAAATGATATGGTCCACCGACCGTTAGTCAAAAGACTAAGCCTTATGTTCCCCACCCCACCCCCAATGGCTCCTAGGCACCGTGCGGGAGGATGAAGCGGAGGACAGCAAGGGGTAAAAACAAAAGCAGGTGGCGGCGAATCTACAACTACACAGGTGTATATATATATGAAGCAGTAAGTAAGCATAGTAAAGTGCATGTAAAGAACAGTAAGCAGTGTACATAATGGCAAGTAAAGTAATATAAAAGTAACCATTGATTTATAGGAATGCCCATACAAACCTATAGACCAAGGGGTCATTTAGCAGGGCCTACCGTATAAGAAGTCCCATAACCGACTTATACGTTAGGGGTAGGTTGAATGCAATGTTTATGCTATGACATGCAAAGTATGCTGTTATGCTATGTTCATACAAGTGCAACTCACCCACTTCGACTCTATGCGCATAGACCTTTAGTTCCCCCTTTTTGGAGCGAGCTAGACTCCCAGGATACTCCCGTAGTGGCAAACGGAAGCGGTGGGTTGGGCCTCGCCCACCTCTAGGTTGGTATTCACACTACCCAACCTAGACCTCTCGTACGCCTCCACAAAACCCGCGGAGCGTCTGCGTACTCTTGCTGACTGGACCGCCAGACTATCAAGGCTAAGTGTAAAACCACACTTGCCGAGTCAACGTATTGACGTCGGTGTGAACGACCGTCCAATACCGAAGACCCACCACCTTCATTGCACATGCAACATGTTCCACTTCCTACTTCCGAGCCCTAAGCTCCCCGGGCTAACCTGCCCGCCATCAATAACCTTCCGAGCCATCGGCTCGCCGAACCAACCCGTCCGTACCACAAAACACCACTGAGTCACAAGCTCTCCTGACTCAGCAATCCGCACCTTTAACCACCGAGCCTACCGCTCGTAAGACCAAACCAACCAACTTCTCGTAACCACGGGTTGAGGGTGAGTATGTTATTAGTTAATTTTGAACAACATCTTACTCCTATACTTTTAGGGTTAATCTTGGTCTTCCCGAGGGTTACCCTGTAAGGGGCTCGCTACGGTACTAGGGACTACAATGGGATGATACCCCAAAGTTCCCTTTCCCAAGACACTTAGTATTATTGGTTACTACCCATAACTAACCCTCTTAATGCTTTACCTGGTTCAAACCTAAGTGCTTTAAGACACTAAAGGGAAGGGACGATCTTTCGTCAATCCAAAGATGACCTACCCCAAGGGTGGCACCCCACCATCCTAGGCCTCACCAAACTCTAAATATCTTCAGGGATTCTCCCATAGTTAAATGATCACCATTAAACTCTCACATCTCCAATCAATATAATCCAATTTGGCCTATAACCCCAAAATTGCCAATTTGCTAAACGCAGACCATCCTCAATGCTTTGATGCTCATGAAGGGGAGTACACTAAATACTCAATCCTATGATTCAACAATTTTATTGGAGGTCCATACTACATTTTTAAGACCAAATCCAGAGTTTCATAATTTTCCAAATAATAATAATATTTAAATCATTTTTCCCAAAATACCACTTCCTAAGGTTTGAACTGCAAGTATGCTTTCCTGACATCCAATGCCTGCCTAAATTTTTACATAAATCATGGGTACCTAATAATCTGTGGATATGAATTTGTAGGAAAAGCCAGCAAGATTTACTATTTTTAAAAATTCTAAAACTCACTTATTACCAATAATTTCCAAAGGAGGTACCCTCATATGATCTCCAAACCTTATTCAAATTAATACAGAGGTGATTCATACTAAAATATTCAGTCCTACAAAGTTTTACCATGTTCCTCAGAGGGTAAATTTGTAATTTCCACAAAGGATATATTTGTAATTAATTCCAAATTGAACTAGAGGTACCAAAAATATCAATCCATAAATTATGCGAAAAACACTGTGGGTACATATTGGTATGAAATGACATCCAGCAAGGTTTCATGCAATTACAGAAAGTCCTTACCCCAAAATTAACCATCCCAAAAATTGTCAACAATATGAATAATTACAATTTGGACCTCCAAAAGTTTTCTAATGGTTCTAATAGAATCTCCAGAGATTTATAACATCAAAACTAAGTTGGTGACAGAGGATGGGTAATAACTAAGTATTATTTCTTTCTAAAACCTAAAAACCTAAATATTTACAAATCTACCATAGGATTTATTACCTAGGTTTGGCAACTCCAAACCCCACCAATTTCTCACAGTAGCATTCTCTGGTCATCAAGATCATCTCCCAAAATTTCAAGTCAAACCATTAAGGTTTGACCCCTCTTCCTTCATTGGCCTCTAATTGCACCCCTTTAGGGTTTAACCTAGGGTTGGGGTCAAAACTTCTCCAAATCCACCCAAACTTCTTATGAGGGTGTTATATCACTTATAAAGCTCAGAGGAGTCCAATACACCCCCATCCAAGGACAAACTCTCCTATGTCCTTCACAACCCCAAATTCCACTCCATAAGGATCAACCCTATGACCTTGAGCAAATCAACCCTAATGCTCACAAATCTTCCTCATGGGGTCTCAAATTGACTCCACTGACCTTCCCAAGAAAACTCAAGTCTCTAAGGACCCATTTGGCCAATGGATCACTACTTGGCTAAATGCACCCCAAAGTGCTCCAACTCCATGACCTAGGGCAAACCAACTCCCCATGACCCCAAAACTCTCTTAGAGGTGATTTGGGTGATATTAGGGCAGTGGCCAAGGTCCCACTCCAATAGGAGGTGGTTTGATCATGAAAAATCCCAAATAGCCCTTATTCACAAATTTCCCCTAAATGGGCAAATCTTTGGCCCAAAGATTACCTAATCAAATGAACTCCAAATGAGTTGAGATTTTAACCAGTGGTTTATCGTGACCCTAATAACACCCCACCAAAATTTGGTGAAGATTGGAGGTCATTTGACCCTCCAAATAATTTATGTAAGGATTATTAAATTTCTACAAAAACTTTAGGAAAAAGATCTCCAAAAATTCTCATTTTTGGATATGTTATATCCCTAGGCATGACTCACTCCTAGTCCAAATTTCAAGTTATTTGGACTTGTGGTTTGGTGTGGGCACCCATTCAAAGTTCAGTCAAACTTTGCACTAAAATGGGTGCTGAGGTCAAACCAGGACTCCAAATGGGGTGAACTTAATTTTGTATGATCCTAGGGGTCAAGGCCTACAACTTTCATGTTGGAAACTTTTTCAGTAGAGGACTCTATCTATTTTTAAAATTTAAAACCATTCACTACATAATAATATGCATAAAACAATTAAATAAAACATTAAAATAAAATAGGGGGTACTGTTCATCTTCTTCATATGACCGAAAAACATCAAAAGCTTGCCATTTCCTGTAGCTTTTTCCAAGGCCATTTCCCGGCCACCCGGCCACCTCCCTGGCCGGCCACCACCGCCACCACCTCCGTTGAGGTGGGGGCTATCGCCGGGCGGCGGCACGGCCGCCGGAGGGGCGGTTTCCGGCGAACCCGCCACCATGAGATTTCATGAAAATCTGAATTTTTTTTCTCGCCGTATCGACTCAGTTGAGCTCGATTTCTCTGCCTAATTCGATCTAGATCTACCCACTGGAGAAGAGGAGGAGAACCGGACCTTGTTTGGGGGTTTTGGTGGCTCCAATCGTCGGCCACCATTTTTCCTTCTCCAAGCTTTGGGTGCCATGGATTCTTGTGCATAGGGAGCTCTAAACTTTCGGGAAAATGAGGGGTTTCACTCCTCTGAAGGTTGTGAAGATGAAGGGGGGTTCAATTTAGGGGGAGGGAGGCTTTAACCAAGAGAGCCATGAATGGCCTCTTGGTCTCCCTCCCTTGGCCGACCCTATTCACTCTCTCACTCCCCAATAACTCATGGAAACTGCTGGAAACTCCTCAAATTCATCATAGAAGATGAATGGAAGAGTAATGGAGGGATACCAAGGGGTGTATCACCTTAATGGCCATGAATGGCCTTTTTCTCTCTCCTACTCATCATGGCCGATTTTCCCTCTCTCTCATGTTTAATATCAGTCTACTAGGCTGGTCAAATGATCAATTTGGGCTTAGCCCAAAGGGATTGGGCTAGGTTTAAGAGATTTGACCTAATTTGGGCAAGTTTGACTTTTGGTCAAATTGACCAATTGGGTGACCCTAGGATGGGGCTTTTGGGTCCATTGGACTCCATATTAGGTTTAGAAACTACTGGTGGGGTCAATTTGGTCACATGAGCCTTAGCTGACCCAATTTAAGCTGATTTGACCAAAACATGCTAAGTTTACTTTGGTCAAATTGAGCCCTAGGGTTGACCCAGTCATGGGGCTTTTTGGTCCACTGGGTCCCCTATGACATGATAACACTATGAGTATGGTCAATTTAATATGGTGATGATCAATTTGGGCATTTAACGAAGAATTGCCATTTTGACCTAACAAGGGCAATTTGGTCAATTTGCACCCATAAGGGTCCCATGATGGGGCTTTTAGGTCTACTAGGTCTCTTATGGTATTCTAGACCTAGATGAGTGGTCAATTTGGCATGGTGAGGGTTAATTGACCCTAATTAGGCTACTTTGACCAATTTAGGGTTAGGGTTGACTTTGGTCAATTTGGCCTCTTTGGTTGACCCCAATGTGCCCTTGGTGCCCTAAGGGGACCCCTAAAGGGTTAGGGATACTATGGTGGGGCCAAATGGTCAAGATGAGGCCCTAAAATCCAACCCTAAGCTTGGTCACTAGAAATTGCTATTTGCAGTCCAAGGCACTTTCAACCCTAGTCTTGCCTAAGTTAAAGGGATTTCTACACTACCAAGGCCTTGTCATGACCTTGTCATGACACATTCACCTGGGGGGGTCTAGATGTCTGGGGGATGTTACATACAGAGTTATTCATGTTCTCCCATTGTTGAAAGTTATGTATGAGCAAATTCACTCCTCCCGTTATAGAAAGTTCATAATAAAAAATGTAATCATTAAAATGCCCAATAACTACTCAACTAACGACCTCGTAACATTCCTTCTGCTAAATCCCACCCCTATCTCAAGGTTAATGATCTAAAAACCCTTGAATAATTTTGCTTCTTCTACTCTTCCCGCGGTGTCAATGGCTCTTAGATGGCATGCCAATTCAAAGCTAAAGCTCTCTCCTTACGTGGATTAATAGGATCAATATGACATTTTGATGGTCTTCATTCATGCTTTATTGGGAGAGCTACCTGTTGGGGTCCACCCCCTAAAGAGAAGAAAATCATATCATGATTGGAGTTGTGCTGCTGCTGGAGAAGAAGAAGGTTGTGTATAACAGCAGATTCTTGCTCTGTTTGCTATCGTCGAGCGGTAACCCTACCGCCGGTGGTAGCGTATCGTCGAGTGGACTGACAATATCGTCGAGAGGACTGACAGCTGGGGGCTAACGCCCGGCGGTAGTGGTACCGCGGGCGGTAGTTTTGTTCGTCGGGATATTACTCATATCGTCGAGATGAGTCTCTGATGTCGTTGAGACTGTGTCATCTTGATGACTATCGCAGCGCGATAGCTGCTACCATCGGGCGGTAGCGTGCGGAAATAGTTTCATTAACTGACAATCTGGAGTCGTCGGATCGCACAAAAACTTGTTTCAATGGCCAAGATGAGTTCGCCATTTTACCCTAAATAGGCAGAGGTCCTATGGGAGAATAATAACTTTCATTTTCTCCTAGTCGTCAAAGAGAAGAACGTGAAAAGGAGGAAGTTGCCGCCATTGTTGCCGAAGGAGTTCTTCAGGAGGAAGAACATGTTTCTCACCGGAGGCGTTCTTCGTCTTCGCTGTAAGGAGTTTTTGCCCAGTCTTGTCTTCATTTGTCTTTGGTGCTAGGGGTGGATTTGAGTTCTTTTGTTCCTTTTCTTGAAGAGAAGTTATTTTCACCTTGGGTTGAGAGGGGATTCAATTTTTGAATCCAAGGGGGTGTGTAGGTTGGGCAAACCTAGATTATATTGTTGTAATCCTTATTATTTTGATAGTGGATCATTCGTGTGCCCCACCCCATGGTTTTTCCCTCATTGATTTAGAGAGGGTTTTCCATGTAAATTTTATTGTCCTCTGGTTGTGTCATTTTTCTGTGTTTTCTTATTTTTATTATCTTCTAGTGTGCCCAAATTTTCAGTGGGTTATATCCCAACAAGTGGTATCAGAGGGATGTTAATTCCTAAGTGTCTGATTGGATATTCTGATTTAGATTTGGGTCAACAGTAAGGGACGATAATGGTCTGCTCTCTATCTTCCTAAATTTGATCAAGGTTTTTTGTCTCAGACCGTTGGGCTATTGTAGAAGATGGAGGAGAACACAAGAATGGTTAGCATGAATGACAAGAACTAGAATATATGGAAGCCTCAGATGGAGGATCTCTTGTATTGCAAGAATCTCCATGCTCCATTGTTAGGGATGCCGGATACCATGTTAGATGATGCAGAGTAAAAGAAGACATATAGGAAGGTAATGAGATTCATTCAGCAGTGGCTAGATGATTCTGTCTTCCACCATGTATCAACTGAGTCATCGGCTCAGGCTTTATGGAGAAAGCTTGAAGCGCTGTACGAGAGGAAGACAGTAGGCAACAAGGATTTCCTGATCAGAAAGCTTGTAAACTTGAAGTATAAAGAAGGTTCTCAGATGACAGAGCGTTTGAACCTTACCCAGAGCATCATCAACCAGTAGAGGCCATGAATATCACTTAGGAGGACGAGCTGCAAGCTTTGATGATCCTTAGTTCCTTACCAGAGAGTTGGGAGACTCTTGTGGTGTCGCTGAGCAATTTAGCACATAGACTCGTCGTGTCAATGGAGATGGTAACGAGCTGTATATTGAATGAAGAGCTGAGAAGGAAGGACTCTGGAATCTCTACATCGGATGCTTTTCTAATGAAGGGAAGGGGCAGGCCGATGAAGAAAGAGTGTGAGAAAAGAGGCAACTCCAGGAGCTAGTCTAGGAGTATGTCCAAGAAGGAGATCGAGTGCTTCTACTGCAAGAAGAAGGGCCATTACAGAAAAGATTGCTTCAAAATACAGAGAGATCGGAAGGTAAAGTCAAAGGAGACAGGAGAATCCGGTGAGGGTGGTGGTACAACCTCGATTGCTGAAGATGAGTCATTGTGCTTACATTGTAGTGGGTCGGCGTGCTAGGAGTGTGTTGACACAGACTGGGTAGTGGATGGTGGTGCATCCTACCGATGCACTCCTCACAGATATTACTTCTACTCGTATACTATAGGAGATCTTGGTACTATTCGGATGGCGAATATCGGTGTGTCGAAGATCATTGGCAGTGGAGATGTCGACCTAGAGACTGATCTTAGGACGGTTATCCTCAAGGATGTCATGCATATTCCTGATTTGAGGATGAATCTCATTTCTGTTGGAAGGCTAGATGATGGAGGCTTTATCAACATTGAAGGTGGAGGTTCCTGGAGGCTGGTGAAGGGAACCTTGGTGGTGGCTATGGGCAAGAAGTGCTGCATTTTGTACCGAGCAAAGGCCAAGATCTGCAGTCCGAGCTTGAATGCAGCTGAATAACTCTAAGGGGTTGTGGCATCGCATACTTGGTCATATCAGTGAGAAGAACCTAAAGATCTTGGCGAAGAACAAGGTTCACAGAGTTGTCAGGAGAGCTTCCTGACACTTGGGCCCACTACTTGGCTGGCAAGCAGAGACGAGTATCCTTTGTGCACGCTGAATCGAAGAGGAAGGCAAAGCTGCTGAATCTGATACACACGGATGTGTGTGGTCCTATAGAGCCTAAGTCTGTGGGAGGAGCAGCCTACTATGTCACGTCTTGAAACAGAAGAGTGATGTCTTGGCAAAGTTTATGGAGTTTAGGGCAAAGGTAGAGAAGATGATCAGGAAGCAGATCAAGTGGGTAAGATCTGATAATGGGGGTGAATACATTGGTGATTTTGATGCCTACTGCAGGGTACATGACATCGTGCATGAGAAGACAGTCCCGAGGACACCGCAACAGAATGGGTTGGCAGAGAGGATGAATAGGACGATTATGGAGAAGATCAGGTGCATGATCTCTCAAGCAGGTATTAACAAGCAGTTCTGGGCAGAGATCGTACAGACTGCAGTGCATTTGATCAATTTGTCCCCCTCTGCACCTTTGGATGGAGATATCCTAGAGCGTGTTTGGTCTGGGAAGGAGGTGTCATATGGACACGTGCTGGTCTTGTATTGCAGGGCACATGTTCATATCCCCAAGGAGGAGAGATCGAAGCTTGATGAGAAGTCCCGGGAGTGTATCTTGCTAGGATTTCTGCATAAGGAGTTTGGTTATAGACTCTAGGATCCAGTGAAGAAGAAGATCATCAAAAGCAGAGATGTGGTCTTCGTGGAATACCATATTATTGGTGAGCAGAGTGTTGTTGAGCCACAAGATCTACAGGTTGTGGAAAGTTTTGATGATTATCTTGAGCCAGAGAATGCTGGCACTGATGAAGGGCGTGCTGAAGAAGAAGCTGTACAGATTCCAGATTAGGAGGAGATTCTAGATGGAGGGGGATCGTTGCCTGTTGATGTTCCACCGATGGTGTAGGTGCCCCTCAGGAGATCTGACAGAGCACGGAGCCCAGCACCAGGTAACCAGCTCAAGAGTATATTTTGCTAACTGATGGTGGTGAGCCTGAGTCTTTTGAGGAGGCTCAGAGGGCTGAAGACAAAGACTCTTTGGTAGCGGCTATGGAGGAGGAGTTAGACTCTCTTTAGAAGAATGAGACCTATGATTTGGTCAGACTACCAAAGGGGAGGAAAGATTTGAAGAACAAATGGGTCTTCAAGCTGAAGACTGATGAAAGCCTCTCCTATCCTAGGTACAAGGCAAGGTTACGTTGGTAGTAAAAGGGTTCAGTCAAAGGCATGGTGTAGATTTTGATGAGATATTTTCACTAGTGGTGAAAATGTCTTATATCAGACTGGTATTGAGGTTGGCTGCCTCCAGGAATCTTGAAGTTGAGCAGATGGAAGACAACATTTCTGCATGGAGATTTGGAGGAGTTGTACATGGAGCAGCCCAAAGGCTTTGAATCCAAGGGGAAGGAGCATTTGGTCTGCCAACTCAAGAAGAGTCTGTATGGGTTGAAGCAGGCACCCATGCAGTGGTACAAGAAATTTGACTCCTTTATGCTGAAGAGCAAGTTTCAAAGGACCATGACTAATCATTGTGTCTATGTGAAGAAGACTGAGAAGAACTTTACAATTCTGTTGTTGTACGTAGATGATATGCTGATTGTCGGTGATGACAAGACCAACATTGTTGAGCTGAAGAAAGAGTTCAATGAGTCCTTTGAGATGAAGGACTTGGGACCAGCAAAGAAGATCCTTGGGATGAAGATCACAAGGGATAGAAATGCAAGTTTGTTGTGGCTATCTCAGGCTGAGTACATGGAGAAGGTGTTGAAGAGGTTCATGATGGAGAAGGCAAAGGTGGTTGCTACTCCGTTGGTTGGACACTTCAAGCTATCAAGCTCTCAGTGTCCTTCATCTGAGAAGGAAATGGAGGAGATGAGTCAGATCCTCTATATATCTGCAGTGGGGAGTTTGATGTATGTTATGATTTGCACGAGACCAGACGTAGCTTATGCAGTGAGGGTATTGAGCAGATATCTGGCGAATCCAGGGATGATCCATTGGGATGCTGTGAAGTGGATACTCCGATATCTCAGAGGTACAACATGTTTAAGTTTGCAGTTCGGTGGAGATTCACCGATGCTGATTGGGTACTTTGATTCAGATATGTCAGGAGATGTTGATTCCCGGAGGTCCACATCTGGATTTGTTGTTACTTATGCAGGGGGGAGCTATGTCATGGCAGTCGAGGTTGCAAAAGTGTGTGGCATTGTCGACGACGGAGGCAGAATACATTGCGCTGACGGAAGTGTTAAAGGATATCTTGTGGATGAAGAAGTTCATGCTTGAACTTTGACTCCAACAAGAAGTGTTCACTGTCTACAGTGATAATCAGAACGCTATTTTTCTGGCCAAGAACCCTTCCTACCTGTAACAACCCCTAAAATCCAAGAATAATAATAATACTAATTCCCTAATTGCTAACCGCAACCCATCTCCCCTTTAATACCTAAACCGAGCCAGCCCCCCTATTTTTTCCCGATCCCGCCTCTCGCGAGCCGTACGCAGCCGCAACTCCGTCTCCCGCGCGCAGAGCCATCGCCACCTCCTGCTCCCGGATCTGCCTCCAGCCGGCGCCGCCTCCTTCTCCTGCCAGCGCCGCCGCCTGCGTCTCCTCATGTCGTGGCCTCTTCCGCCTCCTCTAGGGCCTGCGCCTCCTTCTTATTCCTTCAAGGGGCCGACTCCAGCAACTCCTCCCTCCAACAGCTCCTCCCTCCAGGCACTTCCCCTCCTCCAAGGGGTCGGCAGCCATCCTTCCATGGATGGCAGTCCCCTTTCATCCTCCTCTTCGTCGTCTCGGCCAAGAATTTGCGTGAGGAATGCCTAGGGCTCGCTCGATTTCCCCCTCTACTCGGATTTAGAGCCCGGATATGACTTCCTTTGGGTAAGATTCCTCCACCTTCGTCTCTATTCTGTTTTGCCCTAATATGCGTATTTTTTTGCGATTCAAGATTTTTGCTTGATTTATAACCGTCCAATTTCTAGGTTTTTCCTGCTCCCCAGCGCCGTTCGTCGCCCTAATTGGCGGGATCTCTCCAAAGCCATCTCCGAATTAGGGTTTCCCTAGCCAAAAGCGCCGCCGAATCTCCGGTTTCCACGTTGTAATTCCTTCTCCCCTCACTTTTGAGGGAGGTAATTCTGCTAAACCCTCTTTGTTCAAATTTTGCGTCGTAAAATGCTTGTATTAGCGTAGTAAATTATGCTTTGTCGCATTCGTTGTTCCTGAACAGGTTTAATTAGGGTTTCTGTTTTTGCTTGCGTCGCTTCGCCGCCGCTGTCAGTTTCAGCCTCATTTAAGGCAAGTAGAGATCTCTCTCTTTTGCAAGCATTGAATTTATTTAGCCTGTCTATTCTTATGATTTTATGACTTCGCTTTGAATATATGTTTCATCAAATAAACTTAGTTCTTGAATGTCAGAATTTGACTTGTTAATAGATTGATGTGTCATGTGTTTGGAATGTCACAAGTTGTGAACGTGAATGATGGTTACTTGAATATTCACTTAGATGAATTGTATCTCATTTGTTGGAAGACGAGTTAGTGACGAAAGTGGTTTTAATTGGATTTTCATTTAAATGAATTGCATCTCATTGATGGATAAATTGTAAGACTAGTAGATCTTTTTGAGCAGGAACATTAATTATTATAATAATAAATGTTAAGATTCCTGCTAGCAACTAGGTGAATTGTGCTCGATATAAAATCTTCGACTCGTACACATGGTTACTTAGAAGATATTCGTGTCTTGAAAATGACGTAAGCTAAAGGAAAACTGGATATCCTAGAAAATGTTGTATAGTAATCTTATTACTCGTGAATACTGAATCCGCAAGTTTCAAAACTCTCTATCGAGTTCTCTGAGTCATCGATCTTATTTCTTATGCCTGTCTGGTTCTAAGACTTGAGTAAATAATATTCTATAACTTGATTCCTCATGTTTCACATTGGTAAAATCTACTATTGTATATCTGAATTAGTATCTTGATTACATGTCTTGATATGTTAGAATCCACGAAATTCTGCGCCAAGTCATTAATAACGTAAGTTAACATTGAAAGGTAGGGTTTAATTGATGAAACTCCTTGACTTGGGTTCCCTCTTGAATCCCTAATGGGAACAAAGGACCGGTCATAACGAGCTTAAATTTCTGAATCACTTAGGTCCCGCGTGTCATAAGCAAATCTTGGAAGCTAGGGTTTAGATGGTGCATCGTCTTGATTGCATGGTCACGGTAAGCAAGAAATACTCTTATTCTTGTAAGACTTACACTTGAACTTGAGTGTTAACCATGTGCACCCACTGTAAATACCTATGCATTTCAACGATTACAGCTTATGTCGTTGCAAGAATGTTTATGCTATACTCCGGAGTAGGCTAATATTTCCAGATAATTCTGCTTGTTTCAGTTACTTGCCTGTTTCACTGACTTGCTTCGAGATTAATTGGTACCGTAGAATTTCTAATTTCTTATGCACGTACCTAAATTTATAGCTTGTTTACTGTTGATTTTCAATGTTCTGAGGCTTTTCCTTCTTGTTTTAGAATTTGCCTTAGCGTTCGTGCCTGCGCCGTCTGCTTCCTGAGCCGATCTGCGTCAAGCTTCATGTTTTGTGTTTGTGTTTCATTTCTTTTACTGTCGGATAGTTCTGTTATGTAATAATTACGATCAGCCATTTTCTCCTGTTTCATGGACAACTGCTAGGCTAAATATTATATGTACTAGAATTTGACATGTTTTGCATGTTCATTTCTCCGAGGTGTCACTGCATTTCGATCTGTATCAGAATTTGTATTATGAGCCTTTACTAAAATGCATGTGCACTTGTTTTAAGTTATCATATTTTAAAAAGCTTCCGCAATAAATCAATCGGTTTTACTCAAAAGTAACTATTTTAAAACTATTTGTAGTATTTCTGTCTTCGCCTTAGCGGACATGGATTTTCCTTTCACCCATGCCTGTGGCATCACGGCCCGCCCCGAAGCGCACTCTGACTTTTGTCGAGACGGGTCGTGACACTACCACTCCAAGACGAAGCATATTGATGTGAGGTATCATTGGATACATGATGTTGTCGAAGAGAAGTTGTTGAAGGTGGATAAAGTCCACACTGCTGAAAATCCTTCGGACATGATGACAAAGGTCGTGCCAAGGGAGATGCACGAGTTGTGCCGGTTGCTGATCGACATGAAGTTCATTTGAAGATGTCAGGTGGGGGAACTCGTCTTTATGGTATGGAGGGGGAGTTTGTTAGGGTCCAGCCCCTAAAGAGAGGAAAATCAGATCATGGTTGGAGCTGTGCTGCTGCTGGAGAAGAAGGAGGTTGTGTATAACAACAAATTCTTGCTCTGTTTGCTATCGTCGGGTGGTAACCCAACCGCTGGCGGTAGCATGTCGTCGAGTGGACTGACAGTATCGTTGAGAGGACTGGCAGCTGGGGGCTAACACCCGACGGTAGTGGTACCGCAGGCGGTAGTTTTGTTCGTCGGGATAGTACCCATATCGTCGAGATGAGTCTTCGATGTCGTCGAGACTATGTCGTTTTGATGACTACTGCGGCACGATAGCTGCTACCACCGGGCGGCAGCGTGCGGAAACAATTTCGTTAATTGGTGATCGGGAGCCGTCGGATCGAACTAAAACTTGTTTCAATGGCCAAGATGGGTTCGCCCTTTTACCTTAAATAGGCAGATGTCCTTTGGGAGAATAATAACTTCCATTTTCTCCTAGCCATCAAAGAGAAGAATGTGAAAAGGAGGAAGTTGCCGCCATTGCTGTCAGATTTCTTCAGGAGGAAGAACAAGTTTCTCACCGGAGGTGTTCTTCGTCTTCGATGTATGGAGTTTTGCTCAGTCTTATCTTCGTTTTCCTTTGGTGCTTGAGGAGAGATTTGAGTTATTTTGTTCCTTTTCTTGAAGAGAAATTATTTTCACCTTGGGTTGAGAGGGGATTCAATTTGTGAATCCAAAGGGGTTTCTAGGTTGGGCAAACCTAGATTATATTGTTGTAATCCTTATTATTTTGATAGTGGATTATTTGTGTGCCCCGCCCCGTGGTTTTTCCCTCATTGCTTTTGAGAGAGTTTTCCACGTAAATTTTATTGTCTGGTTGTGCCATTTTCCTGTGTTTTTCTTGTTTTATCATCTTCTAGTGTGCCCAAATTTTTATTAATTTTCAAATTAAAAAACAATTCTCTGTGGCCATCGTAACCATTGTTATCAATCACATATTCATGAATGTGGATTTTTGTTCAAGCTCACCGGAACAAAAATGTCGCCCCAAACAAACAATGGTTCGTAACCACCGCGTTCACGCCTGCCACCGCCATGCCAAATAGACCCTAAGTTGAATAATTTTCAACCGGGATTCCTCACAGATAAATCAAGTTTCAATCATATTAAGGTTAAGGAGATCGAGTGGATAATTTTTATTCTTGTATTATATAAATAATATATCATACCCATAAAATCAAAGATATGTTATTTTACTTATTATATTAAGGAAAGCATAATGTATGAGAATTGATGATTAAATATAATTTTGTTGTAGACAAATTGTTTTAAGTCCATTCGGTTGGACAAAATTAGATCTCATGAATTAAAATTGAGATGCGCATTTCCAAATTCCAATCATGTTGTTGCAAAATTAAATGACTGAATTGGAATTCAAATGAATTTCAAATTCAGTGGAATTTATTTTGCAATAGCTCAATCTCTTTACTCCCACAAAAGAATGGATGGATTTGAGGAATAAATAGGACAACGAATCTTTTAGGGTCAGTTCGTTTAGAAAGAATTGAGATTCTGGAAATGAAATCGAAGGTTTAATCTCAATTTTGCCGTTCATTTCCACGCTTAACGTTAGAATTGGAATTTTAATAAATTCTCTGAAATTCATTTTGAACTATAGACAATTCTTCCCAATCTATATAAGAATTGGATAATTCCGACCGAGTCGCGTTTTTTTGCAAAGGGCGTTAATTTTTGCCCTGTGCACGCGTTTTTCGCACGGGGGCTCATATTTCGCCAGGGTGCGCATTTTTTGCCCGGGCGCACAATTTTTTGCCCGGTCGGGTGTTTTTCGCCCGTGCGCGTGTTTTTTGCCAGGGCGCGCGTTATTCGTCTGGGCGCGTATTTTTCAACAGGGCACACACTTTTTGACTGTCACGTGTTTTTTACCCGGGCGTAGGTTTTTCACCCGGGCGCATATTTTTCCCCCGGGTGCGTTTTTCATCCGGCGCTCATTTTTCAACCGGGTGCGCACAGTTTTGCCCGGGTGCGCACATTTTTGCCCGGGCGCGCACATTTTTGCCCGGGCGTGCAAATTTTCGCTCGGGCGCTCATTTTTCGCCCGGGCGCACATTTTTCGCCCAGGAGCGCGTTTTTTCGCCCGGGCGCGCGAATATCGCCTGGGACGCGATTTTCGCCCAAGCACGCGTTTTTTTCGCTCGGGCGGGCATTTTTTTTCCGGGCGCTCGTTTTTTAGCACGGGTGCTCATTTTTTCGCCAGGGCACGCGTTTTTTCGCCCGAGCATGTTTTTTTCCCTGGCACGTGGTTTTTCGCCTGAACGAGTGTTTTTCGCTCGGGCGCGTTTTTTTCGCCCGTGCGCGCTATTTTCGCCCGGGCACACGTTTTTCTCCCTTGCGCACTTTTTCCCCGAGAACGCATTTTTCGCCACAACGCTCATTTTTTTGCCCGGGCGGGCGTTTTTCGCCCGGGCGAGCGTTTTTCGCCTAGGCGCGCATTTTTTCGCCCGATCGCAAATTTTTGTGCGGGCGCGCACTTTTTGACCGGGCGCGCAATTTTTCAGCCAGACGCGCACTTTTTCGTACGGGCGGACTTTTTTCGCATGGGCGCAATTTTTTCGCCCGAGTGCGTGTTTTTTTCCACTACGCTCATTTTTCGCCCAGACACGCATTTTTCGCTTGGGCGGCTGCGTTTTTTTCGCACTGACGCAAATTTTTCGCCCAAATGTGTGTTTTTCGCCAAAATGCTCATTTTTCTTCTGGGCACGCGTTTTTTGTGATAGAATGTTAGCTTATTCGTAATATTTTCCAATTTTCCAATTGAATTTTATTTAACAAACGAATAAAAGAATTGATTAATTCCATAATATTTGTCAATATTATTTATTAGGCGAACTCTGGAATTGAAATTAGACTAATTCCAATTCTGAATATCGAGCTCAAATATCAAATTCAAATATTAAATTCCAATTCAGATCAAACGAACAGGCCCTTAGTGATAATTTTAGTAGGATAGTACCCTTAAATGATAGACATGGTAATCATAGTGAGGTTTATAAAGAACATTTTAGGAGGAAATTTTTGGATAAAGTCTTGGAATGAAAGAATCCTAATGAGCTAACTCTTGAGAGAGAATTTCTATGGAGAGAGTCATAATGAGATTAATTTTTTGACAGTGAAAATGTATGAGTTTGAGAATCTAAGTGAAATAGAGCCTTTGTAGAGAGAAAATCAAGAGATAAATTTTTAGTGAGAGAATGATGGTGAGAGTTTTTTAGAGTAAATCTTAGGCTCCATTTGAGCGGCATTTTTTCTACGATGAGTTTGAACAAAAGCATCACTGTCATAGAATGTATGTTTGGCATGGCAACGGTTATGACTGTCATTAAGAAAAGAAAATTGAACATAAAAGTTAATATAGTTCCTTAGGTGAGGTCGAGCGTTCACGAACGAGGGTTCATAACTACCGCGTTCATGACCGCTACCGCCGTGCCAAACTGAGCCTTTATCTTATTGGATTCTCAAACTAAAACATTTATTTAAGAATTTTATAGTAAAAGATTTCTGCAAAAATCACATTTAATATTCTCTCTCTATAAATTTATTTCTAAATTATTATTTTTCTTTCACTTCATGAGATTCAAATATTATAGCATAATTTTTGCATAATATCATAAGACATTTAGGTTATAGCATAATTTTATTCTACAGAATTGATTAATACTAATTCCAAACTTATTTACAAAATCAAAAGACAAAATTAAATTTGAGTCTTTAAACTCTAAAACTTGAGGCTCAATAATGTCCAACTGAATGGACCCTAAGAGTTAAATTTTTAAAGAGAGTCAAAATGAGAAATCATCATAAGATTTTTAGAGAGAATGTTTGAAGTAAGAATTTATAAATGAAGATATTGAAGATACTCTATATAACACCTTAAGAATATGGACCAAGTCAATTGAGTAAACTAACTAGGTTAGGGGTCCAAATGACTTAGGCTGAGTCAAATAGTGACATGTTGAGCAAATAAGTCAACTAACTTGATAATGACCCAATAGAGTCATAATATGTCCCAAATTGACCAAATAGGTCATGTTATATCTCAATTAATTAGACCTTGTGGTGGCCAGGAAGGTTAAATTCATCAAATGGATCAATTTGACTTGTTATACTGAATTGATGAACTTTTACTCCAATAATGAATCATTATGGACAATTAGCTTATTTGTGACCCAAATATATGGTCATCTTAGTCAATTTTAACTCCTAAGAGTTAAATTGGCATAAGTTGACAAAATTGATTCAAGTTATATGTAATTGATGTAATATGGTCACACTTTATCGCTATTGACTCAATTGATTTATGTGGGACTTAAGTCCACGGCCGGACCCACCTTAAGACATGCACGCGTCGGGCGTTAGTTTTGCGTAAATGATCTAGGGTATGCTTCGCTAGTCTACTTCTCAGTGCAAGACCGAGGCGATTTCTTCTATGACCACCAATTTCCTCCTCTTTTCTGAGTTTTCTCTTGTGCCCTAGCTCGCCTGGATCGACAATTTGTGCCCGAGTTCAGAGACTTATTCCTATGTGTGCATGGTAACAATACACCTGTCTACTTTCCCCCTTTCTCCATTTATCGTCTGCAGTTGTCAGCGAGGCAGGTGGCTGCTTCCTCCCCGTCCCTGAGCAGACAAGCAGTCGAGCATGGGAGGCGAGAAGCTGAGTAGATATGAGTCCAACTTCCATTTTGATTTACTTTTAGATTTTCCTAAAGCTTCCCTTTGCTTATCGGCTATCGTCATTCGCCGATCATCGATCGTTGTTCGCCGTTTGTGGTAAAAAAAATTGTGTTAAGAGCAAAGAAAGTGAACAATATTTTCAAAAATGATTTGTAAGTTCAAATATAATATGTCTGGGATACGCCGAAATCCTAGTTTTTCCCTGTCTGAGTTAACTAAGTCATAGTGGACTAATCATAGATCAATATGAACTAATTATCGTGGAGTAGGTCAACAATAGATTTGATGAGTTTAGAACCATTAGGAACAAATGAAAATTAAATTAGACTGTTTTGAGTACTTTGAAGCCTTGAACTTAACCTATGAAGGATAATTAGGATCATTTGATCTTGTTTCAATCAAAAGACTCCTCCTCTTCAACAATCAAGTAAACAAACCATTCCACTAACTAATGGTCGATCAACCCCTATCTCAACATTACACCACATAACCCCATATTGTATTAGTGTCAAGCAACATGTATATGGCTCCTATACCATCTCATGCCTATACAACCTTAGACAAAAGCAATGCACCCTCTTCTCTTCTAAACCGATAGATTGTCTCCTTCATTCCTACCAATTTCAAAGAGCTACGTAACTTGCTCAACATGCATCCCGCTCTAGTAATCCTTTTGGTATGTTTCTGCAATGATTGCCAAAGCACCTTCAGACGATGAAAAGAGTCTAACAATAATGTAAGCAGCTAGCTTGGAAAGAGTTCCTTGGTTTGTTATGAACCCGCCACAAATTCTGAGGTGACCACTCATACTCTCATGAGCTTAGATTTGGAGTTGTTACCATTATTATTCTCCCTCTTCTCTGTTAAACCAATTGTGGGTTCACATGCATTCATGCTAGTGATGTCATCACCGACAAGATATATGACATGGACCCTTGGTGTATGCCTATTTCTGGGTGAATGGAAACAACTATGTGTCTTCTAGCTACCGATTGTGTGGGAGGAATTATCATAGAGGCACCTATTCTCAATTCCCCCTCCAACGAGCTAAGGGGTTATTTGATAAACCTTTAACAACCTGACAATTGCATGCCATCTCTTAGGAGGTTGACACCTCCCTTTGACACTCCTATGACCTACGATGGCATGTCGCATGCCATAAAAAATGATATCTCAACAATGACACTTGAATGAGAGTACATGACAACGGGTGCCTATGAGACCCACTTAATCATCCTTCGATTCTTGGTGCACCAAATTAAAATTTGGATATCTCGAACCAAATTGGGCTAGAGGAACTATGATTGAGCTATGCGAGATCAGTCCATCTGAACTTGGGTTTGACCATATCATGGTGTGCTACAACCCAATTAGGGGTGTACCAACCCAATTGGCCCCATCCAAAATAGTTGGGCTCGGGTGGGTGTCATTATTGATAGGGCTCAATTGAGCTTAGGAACCCAATTGAGTAGTGACAAAGTAAGATGGATCTTTGGTGCACCCCAAATTGGAGTGCGTACTACCAAGTTGAGTATGATGACCAAATTGAGTAGCCCTAATTGGGGCATATTCTAAGCCAATTATGCTAGGGCATAGTGTACCCTACTAGTAGAGCCTAACTCAAGTATTCACTAAGGTAGGAATGAGTTTTGACCATCAGACTTAGACTTGGACAATTGACTAAGTTGGCCTAGGTTGGACCCACTGGGTCAAGATTGATCTATTTGGTTTATTACTTTGTCCTTGATGGACCAACCAATGGTATCATATTATTAATTTAATGTTAAAGGACCATAATGGTGTCCCAGTCACATCTTGACCTGATTTTGGGTGCCAAATGAGTTGTTCATCTATTACCCATCTTGACTCAGAAGATTCAATATGATCGAATTGTGCAAACATGACAAATCATAGTGTGTCTGAACCTAATTTGTTAGGATTAACTAAATTCAACCAATTCTAATTCTATTTGTACAAGAGTGACCAAACTCAAGACCAAGTGGGCTGATGTGTTAAAGATTGTGTCAAATCGATTCAAAGTTACACATGCATGATTGAAGAGCCATTGCTTTACAATTTGGTCATAATTACCCTAATTCAAGGATGTGTGCATGTCAAGAGCCACCCTTATGACCAATGTGTTGGTTAAGATCGTGTTTCACATTGGTTGAGGCACGTTCTTCTCTTGAGTCATGGTGGACTAGCTATGTAGATTAGGTTCTCTAGCTTTCACTAGATTATTATTGCAGTTTGGTAGTGCATTGTCCCTAATTCCACCCAAGCAATAAGAGGTTATGGTTTGATATCCAGTCTAACACAAAGCTCTAACTACAATATCTAATGGTGTGACCCTTTGGGTGGTGGCTATATACATCCAGAGCTCATGACTCCTCATGGTGCCTATAGATCTATGCTCTATGGAACATTTACTCAGGGAGAATGTTGTGCAAAATATGGACTTAGAACGTAGGTACGTCCTATTCCAAATATGGAATATGTTGATCCATAGTTGCTTGATGGGTACCATTGGATAAGATGTGCATGTGTGTTAGCTAATGCAAAAAAATAAGAATGTACTATGTCGACATATGTTGTACTAATTGTTAGTAATGGAACGTTCACCTAGAGGGGGGGGGGTGTTAGGTGATCTGGGTTCTTTTCAAATTATTTGCGCGAGTTTCGAATATTCAAGCGCAGCACAAAAATATCGCAAGATAAACACAAATAAAACACACCAGACGACACAAGATATATAGAGGTTCCTCAAGACAGGGTGTCTTGAGTAGTCCTCTGTCCCTCTGCGCCTACCCAGTAGTATGCTAGGATCGGCAAACGCCGCCAAATCTTCAGGCCCGCAAGCCTTACAACACGGACCCGTAAATCTTACAGCCTAGGCCCGCAAGCCCCTACTGCACCCGAGCCCGCAAGCTCGACACTAAGGCCCTCAAGCCCTACAAACACAAACACGCAAGTCCTCTATCTATAGCCTAGGCCCGCAAGCCCCTACTGCACCCAAGCCCTCAAGCTCGACAAATTCGGACCCGCAAGGCCATTGCCCTGGCCCTCAAGCCTCACAACTCTCCAGCCCTCAAGCTAGACGGTGTCGGACCCGCAAGTCCACTGCCCTGGCCCTCAATCCTTACAGCTCTCCAGCCCTCAGGCTAGACAAATAGGCCCGCAAGCCTTACAAGATACAGTGATAAAAGACTGTTTCTTCTGCCGGATGAAGATCAGCAACTTTAGCCTGTTGAAGATCGACTTCTTAAGGTTGAAGAAGATATTTCTGATTCAGATCTTGAGCGCACAGTTCTTCTTCAATCTTTTCTTAGCCTGATGAGGATTGGCTTCTTATCAGTCGATGGAGATGACTGCTTCTTCTTTTTCTCTTTCTTTCTTGCGCCGCTTTTTCCGTTCTTCTTTTTCGCTGTATGCGCAAGTTCTTTCTTATGTATCGACCCCGTATTAGGGCAACCTTTTATCTCTTTTATAAGACTATGAGGCTCCCAACGATCTTCTGAAAAAGATCCTTAAGAGTCAGATGATCCTTTCCTTAAGAGCACGCGCTGATTGGACAATCAGGCGGCGACATTAAATGCTGACAGCGCGTACGCAACATTTGAATATGTCTCAACGATATTTCCATTGTTAGAATGACATGGATGATATCTCGAAGACAGGACTTTGTCGATGCTTTGAACTTGGTTGATCTTAGATTCTTCTTGCTTCTGCCTCTGATGCTAGTATCTCGATGATACGGGACATTCTGACGCTTCTGCATATACGACGATATGCTATCTCTGACTATATCATCGTGATCTTCTTTCTTACAGACTGTCGTCGTGATCACGTTGTTCTCCTGACGACATGAGTGATAACATGTCGACAGAACATACTTTAGCAATTGCTTGTCTTCAGCTGTCCTTCTTCAGTCTTCTCGACGACAAACCTTCTTTACGACGATGTTCACCGCCATCAGTCATACTTAGCCTTTTCAGCGACAAGGCTTCTTCTCAATGATATCTGTTCTTCTTTGACTTTCTTGACGATACAGTTCTTTACCATCGATCTCTTCGACACTGATCTTCTCTTTGTCTTTTCAACGATAAGGCTTCTTCATCTTCTCTGCGTTCGACGAACGACACTCTTCATTCGACGAACAGCATTCTGCGTTCGACGAGCTTCATTCTTCTGTCCCGTCTCTGCATTCGACTATCTTCATTCTGCGTTCGACGAACAGCGTTCTGCGTTCGACGAGCTCGCCAAGTCTCAACGTTCGACGATCTTCATTCTGCGTTCGACGAACAGCATTCTTCGTTCGATGAACTCGCCAAGTCTCAGCGTTCGACGATCTTGCCAAGTCTCAGCGTTCGACGAACTTCCTTCCGCGTTCGACGAATTTTGTTCTGCTAACTTCCTGAGATTTATAAGTTAGAGAAGTGATCAAATACAAAGTGAAGTTTTCTTGACTTGATGACTTCTTCAAATCAGGAATCGCGTGGGCAAGATTCCCAACAATCTCCCCTTATTTGAAGAAGTCAGAATCTCAATTCAAGAATACTTTCACTTGACAATAAATATTATAATCGTAACTTTTGAGCATGTAAGATGTACTTATCTTTGCTGAACTCTCTGAGTACATCGGGCTTATAGCTCCCCCTTGATTTGATGTCTCTTCTTTTGTGGCTCCCCCTACACCTTTGCTCCCCCTACACTTTGAACATATTGATGTGTTATTTCTCCCCCTTTCTGACTTCTTTCCCGGAGGTCTTTTTTACGTAGACAATAGTTCAAGCTCCCCCTTGCTCGGTCATAGTTCATCCAAATTCTGAGAGATTTTCTAACCAAGCATCTAGAAAGGGATTAATGAAAAATAAGTAGAGGATTACTCTAAGTTTAACATCCCCAGCTGGAATTTGAAGAAATTAAACTTAGCTTCATCTAGGGGCTTTGTAAATATATCAGCCACTTGTTTGTCTGTTGGGGCAAACTCAAGGGTGATATCTTTATTTTCCATATGCTCCCTGATGAAGTGATACCCGATCTCAATATGCTTAGCACTGCTATGAGAGGCAAGGTTCTTCGCAATTGAAATTGCACTTGAAGAGTCACAAAACAGGGGTGTACGTTTTGGTCATCTTTAGATTATAGTCTTCAAGTTGATGTTTGATCCATAGCAGTTGGGCACAGCAGCTCCCAGCTGAGATATACTCTGATTCTGCTGTTGAGATTGCCACACTGGTCTGCTTCTTACTGCTCCACGAGATCAGTCTTCCACCAAGGAATTGACATGTCCCTGAGGTACTCTTCCTGTCTTCCTTGCACCCTGCATAATCTGCATCTGAGTAGCCAGTTAGTTCACATCCATTGTTCCTAGGGTACCATAGGCCAAGATTTGATGTACCCTTTAGGTATCTTAAGATTCTCTTTACAGAGACATGATGAGATTCCTTAGGATTCACCTGATATCTAGCACAGACACATGTATCAAACATAATGTCAGGCCTACTTGCAGTTAGATAAAGCAAGGATCCAATCATGCATCTGTACTTAGTTTCATCAAAGGGTATGCCCTTCTCATCCTTGTCTAGAGACACATTGGTTCCCATTGGAGTCTTCATTGAAGAAGCACTCTCCAATCCAAATTTCTTGACTAGCTCCCTAGTGAACTTGGTCTGGGAGATGAATATACTATCTTCAGATTGTTTCACTTGGAGACCTAGGAAGTATTTGAGCTCACCCATACTGATCATCTCAAACTTTCCCTGCATCAAGTTGGCAAATTTTTTGCAGAGATTGTTATCTGTACAGCCAAAGATGATGTCATCCACATAGATCTGCACTAGCAAGATCTTGCCCTTCACTTCCCTTAGGAACAATATCTTATCAATCTTTCCCCTTGAGAACTTGTTCTCAATTAGAAAGCTTGACAGAGTTTCATACCAGGCCCTAGGTACCTGCTTTAAGCCATACAGGACTTTTCTAAGAAAATAAACATAATCAGGGTGCGTAGGATCTACAAAACCTGAGGGTTGCTCTGCATATACCTCCTCTTTGAGGTCACCATTTAGGAAGGCTGACTTCACATCCATCTGGTAGACTTTGAAACCTTGGTATGCTGCATAGGCTAGAAACAGTCTTATTTCTTCCAGTCTGGCTACTGGAGCAAATGTCTGATCAAAATCTATCCCTTCCTCTTGTCTGTAGCCTTTTGCCACTAGCCTTGCTTTATTCTTGATGATGATTCCATTTTCATCCAACTTATTTCTGTAGACCCATTTAGTTCCTATGATGTTCTGTCCTTGGGGTCTTGGAACTAGTTTCCAAACCTTGCATCTCTTAAACTAGTTCAGTTCCTCCTGCATTGCTGCAATCCAAAATGGGTCCTGATTTGCTTCCTCAAATTTCTTGGGTTCAATTTGAGAGAGAAAACTCAGGTACAATGCTTCACTTGCAGCTCTGCTCCTTGTCATCACACCTTGGTTGACATTTCCTATTATCTGCTCTTGGGGATGATCTCTTACTTGTCTCAAGGCAACTGGTAGTATTCTTGGCACTTCTGTATTAACAGCTTCTTCAGGTTGCGTTTCTTCAGCCGTTTTTGAACTTTCTGCAGGTTCTTCCTCGATTTCAACAATCACTGACTGATTCTTATCTCTGAGTGAGGTATCAACATTGTCTTCAATGGATAGCTTCTCTACTATTTCCATTGTACCTGCATTTACTAGAGAACTAGACCAGCCCTTATGTATAAGGCTAGTCTCATCAAATACCACATGCACAGATTCTTCCATTGCTTGGGCATTGATGTTGTACACTCTATATGCCTTGCTATGAGAGCTGTAGCCAACAAAAATACCCTCACTGCTTTTCTCAGCAAACTTAGTTAGCTTGGATTTCCCATTATTAAGAACATAGCATTTGCTACCAAAGATCCTAAAGTAGGATAAGGTTGGTTTTCTGCCCTTCATTAACTCATAGGGAGTTTTCTTGTGATCTTTGATGATGGAGGCCCTGTTTATCACATGATAAGTAGTATTGACAGCCTCTGCCCAGAAGTATTCTGGTAGAGAGGAGTCACTTAGCATTGTCCTACTAGCCTCTATCAAGGTTTTGTTCTTCCTTTCTATAACCCCATTCTGTTGAGGAGTTTTGGGTGGGGAGAATTCTTGGGAGATACCTAGTTCTTGGCAGAATTCTGTCATGGACCCTGACTGAAATTCTGTCCCATGGTCACTTCTGAGTTTGACCACAGTACAGTCCATCTCATTCTGGATCTGCCTGACAAATTTTTTCAAGATATCTAGGGTATCTGGTTAGAGTCAAATGACCAAAGTCAACCAAAGAGGCCAAATTGACCAAAGTCAACCAAAGAGGCCAAATAGGCCAAATTGACCAAAGTCAACCTTAACCCTAAATTGGTCAAGGTAGCCTAATTAGAGTCAAATGACCTCCTCCATGCCAAATTGACCACTCCTCTAGGTCTAAAATATCATAAGAAACCTAGTAGACCTAAAAGCCCCATCATGGGACCCCCAGTGGTCCAAATTGACCAAAATGCCCTTTTTAGGTCAAAATGGCAATTCTTCACTAAGTACCCTAATTGACCACCACCATATTAAATTGACCCTACCCATAGTGTTATCATGTCATAGGGAACCCAGTGGACCAAAAAGCCCCATGACTGGGTCAACCCTAGGGCTCAATTTGATCAAAGTCAACTTAGCCTGTTTTGGTCAAATCAACTCAAATTGGGTCAACAAAGGCTCATGTGACCAAATTGACCCCACCAGTAGTTTCTAAACCTAATTTGGAATTCAATGGACCCAAAAGCCCCATCCTAGGGTCACCCAATTGGTCAATTTGACCAAAAGTCAAATTTACCCAAATTAGGTTAAATCTCTTGAATCTAGCACAATCCCTTTGGGCTAAGCCCAATTGACCACTTGACCAGCCTAGTGGTGATTGTAAGTGGCTGACTTGGCCATTCAATTTGAATGAATTCGGCCAGGAGAGAGAAAGCCCCAAATTGGAGAGAGAGATAAGGGGCATTCATGGAGATTGAATGCTTTGACCCCTCAATCCTCCACCAATTGATGATCATTCATCTCCCCTGTCAGTTACAAGTGAATCCATGGGTTTTCCAGGGCTGAGGGGGGCTGAATCAAAGGGGAATTAGAGGTGGCCGAAATCACCATTAATGGTGATAATGGCAATTCATGCCATGGCTCTTCCCCTCCCCCAATTAACCTCATAAACACCTTCAGAGGTCGGAGATGAGTGAAACCCCCAAGCCCCCAGAGAAAATCGGGCAGAGGAAGGCTAGATCGGCATGGCACCAAAAGCTCCACCACCGGCCATGGGCAACCGCCGTAGCACGCGCCACCAGTCCCCCACACAGGTCTGGTTTTCTTCCTCTCTCTTCAGTGGGTAGATCCCCTCCATCGGTGGCAAGATTCGAGCCCTATCTGCTCTGGATCGGGCATGCCAAGAAGCTCGAAATCGAGCTTTTACTTCCGACCTAAATGCCCTGTTCCGGCCACTTCCGGCCGGTCAACCACCGCTACTCGCCGGCCACCACCTCAACGAAGGTGGTGGTGGCATTGGCCGGGCGGGGCGGCGCCTAGGTGGCCGGGAAAACAAGGATCAAGGTGGCCCAGGCGCGAGCGATCCTGGCCGTTGGCCAGAGGAAGAAGACGACCAGGCGCGGTCTGATGTGCGCCAAGATTCGTGCTCAGGATCATTTAATTTGTTTTATTATTATGTGTGTTATTGTCATATATTGTGCTGTACTTGGAAATAAATATTAAAAATACTAGATGCCCTCTACAGAAAAAGTGTCCAACATGAAAGTTGTGGGCCTTGACCCCTAGGATCATACAAAATTGACTTCACCCAATTTGGAGTCCTGGTTTGAACTCAGCACCCATTTTAGTGCAAAGTTTGACTGAACTTTGAAAGGGTGCCCACACCAATCCACTAGTCCAAATGACTTGAAATTTGGACTAGGAGTGAGTCTTGCCTAGGCCTATAACATATCCAAAAATGAGAATTTTTGGAGAACATTTTCCTAAAGTTTGTGTAGAAATTTAATAATCCTTGCATAAATTATTTGGAGAGTCAAATGACCTCCAATCACCACCAAATTTTGGTGGGGTGTTATTAGGGTCATGATAAACCCCTGTTTAAAATGTCATCTCATTTGGAGTTCATTTGGCTAGGTAATCATTAGGCCAAAGATTTGCCCATTAAGGGGAAATTTGTGAATAAGGGCTATTTGGGATTTTCATGGTCAAACCACCTCCTATTGGAGTGGGGTTTTGGCCACTGCCCTAATATCACCCAAATCACCTCCAAGAGAGTTATGGGTCCATGGGGAGTTGGATTGCCCTAGGACATGGGTTTGGAGCACCTTGGGGTGCATTTAGCCAAGTAGAGACCCATTGGTCAAATGGGCCCATAGAGACTTGACTCTTCTTGGGAAGGTCAGTGGGGTCAATTTGAGACCCCATGAGGAAGATTTGTGAGCATTAGAGTTGATTTTCTCAAGGCCATAGGGTTGATCCCTATGGAGTGGAATTTGGGGTTGTGAAGGACATAGGGGAGTTTTTCCTTGGAGAGGGGTGTATTGGACTCCCCTGAGTCCTATAAGTGATGTGACACCCTCACAAGAAGTTTGGGTGGATTTGGAGAGGTTTTGACCCTAACCCTAGGTTAAACCCTAAAGGGGTGCAATTAGAGGCCAATGAAGGAAGAGGGGTCAAACCTTAATGGTTTGCCTTGAAATTTTGGGGAGATGATCTTGGTGACCAGAGAATGCTACTGTCAGAAATTGGTGGGGTTTGGAGTTGCCAAACCTAGGTAATAAATCCTTGGGTAGATTTGTAAATATTTAGGGTTTTGGGACTTAGGAAGAAATAATACTTAGTGATTAACCAACTTCTGTCACCAACTTAGTTTTGATGTTTTTAATCCCTGGAGATTTTGTTAGAGCCATTGGAAGACTTTTGGAGGTCCAAATTGTAATTATTCATATTGTTGACAATTTTTGGGATGAACAATTTTAGGGTGTTAGTTTTCTTTAATTTCATGAAACTTTGCTGGATGACATTTCATACCATTATGAACCCATAGTATTTTTCTCATAATTTATGGATTAATATTTTTGGTACCTCTAGTTCAATTTGGAATTATTTGTAAATATATCCTTGGTGGAAATTACAATTGTAGACTTTATGGTACATGGTCAAACTTGGTAGGGATGAAAATTTTAGTATGAGTCACCTCTGTATAAATTTTTATAAGGTTTGGAGATCATATGAGGGTACCTCCTTTGGAATTTATTGGAGATAAATGGGTTTTGGAATTTTTAATAATAGTAGATCTTGTTGGAATTCCCTACAAATTCATATCTACTGATTATTAGGTACCCTTGATTTATGTAAAAAGTTGGGTAGGCATTGGAAGTCAGAATAGTGCACTTGTAGTTCAAACCCTGGGGAGTTGTAATTTGGAAAAATGGTTTTAAATATTAATAATGTTGGGAAAATTTATGAAACTCTGGAAGTGATCTCAAATAAGTGTCATGGACCCCCAGTAAAAATATTGGGACACGGAGTTGATTATTTAATGTACCTCCCTTCATGAGCATCAAAGCGTTAGAGATGGCCTGCGTTTAGCAAATTGGCAATTTTGGGGTTATAGGCCAAGTTAGATTATATTGATTGGAGATGTGAGAGTTTAATGGTGATCATTTGACTATGTGAGAATCCCTGGAGTTAATTAGGGTTTGATGAGTCCTAGGGTGGTGGGGTGCCACCCTTGGGGTAGATCGTCCTGGGATTGACGGAAGTTCGTCTTTTCCCCTTTAGTGTCTTAAAGCACTTAGGTTTAAGTCAGGTAAAAAGTATTAAGAGGGTTTTCTTATGGGTAGATACCAATAATATTAAGTGTCTTGGGAATGGGAACTTTGGGGTGTCAACCCATTGTAGTTCCTAGTACCGTAGCGAGCCCATCACAGGGTAACCCTCGGGAAGTCCAAGACTAACCTTAACTCATAGGAGTAAGACATTGTACAAGATTAACTAATAACACACTCATCCACACCCTGTGGTTTCGGGAGTTTAGTTGGTTTGGTTGTATGAGCGGTGGGCTCGGTGGTTGTAGCAGCAGACTAGTTAGTCTGGTGAGCTTGTGGCTCAGTAGTGTTTGATGGCGGGCAGGTTAGCCCGGGGAGCTTATGGCTCGGAAGTAGGAAGTGGAACATGTTGCATGTGCAATGAAGGTGGTGGGTCTTCGGTATCGGACGATCATTCACACCGACGTCAATACGTTGACTCGGCAAGTGTGGTTTTACACTTAGCCTTGAAAGTCTGGCGGTCCAGTCAGCAAGAGTACGCAGACGCTCCGCGGGTTTTGTGGAGGCGTACGATAGGTCTAGGTTAGGTAGTGTGAATACCAACCTAGAGGTGGGCGAGGCCCAACCCACCTCTTCCGTTTGCCACTACGGGAGTATCCTGGGAGTCTAGCTCGCTCCAAAAGGGGGAACTAAAGGTCTATGCGCATAGAGTCGTAGTGAGTGAGTTGCACTTGTATGAACATAACATAACAACATACTTTGCATGTCATAGCATAATCATTGCATTCAACCTACCCCTAACGTATAAGTCCGTTATGGGACTTCTTATACGGTAGGCTCTGCTAAATGACCCCTTGGTCTATAGGTTTGTATGGGCATTCCTATAAATCAATGGTTACTTTTATATTACTTCACTTACCATTATGTATGCTGCTTACTGTTCTTTACATGCACTTTACTATGCTTACTTACTGCTTCATATATATATACACCTGTGTAGTTGTAGATCCACCGCCACTTGCTTTTGTTTTTACCCCTTGAATGTCCTCCGCTTCCTCCTCCCCATACGGTGCCTAGGAGCCATTGGGGGTGGGGTGGGGAACATAAGGCTTAGTCTTTTTGACTAACGGTCGGTGGACCATATCATTTTAGGGGTTCGAGCAGACGCAGCAACACCAGAGGCCGGAGCAGACGGAGGCGGGCTAGTCTAGTACAGGAGCACAGGATTCAGGATCTGTGAGTGATTAGTAGTTAGCTTCTGTGAGTGATCTTGTAGTGAGGATATGATGTACAGGGCATGAGCTCTCTTTATTATTGTACCTTTGTTATCTTTTTATTCAGTTATATCATGTGGACATTTATATTTCATGTTGATTCTGTAGACTTGTCTTCCTTAATGTAACTTTTCTTGGTGATCGATTTGGCCGGCAGAATCGGCGTTTTGTGGTGGCGACCTTCCCGAGTGAAGGTGTCACCGCAAAACGGCGGTTCTGGGCCTAAGACCCGGTGGTTTTTGCAAAAAAAAAGGGGGTCTTACATGCACTCTCTTTGCATTGAGCCCTGTTGGGTTGAACCAACAGTCTAAGGCAAAGTGGCCTACTTTCCCACAACACCAGCATTCATGTTTGTTGTATCTTCTCTTCTGCTTCACCATCTGAGTGGGGTGGCAGTGCTGATGAGCAGAAGAGCATGCTTCTTGCCTAACAGTTCTTGGGTGAACCTCATATGTGTGAGTTTGGGGTGGAATCGGTCTCACCACATTTTGATTCACCTTCTTGGGAACAGGCTTTGTAGGAACAACCTTTCCCCAACTCTTGATTGTTGTTGCTGCAGGTTTGTGGGGTGAAGGACTTGACACCATCACCTTCTTGTAGGAAGGTCTAGCTTCAGAATCTTTGCCCTTAACTGTCTTCTGATTAAAACCAATACCAGCTCTGAACTGTCCAGAGAAGGTGTCAATGATGGGCAGGATAGTTTTAGGCATTGAGAAGCTGGATGCCAGTTTCTTCTCAGCCAACAACATTTCCTCAAGGTCCTTGATGACCATGTTCTTCTGTCCTAATTCAGCATTCTTAAGCCTTATGGCTTCCTTGAATTTATCCACTTCTTTGCTCATAGCAGCCAGCTTCTCAGCTGTCTCATGGAGCTTGGATTGGACAGGCTTCAAGGAATCTAACTCTTTGGTCTGGACTTTGAGGAGTTTCTTACAGCCCTTGAAGGCTTTCCACAAGGCTTTGTATTGCCTTATCAGTTCAGATTCAACTTCATACTGGGATCTTGAGGCTGTGTTGTTGGCAGCAGACACATCCTCATCATCATGCAAAGAGTCTGCTACTGATTCAGAATCAGAGTCAGATAGTGGAGTTCTGTTGGTTACCTTCCCAGGAGAGATGTCATCCTGGTTCCCTTTATTGATGGGCATCAATCCAATAAGTGCCTCGTCCTCAGTCCTAGAGGAGCTTGAGTCAGAGTCACTCAATGTTCTGGTCTTCTTGGCCACGAACCCTTTTTTAGAGTTCCTCTTGCTCCTTGAGCTTCTTCTTTCTTCATGGTTCCTTGACTCCTTCTTCTTAGAGGGGCAGTCAGCAGCCATGTGACCTGTTTTGCTGCAGGAATAACAAACAGTATTATTTAAATCATGTCTACTATAGTTGGATCTGTGCCTTTCCTCCTTGGGAGCTTTGGATCTGTCACGATAGTCAGATTTTCTGGAGCATGAGGAGGATTTTCTGTGACTGTCCCTCCTCCTTCTGTGTAGCAGCTTCCTGAACTATTTTGAGAGGAGGGCCACCTCTCTATCAGTATCATCAGAATCAGAAGAGCTGGCTTCTGATTCTTCACTGCTCTCAGATTTGCTCTGAGTTGCAGAGGTCTTGCCCTTGGCTCTTCTGGTGCTCTCAGCCTTTAGAGCCACAAATCGCTCTCTTGAGCTCACTTTTGAGCTTTCTTCTTCATCCTTCCTGGTGCTGAGCTGAAGTTCATGAGACAACAGCTTCCCATACAGATTTTGGGCTCCATGACGCCCAACTGACCCATCTCTCTGATGGCACAGATCTTGATGTCCTATTCTTTTGTGAGGGATCTGAGAAACTTGTCATTTAGATCAGAGTTGGTGAACTCTCTTTCGTAGTTTCTCAGACCATTCACTATCTTGAAAAATCTCTCATAGCAGTTAGAGATTGTTTCATTCTTGTCTTGCTTGAAGGCCTCATACTCTTGGTTGAGAAGGAATTTTCTATCATCCCTAACCTCTTCAGTACCCTCCATGTACACGATCAAGGAGTCCCACATATCCTTGGCCGTTTTGCAGTGAATCAGATTCTGGAGGGTTGAATCATCTATGGCACTTACAATAACATTTTGTGCCCTCTTATCTAGGCCTGCCAAGGCTAGCTCGTCCTTTGTCATGTCCTCATATTTCTTTATCACCTTCCTTGTTGGATCAATGGTGGAGGGAGTTGTAGGGATAAAGGGACCCTGTTGGATTGTCAGATAGATTCTTGGATCAGCCACTTCCATGAACAGCCTTACCCTTTCCTTCCAGATAGGAAAGTTCTCCTTTGTGCAGATTGGAAGTTTCATGGATCTCATCTCCCGATTCTGATCTCCGCCAGCCATAGTGAGTCGTTCCACAATCTAGATCAGACGGTTAAGTCTTCTTTTGATCAACCTACCTCTGATACCACTTGTTAGTAATGGAACCACCTAGAGGGGGGGGGGGGTGTTAGGTGATCTGGGTTCTTTTCAAATTATTTGCGCGAGTTTCGAATATTCAAGCGCAGCACAAAAATATCGCAAGATAAACACAAATAAAACACACCAGAGATACAAGATATATAGAGGTTCCTCAAGACAGGGTGTCTTGAGTTGTCCTCTGTCCCTCTGCGCCTACCCAGCAGTGTGCTAGGATCGGCAAACGCCGCCAAATCCTCAGGCCCGCAAGCCTTACAACACGGACCCGCAAGTTCTACAGCCTAGGCCCGCAAGCCCCTACTGCACCCGAGCCCGCAAGCTCGACACTCAGGTCCTCAAGCCCTACACAACACAGACCCGCAAGTCCTGTGTCTACAGCCTAGGCCTGCAAGCCCCTACTGCACCCAAGCCCTCAAGCTCGACAAATTCGGACCCGCAAGTCCACTGCCCTGGCCCTCAAGCCTCACAGCTCTCCAGCCCTCAAGCTAGATGGTGTCGGACCCGCAAGTCCACTGCCCTGGCCCTCAAGCCTCACAGCTCTCTAGCCCTCAGGCTAGACAAATAGGCCCGCAAGCCTTACAAGATTACAGTGATAAAAGACTGTTTCTTCTGCCGGATGAAGATCGACAACTTTAACCTGTTGAAGATCGGCTTCTTAAGGTTGAAGAAGATGTTTCTGATTCAGATCTTGAGCGCACAGTTCTTCTTCAATCTTTTCTAGCCTGATGAGGATTGGCTTCTTATCAGTCGATGGAGATAACTGCTTCTTTTTTTCTCTTTCTTTCTTGCGCCGCTTTTTCCGTTCTTCTTTATCGCTATATGCGCAAGTTCTTTCTTATTTATCGACCCCGTATTAGGGCAACCTCTTATCTTTTTTATAAGACTGTGAGGCTCCCAACGATCTTATGAAAAAATTCCTTAAGAGTCAGACGCTCCTTTCCTTAAGAGCACACACTGATTGGACAATCAGGCGGCGACATTAAATGCTGACAGCGCGTCCGCAACATTTGAATCTATCTCGACGATATTTCCATTGTTAGAACGACATGGATGATATCTCGACGACAGGACTTTGTCGATGCTTTGAACTTGGTAGATCTTAGATTCTTCTTGCTTCTGCCTCTGATGCTGGTATCTCGACGATACGAGACATTCTGGAGCTTCTGCATATACGACGATATGCTATCTCTGACTGTATCGTCGTGATCTTCTTTCTTGCAGACTGTCGTCGTAATCACGTTGTTCTCTGGACGACATGAGTGATAACATGTCGACAGAACATACTTTAGCAACTGCTTGTCTTCAGCTGTCCTTTTTCAGTCTTCTCGATGACAAGCCTTCTTTACGACGATGTTCACCGCCATCAGTCATACTTAGCCTTTTCAGCGACAATGCTTCTTCTCAACGATATTTGTTCTTCTTTGAGTTTCTTGACGATACAGTTCTTTATCGTCGATCTCTTCGACACTGATCTTCTCTTTGTCTTTTCAACGACAAGACTTCTTCATCTTCTCTGCGTTCGACGAACGACAATCTTCGTTCGACGAACAACATTCTGCGTTCGACGAGCTTCATTCTTCTCTCCTGTCTCTGCGTTCGACGAACAACATTCTTCGTTCGATGAACTCGCCAAGTCTCAGCATTCGACGATCTTGCCAAGTCTTAGCGTTCGACGAACTTCCTTCTGCGTTCGACGAATTTTTTTCTGCTAACTTCCTGAGATTTATAAGCTAGAGAAGTGATCAAATACAAAGCGAAGTTTTCTTGACTTGATGACTTCTTCAAATCAGGAATCGTGTGGGCAAGATTCCCAACACTAATGATATGAAATAATGATCAGTGTATATGTGATAGTATAATATTGAACTAATTATAGTCAAGGCACCCTTGTTTAGGTCTAGAGTGTTTTTATAGACGCGTCACATATAAATTATATAAGTCATGAATTATTCATATATTCATATTATTAATATACATATTGATGTAATCCTTGTTCTACGCCTAGTTTCATACTGACAACCCTCCTTTAAAATGTAGATGATGACTGTGAGAGTAAATTGAGATCACTAGGAGTCCGTTCGGTGCGCAGGAATTGGCTTTCTGGAGTTGACATTGGGAAAAAGTAAAGCCAATTCATGCATTCGGCAGGACAGAATTACGGTGAAATTGGCTTTTATGCCAAAGCCATCGGTTTTAGAATTGCCCTAAGAAACCAATATCTGAATTCTTACCTCCTCGCTCTGGTTTTGCGCGGAATTGCTCCAGCCCGACATTCCTATGGACGAAGAATCCAGGTTATCTGGGGACCTTCCTGCTTCTTCATCTTCACGACTTCTCCTGCACAAGATTTCAATTTCTATTCTTCTTCGATTTGCACCAAATCAAATTTTGTGTGATCTCCCGCCGATAGCACTTCCCTAAAGACTTTATATGATGATTCAAGGTCTTCCTTGAACGCATTTACAAAGACTGCAACGTTTTGTCATTTATTTAGAGAATCTGGTGATGCCGACGGAGTAGAGGATAAACTCAAGCCAGTAGATCTTCCATTCTCTTCCTCTGATAATGGGGCTTGTCGGAATTACTTTCCGATCTGCTTTATAGGTTTGTCACTTCTTGATCGGTAATGTACCAGAGACATTCTAAGCTTGTTTTTATAGCTCCCAATTGCAAATGTCAATTAGATAAATTTGGTCCGCATATGATGCATCTATATTCTTTTCAACGTTAATTTCGACAAATTTGTAGATATTTAAGTGTAGGAAACTTACCAACTGAATCTTCTTTTAAATATGCATCGGCCCAACAATCTTCATTTTTTTGGTAAAAACTAAATTCACTGTTGATAAATCCCTTTTTCTAAAGTTATTTGGATATGATAATGTATATGCTTGGTATAACTCTAACTTTTCTTTGTTTAGGTTCAAAGAATAATTTGTGACAAATGAAGATGTGCATCATAATGTTGAAATAGACTTGATTAGATTTCTCTTCCATGATCCTTGATTTGCAAAATGAGCTTTATTTGTTGTGTTCAAAAATGAGCTTTATTTGTTGTGTTCAAAATGAGCTTGGGTAGGCTTCAAAATGAACACTATTTATCTTGCTTTCAAATTGAGTTTGAACATTATTATAAAATGTTTATCACACATTTCAATTGTCTTTCTAATCAAATATATCTAAGTAGAGCAATCGCAAATAAATAAAATAAATTTATCTAGTAACAAAATTCCAGAAAGTCAATTCTTGCACGGTGAATAGCTTTTATGTCTCAATTCTAATTCTATTGACTGAATTTCATCCCGCACCCAAACAGCAAAATTGAAATTCTGCATAATACTAAAACTTCGTTTGGTTCGGCTTATTTGCTCCGGTTAGTTTGGACAAAAACGTCATTGTCATACCAAAAATTTTATGCTTATAACTAGTTTCTTTTCTTGATAATGATAGTAACATTTGTCATACCAAACATACATTCTATGACAATGACGATTTTGTCCAAACTCACCCGAAGTGTTTTGAGTAATGTGATAGTTATTTTTTCCTCAAAGTGATGGGCCAGTTTTGTGGTACCAAATAGGTTAGAGATCCTCTTGTTCGAGAGCTATTGTTGCTGTAATTTATTACATGTATCTTGTAGTTATGCGCTTGACTTTTGAGCAAAATCAATATATATAGACTTGTGTACTCTCATATATTTAATCATGTAATATTTAACTTTTTTTGTTAGGTTTTTGACTCTATTCTTTATATAGCTAGTTTTATCATGAAATTTTGTAAGAAGTTAACTGCATGATGATATTCATGTATATATAATAAGGATCATACTGACATTCTGATATATAGTCATATAAATATTGGAATATGTGATCTAGAAGTGATTAAGAGATTCATTTTACATGATCGTGTTTGTTTTACTTATATTAGATACAAATAAAAAAAATCAAATACAAAAATGTGTATTTAAGATATTTAATTAATTAGGATTTAATTAAATAAGGATCATAACTTGTTGCGTGTCGAATTGGATTCGAAATAATTGTTTAGCATACTTGACGTATGTCGATTTGAGGTAATGTCTAAGATACTATTGTTGCGGGTCGCCCGACGCTCTGCGGACCGGTCGAGATGGACCGTCTTAGCTTGGGAGTTAGTCAGACGCCGCAGACAGTCAAAGTAGAGAACTGACAGCTGGCAAGAAGACATTTTAGCGTGAAAAACCCGAAAAGGGTGAAAAATCACGTGGCTGGATCGATGCCAGCCAAATTGCACTATATCTTGGTGTGTTACAAGTAAAGTAGAGAACTCGAGGGTGACATGTCACAGCTCATTACAGTAAGTGGAAGAATGCCCGAATATGACAGACCACCAATTGACGCACTAAGTATTTGATGGTAGAGGAGGCGGAATCTTTGAATCACCTTGCGCGAAGAGAGAGATCTACATGTCGCATTCGAATGAGATCTTCGAAATGGAGGGAGATCTTCGAGTCCCGAAGGAGATCTTTGAGCGAGTCGTCGAGCGCCGAAGGATAACTCTGAAGAATTCTTCGAAGGATCTCTCTCTGGTGGTGAAGGCCAATTGTTCTTTGAATGAGAACTCTCAGCTCCTTTTATAATTTTTGACAGAGGCGGCTTGGTAATTGCTCTATTGTAATCACCATAACTACTGGACGGGCGAATCACGTTCCTTAATCTGAAGCACACAGATCGCCACTTTTGTAGATATGACGGTTCTGCCCCCCCCCCCCCCCCCCCCCCCTACAGAACTTTGGCGCGCTAGGAAGCAACAGGAGCTTTGGCGTGCTCGGAAGCAACATGAGCTTTGGAGTGCTCGGAAACGACGGGCGCTTTGGCGTGCTTGGAAATGACAGGAGCTTTGGCGTGATCGAAAGCGACGGGAGCTTTGTCGTGCTCGGAAGCGACGTGAGTTTTGCCGTGTTCGAAAGTGACAAGAGCTTTGTCGTGCTCGGAAATGACGGGAGCTTTGGCGTGATCAGAAGCGACGGGAGCTTTGGCGTGCTCGGAAATGACGGGAGCTTTGGCGTGATCGGAAGCGACGGGAGCTTTGGCGTGCTCGGAAATGACGGGAGCTTTGGCGTGATCTGAAGCGACGGGAGCTTTGGCGTGCTCGGAAATGACGGGAGCTTTGGCGTGATCTGAAGCGACAGGAGCTTTGCCGTGTTCGGAAGCGACGGGAGCTTTGCCGTGTTCGGAACCGACAAGAGCATTGCTGGGCTCGAAAGCCACAAGAGCTTTGTTGTGCTCGGAAGCGACGGGAGCTTTGCGTGCTCGGAAGCGACGGGGCTCCGAGCTCGGATCGAGGATGGGGCTGGATGAGTTCTTTGAGCTGTCTTCGAGGGGACATTCAAGGAGCGAAGGAGATCTTCATGGCTCCGAAGGAATCTTCAAAGGACGAAGGAGTTCTTTGAGCAGTCTTCAAAAGTCAAAGGAGATCTTCGAAGACAACTTGAAGAACTCATCCAGCCCCGTCCACAGCCTCTGACGCTAACGACAAGTGACAATTTCAGTACCTACGCTAAGCAACGGGCTTCCACCAACCAAATGACACCCTCTGAACTAACACCGAGCAGAAACTCCCGGCGCGTAAGCAGAACGACAAGCTCGTAACCTCCCAAGTTTGTGACAATTTGCTCAAACAAGTTCTCACACTCGAAAATATACGTTAAAATTTTTCCGTGCTCATTTTCTACAAATCTCCGAAAATTGGGGGCATTTGATAGGGTTCCCCAAAAAATAGTTCGGGCGAGCGTGCTCATTTCCTGAACTTCATTGCGGTTATCCGAAAACAAATCTCTAAGAATTATAAATGCCTTTGGGCAGCGCGCTCATTTGCAGCAACTGCCTCCGGGCAGCGCTCTCATTTGCAGCAACTGCCTCCGGGCAGCGCACTCATTTGCAGCAACTACCTCCGGGCAGCGCACTCATTTGCAGCAACTACCTCCGGGCAACGCGCTCATTTCCAGCAACTGCCTCCGGGCAGCGCGCTCATTTCCAGCAACTTCCTCCGGGCATCACGCTCATTTACATCAACTGCTTTGGAGTAGCACACTCATTTACAACAACTGTCCGAGGGCAACGCGCTCATTTACAACAACTGCCATCGTGCAATGAGCTCATCTACAACAATTGCCTCCGGGCAGCGCCCTCATTTGCAGCAACTGCCTCTGGGCAGCACGTTCATTTATAACAACTGCATTCGTGCAGCGCGCTCACAATTACATCACTTGCCTACGAGCAATGCGCTCACAATTATATCAATCACCTTTGGGTGGGACGCTTATAATCACACCAACAATCTCCGGTGTCAATCCCGAGCAACAAGCTCACTCACAACCTATTGAAAAGATCAAAGGTCCCTCCATGCCATAAGTGAGTGCCAAATTTCAGCATCAACATCTTACAAATGAGTCCACAACAACTAATTATAACACTATATAACATGCTAGTATCTCAAACACTTACTCCAGACACCTGGGTAAATAGGCAAGCTCAAAACCTCGCAAGATTGCGGCAATTATCCTAAACAAGTGCGCACGCTCTAAAATATATGTCAAAAATATTTTGAGCTCATTTTCCACAAAAACGATCTCCAAAAATTAGGGGCATTTGATGAGATTCCCCAAAAAATAGTTCGGTCGATCTAAAGATTTTTTGTCGCAACCTCGACCGGCTCGCCGATACAATTTCAACAGGCTTGTTCGCGAACAATTTCGATTCTGGTTGGTACCCCAAACGGACGACATAACAACTCGCACGCAGGAGCGGCCCCTGACACGCTCCCTCACACACCCCCCGTGCACATCAGTGCCCGAGAATCTCAATCATGTGCGCACCAGTGCATGGAAGAAGCCTCCCGTACGCACGAGCATCCAGGAACGGCCTCCCGCGCGCACCAGCGCGTGGGAGCGCCTCCCGTGCGCACCAGCGCGGGGGGGGGGGGGGGGGGGGGGGGGGGGGGGGGGGGGGGGGGGGGGGGGGGGGGGGGGGGCTCCCTCCCGCGCACACCAGCGCACGGGGGGACCTCCCTCCCGCGCGCAACAGCGCGCAGTTGAGCCTCCCGCGCACAACATCGTGTGGGGGCCTCCGTCCAGAGCGCACCAGTGCGCGAGGACCTCCCTCCTGCGTGCACCAGCACGCGGGAGTGTCCCCTGCGCGCGAGGGGCTCCCTCCATACAGACCAACGTGCGGGGGGCTCCTGTCGTTTCCGAGCACGCCAAAGCTCCCGTAGCTTTCGAGCAAGCCAAAGCTCCTGTCGTTTCCGAGCACGCCAAAGCTCCCGTAGCTTTCGAGCAAGCCAAAGCTCCTGTCGTTTCCGAGCACGCCAAAGCACTCGTCTCTTTCGAGCACGCCAAAGCTCCTGTCGCTTTCGAGCACGCCAAAGTTCCCGGTGGGTGCGCAGAACCGTCATATTTGAAAAGTGGGGAACTGTGTGCTCCAGATCAAGGAACATAATTC